>OY747130.1:6179874-7644874 GCA_963556465.1 Berberis vulgaris | reverse complement strand
CTCGAGAGGTGGTGGTATGCTGGAAGGAGGAATTAGTGTGAGAGATTGAATGGGGAAGTAAAGTGATTAAACTTTTTGTTTTCAAGTTTGGGGTTTTGATTTTAATGTTGTTTGCTAGAACCCCAATTGGTAGATTGTTGAATTATTGTTTAATTTTGAAGTTCTCTAAGATAATTAAGAGGATGAATTATTATGTTTTGTTTTAAAAAAAAAAGCTTCTTCTTTTACTTAGGGTTTCTGATCCAA
Source organism: Berberis vulgaris (assembly GCA_963556465.1). Taxonomy (NCBI): domain Eukaryota; kingdom Viridiplantae; phylum Streptophyta; class Magnoliopsida; order Ranunculales; family Berberidaceae; genus Berberis; species Berberis vulgaris. Next base: position 7,644,628 of record OY747130.1, on the reverse strand, counting down.
ACCACACAGAGAACCCAAACACACTCTCAAGATTATCTTTTTCATAGACAACACACAAAGAAAGTGTTTACAAACCTTATGTGTTTGTGTTGGTTTCAATTCATTGCAATCGATCAGCAAACACCAACAATGAGTTGTTGATGATTAGAACACAAATGTTGGAATACTTGCCCTCTTGTGAGGTGGAGGAGGCGCAGGAAAGGAGGAGGAAGCTCTGATTCTTGAGGGTTTGAGGGTCTCTCCTTCGTAGAGGAGGAGGAGGAGGCTCTGTGAGGTTTGAGAGTCGCCTCACGTGGCAAACACCTTCCCTATGGCACGTGTCTAGGAGGGTCCGAACCAAGAGCAGCCTACAAGGGCGGGCTCTGTAGAATTATTCAAAAAAAACTACAGGCTCTTTGTTGTTGTTCAGATTGGTTGTCTTTCTCTTGTTGGTGATTGTGAGGGACTAATAGATGTGGGATTCCAAGATATAATGGCCATGACTTCTTAGGGATCGAGCATCTCCAAGTCATGCACACTGCACGACTTCGTACATAATCCCTTGGCAAAATTTTCAACTTCTCACCAATATTCTCCAAGATGTCCCTCGTCATCAAAGCCATGGAAACAACCTAAAAAAAGAGGAATAGAAAAACAAGAACCAAAAAAGAGTCGATGAATGCTTTCCCTGTCCTGTTTGGTCGCTGAAAACTAGCTTACAAGTCGCTGGAGAATTTCCTTGTTTATATTATTACATGCCAACTCCCCATAGCCTTGGTTTTGGTTTCATGTTCTAATTGTTAGTTATATTGTAATCTTGCAACACACACTGGTAAACAATAACAAATAAAATAAAATTATCAAATAAAATAAAATAGAAAGTCGTGGCAAAAATTGTATTATTTGTCCTTAAGACGAGTACCTCCCAGCTAGGGTGCTTCACGGTTTAGCTGTGTAGGTTTCTACTGGATTTAATAGAATTTTCTCTATTAGTTTAGTTGGTAGCAACTTAGAATGCAGTTTTATACTTAAATTTAGAAAATAACAATTAGAAAAAACAAACAATTAGACTTCAGAGTGTGTGGAAATTGGAATTAATCTCTATCATAAGAATATTGTTAAAAAAAAAAAATTTGGGTCTTTAATCCTTATTATTTATTTATTAATCTATATCCGAAGGCTGCATGATTAACTCTATAAGATTAACCCCTCAACCTCACATGAAGACTTGTTTTTCCTGTGCTCCGGTCCAGTCCATCTAAGCAGCTACATTTAATACCTGAATGTTTATCAACGACAGAGTACAATTGCTCCTAATAAACGGGTGAAAACTCACAAAAGGAGAGTCGATGTCCGATCAACTGAGCTACAATTAGTGGACCATAAAAATATGTAATCTTAATAATAAATCTCATTACCAAATCTCTATTATGAAGAAAAAAAACTATAAATTAAGAAAAATGATTTTTTTTTCATTTAACGGTCACTATGATCACCTAACGCTTTATCAAGAAGCAAACGCTTTTGGTTTCGCTTTTCCCTTAGCCAAAGCAAAACTTGTTGTCAACGCGTCACTTATTTTCTTGCTTTAAGTGGTCGCTTTGACTACACTCCAAAAGATGCAAGTTTATCGGCCATAAATTCCGTTTTCAAAAAACATGCTGACATCAATATATTCATCCCTGCTCAAATCAAAATTATTTTTCACCTCCAAAGCACTAACTGTCATGGTACGTAGCTTGTATACTCTGTAGAACCACTTCCTAGGGCTGAAAACCGAACCATCGGTTCGGTTTTTCACCTAAACCATGAACCGAACCGACCTAGGTCGGTTTTAAAATTTTCAAACCGAAACCGAACCGATTCTAATTTATGCAAACCGTAACCAAACCAAACCGACTAAAATCGAACCAAAACCGAAATAAAACCGAACCGACCGACTATTTTAAACATATTATATTATTTATATATAAAATATATATTATTTATTATATATATTCGGTCGGTTCGGTTTGGTCGGTTAAAATCACATAGAAACCGAAAACCGAACCGACCACTTCGGTTTTGAATTTTTTAAAACCGAAACCGATCCAAACCGAATTTAAACCGAACCAATCGGTTCGGTTTTGATCGGTTCGGTCGGTTTGATCAGTTTTTTGTTCAGCCCTACCACTTCCAAATAAGGAATGAAGTAGTTTGGATTTGAATATCCTCAAACCCCTTTATCTTTGCAAATATTTAAGCCCACAAGAAATGCCCTATTTTCAATGCATTGTTCTTACCTCCGCGAAAGAATGAGAAAAAACAAAACAAAAAATTCCCATTACTAATCCTTAAGAAGGCCGTTAAACCATCCGCTGCTGCCCAAACTCTTTTTCAATCCTAGGATTAAACACACCGAATGTCCTTTATATCTACACCATATAACCCCAAGTCTCCTTATGAACAGTAAATATGTGTCTTCGTCTCGATATTTGAAATGCCCTCCCAATTCTTTTATTATTATAATAAAAAAATAAATGGTGAGTGAAAAGTTATAGGGGTATTTTTGTAATTTGAAATAAAAATACTCATATGTACCTTTTTACCCTCCCAATTCAGTCATTTACAATCAAACTCAACCCCTTTTAAATATTGTTAATTATAGCTAAGCCCCTAACATAATTTAATTGAAACCCATCAATTATCTACAAATAATAAATAACCCTTACATCTAACATTTAGATTTTCCATTTTGCCCTCCGCGTTTCATAAATTTTACAATCCAAACCAGCTCTTCTTAAACATTGATAAATTATACCTAGCCCCTAACATAATTTATTTAAAGTCTCTCCAATCATCTATCATAAAAGGCCCTTAAAACTAACATTTTATTTTTCATTTTTCATTCACATTACAATCAAAACCAGCTCCTCTCAAACATTGATTAATTATATTTAAGTCCCGAACGTCATAATTTATTTGAAGCCTTCTAAATATTCATAAACTATACCTTTGCCTTAAAATTATAATTAATTATTTTGTATAAAAATTCCATAATAATTTTTACTTGTTATTAAATTGTTGTAATAAATAAATAAGTACTGGATATTCGCACGCGTAGATCACGTCCAAACCCCAATATTTGTAATTTGTAAAGAATAAGTTGTCAACAAACATATCAAGATTGTTAGAAGAGTTTGACACCACAATTGAGGAGCTTGTACATGGATCCCGCTTCTTAGCATTTGTTACTAAACAAATACTAAGTAAACAAATTAGTGAATTAACAGCTTGGGACAATGTCACTTTAATCTCAGGGCATGTTTGGTTGTACAAAATCCTATGTCATGGGAATTCATGAAGAGATCATCTAAGTTAATTTGAGATTCACTAACCAATAACCTATTTAATTTTGTGATCAATGGCGGAATGAAAGTCTCATTAACATGAGAATCAGCTTTGGGGGACTAAGGAGTGTGATTCTCATGTTCATGGGACTTTCATTCTCACTATTGATTACAAAATCAAATGGTGGATTGATGAGTGAAAATTAGCTTAGATTTAGATGGTCCCTCATGAATTTTTATAACATAGGATTTCATGAAACCTAACACACCCTTATGGTATAAGTTATTAGTCCTGGCAAAAAAAAAAAAATCTTTCCACCGTTATTATCAATATCTTGCATTTTTCTCACTAGTGGCCATGTTGATTACTTTTTATCATTTTCTTTTTTTATTATTAAATTTGTTTTTTGCAATCTAACACAAATGTATAGCCTACTCCCAAGTGTTTATTTCTATCAACAACATATAAAATAATAATAATAAAATGGTTAAATCGGTATGGAGAACAAGCACAAAAGCAACAAAAACGAAAAATCGAACAAGACATCTAAAATCGTGGATGTAGCCTTTCAAAATGTTAAAAAAATTGTTGTATTCAATTTTCAACTCATTCTTTCCGCGAAAATGTGATTTTCAGTCAAAATCATATAAAGAATATATGAAAATTAAACGGGTATAGACAATAAGAGTAAAAGCGATAAAAAAGATACATCAAAAAAACCACAAAATTGTGGATTATATAGCCTTTCAAAATCTTGCAGATCACTTATTCAGTTTTTGGCTTAGTCTTTGCATGGAATTGTTTTATTTCTGCCAACAACATATAAAGAATAGTCAAAAACGGTTAAATAAGTATGGAGAATAAGAGCAACAAAAATGAAAAATAGAACAAAACCTCTAAATTCATGGATTATAAACTTTCAAAATGTTACAAAATTGTTGTATTCGGTTTTCGACTCATTCTTTAGATAAAACTATTTGTTTCTACCGAAACACATGAAACAACAAAATAAAAATAATAAACGGATATTGAGAATAAGAGCAAAACCAACAAAAGTGAAAATAAATAACACCTCTAAAATAGTAGATTATGGCTGATGATACACTGAACCGTCCAATAATCCACACTATACACGTGTCATGATGATCTCATCAGTAAAGTAAAATGGCCCAGTTGAGCACCCAATCTAGCAAAGCCCAGATAACACAAAGCCTACTGAGGCAAAGTCCAAGAGGTTGGACCCAATCAGCGGTGCCCTATTAAGCCCATACGTCGTATGGTCAAGCCCAATACTCGTAAGACCTAATAAGGCAAGTATCTATGAGTTTGACCTAAAACAGGCGGCTCATCAATATATTGACTCCGACTAGGAAGCATATACCAGAGTATAAGTCGTGCACTGAAACTCTCCTGCATGGACAACACTCCATAAGGGAAGAACCCCCAACAGATATCGGAATATAAGTCGTATATGGAAACTCTTCTACATGGACGATCCCAACAAGGAAATGATCTCTTAGCAAATCTCTTTCCTTAAACTAAGCCACAAAAGGCATAGCCGGACAATGACTCTCACATGATAAATAATGCGCATGATTGAGGAACAAATGTACACTATAAAACCCAATTTACATTAATGATACACCAAACTATCCTTGGTGTATAAATGTCATGATAATCTCCTCAGTAGAGCAAAGCGGGCCTAATTACCCACCCCCAGATAACACTAAGCCCATTTTGGCAAGGTCCAGAAGGTTGGATCCAAATTGTAGCGATCTACTAAGCCCATACATCGTACGAAAGCCAATACCTGTAAGCCCAATACCACGAGGAAACAACATTTGACCCCCATGCTGATAGTAGCCACACCGAACCCTAGGTAGATCTACTGTCAACCCAGATGCAACAAATCGCATGAGCAATGGAGATACTCACTCAGCGGAACCCTCTACCCGAAGAAGGAGACAAGGAACAGCGAAAAGCCCTATCCTCAGAAGACACTAGAGAACACGTTCAGGAGAGCTACTTCGCTCTTGCGGGATCTCAGTGGACCAGGGGTGGAGGAGCGACCAACAAAGACCTAACATCTAGGGTCGACAAACCTACCTCATAGAACACATTCCGGCTTGGGGCCACTAATCCCAACGTGTTGTTCAACCTCACCGTCCCCTTGTTTATGGGTCACATCATGAACGAGCCACTGTCAAAGAAATTCACCTTGCCAAAATTGGAGTTTTATAACGGGACAACGGACCCGTCCGATCACTTATGCCATTTCTAGTAATGGTTCTCAAAAAAGGATTTGAAGCAATAATGTGCCGATCATTCGCTACCATCCTGAAGAATTCAGCGTTGACCTGGTTCCACAACCTCCTTCTGAAGTCCATCGACTCATTCCAGACGCTGGCAACAATGTTTCTCACCCGCTTTGTCAGCAGCCAACGAATCAGGAAGGGCCTGCATTACTTGTTCACCCTCAAACAGAAGTCAAATGAGACATTGAGAGAGTACGTCGCACGCTTAAACGATGAGTTAACTCTCATCGACGACTGAAGTAATGACACCTTGGTCATAGCCTTCACCTCGGGTTTGAGGAGAGGCAAGTTCTACGATTTCCTTACTCTGGAGCCTCCAATCGATATGGCAGACTTGCTGAAGAGTGCCCAGAAATACATCACTCTCGATGAGATGTTGGCCGTCAAGAATGAGGCAGAGTCTGAAAAGAAACCCTCTGGCCGCACAAGGTAAACGACGATAGAAAGAGGAAACGCAATGATAGCAAGCCCGACTCTAGCCGCACAAGATAAGATAAGGCCTCCAACTTCTTCGAGTCTAAATCCATCACTCCTCTCAACTCCAGTCTATCTGACGTCCTCAACTCCATTAAGAATTTGGGAGAATTGAAGTGGCCCGCCAAACAGCAAGGAGATCCTTCCCGGCGCAATAACAGCAAATATTGCTCATTTCACAAGGAGGGTGACACGACACTGAAGACTGCAAAAGTCTCTGGTGCGAGTACTGGATCAGGAAGGAGAAGCTCAAAAAGTTCCTGAGCCTGAAAAAAAGGCAAGACCGGGCAAAGGAAAGGGAAGATGTCGTAAAGAAGATAGAGAAAGAAACTCCTAGAATTGTATATGTACTTCATGAAGTCGACTCGGAAGATGAGCATTCCAACGGGTCCTGAAAGAGGATGTTTCTCGATATGCGAACACGGCCCACTTGTGAAGACCAACAAGTGCAATACGCACGTATTCAAAGCCCGATCCCACCACTGAAATTCATGGACAAGGACCTCCAAGGCGTCCATTATCCTCATGATGACGCCCTAGTCATTTCGGTCCTCATGGCAAAATGGAAAGTGAAAATGACCTTGGTGAACACAGGAAGCTCTCTAAACGTCTTGTTTTTCAATGCATTCTACAATATGCAACTCAAGGAGGATGACTTAACACCTGCCAATCACAGGGTTCAACAAAGAGAAATGCTTCCCTTTTAAGAAGATAAGTCTAATGGTAGTGGCGGGAGAGCCACAATTACGAAAGTTCATTGTCCATGAGTTCATGGTGGTTGATGCCCCATCCGCCTACAACATCATCCTAGGAAGGCCTTGGCTCTATCATATGAATGCAGTAGTTTCTACTATGCACCAATGCATCAAGTACACTGCCAACCATGCCCAAGGAACTATTCGAGGAGACCAACCTTCAACGAGAGACTGTTACTATGCAGTGCTGAAACAACTAGATTGTTAACAACTACAACTCGGACCCCGTGGGACAGACATATCGAACATCGGGCCCAAATAAGGAGGAAGAATCACCTTGCATGGACAAAGAGAAAGCTTCAAAAATCGAGGCTCAACTATGCGAATAGTTAGAATTCAACACTAGAGACACCATCCAGTCGGGTACAAAGCTAAGTAACAACACTTCAACAAACATGTGCCTACTTCAAAAGGTGTTAACCAACGAGGAAGGACCGCCTGCAAAAAGTTCATTTTTCAATGACTTCACTAGCATTGGCGAAACATGACACTTCGCCGAGGGAGCTACACAGTCTGGGCCAAGACCATGCGCATCTCCTTCACGACCAAATTAGCTTAGTCCCCGCTCAGAGTCAAACTATCTTATTATTTTGGTTTATTTTGCTTTTTAGTTTAGAATATTTACTCGCACAAGCCTATAGGATATAGATTCATCCAAGGGATAAAAATATGAATTATAGAAAATAGACTAGACTTTATTTATTACTAAGAAAGTTGGTACAAAGCTTGCCGGCCTGACTAGTACAAAAGTTTGCACACTACAAGTATTTAAGTCCAGTGCGAGTATGGATCCGCTAAAACGCACGTCAAGACTTCACTCCGTCAATCTGCCTTCAGAAGAAGATTCGAAAGTGAAAGCAAAAGTACCCAAAATAGGCTACAGGCATGCTCTCGATTCTTTGCTGCACCAATTTTCCTCGCAAGGATGATTTGAAAGTGGCAGCAAATACGATTGAAGTAGACTACTGACACCTTGCTCCGCTAATCTGCCTTGCGAAAAAGATTTGAAGTGAGAGCAGATGAAGGCAGATGAGGATGCCTATCAAACAAGGGATGCTTGGGGTAATGCAGAGTTAGCACACTAGGACCGCATGCCGCGTCCATCAGAGCCTTGATCCGCCAATGTGCCTTCCAAATGCGGCATCACGAGTGAAGCCCAGTAGATACAATAGGAACAACCACCCCAAAACTAGCTGCAGGTATTATCTCCCAAAAGCAATGGTGAGCGGCAACTGGGGAGCTTAGGATGTCGGACAGGCTGGATTTGAGAAGAGTGAAAGATTTCGACCCGACGTAGTTGGAGGCCTTGTCCTGCCTCCCCGGTCGGAATCGGGCTTGCCATCGTTGCACTTCTTATTTCGGTCGTCGTCATCCTATTTTTCCCCTCATTCTTTTCTCTAGATCCAGATGGTTTTTTCTTAGACTCTGCCTCATTCTTTGCGGGTAGCATCTCATCAAGGGTGATGTATATCTGAGCATTCTTAATTAAATTCACCATATCAGTTGAGGGTTCAGTGAGGAAATCATAGAACATGCCTCTCCTCGGACATGAGGAGAAGGTTGTGATCGCGGTGTCATTATTGCAGCCATTGATGAGAGTCAACGCATCGTTAAAGCGTATGACGTACTCCCTTAATGTCTCATTTGCCTTTTGTCTGAGAGTGAGTAGATAATGCAAGCCCTTCCTAATTCACTGGCTGCCGACAAAGTGTTCGAAGTTTTTTAGGTTAGTAGGGAATGACTGACACATTATTGCTTTGAACATTCTTTGAGCGCCATTACATGCTGGAAGTGGCGCAAGTGATCAGACGAGTATCTTATTCCATCGTAGAACTCTAGTTTTGGCGGAGTGAACTTCTTCGGCAATGGGTCATTCATGATGTGATCCATGAACGGAGGGACAATGAGGTTGAACAACACATCAAGGTTGGTTGCTCCTAGCCAGATAGGGTTCTGGGACGCTTGCCTATCAACCCTAAATGTTGGGTCTACGCCTTTGGTCCATTGAGAATCTACAGAGGCAACAACTTTCTTGGATGTGTTCTCCTATGTTTTCTGGGGACGAGACTCTTTGCTGCTTTCGGTCTCCTTCTGCGGGTGGAGGGTTCTACTAAGTGAGCAACTCCACCGCTCGTGCAATCTGCTGCATCTGGGTTGACAGTAAATCACCCTATTTGATTTTGTTCCCCTCGTGGTGTCAGATCTGTTGGAACTGGCGGTTCCCTCGCAGTACGAGCGTTTGAGGGCTCAACGATCTCTCCATTGTTGCGGAATCTCGTGGTAACCATATCTATGTGTTGTGGGGCAAGGTGGTATCACTGTTTTTTCAAGGAACTTCGTCGTTTTCCTACGAATGGAGCCAAACTGATGTAGTTGAATCTCGCTCTCCTTGACCTTGACCTGAACCTGCACAGGGAACACAAGTGAGCCAAGGACCACCATTCTGGTGGCTGACGACACTCTGATGCTAAAGTCAGACAAGGTTGGAGGAAAGCTTAAAACTGTAAATTGGGATGGTAGCGCACCTTTTTCCATTAACTTTGTGTCTTATTGTGAGAGTCCTCGTTCGGTTAGGCCTTTAGTGTCGTAGTTTGGGAAAAGAAATCTTGTTGGAGATCATTTTCCTAATTGGGAGTTGTTCATGTAGGAGAGTTTCCCTACATGACTTGTGCTCCTAGATTTGCGGGTAAGGTTTCCCTTTTGGAGTGTTGTTTATGCAATGAAGTTTCCATGCACAACTTATACTCTACGATGTGTTTCCGAGTTGAAACCAATGTCTTGCTAGCCTGCCCGTCATAGGAAGTCTCTCAGTTACTCGCCTGATTAGGTCTTGCGGGTATTGGACTTTACCATGTGACATGTTAGCTTAGTAGGGCGTTGCAACTTGAATCAAACTCTCTAGATTCTACCAAATTGTGCTTACTGTTGTCTGGGCCTTGCCAGATTTGATAAGCGATTGGGCCCGCTTTGCTCTGCTGAGAAATCACCGTGACACGCATACGGCGCAAATTAAAAGATGGTTTGGTGTATCATCATCGTCATTATTATTAATTTTGTAAAAGTATGATTATACGAGAATATCTCACAATATACGGGAATATCTCACAAAAAGACTTCTCATAGTCCCATAGCATAACACACAACATGGATGATTTTATGAATTCATTCTCACAAAAAAGGGCCCCATAGAATATCACACAACATGGATGATTTTAGAAAATCATTTGGCTTTCGTGAAAGTTCATATATTTAGGATGGACATGCATAGTCATTTGCCAAAAACATTAGAGTTTTAGTAGCAATGGCTTGTTATTATTGCTATTATTGTAAGAAATATGACCCAAGCAAGGATTGCAAGGGCCAATGTTTTAAAAAGCGTTTTTAAGACTCGAGGCGGTTAAGCTTTTTTTTAGGCGAAGCGTAGCCTCGAGGCGTAGCGAGGCATTTTTTTTGTAAAAAATGATGAAAAATATAAAAAAAATTACAAACAAATAAAGAAAAACAAAAGCAATCATCAAGTGAAATAGCATTATAATAAAAGAAATTAAATCACACCATTATCACATTATGTATTTCAGTATTTCTGCTACAGGCCTACAGCCTACAAGTATTGTGTATTGTTTGTTGAGACTATTAGACTAACCTTATTACTGTAATTCTATAAATGCAGAAACCAAAGAAAATTTTGAAGACTTGAAGGAATTCTAGTGAAGAAGAAGTGGAGGATGAAGACTTCACCTGATCTTGTCGCAGCAGCAGTCAGCAGAATATGATCTCAAATAGCAATTGGAAATTCACCTTGTAACCAAAATTGAACAGCACCTGAAACGAGAACAACAATTTGAAATGCAAATAAGAACAACAATTTGAACTCCAAATAAGAACTGACAGCAATTGGAAATGCAATTTGAACTCCAAATAAGAACATAATAAGAACAACACCTGACAGCACCTGACAGAGAATGCTTGCTAGATAGCTGAACGCCAAAATGGGTCCTTTCCATCACTAGTAATCGTAGTCGTAGTATTATGCGGTGCCATCTACAAATACAAAAATGAATTATAAATACAAAACATACAAATTATGCAATTTGCATTTTGCAAAACTGTAATCCATACAAAATGTGTTCATAAACAAGAACAAATACAGCATCTGATACACATACACATACAACATCTGATATAGCATTTGAATGGTGTTCATAAACAAGAACAAATACATATTACAGCATATGATACACATCTGCTATAGCATCTGATAGTGATACACATACACTGATACACATACAAGTACAACATTCTAATGGTGTTCAATTCATAAACAAGAACAAATACAGCATCTGATACAGGAAGTCAGGAACAGAACAAGAACAAAATTAACAAGGCTAACTCGTTTAACATATGATCTGAATCAACTAACTAAAGCATGTTAAATTCACAAATAATTTCACATCCATCTCTACATAATATATCTATAACATCCATGTTAAATATTAGATGAACATAATGAATAATTTATACCACTCGGACAAATTTAAACAAATCCATAATAAATCCAGCATTTGAAGTATGGTAAGTGGTAACTTACCACCTACCATACTTCAAATGGTGTTCATAAACAAAATAAGAACTGAAGAAGAAGAAGAAGAAGAAGAACTGGAGAATTAGAAGAAGAAGTGTACCGTATACGTACAGAAACTGAGCTTGAATGAAACGACTTCAATCGACCAAACTCCAAAGTGCGAATCGCAGATGAAATGACTTCAATCGACCAAACTCCAAAGTGTTCGACCGATCTGTCTTTTTTGATGGTCGATCGGTGGTTCCTGGTTCGATCTTCTCTTCTTCCTCTCTGTTCTTCTTCTCTTCTTCTTCTTCAGTTCTTCCTCTGTTCCCCTCTCGATCTTCTCTTCTTCCTCTGTGTTCTTCTTCTCTTCTTCTTTAGTTCATCCTCTGTTCACCTCTTCTGTCTGCAAATGACACAAGAGGAAATCGATTAGGTTATGTTTTTGCAAATGAAATTATAATGTCAACCGTTGGATCTGTCTAAAGATCTGAACAGATCTGATGATCCCCTTATTTCTTAAGCGTACGCCTCATTATGCCTTGAAGCGTGCGCCTCGTCACAGTGAGGCGAACGCCTTCAAATAGCATCCCAACTCGTACGCTTAGAGGCGATTTTTGGTCGCCCCGCCTCGACTCGCCCCTCAAGGCGTACGCCTCAATCGCTTTTTAAAACATTGGCAAGGGCTTTACTAATTGCTCTGGTCTACATACGCATACCATCAATGTGCACAAACAAGGTGTTTTTAAGAATTCAAGTTTCAATATCCAATGTGAGCAATGCTCTAACATTTTCGCCAACACGTTTGAGAAAGATGCTCATCTCCCAAAGTGGTAAACATTTATTATTTTAGAGTAATTCTAGTCAGTCACGTTTGCTAGTTTTTTTTGCTTTTTTTTTTCGGAGTTTTCACACCTTTTGCCCATTCTCTTTGAAACACAACAAACATCATCTATAAAAAAAAGTAAAAGTGTAAAAAAAAAATTTAAAAAGCAAAAAAAAAAACTAACAAATATGGCTGACTAAAGTTGTTGATTACTTTATTTGTGTTACACTAGTGTTAAAACTATTTATATTTTATTGCAAAATTTCCTGTTTAACCATTTATTTTTTTTTATCCCGTACAGCCCAGGCCAGAAAGTGGGGTGAAGAGGAATACTAGAAGATTATGCATCATTTAGGATTTAGGATTTAGGATTCAATAAATAGATAATTTTAATTTTTAGCAGTAAATGTAAAAGTAATTTGAGAGAAGAATGGAGGAGTTTGGAAGCGGTGTTAATGAGATGACTTTGTAGGACAACATCAATTATGAATGAATTTTACGTACTTCCACACAAATATAAAGCTCAATGCCTTTTTTCTGTTATAATCATCTTAAAACCAAGTACGAGTCATCATGCAACTCCAATTGATGGTGGGGTGTGCAAGTACTAGAACACATAATTAAGTGTAAAAACTTGAATCAATACAATTTCAACTAATTTTGTTTCCGCTATCAATGGTGAAATTGTATTCATTGATATGAGGTAAAGTTTTACTACATGACTAAGTTGGTAATCATCATTACCCTGATTGGAATACTTGAGGGATAGATTTAATTTATTAGAATGATATTATACCATCGATTTCACTTTGAAGTTTCTATATATCCACACTAAGATATGTAAATCTCTTAAATCGTGATTTACTCTATAAACTCAAGCTATTAGAAGTTAAAGAGGAGTGATTCTGCTGTAAAGGTTGAGGTGTAAGTTAATTTTTTAGGAGATATATGATATTACATGTCTCAAGGTCATGAGACCTGCCATTAAATTTAACTTCCACCCAAGAAAGTAGTGCAAGTACCCAAGGTCTTTCATTGAAAACTCATGTTCGAGCTACTCTATGAAGCTATTAAGCACTTGAGGAAGTTTGGATTGGTGCTCGTTAAGATTACTTTGTCCATGTAAAGGAGTATACCACACACGACACACTCCTTTTTAAATTTAATTTTGTTACTTTAATTCTTAAATAATATATTCAAATTCTTATTTTATTTCTCTATTATTATATTTCAATACAGTTTGTGTTAGAATATGTAGGGTTTGCACTCAACATAGCCAAACCCAAGTCCAAGATTGTTTCACCTGTAGAATAAGGAAAGTTATAATATCTATAGAATAGGAAAATCACAAATATGAAAGTCATAATAGGACACAATTAGAATATTTTGTATAAGAAGTTTTAAGTTTACTGTTTTCACAAGGTTAGGTAGAAGTTAGCTTATATAAGTTTGTATTCAGTCAAGGAATAATAATAATAATACAATTCTCAAATTATTTTCTTTACATGGTATCCGAGCAATTTTCTTTGGTAACCTAAGACTCTGGGGGCTTGAGCTCTTCCTCGCCTCCGACGACTACGTTAGACGCAAGAGGCAGGGAAGGGGATTAGAAGAGAAGCATTTGCTTCGTTTGAACTCTGTCGGGTTGTTTACTCTCTCAGCCGGACAACTCAAACCACCATCACAAAACCACTCACGCCATCACATCGTGCTTCACCGGCAGCCAATTGTTTCATCTCCTCCGCCAATCGAGATACTCCTTACTCAACATCAATCATGCAACAAACCAGAACAAAAACCACCACCACTTCCGCAAAAAAAAAAAAAAAAAAAATGCCAGTCATCACCATCAACATCGCTTACAAAACTTATGCCCAGAAACCCACGTCACCATCCAATCCCATACATTTAGTTCGATCCTCCATCTATTTCTTAGCCGCACAAGACCACAGAGAGGAGACACAAACAACCCTATCACAAACAGTCAACAATGGCGACCTTCTCGCCACCACCTCGCACAGAGCAGCAACAGCAGCTCCATCTCTCACAACGAGTCTGTTACAGAAACAGATTCATCGACATCAGCAACCACCAACAACTTCTCCTCCATGCTCTCATCACAGCCAATAATCGCAACATAGATCACACAACGAAACATAGCTTCCCACTCGAGTTATAAACCATCTCATTTCTCCATTTTTCTCTTTCTTGCAGATATAGAAGTTGGTCGCATGAAGAACGCAACAAGAAACAGCAAAAAACGAACCTTCTTATCGTGGAGAAGAAGACACCATTGGGAGGGAAATAATATGATTTATAACTTTAGGTTATTTGCATCCCAAGCTTTACTTAGTACCACTACAAGCTTCCAAAAAAAGATCACGCAAAAGAGATCGCAACCAATACAACCAACAAAATCTTCCTCAGCAACTAACAATCTTGCCAGGCCTCTTTCTTGTCGCACAACCACAGGACATACCACGTCCGTTCGTCACTCGCCGTCATTTCGTCGTTCTGCTCTCCCTTCCTCCTCCTCCCCTCTCTCTCTCCCTGTCACATGTTTGATCGCACATAAGATCTCACAAAAGGTAAGAAACGAAGAAGAAACAACAAGGAAGAATAAGAAGAAGAAACGGAGGGAAGAAAAAGAAATTTGAATCTCTTTCTCTCCGTTATTCACTCCCACCATCTTTGGGCAATACCGGCACCAATGCTGAGCAATACCAACACTAATGTTGAGCAATCCAGCACCAATACCAATACTAATGTTGAGCAATCCAGCACCAATGCTGAGCAATACCAACATTTGTGCTGATAAATTTTTTCAGCTTTCACGCTGAGAAGGAGTCATGCTAACTCGAGTCGAACCATTACCCGTTCACTCGATAATCATGATTTCTTCATACCAGAATTGGAGAGTCATGCTGACCGATCAAATCGAACCATTAGTCGTTCACTCGACAATCATGATTTCTTCATACCAGAGTTGGAGAGTCATGCTGACCACTCGAATCGAACCATTAGCCGTTTACTCGATAGTCATGATTTCTTCATACAAAAATTATCCAGAATTTTATCCAGAAACATCCAGAATTGGAGAGTCATGCTGACCACTTGAATCGAACTATTAGCCGTTCACTCGACAGTTATGATTTCTTCATACCAGAATTGGAGAGTTGTGCTGACCACTCGAATCGAACCAGTAGTCGTTCACTCGACAGTCATGATTTCTTCATACAAGAATTGGAGAGTTATGTTGACCACTTGAATCGAACCATTAGCCGTTCACTCGACAGTCATGATTTCTTCATACCAAAATTTTATCCAGAAGCATCCAATATTATCCAGAATTCGACAATCATGCTGACTCAAGTCGAACCATTAGCAGCTTCATTCTGCAATCATGATTTCTTCACCAAATTGGACTTCAAAGTTTTCTCCAATGTGCACATTTCATCCGCGTCTACATGTCCAGCTTGCAGAGCGTATTAGATTATGTAGCGCTTGCACTCAACAAAGTCAAGCCCAAGTCCAAGATTGATTCACCTCTAGAAAAAATAAAATCATAATATCTACAAAATAGGAAAGTCACAAATAGAAAAGTCAGAATAGTAAGAATAAGACACAATTAAAATATTTTGTATAAGAAGTTTTAAGTTTCCCGTTTCCACAAAGTTAGGTAGAAGTTACATATAAGTTTATATTTAGTCAAGAAATAACAACAATAATAATACAATTCTCAAATCATTTTCTTTCCAGTTTATCGATTAATTTTCTTCGTGTATTATCATAAAGAGGTAAATAAGATAATATGTTGGAAAGGTGTCTAGTGCAAAAGGATGTGATGGTTATACCCAAACACGATTGGGCAATCCCTGTAAGGGTTTGGGCTTAGTTCATGGGTAATGGGTAATGCCTTGGTTTATATATTAATACCCAATTATGAACCACCACCATCATTTATTCATTAAGACTAGTGCCCCTTCTCTGATTATAACTAAGCTTATCTCGTAGGATACTGATTTCTAACCATGGATCATTCCCCTAAATTTATTCACAAGTTTTCTACAAGTCTATCTTCAAGGTACACCTTGAAGTCGCACTGTTTTTGTGGTAATTCTAAAAACAACTC
The DNA here is from genome assembly GCA_963556465.1 of Berberis vulgaris. Taxonomy (NCBI): domain Eukaryota; kingdom Viridiplantae; phylum Streptophyta; class Magnoliopsida; order Ranunculales; family Berberidaceae; genus Berberis; species Berberis vulgaris. Next base: position 7,628,253 of record OY747130.1, on the reverse strand, counting down.
GTGAGTGAACAAATGTTATCCAATAAAATTTTGTCTCTAACAAATGTAGCTTGGTTGACATTAATCAGATCTTTCAACACGTGATTTATTTTATTAGCTAAGATCTTAGTTATGAATTTATAGATAACATTATAACAAGCAATGGGTCTATAATACTCTATTATGATCTTAGGGCTGATTACGCTTCTTAGAGACAAGGAATATAAATGTTGAATTGAAACTTCTCCATCAGCTTGGTTCTCTTGAAGAAGTTGCTTCCTTTTTTGTCCACTCCTTCCTACTATTCTCCAACATCTCTTCAAAATCCCAGTGTTATGAGCATAACAAATGTCATAGGAATTTAGATAAATTGGTCAAAGGGTTTTTGGGTAGTTATTAGGTTTGTTTGCACCTTGTTTTAGAGTTTCACCATTTGTGTCATGTAACTAGGTAGTGGGAAGCAATTGAAACACTACAAGAAATTTGGGCTTTGGTGAAGAACGTTGTTCCTCACTGAAACATATTAATTTGTCACCGTTCAGCAACGGTGACGAATTTCAGTCGTCACAACGTCACTCACATAAGGGGCGTCAAGAAAAGTATTAGGTGACGAATTTTTTACTCGTCATGGAAAGTCCTCTTACGTGGTGAGTGGTTCCTTACATAAACTTAACGCGTGAATATACAATTACAACATGGGTAACGAAAATTTTGTCACTGTAGAGTGTTATGCGTGACGAAAGTCTAGCGTCACGTATGGTGACTTTTTGTGACGAATCGTTCTTCACTTATGTGATTTATATGTGAGGAATAGTTTGTCACGATAGTGATTTAAATATCTAATATGGACTTTCTGTGATAAATCTTTACTCACTTAAATAATTTATACGTTAGGAACAGTTTGTCACGGTAATGATTTCATACATTAAAATTATCTAATTGTGACAAAATTTTCCTCACACTTTCATTATATTTGTGACAACTCATTCTTCACCCATTTATTGTAGTTGTCTACTAGCACATAATCTTAAATAGCACCACCTATTTTTTGTGTAATGCACAATCTAAAATTTAAATAGTAGAATTTCCTTTCATAAAAAATATTGCATTTTTCATTGCATATGCAAAGTCACATAACTGAATACAATAATGATATCAAGTTACACCATGTTGATGTCCAAAAAATAACTGAGTCTACTCTAGTAACACTAAGCTCCTTAACTCATCATCTATTCATACCCAGAACCTCCCTGAATCATTATTCATCACCATCATGGTCACCAAGCTCATCAAAATAAGGATCATTTGGAAGTACATCACTACCATTAGAACTGTTTGGATCGTGGCGGGAGGAAACACTGTTGATACGACCTGATTGCATTGTAGTTGCCAAAAAGCCTGCATTCAACATTAACAAGTATAAATGTCAGTAAAATTTAATTTTCTAAGAATAAGCTAAAGATGTAAAAGGAAACTACAAATGTTATTTCACTGTGATCCAAGAAACGATATCAAGTAAAATAATTATTATATATTTAAACTCCAAATAACTAGTTATACTCTCGTAACTTAGGCTTACTGCTTTTAGTTAACTACAAATTAACTATAAATGAAAGCAACAAGATTAACTATAAACGATATCTAGTTCCTTGATGCTTGATCATCAGGAAAGCGAAGTTAATCCCAGCCAAATATGAGCATTGCAAAAATTGTTGTCACCAACAACAAAAAAGCAAGTTCAGAGGATAATGAATATGATTGTTGCTCTGAGCAAGCTCATCTAAGTCCTCAGTCAAATACAAGCAATCATTCGAACTTCTAAGTTAAATAATTGGAGTTCGAATGGATCGAGGTTGTCCATACTTCCATAGTCATCTGAAAAATTTTCTGCAACTTTAGTTTTTGATATTTTTTCTAAAGTTTAGTCGCATTGTCGCATCAAACCTAAACTCAAAATATACAAGTCTTCTGAACTAATCATTTATGTGAATTCCATACAAGTCGCATTGTCGCATCAAACATTATTTCTGCAATTTTTTCTAACATTTATTTATGCAATTTTTTTTCTCCAAGGTTTTTTCTGAAATGTTAAATTTTAAGCCTCGCATTCAATTCATTGTAAAAATCTTAAAATATGAAAGCTTGTTAATAAATGGAACAATCAATATTGAAGATAAGTAAAAACTTCTAGCTTGTTAACAAATATTTCTAAAGTTTACAAAATGGAACAATTAATTTTGAAAATATAACAAACAACACATTTATTTTTGCCTCCGAACGTAGTGACTTTGTTCATGCCTTGATTTGCTTCTATGCTCACTTCCTCTACGACCAATTTCACCATTGTCAACACTGGGGCGTACGACAGACTCTTCTTCCTCTTGTTCCAAGGTAACGGGCATAGACATTTCTTCTAGCAAATCTCGTACTCTATTTTGCTGATCAAGTAACGTAACCCTGTCAACATTCCCCCCTTCTTCAATATAGGCGTTGACCGTCTTAACAGCCTGACCAACCACAATATTCTGCAGGAAAACATTTGATGTTAGTGCAAACCATGTAAATTTTAGATCTTCCATAAGGGTAAAATGTCTATAATTACCCTCTTGTATGAAAAAAAATAAAATAAATAAATGTGTTCTTAGGGGATGAGTTATCCTCTTGTTCGGTGGTTGTACGAAAAGGATGGTTAATGTCGTGAAATCAGTTCAAGTAATCATCCCTACAATCTCATGGAAGCTTCACGAGTGCACCTTGTTGGTTAGTTGGCACGAGATGTTACTGCTACCTTTCAGCGAACGAAGACAAAACTCATACTTCACGGAATAGTGCTTGGCAGATCGAGTTTTATTCTTGAATTTGGCTCGAATTGGGAGATTTGGGATGACTCGTATCTTTCTCATTTGTCTCATAATTCTATCAGAGTGATAGGGTTCTTCTACGTCGAGGCATACTAAACATCATGTGAACCATGTGATGCCATAAAGGGGAGTGTTTTGCTCGGACTCCACATAAGGGTCCTAAAGTTCCTGCGAATTATAAAAATTAAAATTTATTAATATATGACACATCATACAATAAATTTTATTGAACTTAATGATTCATATTTATCATTCATCAATAATGTAACACATTCATCTGCTTTCATCTTCATCGACGTTCTTACCGGCTTACCAACAATCAGTAAATGAGTTATACGGTTGACGTCGTTCAGGATGATGCTCATCTCTCCAAAAGGTAGGTGAAATGTGTTGGTCTCAGGTTGCCAACGCTCCACGAAAGCACAAATGGTCACCTTATCAAGACGATCCTTACATTATTGAATCAAGGGATACAGACCACTATTATAGATCATTCTTTTTACTTCTTTCGGCTCATGTTTTAACTTCCAATCTAATAAGTTCATATATTGCTGACATCGCAACGCGCCTAGTTTCTAATACATATACATTAAGTAATTCAATGTCCAAATATATAAATAACACGCTTATATAATTTAACCAACTAAAAATATTAACTTACCTGCTTACTATCCCAAAACAAGAAATATGTCTATGGTAATCGTCTAATGTGGAACAATCCTTCGGACTACCGGGATAAGAATCTCTAGCAACTCATTTTTCTTTACCCTTCTCTACCGTTGTTTCCTCATCATCCGCCATTTCCTCATCATCCACGGGCACATTGTCACCCTCCTCTAACTCTTCATCTTCATGTCCAACACCCTCACCACTCCCACCTGTTTGCCCTTTTGATGGAGCTTGAAATTTTTATACAATTACTAGTCTAGCTACTTCTTGAACATCTATTTGAGTCACAATTTGATCATCTATCATCTTCTTCTTCACTTCTTTCTCCCTATTTTTTTCATTCTTTTTTATTTTTGTTTTTCTACATGTTCTTTACCCTTCTTTGGCCTCGCCTTTCGGTTAGACACTGTCATAGGTCATCTTTAACCTCTATTACCTCGATCATGCCCATCACCATCACCATCGCCAACAGAAGACGTAATAAACCTTCAAATAAAAGAAAAAAAATTACATTCAAACAAATACTCCAAGTCAATTTATTTATACAATAAAATCTACTAATTTCAAATAAAAGAAATATTTTAACCAGTGCGAGGGTTACCAACCACTTCTAATAAGAAAAATATTAATTTGGAGCCCTAGTGACCACCAAATCCGCTTTCGCAATTACTTTCATTACCAAGAGACAAACTAAACGATAAATGCACAAAAAACATAACAAATATACAATTCTACTTTAAAGATGGAAGAAACTCACTTACAATCCAAACAAAAACCCTAAACCCAAAATTTCGTTCAATTCTAAAATTGAGAATCAAAGATAGAATTGATGACTCACTTACACAAGAGTTGGAGTCAAAATATGAGACCTGAGGGGTGGGTTGCGCTTTGATTTTGAGAGATTTTAAGGGGTTTAGATTTTGAGAGATTTTTGTTTTGCAAGAGATTTGCATTTTGATTTTGAATGGGGAGGAGAAAAATGATATTTCCTTGTTTATATAGGTGATGTGGAAAATAAAGTAAGTGGTGTGGCAGAGTTAAATGGTAAAAGACAAGAGTAATTCTACCTGTCGAGGAAGTGGGCGGGGGAGGGTGGCGAGCACGTGCAGAGCTGACGTGGTAAAAAAAAAAACGGGGGAAATTCAAAATTTGGGGGAGAAGGAGGGAATCGAAAGCTTCTCCCCATTTTCATTCCCTCTCCCTCTCCCTCTCCCCATTTTCCATCTCAACACATTTCAGTCCGACTCTCTTTCTCTCTCTACAGATCTTTTTCTTCCTCATTTCAAACCAAAGTAACAAACTTTATTTCAAACCCTAATTTCCCTCTCTCCCCAATTCCAGAAACCCTAGATTTCCACTATGGGCACACTCACAAGCTTGCAGGATCACGTCAGATTGGCCAGAGAGTACGCGAATGAGGGCATCTATGACACCTCAGTCATCTTCTTCGATGGCGCCATTGCTCAGATCAACAAGTAATTTCTCTTTCTTTCTATGTTTTTTGAATACCCATTGTTGTTAAAGTGTGAAATTTGCTTGATTTGATTAATGGGTAGTTTAGGGTTTTGATAAAGGTGACTGCTTGAATTGTGAAGTTTGGTGATTTTTTCTTCAAAAGATTGAATTTTGATGTGGGGGTTTCAGGCATTTGAGCACATTGGATGATCCACTGATCCGGGCAAAATGGATGAATTGCAAGAAAGCTTTATCTGATGAGATAGAGACAGTGAAGCAGTTGGATGCAGAGAGGAGGGCATTGAAGGAGGCATTGGGTACGAGGCGTCCGACTTCGCCTCCAATTCTGACCAAGTCTTCGTTTGTGTTTCAGCCTCTGGATGAGTACCCAAATTCGTTTGGGTTTTGTTTGTGTAGTGTTTGATTTATGAGATATGTATCCATTTGCAGAGAAAAAGAAGAGAGGACTAAAAGAGGAGAGGACTAAATATGGGGAAGCAAGAGATGAAAGAGCAGTGCAAGAAGGAAGCCTGTGAGATACAAGCTTGTCTCACCAAAAACCAATTCATGTCAAAAAAAGGTATCTCTGCTTTCCTTGTTTCAATTTGCATCAAACATCAAATTTGTCATTAAAAATTGCTTGAGAGAGATAACTAAATATTATTACTGTTTTGAAAACTCAAGATTGTTGCATGAACTTCATTTCCCATTCAACAGTATTAATGAAAGGAATAGCTATGCTCAAGACGTTTCTATTTGTGATGTAGGGTGCATTAAAAGATTTGGAATAGATATTCCAAATAAATTTTGCTTGAACTACGAACTATTTGGATGCCCAACAGCGTATTAGTGTTTCATCATGTGTGGTTTTATTTCTTCTTCTTTAACAACTTGATGGGCTTGAAATCTTAGTCTATAATTGTTGAAGTTCAAGGATAAAGAGGGGAAGATATGGTTTTACTTGTTAATCTCTTGTTTTTCTCCTCCTCCCTCTTGTCATCTTTTTCTGTGCAAAACGATATCCAATTCAACCATGAATGAGAAAAGAGAGCCCTAAAAACCAATATTTGCCTAGCCTTTGTTTTTTGGTAGACCTGTGTGATTGTTATCTAATTATATGCTTACTATATTTTGATCTAGACTAGTTTACACATTCTTATTGAATTTGAATTTGGTCTTCTTCATCTTTCCAGAGATTAGAGAAAGCTTAAAGAAGTGTTGATTATTGCAGAAAGAACAAGATGCACTCAAAAGTGGTGGAGATATCAAAGATATGTGTTCTCTTGTTAGATCTTGGTGCCTTGCATATTTTGTGCTTGTTGTTTTTGTCATTTCTGAACGAGGGGTTCTTGTTTTACCCTCAAGAAACCTAAACACTGTGATCAATGCGCATTGATTCCAAATGATGGAGAGAGCAAGTCTAGCCATTATAGAAGGGTTGAAAGTGTAAAATAAAATTAAAAAAAGGCTGGCTATAATTGTTGCCGGATAGGTTCTCTTGTTAATTATTGGTTTCTTGCATTAACTTCTAAGTGCGATTTAGTAGGGTTAGTGAATAGATCGGCCTATTGAATGTGATTTAGTACTTTAGTAGGCTTATGGTTCATTGCAATGTTGGATTTTGTTACCCACAAGTAATTGAAAAGTTCATTAGGTGAATGTAATCATTGAATTGCCAGAGAAATCATGTAGGTTTCCCTTATAGATCATTGGTTCCTTATATTGGTTGTTACTATGAGTTGGTAATTGCTGTTAGTGGCTTTAATGCAATACTGTTAGTGGTTTTCAGGAATGTTTACACAGAATGAAAGTGAATGCAAATGCTACTAATGGCCTTCAAGAATGTTTAACAGATTGGAAGTGTTCCAACTGTCGCAGACATAATGCAAAGTAATGCAGGTGCTCAAGGGGTGCAGATGGATTGACATATGGCTGAATAGAAGGGGTTTTTCAGTGTTCTGTTAGTGGTTAGAAATAATGTTCTGTTAGTGCTTTGCAAAGACCTCTGTGAGGTACTATTATAAATAGGAGAATGGCAATAGAATTGTATTCATGGATTGTATAAACAAGTTGTCCATTTGAGCAATTGCTCATTAGAAGATCAAGGCATCTCGAACAGCCTTATCATTCAGTTCATATTACATTGTATCTCACTCTTTCTAAGTTGAATCTTGTAATTGCAAGTTCAGCATTATCAATACAATTTTTGTTTCAGCAATTGCTTGTGAATCTTCAAGTCTTCCATCTATTTCTCTCTTTGGTTTCTGTCATAGATTCTTAGTGAACTACTTCCCATCTGCAGAGCCTATAAAACAAAGTTAGATCATATCAATTGTGTTGTTACTTTTGTGGATTAGGTGGAAGATCTCTCAAGGATGTATAGACTTTTCATCCGAATACCAATTGTTGTTAATGCAAGTTGTTGCAGATGGCAAGTGATACGATCTGACAAAAGAATTCGAGCAGAATTTCAAGCCTCAACAAGAGAATCACAGGAAAGAAAGATTGGTTTGATTAAAATGTAAAAGGTTACAATGGACTGGATACACTGGAATGTAATAGGCAGAATTCGAGATTGCCAATCTCCTCAGAGAGCAATGTGCTCACTTGTACAAACTGTTTACAAAGAAGAATGAATACAATTTATGTTACTGATCTCCTATTTATAAGAGTTCCTAATAGCCTTTATAATTCTGAATATAGCAACAATACAGTTGGAATTAGCGGTGCCTTCTTAGGTAATGGTAGCAGTGGTTGATCAGGGAATTTTCCATTCTTGAGTAGCACAAGTGACTTCCTTACAGCTTCCCTTGCCAATTCCCTGTGCTCCTGCATTATTCCAAGATAGCACGCATATGGTTATTTCATTAAAAATCATTGGTGGTGTATATGTAATTGGTAAAACAGAACATAAACTGTATATTCTACTAGTAGTGGAGCACAGACTGTAATTTCGTTTGTTTGTGTAGCTTTGTTCTGTCTTCTTAGACGGTGAAAATTAGCTTACCTTGCATCTAACCTTGTCGGCAAGGCTGTAATCAGCCAATGGATTCTCAAACAGTCCCATGCTGAACTTGACTCGCAGTATTCTCTTCACTGCATCATCAATACGACTCAGAGTAATGACATTCTTATTGATCAGGTCTGTCACAGTATTGATGAACTCTGTGTAGTTGTATGGAACCATGACCTGAACCACAAACAAAGAATTGGAGCAAAAGGTGTATTATGTTGAAAAAATTAAGTATATATTGTAAGACATTGCGAATACAAATCTCCAAAATAAACCAGAACACTTTTACCATGTGTGTGAGACAAAGGACAATCAGAAACCTTTCGTCCAGATCATTGGAATGAGACCACATCAATAATAGATTCAATATATATGTATGTGCATGCCAGTGCGCATTGAAAACACATGAACACCAAAAGCATGCTACCATGAGTTACAGCCTTAAAGGTTCAGTAATCCAAGGTGGAATGCAGAACAACATGAGCTAGAGACATAGCTCCAGCATGCTAAGATGAGCCAAATACACAGGTCTAACATGCCAAAGGCATGACAAAATGAGTCAAATTAAGGAACAGGATTGACATGCTAACATGAACTACACACAGGTTGAGATGCATGTTGCAATCAGAGTATTTTTGTTACTGACCATGTCAAGGCCAACATTGATACTAGCTTCTACAGAGTAGGTGTAGTTATCATGGGGTGGATCGGTAATAATGTCAATGCCCAGCCAATCCGAGATGACAAAACCCTGAAAATTCATAATTAGCAAACACAAAATTTAGGCTTTTATTCAATTTTGCTCAAAATGATTTTAATAAAATCAAAATGAAATTGCATTACTTTAAAGTGAAGAGTGCCCTTAAGGAATCCCGTGACCAAATCACGATTGCCATGCATCTTAACTCCGTTTATACTTGAATAAGAAATCATCACAGTTGAGACACCCTTGATTATGGAGTCAGTATAGGCTGGCATGTGTATGCTTAGTAATTCGTGCTAGTTCACAATGGTATTGAAGACTTGGTCGGAATTGGAGGCGAAGCCGGACGCCTCGTACCCAATGCCTCCTTCAATGCCCTCATCTCTGCATCCAACTGCTTTACTGTCTCTATCTCATCAGATAAAGCTTTCTTGCAATTCATCCATTTCGCCCGAATCAATGGATCATCCAATGTGCTCAAATGCCTGAAACCCCCACATCAAAATTCAATCTTTTTGAAGAAAAAATCACCAAACTTCACAATTCAAGCAGTCACCTTTATCAAAATGACAAAACCCTAAACTACCCATTAATCAAATCAAGCAAATTTCACACTTTAACAACAATGGGTATTCAAAAAACATAGAAAGAAAGAGAAATTACGTGTTGATCTGAGCAATGGTGCCATCGAAGAAGATGACTGAGGTGTCATAGATGCCCTCATTCGCGTACTCTCTGGCCAATCTGACGTGATCCTGCAAGCCTGTGAGTGTGCCCATAGTGGAAATCTAGGGTTTCTGGAATTGGGGAGAGAGGGAAATTAGGGTTTGAAATAAAGTTTGTTACTTTGGTTTGAAATGAGGAAGAAAAAGATCTGTAGAGAGAGAAAGAGAGTTGGACTGAAATGTGTCGAGATGGAAAATGGGGAGAGGGAGAGGGAGAGGGAATGAAAATGGGGAGAAGCTTTCGATTCCCTCCTTCTTCTCCCCCAAATTTTGGATTTCCCCCGTTTTTTTTACCACGTCAGCTCTGCACGTGCTCGCCACCCTCCCTCGCCCATTTCCTCGACAGGTAGAATTACTCAAAAGACAATACTTTTAGTGGTTTGGAATAGTCGTTACCTTTGTTTAATCTAACGGTGAAAATTTGCGCCCTCACCGACACAGGTTCACTTTTGAATCACAATATATTCCCTTTGAAATTGATGGACAAGTAATAAGTTCCCCGCCTTACGTGTAGTCTCATCTTGTCTTGTTACAATTTGACAAAACACTTAGGGCGTGTTTGGTATTGCCATTGACCATTGTAATGTAATGCTTGACTGGTGTAATGTAATAGGTCAAACACATTCATTTGTTTGGTATCACAAAAACCTATCGTAATGGTCATTCCCATTACATTCCCATTACCGATTTCATTGTAATGGCCATTCATACCTCCCCCCCTATGAATGGCGATTACAATTCCCATTGTAATGGTCAAGATCAGCATAATGACTTGTTTGCCCTCCTCACCCTCCCTGTAATAACCCCTCATCTCCTCTCCTCATTTTCTCCACCATCAGCAACGACAGATGGAGAAACCTCCACAAGCTCCTCCCCCTCCCTCTCTGATAGGCTGATAAAAGTCATCGCCACCGTCGACTCACCACCACCCACCTACCTCCTCTTCAATGGTTTTCTCCTCCACTCACAGTGATAGATACACAAAACAATCTCTCAAACCCACACACATAAAAGAAGATAGGGAGAGGATGAGAACCTTGGCTCGTGATCCTCCTTCAAGAAGCTTTGTCTTCTCATCTTCTCTCGTGATCCTCGCCATCAACAAGAGCAAGTCTGCTCTCAACGAGCAGCATCTTCAAGCAGAGTTGTCTTCAAGAAGAGGAGAAGCACCATCCCCATTATAGTAGTACCCAACCAATAAAATGAGGGCACATCAACAATATCATATATTTAATAATACCATCCCCATTTTTATATTATAACAAAACCATTGATTTTTGCAATAATGCATCAACAGTATATTTAATAATACATCAACAGTATTATTTTATATTATATATTTAATAATACATCAACAGTATACTAATGGTTTGCAACAGTATTATTTTATATTATATATTTAATAATACATCAACAGTATACTAATGGTTTGCAACAGTATAATATTTTATATTATATATTTAATAATACATAATTATAATAATTGAGGGTATTTTGGGAAATGCACAAGTCATTCCCATTCCATTCCTACCATAAATTCACATACCAAACAATGTCATATACTATTACCATTGTCATTCATAGGTATACCAAACATACACATTCCTATTACCATTACCATTCCCATTACATTTCCATTACATTCCCATTCCCATTCCCATTCCCATTCCCATTCCATCGAATAACCAAACGAGGCCTTACCGCACGCAAAAGCACACAACCAAATCTCTCCTCTCCTTTGCAAGCCAATTGCTTGTTCACTCTACTTTAACGAACGAGAATTAGCTGTATAGAGCTAATTAATTTGTTTCAATCTCTTTAAAGCAAGCAAACAATCTCCACAAAAGCACCACAATAGCAGCAACAATTTAACCTCAATTTACATATTTCAATCCCAATTTATCATTAAAGACACAAACCCTAGAAGAAGAAAATGGCAGATGAAGTTCAAACCCCACCAACAGAGAAGAAGAAAACAATTCCACCTTACATGAAAGCAGTATCGGGTTCAATTGGAGGGATAATGGAAGCATGCTGTTTGCAACCAATTGATGTGATCAAGACGAGACTGCAGCTGGACAGGGCGGGAGTGTACAAGGGGATTCTTGATTGCGGCAACACTGTGGTCCGTACGGAAGGTGTGAGGGCTCTTTGGAAAGGCCTGACTCCGTTTGCTACTCATTTAACGTTAAAGTACACGCTTCGAATGGGATCCAATGCGGTGTTTCAGTCCGTTTTCAAGGATGAGAATGGAGTGATTAGTAATCGAGGAAGGATGCTTTCGGGGTTCGGCGCCGGTGTTCTTGAGGCGCTTGTGATTGTCACGCCTTTTGAGGTATGTGTAAATTCGATTGCTATTATTAAAGCGATTTGAGTGTTCATTTTACATGATTTTGCAGTTAAAGTGAGTACAAAAAGTTGTTTAGGATTAAAGATGACTTTTATCAGGTTTTGGAGTTAACTTTGAAGTCATTGATGAAATTTGTTGATGCTAAGTTCACATTTGAAATTTGTGAGTTTAATTTTGAAGATTTGTACAATGTACGTTACAATTCTGTATAGGTTTTGAATAATGTATGTGTCCCATGAATCCAAGAATTGAATTGATTGTTTAGAAGTAGTTAGGGCTTGGGAGGTTTAAAATTTGGGGATTTGATTGACGCCTGGTAAATGTCTTGGTTCTTGGAACATAATGATTTTTTTTGTTAAAATATTACCTTAATTAAAACTAAACAGAAAGACAAGAAGTTCCTGCATCAATGGCCAGGTCATGAGCCTCCTTGTTGAGGTCTCGCGGGATATAATTATAAAACCAATGCGGAAGAAAAGAAAGCAATGTCTTAATATTACATATAATAGGTTTCCACATCCAATGGATATATTAGAGTCTCCGTCTTCAACACTGGCTTGGAACATAATGATTTAATACTCTTGAAATGGGTTATGTCCATCTTGAATCCTACAAGCCGAGTCAGGTGAGGGTCTTTTTTGTAAGTAGAACATCACTATTTCTATCACTAGCTGTGTTACCCATCTCTTAGTGTGAAGCCAAGTGAACTTTCCCCCTGAGGTGGTATTTGGCAAGGAAAGGGAAAACAATGAAAAATAGAGAAGAAAGGAGAGATAGAAAAAGGAATTGGAGGAGGTTGAAAATGTAGGAGAGTAGTTGTGTTGATTTTAGATTAGCGATGCAGCCCGCAAATATAGTAAGTGATCTTATCCAGATCAATTATTACCATAATCCTTCCAATGGTTTAATCCATCTTAGAGAACAAGTTTCTTGTAATATGTCGTCCTCTCCCAAATGTCTTAACCTGAAATCACAAAAATGCATTATCATAGCCTTGTTCAAGGCTAATCATGGCTTCTAGCAACACACAGCAACCTCATGCGCTCATGATGGCAATGCCTTATACAAATAAACCATTCAAATATGTAGGTGTCATGTCAAATACTTTGAGTACCGTGGAAAGTTGGAAAGTGGTTTTTAAGACGTGAGCAGGTCATTCTTAACTACCTAAGAGAAGATTTTATATGGACACGAGGCACTATTGGTGGAAAGACCATTCTTGATAGGAACTCTCTACTCCAGTGATAATATACCTCTTGGAAGATGTTTTATAAACTAAAAGAGTGTGGAATTCTAAATCACTCTCAGTTGGTGTACACAGTACAAAGCATGGAATTCGAAATCACTCTCAGTAGGTGTACACAGTAGACATCAGAGATTTTAAAAGAAAAAAAAAATTTGTTAAAAATGTACAGGTTGTAATTTTGTAAAGAAACCTTGTCAAGAGATGAAATGCAAATGAAAGTCTATTGTTGTAGGAGTAAAGGAATCAAATTCTTCTCCTTTGACATCTAAGATTTTATTAGGATCTCTTCCATCCCAGATTACCCATACATGAAGCTGTTGATTCTTTTCTTTACCAAGGGAAGCATTCAATCAAATTCCAAGTTATGGGAGGTGCTAGAAGGAAGCAAAGAGATGTTAATTGGAGTGGAGCGGAAGTGTTTGGTTGTGGCTTGCAAATGAAAGGTTGAATAAGAATTGAATCTTAAAACTTCATCAGAGGAAGAAGAGAGAAGAGGTAGAATCAGAGATCAAGTCAATTCTACATTTCACATTCGGTGTTACCTGCAAGGGTAATATAGAAAATCCAAGGTGTTTCCAAGTAGGGGTAACCTTTAGCTATAATGCTTTCATTTCATGCATAAGCATATGCCTAGCAATACTGGGCGTGCGCGTTGATTTAGATAGCCAAAAGTGTTAGCAGTAGTGAATGATATTGAGGTATTCTCCCTTTTCTACAACTTTCTTTAGCCTTTGGTTCAAGCTACATTCTCTGTAAATTTCATATCATATCTACTAGAGCACTTTGTTGGGAAACTGAGTTTATTAGGCATCTCTTTTTACAACTTTGAGTGGGGTAGGGGACTTCTTAATAGCAGTCGAGCACTGTATCCAAATTACTAGTATACTCTAGTTATGAACAAACATTAACTTTTTGTACATGTGCAAGGCTGATAGAGACGTGAGATGCTTCTTTGATGTTGTAAGCTTGCTGAAGAAGAGGTATTTCTTCACTGTAGGAAGTAGGTGTGTCGGCCACTCAATATCTAGAACTGGAGTTTGGGACAAAATCTAAACAGGGACAATGGTAATGGTGTTAAATATAGATTAAAAAAACTTCCTGGTTTAAGCTGGTATAACAATGGGTCATGATCCTAAACTTCAAATATAGCTTTCCTTGGCTAGTTTGGCAACTTTGTCATTTACAAGTTTATAGCGGAACCCAATGTCCTTGTATGTTTCTTCACTCTTAAGTTGAGATTGTTATGTTTTTCAACAGAAAGATCTCATGTTAGATATATTCTAGTGACATGAGACTGTATAATGTAAACTTTGACTCAATTGTCTACAATTCTAATGATCTTAAGCACTAGATACAAGTTGTACTCACGAGAATGGGTCGGTAATTGATAAATTCAGACTAATAAAATAAACGAAATTGCAATAAATACTGTAGACGAAAATAACGAATAAATGATAAACGAAATAAACTATTAAAAAGTAAATTTTATTCAATCAACCAATTAACAATGAGAAACCTACTCCCATATTTATAACTAACCTACCTTCTAAATCAAACCATAAACCTAATAGGAAACAAATATGATAACCTTAATTGGATCCCTATTACAAAAATAATAAAATTGTATAATATTATTAAAATTCTCATATTCTTAATATTAATAAATATCTTAATTCTATCAATATCCATGGATTGAAGAAACTTGTCCTCAAGCTTAAATGTTGCAGTCGATGTCTTCCGCTACTAAAGAAATGAGTTCGCCGTCACCCTTAACTAGAGGAACCTGATCCATAGATTCTTGTTCATCAATTTCATTACTCAACAACACAGATTTCCCTTTGGGACAATTACTTCGGATATGACCAGTCTGACCACACCTAAAGCACTTAAAAGGGTTCTCAAGAGCGGGTCGTGGAGTGTAAATAGTGGAAGTGCATGGAAAGAGCGCCAATGTTTGTTTCGTAGAGCGGTCCTGCAACTGTAACTTTGTTTCTGCTCCTTTTGCCATGTTTTTAGCCGCTACAAGAGTATCAAAATCCCCCAACAGACCGGAGCGCACAGCCATACCATGATAAATGTGAAATGTTGTTTGTCGTTCTAGTTCATCAGGTTTAGCAAGCATGCATAAAAGTACAGAACTCAATAGCATAATCAGTAATTGTGCACCCATGTTGATCGCATCAGCCTTCCAAACATTCGCGCTCATAATCCATAGGCACAAAAACATATCGCATCAACTCATGCATACCAAGCCAGATGTTAATTGGAGGCAACCTTAATGTTGTTCGTCATGCACATTCCTTCTGCCGCCAAAGATTTGCCGTACTCTTCAATTTTGTAGCCATTAATTGGACTGCCTTTGAACCTCGAATGTGTTTAAAGTCAAGTATGCAGACAATCTCTAGGGACCAATCTATGAAAGTATCATCCACAACAAGTCCATCATAATAAGAAGGCACATTAGGGATGGCAGTGGCGCGGATTTTCACGGATATTCGCCCCACCCAAACCATTTGGAACGGATTTGAATTTACCTTAACGGATTTCGAGGCAGATTTGGGATCCAAATTGTACCCGTCCCAAATTCAGGACGGATACGGATTTAATCACATCCGCCCCACTTAATAGTTAATTCAAATAAATAAAATACATGCCATGTGACCGACCCTCCCACCCACCCATTTTGTAAAAAGAGACAAGACTTGTGTCCCCATCATGTGACCCTCCCATCCACACAATTAAAAGTCTTATCCATTTTCACCCTTTCCCTTTCTCTTTCTTCAATTTCATTTTCATACGGAGAGATCTCATTTCATCCATCATCACACACAACACAAAACAAAAACAAAAACAAAAACAAAAACAAAAACAAAAACAAAAACAAAAACAAAAACAAAAACAAAAACAAAAACAAAAAAACCCATAGAAGAGAAAGAACAGAAAAGGAAGAAAAAGCCCCCAACTCCTCGTAGCAGCAAACCGTTGTGCATCATCATCTTTCTTTCAAAAAAAAAATCATCATCTTCCTTTCTTCTTTGCTATATTCTATCTCAACATTCACAGACCTCACCGTTTTCTTCACCTTCTTTGGGTCTCTTCATAGGCAGCTCAGAAGCAGCACCAACAACAATGTTGCTCTCTTCAGTGGCACCCATTGAATTGACAAGGAAGGCGGCTCAAGCGAAAGTTGTTGCTTCTGTTTCAAAGAAGAACATAACAGATTAGTAAATCAAATGAAATGAAGTAGATACATGCAAAGAGAGAGAAGTTCAGAATATGATGGGTGGTTTGTGCTTACAATGGATGCTTCTATTTTTTTTTGTATGCAAAAGAAAGAAAGGCTTAAAGGGAAAGAAGGAATCAGTCTTTAGGGAAAGGAAAACACAATTGTTTTAAATGATAATAAAGAGTTTGACTAGGGTTAGATGGAACATGGAAGGAAGGGAATTGAAATGAAGACACTTTTGTTGGTTTTGTTCTTCTCACTTCCTCTTCTTTATGATTTTTTTTTTCAATTAAACGGGGCGGGGCAGTGTTGGTTTTTAAATAAACTCATAAAGGGAAGTTGAGGCGGATTTGGGGATCCGCTATTCCTGACGGGGCAGGGATGGATTTGCTCAAATCCGCCACATTTCCATCTCTAAGGCACATCGAGCTTTAAACCTGTATCATCCCGACCTCTAGGACAGTAATAAGCTGAGTCAACTGATTCTAATAAAAAAAAGTGCCTCCATCAAAGTTCTGATCGCCTAAGTTAGGAGGTCGAAAATGAGGACTTTGTGAGAAAAATTGGAGTGGGCAGGAAGCTGATATTGTGGGAGAGAATTAGGGTTCAACCAACTGCCTGAATTGGGGTTATACACAGCTTTTTGGAAGTTATGAGGGTGTTGTGTAGCATAAGGACTCAAGGAAAAGGTCTTTGGGCGAGGGCGGTTGGAAATAGCTGGATAGGGGTGGGGTGGAGGACAAAGGGGGTGCGAGTAACTAGCCGAGGTAGGGGGAGAATAACTAGAAGGTGCGCGGGGTACATAACCTGGTAGGGGACTGTAGGAAAAAGGGGTGGACATAGCCAAAAGAAGGATGGGTGGGCTGAAAACTGAGGGTGTGGATAACCTAACGTTGGCTAACTTGGGGAGGATTATATGTAGGAAGTTGTGCGATGGGATGGAGAAGTTGCAGAGGGGCGAAGAATCGATCAAGGGGGGAGAGACTTGTTGGGAACGCTCGTCCGGGGCAAAGAGGTGGGGAAATGAGGAGGGACGGTCATTGGGAAGGAGCGATGGTGTCCGTCGACCAAGGGGAGGGAGGATCTTACCTTAGCGATCGAGTCATGGAGGATTGGGAAAGTGTTGATCAAGGGAGGAGGGAGGTGGCGAAGGCATCGGTCGAGCCACTGGACGAGATGACTGACATTGTGGCTCAACCGGAAGAAGGGACGGAGCCACTCGATCGTGCGAAGGTGGGTTAGCAGGTGGTCGATCGATGGTGTGAGGTGGTTGTAAATCGATGGGAGCTTGTGGGCATCTCTGAGTGTCGTCAATGGAAGTAAAGGGGTCGATTGTGGTGGCGACCGGAACAGGAACAAAGATGGTGTCACGATCGACGATTGGGGCAGAGGAAGGATAAGACTGTCGACACCTTCGGCGGTGGTGGTCATGGTCCCCTAAGACGCCGCCATTAGTGGTGTTGCAGCTTGGAATCCATGAACGGCCATAAACTATTGCATTTGTTTGTTGCATCATTAGTTGTTGTTGCATCATCTTCCCAAATTTTTTATCTATGAGGTTCTTCAACTCTTAAGTTTCTAATCCCTTTTAGCGAGTTGGTTCTTTAATTTTCCGTGTTGTGATTCTCTCTTGTTCAAACCTTGCATTCAAATAATCAGTTGAAGCCTTCCACCCTTCTATGGCTTTAATTGCCTTTGATGCTTTTTCATCTGCCATCTTATTCGCTTTTTCTTTTGCATAAAGGTCTGATCTTGTCTTCGTCATGTAAAGGAATGTTTGCCCTGATACCAATTGATAGATTTAATAAAATAAGCGAAATTGCATTAAACGAAAATAACGAAGTAAACGATAAACGAAATAAACTAATAACAAATAATTTTTATTCAGTCAACCAACTAACAATGGGCAACTTACTTCTATATTTATAACTAACCTACCTTCCAAATCAAACCCTAAACCCAAGGAAGCACAGACTCTTCGAAAACTTGTCGTATCCGTGTGACACTCACTCAACACGCGTCAGACACTTGGTCAACGTGTCGGACGCACCTCCAATAAACCTGAAACTTGGTCAGGACACAATCAAGACTCGAAAATCAACTTTGTTTTATTTTTTTACTTTAAGTTGTTTGCAAATAACCACATAATATAATGATTGTTGATCTATCTGAAGTGAATGACTATTTCAAATAAGATTTAAGATAAATAGGGCAAAAAGCCACTAAAGCATAGAGATAGTTTATGCTTCTTCTTAATATTTGCTTCTTATTTTTCTCTCATTTGCTTCTTCTCACCTCTACTTCTTCTCTACTATACTTTTTCTTTACTTTTAATTTTTTCTTGCAACAATGTCTTCTTCAAGACACTCTAAGAAGGCACTTTATTAAATTATTATTTATATTTGTGACTTATTAAAAAATAGTATGACATGTCCACGAGTCCTAGTTTTTGGAAAGTTGTCTTGTCCGTGTCCGACACAACGTGCGTGTCCGTATCCGTATCCGTGCATCCTTGCCTAAACTTAATAGGAAACAAATATGAGAACCCTAATTGAAATTCATATTACAAAAAAAATAGAATTATCTAATATTACTAAAATACTCGTATTCCTAATATTAATAAATATCTTAATTCTATTAGTAATCTAGGAAGCGCAAATTCTTCAACATAGAAGCGTGTATACTCGAATATTCCAGTACCTGTAGATACCTGAAATCATTTATGAATGTTAATCGTTACTATTCAAAGGAGATGTAATGTTTAGAAGTGTTCCTAATGATTGATTGGCAAACAATAAAAACTTCAAGAAATCCATTTGCATGAAAAATTCAGATTGCTTGGTGTAGCTCAACAGCCTGGAGTGTGCATTCTTATTGGTTCCAACCCTTCCAAAAGCATTTAAATGGATCTATGATCCATTAACAATCTTGAGTATTTCATAATCTCCACTTGTATGACGGACCCACAAAAACTTGCACCTAATCTCTATCCATATCATGCTGAACATGAACCAAATAAAATGCAACTTAGTTTCCTTTTCCTTCTTTAACTGACAGGTGAATAGTTACTCTCATCTTCACATTTTTTATGGACGGATTATGAAAGTTTTTCACCCCAACATTAAGTTGAAATATATTTCATATAATTCTATATTAGCATTTTTATTGCCTTATTCTCAATGTACACATACCGTATACAATTTATGAGAATTCCTGATAAATCTCGTTTATTTTACTTAACATAGTACTTGGATGGGTGACCTCCTGGGAAGTCCTCGGATTGCACCCCACTTTTAAAAAAAACATCACTAATTGATGTAAGCACAGCTGCTGTCTGTTATATTGTTTCCTATACCTCGTCTTTTGTTTTGGAAGGAAAAGAGAAGAAATCATAAGATCCCTTGGTTGTTGGATGCAGGTAGTGAAGATTAGACTGCAACAGCAGAGAGGTATGAGTCATGAGCTACTTAAGTACAAGGGTCCCATACACTGTGCAAGAATGATCATTCGTGAGGAAGGCATCCTTGGTCTATGGTCAGGAGCTGCACCGACTGTGATGCGCAATGGAACCAACCAGGCAGCCATGTTCACAGCCAAGAACACATTTGATGTACTTCTGTGGAAGAAAAATGAAGGGGATGGGAAGATCCTCCAACCATGGCAGTCCATGTTGTCAGGATTTATGGCAGGAACAGTAGGTCCAGTGTGCACAGGTCCCTTTGATGTCGTGAAGACGAGGCTGATGGCTCAGAGTAAGTCTGGAGGTGATGTTAAGTACAAGGGATTGGTCCACGCCATCAGAACCATATTTGCCGAGGAGGGTTTATTTGCCTTATGGAAAGGGTTGCTACCTAGGCTTATGAGGATTCCCCCGGGTCAGGCAATCATGTGGGCTGTAGCTGACCAGGTGACTGGCTTCTATGAAAATAGATACTTGCAGTAAGTTGAGATATCAGCTTCTCTTTTTGCTGAGTTAAATGCATTTGCAATTTCAAAACCATTATTTTCATTGTCATTCGCTTCATCCGGCGTGAAATTATTGAATTCTTGGAGAGATTGAAAAAACTTTCATAATTATTTAAAAGAGGTATTGCTACCTTCATTTTTCTGTATCTACAGAATCGGTAAAGCAAACATTTAGACATAAGAAGGCCTGATAAACATGCCTTTTTTAACTTACGATTAAATCAGACTGGATCAACAGGGTCTGTATCTGCAACATCCTGTGCGCTTTTATATCTTTTGGTGGAGAGAGAACTAGAACTCCTGTTCCTCCAACTCCAACTTCAGGGTTATCGAGGGCCTGCGGTATTTGTCACGTCATTTACCTAGTCCATTTATGTAATCGGCATTCATGTGCAATCATTGATTATATCATTTAACAGTGATACTTGTCATGACATATCGAGGATGGTGGCTGACTGGATAAAGGTAGGGCAGTCCAGAAAATAGCCAATGTTCCAAGTTACAAAGCCTTATTTTGTATTCTTCCTGAAGGGCTTATCCTTTGTATCTGCATTGATGGATACATCCATAACCATTTCGAATGCCTGTGAGGTTCATAGTTTCTATTCGCTTATGGAAACATCGAATATTTGGCTTTAAAAAATGTGATATGCCAAACATATCAGTGCAGATAACATCCTTTTAGTAAAAATATTTACTGTTAATCCTTTATCGCGGTGTGGAAGCTATAAACACTAGAATGGATAAACTGATTTCCTTGCATCCCCTGTTTGGCTATGATGTTTAATCAAACTTGTAAACAGATGAAAATGGAGCATTCTGAGTATCACGGTGCATAAAATAGAGTATGCTCAGAGGCAATGTGATACATATGGCTTCATATTGATCGACAGTACAGTGAGCATGTTTATGGGATCACCAACGAATGTAACAATTGTTAACACCTTCAAGTTGTGCTTAATATAACCTCTACCTTCATCTGTCCTGTTTCCTTGCAAAAACTCCCACACAAATCCTCTGTCAATTGAAATATCTTTAATCAAATATAACTCCCCCTTAAAATGTTTGTGCCTATACTAAACTTGCAGAAACCGTCTTGAACTGAGATAAATTCTCATGTGACTCAATATGGATTATAACCCAAATACAGATTCGTAAATAAGATTTTCATCGAAAGATTAGGAACACTATAAATCACTCGTTCCGCTCATTTCTATAACTACACTTTTAAGGCATGAAGGTAGTATAGTATTCTGGCCACCCATATGGAAATCAAAATTCCCCTGAAGTTGTGGCTATTCTATTATCAACGTGGGTTCTAGGTCATTGAAAGATGACCAAACAGACATTTGTACTTAGGGTCCTTTGTACTGAGAGATGGGATGAATCTTTAGAAGCATCGCGGCAAGTCGACAACTTCCAGTTCATACCTACATTATGTTCTTCACCTAATGTATTTAATCAGTCCATCCACTTCTTGAACAAATCAGTATTGTTTACATTAATTTGTTTTTGGCAAGATCAACATGAAACATTGCACCCTCACCTAAACTTTCATCCCAATTATTGGGAGTCTACACAACATGCATGAAATCTTGCCTGCTTATAGTCTACAAGATCCTCTTACAACTCTTACTCAAAGAAATTAAACATGCACGACAAATGCATGCATCTTTAGTAGTGCTTTTATTCCACGGCAATATAAGTACCTGTCCTTTGCATCTTTGAAAACTGTCAAATACATTACAAAATTAGGTTTTTCATCACTGATTCCTTTGAAGTTTGATTTAACCCAAACCAAACCCAACCACAAAAAAATCTATTTAAATCTTCACGTTTTTGGGTGCATTTCACTATTGTTTATAATATTTTTCACAAAAGTTAAAGAGTTATATAATCTTGGTTAGTATTTTAATCTTTATTTAATTCAATGAAAATAGTGTCTCAACTTCTCATGACAACCACATACATGTATCAATAAATCTTGTGGTATCATTTTAGTCCCAATGATTCTTAGACAATCTTTTCAACATTAGATTAATCAAGTATGGATTCTGAATTAGATGCCTAACTTAAAAATGTGGAGGAGGAATTTGTGGTATGGTGACAAGTATGATGTTGATAAGGGTACGACATGTAAGGCATGATGTATGTACTACTTATACATCAATCTGCCCGAGATTTTTTGTTGTATCATTATTGATTATCATTTCAATGATCACTTGGAATGCAATGTAAGAGCGTCTCCTACCGGGGACCCCAAACTGTAAAATATAATGTCTAGCTAGCTGAACAAGTTTAAAGAAATTCATCCCAAGGATAATGATAATGAAAATGAAAATGAAATCTTGTATATTTTTGAGTTGATGCCTTGTTAAGAGTTTCGAGTGAGTGAGACTTGCACAATTACGTTCTGAAAGACGTGTTTTTTTTTTTTTTTTAAATGACGAAGTAATTGAGTGAACAAGTTTAGAGATGCTCTAAATGGCTTGATTTAAGTAGAGTTTTAGTTATGGACCTGTTGGGGGTAATATATATATGTTGTATAATGTAATTGGCATAATCTACTTATAATTTACAACTTCTTGGTTCAAGAATTTGATCCATTTATGGACCCCCTTCTCCAATTATTGATCTTGATCATCTATCTATGTGACAAATGGGATTTCAATTGAAGAAGAGTCACTTATTTTACTGATCTGGACCACTAGACATAACTTGGTTGGCAAAGAAGAATAGTATCTTGAAAAGATATACAGCCTATATATCACTACTCAACAAAGTCATCAAACCTTTTCTTTTCTTTTCTTTTCTTTTCTTTCTTTTTTTCAGTAAAGCAATCTCAAAGTTGTCAATCCTATTTTTGGGAAAGTGAGGTAAATGGATGAAAGGAACATTGTTCAAAGGTGCCAAATTTTTTACCTTAGCTCAAAATAGTTAAGAGCCCAAATACATAGAATCATATCATATGACCAAGTTGACCAACAACAGCCTACCAACATAACATGTTATTCCAATTTGTCATCAATCTATCTAAATATAGACCTAATTTGCTTGGGTGTGTTTTCCTTCATGCTCCATGTCTTTTTATTGACAGCCACAAACACTAAACTTGATCCATAAAATTGTCACTTTGTATCATTGCAAGTTTTGTTTGATTGAAATAGGTTATTTTGATTAATTCTAGGATTCATTTTATAATTGACGTTGGGGTTTTCTTAATTGACCAACTATTTTCGAATAAACCCTAAACCGTCATGTTAGTTAACTGATGCATGTCGTTATCTCGCGTGGCGGTTCATTTGACCAGACTAAAAATTAGAATCCATTTATGGTGTTAGGATCCATTTGCCTCTGTTAGTGTAAGGGTATTTGTCTTTGGGTTGGTCAAGGCGAGTCAACTTTCTAAAAGTTAATTACCCGAAAAACATAAGGTTACATTCACCATACCATCGCTCACAATTAGGGTAAACCTTAAAAAACGATTTCATCAACTCCGGATCGAGTTTAAACTAATCCCAATCCCCACTATTCTAATTAATTACACTTATGAATTGATGATGATGAAACTAATAAAAGGAGACAAAAGTTGAGCCTGAAGCTGAGGAACATGTGACCCTCATGCCCGCAAATTACCTAAAAAACGGTTGGCGATTTTAATTCAATCAGTGTGATTTGTGCGTGAAGTGAACATAATTAAAACAAGACAGAGTGAACAGAAGAGAACATGATCAAGAAAAAAAGCAGGGAAGGTGGTGGTGAGGTTTGCATGTCAGGCAGTGAAATTGGTCCTGGTCCCTCGCATGCACGTTTAAATGTCGGCTCACTCATCTCTCATTTGCTTTCTTTTGTCATGACAAAGGCCAGCTTCACCGCATTTGACCCCACCACCTAAACCCCATTTCCATCATAACATTCTTCATTTTTTTTCTTCCACAATGAATATAGTACCCTTTAATTTTTGCAAAAAAAAATTGAACATTTTAGTTACAAATAAATGTTATATATTTGTTTGATAAATTTGATTCTTAGAGCATCTCGATCAGCCAATTTATAAAAAAAAATTGTATTTGGACT
Organism: Berberis vulgaris; assembly: GCA_963556465.1. NCBI lineage: Eukaryota > Viridiplantae > Streptophyta > Magnoliopsida > Ranunculales > Berberidaceae > Berberis > Berberis vulgaris. The sequence goes on along the minus strand of OY747130.1, from coordinate 7,603,983 downwards.
TGTAAAAGGCTTATCAGCAAACAAAAAGGTGCAGAGGTTAGCCCAAGCGGCATTTCAGAATGTGGACGCCTTCTACTGCAACTCACCTTTTAACTTTGTTTAACATATCATCATAATAATATATTATATATAGTTTATGAAAAGGCGTGGAGGTTAGCCCAAACGCCATTTCAGAATGCGGCGTGATTTTCACTATAATGAACTTATCGATTTCCAACAAATTGATGAGTGAATTGGTTGATTTGTCAAAATGCACAAAACTATGGATCTCTAAGTCTCTACCAACATGATGATTGACACATGCATTCATAGCAAGAACAAAATAAAACAAAGGATTATAAGTTGTCATCCAAAAGGCAAATAACATGAAACCCCATAAAAGTTCCATGTGCAATCCAAGGAACCAAAACGTGAGCATAAATAATTTGGTCCTCCCTTGGCTTGAGGTGGGCCAAAGTTGCCATATTGGATCACATTAAGTTCAAATCTTTATACTATAGTTTATGCTTTGAGGATAACCATGTGTGGAGATTAATGGGGCCCCAACAGAGCAGTTTCAAGTTTTGTGTTCCATGGAGAAAAACGACTAGTATGAGAATCAATCAATTGAGAGAGCTCTCTGTGGAAATGAAATTGTGTGGAGAAATGTCCCACCACTCCATCCCCTTTCTTCTTGGCTTTCCTAAATGCTCAAGACAAAAGGTTCAACTTATCCACATCCCAAAGGTTATGGTCTTCTTTTGGCTAACTTTACTACGTGTCTTACATGTTCATCATCATCATCTAGAAAATTGGATATTTACTATAACTTGAGTCAAGATAAGTAGAAGATTTGGCCACAATGTGGATAATTGGAGATATTTACAAAAAAAAAAAAAATGAAAAATTGATTAGTTTAAGACTATTGGAGAATCACTCGAATTGTCAAGGACCAGAAAGCTATAGCCTCGGTGGCTTGGTCAACCCCTTATATAGATGCTACGCCCAATCGCCAACTACCCCTACCTTGCCTCATTGATAATTTTGGTCACTTATCTGTATTCAACAACTTAGTATTACAATCACTGATAATATTCTGAAATTGGATGTAGCGTTGAAACCAACCAATACGGCTCAATCGCTTCAATTGTCAAATGATTATATCTAAAGGCTATATTTCAGTGTTTTACATTTACAGTTAACCCAAGATTGCCAAGTCAATACTTGTCAAAACTCGAGTTGTCAACCAGAGGCGAGGAGCCAAAATATCATATCCCAATACTTTTATGTAACCTCAAATTAGCAGTCAATACTCCTCAAAAGTCCACCAACTATCATCAACAAGTGGAAAATTAAAAATTAGAATCCCACCCATCAAGATATTCTAACATTTATCAATTAACTCTAAATTTAGCAAGGTCATTTTGGTCATTCTCCAATTAAATAGTCTAGTTTTTTGTATTGAACTCACAACTCTAGTGGAGGGAGAGCGTGCAACGTCAACACACCTGCAAAATCCAGACACAAGTATCGTGCGATAGGCGACATCCAGGAATCGCCGCTTAGCTTAGCACCACCCAATTTGTGCAACTCTTCTTTCTATTGCCTTTTCAACTCTGCAACCGTTACGTGGTCCACCCAGTTTTAAGTTTTAACCACATCATCAAAGATCGCTGGGTCCTACAACAACAGAACCATGCCTTCCCACTCCCCACTCCCCACTCCCTCCACCACCCCCAACTTGCGCGACAACTAAATCAACTCGCGCTACTCCTTTCCCCAACTTGCGTTGCTCCAGTTCGTTTTTTGTTTAAAGCTTGCTCATCAAGTGTTTGTATGTTTTCTCTCCCTGCCCTTTCGATTAGACGTCACGTGCATTATATTATTGTGAACCATTTCGTGTTGACCTCTCTAATGTCTAACCTGATATACAAATGGGGTCGTATTTAGGTTTAGGCTCCGCTTGATACACGATAAAATAATGCATAATTTGGTTATATAAATTTGATATTTAGTTGGTTTTATAAAAAATAGTTATTAAAATTTAAATTCAAGACATTTACATTTTCTAATTATAAAATTTTGCGAGATAAAATTTTTCTCGTTACTTTGTAAAACTCGCATCATCTCCTCGACCTCGAGTAATTTCAACTCCATCATAAACACCCAACAATCACCACTTTCATAACTACCATCGTCGCCACTACCACGACCATCATACCATAGCCATCACAATCACCACCACTGTCGTCGCCAACTCCACCACTACTATCACTATCATAGCATAAATCACCACCGTATCCAACTCCACCACTACCATTACCATAGCATAATCATTGTTGCCACCTCCACCACTACCATTATCACTGCCACACCCACCATAGCCACCACATCCATCATTGCCGCCGCTACCACCATAATTCGCTACACAACCACCACCATTTTAACATCCACCGCCATTGGTGCCACCACCACCATTTTAACAGTCACCGCCATTGCCGCCACCACCACCATCATTGTCCACATTCGCAATCACCATCACCACAATCACAATCATCGTGACCATGCCACAATTATAGCTACTACCATCATCATCAACACCACCCACAATAATTTTTTGATTTTACCAATCGCCCATAAAGTAATGCATTACAAAATAATGCATATGCATTAATTTGTGAAATGCATCATTTTACAGTGTATCAAGCGGAGCTTTAGTATCTTAACCCGTGTCAATTTGTTTGACTTGTTAACTTTCGGATAAAATATGTCATTCATGTCAAACAAGTTATTTCGTGTCGATTTGTGGAGTGAGTCTAGCCAGCCATGTTTGCTAATTTTTTTTTTCTTTTTTGATATTTTTATATTTTTTTTACCCATTCTCTTTAAAACACAAACACTATCTATAGAATGAATAGAAGTGTTAAAAAAAAAAAAAAAAAAAAAAAGACTAGCAAATATGGCTGACTAGAATTATTGCGGTTTGTTTTAATTTAGCAAATTGATTTCGGGTTAACGTGTCAATTTTGAGTCATTTCAAATTGGATCATGTAGGGTCGAAGCAGGTTTTGATGATAAAAACATGTCAAATTGGTCAGATAGTGTCAAACAATTTCCCCCAAGGTCATATTCGTGTTTCTCACCTGAATAGTAAAATGATTTGTGTTTATGCATTATATATAACCCACCAACCCGACTATATCATACAAACTCGACCTGATCCGTTGTTAGGTCTACCTTAGCACCAATTTTTCGTGTTTAAATCGCAAGTCACTATGTTATAAATTGAGCTACAAGCCTACAACACAAAATTTAGTAAGTATTATTTTTTATAAGGACAAAATTAGTTGGTTATTTGGTATATAGTGATTGGTAGGCGTTGAAAGGTTGATGTCGCGATGAGCAGATAAGAAAGTGATGAATACAACCAATGGGTAGCTGAAAAGTTTATGGAATTTTTAATTTGAGAGGTTTCTACTGTGAATAAATATCAAAGCTATTGCATTAATAACCACATGAAAGGCCAATATAAATAAGATTATGAATTCCCAATCTTGGGAAGTGTAGAATATTATAATCCAACCAAAAATCTAGAGAGTCAGGTCCCTAGTGTCAGGACAGCATCAGCGTGGCTTCCTGTACGTGTGAATGTGTTCGAATTGAAATATTAGACATCTTTAAAATGATGAAAGGTTTTGGATCCGGCGTGGCTCTTTAGACTTACTTCCCAACCAAAAATCTAAAGAGTCAGATCCCTAGTGCCAGAGCAGCATCAGAGTGGCTTCCTGTACGTATGATTGTGATTCAGTACAGGCCCCAATACATCGTCAGAACAGAACAGTACAGTGAAGGCAGAGAAAAGTGTTGTATTTCGGATGCTGGGCTTTCCAGATAATCCCTTTGTTTCCTTTGCAAGCAGGGCATTGAACCTGAACTAATTCAGTGGCTTAGCCATATGTCATGAATTTTACTAGTTTAATAAGAGAATTTTTGTACTCATTAATAGTTTAATCATTCATTTAATCATTTTAAAAGGTGCGACCAATTTGCAACAAATAAGCCACTGCTGATGTATTGATTGAATTTTGTTAGCCATGATTCTAATTGATGAGACATCAATTAGTCATTTGATTGCAATCGAACACGTGACACAAATCAATTCTAGTATGAAAATGCTTCATCTCAAGCAAATTCAAGCATGGTCCAATTAGGCTGAGTTTAATGTGGTGCAAATATTCGAGCTTGGCCCAGGACAATAAGGCTCAAACACAGACCTCTGAGCTGTCACAAACTCCCAATGTCCATTTTCACAGCTTTTGATCAAATAAAGTATTTGATACTAAATAGAGCCAAGTGTCGAAGGAAACTCAGTTATTGATGGTTAAGATTTTGAGTGAGATCTCCTTCCTCCATCACACCCTCGACGACAAAATCAATGAAGGAGTGAAATACTTGCTATATAAGGTGAAAAAAAAAAAGAATGAAAATTGTTCGTACTTGCAACCACAATTTTTATAGTCTTCATCCATCCTTGCATAGTCACCTTACTTTATTATTGGAGTGCCTTCGACCACTACAATGATGGTTCTTGGTTCACTATTATTCATTTTGTAGGTAAAAAATCGTCATGGATGGATTGAGTAAGGCTAGAGAACTAGAATGATGTGGCATTGCCAGAGGAGGTTTTTTACAACCTCAAAATATACATAAATTTTTTGGAGATTTCATCATTCTTATAAGATCACATCAAGTCACCCTTGTTACAAAACATGGTTGCTAAAATCGGATTTCTTAACATTTTTGGGGATTGGATTTAGACGCATCATTGATGCTAGATATAGATTTATAGACATTCATAAAACAATATTGTTGATAGAATCTGAAGTCTAAAATTATGATATCATCCACCACAACACAAGAAGTAGTAGATCATGACTACAGGGAACATAACCAAAAACATGGATTTTACGCAAGTTGCACGTAAAATTATAATCTCTTTCATGTCAAGTTCTAGTGGTGTGGTCGTGGAACTACCGTCCATGAGGATTTCATGGATAAGGATAAAACCCGTTAAGTGAACTCCTATTTCTGTCGACGTCACCTTCTTTTCATCCCAATTCCCTCGCACACCGAGCAAAGAAAAGACTTCAAAACAGTTGGGTTTTTTTTTTTTTTTTTTGGATAATAAGAAAACTCTAAACCCCCACCACCAGCTCTCCAACCTATATAAATACTTTATACTCCTCCACATAACTTCTCAAAACACACACCAACTCATTTCCATTCAAACAAAACAATGGAAACACCAAACCAAAACCTCTCCTCTTCTTCTCCTCCCACTTCAAATTGGGTTAGAGGTTCTTGTATAGGTAAGGGCTCCTTTGGGACAGTGAACCTTGCCATTAACAAATCCAATAACCGTGTCTTCGCTGTCAAGTCTGTAGATTTGAAAATGTCTCCTTCAACTCATGTTGAAGCTCTTGAGAACGAAATTCAAATTCTAAAGACCCTTTCTTCACCGTTCGTTGTTAAGTATCTTGGGGACGATGTTACAAGTGATATGAATAGGAATTTGCATATTGAGTACATGTCTGAAGGGACTCTGGCTGACGGGTGTAGGGGAAAAGGAGCTAAGTTAGATGAAAGAGTCATAAGATCTTACATCAAATGTGTTCTGACTGGTTTGCATTACATACATTCACAAGGTGTTGTGCACTGTGATGTTAAGGGGAAGAATGTTTTATTGGGTTCGAGTCCTGGAGTGGCCAAACTGGCTGATTTCGGCTCGGCGAAGAGGATGACTGATTCAGAGAAGCCACGGGGGACTCCTCTATGGATGGCACCTGAGGTCATTAGGCAAGAAAATCAAGGGCCGGAATCTGATGTATGGTCTCTTGGATGCACTATGATAGAAATGATCACTGGAAAACCAGGATGGGATAACCAAGATGTTACAATGGTGTTTCAAATTGGATTTTGCGACGAAATTCCTAAGTTTCCAGCTCAGTTATCTGAATTGGGAAGAGATTTTCTTGAAAAGTGTTTGAGAAGAGAACCAAGCGAAAGATGGACTTGTGAACAATTGTTGAGACATCCATTTGTTTCGGGTGTCGAGACGTCTCCAAGAAGTGTCTTGGATTGGTCTAATTCCAAAGAAAATTTTGATTCCTCATCCAGTTCATGTAATTCTAGTTTTAGTTCTGAAAATTCTGCCAATTCAGCTAAGGGTAGGATTGCAAAATTAACCTGTCCTACAGGGGTAATTTGGGAATCTGAAGGGTGGGAGGACGTCAGGTCGGCTTTTGATAAAGATGACAGCCGAGAAAATAAAAGAAGAGAAGAGAGTCACGAAGGAACAAGTTTAGTATGTTCGGTTTTTGTGAGTGATGAGGTTGAAAGCAAAAGGGTAAATTTGAAATTTTATAATTATTGCGGTGGTAGCGGTTGCGGTTGCAAAGCTGGGTTAGAGTGTCGGTATGGGTTGAAAGATAGATGGATTGAAGAAGAGGTGGAGAAGGGAAAGAAATCTGGTTACAGTTGTTGTTGGTGTAAATTGTTTTTAGTATTGTTGATGATATTAATTGATTTATCAATGTTCAGATTTGATGTTAATGAAAGATTATATTATTTGGTTCTGAATGAGCGTTTGCAAACTGTGTGTTTCTATTGTTTATGTTAATTTTGCGATTACATTTATTAACACGTTATGTCATGTAAGCTCGGTACGTTACAGCTTATGATTAGTTCAGGATTTTGTATTGATTCGTGTCTATGAGGCGGAAATGGTGGGGGGGGATTCCAGCCTGTGGAATGGTACATGTCATTGAGACAGATCATGAGATAGTTTCTTTTATTTAAAAGAAGATTGGGATAATCCAGAACAACGTGGCGAGGCTGCTGCATTTCTAGAGAACCACAATCACGGAAAGAAATTGCATAAATTTTGTGAGTTTTAGCTAATGATGTTGAGGTTTGAGAATAAAACCAAGATTGATCAGATATTTTAAAATTCGTAAAACCAAGCGGCAAACTTTACAAGTATCATCAACTGGGACCATACTGCATCTGCCAAGTCTTACAAAGTACAGGGAGATAAAATGCGACAATAGAATGAGCCCCCTTCTAAAAGATAAACAAGAGCCATCAGGGCTCAGGGTAATCCAGTTCATCGAATTCTAGATTTCCATGACTCTTGAGATAAGATTTTAGCAAGTTGAGTATCTTGTTTATCATGAAGAATGTATGGTTCTTTAATATTAATGTTGGACCAAGGTCGCAAAATTTTGGAAGTGACTGATAGAAATGTCAGAACTAAATATATGAACTAAATGAACTCTGCTTTGCTTAACAGAGCAATACAGAGTATTCTTATATCTATTTATAATGAAGCATCACATTACATATTGAGTTCAAGTGACAGATTACAGATTACAGTTCATACTAACAAACTACAGCTCATCATGTTAATGCATTAACAAACTACAGCACATACTAACAGACTAGAACACATACTAACAAACTGGTTTAAACTAGTTTCTATCATTCTTTCTATCATCCCCCCACAAGTGCAAGGGGCAGGGAACAAGACCAAGTTGCGACTTGAGATAGGTAAACCTTGCACTTGGAAGATGCTTGGTGAGAAGATCTGCAGGTTGCTCAGTAGTGGGAACAAACTCTAGAAGCAAATCACCCCGGAGAACATGATCATGGATGAAATGCAAATCAATCTCAATATGTTTGGTCCTTGCATGAAAAACTGGATTCTTGGCAAGATAGTAAGCACTGACATTGTCATACCATAGAATAGGAGGACGAGGAAGAGGAACACAACCCTCCTTTAACAAAGCCTGGATCCAGATGACCTCAGAAGCAGCAAGAGCAAGACCACGATACTCAGACTCAGCACTACTCCTGGAGACAACACGTTGTTTGGTAGCAGACCAAGAGATCAAATTACCACCCAAATAAACTAAGTACCCACTTGAACTGCGTATGTCATCAGGATTAGCAGCCCAGTCTGCATTAGAGAAGGCCTCTATAGCAAGATCACGAGCAGGATGTATGAGCAATCTATCCTGAGAAGAGCCTTGCAGATAACGCAGAATGCGTTTGACAGCCAACCAGTGAGATGTCGTAGGGGCTTCCATAAACTGACAAGCCTTATTGATTGCAAATGCAATGTCCGGCCTGGTCATGGTCACATATTGGAGAGCACCAACTATGCTGCGATAGGCAGTAGCATCATAAGGGGAGTGCCATCAGACTGTGACAAGAGTTTGCCAACAGCTCCTGGAGTTGGAGAAGGCTTGCAATGCAGCATATCAGTACGGGTAAGTAGATCAGCAATATATTTAGCTTGACTGAGATGTAATGCACCATGACAGCGATGAACTTCAATACCCAAGAAGTATGTCAAAGGCCCCAAGTCACGAAGAGCAAAGACTGAATTCAATTGATCAATAAGTAAAGAAATGTCCCTCGAAGAACTGCCAGTAACAATGATATCACTCACATATACTAACATGATAAGAACAGAATGCTTATCAAACCTGACAAACATGGAACTATCAGTCCGAGAAGCAGTGAAACCCCATCTTAGTAGAGCACAACTCAGTTTAGAAAACCAAGCACGAGGAGATTGTTTCAGACCATACAAAGATTTCCGTAATTGACAAACTTTGGCTGGATATTGTTTGTTTAAAAAACCAGGAGGTTGATACATGAACACTTGTTCCTCAAGATCTCCATTCAAGAAGGCATTATGAACATCAAGTTGGCGAATGTCCCAATGAAAACTGACTGCAATGGTGAGAACAACGCAAATAGTAGCAGATTTAACTACAGGACTAAATGTCTCAAAGTAGTCCAAGCCATAAGTCTGATTGAATCCCTTCGCAACAAGGCGAGCCTTATACCTGTCAATGCTCCCATCAAGCTTGAACTTGAGTCGATAAACCCACTTGCAACCAATCACATTCCCATCACTAGGAGGATCAACTAAAACCCAGGTATCATTCCTATGTAAGGCAGAGATCTCTTGTTCCATAGCATGAACCCAGTTAGGGTCCTTAAGAGCTTGGCGCAAAGTGGAGGGTTCAGACAGTTTAACAACGGACAAGTCAAGCACCTGTTTCTTCTTAGAAATACCAGTCATAGATCTAGTAACCATCCTAGGAGGATGGGAAGAAGAAGTAGTAGTTGTAGGCATAGAAGCAGGAGATGGATCAGTAGATATAGGAAAGTGATCAGTAGGTGTAGGAGAGTGACCAGTAGTTGTAGGAGAGTGATCAGTAGTTGTAGGAGAGGGATCAGTAGATATAGGAAAGTGATCAGTAGGTGTAGGAGAGTGACCAGTAGTTGTAGGAGAGTGATCAGTAGTGGTAGGAGTAGTAGATGGAGACAGAGAATAAGGAATAAAAGAGGAGATCACAGGAAAATTGGAAGAAGAAACAGATGGAAGCAAGTAAGAAGAGCGTTGCATAGGAAAGTGGAACTCATCAAATACGACATTAGGAGAAATATACACTTGACCAGAGACATGATCTAAGCACAAATAACCTTTGTGTTCTAAGCTATAACCCAGAAATATACAAGCAGTGGATCTAAACTTAAGTTTATGTCTATTATATGGGCGGATGAACGGAAAACATAAGCATCCAAAGATATGGAGAGCCCTATAGTCAGGAATACGATGAAGAAGAACCTGATAAGGGGATTGATTACTTAGCACTTTAGTTGGCATGCGATTGATAAGAAAGACAGCAGCTTGAAATGCATATTGCCAAAACTAAAATGGCATATGAGCATGAGCTAACATAGCAAGACCAGTTTCAACAACATGTCGATGTTTACGTTCCACTCTTCCATTTTGTGAAGATGAGTATGGACATGAGAAACGATGACCAATACCAGAAGCTAGCAGGAAAGAGTTAAAAGCTTTGAATTCTCCACCATTATCAGATTGCAGACATTTAATGGAAGTGTGGAATTAGTTTTCAACCCAAAGTTTAAACAGCTTGAATACAGACAGATCCTGATCTTTGGACTGAAGTGGAAAGAACCAAGTAAATCTTGAAAAATCATCAACAAACAGTATAAAAAATCTAGCACCTGAAGTAGATTTGAGAAAAGCAGGTCCCCAGATATCAGTATGAACAAGTTCTAAATGACTAGAGGCATGAAAAGAGGATACAGTAGTAGGTAAACGATGACTCTTAGCAAGTTGGCAAGATGAACAAACAGATGATTGAGATTTATTGAATGGAACATTACAATGCTTCAATACATGATGAACAATATCCATTGAAGGATGACCTAGTCTATAATGCCATAATTGTTCAATGTTAGCAATACAAGTAGAACTAGAAATTGTAGATATATCAGATGTGCTGGAACTAAGAGTAGCAGACACATTGGAACTATCTGATATGTTGGAACTAGACATATTAGACATACTAGGTATATCAGATATACTGGAATTAGACATGTCAGACATGTTGGAATTGGTAGCAAATGCAATCTTAGAAACAGTCTGAGAAGCAGGCAGAGAAGCAGTTGCAAATGCAGTCTTAGAAGCAAGAAGAACTGACAACCTGTATAGACCATTTTCAAGACTACCGCGAGCTAGAACCCTCCTCGAAAGTGGTTCCTTCACAAAGAAATGATCAGACCAAAACTCAATGAGTAAATTGTTGTCAGAACAAAACTTGGCAACACTTATCAAATTAGTTGATAAAAATGGTACATGAAAGACTTCGTTGAGAAGAAAAGAAGAGGATGAACAATTAGGAGAATAAGAGAAAGACAATGAACCAATATTAGAAATGGGAAGGGAAGTGCCATTACCAACTGTAACCTTGTCTGAACCCATGTATGGAGATGAATTAGCAAGACCAACATGATCATTTGTCAAGTGGTGACTTGCTCCTGAATCCAAGTACCAGCCCTCATTGTGAAATGGAGTAGAAACTGTTGCTAAGGTTGGTTTGAAGGTAGTTGAAGATCTAGTATTCAAAGAACCTACTGAATGCTGAAAATTAACATCAAACCGATGATAACAAGCAAGAGCTAGATGTCCATATTTACCGCACAACTGACATTGTGGCCGATCACTTGGCTGTTTATTACTGGGATTATGAGAATGAACACCTTGTTGACTATGATTGACGCCATATTGCTGACCATATTGCTGACCATTGAAGTGTCTTGCACGACCTCGTCCCCGATTGGATTGGCCACCATAATTCCTTCCTCTACCTCGACCAAATGATGGACCAAACTGCTGACTAAATTGTTGTTTATGACCAGAACTAGCTAAGTTTGCTGAAATGGGTGGAATACTATCCACAGAGCCTTGTTGCTCAAGCCTATTTTCAAATGACAGTAACATACTATGTACTGATTCAAGCGAGATCTGATCATCTCGGACAGTGATTGTTGTGACTACTGAATTATATTCAGTGCCTAAACCGTGTAAAAGATTCATGATATGATCTTGATCTGAGACTAACTCACCAATGGCTGCTAAATTGTCTGCTACACTCTTGATCTTCATGATGTAATCAATCATGGACAGTGGTCCTTTCTTGGTAGATTGTAAGTCTAATCGCAGTTGCATGATCCTAGCTCTTGAGGAAGAAGAAAATATTTGTTCTAAAGCCTTCCAGACTGAATAAGAAGTAGTGTGACCGATGATTTGAGCCATTATGGCCGTTGTAAGAGATGCATAAATCCAACTTAGGATTGTGCGATCTTGTCTTCTCCAAGCAACAAAAGCAGGATTGATAACTCCTGGACTTAGTTCTTTTGTTGGACAAACTAAAATTCCTTCAATGAAATCTTCAAAACCATTTGCAAATATTACATTCTCAATTTGAGATTTCCAAAGTATGTAATTGGATCTATCTAGTTTTACTGGTAGAGTATGATTTAAGACTTGATAAGAAGGAGTGGAAGACACAGTGGATGTCTGACCTGTATTGAGAGAACCAGAGGAAGATGAGGATAGTGCAGCCACTGATAAGAAAAACTCTATAGCTCTGATACCATGATAGAAATTTCAGAACTAAATGAACTCTGCTTTGCTTAACAGAGCAATACAGAGTATTCTTATCTCTATTTATAATGAAGCATCACATTACATATTGAGTTCAAGTGACAGATTACAGATTACAGTTCATACTAACAAACTACAGCTCATCATGTTAATGCATTAACAAACTACAACACATACTAACAGACTAGAACACATACTAACAAACTGGTTTAAACTAGTTTCTATCATTCTTTCTATCAGTGACTATATGCACATCATACCACGAGTATTTCCCCTAGGCCCTAGTGGAGGTGATCATGAGATTTGAGAACAAAGTTCAATAAACCACAAAGCAAATAGTTGAGATAAATCTCTTGAACCGAGCTGGGATAAAAAAAAATCTTGGGTAAAGTAAAACAAAAATTTGAGAATGATCAATTCTCACATTAAGTAAGGAAGAATTGTCACAAAGGCTTATAAAGGAGAGAAAAATCCTACATCATGAAAGGCTCAGAATAGGGACTCAACATAGTGGTGTTTAAGCGGAAAACAGTATCACTGTTATGGAATACGTAGGTATGGACTTGACGAGGTGGAGGTGTGGATCAAGGAGTACGCAGGTATGAACTTGACGAGGTGGAGGTACACGCAAGTATGAACTTAAATCAAGAGGTGCGCACAAGTATGGATTTGGCATTGTTACATATAGTGGATCAAGGGTGCGTGAAATATAGACTTAGCTAGTGGACCAAGGGATGTGTGCATATATGGACTTGGCGAAGTGGAGGTGACACGTCATTTAAGGAAAATGCGTAAGACAGCAAGTCAAGTCTAGATGGAGTGCAGGTCCTCGAAATTAACGATACAAAAGAGTAGGGGAGGTGCAGCTCTCGTACCATAGGAGCGACATTGGAATACTGTCAGCCCTGACAATAGGATCTGAGGGACCATTCAATTCAGTCAAAAATTCTGTAGATGCGCCGCTTGGCCCAACTAATAATGGACAAAACAACTTAGGCTTGACTCAATTGTGGATACAAGAGTATCAGGGTTATTTTTTAAGTGGGGGCCCTTGGGAAGCCCAATTTCTGCACAAATCTAGATTTGGTAAGGGTTGGGCCTAAGCGTATGGACACTTGTACTAACATATCCATCATAACTTTGATTTTTTATAATTATTTTGGTCTTCTTTTTCTTTCTTTTTTTTCCAACAACGTATTTTTGTATATTTAACCCAAAATAATAATAAAATTAGGGCTTTTTGTAATGCTGCATCTATCCAGACTTGATTTCAGGGCTCGGCATCACTTGGGTTGGGCAGGTCAATATTTCTGGTTTCTTGGTAATTGGTATAAGCTAGATCCCGCTCTTTGTCGTCCCTCACTGGTGTAATTGTTAGTCAAGACTTAATAGTTGAAAGTGGCTTGTGGCTTGTGCTCTTGGACCTTTCGAGATCTGAAATTATTGGGCTGGATTCTAAAAACTTGGGCAGTAAATCAAAAGGTTGATAGATTGAGTCGATATTGTGTTTACAAGACCTGAATAGCTTGATAACAATAAGGACCTATAACATACTAGGGGTTGACGCGCTCTACATGCGTGGATTTCAATATATTTTTATTTTACTAAAACAATCAGTAATAAGTAAAAATTATTTTTGAGCATATGTAGGAGTTTATATGTATAGTTTAAGAGCATATGTATAGTTTATAAATAATTAAAGGAATTTAAATAAATTATAGTACGAGTTTAAGTATAATTAATCAATATTTAAGAAGGGTTGGTTTGATTGTAAATTATGAAATGTGACTGGTAAAATGGGAACAAAATGGTAAAATGTGAATGTTTAAGAGGGGTTGTTTTGATTGTAATGGCCTTTTTTAATATAAAGAAACCTGAGGGTTTTATAAAAATTACGATATATGAGGAAATATATATATTCTCATTTTCTAGGATAACATAGTAAACATAATGTAACAAAGTTTATTGTGTCAAAATGTTCATCCATAATAAAAGACACAAATAGCCTTTATCACTATTCACCCATATGATAACATGTGAAGTTACAATGGAAAGAAAATTTTAAAATGCGAAAACAAAGTACTGTTCATATTAAGAATTTTATATTCAAAAGTAATCATTGAATGTACACAAATACCGTTGGTTACTGTTCATGATCTTTATGTTTGTATGTAAAATGTATGAAATTTAAAGGGCATTGATGAAATTGAAAAATGCAGAAATGTTCATAGTTTGAAATTTTATTATTTATTGTCGAATGTAACAAAATATGTGTTATTGTTCACCCAAATGTTGGTTTTCGTTGTAAATGTGATGAATTTTGGAGGGCACTTTGGGAAGAGAAAATTGGAGTCGAAGACACACAATTTTTACTGTCATGAGTGGAACTCGCGTTATGTATTTTAGATGTTGCAATATTAGAGTTCTTCAAATCCCCAGTATGCTATATATAATAATAAAAAAAAACTAATCCATATCTATTGTACAATGAAGGAACCCAAAATAATGTTGGTTCCCTTAATAATTGAGGCCACTATAGTCTAAAGGAAGGGCAACTACGTAGAAAATAATTAATCATGTATTAATGGAGAAATTGTTAGTGGATGAAAAATAGGAAGGAATAGGAATTTTGACTTAAATAAATCTGTTAGAGAAAAAATATGGAGTTAAATCGTTCCTTTTGTTTTGTTTAAAAAAAGAAAAGGAAAAAGGAAAAAGATCTTCGGTATTTTACCATAAAATGAAAAATTGTAAATGAACGAAAGAAATGAAAAATTGTAAGAGAAGGAAATGAAATATGAAACATTTAAATAAAAAATATATAATTAACTCTGTCATTTAAAATAAAAAAAAACTAAAAACCCTCATATGTATTTTAATGACAAATTTTTTTTTCTTTTAATTATTTAAGAATCTTTGACGAGATGCCTTTAAGTTTTACCACATTTCATGGATTCTAAAAGAGTAAGTTATATTCTCTCCAAGACACGAGCATCTACAAAAGACTTCTTAAAGCCTACTTAATGCATACGTAACAAATTTTTTTAAAGCAGATGTGCTACTTTTTGGCTCCAACGGTCTCCTTGAGTATGACATAACATTAAGGAGCCTTTAAGAAGTCACTAAAAGACATCGTTAGCATAAATTGTATAATTATATCCTTCGGTCCACTTGACTGAAGGAAAATAAATTAGGGGCAAATGTAATTACCATTAATATTTGATGAGTTGGTTTTGGATTGGACTTCTGGTAATGAGGGCATCACTGGATACAAATCAAAACCAAGTTAAAAAGCCCAAGGTGCCAACCTATACGGGGATAGTGGATAGCAAGAAAATACCAAGGCGATTTGATTATCTCAAGATAATGAGAAAAAAGATAAGGAAGAAGAGGAGGAGGAGGAAACGGGAGGAGAGGGTGGTGGTGTTGGCACCGCTGCTTGCATGATAGAGAGGAGGTAGAGAATAAGGGATGGTTGGTGGAAAAGCGGAGTAACATAGTAGTCATTACAAAATTATTATGAGATTATTATTAGAATGAATTTTCATTAAGCATTCAGTGCTAAGTGAACAACACCTTACTGCTGCTTACTTCAATCAGAAGTTGAACTTCTGATCCGAACTAAAATAAACACCATAAATAGGGCATCTCACTTCTTACTCTATCCAGAACAAAAAAAAAAAAAAAAAAAAACCCTTCTAGTGTCCAAAATCTATTGTATCTCAATGTAACAATAAGAAAGACTAATGTCACCGAATGATCGGAGGCATGTACCTATAAATTGTAAGAAATGAATGGATTTTTTTGGCCCTTTTGCAATTGATTGTTAAATTCCTACTAAAGTGTCAGCGCATTCATTATTGGGAGTATAATCATTTTTAGTGACTACAAGCACCGTGAAAGATATATCTCATAATAGACAGCGAATTAACAAGCTTGTCCTGTTGTCCATCCCTTCATTGATGTCCTATATCAATCCAACCCCACTATTAGCATTAGGGGGGGGTGGGGGTGCGCTTTGAATAACCACTCACGAAATTGGAGAAAGTTGTTCTGTTATCCTATTCTGCAACAAAAAAAAGTGTGGGTCACATATATACATATAACAATGCATAACCAAACCACATTTTTCACGTTTTAATTTCATCATTTACAGAGTTATATGATGAGGGTGACCGAGAAATATGACAAGAGGATAGAGGAATGATTGTGAGAAATCTGAAAAGAGGACAGAGGAGAGTCATTTTGAGAAATCTGAAGAGAATATACTAATAGTAAGAAATATTGGGGTGGGGGGGGGAGGGGTGTGGAACATTTTTTTTTGTTTGATTGATTGGGAGGGTTTTGAGAGGAGTGAAAAACTGTAATTAAACTAGGGTTTTAGTTTAGGAACAATTTGTAATTCATATTTTATTGTAATCATTAATCATCTAAAAGTGGAAATTAAAAAATTTCTTGTTGTCCATTCTAATTTATCTTATTCTTTTCTTCATATTTAAGGGTTGTCTCTCTTTTTTGTTTTGTGTTCATCAACGGTTAATGTTGGTGAAGCGAAAAAGGAATGTCTTCTCCATTTCTTTTTCTTTTATTTTTTGTCTTTTTGGTGTAAGGAATTACAAAACTCTAATGAACTGCCAAAACATTATCTCCCGTCATTTTTTATCTTACCTCTAACGGCAATTTGAGAGCTGCCTGGTTGTTTGTGTCTGTTCTCGAATTGTCGAAAACCCCCTCAAATAGTGAAAGGCTGCTACTATGTGGCGTAACCCAAAAAGCTAAAAAAGCCCTCCAAATCTTTAAGAAATTTCGAAAAGGCCATCTAATTCAATCTGTATGTGCCCGCTTTCCACTGAAATTCCCAAAAATCCCTCCAAATATTTATGAAATCCCGCAAAGGCCCTCCAATTCAAAAACCAATATGTATGTGCGTCGTTTCCATTGAAATTTCCAAAAAGCCCTCCAAGTTTTTATGATCCTAAAAAACCCTCCAAGTTCTAATATTTACATATTGCAGGTGGTAAAAATTAAGGGTCTGACTCATTTTTATCCCCATTCACAAAATTGCCACAATGCCCTTCTCACCCCCCCCCCCCCCCCCCCCCCCCCCCATTTCCTAGATAATGAAAATGCCCCTCCTTTAATAAATTACGACAATGCCCCTATCAATTCGTAAAATTTCAAAGTTAGCCCTTCCCATTCACTAAATCCAAAAAACACCCATCCATCCCATTTGCCAAATTATGAAATTGCCCCTCCCTCGCAAAAGTTCGAAATTGCCCATTCCCATTCACCAAAATCCAAAAATGATCCTCCCATCCCCATTCGCCATATTGCTAAATGCTCATCTCAAGACTGGTTTTTCAAGAATGCCCCATTTTTTCTCTTATAAGGCCAGTTCAACCTATTCTTACATATGGGCAAAATTGACAAGGAGCAAAGCCTCAGCAAAGAGAAGATATGCGTATAAATTAATTATAATAGTAGATCGATGAGAATGAAATTTTTTATAATTAATCAATGTTTTAGTAAACAATAATTGTTTTCATATTTGATAACTTAGTGACCTATTTGGGGAGTACCGAAGGCACGACTCAAGGACCAGGGTGTCATGCCGAAGAAATTGACGCTCGCCCTAATCGTGTCTTCAAGAAAACTACGACAATACTTCCAAGCGCATCCAATCGCAAAGCAACCACTTCGGTCGGTGTTGCACAAATAGACCTATTGAGAAGGATGGTGAAATGGGCAATAAATCTTGGGCAGTTCAATATTAGCTATGCCCCCATAACCGCTATCAAAGCCCAGGAATTGGCGGCATCGCTGAATTCACAGGAAGCAACGATCTATTGGCATAAAGCAAGAACGAAGAAGAACAAAACAAACAATCACCGACGGATGGATCATCCGCTGTGTCGGAGCGTCCAACGAGGCGGGAAGCGGATGGATTAGTCTTTGACAACTCAGAAGATGTCACATTGGAGAAAGCAACAAATTTCAACTTTAAAGTCTTAGACAACAAAGCCGAGTACGAAGTTGTTGTTAGGGCGTCGCGCACATGCGCACACCCCTTGGTCCACAATACATATCAACGATATTGTCCCCAACTTAAACACCACCATATTGGGCCTTCCATCTGAGCCTAGGTGGTGTCGAGTTTTTTCCAAAAGGCATTGTTGCTATAGGGAATGGACCACTTTCTTATAAATGTGATGACAACTCTTCCTTACTTGATGTGGAGCTATTCAAGCTAACATTATCCCAACAATCTCCATCTATAGCGTGAATCGTCACGCATCCTACAATCCATCCACCCAGTCCACAACATCTAGAAGTACACCTTATCCTTGAGTGTCATGCGCAACCATGATCCTGTAGGTAGCACTTGGTGTGTAGACTCGACTATTTTCGATGTTGTTAGTTCCACCTAGTTGCAACCACCGCACTAACTCCACCTCGTCCAGATTTGTAAGATACTCCATCTGGGCATGGATTTGGAGCCTAATCTAGATCATTTATCTGGCGGGCCGTGCAGCTGTGATGTTCCACCTGGCTTGTTACCTTGCGTGTCTGATCCCCTGAACAATGTGTCGTTTAAACCTCCACCTCACCAAGTTCTCACCGAATCGTCGGCTCTGATACCACTTATTACACCTGGACATGGCTCACTGCACTGCGCTCCTCCTTAAACGATGTGTCGTCTGCACCTCAACCTCGGCAAGTATCCGCCGAATCATCGGCTCTGATACCACTTGTTAGGGCGTCGCGCATGTGTGCGATGCCCCCCTTGGTTCACTATACATGGCAACGATATTGTCTCCAAGTTAAACACCACCATATTGGGCTTTCCATCTGGGCCTAGGTGGTGTGAGGTTTTCTCCAAAAGACCTCATTGCTATTAGGGAGTGGACTATCTCCTTATAAACCTTAGTGACGACTCCTTTTTACTTGATGTGGGACTATTCAAGCCAACACTATTTCAACAATCTCCACATTTGGTACGAATCGTCACACATTCTATAATCCACCCACCCAATCCGCAACATCTCAAAGTACACTTCCTCCTTGAATGTCATGCGCAACAACGATCATGTGTGCATTACTCGGTGTACGAGCTTGATTATTTCCAATGTTGGATCCACTGATGGAGATTTTATTAACCTAAATTAATAAGATAATGAACCCTACTTTTAATACCGCAAGTGCACGGCCGTCTAACTAGTAGACAGTGGACAAAAACAGGTCGATCCCACGAGGATTGACGAGACAGTTGAATTCTAAGACTTATTTAAATTAATTTAGAGTTGGGGGTTGTAGCAGATGAAAATTACTAAATTAAGAGAACTAAATTGACAACTAAAATTAAACTAGTAATATGATAAGAGAGTGGACCGAGACATCGAATCCACCACAGGTTCTTCAAGATTTGTGTAATCCAAATTATTGTTTTCAAGTATCAACATGACTAATTTAAAAATTAATTTACATTTGCAATTGATTTCAGCAAAGGCATAAACCTCTAGCATTGCATGTCTTTTTACGACACACATAATCACACGTTTATTTTAACTAATTCTAAACCCCTAGTATTGCATGTCTTCTTACGGCACACACAATCACAGATTCAAATTAATTGATTAAAGCAAGTTTTGAATATCAACAAAGGAAACTTCTAACTACCAATTAGTTTAGATAAATATTCCAGATATAATCGGTGAAAGAAAATTATTGAAATTTAGAAATCAACTGTGTTTAACGTTCAAGTATATAGGAAACAATAAATTCAAATACGACAAACTCTAGGAAACCCTGTGGTTTTATCTTCGCCTCGGCGCAGAGCCTAGAAGATAATGGTGGTGGTGGTCACAGCATTAGTGGAGGTGGAATTCATCTCAGCACTAACATGCATCCCGAGAAGCTGTTACAAACTCACTGTGGTGGCTATGAATAAACACCGGGGTGCAAATAGCCAAACTGATTCAAAAATCTGTTTTCTCTCGCCACAGGAGCTGCGCCTTCGTCCTTCTCCAAGCTGCGCCACTGTTATTCCTCCATGCTCCTTCTTCTCCGGTGAAGATCACATGCAAAATATAGGGAAAAAGATAGGTGAGAGAACGAAAGGCAAAGGAGAACAGAAAGAGGGGGAGAAACAGGGGCGGTGTTCCCTGTTTGCTGCTCCTGTCTCGGTGGTGGTGGTGTTGGTTTGTGGTTGATCAGATGTCACGCCCCGATTTTCGAAGAAAACGAAAATCCCAAAATCCACGTAGGATTATCCGTTTTCCCAAAAGTCGGGACATGAATTTTCATTCACGAAAAAATAACAGTTGGCATCCACGAGAAGTAATAAATTTGCACAATTTACCAAATAGAGGGAAAATAACACAACTGATCTAAAAGTCCATCAAAAGGAAGAAAATTTTAAACCTCGTAGTGCCAACGCTAACAAGTTCAACAATTTACGAATGTATCTCTCCCAGAAAATAATAAATAACTCCGAGTTCAAATTACAAAAATTAAACTGACACCTACAAATAAAAAGATCTAGTCTTTCGAACACGCGCAACTTCCAGCAATGCTCGTCACGTATGGTACGAAATGCTCTAAGCCCGCCTGAGATTACTGTATCCTGAAAATAAGCTAGTCGGCTACATTCCCGAAGAAATGTACCCAAGAAGCCAAAGCCCACTTGGGTCAGCAATAAAGCTGGTGTGAAATCTCTTTATTCCCCAAAAATCAATAAAGGAAATTACAGGATATGACCAAAAATAGTACGATAAAGAAAATCAAAACACACAGGTAGTTCCTCCAAGAGGCATTCATATCCTAATTCTAACAAGTAAGTGCATATTTCAAACCATTTTCTTTATCGTGTTTTGAACCGCCCGATAGAATGGTTCAAAACACGATAAAGAAAATGGTTCGAAATATGCACTTACTTGTTAGAATTAGGATATGAATGCCTCGTGGAGGAACTACCTGTGTGTTTTGATTTTCTTTATCGTACTATTTTTTGTCATATCCTGTAATTTCTTTTATTGATTTTTGGGGAATAAAGAGATTTCACACCAGCTTTATTGCTGACCCAAGTGGGCTTTGGCTTCTTGGGTACATTCCTTCGGGAATGTAGCCGACTAGCTTATTTTCAGGATACAGTAATCTCGGGCAGGCTTAGAGCATTTCGTACCATACGTGACGAGCATTGCTGGGAGTTGCGCATGTTCGAAAGACTAGATCTTTTTATTTGTAGGTGTCAGTTTAATTCTTGTAATTTGAACTCGGAGTTATTTATTATTTTCTGGGAGAGATACATTCGTAAATTGTTGAACTTGTTAGCGTTGGCACTACGAGGTTTAAAATTTTCTTCCTTTTGATGGACTTTTAGATCAGTTGTGTTATTTTCCCTCTATTTGGTAAATTGTGCAAATTTATTACTTCTTGTGGATGCCAACTGTTATTTTTTCGTGAATGAAAATTCATGTCCCGACTTTTGGGAAAACGGATAATCCTACGTGGATTTTGGGATTTTCGTTTTCTTCGAAAATCGGGGCGTGACAGTTTGGTATCAGAGCACAGTTTACCCTAGGCTAGGGAGAGTCTAGGGGATCCTCGGAATGTGGTTATGGGTAAGCTATAGAGTGTTTTTGTGGATCTTATGGAGTGTCTAATCATTTCCATTTTTATTGAAGGATATGGCCGGAAGACATACTCGTCAAAATCCTAATGGAAACCAATTCCATCATCAGGGTAACCAGAGACAAGGTTATCAGGGTCAGTGGAATCAGACTACCCAAACAGCATCGGGGGGACGCACACTGATCTGCTTCACTTGTGGGCAACCAGGTCATCGAATGCGAGATTGCCCTAATGGTAGGAACGCGCCCCAGAATAGGCAAGGTCAACCCACCCAAGGGCGTGACGTCAGAAGAGAGGGATTAGGGAGAAATGGAGGAGGAACGTGAGAGAGAGAGCTCCGGTGATGATGGTGGTGTGTGTGGGTTGTTAGTCGGCTGCGAGAAAGAAAAACAGGGATGTGTTCCCTATTGCGTCCTCTGTTTTGTGTGTGAGGATGGTGATGGTGGAGGTTCTGTTTTAGGATGTTGTGGTTCAAGAAAAACATACAGAGAGAGAAGAGAGGGAGGAAACGAAGGGAAGACATGGAACACGTCTTTGTTCCGGTGGCTGGACGGTGGCGATGTGGTTGCGAGCCTGTTT
The DNA here is from genome assembly GCA_963556465.1 of Berberis vulgaris. Lineage (NCBI taxonomy): Eukaryota > Viridiplantae > Streptophyta > Magnoliopsida > Ranunculales > Berberidaceae > Berberis > Berberis vulgaris. The sequence goes on along the minus strand of OY747130.1, from coordinate 7,581,740 downwards.
CTTCAGTTGCAGAGCGAAAGAGAGGAAGGAACAGAAGCGGTGATGGTAGTTGTTGTGCGTAGTTGTGTTGTTTGGCTGTTGGTTGAAGACGAGATAAAGAAACAGAGATTGATAGTAAAAAGAAAGGGGCAGGGGAAGTGAGATGGTGATGATGGCGTGGTTATGGTGGTTGGTTAGTGGCGAGAGACGAAGGTCTCTATGTCTTTGCCCAGGAGGAGAAGAGAGGCGTGGAAGGGAGGATAAGGAAAAAGAGACGTATGAAAAACGATTCTCGAAGAGAATGGAGAGAGGAAACCTAAATAGGGTTCTCCTCTTTCCTTGTTAGGTTGGGTTTGAGTTTCTAGGTCAACTTTTGGGCTTGGGCTTAAGTTAAATTAGGTGGACCTAGGTTCGTTTGGGTTAGGTTTAGACATGTGACCCGCTACTTTGTACCACCACTAGAATCAACCAATTGATCATTCCTCAAATTGTCGCCGTAATGCGATTTCATCATTCACGCTCAAATTTCTACAAAGACATAAAAACAAAATAATTAGAATAAAATATAATAATCGAAACACTAACATATATAAATTAAGGGATATATTATGTAATAATTACGTGAATATCAAACACACCCAAACCTATATTTTGCTAGTCCTCGAGCAAAATAATAAAAATAAAATTCTAACTCACTTTCGCATAAATCACCGGTTGCACTTACCTTAAACGTGCAACAAGGCTTTAAACTTCTAGATTACCTCTAGTGGACGAGTTATAGTCTCGCAAGGGTTTCCAAAAATGTTACCCACAAACATTATGATTCAATAAATTTTCAAAATATGGTAACTTAATCACTCTATCTATTATCCTCATAGTAATCATCTGATTGCCAAAAAATTCTAGAAAACAACTAACATTGTCAGAATAATATATCAAAGAGTCTAACAATGATTTAATAGTACCCAAAGGTTAAATAAATTTCATCAATTATTCTCAACTCGAAGTGTGTGTGTGCATAACCTTATCAACATAACTTTCTTTTTCTCAGTAAAGATACGACTATATAACCTTTGGAATGTACGCTTCGACTACAAATCTCTCTTGTCACTCAGAAATGAATCACTCAGAGATTGGTTAGTTATCACTCAGTTTATATATGAGAAGGATAATAAATTATGGAAACACTCAGTTTATATGTGAGAAAGAGAATAAATTATGGAAACACAAACATCTCACATATAATAATCATAAAAAATGGACTTTTAAAATAATGAAATGAATATGATTTCATGGACATGAATATCAATTACTTTTATAATGTTTAATCACACACCATAGTTGTTGTCTATTTAATCTCCACATATATTAACCAGACATTTAATTAAGATCAATTAGGTCTTTATGAGGTTGTAATGAGGCTAAGATTTTAGCTAACAGGAATGGAAAATGATACGAGAAAATTATCTGAGAATAGATACACCATTTAATAAACACGTGGGGCTCTGAAGAGTAAACCAATGTTGTACACCACTAATTTTTCTTCCTTTGAAATTTTTCTTCATATATATATTTTTTCTTTTTCTTTTTTCTTCGAAGAATCAATCTTTTTTTTTTCTTTTATAAAATCAACGACATGTTTCCCCTTCTGCACAATAAAACATTTCAGTTCCAAGGATTCATGGAATATTTAGTTTCAACTCTTTTTATTTGCCTATTCCAAAAATATATCAACCATACACATTCTCAGAGACATTGGATAAGGATAAAATAGTATGAGATATTATTCCCTAACTGGTGTAGGTAATGGAGATGGGGTTAACAAAGAAAAAGTCTATTTAAATGCTCAAAGGGCTGCAAACGGATATTTATCATTAGGTAGGCTAAAAGGCTAAAGAATGGTTCAAAGGAAAAAAAATGACTATATCATTTCTTAAGCTCTAGTCGGTATTATGACATCTCAACTAAATAAACCAAGAAGTTCTAGTGTAATAATTCAATTGTAACATCGTTCTCAAAGCAATTAATAAGAGAAACAAGAATGATGAGATCATCATCGAGATAAAGCGGACTCAAGAAAAGTCAGAGTTAATTCAATAACTCTCAAGAAAAATAAAATGTCTCGAAACTCACAAGGGTTAAGTCTCCACTATTATTCTAAGGCTTTCTAATTAATATCTTACTGATTAACTTCAAATTATGCTAACTCGGCTTATAGTGCAAGAGCGTCCGAGTCGACAAATATCATGAAATATATTTAACTTAAAGATAAAATCAAACCATATGTTTTCATATTGATATATAAAAGTGTCAAGTGAAAGCGTGCATTCCTCAAATTTAAAGGCATACTTGAAAGCACATCCTCTTCATTGGAAATGAACTTAGATTTTGAATGCATTTTCAAATCGAAAAATTTCCACACAATCATAATTAACTATGTATTCAATGGAGATTGAGTATAATACAATAGTCAATTGTGAAATACATTTCAGCTCAAAATTTTCGAAGAATGCATAAAAACTCATAAACCTCACCCCCAAACCTAAGCCAAACATTGTCCTCAGTGTATAAAATGATGATCATGACAAATGCAGGAAAAAGAAAATATGAGAGTTAGAGTGATATTACCATGGGAGAGTTTTTACCAATTTCGACGAAATCTTCCACCAATGAACGCTAAAAAACATAAGAACTGTGGACTCATCATGATAAATTGATAAAAACAATACAAGACAAAAAAAATATACAAATGAAAAAAGTTACATGCATCAGTTGTAAGTCAAAATTGTTACAGAGCTAACGAGTATGAGTGAAATGCAACTAGAAAGAACTCGAAAATCAATCCAGACTGACCATAATGACACAACTGAAGCTAGGCTGCCTCCTAGGACCGCTTGGTTTAACGTCGTCAGCCCGACATATATTTTTCCTCATAAATGATGTACCATGAAATGACGAGGAAGAACGTAGCAAACACTTTCCCAAACCTAAACACTTAGTCCAAGATGTTGACTGGATCATATGACAACAACCGAAAAAATTGAGGATCCGTCCAACATATGGTAGCACCCACATGCAGCACAACAGAAACTAACACATCCCTAAAACGACGAAGACGCCATGCAAAATCATAGAGAAAATGCAAACGAACCCATGGTCGTAAAGAAGTCATAGGGATCTGGAGCAAAAAGTTTTCACCACCATGGATATCCAGCAAATGACGCTTTCCTACTCCTAAAAAAGTACATCCTATGTCTGGTGTCAAATCAGAAGATTGAATGTGTTGCACAATAGGATGGTCAAAACTAAAATCATCCCTTAAAAACAAGGGATCCACATAGGTAGCGTCAGTCACTATTAAAGTGATGGAAAAAGGTATGTCTATAGATATATCAGGTGGTACAGGCTCATCATAACAAAATGAGTTGCTCAAAGATGATGAGGTGGATAGCTCAACAACACTCCCAAGCCTGGAATCAACACTATCTATGAGATGTATTCTCTCCAAATAATATTGAGAATCAGACTTCGTGTAGGAGTCACTAGGAGGACATATGTCAAATGGGTCATCATGAAAAGGCGAGAAAGGGAATGGGTCAGAAAGCCCAATAATATCAACAGAAGGGGTCAGTTTTGACTCACTGAGTGGAAGGAGTTCCACTTCAAGCTTCATGTGTAACTCGGATCCATAATAGGGGCCAAATCAAGCAAAGCATTCACTTCCCTAATGGAATTATCAATATCAAAGTCTAAACCGAAGTGAGTCAAACATGCTGCTAAGGGATCATCTGATGCAACTACAATAAGGAATTTTCCACCGAACTCTCAATCATGTTAACTTCACAAACATCCTCGGACTCATGAGGTTGTTGGTTACATTAAAAACATTGAGTTCGATGGTCATGTTGCCAAATGATAGTTTAATGATTCCATTCCTACAGTTAATAATAACATTAGATGTGGCAAACAATGGATGACCTAAAATAACTGGAATGTGACTGGAGGGGTTGTGAATAGGTTGTGTATCAAGAACTATGAATTCTACTAGAAAATAAAAATTTTCAACCTTAATGATCACATCCTCTATAACACCACGGGGAATTCTGATTGACATATCTGCCAATTGCAGTGTTACTTTAGTCGGTTTTAGTCCGCCGAGACCTAATTGCTCATAAAAAGAGTATGACAATAAATTAACACTCGCCCCCAAATCCAACAATGCCTTATCAATCATATGATCACCGATAACACAAGAAATAGTCGAGCACCCAGGATCTCTATACTTAGGTGGAGTTTTGTGTTAAATAATTGAGCTTACTTGCTCGGCAATGAAGGCTCACTTTTGGACATGTAGCTTTCGCTTCTGTGTGCAAAGATCCTTAAGAAATTTGGCATAGATAGGAACTTGCTTAATAGCATCGAGCAATGGAATATTAGTGTGAACTTGTTTAAAAATTTCCATTACATCGTTAACATTTGTTCCTTTTTTTTACTAGAGCTAACCATGATGGAAACGGTGCCCTAGGCAAATAAGATGCCTGAGTGGGCTCAGAGTCAAGAGGCACATCCTTAGAAGGTGAGGCTTTATCAGCCTCCTTGTCAGATGGAGATGCAACCTGCTTTGACTTAGACGGAGATGTAACGACACTCGAATCGGGCACTTGTACCCGATTGTCAACCTGTTTTCCACTCTTAAGGATAGTAATAGATTGGACATCTTCATGGCGTGACTCAAATATACTACCAACTGCGAATTAACCCTTAGGGTTTGAAACAGGTTGACTAGGAAATCTTCCTGGCTCTCTCTCAGAAGGAGACTGAGTAATCTTACTCACAACTATCTCAAGTCTATTGAGGGCTTGAGATTGGTGTTGAGTCGTGGCTTTCAACTCAGATATGTCCTTAGAATTTTGCTCAATTATACTTTCTGAGCGCTGCAAAAATCGATTAACCATTTGCCCTAAACTTGATGTGTTGGATGGAGGAACTTGGTTAAGGTGGGGCCTAACAGGGCTGGGGCTTGAGGAGCCTGGGAGACAATAACAGATCCCTCTTGGTGTGGGCCATGGGCCCAAGAGAGACTTGGATGTTTGGCGAACCCTGAATTGTAATAGTTAGGTTGCGGATTATTGCCAGGTCGCCGCGTTGCATTAAAAGAGTTGACTTGCTCAACATATTATGTAGGATAATCGTTTTGCAAGTCACAATTAGCTATTGAATGACCAGGACTTGAACATGCAGCACAGACTTCAGATGAAGCGTTTGCGGGAAGTGCAGGTTGAGTCAAATTCAAAAGCGCATCTATTTTTGAGTCATGGTCATAACAACTGTCTCTAACTTTGACGCAAAAGGGGGGTGAACAGATGTATCTCTAAATTCATATATACCGCCCTTACGCCTATCAAACTCCTTTATCGAATAATCCCATTGCTGGGAATTTTCGGAAAGCGTCTCAAAGAATTCCCATATTTCACTGATGCTCATTTTCATTAGTGACCCACCTTTAGTGGCGACAATCATACGACGGTTTTGAAGAATTAAACTGTCTTGGAAGTATTGAACTAGTTGTCACTTCTCAAATTCGTGATGGGGACACCTAATAATGAGTTCATTGAACCTTTCTCAGCAATCATAGAAATGTTCGCCATATTTTTGCTGAAAATTAGATAAATCTCGTCGGAGGGCATTCGTTTTATGAATGGGGAAGTACTTTGTCAAGAACTTTCTTGACAACGCATCCGATGATGTGATGGATCCTGTCTCTAATGCATTTAACCAGGATTTCGCCTTATCTTTCAAAGAAAAGGGAAACAATCTAAGACGGGCCAAATTGTCAGAAAAGTTCTGGTACTTCAGGGTGGCGCAAATGTGAATAAACTCTTTGACATGAAGATAAGGGTCTTCTTTCTCAAAACCATAAAAAGAAGGCAGCTAATGAATAATAGATGGTTTGAGTTCAAAACTGTTTGCATTTTAAGAGGGGCGAAGTAATCCTCGGTGGATAAGGATGATGAACCTAAATAGGTAATGGGGACTTCAAAGAACTCCTTGAATTCTTGTCGGACAAGTCTACTTTTAGAATCACGCACCCAGGTATGCATAAACTACTGGATAACGAAGGTTCAAAATCAACACTCCTAAACAGGCTTCAAAAAAAATTTCTTTTTTTAAATGCAAGCCTAACTGCTATATGAAGATGACCTAACTCTAAAAAAAATAAAAACAACGAAACCCTAAATGATGCACAAACAAAATGAATGGCAGACGACCTTAGAGCTTTTCTTTACTAATGCAGGGCTGAAATTCAATTCAATTTACCTAACCATGGGAGAGACACGATAATTTCCTATCAATCCGCCACTACAGAGTTGCTCCTACCTCTTTTTCCACTCTCTAGCTCAAAGTAAAATACCAGTTCAAGAACCGTCCCCTATGAGCGTCACACTTGTCCTAGATAATTATCTTGCTACAAATTTTAAATAGTAAAGGCCTAGGTTCCTAACCCTAAAATAGATGGTGATTAACCTATCCACATGAAAGGGCACGAAAGTTTCAACTCAATCCTGCCACTATTCAAATTTGCATGCAATACTACCTAGAACAAGCTAAACACAAGTGATCACACAGAAACCGCTTGCAGATGCGGTGGGTAGAAGTTACCTTCGGCGTGAACCTCTTTCGGGTTACTTGCAACGCCGGGTAGAAGTCAATTTCTGAGAGCTTCCTCGCGAATCGCAATATTTCACTTCGTTCCCACTTGAGCTCCTATGTGTGTGACCACCTGCAAAAGAAATGCAAAAATAATTCAAAATCAAGCAAATAAAACAAATAAGAAAGTGATTCGTAACACTGTTCCTAAAAAGAAAATTAAACCTAATTTATAAACTAGCAAAAACAACCCTAGATTTTGATTCTACCGTTACAATCCCCGGCAACGGCGCCAAAAACTTGATGGGGATTTTATTAACCTAAATTAATAAGCTAATAAACCCTGCTTGTAATACCGCAAGTACACGGCTGTCTAACTAGTAGACAGTGGCAAATACGGGTCGATCCCACGAGGATTGACGAGACAGTCGAATTCTAAGACTTATTTAAACTAATTTAGAGTTGGGGTTGCAGCAGATGAAAATTACTAAATTAAGAGTACTAAATTGACAACTGAAATTAAACTAGTAAGATGATAAGAAAGTGGACCGAGACATCAAATCCACCACAGATTCTTCGAGATTTTTGTAATCTAAATTATTGTTTTCAAGAATCAACTCTACTAATCTAAAGATTAATCTACATTTGCAATTGATTTCAGCAAAGACATAAACCTATAGCATTGCATGTCTTTCTACGACACACACAATCACATGTTTATTTAAACTAATTCTAAACCCCTAACATTGCATGTCTTCTTACAACACACACATTCACAGGTTTAAATTAATTGATTAAAGCATGTTTTGAATATCAACAAAGGAAACTTCTAACTACCAATTAGTCTAGATAATTATTCCGGATATAATCGGTGAAAGTAAATTATTGAAATTTAGAAATCAACTGTGTTTAATGTTTAAGTGTATAGAAAACAATAAATTCAGATACGACAAACTCTAGGAAACCTTGTGGTTTCATCTTCGCTTGGCGCAGGGCCTAGAAGATCATGGGGACAGTGGTCGCAACATCAGTGGATGTGGAATTCATCTCAAGATGAACACGCATCTCGAGAAACTGTTACAAACGCACTATGGTGGCTCAAAATAAACACTAGGGGTGGAAATAGCAAAACTGATTCAAAAAACAATTTTCTCCCACCACAGAAGCTGCGCCTTCGTCCTCCTCCGAGCTGCGCCGCTGTTCTTCCTCCGTGCTCCTCGCGAGCTCCTTCTTCTCCGGTGAAGATCACCTGCAAAAGAGAGGGAAAAAGATAGGTGAGAGAGATAAACACAAAGGAGAACAGAAATAGGGAAATAAACAGGGGCAGTGCTCTCTGTTTGCTGCACCTGTCTCGGTGGTGCTGGTGCTGGTTCGTGGTTGATCAAAGGAAATGGATTAGGGAGAGATGGAGGAGGAACGTGAGAGAGAAAGCTCCGATGATGATGGTGGTGTGTGTGGGTTGTTAGTCGGCTGCGAGAGAAGAAAACAAGGATGTGCTCCCTGTTGCGTCCTTTGTTTTGTGCGCGAGGATGGTGATGGTGGAGTTTCTGTTTTAGGACATTGTGGCTGAAGAAGAACAGACAGAGAGAGAGAAAAGAGGGAGGAAACGAATGGAAGACAGGGAACACGTCTCTGTTCCGGTGGCTGGACGGTGGCGATGTGGTTGCGAGCCTGTTTCTTCAGTTGCAGTGGGAAAGAGATGAAGGAATAAGGGAGGTGATGGTGGTTGCTGTGCTTAGTTGTGTTGTTTGGCTGTTGGTTGAAGACGAGAGGAAGAAACATAGATTGACAGTAAAAAGAAAGGGGCAGGGGATGTGAGATGGTGATGATGGCGTGGTTATGGTGGTTGGTTAGTGGCGAGAGACGAAGGTCTCTATGTCTCTGCCCAGGAGGAGAAGAGAGGCATAGAAGGGAGGAGAAGGAAGAAAAGTCGTAGGAAAAGCGATTCTCGAAGAGAAGGGAGAGAGGAAACCTAAATAGGGTTCTCCTATTTCCTTGTTAGGTTGGGTTTGGGTTTCTAGGTCAACTTTTGGGCTTGGGCTTAGGTTAAATTAGGTGGACCTAGGTTCGTTTGGGTTAGGTTTAGACATGTGACCCGCTACTTTGTACCACCACTAGAATCAACCAATTGATCGTTCCTTAAATTGTCGCCTTAATGCGATTTCATCGTTCACGCTCAAATTTCTACAAAGACATAAAAACGAAATAATTAGAATAAACTATAATAATCGAAACACGAACATATATAAATTAAGGGATATATTATGTAATAATTACGTGAATATCAAATACACCCAAACCTATATTTTGCTAGTCCTCGAGCAAAATAATAAAAATAAAATTCTAACTCACTTTCGCATAAATCATCGTTTGCACTTACCTTAAACGTGTAATAAGGCTTTAAACCTCTAGTAGACGAGTTATACTCTCGTGAGGGTTTCCACAAATGTTACCCACAAGCATTTTGACTCAATAAATTTCCAAAATATGGTAACTTGATCACTCTATCTATTATCCTCAGAGTAATCATCTGATTGCCAAAAATTATAGAAAACAACTAACATTGTCAGAATAATATATCAAAGAGTTTAACAATGAAGTGTGTGCATAGCCTTATTAACATAACTTTCTTTTTCTTAGTAAAGATACGATTAGATAACCTTTGGATAGTACGCTTCGACTACAAATATCTCTTGTCACTCAGAAATGAATCACTCAGAGATTGGTTAGTTATCACTCCGTTTATATGTGAGGAAGAAAATAAATTATGGAAACACAAACATCTCACATATAATAATCATGAAAAATGGACTTTTACAATAATGAAATGAATATGATCTCATGGACAAGAATATCAAGTACTTTGAGAATGTTGAATCACACATCATAGTTCTTGTCTATTTAATTTCCACATCTATGAACCATACATTTACTTAAGATCAATTATGTTTTTATTAGGTTGTAATGAGGCTAAGATTTTAGCTAACAAGAATGGAAACGGATATGAGAAAATTCTCTGAGAATGGATACACCCTTTAATAAACACGTGGGGGCTCTGAAGAGTAAACCAATGTTGTACACCATTAATTTTTCTTCCTTCGAAATTCTTCTTCATATATATATATATATATATATTTTTTTTTTTTTCGAAGAATCAATCTTTTTTTTTTCTTTTATAAAATCAATGACATGTTTCCCCTTCTTCACAATAAAACATTTCAGTCCCGAGGATTCATGAAATATTTAGTTTCAGCTCTTTTTATTTGCCCATTCCAAAAATATATCAACCATATATACATTCTCAGAGACATTGGTAGGGATAAAAATAGTATGAGATATTACTCCATAACTGGAATAGGTAATGGAGATGGGGTTAGCAAAGAAATTTTTTATTTAAAGGCTAAAAAGGCTGCAAAAAATATTTATCATTAGGTAGGCTAAAAGGCTAAAGAACGATTCAAAGAAGAAAAAAATGCCTAGATTTTGCTCCATATGAATCATCTCACGTGAGTGGTGGAAAGGCTTACCCAGGATCGACAGCCACCATCAGAAAACAACAGAAACCTGGAGAGGTCCTTGACGCAAGAAGACGCTTGAAAGTGCGTCCAGGAGAGCGATAATGTTCTCGATGAAGACCGAAGTCCTAGCCAGGAGGGGAATTTGAGGGATGAAAAATGCAGCGGGAAGCACGCCTTAAAAGGCAGACAACACCATAGTCGAGATCCCATTTCGGTTGGGGGCGACCAGTCCAGACATCATGTACGATCTTTCCATCCTTCCGTTATCTGAGGAGATCATGAGCGCATCCTTGTTGAAAAAGTCCATCCCCCCAAAGCTCGAGTTCTACGATGGGACATTCGATCCATCAGATCACTTAAACCATTACCACCATGTGATGGCACTGAAGGAAAGTTCGGAAGCCATCCGATCCATCTCATTTTTGGCAGCCATTTGACGTCTTCCACTTTGCTATAGATTTAAGGACTTCGTCTCGACTTGTTATTAATGTCGTGAACGATTTCCATGCTGGTCCTTCACGTTTGGGCTTCTTCGGTTGTAGCATTCCAGGCTTTTGTCGGTTGAATTCAGAACTGTTATTGGTCTGATGTCTCTTAAGTTTGGTGTTTTTTTTTCGAGGCTTGTTGCCCTCCAAGTCTTGGGTCAGTTTATCCACCATTTGATCACGTGGTTCATCTGGGTCATGAGCATCTCCACACGAGGGTCCAAGGGTATTCCCCAAGATGTAAGAGACGTCTGAACCATTACATGTTGTGGCTTCCTTCTCTCCGGCACGGTTGGTTTGACAGTTGTCGTTGGGTCGACATCATGAGATGGGTCACGTTGATTATCACCAGATTGAAGGCCTATAGAGCATTCCATTGGTTCTGATAGCTTTTTGATCGTTGATCAGATCTCAATGAGTTTTGTTTTTTGCGGATTTTCTTTTCAGAAAGAAAACTTGTCGCTCCCCACGGATGGTGCCAAACTGATGCATCCACATCTCGTCCTCCTATAACTAGTTTGACCTGCAAAATAAATGTTAGACTGCAAAAGACCACCTTTTTGGTGGTCGAAGGCACTCTGATGCTTAAGTCAACAACTTTGTTTGAAGAAGGAAGTAAATCTGGACAAAACTCAGTTAAAGTTGCATACTTGTTCGATTGTTCCCTTTACCTTATATAATGGTCGCGGTTAATTCTCTGTGTGACTTAAGCATGTAAGGCGCAACGGAAAGAGACGTTATTCGTAACAGTCTCTTCCTTTATGGAGATCTGTCCATGGAGGTGTAACTTCCTCAACGACTATTTTCTTATGTAATGTTCCTATTTTTTATAAGAGAATTCGTGCGAGCCTGAGTTGGGCTTTAACTACGACTTCTTTATAGGCCATGTTTGGGCTTTTATGCTTGGTTTTGCTCCCTTTGGGCTTTATGAACTGGCCTAGTGGGAGGGATACCCGATCCTCGTGATGGATGATTTCTGCCACGTGTATGGTTGTGATGACAGTCTATTTTGATGTATCATCAACTACTAAGCGATCACCCATTCAAGTTAAGAAGGGCCTCCAGTCTAGACTAAGCACTACTACAGGTGGAAGGGGACATGACTACCTAAACCCAGTCTAAAAGTAATGCCATCATTCTATTAAGGCTAATCTAAACACATATTAAAAGTGGTGAGTATGATAGTTACAACATAAACATAAGACAAGGAAACACAAAAATTTTGTATTAATAGATTTTCCTTGTACAAAAACACCGTTCTGGTGGGATCAAACGAATAAGAGTCAAGCACAGTCTTTTGAATGGCATGACTAGGAGCAGCTTCATGGACGACAGGGTCAGAGGCATGATCTGGAACATCAAGGTTGGTCGTCGTTTCGCAACACTATGGGTTGGCTTCAGGGCCACCCGACAAAAAAGAAGAATAATCGTCCACCTCCTTAAAGTGACCGTCCACCTCCTTAAAGTGAGTGAAAACCAACTGCCTATAGACGAAAAGATCCCAGTCCTCACGATCCTGCTCAAAGTAGTCCAACAACTCCAACCTTCCTGAAATAACTTCACTAAATTGGGCAGTCTCAATAGCCTCAATGAGCTCTTTTCCCATGGCATCCCACCACACTTTCAAGCTTGCTAACTATTCGTTAACCCTGGCTAAACCATTCTCACAATATGCCAATCTACAAATGGCCTCAACTCGGCTTGTGCCTCAGTGTTCAGTTCTTGGTTAAGTTTGAAAACTCACACTTGAGCAATCTCTTGGAGATCCCTTTGACAAACACTTTAGTGTGTTCACCTTCCAGGGTGTTTTGAACGTCAACATTAGATCTCAAAGCAGAAGTCATATGGTCAGCAACCGCTGCCTTCTCAGATACCGACTTGTCCCGACCCTCCTGAACCTCTCTAAGCTCAGTCGTCAAAGCAGCTCGGGCACTTAGGGCCTCGCCCAGACTCTCCTAGACTTTTTTAATTGGGCTTCCAAGTTTGATTGAGCAGCCAATGCTTTGTCCAGGTTCTCGTAAGCCTCGCCCAGCTGAATTCTTGATTGGGCTGAGCAGGCAATTGCTTTTCCATCGAATCCACCTTAAAGATGGAATCTGAAAGCTGCAATTGTTGCTCGACAAACAACCTTTCTAAAACATACACATTGTCTTGCGCAGACTGCACTTCAGTGCCCACCATCCCAACATAGGTCAAATGAGTCATCCCTTGATCAGAAGACACATGCAGGGTTATGAATAATAAGTGTGGCAAAAAATCAAATGATAATCAGACAATTGCTAACTGACCCGCATCAAGTGTGTCTGCCCCTTACTAAGATGATCCTCGACATGTATTTTCTCTAACGACACGTGGTTAACCAACCATGAAAATCTTTTTCTCAGGAGTTGCATGGAACCATTCCTCCGGTCTACCTCCTGGTGCCACATGTGTCGGTCACTAGAGCTGAGGTGGATAACACCTGGAACACAAAAGTTGACGTGGTCGTTAGCATGAAGGGCCTAGGGTCGAGGATTAGTCCCGCTTCTCCTTTTGCAACTCCAAAGAGGGAGGAAACTCAACAACTTACTTTCTTTGTTAGTAGCAGATGATGGGAAAATGGGCGAACTTGAGGGTTTGGACAGGGAGACAGTGACTCGGACGGATCGCGAACAACCTCTTCCGAGGCATGTTATTTCACTACTGCATCCGAATCCGCGCACGAATCACGAGCAACACTCTCCAGGGTAGACAGCTCTACCCTAGGGTTAGCATCGGCTGTAACTCTTATGGTGGTCTGAAGAAGATGGTCGTAAGCATGTTCAATCTGCTCCGCGCTCAATTTATTGGGCTCATCGATCTCGATACAATGAAAAAAATCTTCTTCCATGACTAACATCGGAGCAGGAATGGGAGGATGGTGCTTAGCAGACTCCACCATATCTCGCTTAAGAGGGTTGTTAAGCTCAGTCGTCGCCTCCTCATTTGCACGGTAACAAACTATTGACCAAGAATGCTCCACAACCTCTATTTCTGATGTAGACAGCGAAACAATTTGAACAATCCTCACCTTGACATTTTTGGACTTGCAAAAGGGAGATATCAAACCCTCCATAACTTTCCTCCTGGGTGAACTAAGCATCCTCGCCATTTTCTTCTACACTCCAGATGTTTGAACATCGGTCCCAAAAGAGCCCCCCCCCCCCCCCCCCCCACTCTGACAGTCAGGCTAATGTACCTAGGCTGAAGAACATCAAAATAGGCATAGGCTGCAGAGTGAGGAAATCAACCCTTAGTTTTTCTTCCTCAGGAGAAATAACGACAGGTTCATTCCTCCTATTTGGAAATAGTTGACAAGTCAGACAATAACATGTTCTGTATTAAAAGCAAAAAACGAAGGGAGTACAATAAACTTACTAAGATTCTTGAAGCTGATGTGTTGACCACAATAAGTGAAGTACCTAGACTTCAAGGAAATGAAAAAAGTACTTCTGCCAATTTTTCGTATCGTCTGGAAGCTTGTCTAGACAAAAAGAGCTTTACTAGCCATCAGACACCGCGCTTATTCATCCTGATCGGAGCCATTGGATGAATTAGCTTAGGTGACAGATGGAGCCCAACATCCTTTGCCCTTCCAAAATGGCGATCAAAATCTTCCACCCATTGGATGCCAGTTGGGTTGGGGCAATACCCTGGTACGACAGGAATTGCCAAATGGCATCAAGGATGAGGAAACACATGCCTACTTTGAACATGGCCTTGTACAGACAAACATACCCCTTCCTTGGGGTTATCGAAGACTCGCCTTCTGCAAAGAGCGACAACCTCAGGTCATCAAGAACCTGAGACTGGCTACGGAGGTCGGCCAAATCCCCTCTGACATTAAGGGTTTTTGAAGAATTCAATTCAAGTCGTATGTTGCTCATGTAAAAATCGCACAAACATGATTTAACATGGTTAACACTTGACCTAACTAGAGAGTTCTTGACAAAATAGATAATAGAAAAAACTATAAAAGGTGAAAAAAAAAAATCAAACTCTGACAAAGCATACCTATATAGGCTCGGGGTATGAGTAAGTAATCACCTAACCGCTGCATAAACATTAACTGCAACGCAAAAGTCGAAAAGACACCGAAATACACCATTATGGCATCACACAAGCCCCCACGTGCAGTCAATTAGTGACCTTATACACAATCCCACTAACTAGGGGAGTAATTGATGAGATATCAACAGTCATCCAATCACAGTCGTACACGAGGCATATGTTAACTCTAATGCAGAAAGGCCTCGGTGCAGTCTCAAGTAGGCCCAAGCATAGTCCAGCCCAGGCTCAATCTAGTCACTGTTCAAACCGTAAGTTAGGCGCCCAGGCCTAGATTACACGAGCTCAATGTGGTGTAAATCTTGGTGCTTGGCCCAGGACAATTAGGCACGAATACAGATCTTAGAGTTGTCGCAAGCCCAAGAACCATTTGCACAACTCTTGATCCAATCAAGTATTGGGTCCCAAACAGAGCCAAGTGCCGAAGGGAACTCAATAATGGACTAGTAAGATCCTGAGCAAGATCTTCTGATGCAGGAGGGTTTTCAGGGTTCTTAATTTGGGTTCCTAGAGTTCCTAATTTGGGTTTCTAGGGTTCCTAATTTGCTCTCAAAGTTATTTACTAAATAACTTTGAGTAATCTTTCAATTTAATTAGGAATATTTTAGTTTCCTTTTAGGATTAGACATTATTTTCTTTTAGGAATAGACTGCTTGTTAATTTTAGTAGTTTATTTTTCTTTATAGTAATATTTCAATTATTGTTTAGGAAGTGATTCTGAACCCAATTTGGGCCAGATTTCTAGCAGTTTATTTCTTTTATTACGTATTTTGTTTTAGCATGATTATTGGGGTTTTGCTAATTTTATAAATTCTAATAATTACGAGTTTTAGCTATAAAACCCGACTCGTGGGCTGATTTTAGAGACATTTGATTTTGATAATTTTAATTGAACATTAGAGTATTTATCTGTGGTTTGGACAATTCTCTAGTATTCTTCCTTGTGGATTATCTGTTAGAAATAGCCTGCAGGATAATCGTCCGGCGTCATGTTCTCCCTCCATCACGCCTCCAATGGTAGAGTCAATGAATGAGTAAAATAATCGCTATATAAGGTGAACAAAATGGATGAGAAATGTACGTACTTGCAACCTAATTTTATAGTCTACATCCATCCTTACTTAGTCACCTAACTTTATCATCGGAGTGCCTTCAGCCACCATAACAGTGGTTCATGGTTTACTGATGTTCATTTTGCTAATCAGGAATCGACAATGACAGATTTTGTCGCATCAGCTACCAATCTATTTATAATGTTTAGGGAGACGTTGGGCTAACTGTAAGATTTGTTAACTTTATTATTAGATTTTTGTGCGAGTTTCAACTTGCTCGATAATCTTAATGTCTAAAAACGAATATATTATTTGTTTGTTTAACCAAACCATGTATTTGAAACCGAAAGGTTACCACCGCATAAAAAGGTTTAGGGCACCCCATTAGAATGCTGTAGACTTTGATTCAGATTAGAAGAGGTCAAACCCAAGAGATTAAACCTCTATGACTATTTAGTTACTTAATAGAATGAGTTTGACCATTGTAATGGTAATGACCACCCGTCATTTGTTTGGTTGGATATAAAAATGGTGTAATAGGAATGATCATTACAAATTTCATTCTCAAAACCCTATGAATGCCCATTGTAATGGTCAACACTTCATTTGTCTTATTTGTCCTCCTTACCTAACATAAATGTATTCTTACCCACAATAGATCCAAAATCCATAGTTGATAATTGATGACATAATAGTAAAGAAACAAATAGTTCCCATTTCATCTAGTAACCAAAAAATAAAAAATATTCCCATTCCCATTTCCATTTCCATTTCCATTCTACAGACTAACCAAACATGGCACCAGTGGGTGTTCAAGTCCAACATTGCATGGTGCACTGCCCACCAGCAGAGTCCAATACGGGATTTTCCAAATTCGATTTCTCCACGTCCCTTCACGCCGGGTCCCTTTGCTTCAAAGCAATGCTGAAAGGTCGTTAAAATCGCTAGCTCGCCAGTAGCCCTCACGACCCAAATCGCTCACAAGTCAAATACCAAACCAGCTCGAGCCGGCATGTGCGCACAACGCACCCTGTTTCACCTTCGCACGTGCTTCCCCCTTTAATCATTTTTATATTATTTCCTAGTTGTATTTCTCTGCATATTTTCATTTTATCTCAAAGCTCTAATTTAATTTACGCATTACTAACACAAGAAGAGGGTGCGAAATATAAAATCAAGAACATTAAAGAAAAGCCTTCGCTCCTCTCTCTCACACACTCACATTTCGCTCGTCTTCAGATCTCTCTCGCTGCTTTGAGGGTTCGAAGAGGCGATTCGTTCGTTTGTTCGTTCGCTGCTTTCAGATCTGGCAGTGATCGGAACCACAACTAGTTACAGTTCTCGTCTTCTCCTCTTGCTGAAACCCTAATTTTGAACCCTCGCTTGAGGGTTTTGGTTCTCTCCTCTCTCCAAATCCGAGCTGACTCTCCGATTTGAATCAGCGATCTTGTCGCCATGGCTGCCGCAAATGCTCCGATCACCATGCGAGAGACTCTCACGGTGACTTCTTTTTCTTGAATCTTGTTCAGTAGCTCTAATTGTGTATCAATTGTTGAATTAGTAACCTTACCTCACCTAACACACTTGTTTAGAACATTTTTCTTGGATCTGATTTACTCTTAACTTTTAATCAGTTTATTTGATTTGTTCGTTTACGACTTGTTTCGTGTGTTTTTTGATGAATTTTTTAGTTGATACTTGGTTATTCACCGGATCATGACAGATCTGTAGTATAAGTCAAGATCTGATTAATTGAATCGAAGCTCTTAACTCAATTATGCAATTGAATGCTGAAAACCTCTGATCAATGTTTTGTTATTGGATTTGTTGTGTTTGCAGCTTCCGAGCGTTGGAATCAATCCACAGTTTATCACCTTCACTCATGTTACTATGGAATCTGAGAAGTATATGTGTGTTCGCGAGACATCGCCGCAGAACAGTGTGGTGATCATTGACATGAACATGCCTATGCAGCCTTTGAGAAGGCCTATCACTGCTGATTCGGCCTTGATGAATCCTAATTCAAGAATTCTTGCTCTCAAAGGTTTGGAGTTTCTTTTTTTGATTAGCAGTCTACATTTTCTATGTATTCATGACTTGTAACGATTGCACACCTGTAATGGAATTACTAGTAAATGATTCAATTTTAGTTACATTTACATTGTCTCTCGTATTTTGTTGTAGTTTAAACTCTATGAGTTTATCATGTGCTTAATCCTTTTACGCGAATCTTAATTTACACATTGTTAGTTGATGGTACCATGAGCGAAATTGGAAAGCTGGAAGAGAAACAAATAAACGTATCTGATTCATGTAAACCGGGTTGTTAGTTTGTTTATTAAATAGTAGATTGACATGATAACTGACACTTGCAAATTGCAATTATGTCTTAAGAAGATGTAAAACTATTTGCCATCTACTAGGCACTACTGACACAGTGACCAGTGTAAAATATTTAGCAGTAGGTGTGACGTTTGAATTTGTTCACATTACTGAAAAAGGCAGATTATTATATGTTCCAAGTGTTGAATTTTTGTTTTTGTTTGAAGCTCAACTTCAAGGAACCACCCAAGATCACTTACAAATATTCAACATTGAAGCAAAGGCAAAAATGAAGTCTCACCAGATGCCTGAGCAGGTTATAATTGCATCCTGTTTACTTTTCCAGCATAATAAATATCTTAGTTTTTTTGTTGTTGTTGGAATGAGGCTAATTTTTGTTTATCTGTTGTCATCCATACAGGTTGTCTTTTGGAAGTGGATTACCCCAAAGATGTTGGGTTTGGTCACTCAAACATCAGTATTTCATTGGTCAATTGAAGGTAGAAATTTGTTTTTTCCTTTTGATACCCATGTTTTTTCATAAATGTTTTCTTCGCAATTTCTTAATTGAATTGCCTGTCCTGACATGTGTTTGCATGGTGCTTGTCCAGGTGAATCACAACCTGTTAAGATGTTTGAAAGAACAGCTAATTTGGTGAATAATCAAATCATCAACTACCGATGTGATCCAGCAGAGAAGTGGTTAGTCTTGATTGGAATTGCTCCTGGCTCAGCTGAGGTGTGTGTTAACCTCATGTGTCATATATTTGCCATTTCCTTTTGAAATGCCAATCAATCATTCATATATATATATATATATATATTGTTTATTGTTACATCTTTGGTAACTGAGTACTCAATCTGACATTATTTGCGTTCCATACATGCAATTTGATTACTTGTTGACTGCCGAAAAATTGAAAAGGTTGCATAAATCATAAATTATCAACATACACATATTCTTAAATATCGAAAATTTTCTCTTATGTTGTTGTGGACATATTTGTTCAAGTTTTGAATATGACTAAGAACTTTATGCATGGAATACTACTAGGAAAAAAAGCTATTACCTGACAATCTGAATGCGAAATACATATTTTCTCTGCTTTTCTTTTCCATGAAAGGAACATTTAAATGATTTTTAAACTTTTGGGTTGTTTTGCTACAAGATTGGTTACATGAGTTGTTTGCCAGATCTAATTTGGTTATCACAGTAATGGATGTGGAGTTCTAAGCAAGCATCATTAGTTTGATCTGTCAAATGGTCTTTAAGCACCTCACAATTACACATCTTCATCGACAATCATTGGTTGTGGTTTACTGCAAAGAATGGTTTCATTGGTGTTTTCTCACTTAAATGTAGACTACCTACTAGTGTTGTAAGAAAAATCCATGCATGTTCCATCAAGTTGGAAATGGATTAATACCGCTTATCAGTTTTTTTTATTGATCCCAAATTCCCCCATCATAATATATTCCTTCTAGTGAATTATTTACACTAATTGAAGCCCTAAACCATCTCAGTGCTAGGAGTCTTAATCAAAGATTTTCCTTTTGTTCTTTGATAGGATATCATATGACTTTTCATCAATGTGATCCCTTTTTATTCTAGTTGTGTGAAGTAATGTGCCAGTTCTTAACAGATGAGTTCAATATGAGATTACTGTTAATATTTTTTGTCACAAGTCATCCACTATTAATGGGCTCTCCATTGTTTTTGTTTATGCCCTTATTTATCACGACTATTCTAAGCTAAATCATTATTTTGTTTCTAAATTTCTCTCTCAGTGCTACATTTTATCACATAGTTGTTCTCTGTTTTTCCCTAATCTCATCAAACTATCATGAAAGGTTGTTTACTTGTAATGCTTTACATTATGTAGTTGCTAATTCTTTTCATTTATTTTTGGATCTTAATTCTCAAAATGGTCTGGTAGCATTCACTACTGTACTCTTAACTTATTTTTCATTTTCTGAACTCAATTGCAGAGGCCTCAACTAGTTAAGGGGAACATGCAACTTTTCTCTGTGGATCAGCAGCGTAGTCAGGCTCTTGAAGCACATGCAGCATCATTTGCTACATTCAAGGTGTGACATGTTTCTTTTTCTTATGTTTTTGCTTTTTAATTATGTACTGTTGATTGTATTTTTCCTATTGACACTGTTCTTTTTGGCGTTGTGCTCAGGTCCCTGGGAATGAAAACCCTTCTACTCTTATCTGCTTTGCCTCAAAGACTTCTAATGCTGGGCAACTTACTTCGAAGTTGCACGTTATTGAACTTGGTGCCCAGCCAGGTTATTATATATTTTTTGTGTCTCTTCTTTAGGCAATGGTCTACCATGTGTACTTCGCAGTATCCATGATAAAATAAGTCGCTTTTTTTGTTTCTCGTGTTTGCTTATTTTGTTAATTCTGGTGCTGATTTTTTGAATTTGCTATGCAGGGAAGCCAGGCTTTTCAAAGAAACAAGCAGACCTTTTCTTCCCTCCAGATTTTGCTGACGACTTTCCTGTATCAATGCAGGTAGCATTTTAACTAGTTCGCTCATGTCAAGTACTTGTTAACTTTTTACCTTGAGTATCAAATTTAAGTTTCTGCTTTTTTATTTGGACAGATATCACATAAATACAGTTTGATATATGTGATCACAAAGCTTGGACTTCTATTTGTGTATGACCTGGAGACCGCTACAGCTGTATATAGAAACCGAATTAGTCCAGATCCTATATTTTTGACAACGGAGGCTACATCTGTAGGAGGTTTCTATGCCGTCAATAGGCGAGGACAGGTGTTACTTGCCACTGTAAATGAAGCAACCATTGTGCCATTTGTCAGCGGTCAAGTAAGTTTTGTAGATTTACCTTTTTAGTTACTAACATAGCAACTGAATGTATTTCTCATGAGTGTGCTCTTGCAACTGCTATAGCTAAACAATTTGGAGCTTGCTGTTAATCTTGCAAAAAGAGGAAATCTTCCTGGGGCAGAGAATTTGGTAAGTCTGGAAAAAATTTTCCATCTCTTTCTTTGTAACCAATTTTCTTGAGTTACTTTTGGGGAGTGCAAAATGCAAGTCCAGGTATTCCTTTTGGCATCATAGAAGTGCCACTGACTTAACTTCTATGTTTCAGGTTGTTCAAAGGTTTCAGGAGCTGTTCTCTCAGACAAAATATAAAGAAGCTGCTGAGCTTGCTGCCGACTCTCCTCAGGGAATCCTTCGTACCCCTGATACTGTTGCAAAATTTCAGGTATTTATTTTCTGATTGCCACATCAACTCCTTAAATCTAACAAAATCCAAGAAAGCCAGACACATTACCCGATTCACATCACAAAGGCCTGAGTCGCCTGACTTTTTAAACCCTGATACCAAATACATTCTAGACCAAGCCTCACCCTAAACCACACATCTATAGAGGGTTCTATCCAATCTTTTAAGAGCATATACAACGTCTATCTCTTATTTGTATTTTTCAAAATAGTCTGTGAACTTCGGCTCTTAGTGTGCATCACATATAAGTATATGTATATACCATGTCTTAATACAAATTTTTTTCTTAGGGCCAATGTCCAATTTCTGTTATTCCTTTGATGTAGTGCTTTCATTCCTATGAAAGGAAAGCACTGCTGCCGTGTCTTATCTTATGTATTGATGTCCTGGAAGCAGAAAAGAAGCATAGCATTTGATTGGTTTATGATATTTACCTTTCCTTTTGCAGAGTGTTCCTGTGCAAGCTGGGCAAACTCCACCATTGTTGCAGTACTTTGGGACATTGTTAACTAAAGGAAAGCTCAATGCATTTGAGTCTTTGGAGTTATCTCGTTTAGTTGTGAATCAGAACAAAAAGAATCTTTTGGAGAATTGGTTGGCTGAGGATAAACTTGAATGTAGTGAGGAACTTGGAGATCTTGTCAAGGTATGGTTAGGGATCTAATATTGAATTACATTCTGCTTTATAATTTCAATTTTGTCAAAATTTCAATTTTGTCAAAACAATTACTAATCTGAATATTCAATACTGGACTTTGATTCAGCTCCACACTTTGAGCTATTTTCCTAATTCAACATGCTATCTTTGTTTGTTTTGTAGACTGTTGACAACGATCTTGCTCTGAAAATATACATAAAGGCAAGGGCTACTCCAAAAGTTGTTGCAGCTTTTGCTGAACGAAGGGAGTTTGACAAGATTTTGATTTACTCGAAGCAGGTACTTGCCATATATTTTTGTGTTCCAGTCTTTGTTTGATTCTTGAAGTTGGAATTGGTTGACCATATTTCTGAAATTTGTTATTCTTGTTGATGTTTTGTAAAATGCAGGTTGGGTATACGCCTGATTACCTATTTCTACTACAAACAATCCTCAGATCAGATCCCCAGGTATTTTGCACTGTTTGATGCATGTAATATTTGCTGTTAAACTGTCTTAACTCTTTAATAATATGATCAACTTTGTAGAATACTGTGTGTTTAAACTTTTTATGATGCGTTGGGACAATCATCAAGTTTTAGTTCATTTTTCAAATTTCATGAACTCGTGCTCTATGTTTATGAAGTAAATGCTAAAAGCAAGCAGTTATCAGGAACTTTGTTTAGCTTTAATGTTTTTCTTTGAGTGAAGAAAAATTAAGGTCACAACAGTTCTTCAACCTTGTGTCTTATTTGGAATTTGTTTGCACTCTTATAGATTTCTAATTTTCTATATTAGTAGGCTTCCATATAAGAACAATGCAAACTTCTGCCGAAATTCTTGGATTTGGTTGGACTATTCTCTTGTCTCCATTTGGATTCCCATCAAAGCTGTCTTTTCAGAGTTGAGGTTGGACAGTTGGCTTGAAGCATGCATGAGTTACACTTAACACAGAGCCGCCATGGCAGACTCTTATTCGTAATTTCATAGCAGTAAACTTTTCAAAAAGTTTATTCTGATTGGGAACATCCTCTTTCTAGTTAGTCTTTTTTCACTTTGATATAGCAACAAAAAAAACTCAGATTTTCATGAACCTCTTATTTCTTTTTTAAACAAGCAACTCCAATAATTTCCGATCTACCCAGATGCAAAAAAGGTCAGAAATTTTAGTGTGTTTATCTGTTATCATCATTTAATGGATTACTTGGAT
The DNA here is from genome assembly GCA_963556465.1 of Berberis vulgaris. NCBI lineage: Eukaryota > Viridiplantae > Streptophyta > Magnoliopsida > Ranunculales > Berberidaceae > Berberis > Berberis vulgaris. The sequence goes on along the minus strand of OY747130.1, from coordinate 7,558,536 downwards.
GTTCAACCATGATGCTTAGCATTACCAATATACCATTGCATTGTGATATTCGTGCACTAAGTTTGTTGTGTAGTTAGTACTTCTGTGGCATATGTTCAGTGGTATACCCTGCATTATTTTCAGGTCAACACGTTTTAGAAAGGAGATTGTGATTTAAAATTTGTACGATTTATTTTTGTTAGAGGGTAACCTGCAGCTAATATCTGAATGACAATTGCTCTTTGTTTTTGGATAATGAATTTTTTCAATCAAACAGGGAGCTGTAAATTTTGCTCTTATGATGTCGCAAATGGAGGGCGGTTGTCCAGTGGACTACAACACAATAACTGATCTCTTCCTTCAGGTTCAACTTCGTTACTTTCATCTCATAATATATTAGAACTTTCAGCTCATATTTGGTGCAGCGATAGTGGAGTAAGCTGCATGCACTAGAACTCCAAAGATGGGGCTTGTGGTCATGCTGTGTATATAATCATAATTTATAATATATTAATGTGTGCTTTTGTTGTCTGGCACAGAGAAACATGATCCGTGAAGCGACAGCCTTTCTTTTAGATGTTTTGAAACCAAATTTACCAGAGCATGGTTTCCTTCAAACAAAGGTTGATATAAATTTTCAATGAATTTATGGTATATGTCCTCTCGTTCAGCCTAAGTCTACATCAAACACATGATTTTCCTCCTATGCAGGTCTTGGAGATTAATCTAGTGACGTTTCCAAATGTAGCTGATGCCATATTGGCTAATGGAATGTTCAGTCACTATGACCGTCCTAGAATAGCACAGCTCTGTGAGAAGGCTGGTCTTTATATCCGTGCTCTTCAGGTGTGTGGTATATATTTGTATTTGTGGAAAACCCTTTGTTATGGTGTAAGATGCTTATTCTTTGTTTGTTTGCCTCCCTGCAGCATTACACTGAGTTACCGGATATTAAACGCGTCATTGTGAATACACATGCAATTGAGCCTCAGGTTTGTAAAGTTTAATACTTGTACTTTCACTGGAAGAGTATTGCATGTAATGTGTGATTCTAAAGTACGGGTGTTGTCCAGTCACTTGTAGAGTTCTTTGGAACCCTTTCCAGGGAGTGGGCATTGGAATGCATGAAGGACCTTTTACTGGTTAATTTGAGAGGAAATCTTCAGATCATTGTGCAGGTACTAGTCGCTTACCTGCTTTCTTTATATACTAGTGCTAGGTTTATCTTTATTACTCTAATGAACAATGTTTTTGCAGGCTGCCAAAGAGTACTCTGAGCAGTTGGGTGTCGAGTCATGTATAAAACTCTTTGAGCAATTCAAATCCTATGAAGGTTTATACTTCTTCTTGGGGTCATATTTGAGTTCCAGGTATTTTTTTTTTTAGTAACTGCTGCCCTCCCCTTTTCCATTACACTCATTTTTTTTCCTGATTTTCACTGTCCATTTTCCTGGTACAGTGAGGATCCCGACATTCATTTTAAGTATATTGAAGCTGCTGCGAAAACTGGACAAATCAAAGAGGTTGAGCGTGTCACAAGAGAGTCGAGTTTCTATGACGCGGAGAAGACAAAGAACTTTTTAATGGAAGCCAAACTTCCAGATGCTCGCCCTCTGATTAATGTATGTGACCGTTTTGGTTTTGTTCCTGATCTGACACACTACCTGTACACCAACAATATGCTTCGATACATTGAAGGTTATGTACAGAAGGTGAGCTTCCTTGTTTTAAGCTTGTGTGATACTGTGATAATTAGTCCTCTCTGGCTTTACTACGTATTTAAGAGAATTAATAGGAAGGTGTCGTCTCGCTCATTGCCTTGCAGGTCAATCCAGGAAATGCCCCATTAGTTGTAGGACAGTTACTCGATGACGAGTGCCCTGAAGATTTCATCAAGGGCCTTATACTTTCTGTCCGTTCTCTCCTTCCCGTGGAGCCTCTTGTGGACGAATGTGAAAAAAGGTGTCGTCTTCCTCATTTCCTTCACCTTCCCATCTGTTTTTGTTTTATTTCATGCCTCATATTCTCTTGTTGGTTGCAGGAATCGACTCCGACTACTCACCCAGTTCTTGGAGCATCTTGTAAGTGAAGGAAGCCAAGATGTACATGTGCACAACGCTCTGGGTAAAATTATCATTGATAGTAATAACAATCCTGAGCATTTTCTCACCACCAACCCCTACTATGATTCACGAGTGGTGGGCAAATATTGTGAAAAACGGGACCCCACCTTGGCCGTTGTTGCTTATCGTAGAGGGCAGTGTGATGATGAACTTATCAATGTCACCAATAAGAACTCCTTGTTTAAGCTACAGGCCAGGTATGTATTTATGTTTCAATGCTAATTTTAATTTATATCTAATCAACTATTTTATGGACATTTTACCCATTCATTTTACCTTTACAGATATGTAGTGGAAAGGATGGATTCTGACCTGTGGGAAAAAGTGTTGGACCCTGAGAATGAGTATAGAAGACAACTTATTGATCAAGTTGTATCGACTGCTTTGCCTGAAAGCAAAAGCCCTGAACAAGTCTCTGCAGCTGTTAAAGCTTTCATGACTGCTGATCTTCCACATGAACTAATTGAGCTTCTTGAAAAGATTGTGCTTCAAAATTCAGCTTTCAGTGGGAACTTCAATCTGCAAAATCTGTTGATCCTAACAGCTATCAAGGCAGATTCATCAAGAGTCATGGATTACATCAACAGATTGGACAACTTTGATGGTCCTGCAGTTGGGGAAGTAGCTGTGGAAGCCCAATTGTATGAAGAAGCTTTTGCCATCTTCAAAAAGTTTAACTTGAATGTCCAGGCTGTGAATGTTCTCTTGGATAACATTCAAAGCATTGAACGTGCTGTGGAGTTTGCATTCCGAGTTGAAGAAGATGCTGTATGGAGCCAGGTTGCCAAAGCACAATTAAGAGAGGGGCTAGTAAGTGATGCAATTGAGTCATTCATCCGTGCTGAGGATGCAACTCAATTCTTAGATGTCATTCGGGCTTCAGAGGATGCAAATGTGTACCATGATTTAGTGAGGTATTTATTGATGGTAAGGCAGAAAGCCAAGGAGCCCAAAGTGGACAGCGAGCTTATTTATGCTTATGCGAAGATTGAGAGGCTTGGTGACATAGAAGAATTCATTCTCATGCCAAATGTTGCGAATCTCCAAAATGTTGGTGACCGATTGTTTGATGAAGCCCTTTATGAAGCTGCTAAGATCATATTTGCTTTTATTTCTAACTGGGCCAAGTTAGCTAGTACCCTTGTCAGACTGAAACAATTCCAAGGTGCTGTTGATGCAGCTCGTAAAGCAAACAGTGCAAAGACATGGAAGGATGTTTGCTTTGCCTGTGTTGATGCCGAGGAGTTCCGTCTGGCACAGATATGTGGGCTTAACATCATTGTACAGGTACAAGTTTCTTTGAATGGTCTTTGAATTGCTCTAGCTCTATGATCAAGTTATCCTTTTTTGATCCATTCCTGGGCTGTAAATACTTGATCCTCATAAAGAGATTTGAGAGGGACCTAGTTAATCTACTGATCTAGTGTTGGAGCTTTTTAATTTTTAATTTTTAATTTTTAATTTTTAATTTTTAATTTTTAATTTTTAAATTAAATTTTTTTTTTTTTAAAACTTGGAACATTCTTATTGCAATTTGAATACACTTAATTTGTGAAAATGTTTTGTAGGTGGATGACTTGGAGGAGGTCAGTGACTTTTACCAGAATAGAGGTTGCTTCAATGAGCTGATATCTCTGATGGAGAGTGGTCTAGGGTTGGAACGTGCACATATGGGTATCTTTACGGAATTAGGTGTTCTGTATGCCAGATACCGTCCTGAGAAGCTTATGGAACACATCAAATTGTTTTCAACGCGTCTCAACATTCCCAAGCTTATACGAGCTTGTGATGAGCAACAACACTGGAAGGAACTCACCTATTTATATATCCAATATGATGAGTTTGACAATGCAGCAACCACTATCATGAATCACTCTCCGGAAGCATGGGACCACATGCAGTTTAAAGATGTTGCAGTCAAAGTTGCAAATGTGGAGCTTTATTACAAGGCGGTGCATTTCTATTTACAGGAACATCCTGATCTTATTAATGATCTTCTTCATGTGCTAGCACTCCGTGTGGACCATACACGTGTTGTGGACATTATGCGAAAGGTACTTGTGGTTTATGATAATTTTTAATGTTGTAGCAGCATATCTTCTCCATAGAAGGAATTTAAAATTCATTTTCCAAGAAATTCTATAGAAAATTCAACTCATTTATTTCTTCCTTGTTGGTTTCAGGCTGGCCAGCTGCATCTTGTGAAGCCGTATATGGTTGCAGTTCAAAGCAACAATGTCACTGCTGTGAATGAAGCTTTGAATGAAATTTACGTTGAGGAGGAGGATTATGATAGGTTACGGGAATCGATTGAGCTGCACGATAACTTTGATCAAATAGGACTTGCACAGAAGGTGAAAGAAGTTATATAATTATCACTTGGTGATCATTTATTGTGATTATCTGCAGTTGTTGATTTTTCAGAATGTAATGCTGGTTGTTTTATAGGTCGAGAAACATGAGCTACTTGAGATGAGGCGAATTGCTGCCTACATTTATAAGAAAGCTGGTAGATGGAAGCAATCTATTGCATTATCGAAAAAAGACAATCACTACAAAGATGCAATGGAGACCTGCTCACAGTCTGGCGACCGTGAACTTTCTGAAGAGTTACTTGTTTATTTCATTGAGCAGGTATTAGCCTATTACCTTTGTTATCATTATCATGTGGTTTTCAGAGTTGGTCTTTTGAATAATGCAAACAATCCTTTCTAAGAAGGCTATTATACTGGTACCCCTATGGGTGAGACACTCCCATACTGCAGCAACTTCCCCCTTAAAAAAGTTGCATGCAGTTATTGTGTGACAGAAAGACCAATTCACATCGGATAACCCGAATTCTCTGGACAATCCAAGTAACTGTTGGATGCCATAGTTTGTGATGTCAAATAATTAATAGGTTACATTCTCACTAGTCCAAAAGGAAGTAGACCAATAACCTATTGCATGAAACCCAGGAAACTCTTTAGTGCAGGGGACCATCTCCAACCAGGATTAGTTTCCACTCTAAAGAAGTAAGATTCACGTAGAAAATATATAGCCAGTGACCCAAAATAAACAAACATATGTACATCACATTGTAAACAATCATACTTTGGTTGGATTTAGTGAGAGTTGATGGATGACAAGTCAGGGTTCGAACTATGCTGGCAGCATTTGAAGTGGGAGGGTTCTTACTTAAGGGAATTAAGTGAGAGATGGCGAATGAAGTTTGTGCATCTGGAGTCCTGATAATACTTGATCAAATTAAATATTGGAGGGATCTTGCAAACTAAAATGCTGATATTCCTGTATTTGCTGTGTATGCAGGGAAAGAAAGAGTGCTTTGCCTCGTGCCTATTTGTATGCTATGATTTGATCCGACCAGATGTTGCACTTGAGTTAGCTTGGACAAACAATATGATCGACTTTGCCTTCCCATATCTTTTACAGGTGACATTTATTAGTACCTGTCTTTGTCTTTACTTGCTTGCCCAATTATTTATCAACTTTTTTGATTTCCTTGCTTCCAGTTTATTCGCGAATACACAGGCAAAGTTGATGAACTTATTAAGGACAAAATTGAAGCCCAAAGTGAAGTTAAAGCCAAGGAAAAGGAAGAGAAAGACATGGTTGCTCAACAGGTGGGACTATATGACATGTTCTCACTAGTTTTTATTTTTCACTCACCTTCTTTTGTTGATCATATTTGAAGTAGAATTTTATATGAAATGCTATAATGACGAATGCACTCTGGCTGCAGAACATGTATGCCCAGTTGCTGCCTCTTGCTTTGCCAGCTCCACCAATGCCAGGCATGGGTGGAGGTGGAATGGGTGGAGGTTATGTTCCACAACCACCCATGGGAGGAATGGGAATGCCTCCAATGCCACCATTTGGTATGCCACCAATGGGCTCATATTGATTTCAAGATGAATAATTGGGAGCACGATTTGGGGATGAACCGTAGCAGCAGGAAGGATAGTCTTTCAATCGGTGTTCAGATACACTGATTTAGAAGCAACAGAACATTTCTCTGTCAATAGGTTGTATTTTCTTTATATTCTTTCTGTAGCAGAGGCATTTTTTTGGTTGGCGGTCTTTTAGGCAGAGCTGAGCGTTTTGTATTTTGCTGTTCCAATATATATCTCACGTCGGTCAGGTAGGATGGAGGAAAATATGGTACACTTCATTTTACTGATGTTTTATGGTTGTTGTGTGGCTTTGATTGTCTTATAACTTTTGTTAATATGACTTTGTCTGTTTGAACAATGTTATTTCAAATTTTGAGCTCGGTGTGGTTGGGTTCCCTCACTGTTTTGGTTCTTTTCAATTTTTTGGGCAACATACATGTATAATGTTCTACACAGTTTTCAATTTTTCATAGGGTTGATGATGTGGTGTAAAGGTATGTTTCAAAATCTGTGTTACATCTTTCTTTATTTATCCCCTTTTACGATGTCTGAATTAGAGCCCTTAAGGTAACTAATATGTATGCATTTCTTATTGGCGGTAAATTATCATTAGAACAATACAATACGACCAATGCAAGCATGGTACTATAAGATATGTTACTATCAAGTATCAACTATGTTTGATCTTTGGGTTCTGGGATCCTATAAAAACCCTGCTTAACTATGTTTGATCTTTTGACAAGCAGATCCATTGATCAAAGCTTTTGCAAGATGAATATTCTGCTTGGTTCGAGAGTTTAAGTTATATTCTTAATAAGATCCATGGTCCTTATGGATGAAGAGCTTAGCTATAAGAGCACTTTTGATTAACTTACCTAAGGAGTTGTTGGAGGGGAATATTGTCGCCAATGAGAATTCAGACAATTCTCTAAGACACCGAAACAAAGATGAACATGTGACAAGCTAAACAAAGATACACTTGTTACCAACTTACTAATTACCATGTTGTGCAGAAGTTGAAGATTTAATCATGTAGACTTCTTGTAGCTTGAGGCATTAATATTTAATACTATGTAAAGAGGTTATGTTGGTGGACAATGTCACCCCCAACAATCAAATGAGATGCATTATCTAGTTTCTTCAACAATTCTAGGCAGTCAAGGCGGTTAGCCACTTTTGGATTAGGGTTGGGTTTTTTTTATTTTTTTTTACCCTTTTACCCAGTTTCTTTAAAACACAATCACAAACATTATGTATAGAAGGGGTAGAAGGGTAAAAAAATCCAACCCTGACCCAAAAGTGGCTAGCATCCGCTGCATCCCTGGCTGCCTAGAATTGTTCCTAGTTTCTTATGTTTGTCAGGTAGGCTGCAATGACTTCTTAAACATTATCTATTTCTTGACAATCTCTGTTTACAGGTGTCATGAAAGAGGCTTCACGACTTCACCAACCAGTGATAATTGAGTCAGAGTATCAACCCATGCAATCACCCCAACTATAGCACAAATTTTCAACTCATCGACTTCCTTTCTTAGCCTCGATGAGCGGTGAGAGAAAATCTTTCGATTAGAGTTATTTCCAGTTGTCAGAATTTGGATTGTTAACAAACTCGAACTGAAATCTATCTGAATATCTCTTTATCAACTTTCTTTCTACTTCATTGTTTCTCAACTCTCTTTGTTCCTATCCTTCAGTTTTACCCTGATCCCTTTATCGAATCATCTACACTATTTTTTCCTTCTCCCTTTCCCTCCCAACCTCTGCCTCTTTCCGCGGTGATTCTACCACCTGGTTTTTGTAATTGGTTTTCTGTTTCTCTGTGTTTGTGATGCAGATTTCGGGCGTGCAGCGGTGTCCATCTTCTCAGTTTATTCCTACTAAACTATACCTTTTTACCACCAGGAAACCCCAATCCTCTTATTCATATGCAAATCAATCCTTCAGTACACAAGCTATGCTTATGCAAAGTTCTTCACACACCTCCCACATTCTAATCCAATACCAAATTCAATCAGACCCTTCCCCCCTCGAATCTCCACCATCCAAACCCATATATCTTTCCATGCGATCCTTATGGATGTTTCAGGAAAATTCTCTAGCATTGGTCCCTTTGCTCCACCATCCTGGCTTATCTCCATCTCCTGAACAACCCGATCAACACCATCTCATGAACATCGACCCTCTTTCACCCCAGAACTCGATCAAGACAAGATCTTTTATGGTCATAAGCAAACATGCAAATCATAACTATTGGTTGTTTCATTGGCACTGAGTATTTTACTCATTCACTCACTGTGTTTGGTGGCCAACATCCAGATCTGGCCCACATGGATGCAAAGAAGATGTCAACAAGGTTAGACATTTTGGTTGGTTCTTCTTTTTCTCTGGGAAGCCTTATGCATTACAATGGTAAATCGGAGACATTAGACAAAGATATCGGTGACGAAGACTTTTTTATTCCTCTCTACACACCAAAACTTGTTTTGCTAAGGCAACAACACAGTCTTCTTGGAGTAATAAAAGATCTGATTATGGGATCTTTTGAGATCTCTAACCAACTAATCATAGAATCTCCATCGATGAAGTTGGCTTTATCCGGTCTTGGGTTGGTGGCCACTAATCCTGACACCATCCGACTCGCTTCTAGCACCACCATCGTCACCGTCGGCATGGAAGTGTCTCCACCATCGAGGACTCGTAATGAAACCGATACCATTGTCACGGCAAAGCCTCTGGTTCCGACTAGATCCTAGTTGGTGAGAGTATTGATTATAGTTGCTAGAACTTTCCAACTACTCTCCATTGCAAAAAAAAAAGGCCCAACTACCAAGTTCAAGACAGTCATGACGACCGTTACGGTGCTAAAAGCTATCAGGAAGTCAATGTTAGCAAAAGCAATGATGGCAGTCATAGTCCCACACTCAAGTACATGGCTTATGGCTGTCCCGGTTTCACAATCAAGTACATGGTTAATGGCAGTTTTAAAGGCAGACATGATGTCAATTTTAACAACAGTAATAAAGATAGTGTTTAAGGCTGGTCCGAAGTCATTTTTGACACTCGTTCTAAAAAAAGTGGTGACAGTCAATATGAAGATAATGTGGACGGTCGTGTGCGCTGTCATGAGTTCAGTCAATTGGTCCAAGTGCGTACTGTTACCAAATTTACAAACTTTCACTATGCCCTATATGGCTAGAGGAAAAGCCATTTGGATGGCAAATGGTCACCCTGCTTGGATTGTGAACGACTGCATTTCTCTCCCAATTACAACAGCATATTCAAAATTTACCAAGAGCCATATTTCCTTTACCACTCGGCTCATTCAAGCAATTGTTTTCATCTTTTCACCTACCTGTCTAGCTATACTTCAATTAAGCTACATCAGGTTGTGGCGACCGCCTTTAAAGGGTTGCCACCTTATCCATGATGCTCACATGGAATGCTCGAGGTATGGGGTCTGTCAAAGCGTTCCGATACCTGAATGCTCTCTCCCAACAGTCCAATGCATATATAATTTTTTTGTCCGAAACAAAATCCAGTTCCTCCAAGATGGATCGCTTACGTTGGAGATTAGGCTTCGCACATGGAGCATCAGTGCAAACACAAGAACTAGCCCGAGGACTTGCACCATTTTGGAAAGCAGGTATTCACCTTACCATTTTTTCTTCTTGTAAAAATTATTTTATCTATATTCTCGATGATTATTTTACTACGTCTGCATGGTCGGTTATTTTTGTTTATGGTGAATTGAATCCCGCCTTCTCGAGAGCTTTTATGGAATTCCATGTCCAACCTTTACACTATTCAACCTTTACCAGGGATCATAATCGGTGATTTAAATGTTATCAGTTAACCTGGGGAGAAAATGGGTGGTAACCGACCTTTTAATTCTAGTCTCAAACACTTTTTTCTTGACTTTCATCAAATGTAGACTTTCCGCTTAATGGCTTTTAATTCAGTTGGAATAACAAGAGAAAAGACAAGAATGAGGTTAAGGTAAAGCTGGATCATATCATTGTCTCGACTGAGTGGTTGGACCTATTCCCTTTTGCTTCTGCTCCTACTATTCATACCTCCTATTCAGACCATAGGGCCATTTCCTTTCAGTTAGTCTCTAACTTCAATACTAAATCGAAACCGTTTAGATTCTTCCATATGTGAATTAGAGATCCTTCTTGCCGACGAGTGATTCAATCTAACTGGACCCCTATGCAACACCCCTCTCCATCTCAGAACTAAGAAGCTTAGTTATAGCCTAACTAAATGGAATAATAGAGATTTTAAGAATATTCAACAGTGCATCTCTGACACTCTCTCTTCCATAAACTAAAAAATGAACCCCCTTCGCAAGACAATGCCAAAGCCATCTTCTTGTTAGAAGAACATCTCACTAAACTTCAACTTCGAGAAGAGATGTTCTGGTGTAACAAATTTGGTTCCTCCTGGTTCAGAGACGTTGATAAGAACACCAAATTCTTTCACCTTACTACTTTGTTTCGGAGGAAGCGTAACCTTATTTTGCCTCTTAAAAATGGCAATAATGTGTGACATTCCACACCAAAAACCGTTGGAGGCATAATTAATGATTATTTCTCCAAAATCTTCCAAACCTCCAATCCGTCCCATGATCCAGAGATAGACGCTTTATTTAGCCTGATCATCTAGGAGGCGGATAATGCAGCTTTGCTGGCTATTCCCACTGTGGCATATATCTAGACAAATGTTTTCAATATGGGCAGCCACAAAGCTCCTGTCATAGAGGCTGTTAAATATTTCTTTACTTCCAAGCAGTTAGATCCTAAGCTGAATGAAACTTTCATTGCTCTGATACCTAAAGTGGGTAATCCCATCACTCCAGATAAATTCCACCCTATTGGCCTCTGCAATGTTATTTATAAAGTAATCTAAAAAATTCTTGCCAACCGTCTTAAACATTTGCTTGATAACATTATTTCTCCTAATTAGGGAGCATTTCTCAAAGGTCGCTCGATAACGGATAATGTTAGTCTTGTTCATGAAACTTTCTATCAAATGAAACATTTTCGTCAGAAAAAAAAGGTTGGATGACGATCAATTGATATGGCCAAAGCCTATGATAGGATTGAATGGTCCTTTCTGGCTCAAATACTCAAACAACTTGGTTTCGCAGAAGAATGAATTGAAATAATTAGTCAATGTGTTTCCACCACCTCTCTCCAAGTCATTCTCAATGGCTCTCCCCTGTCTCATATTAAGCCTTCTAGGGGCATCCGCCAAGGCGACCCCCTATCTTCATACATTTTCTTGTTGTTAGTTGAAGCACTCTCACACCTTCTTAATAAGGCTGAAACAGAGGGCAAACTTCAAGTTATCAAAATTCGGAGACATTCTCCTTCGACCAGTCATCTGCTCTATGCGGATGATCTGATGCTTTTCTGCAGAGCCTATTTAGCTGAAGCCCATTCAGTTAAAAATATTCTACAATAGTATTGTCTAGCGTTAGGTCAAGGAGTCAATTATGATAAATCTTCTGTCTATTATAGTTCCAACATGCACCTGAAACATGCAAAAATGATTAATAGGATCTTGGATACTATGAGTTATAATCCTAAAGAGCAATATCTTGGCTTTCCTCTTCTGTTTTCCAAGAAGAAAGCTACGGATTTTCAATTACTCATTGACAAAGTTAATACTAAACTCTATTCTTGGAAAACCAAAATCCTTTCTCATGCGGGTCAAATTGTGATGATTAAATCGATCATCTTTTACACTTTGCAAACTTTCCCGCTGCCTTGTAACGTTTCTACATACTTAAATCACATGGCTAGTGATTTTTGGTGTAATGAGGCGACTGATAGTAAGGCCAAACATCTAAGTACCACGTATCAGATTTGTCTTCCTCGTACCCTCGGGGGTCTCAATATTCCTTCTTGTAGGAACATAAATCTTGCCTTATTGGCAAAAAATATTTGGAATGCTCTCTCCTATCCTCACCACCACCGAACCTGCCAATTTAAAGAGTTATATTTATGAGATAAGAGTCTTTTCCAGTTAGGAAAATCCCCTTCATTGGCTTCATTGGCTTGGAAAGGGAACCTAACGACCCTTCTTAAAATGAAACGCTTTCTTTTATGGCAACTCATGTCTGGTAATCAAATCAATATTCGGCTGGACTACCGGGTCAAACCAAATATTGTTCTTGTGGATTTGTCCCTGACTCTACCGATATCAGTCTTCCTGAAAGTTCTCTTCACTAGAATTCGGATCTTATTAACTATTTTCTTCCAGATCCGGTAGATAGGGATATTCAATACATTTTACTCCGGCCCACTAGTAATCCAGACAAACTTCTTTTGACTTTTGACAAAAGAGGGTTTTCGGTCATAAGTGCAACACGGGCTTTCACAATAGATCATTTGGAAAATTCTACTTCCCTTCCCCCCTAGCACTTTTGGCCCACAAATTTTTAAGATCCATCTGGAGAATCAAAGCCTCTCTCAGTGCTCAGTTTCTCCTCTAGAAGATTAGCCAGAATTTGCTTCCCACGAGGGCCAATTTAGTTAGGATCTACATCCCCATTGAAGACAGCTGCACCTTTTATCATGCCCAGTATGAAGATGTGTTTCATCTTTTCTTCTTTTGCCTTATAATATCTCGATTCTGGCTATTTTCTCATCTCCTTATTAATTGGGCTGCACCTAATATCCACATTCACTCTATTTTGAAAGTTTTTGAATTCATGTGGAATTTTGCCAAAACACGTGTCATGAATTCTGATGAGATGCTTTCCCAGTTTACCGCCATTCTGGTGACGATCCGGTATTTAACTATTTATGTATCAAACTATTTTTAACAATACCAAAGTCTCCCCAATGAACTTTGTTTCCCATTGTAATAAGCTTTGGAAGTCTTGCTCAAAACAATGGTTCCTTACCAGACCAGATACTACCAAACCCCATTTTCCATTGATCCCCCAAATTTTAGACACAATCATCACAGACAGACAACTAGCTTCCCGCTCCTCTATAGAAGTGAACCTAGCCTCAGTTGTCCCTTCTCCGGGTTATGGGTATTCACCTTCACAGCTGATCCAGGACCAGATACGCTCAGCTTGCACCCATGGGCTCAATCTCAAAGCAAACTATGCTCATCCAATTCCACCCAGTCTTGATAATGATACTGTTATTGTCACTTTTGATGCTTCCTTATTTGAGACTACCAAGCAGGGAGGTGTGAGAGTTTCATCAACTGACTTGGCAGGGAATATTCTGGCTTTTGTGGCCTGTCAGATAGGCGACAAAGTTTCAGACAGCACGATGGCGGAAGAATACGTGACTAAAACGACATTATTGCTCATCCAAGCACAGCGATTGAGGACTAGACTTCTTGGAGACTCAACGACTCTTATTGATCTCATTTAGGATGGCAGCTCTCAACACCCCTATCCTATGCATTGGGTCTGACGCCCTCTTATTTGTAATATTAAACGCCTGCTCCTTATACTTCCTTTCTGGCAATGTAAATATATATCTAGAAACCTTAATAGTAAGGCTCATCACTTGGCATCGTGTGCCGGTAGACTTGACTGTAATCGTTCTTAGTTTTTAATATATTGCCTACGACTTTTAACAAAAAAAAAGAGACAATATATGTTTATAGGCAGTGACTATTTGACACCACAAGTTACTCTCACCCACACCATTCATTTTTTTTTACAAATTTGTTTTTTTATCTTCTCTCCCACACCTCTCATAAAACTACTATTCATCATCTTCTTTTTTCACCATCTCTTCTCAAGAACAAGAACAACAGCAACAACCTGAAAGAAGTAAGAGGAAGGGGGCGATCGATTACAAGGGATGGTGAGAGACAATCGACCTTTCTCTTCTCAAGAACAAGAACAAGAACAAGAACAAGAACAAAAACAAGAACAAGAACAAGAACCTTCAAAAACCTCGCCTGAACCTATGCGGGCTTTTTGAAAAAGTTTGCATTGGTCCAGACGAACAATAAATTATTTTGAAAAAAAAAATATTTGTTTGCCTGGAACCCTGCGGGCTTTTTCAAAATGTTTGCATTGTTCCCTGCGAATAGACTAAAAAATCTGAATTTTTTTGCTGAAACTAAGTTTTATGAGAAAAAAATTCTCAATCTTTGTTTTATGACTTTATTCACATTGTCGCATCGAACCTAAACTTTGTCGCCTTATTTTCTGACATTATTTTGACATGATGTTGTATTATTTTCGGAACTAATCCATTGCAATTATTTCTGTAAATTTTTTTTCTGCAAATTATGTCATTGTCGCATTGTTTGTTACTTTGTTACAACCAAGGAATGTGATTTCTCAAAATATGTCAAAATTTCGCCGAATATTTCTTATTTTGAAGTTATCGAAATCTCTTTCGAAATCCGAAATATGTCGAAATTTTCCTTAGAAAAGAAATAAATATTTTAACCTCTGTATATTTTAACATGTTATAATATTATTTTAGTATCAAAAGTTTGTTATGTGATTGATTCTTATGTAATATTCAGTTTGTATGACATTACGAGTCGTGTGAGACTTTTTTATATAGTATTTAAGAGATTAAAATACATAATTTATATTGTTAAATTTGAAACGATGACTAAAATTTTACGTTTTTTCTACACAAACCAAAATATTTCTTAAAATCAGGGGTCCAAAATTAACTCGAAAAATGAAATCACAATCCTTGGTTACAGTAATAGCCTCGCATTTAATTCATTGTAACAAACATAAAATAAAAAAGCTTATTAACAAATGGAACAATCAATATGAACATAAGTAAAAACTTAACGCTCATTAAAAATATTTTTGAAGTTTACAAAACTTATAGCTTCTAAACAAGTATTTTCCAAATGTTTTTTTCCCCAAAGTTTACAAAATGAAGACACTATCTTTGTCGCCTCCGAATATAGTGTCTTTGTTCATGCCTTGATTTGCTTCTACGCTCACTTCCTCCCCCACCAACTTCACCACTGTCAACACTGGGCGTATGTCAGACTTTTTTTCATCTTTTTCCAAGGTAACAGGTGCGCTCATTTCATCTAGCAAATCTCGTATTCTATTTTGCCAGTCGGGCAACGTAACCCTATCGACATTCCCCCATTATTCACTAGAGGCATTGATCAAGTTATGAGCCTAAGCAATGACAATCTCCTGTAGGGAAACATTAGATGTTAGTGCAAACCATGTAAAAATTTGAAATTATGTAAGTATAAAATGTTTGTAATTACCCTCTTATTTGAAAAAAAAAAACAGATGTCTTCTTAGAGGATGACTTCTCCTCTTGTTCGTTGGTTGTACGAAGGGATGACTAATGCTGTGAAACCAGTCTAAGAAATCCTTCGTACATTCTCATGTAAGCTTCATGGGGGCACCTTGTTTGTTAGTTGGCACGACATGATAATGTCACCTTTCAGCGAACGAAGACAAAACCTCATACTTCACGAATAGTGCTTGCCAGATCGAACTCTATTCTTCATTTTGGCTTGGATTGGAAGAATTTAGATGATTTGTACCTTTCTTATTTGTCTCATAACTCTATCAGGGAGATAGGGTTCTTCTATGTCGAGGCATAACAAACATTCTGTGAACCATGTGATTCCATGAAGAGGAGTGTTTCCCTTAGATTCCACACAATGGTCCCAAAGTACCTGTGAATTACAATAATTAAAACTTATTAATATATGACACATACAAAAAAATTGTTGAACTTAAAGATGCATTTTTATCTCTTCAGGAGACATGTCATCGGGATCTTCCCTAAGGGTGATCATTTGTTCGTCCAAAACTCATACAATTTGTGGGGGTTCCTACTTAGCCATGGTGGGGAGTCTAGCACCCCACTTCAGTTTTGCATTACCCCAGAGTCTGAAGTGATCATATATCTATGCTTATAAACGAAAACAACATAAATAAATATTATGAAATTCTTATACATTATGAAAGTAATTAAAAAAATAATAAGTTCGAAACATACCTCCAAAAGAGGCAAATATCCAGAAATTTGCTTCACTCCCTCTCTGCTAGCGCCGCCCAACTGACGAAACAAGAATGTCAAAGCTGTTACGCCCCATGCATACTTGTTAACATCATCCACCTTCATCCTCATCTTCAAATATTCAATATGAATATTTTTTCCACTTTTATCAACAAATATAGGCATACCCAGATTAAACAACAAGTAACCCCTACACACTTGTTCTTTCCTTTCAAGAGAATTAGCTTCCGTAGTTTGTCTATAACAGTGGTCCTAAATAAACTCCATTTCCACAGATCTCCCATTCTTCTTGACATGGACCTTTCATTCTATATTTTAATCCCCAAACCATCCATCAATAATGTAACACATTCATTTACCGTCATTTTCATCGTCGTTCTAACTGGCTTACCAAGAATCGACAAATGAGTTAAATGGTAGGTGTTGTCTAGGGTGATGCTCATCTCTTCAAAAGGTAGGTGGAAATTGTTAGTCTCAGGTTGCCAATGCTTCACGAAAGCACAAATGGTAACCTTATCAAGACGATCCTTACAATATTTAATCAATAGATACATACCACTTAGGGGTGGGCACAGGACTGGATGGGACGAGATAGACCCATCCCTATCCCATCCCATTCATTCAGGATCGGGACGGGATATACCTCATCCCTACCTCGTCCCATCTCAAACAGGATCGGGACGGGATAAGCACGTACTAAATAGTCATCCAATAAAAAAATAACAAAAAGAATTTTATCTCACATTACTCACACACCAATAATGTCAAATTTATATACATATAACTTACATCATAAATAATAATATATTTTAAATAAATAAATATTAAACTTTTTTTTGGAAGGCAAATAAATATTAAATTTCATTTAAAATTAATGATTCAATTCATTTAAATTTCATATAGAATTTCATCTTACATTGATTTAATTTCAACACATCCTAAACTTTAATTTAGAAGGGTATTTTGATTAAAATTAATAATAATAAATATTAAATAAAAAAATTCGGGACGGGATAAGCGGGTTTGAAAATCTTCATCTCGATCCCATCCCACTCTAGATCGGGACGGGACGGGATCGGGATGAGTTTGATCAATCCCAAAAAGACCCAAAAAAATTCGGACGGGACAGGATCAGGATGAGTTCAGGATCGCGGGATAAGATGCCCACCCCTAATACCACTATTGTAAATCATTCTCTTTACTTATTTCGGCTCATGTTTCAAATCCCAATCTATACAGTTCCTATATTGATGCCGACATCACAATGCGCCTCGTTCCTAAATACAAGAAACATATACATTAAGTAATTCAATGTCCAAATATATGTAAATAACACACTTATATAATTTAACCAACAAAAATATTAACTTACCTGCTCACCATCCCAAATGGCACGAGAAATATGACCATGGTAATCGTCTAATGTAGAATGATGATCACATAATTATAACATTTTTTACCTCTTCTTATATTTTTGTTAATCCTTGTTTTTTTTATCTTATTTTAGATTAATTATTAAATTTTTGTGTTTTTGTAGAATGTGGAGCTGTAATGAAGAAATCAGATAAAAATGCAATGAACAGTCCCAGATGGCGACTTCAGAGAAAGTGGAGGTGAAAATAACCTGAGCCCTTTACTTAAACCCATAAACCCAAACCCAATGCCAAGCCCAATCAAACCCAAAGAATATTCTCTTAATTATCCCATATTCAGTTTTGATTTTTTCCTTAAATCACTCATTGAATCCTCCCATTTAAGTTGTCCATATTCATTTTTTCTAGTTATCTATAAATACAAGCGAAATAAATGAGAAAAAGGGAAGGAGGAGAAGGGAATCAAGCTTCAATAGCCAAAAACAAATCCTATTTCCTTCACAAAGTGATTTTCATCACACCCATCTCATCACCATCCATCTCTCACTCCCTCTCTGTACAGAACGCGAGCCGCCACCAGAACCACCACAACCACCGCCATTACCCACCACGAAACAGGGGCGTGACAACCCTGTTTCACACCAGTCTTCACTTCGCCACACAGTAGCAGACCTCTTCCTCCACCATCAGTCTTCACCTCGCCACCGTTCAGCAGCCAACCACCGAGCACCACCATCAGACGCCCCCACCATCACCACCTTGCACACAAAACAGAAGAGAAACAGGGAGCACGTCCCTGTTTTCCTCCCTCGCAGCCGTCACGACCTCCTGTTGCTCTCTCCGCCATCCAACGTCTTGCCACACGCTAAACCGCCCTCCCACAACACCTGCAATAGCCTGAAGTTTCCTGCTCTCTCGGTCTGTAACAAAGAAACTGAAACAGAGAAGCAGTACCGGAGCAGAGAAGCAATCGTGAACTGAAAGAGAAGCAACAAGAAAGACCAACCTTGCCGGATGTCAGGACTAGTACCATTGGTCAGGGAAATCAAGGTTCAGAGGCCTTTCAAGACTTTCCTAATGGTTTCAAAACTCAATGTTCCCTTTTGAAAAGTGCCCAAATGCTTAGCATCTATATTATAGGGGGAAGGTTTGAGCTCTTGACTGTGAGGACGTGTTGCCTCCATTGCATAGTCGGGCCAGACTGTACCGCTAGCATTTTTATTGTTTTCTTTGCATTGCTTTTCAACTTCAAACTTGTATTTCCATCGATCGATAGCATCGAACTAGTCTTGAGCAACGTCCTTCCGAACGTTCATCCCCATTGTAATCTATTGAATGTTAATGAGAGCTTTTGCTGACTATTGTGCATTGTTATATTGTCTACAGATTGATATTGTGCATTCTCAAGTTAATATTTGTGCCCGTCAAAGTAACTACTCATAGGCTTACTAGTGAACTGGATAACTAGTGCCGCACGGATTGCTAGTCCGTGACAGTTGGTATCAGAGCCAGAGCTTGTTGAATGCAAACCAGGATGCAGGAACTTAGTGAGCGCCTTAGCGCTGTGGAGAAACGACAAGCTAGTCGAATGCATAGACTAGAAAGCAGAATGGACCACTTGAACACTTTGGGAGAACAGATTAGTCGGTTGGATGGACTCTTTTCACTGGCAGACAGAGTGGATTCGCTGGCTGAGCATGTTGATAATTTAGAGGGACGGACAGTCGCCTCACCCCACAGCTCAGGTGATGAGTGACTTCCAATTACAGCTGGAGGACTTATTTGCAAGGGTTGGCTTGCTGACTAAGGCTACAGGGACGACTGATCACCCTAGGATGAAAGTGCCTGAGCCCAAGTCATATGCAGGGGTACGAGATGGGAAGGAGTTAGAGAACTTCTTGTTTGATCTGGAGCAGTATTTTCGCGCGGTGAACCCCGAATCAGAAGAAGCCAAGGTCACCATGGCGACCATGTACTTAGCAGGTGATGCGAAACTATGGTGGAGAACCAAATATGCAGATATGGAAGAAGGTCGCATCCTTATTAGAACTTGGCCAGACCTCAAGAAGGAACTCAGAAATCAATTCTTGCCTGAGAACACTGATTTCTTAGCAAGGAGGAAGCTCCACACCATCAAACAGACAGGCAATATTCGAGACTATGTCCGACAATTCTCAACTTGATTGCTAGATATTCGAGACATGTCTGAGAAGGACAAAGTTTTCTGCTTCATGGAACAAGCTCAGCCGCTTCTACAAGCAGAATTGCAAAGGCAGAAGGTGACAGATATTACCAGTGCTATTGCGGCAGCAGAAAGGTTTATCGATTATATGCCCATGGCTGGATCCACTTCGCTCAATCACTCCACAGCTAGAACTGGCAGTACCAATTCAAGCTCAGGGTCGAATGCTCGATCACCTCACCAAAACTGGGGAAACTCAAGTCAGAACCGAGGAAACTACAAATCTCGGCCGTCCAACCAGAATTGGAGTTCCAACAAAAATTGGAATGCCAGCTCTAGCAACTCAAATTACAACAATAAAGGAGGGCAAAACTACTCTGGGCAGTGGAGACCATCTGCACCTGCTCCATCCATTCTTTGCAATAGCAGGGATCATCCAACAGGCAAATGTCCATCCAAACCAGCTCTACACTCATTAATGTCCTTGCTTCAAGCAGAACCTTCTAACTCGACTGCATCGAGCTCGAACCCCACCAACAATGAGACCTCCCAGATGGGAGCTCTACGCAAGCTCAATGCTGTCAAAGGAGAAATGTATGAGCACCCACACAAGAAGGCTTTGCAATACATCGACATCACTATCAATGGGCTCCCTTCCCAAGCATTGTTGGATTCAGGAGCGACATACAATTTTATTGCCCCAGATGAAGCTCGACGTGTGGGTCTGAACTTAGAAGGAGATGTGGGTAAGTTGAAAGCTGTCAACTCTGAGGCAATCTCTATTAATGGTATGGCTAGAGCTGTGCCACTACAGGTTGGTCCATGGGAAGGAAGATCAAACTTCTTAGCCGTTCCACTTGATGATTTTAAGGTGATTCTTGGCCAAGAATTCTTCCGAGGAGCTGCAGCAGGACCATTACCTTTCATGGACTCCTTGGGGTTTTTCGGACCCAGACTACGCATTGTACCAACCTCAATTCGACCAACAACTCATGATAGAATATTGTCGGCGCTTCAAGTCAAGAGAGGCTTGGCCAAAGGAGAAGATACATACTTAGCTGTGGCAAAGCTAGAGATGGAAGATGATACTAGCAAAATCCCTGAGGAAGTTGCCCAAGTTATTGCTGACTTCAGCGAAGTGATGCCGAATGAATTGCCAAAGAATCTACCTCCCAGAAGGCTCATTGATCACGAAATTGAGTTAGTGCCTGGTGCCAAGCCGCCCGCACGTAGTCCATATCGCATGAGCCCTCCAGAGCTGACCGAATTGAGAACACAACTAGATGGCTTGTTGGAGTCGGGATTCATTCGGCCATCTAAAGCACCTTATGGGGCACCTGTTCTTTTTCAGCGGAAACATGATGGCAGTCTTCACCTTTGTGTTGATTATAGAGCCTTGAACAAAGTCACTATAAAGAACAAATACCCGCTGCCGCTCATTGCAGACTTATTCGACCAACTTGGATCCGCCAGATACTTCACAAAACTCGACTTGAGATCAGGTTACCATCAGGTCCGCATTGCTGCTGGTGACGAGCCAAAAACTGCTTGTTCTACTAGATATGGGTCATATGAGTTCCTAGTAATGCCCTTCGGCTTGACCAATGCTCCAGCTACATTTTGCACCCTTATGAATGGCATGTTCCGTCACCTTCTGGACAAGTCCGTGGTTGTCTATCTTGACGACATTGTGGTTTATAGTGGGACGATAGAAAAACACCTACATCATTTGCGAGAAGTGTTCCAAATCCTTAGGGATAATCATCTCTTTGTCAAGAAGGAGAAGTGCTCATTCGGCCAGACCCAGATCAATTTCTTGGGTCATGTTATTGGCAATGGCAAGATTTGGATGGACATGGAGAAAGTCAAGGCAATCCATGATTGGAACTCTCCAAAGAACGTGTCTCAACTACGTTCTTTCCTTGGACTTGCAAACTATTATCGTCGCTTCATAAGGGACTACTCTAAGAGAGCTGTTGCCCTGACAAATTTGTTGAAACAAGACCGAACATGGGAATGGGATAGGCAGTGTGAAGCTTCATTCCAAGACTTGAAATTGGCCGTGATGAAAGATCCAGTATTGGCCTTGCCAGACATCACCAAGCCCTTTGAAGTACAAACAGATGCATCTGATTATGCCTTAGGGGGAGTTTTACTTCAAGATGGTCACCCGGTAGCATATGAGAGTCGAAAGTTGAATGATACAGAGTCTCGTTACTCAGCTCAGGAAAAGGAATTGCTAGCCATTGTACATTGTTTACGGGTGTGGATACACTACCTCTTGGGATCTCAAGTCCTTGTTAAAACGGATAATGCTGCAGCAAGCCATTTCCTTACTCAGAAGATGCTAACCTCCAAGCAATCTCGATGGCAGGAAAAATTAGCAGAATTTGACTTAGTATTGGAATACAAGTCAGGGCGCACTAACAATGTAGCTGATGCACTCAGTAGAAGGGCAGACCTTGCAGTGCTAACCCATACTGGTCCGAGTCACACCATCTTGGAGAAGATCAAAGTAGGCCTACTGACAGATCCACAAGCGAAGGCGATTACAGAGTTGATCAAGCAGGGCAAAACTCGACGGTTCTGGATAAAAGATGGAGCAATACTCACAACTGGTAATCGCCTCTATGTTCCAAGAACTTCTGGTTTGAGGAAAGAACTTTTGAGAGAATGCCATGACACCCATTGGGCGGGACATCCAGGTTGGAGACGAACACTTGCATTGCTAGAGAGGGGGTACTATTGGCCGCAGATACAGGAGGATGTAATGGCCTATGTTCGAACATGTCTTATTTGCCAGCAAGATAAGGTTGAAAGAGATCGACCAGTAGGCTTACTAGAGCCCCTGCCTGTTCCAACTCGTCCTTGGGAAAGAGTTTTCATGGACTTCATTACTGGGTTACCGAAAGTGGAGGATTTCAGGAGTATCCTTGTAGTTGTTGACCGATTCTCAAAGTATGTGACCTTTGTGCCGACCGGACTAACTTGCACAGCCGAAGATACGGCGCAATTGTTCCTCAAGCATGTAGTGAAGTATTGGGGACTGCCCGAAAACATTGTTAGCGATCGTGATGCTCGATTCACAGGAAAGTTCTGGAAGGAGTTGTTCAAGCTCTTGGGATCCAAACTTAATATGTCGACAAGCCAACATCCCCAATCTGACGGACAGACTGAGCGCTTTAACTCTATGCTTGAAGAATACCTTCGTCATTTTGTAAGTGCAAACCAGAAAAATTGGGTGGGACTACTTGATGTTGCACAATTCTGTTTCAACTTACAAAAGAGCTCAGCTACTCACTCCAGCCCCTTTCAGTTAGTCACTGGTCAGCAACCATTGACACCACATACAGTGCTGACCGGATACCAAGGACCCAGCCCAAGAGCTCTTGAATTTGTCAAAGCCTGGCAGAAAAACATTGAAGTTGCTCGAGCCTATCTTGAGAAAGCCTCTCGTCACATGAAGAAATGGGCCGACAAGAAACGACGGATCGATCCTTTTGAAGTCGTGGACTTGGTATTGGTGAAGCTAGATATGTTCAACAAGTATAAACGGACAGCTAGAGCACACAACAATCTGTTTCGCAAGTATGAGGGACCGGTACAGATTATTGAGAAAGTAGGCAAAGTCTCCTATCGCGTCAAGTTACCACATTGGCTCCGTTTCACCCATCCTGTCTTCCATGCAAGTAACTTGAAGTCCTACCATGCAGATGCCGCTGATCCCACAAGAAATGTATCTACCCGAGCATTGCCTAAGCATCCTACTAAGCCAGATCGAGAAGTGGAAGAAATCTTAGCTGACCGCCTCATCAACAACGCAGGCCCGGATAGAGAGTATTTGGTCAAGTGGCAGGATGAACCTCCTTCAGAGATCAGTTGGGAGCCAGTCGAGCATTTGCTGCCATACCTCTCAAAGCTGGAAGAGTACTTGGAAAAGTTCGCTGCGAGGGCGTCAGCGAATTGAGTGTGGGAGAGTGTCAGGACTAGTACCATTGGTCAGGGAAATCAAGGTTCAGAGGCCTTTCAAGACTTTCCTAATGGTCTCAAAACTCAATGTTCCCTTTTGAAAAGTGCCCAAATGCTTAGCATCTATATTATAGGGGGAAGGTTTGAGCTCTTGACTGTGAGGACGTGTTGCCTCCATTGCATAGTCGGGCCAGACTGTACCGCTAGCATTTTTATTGTTTTCTTTGCATTGCTTTTCAACTTCAAACTTGTATTTCCATCGATCGATAGCATCGAACTAGTCTTGAGCAACGTCCTTCCGAACGTTCATCCCCATTGTAATCTATTGAATGTTAATGAGAGCTTTTGCTGACTATTGTGCATTGTTATATTGTCTACAGATTGATATTGTGCATTTTCAAGTTAATATTTGTGCCCGTCAAAGTAACTACTCATAGGCTTACTAGTGAACTGGATAACTAGTGCCGCACGGATTGCTAGTCCGTGACAGTTGGTATCAGAGCCAGAGCTTGTTGAATGCAAACCAGGATGCAGGAACTTAGTGAGCGCCTTAGCGCTGTGGAGAAACGACAGGCTACTCGAATGCATAGACTAGAAAGTAGAATGGACCAGTTGAACACTTTGGGAGAACAGATTAGTCGGTTGGATGGACTCTTTTCACTGGCAGACAGAGTGGATTCGCTGGCTGAGCATGTTGATAATTTAGATGGACGGACAATCGCTATGGAAGAGTCGCCTCACCCCACAGCTCAGGTGATGAGTGACTTCCAATTACAGCTGGAGGACTTATTTGCAAGGGTTGGCTTGCTGACTAAGGCTACAGGGACGACTGATCACCCTAGGATGAAAGTGCCTGAGCCCAAGTCATATGCGGGGGTACGAGATGGGAAGGAGTTAGAGAACTTCTTGTTTGATCTGGAGCAGTATTTTCGCGCGGTGAACCTCGAATCAGAAGAAGCCAAGGTCACCATGGCGACCATGTACTTAGCAGGTGATGCGAAACTATGGTGGAGAACCAAATATGCAGATATGGAAGAAGGTCGCATCCTTATTAGAACTTGGCCAGACCTCAAGAAGGAACTCAGAAATCAATTCTTGCCTGAGAACACTGATTTCTTAGCAAGGAGGAAGCTCCACACCATCAAACAGACAGGCAATATTCGAGACTATGTCCGACAATTCTCAACTTGATTGCTAGATATTCGAGACATGTCTGAGAAGGACAAAGTTTTCTGCTTCATGGAACAAGCTCAGCCACTTCTACAAGTAGAATTGCAAAGGCAGAAGGTGACAAATATTACCAGTGCTATTGCGGCAGCAGAAAGGTTTATCGATTATATGCCCATGGCTGGATCCACTTCGCTCAATCACTCCACAGCTAGAACTGGCAGTACCAATTCAAGCTCAGGGTCGAATGCTCGATCACCTCACCAAAACTGGGGAAACTCAAGTCAGAACCGAGGAAACTACAAATCTCGGCCGTCCAACCAGAATTGGAGTTCCAACAAAAATTGGAATGCCAGCTCTAGCAACTCAAATTACAACAATAAAGGAGGGCAAAACTACTCTGGGCAGTGGAGACCATCTGCACCTGCCCCATCTATTCTTTGCAATAGCAGGGATCACCCAACAGGCAAATGTCCATCCAAACCAGCTCTACACTCATTAATGTCCTTGCTTCGAACCTTCTAACTCGACTACATCGAGCTCGAACCCCACCAACAATGAGACCTCCCAGATGGGAGCTCTACGCAAGCTCAATGCTGTCAAAGGAGAAATGTATGAGCACCCACACAAGAAGGCTTTGCAATACATCGACATCACTATCAATGGGCTCCCTTCCCAAGCAGCTGATTTTCGAATCAGTTGGTTATTGACACCCCGAGATTCTGTAAGAGCAGCCACAGAGCGTTTGTAACATTTTCTCGGGATTTGTGATCGTGCAGAGATGAATACCACATGCTAATTTGCTGAGTACCACCGCACCGAGGCGGCGACAAACCAAAAGGGTTGTATAATTTATTTTACTGACTTAAAAATGCTTAATTGTTAATTACAATTTTATTTCAGAAATTTGATAAATTGCTTGCACCTTTCATGTTCGATTAAAACTTGATATGTTTGGTAGTTAGATTCACATTTTATCAATATTCAAAGCATGTGCTAAAAATTATTAAGCTTAGACTTTGATTAAGTGTGCCTTAAAAAGACACTTAATGCTTGGTAAAAGTTTATTTGCTTGAGATAAATTGTTAATGTTTGATAGAAACTTGATATGATTGGAATTGGATTTTAATGATCACATCTTCGGTGTAAGCAAGGGATCCTCATCCCTAAAGCTTCTCGTTTATAATTTCAGTAATTTAGATTTAAATATATTTGCTAACTCATCGATGAGTCCAAACCCCACAAAATCCATCTCATCAATCTTTTCCTTTTATTTTATTTTTCTTATTTTTAATTTATTTTTAGTTTAGTTTTAAAAACATTGTAACCCCATGTAATACCCGCCTAATTAAATAAATATAAAAATTTCTTATTTATTAATTGTGGCATATGTTGTAATCTCAATTATTAGGAAAAAGATTTGTTTTGTTTGTCATTGCTAAATAGAATAAGATGTGTGTGTGTGTGTGTTTAACCAAAATTTGAAAACCCACAAAAATAAGACATTTGCCTTAAGTAAACTAATTAGTCACACTCTAAAAAAAAGGTGCACATATACTTTAGTTAAACCCTAATCTTGATGGGTTTTATTCAATTTTATTGGGCTTTCATGAAAGTAATGGTTAGGGCATTGGTTAGAGGGAAATACAGGTTAAAAGAATAAGAGATGAGTGATGGTTGTGTTTAGCCAAACAAACCCTAATTAAAAATTCATTTAAGCCCTACCCTCCTTTTTTCTTTCTGGATACATACAAAAGAAAAGAAAAACTTACGTTGAAAAAGGTGGGAGGTGCTGAAGGAAGAAATTTGCTCAAATCCCTAGACATTTTGATTTTATTTACATCTTTAATGGAGGAAAAAAAAATTGATTT
The DNA here is from genome assembly GCA_963556465.1 of Berberis vulgaris. NCBI lineage: Eukaryota > Viridiplantae > Streptophyta > Magnoliopsida > Ranunculales > Berberidaceae > Berberis > Berberis vulgaris. The sequence goes on along the minus strand of OY747130.1, from coordinate 7,531,972 downwards.
GACATTGATGGTTTGATCTATATCTTTAATGCAAAATCGATTTGAAATCTTGGTTTGATTTAAACCTTAAATGGAAAAAAATAAAAATAAAAATAAAAAACCGAATTGACATCACTGTTCACTGTTCATGTTGATATTACTGTTCCTGTTCCTGTTTGACATCAATGTTTACTGTTCTGGCTTGACATCACTGTTCCGGTTTTACATCACTGTTTCTGTTCCCGTTCCTATTTGACATCAATGTTCACTGTTTTTGTTCCGATTTTACATCACTGTTTCTGTTCCTGTTCCTGTTTGACATCAATGTTCACTGTTCCTGTTTGACATCACTGTTCCATGTTCCTATTTGACGTCACTGTTAAAAAAAATAAATTAAAAAAAATGAAAGTTATTGTCCTTATAGGGATAGTTTGCATAACATCATATGAGTATGTCAGTGTACATTTTAATATTAGTTCATTTTTTATTTTTATGGAGTATTAGATATTTGTGCACAACAATGGTTTAAATAATAATACTATTTGCTTTATTAGTATAATAATCAAGTTTGTTTGATGTATGGTGTAAATTCCTTGATTTCTGAGTATGTTGATGTGGTGTCACGATCCTAATTATAGCCCATTATAAATTTTAGGGCTTTATTAAAATTTTCTAAAGTTATGACTTTTGTGAGTGGAGGCAACTTTCTATGTGCCTCCACTATAGTGTGAATACTGACTCTATAGGGATTGGTGTAGTGAGTGGGACTTGGTACGTGGGCTCAGAATAGGTTGAATGGAAGTTTATTTTTGACATACAAAATAGTTTTGTACTGGTGGTTGTGAACATTTTGAACTCTCTTGCTATATGTTGTAATGTATGATAATGAGAATTTGAGTATGGTTTCATATATATACATGTGTTGCCCTTTATATAGATAACAATGTTATTAAGTAATGGTGCTATTTAATCGATTGAATTGGGCTCAATAAGGAGCTATGATTGAAAGTGTGATATTCTTCATGCGCATAGGAAGATGAATCTTGTATTGAATGAGTTTGATCCCTGTTGGGTTATAGAAAATTTATTTATGGAAATATTATTTGTTTCCCCAAAAGAATGGTGGATACTGTGGCTGATTTATTTATGGTTGACAAAGTGTCACCATAAAAGAGTTTTGAGTTTTAGTTTATTTTTTTTTATGCTTTTTTCCACAACTCCGAAAAAAATGTGATTTGTATGCAGACTTGTTTGTATACGTGTGATATAATTCTGGGTATGCAGACTTGCTTGCATATCGGTGCATCGTTCCATGTGAGTTCGGTTGTACGTGTAGAGTTAGGAAATGCTTGCCCTGGATCGAACGTCGGGTGAGATGACATGTTCCTCGATGTGGCACCCCACTTGGAACATGTACGCTCCGAGTGGTTTCGAAGGCAAGGGAGGCACACTCGGGTGAGGTGTGTTCGGCACAAGAGGATAGTGCGATTGTGGAAAAGAAGCGAGATTTTTTTTTTGTGTATGTGCATGATTACCTTAAAGGAAGAAACTACATGCTCATTGAACCATTGAATGAGAACTACATGTCTCCCTAAAGGTAGAAAATGTGTTTTGTTAATATTTCAATAATAGTCTAATATGACTATGAATTGTATCATTGTTTGAAAATAAATCACATTTGTGAGGACTGATAACTTAGAAATATTATCCGATTGCTTCTAACATTTTCATGCAGGATGGCAAGTCTACTAATATTTTTGCAGGTCAGACTTGTCATAGTCAATTTTTATAGTTAGGATGATAACACATTTGCCTCATTGAGGAACTACCTGATGGTGTGGTTGTTTATTGTTTTGTTTATTTTGATATTGTCATGTGCGGATTTATTGATTTTGGGATGAAGATTTCTCACACCAGCTTTATTGCTGACCCAAGTGAGCTTTTGCTTCTTGGGTACATTCCTTTGGGAATGTAGCCGAGTAGCCTTTCAGGTTTAGAAAATTTTGGACAGCGTTACTGGAGTTTCATTAGTCTCTCCAGGTTAGATATTTGGGATTAGTAACGTCAGAGTCTCTCCGGGTTAGAGTTTTATTTGTTTCAGTAATTTAATCATATTTTAGTTGTTGCTGCTATTTGTTTATGTTGTTATTGAATTTTCACGTCCCGAGTTTTGGGGAAACGGATAATCCTACGTGGATTTTGGGATTTTCGTTTTCTTCGAAAATCAAATCGGGGCGTGACACTCCATTTTTTCTGTAAATTAGTTTAGATAAATTCTAAAATTCAATTGCATCCACTTTCCTCGTGGGATCGACCCGTACTTGCCGTTGTCTAACAGTTAGACACCGTGCATTTGCGGTTATTACAAGTGGGTCAAATTAGCCTTTTTATTTAGGTCGGTTAAGCCCCCAACATGGAACAATCCACAGGACCACCGGGATAAGAATCACGTCTAACATATTCTTTTTATTTACTCTCCTCTATAACCGTTTCTTCATCACCCCTTGCTTCTTCCTCACCCACAAGCACGTTCTCTCGTTCCTCTAACTCCTCACATTCATGTCCAACACCCACACCACTCCAACCTACTTGCCCTTCTGATTGGGGTTGATTTTGCGATACAATTACTTGTCTAAACGCTTCTTGAGGATCTATTTGAATTCTCATTTGCTCATCTCTCATCTTCCTCTTTACTTTTTTGTCCCTATTTAGTTCATTTTTTTCGTTCTTCTACCTGTTCTTTGCCATTTTCTGATATCTGTTTCCAAGCAGACACTGTCATGGGTCGTCATGGAGGGTGTAGACGGAGGAGACGATCGTTGAAAACTTGGATGAAGGCGGTGAAAGAATATATCATTGAGTTTTGATTAGGCGAGGATATAAGGGAAGACCGTATTGCTTGGAGAACCAAAATCCATGTAGCCGACCCCAAAAATATCGGAAATGTGCTTTGATGATGACTGTCATGGGTCATCTTTGACCTCTATCACCTCGATCATTCCCACCAACATCACGACCAACAGAAAACATGATAAACCTTCAAATAAAAAGAAATAAATACTTCAAGACAATTTTTTTGTATAATAAATTCTACTAATTTTTAAGCAATACTTTAATCAATTTGGATGTAAAACAGCATTATATATTTCATTTCCCTACATTCTAATAAGAAAAATACCAATTTGGAGCCCTAGTGACCACCAAATTCGCATTCCCAATTACTTTCATTACCAAGGGACGAGCTAAACGATTATTGCATAAAAAACATAAACAATTCTACTTTAAAGATGGAAACAAATACACAAAAACAAACAATGAATGACTAACTTACAATCCAAACAAAAATCCTAAAACCAAAGATAGAATCGATGACTCACTTGCATAAGAGTTGGAGTCGCAAGAGAGATGCGTTTTGCACTTTGAGAGGTGACGTTTTGGAGAGTTTAAGGGTTTCGATATGTTAGAGTTTCGATTTTGAGAGATTTTTGAGGGAGATGGAGGAAATTTTCAAGAGAGTTGAACGAGGAAAGAGGGAAAATATTTGAATGTGGGAGAAGGAGGAATTTCGAATGGGGATGGAGGAATCGCTTGTCGATTTAAATAATATATATTTTATATATAAATAATACAATATGTTTAAAATAGTCGGTCGGTTCGGTTTTATTTCGGTTTTGATTCGATTTTAGTCGGTTTGGTTCGGTTACGGTTTGCATAAATTAGAATCGGTTCGGTTTCGGATCGGTTTTGTTAATGGTCGGTTCGGTTTGAAAATTTTAAAATCGACCTAAAGTCGGTTCGGTTCACGGTTTAGGTGAAAAACCGAACCGTCGGTTCGATTTTCAGCCCTAGTGGTGTGAGAAAGAAAGTAATTGATATAAGAGAAGAAATTGATGTGAAAAAACACTTATAATGGTGTTGAGTAGTCTCTGCCTTGGAAAAACCCTCATCGTGCCTTTTGAAAACCACGAAATTCTCAAATGAATTGCATGGGCCAGGCCAATGGGCTGAACCACGTGGCCCATGTCTGGAGCGTTGGTCATGGCACCAAAAAAAAATCAAGAAATTACATTAACTGTCCGATTGTATCCCTGGCTGCTAGAATTGTTGGATTGTCTATATAACACGAGCTAAGTGGAGTGAAGGCTCTCTCATCTCATCTCATCTCATCTTCGACGCCTCCCTCCCTCTCTCTTTAAACCCTAATAAAGCCCTAATCCCCAAAACCCTAGCTTTCCATTCCATCATCTTCATTCGAGTGTTTGAATCAATCGCTCATCAAAGATGTCTGACGAAGAAGCGAAGGAAGAGAAGGAGTTGGATCTCACCTCACCCGAAGTAGTCACCAAGTACAAGAGCGCCGCAGAGATCGTCAACAGTAACTCTCTCACTCTCTTTGTTGTTTCATCTCTCAACCCCAATGGATTTGTTAGATTAGTTTGATTTGATTTGCAGAGGCGTTGCAGCTGGTCTTGTCAGAATGCAAACCCAAAGCCAAGATTGTAGATTTATGCGAGAAAGGAGACGTTTTTATCAGAGAGTAAGCCTCTTTTAACCTTCTAATCAATTCTCAGTTTCAACAGTTTCAATGGGGTTATTGATTTTGAATGTTTTTTATTTGAGTTTTGAAGACAAACAGGAAACATGTACAAGAATGTGAAGAAGAAGATCGAAAGAGGAGTTGCTTTTCCCACTTGCATTTCAGTGAACAATACTGTTTGTCATTTCTCTCCTCTTGCCAGTGATGAAACTGTCTTGGAAGAAGGAGATGTTTTGAAAATGTGAGTATTATTACTCTTTACATGTATTTTTTGTTGCATGTGTATAATATAAGAGTTGAGTTAGATGATTAGTTTACAATATTGTTTTGGTTACATGTCCTGCAGAGATTTGGGGTGTCACATAGATGGGTTTATTGCTGTTGTTGCACATACCCATGTTCTTCAGGAAGGGCCAGTGACTGGGAGAGCAGCTGATGTTCTTGCTGCTGCCAACACTGCAGCAGAAGTCGCTTTAAGGCTTGTTAAACCAGGCAGAAAGGTAATGTTGGGTATCCACTTAGTTTCTATGAGATGCATTTTGCTTTGCAGAATTACGTCATCATATCATTACTGAAGATAATTATGAAATTCACTTGTTCTGATATTTTTGGGATAGTTGGACCGATTGGATGAATTGGTTGCAAACTAAATTGTGAGCTAATAAAATATTTGCTAACTCGCAAGTATGCCACTACCTGACCTGCACCCTTTGTTGCACTTGTGAAGCTCCTTAATATTTTTCTTAATATTTTTATTACAAAGTTCTTTACTTTGTTAGCAACACAGTTTTAATTTTATTGAAGTTTCATGATGTGCTTAATGTTTGGTGGAAATGATTTCTCTCAATGATTAAGACTTACAATTAGCTATGGAGCAAGCTCCGATTAAGCTTTTATTTAGTCATAGTTACACTGATAGAGAATCATTGCTTTTTCATCTTCTTTTTCATTGATTACATAAAATAACTAATAAGCAGAGATATTTGCTTTTTTGGTGGTAATTAAAATAAATAGAAGCTAGCGGGACTTTCTCAATTAGTTTTCCTATAATCTTCTTTAAAATAAGGATTACTCCATTTTTATGTTTCTACCTTTTTATTGTAATGATTTCTCTAGATGATGAAGACTTACAATAAGCTATGGAGCAATCTCCGATTAAGCTTTTATATAGTCATAGTTACACTGATAGAGAATCATCAAACTTTTTCAAAGCCAATTTCAGTTTTAGTTGGTATTATAATTATTATTATTATTGTAGAAATTTTATTTACAGTCAGAAGTGCTCCCTTTAGTGAGAAATCGAGGAAAGGTTTCTAGGGAACATTTTTGTTTTTGCATTTGAGTGTGGTGGTTTTGCTGGATTAAGCTTTTATGTTGGTCACGTGTATGGTTTTTAGTTTATTTGTTGGTCATAGTTAAAGACTGAATAGCGTATCAATAGGATCATTGTCAAACTGGGTAAAGTTTCCTGGCAAATTAGTGAGCCATTTGCTTATCTTTTTGCTGTTATTTATTTTGCTCTTGGCTATGGTGGGTTCTTTGGTTTGGTTCTTTAACTATGTTTGGCTGAGGCCACCCGGCTGGAACTTTTAGGTCCTATAAGAGGCAACTTTGCCGAGGTGATCTATTTCTTAGATATCATCTCTTTTTCCCTGTTGCCTATATCATACATGGCTTTATTGGATGCTTGAGATCAATGTATTTTCTCTTGATTGATCTTTGTCCCTTTACTAGATGTCGAGGGTTTGGGCGAGGTTTTGGGATCTATATATAAATATAATCTTATCTTTATCAAAAAGATTTATTCCAAAAGAAAAGGTTGACTCAAAACCAATGAGGGTGAGACAGAAAATTATTAATTTCGGTGCTCAGACAGCCAAGGGTTTTGTCTTCAACTTTGGGTAGAAGAATCCCAGATCAGAAACTCTAGTCCACAATAGCTTCATCACCACACCATAATATTAACTAATCTATTTAATCAAACAAACTAGCTTAAGAAAATAACACCGTAAAATCATGAAAGAGATTAAGAATCAGAGTAGTGCATATGTGTTTAAATTGTGTTACCAAACTCCACAATATCAGTAATTTAGAGAATCAATTCAAACATCTTATTTGCATTATTAACGATTAATTTCCAGAATGTTGAAGCCCCCCTCACTTATCAGAAGCACACAGATTAGCGTGGAATTGTAGAATCATGAAAGAATCTAATTTACATAGTCTTATGATTAGGGGTCTACCAAGCAAGAGGATATGGGTTTCGAGGACAATATAAACACATTAGCAAAATCATCTCAATCACTTTTGTTAAGTCCATACACATCATCTCCTGGATCGTGAAGACCAACAGATCTAAAAAATCGAAAAAAAAACCCTAGATCTAAAATAAGAAACCCTAGATCTAAAAACCCTAGATCTAGAAATGAAGGTACCTTAGCTTTTGCGAGAGGGAAGGGACGAGGGTGAGCTCCTTCTTCTTCTCTGGCCTACGACAGGGAAGGGACGAGGAGAGCTTCTTCTCTTTCTTCTTCTTTGGCTTCGTTTGAGTCGATGATGGGGAGAGGGTGGAGAGGGAGAGCTTCATTGGGGGAGAGGGAGAGCTTCGGGAGAATGGGGAGAGGGAGAGGGAGGTATGCTTGAGAATGAAAATGGGGAGAGGGAGAGGGAGGTCTGAGCTTACTCTCCCCATTCCCTCCTTCTCGCCCAAATTTTTCATTTCCCTCGCACAACTTTTTTTTTTTTTTTTTTTGAGCCACGTCAGCTGCTCGCGTGCGACGCACTTCCCTCGCCCAAAACCTCGCCCAAACCCTCGACATCTAGAATTACTCATCAATTGATTGTTATTTTTTTGAAAATCTGGGTCACAGTTGTGCGTGCAATAGACAACTGTGGAGCAGCTAACTTTGCACATTAAACATTATAAGATGAATTAGTAAAATTTGATTACCCTTTTATTCTAGAGCCAACTTTGGCGAGGTGATTAATCTTCGTTCGATCATCTCTTTTTACCTGTTGCCTATATCATAAACGGCTAGACTTGGTTGCTTGGGATCAACTTGTTTCTTGATTGACTTTCCATTTTCTAGCCAACATTATTTAGGCTGTTTCTTTCTCTGTTTATATATATAGGAGTGTGTGTTTGTGTATGTGAAGCTGTTATTGATGGAAACTAACTAGAGGATACAATTGCATACAATTTGAACTACAAACCCTGAAAGAGGCAACTTTACCGAGGTGATCAACTATGTGATCGTCTCTTTTTCCTTGTTTCCTATATCAAGCATGGCCTGGTTTGGACTTTCGAGATCAATTAGTTTTCCTCGATCTTTGTCCATTCTTAGCTGACATTTTTTAATTAAGCTCTTTTTAATTGACTGAAATGTTTCTTCTATGTTGATATAAGTTTGTTATCTGCTGGTAAACTAGTGAGATTGTAGATCGAAGGTGACTTTGTGTTGGCATAGATATATCAAATTGGCTGTCCGTATCTTGCTTTGATGGTCAAATAATTACCCTACAGTTTATGTAAAATGACTTATCAGCAGTTTGATAATTTTTATTTTCTCAGCTAACCTTTCCAATATTGTTTGTTTGGTGTTTTTATATTTTTCTTATAATCTTTTTCTCCTTGATCAATATGATGTAATGATGAGAAAAAGAGAAATCATTGATTGTGGAGACTTTACATCCTGCAAGATGAGCTCTTTCTCTAATGGTTCGTATTCACTGAGCATCAACAAAATGGACAGATTAGGTGATATTCATTTCCAATGAAACTTAGATTTTCTCTGATCGTTATCTTATTTCCTTTCAATCCGAGGGACCTATGGAGGGAGCGTTGATTATGTGCGCTTTCGGCCAAGTTTGCCTTCGAAAAGTAGATTTTCACGAATACATATCACTGGAGTGAGATCAATTTTCAGAATCGGTTTTAATCCAGATATGTTCTTCGTACATTTTTTTGCTTAAATTTGTATTTCCAGAGCATGGTTTTCGGGTTCCTTCGAAATAGGACACTCTAACACCATGTATAACTTTCGAACATTAAAAGGCCGTGTCATAGTGTTCACAATTATGGTATTGGGAGTGTCCAAATCCCCTGCTACATTCATGTTGATTCTAAATCTTTATAAGTCTTATGTTTGAACTTTGAACCGAGGGACCTAGGAGGGAGTGTTAATTAGGTGCGCCTTCGGCCAAGTTTGCCTTCGAAAAGCTAATTACACACATCCCTGGATTGAGATCAAATTTATGAATCTGTTTCTGGCCAGATATGCTCTTTGTACATCTTTTTTCGTATTTTCTGTCACTGGGTCTGTTTATTAACTTATTTCTTCTCTTGACAGAATAAAGATGTAACAGATGCTATTCAGAAGGTTGCCTCGGCCTATGATTGTAAAATTGTTGAAGGAGTTCTCAGTCATCAGCTCAAGCAGTTTGTGATTGATGGGAACAAGGTCATTTTGAGCACATCCAGTCCAGATACCAGAGTTGATGATGCAGAATTTGAGGAGAACGAAGTATATGCTATTGATATCGTCACTAGTACAGGAGATGGCAAGGTGACTCTTTTCTCTGCATCAGCTATTAACTCAAGTATTATCTTCAATTGTTAACCTTAACTAAATTGTTTTCTTCAATCTGAATTGTCAGCCTAGGCTTCTCGATGAGAAGCAAACTACTATCTACAAAAGAGCAGTTGATAGGAACTATCACTTGAAGATGAAAGCATCCAGGTTCATCTTCAGTGAAATAAATCAGAAGTTTCCCATCATGCCCTTCACAGCGAGGTTATTTAGCTTCTTGTGATTCTCTTACTAGATGTTAAACTTAAAGATTTATGTCACACTATGTCTATTTAGTACATAAATAGTGTGAGACTTTGTATTCTGTCAGAGCTTTGGAGGAGAAGCGAGCTCGGTTGGGACTGGTGGAATGTGTAAACCATGATCTTTTACAGCCATATCCTGTCCTCCACGAAAAGCCTAGTAAGCATAATCCTTGTTTTTTGAGGTTCATGCTACGCACTGAACCAAACCCAATGACCTGAATGTTTTGAGATGTGCTATTTTTCCAATCTAGGTGAAATTTATATCTCCTAGTTAATTTTGTGCGTTTGTGCAGGTGATTTTGTTGCTCATATCAAATTCACTGTTCTTCTCATGCCAAATGGGTCAGACCGGATAACATCACATGGTCTGCAGGAGCTTCAGCCGACAAAGGAAGTTGACGATCCTGAAATCAAGGCCTGGTTAGCTCTAGGCACCAAGACTAAAAAGAAAGGTGGTGGGAAGAAAAAGAAAGGTACATCAAATAAGATGTTAAGATTTCACTGCTGTAATAATTTCTGGAATGATTTACAAATCTATCAAAACATCAATGCATTTATGCTTGCCCACAAACATCCAGAAATATATTGTGTTAATATTATTTTTTAATTAATTTTTTTTTAATTTGTTTTAATTTTATTTTTTCTGTTTTTCAGCTAAAAAGGGCGAGAAAGCTGAGGAGTCTGTTGAAATGGATACTAGTGCAATTGGTTCTGCTTCACAAGAATGATGGCTTCAAATTTTGCTAGGACTGAGCTTTGTATGAAACAGCCTTCTTGATAATGAGATTGACCGTTTCTTGATGTATGTTGTGATGAGATTTTGGTGCACATAACACAGATATATGGTTTTAACTACAGGGAAACACAAGTCACAACATTATGTAACACTGATAAAAAAGGCTTCAATAAACTTGGGTTAATAAGTTTGTTGTCAATGCTGCTATGTGCATTGACAGGGTGATGATTGAAGGGTTAGGATCCGGGGTATTATATTTTTGCTGTTGGTGTATTAGGTTTGGCATGGTTGCCTGGCTTTGGCAGAAAGAATGTTTGTTTACAGTTTTCCTTGGCCCTTCCATCACTTTCTATCTACAACGGGAGATGTTCTACCACATCAATGTAGGGTCATCAGCTCTGCACCTTTTTCGTTTAGAAATGTGAGATGCTCAACCACATCAACATAGAAGATTCTTCAACTCTGCAGCTTTTTAGTTAAATGGATTTTTTTTGTTTAAAAGAGTTCAAGCTCTTTTTCAGTATATTAACCTACATATACTTTGGGTGAACGAAAAGATTGATTAGGTTAGGTTAAGATTGTGGCAAATCATATGTTTTTGACATTTCATTGTTTCCTAGCCATTGAACTTTGCAGTACCACAGCATATTTTTTGTGAGATGGTCGACTTATTTTTGGGGTGATGATCAACTGCTGATCCTAAAACACTTGGTTATTACCCTTGCTCTCGACAAAATGGGCATTGACAATTTCTAAATACGAGTATAACTGTAGTTTTTTTCCCCAATAAAAACAAGAAACGTTCTCTACTAATTAAAACATGCATAACGCAAGTTGAAGATCGGCAAGACATTGAAGGTTCTTATAGGATTGCAATTGTTTTTGGAGAGGTCTAATTAAAATAATAATAATTCAGTTCTAGCATTTTTCATAAGAAATGCTAATATCTATGGTATTATATTTGACGAATTATAGGAAAGTCTGACTTGTGGACAAGCCACACATAATTGTATCGAAAAAACACACAAATATTTTTCAAAATTATTTTGAGAAAATTTAAATGTCGTAAGATAGCCGGCTAATAATTAGTGAATGTGCAATTAATTAAATAAAATATAAAGAAATATCAAAGATACTACAAAATAAAGCACCAAGAGATTATAATGCCCGTTATGACACTTCATTCCCGCTCTTAAAATTACAACTGTTGTGACCAGGGGCGGACCCAAGATTTTAGTCGAGGGGGGGCGAAATGAAAAATACTTATTAGTTGATAATATTAGTTATCAATGGTAAAAGCAAATTTTTTTTTTACCGAAACTAGTAACTAATAAAAAAAATTCAACTATAAAAAATATAATGCATATATCAAATTGAATCCAAGTATAGTCCATTTTAAGCCAAAATAAGGTCACTATTGATAACCTTAGCAAAGAGCAAACAAACATAACAACTAGAATATATAACTAATATCACAAAAGAGTTTGTCTAGGTAGCCAGACTTTAAAGCCATTTTTTGGTCAGGCTAGAGCATTTTTACACCTTTACCCATTCTCTTTAAAATACAACCACAAACATTATCTATAGAAGGGATAGAAATGTAAAAAACTTAAAACCTGACAAAAAAGTGGCTATAAAGCCTGGTTGTCTAGAATTGAGAATTACAAAATAATTAGGATAAGTTATAGGTGAAGCTAAATTTTTTTTGAAATTTGCGAATCTAATATGATCATAATACAATTTCAAAGAAAAATAGTTTATATGAGACTCAAATTTTATATACAATTTCAAAGAAAAATAGTTTATATGAGACTCAAAGTTTTTATGAGTTGGCTAATGGTAAATATTTTCATTGAATTCTATCGTTATTATTTTAGATATTAATTTTAAATATTTTTTTGTTAGGGGTTTAATATCACTTGTGAAAAACAATTCATTTCTTTAATGTTAATAAATTTTTATTAAACTAAACATTTTTTAATGTTTGCAATTACTAATAAAATTGCATTGAAAATAAAATAAAAAATGCGCTCAAAGAGTATTGAACTCAGGTCTTTTACTAAAAGTGATAAATCTTCAACCACTACACCAACAAAGACATGTTTGAATATTTTCATAAACAATTAACATATTGTATTCTACATTATATAATCGATTTTTTAAAACTAAAATATATATACTAAAAATATTTTAAAAGTTGAGGGGGGGCAGCTGCTCCCCCTCGCCCCTTAGTAGGTCCGCCCATGGTTGTGACTGGATGGAGGTGTGCCTGAGGGGAGTTGTGGTAAATGACAGAATTGTTTTTTGCCTTTACTTTACTCATTCCTCTCTGATTGTCTTTCACGCACTTTGTGAGAGTCGATCGTCAGTCACAATGCCATTTTTTCGCCAAAGTTTTATATATTCTTGCATTCCTTCTAGTTCTGCATACTTCCACTCGTAGAGACTATGCGCTGTTTCAAAAGCTGTATTACAACAACCAAGCAAAACAATCAAACACTATCTGCCAAGGCAGTGGGAATAGCATTGCACAATAAAAGCTGAGGATCAGAACTATAACCGTGCAAATAAAATAATTTTAATCTCTGTAACACAGTTAAGCTTCCTTTACCTTCTATAAAAACACATCTATTGCAATCAGACTGAATTTCCTTGTTCATATTACTGGCATGAGTAGACTCCCATAAGAAATGGAGCATCGCCAACATGAAGCACATGATTATGATATGCTCCTGAACGAAGGAAAAGATGACACCCGTGGAAATCTGTATGCATGAATTAACGATGACTGTGATCACGAGGATTGACAAGGCAGCCATGTTTGTAATGCATTCGGACACACTGTTCGTTCCCAGTGAAGACACAAGATAACCCATACAAGCACACATCAAGGCAGTACAAGTGAGTTTAGAGAGTTGATCCCAAACACCAGGCGTTGGAGTGGTAAGATCCCCATGGAGTTTAGCAGCAACAGAAACACGAGTCAAAGTAACTGAATTAAGTGAAAACCATTTACATGGTAACCAAAATTTCCCGTGACGAATACCATGGATTGCATCATAGATAAAAGGAAAATTCTTAAGTGCACTGGTGGTGTGCCTGGTGGCCACCAGGCACCGTCTATTTGCCTCGAGATACAAATGATTTCATATCTCGATGCAAATTAACGGTGCCTAGTCTGTAGTAGTGCTCTAGATCAAAAGCAATAAACATACCAGTGATGATTCTGCTATGTACGTTAGAATATGTAGGGTTTTCTTTCTTTAACACTCCCAGTGTATGTTTGTAACACCCAACTTACTAACAAGATTATCAAATTGATAAGTGCTTAAAGCTTTAGTGAACAAATCTGCCAGTTGATTTAGTGTTCCAACATGCTCAGTCTGAATAGTACCCTCTTGTACTTTTTCTAATCAAATGGTAATCAATCTCGATATGCTTCATTTGCTCATGAAAAATCGGATTGGATGCAATATGAAGTGTCGTCTTGTTGTCACAAAAAAAGAGGGCAGCCTGATGATGATTAATGTGCAAATCATTAAGAATGTACCTCAACCAGGTTAACTCACAACATGTGAAAGCCATGGCCCTCTGTTCTGTTTCAGCTTGTAGATCTTGCCACTGTAATTTGTTCCTTAGCTTTCCAAGAAATTGGTTAATCATCAAGCATGACACAATAACCTGTAATAGATCTCCTAGCATATCTACATCTAGCCCAACGTGCATCACAATAAGCTTTTAACTGTAATAAGCTGGTGGAAGAGAAAAAAAAAATACATTGCCATGGTGAAGCCTTGATATACCTCCAGACCTAGTATGCAACATCCAAATGTGGTATTCTGAGCTTGTCCATAAATTGACTTAGGACATGTACAGAATAAGCCAAATTTGGTTTCGTAATCATTAAGTATATCAACCTTCCAATGAGCCTGAGGTACGTTGCTGGATTTGGTAGTAAATCTTCATCATCTTGTGTGAAGGCTTTGCTCCAAGATACATTGTGTCCTCCAATATTTCAAGTGCATATTTTCGTTGAGATAAAACAATCCCTTTGGATGACTTCGCGACTTCAATGCCAAGGAAATATTTCAATTTTCCTAAATTTTTGACAGCCAAAAATTGTTTTGTTTCTTCAATATATTGGAAATCATTATCTACCAATATTACATCATCAACATATACGAGAATTATAGTAAAGTTGTTACCCTTGGATCAGATGGATAATGAGTAATCAACCTTAGATTGATTTTAGCCTACTGATATGATACCTTAGGATAATTTAAGGAACCATTGTCTCGAGACTTGCTTGAGACCATATAACGACTTGTTCAACCTGCATACTCGAGTCTCCCCCTTTCGGTTGAATTCAGGAGGAAGACTCATGTACACATCCTAAAAAAGATCACCATAAAGAAAAACATTATTGACATCAAGTTGACATAAATGCCAACCCTGTGTGGATGCAAGAGCAAGGAGAAAATGAACAGTAGTCAATTTAGCAACATAAGCATATGTCTCTTTGTAATCAATACCTTCAACTTGACTGTATCCTTTAGCCACAAGACGTGTTTTGTAACACTCAACACTACCATCTGGATTAAGTTTGATCTTATAGACCCATTTACAACCAACTGGAAGTTTGCCAGGAGGAAGAGGCTGTAAAGTCCAAGTGTTATTTGTTTCTAGAACATCAATCTCACTTCTCATGGCTTGACGCCACTTTGGATAGTGCATAAAACTGGTGGATTCTTTGACTAAAGAAAGAGAAGTGGTGTAAGTCTTGTGAAAGGTGGTGGATAAATGATCATAGGAAAGAAAATCAGAAATGGGGTAAACAATACATGTAGAAGGCCCAATATTCAAAGCAGATGAGTGAGACGTTCGGGAAGGCAATCGAGCATCAAGTTGATATTGTTGAAGATAAGATTGTTCACGGGTGGCACGAGTAGAGGTGCGAGGTGGGAGAAGGGGGTCTAAGGGTGGAACAGGGGTAGTGGCGACTGCTTGGGGTTCTGTGGTTTCCAACCGGTCGGTGACGGATGCGTCGGATTGGGCGACCGATCGGTAGGAGTGGTTCGACCGATCAGAGAAAAACACTCTTGGAGGATAAAAAAGCGAAGCATGAGTGACCGATCGGGGAAGTGTGTCGAACCGGTCAGTGAGATGATAGTGCATTTTGTCAGAAAAATAAGAAAAAATCTCATCATGAAAGATGACATCACGAGAAACAATGACTTTTTTTGTGGGTGAGATCATAGACTTTGTATCCTTTTTGCCCGTGACGGTATCCAAGAAAGACACATTGCCTAGAACGAGCATCAAATTTGCACTAAACATAGAATAGGAAAAATACAAGAATAAGAAAGTACAAAAATAAGAAAGTACAAAAATATGAAAGTACAAAAATAGGAAAATCAGAATAGTACAAGAATAGGAAAATACAAAAATAGGAAAGTTAGAATAGGACTTTATTTTGTATATGTAGTTTTAAATTTTCAGCTTCCATAAGGTTATGTAGAGTTAGCTTATATAAGCTTGTATTCAGTCAAGGAACAACAATAATAATACAATTCTCAATTATTTTCTTAAAAAAATGTTAGAATATGTAGGACTTACACTCAACATAGCCAAGCCCAAGTCCAAGATTGATTCACATCTACAAGAAGAAAATTACAAGAATATGAATAAAAAAAGTACAAGATTAGGAAAATACAATAATAGGAAAGTCAGAATAGTATAAAAATAGAAAAGTCAGAAAATGACTCTATTTTGTAGAAAAAATTTTAAGTTTCATGTTTCCATGAGGTTAGTTAGAAGTTAGCTTATATAAGCTTGTATTCAGTTAAAGAACAACAACAATAATACAATTCTCAATTAATTTCTTTACATGGTATCACAAGAACTTTCTTTGTTGACCTAAAACTCTGGAGATTCAAGCTCTTCTCTGCCTCCGACGACTATGCTAGACGCAAGAGACGGGAAAGGGACGACAACAGCAGGAACATCCTCAACAACAAGTTCATCATCATGGCTAAAATCCACCATCATCTTTTTCATCTTATTGAATCAGAACATCACCACCATCTTTGATGCCAATCAGTAAGTGCAATGAGAGATCGCACAACTTCAAAAAAAAAGTTGCCTCCAAATAGAACCTTTATCCTTTGTCTCCTTATCACACAACAAACAAATTTTTCGATCACGATTCAACCAAAAAAACTTCAAACAACAGAAAAATCATGCAGCTAAATCCTCCACCTTGACGTCATTCTGCTCTCCATGCAGCTAGATCTTCCACCTTTGATCACAACAGGGAAGAAGCGAAGAAGAAATATCAAGGAAAAAGAAGAAGAAACAGAGGGAAGAGAAAGAAATTTGAATAACTTTCTCTCCACTATTCTCACCCACCATCTTTGGGCAATACCAACACCAATGTTGAGCAATCCAGCACCAATGCTGAGCAATACTATTTTTTGTGTTGAACAATTTTTTTCAAAATAAAATAAAACTGCGTTGACTCGAATTGAGTAATACCAAAATATATGTGTTGACTCGAATTGAGCAATACCAAAATTTGTGTTGACTCGAATTGAACAATTTTCTTCATACCAAAATTATTCGAATTGGATAGTCATGCTGATCATTCGAATTGAACCATTAGCCGTTCACTCGACAAACATGATTTTTTCATACAAGAATCATCCAGAATTTCATCCATAATCATCCATAATTTTTCAAAATTTCAGAGTTTCCTCTAAATCGGTCTTCACCAAATTGGACTTCAGAGTTTCCTTTAAACTGCACATTTCATCTGCATCTACATGCCCATCTTGCGGGGGAGTGTTAGAATATGTAGGGCTTGTACTCAACATTGTTAAGCCCAAGTCTAAGATTGATTTACATCTACAAGAAGGAAAGTAAAAAAATATGAAAGTACAATAATAGGAAATTCAGAATAAGACTCTATTTTGTATAGAAAGTTTTAAGTTTCATGTTTCCATAATGTTAGGTAGAAGTTAGCTTATATAAACTTATATAAAAAACAATAATATAATTCTCAATTATTTTCTTCACAATATACAAGCCAATAATGAGAATAGGAGTGGAGTAATTGTTCTGATCATTTGATGTTATAGTATGATACAAATGTTTTGCCATCTCTCAACTCCTTTGAATCCAAACACTATGAAGTATAAACTATGGTTTTGTGTTTTCGTTTGTTGAAAACTTGAACAACAATTGACTATTTAATAAATGAAAATTCTAGAGAGCCAGGCCGGACCAGCCAGGGCAGGCCCAACACCATCCATCATCCTAGATATGTGCATCTCTAGGATGATGGATGGTGTTGGCCTACCCTGGCGCTGGCTTGACTCTCTAGAAAAACTCATTTAAGAAACAAGTCTGTAATTAACTTTATTTCCCTTTTGCTTTATTTTGTGCTTTTGCACTTTGTGATATTGTTTCATACAAACTTATTATTCAAATATTTCCTTGTTTTTTTTTTCTTTTTTCTTTTAAATATACAAGCGTTTTAATATGAGATTGAAAGCTAATTGGGACGCAGATAGTCTGTATTTGATGTACTAACCACATAAGTTACTCTAATCAATCAACAATAAAAAAAATAAAATACAATTGACACTTAATAGGTGTTCTTGGACAAGTTTCCTTTTTCTTGATTAAAGTGAAACAATACGGGAGGGAGGGCTAAGTAAGATTATATTCACATTCTATGTGCACATCAATAATGTTGAGGATCGATCTGTGTGCACTTGTAATGCACGTCAGTATTTTTATTTTTTCTAGAAAACTAATCTCTTCAATTTGACTCGGTTGGAACCGCTAACTATTTTTCATTAAGTTGGATTAGTTCATTAGATTTTATTATCAAATGTAGGATCTACTACAATCTAATGGCCAATTGTTTGGATTTGCGTCTGAGTAAAAAACCTGAGTCTCAGGATCCCAATATCAAATCAAGAAAAGTAATTATTAAATAATAGTTATTTAAAGATCAACCTACATAAGATAAATAGTTATATTTTATGAATAATCAAAGGTTTTTTTAACAAAATCTATTAAAATTGGGTAAAAACCTAATATACTATTATTAATTAGATTTATTTCAAAAAGAAAGAAACAGTGGGAGACCATTTGATTTTTCGATAAACAGAAAAAAGAAGAAGAGGGAATGCAGTTTTGCTACACCTTAAACTAAGAAGTTGGTGTCATTCTAGAAAACAAAACCTTTACATACTTTTATATGATTCTCAAATGCATCTAGATCTATTTAATTTGACAGTTGGTTAATGTGCCATCACCGAGTGCTCGTGAGGTTTACTTCAATGAATCACCACTCAATTTAAAATCCCAAAATTTTAGATGTCTCCTTGAAATGCTCCAAGCTAAGAGGGTGTTTACTTTTTTTTTTTTTTTTTTTTTTTTTTTTCTGAATAGACTTAGAAGTATTAATAAAAAGTGGAACACTTTAAAAAGAGTGTTTGTTTTTAATTCTGATCATAAGTTGAAGTTCTAATTGGAGTAAGCACCATGGGGGTGTTGATCAAGTAGGACTGAGTGATTAATGAAAATTAATTCTAATAATAACCTCACAATAAATTTGTAATGATTGCTATTACCCTTTCCTCTACCAACCATCCCATCTTTATCATGTGAGTAATGTTGCCACCAACCTCCCTGATTCCCTCATCTTCCTTTTATTCTTTTTTTTCTTCCTTTTTATTGAAAAATTTATGAGGAACAGAGAGGGATTTAGAGTGATTTTCGATAGTGGTAGAAATGGATCTCAATCGTTTTTGGAAGAGAAATATTAGTGGAGAAGGGGGTTAATATTGGTGGTTTGTGATTGGCAGTGAGAGTTGTAATGGTGAGCAAAAATGTTAAAAATTCAAATCAACACCTAAAAAACACTATTTAATTTACCATTTCTAATTAACAAGATAAGCAAAACAAAAAATTCATTGAAAAGCTATTTTAAAACTTCTAAGCCTAAAACTTTGCTTCTAACCACTAGGGTTGGACAGGTCCGGGTAACCGGCCCAAAAAATTTAAGCCAGTATTTATGAGGCCCAAAACCGGACCGAGTTGACCGGTTAACCAAATTTCGGGTCGGTTTGGTCCTTGAAGTTCAGCCCAAAGTGTTGAATTTATAAAGCCCACCTAGTCAACAATGAATTAATCTCAAAGCCCAAAGTGCTGAATTTATAAAGCCCACCTAGTCAACAGTGAATTAATCCCAATTGCTGTGTTGTAATGCCCAACCAGTAATTTGATGTGAGCCTGTGATTGTAATGCCCACCCCTAATCACATTTAGTCATTTAGATATGGTTGCATATTAATCAACAGTAAATAAGTAAATTAATAGTATGCATTGGTGGTCATTAAGAAATCAGAGATAAAAAATTGTTCTTGTATCATGGTATGTTAGGCAGATTCAAATGGGTGGAGTGTTGATCAACTTGGTGTGAGCTTTTGGTTTGCAATACAGAGAATCCGTTTCACAAAACTCATCTTGGTGTGAGCATTTGAAAACAGAGCCTCTGTTTCATAAAACAGAGACCGTGCAAAGCTTTGCATCAGAGAGTTGCTCTTCGCAATCGCATTGTTGGGTTTATAAACTTCATCATGCTTACATAAGTTTGAACTTTGAACAGAAAAACAGTTTATAAACTTCACTACACTACAGGGAGAAACTACCTTGAAGAGAAGTGGAAATAATGTTGCACAGGGAGTCGAGGAGGGGGAGAGGTCTGAGAGGAGTAGCCGAGCCGAGGAAGAGAGGAGTCGCAGGGTCAGGGAGGAGAAGAGTCGCAGGGTCAGGGAGAGTTGAAGTTGAAACCATCAGCTGAGGAGGAGAAAGAGAGGATCAGTAATTGTAAATATTTTTTAGGGTTTTTACTTTTTAAATTTTAACTATTTAATTCGGGCCGACGGCTTCAGAAATGGAAACCGAGGCTCAGACCAAAAACTTCAGGCCGGGCCGGGCTTTTAAAACCAAACATTTATAATTAATAAAAATTGATCCGAACCGACCTGATCGGTCTGGACTTTCGGTCCTAAATGCCCCACCCTACCAACAACTTAAAAAATCAACCAAAAAAAAAAAAAAAAAAACACCACCTAAACCCTGGTGTTGGTTACTTATTTTTTTGGTTAAAAATTTTCAATCTTCCTTGCAGCAAAAGGCAAGTAGCGCGTAAACCTCACGCTACGCACACTTTCTCCTCACAAACACACTCATACTTCGCTTCACTTCACTTCAAATTCTCTCTCTCTCATCAATCAATGGCGAGCAAAGATCTCGAACGCAGAGACGAAGAAGAAACAGAAGAGACCGTAGAAGACGAAGACACCGGAGCTCAAGTTGCCCCGATCATAAGGCTCGAAGAAGTCTCTATAACCACAGGCGAAGAAGAAGAAGACACCGTTCTTGATCTGTAAGCAATTTGCATTTATTTTAGGATTTCTAGGGTTTCGTCTTTGTGCTTCTGTGAGTACTTCTAATTACTTGTACGATTTAATTGAAATTGTAGTAAATCAAAGCTTTATCGGTTCGATAAGTACGGAAACCAGTGGAAAGAGAGAGGCGTTGGAACTGTGAAACTTTTGAAGCATAAAGAGTCTGGAAAGGTTCGATTGGTTATGCGGCAATCCAAGACTCTCAAGATCTGTGCAAACCATCTAGGTCAGAATTATGTCTTCTTGATTTCTTCTGTTAGTGAAGTTTGGATTGGAATTGGAATTGTAATTTCAAGAAATGACGATTTTGTTTGTGTTCTTTATGCAGTTAGTCCGACTATGAATGTGCAAGTGCATGCTGGGAATGAGAAATCGTGCGTCTGGCATGCTAGTGATTTCGCAGATGGTGAATTGAAGGACGAGCTCTTCTGTATGCGGTTCGCCTCAATTGAGAGTGAGTAATCACTTTGAATTTCTATAATAGTAGACTAATTGGATATATTGAGTCTTAGTCTCGTGTCTAGTACCCTTCTTTTGAAGATTTTGGACATGAATTAGTTTGGTTGTATTCCAAGATACGGAAATGGTTTGAATTCTATTAATCATAAGTAAAAGGTTAACAATTTAATGATCAATACTGACGTTTTTATATGTGTTTTTATTATAAAAGCATAAACTTGTTAGCTTTGCTATGGGTGGTGGACTAATTTTTATTTATTTTTCTTTTAGGCCATGGTATCCTAACCCACAATTGTTACATCATTGTTTCACAACCAAAGTTCAAACCCTAACTTTGTGAACCCCTACCATAAATGTATGGTGAAAATTATCAAATTGATACATAGAAATCCAAATGAAACAAAATTGGACCCTAAGATGGGAATAACCAAGAATATGCGTTGAATGACTGCATTGAAAGCAAGGATGCATGGACAAGGACACGCGCGTCGTGTCAAACACGACACGTCGATTCGATAATCTTTCAAAAACTAGGACTCGGAGACATGTCATACTATTTTTTTAATAAGTCATATAAACATAAATAATAATCTAATAAAGTGCTTTCTTAGAGTGTTTGAAGAAGATGACTCAATGTTGAGAGTAAAAATTAAAGTAGAGAAGAAGTAGAGGAGAGAAGCATCAAATGAGAGAAGAAGAAGAAGCAAAGACTAAGAAGCATAGAGTATTCTACCTTTAATGTTTTTTAGCCGTATTTGTCTTAAATCGCAATTGAAAGAGTTATTCACCTCAAATGGATCAACAACCATTAAATTAGGTGATTATTTACAAAAATCTAAAAGTTTCGGGTGTATCGGAGGCGTGTCCGACATGTTGATTACATTGATCGTGTGTTTGACACTTGCCGGCACGTTGACCAAGTGTCCGATGTGTGTCGGAAGCGTGTCGAGCAAGTGTCGGCGTCGAATACGTGTCGGACACGGATGCGACAAGTTTTCCGAAAAGTGTGCTTCTGATTGAAAGTGAGATTGAAAGTGAGAGTAAGAATAGACAAACAAGAAATTTAGGTTTACCAAATTAATATAAAAAAAATGTTTCAATATTGATAAATTTCCTGGATAAAATTGAGGATCCTCCTTAACATTCCGGTAATGAGATAGTTGAAGAAGACTTGAAAATTGAAATTGAAGAGAGCATAAGAGAAAAGAAAGCTCTGAGAGTTGGAGTGTTGGATTGGGTTGAACACTTGCAGTTGTGTATATTTGTACATAATTAAAGCTTTCACTTCAAAGGAGTTTATAAAAGTCTTCAAAGCCAACGAGAGGGATTTTGGGTATTGGGTCCTCAAAAATAAAAAAGTAATCAACAAACTTAATCAAGTCGCCTGTAACTCTCTCTAGTACAACTTTTTAGGTTGGTAGTCTTCCTTTTCTTCGTGGCATCCATTATGTTTTTCTCATCTACCTCATTTGAAGCACTCATTTTGAACCATTAAATCATGTTCTTATGAGTCTCATTTTACAATTCAACTCTAGTGATTTTGTTGTTGAAATCACGTCTTTCCATCGGTTGAGTTTTTATTTTGGTTTCTCTAATATCGATTGAATAATTAAGCACATTGAAATGAAACATCCAGTTAAAGTGAAACATCTAGTTTTTATTTTATCCTAATTTTCCCTTGAATTTCATAATCAGGACATATTTATTAAAGTGAAATCAGTTTGTGTTTATCCACATAAGACAATATAAATGCATCATGATTAGAATGCTCTAGAAATATAAATTTCATCATATGCATTTTCTCAGTCTGAGGTTATTATGGTAGCCAGTGGTCTTAACTAGGGAAACCATGCAAATTTTATTACTTGTTGCTACTCAGTATAAAGACTCGTTAAAGCGTAGTACATATTGATGTAATGGCTTATTAATTACAAAATTTGGTATTTGAACGGGTTTCAAGAAACTTGAGATAGTAATGCAGTAACTAGGTTGTACTCAGCACTGCTGACTAGACGAGATACTTCACCCGTCAAAATAGTAACTATAAACTATATATTTGAAGATTGTTCCTTGGAGCATGCCATGAAGATAAGTTGATTGTTGATCCTTTATATCACAACTTGTTGAGATTATTGCATTTGGAGTTTTACATTTAATGCATGTTAGGAAAGTGCAAAAGAACATTTATTCCGAGAACTTTAGAGCTAGATAGAATTTTTCCACAATTATGGAGTCCTGATTAGTAATTTGACTGTAAGTCATGATCAGGAGTTGAATACAGGTCAACTGTTTTGAATGGAGAATGGTAGGGTAAGAAAATTTAAAATTTTAGTGATCTATATGTATATATGGTTTACTACCTGATTTTGCTGTGGGTTTACATCTCTTCCTTGAGATTTCCTGACATGTATGGTTTGGGTAATCTTGTGCAGCTCTCTGTTTTTGAACTGATGCTTGTGAATCATCCTGTGAGCACTAGCAACCACTGCAACCATTCTGCAGTTCAACATGATTGTATCCCTCTAGACAAGCTAACCTATAGAAATACCTCCATTGACGTTTTTTTTGGTGTCCCCAATTGCAAACTTGTGGACATCTATTACTGGGCATACATCCCATCTCTTCTTGGCCGATATTCCTTTTGAAAAATGATCCTTCTCCTTTTGAAGTAACCATCCAGTTTTCGTAAGTACGCTGCTACAAAATGTGTATGCGTGTTAAATGTTTGAGGGTCCTTAAACCTTGCTTGCTTTCAAAAAAGAGAGGAAAAATGTTGCTACAAATTTGAATTTCTTAGATCCTGTTGATGTATGTGTATTTTTCCCCCTGTATCAAAAACTTATATATATATATATTAATTTATTTATTTTTCTGATTTCAGATTGCAAGACTTTCATGGACACTGTCCAAGAAATTGCAGAAACCCAAGAGAAGAAAGAGGAAGGCAAAGATGCCACTGAGACTGTGGGACTTCTTGAGAAGTTGAGTGTTGTAGATGACAAATGTGTGAAGAAGAAAGATGGGGAAGAGTCACTCATTGTTCCTAAAGAGGACAAGAAAGAAGAAGCTGAAAGCAAGGAGTCAAAACCAGATGAAAGCAAGGAGTCAAAATTGGACGCTGACACGAAAGATGAGGATTCATCTTCCTCAACTAAGGCCTAAAGTGTCTTGATTGGCTTTAGGGAGCGTGGTTTTTGTGTTATTTGTGGTTGCATGGTTATGGGGTGTTTTAGGTTTATCCTTATGCTTGGAAGTTCCTGTCACTAATTGGGAACTTTGAGTGTATACATGTCAAAGTTTAGAAGACCGATGAGTGTTAGAAAAGTATTATTCTTTAGTCTAGTTTATCAACTGTTGAAGAAGCACTCTGTGAAGGTAGCTATGTGATCGATCTATTTGTTCATTGCCTGACCGTCCTTAATATAATGAATGTATCATAGAAAATTATAATTATTTTCATTCTCATTTTGAGACTAGTTTTTTTGGTTGTTTTGTCTATGGTATCATGTAGCCGATTATTCTTTTATCAAGGTTTATTGTTATACCTCAGGCAAATTTGGGATGGGATGTTAGGACTATTGCCAGTACTTCTGGGACATAGCAAAGGCACTGATAGATGAGGCTTCAGAGGCTTCAAAAAAGTGCTTGTGGTTGTGGATGCAAAAAGAATACAATACACTTGTATGTATTTCCATTACTTGATTAGTTTTTATTTTTTTATTTTTTTGGGGTTGTTGTTGGGGTCCTTTCGCTACTTTGTTCTAGCCAAATTTCTACTACTTCGATGTACATGTAGCTAACAGTTTGAGAAGAAGCTCAATCCAATACAGTTTTGGTGTTAAGAGTTACGTTGACAGTGTCATCTAGTCTTTGCTGCGAGGTATTCTATTGCTCTGATTTGAGTAAAGTTTTTAGGGAAAACAAGTAAATGAATGTCTAAGAAAAAAAACTCATGATTGAAGAGAGTTGTAGCAGGATTTTTTTATCTTTCGGACAACCTTAGTTTTGGCCGAGGGGAGAACCGTTCTAGTAATCCTAGACTTTTATTTTTATTTTTATTGAACCTCCTATTGTTTTGGCAAGTACTATGTTTGGTAGTGGAAATCTGATCTTGTTCTATTGAGACTCCAAACATTCTATAACATCCTCTCCTCTTCTCCAAATGCAAAGCTAAAAAAACCACAGTAGAACATCATCTCTCTCTAGATTTTGTTTGAACCTTTTTTTTTGGAGTGTAGAGATGGAGCTTCAGTGTCTGCCTAGATTGATCATTATGGAAGTATTGGTGAGAGTCTGCAAAGGATGTGGGAAGGTTCAATTTAGTGTCTAAGCTCTGGAACTCCATAATCTCTTCAAAATCTAGGGTTCTAGTTCTTGTAACAATAAGAACGCGTTTGTTTTTTTAAGCGCTTAGAAGCTAACTTCTAACTTGAATTAGAAGTTTTGAACAAGCTTCTGAATGAACTGTTTGTTTTTCTTCTGAATGGACTGCTGATTAGAAGTTGTAAAATTAAAAATGTTTATTTTTAGGTGTTGAAGCTGTTTGACAATTTGCCCTTATAGCTAAAAAAATTTATGATATAAATATTGTGCTTAAATATTGTTGAATCTGAGCAATATTGTGGCGTTTAATGACAATTTCAATTCTAGTTATTTGATGAAATCATTAATCCAAAACAATAAGAGTGCGTTTGTTTTTTTTAAGTGCTTAGAAGCTAACTTCTAACTGGAGTTAGAAGTTCTGAACGAGATTCTGAATGAGCTGTTTGTTTTGCTTCTGAATGGGCTGCTGATTATAAGCTGTAAAATTAAAAGATGTTTATTTTTAGGTGTTAAATGGGAGCTGTTTGACAATTTTGCCCTCAGAGCTGAAAAAATTTATGACATAAATATTGTGCTTAAATATTGTTGAATATGAGCAATATTGTGGCGTTTAATGACAATTTCAATTCTAGTTATTTGATGAAATCATTAATCCAAACATGGGTTATTTGATTTGATTTCTCCTGATATGCTTAAGGCATACAAATTACATGCTAAAAATTTGAAAATATACATGAGAGGGAGAGTTGGAGAGATGGAGAAAAACTCAAAAATACAGAGAAATAAAACAAAGATGAAAGAGAAAAATGAGATAAGTTTCTTACCGAGTTCTTGTGAAAGTAGATAGAACTACAATGTTTGTCGAAGAGAATGAAGGTGTGCCATCAAAATTTAGCCCTACTTATTTTTAAGAAAATTGAGCAACAATTGTAATTGCAAAATTATGTTAAGGTTACTATTGAAATAATTTTTGACTCAACACTCAGTGCTAAGTAATCGGCACCTCTATGTTGCTTACTCCAATCTACTTCTGATTAAAATTAAAAACAAATAATCTAAACAAGGTAAGTCCACATCTTATTAAAACTTCTAATTCCATTAAGCAAAAACAAATACCCTCTTTGAGTTTTAGTTCCAGCAACATCTTGGCCTTCTTATTTGGTAAATTTTCTAAACAGGCAAGGAAGATAATAGTAAGCTCTTCCTTGGCAAGCTTTCTAAATCAGGATAGGAAAATAATAGCAAGCTCTTCCTGCCTCTCTTACTCCAGTCCCTATTTATTCATGTAATTGTAGTGCCGACGACTGAAGAAGAGGAGGAAGAAGAAGAAGAAGATGATGATGATGGGAGAGACTAAAATTAAAGTGACGAAGACAAAAAGATCAATGGGTTCAACCCCACCTGCTTCGGTTACCTCCTCACCTTTTCTGGTGATGCCTCAAGGTAGGAAGTACGGAAGCCAAATTTTCATCAATCTCTCTGACCATACGTGCCATCCAAAATCCGTCCCAGAGATGTCTGGCATGATATTCAAAGCATGCACTCCTGATGGTTGGCTTTTGATGTTAGATCGAGAGACACCATCATGTTATCTCTTCAACCCAATCTCCTTGACCAAAATAGATTTGCCTCCGATACCAAATAATTTCTCATGCGATTTTGGTGCTATAACATGCTCTCCAACACATGATCCCAACAACTGTGTTGTCGTGCTTGTTAGAGAGCATCCGATTTCCTGCTTGTTCT
Organism: Berberis vulgaris; assembly: GCA_963556465.1. NCBI lineage: Eukaryota > Viridiplantae > Streptophyta > Magnoliopsida > Ranunculales > Berberidaceae > Berberis > Berberis vulgaris. Next base: position 7,504,875 of record OY747130.1, on the reverse strand, counting down.
GCCTGCCAATTCCAAGCTCGGGCACTTATGTTGAATGGAGTCAACAAGACATAGAACCCGAGTGTCCAAAACACGTCACTGAATACGGCGTGGATGGCATCAGTTGCCAAGGGAAGTTCTATCTTCTTGGTTTAACGTTTATTGCAATCTTGGATTTCATCGACTATATTAGTACTAGTCCTATTTGTATCTCTAAAGCAGCACATGCAACTGTAACCATTCATCACCTGAACTTGCCTGATCTTTCCGTTCCAAAAGTTGGAAAAATGACTACTTTTTTGGTTGAATCATGTGGAGACATATTTGTGGTTCATAAGTTTTACTTGGGAACATCTACAGTGGTTCAGACACTGGACGTTTTCAAGTTGGATTTGTCATCTAGTTTGGTTTTGGTGAAGATTAAAACTCTAGGCAATCGTATCTTTTTGTTGCGTAGAAGTGGTTCTCTGTCAATCCCTGCAACACAATTGGAACAACCACAAGGAGGAGGAGGGTTAAGAGAAAGACGAGATTGTATTTATTTCGTTGAAGTCCATGATACAAGCTTGTACAGATTTGACATGGGTGACGGAACTATAACAGTTATTAGGATTTGTCCCGAGGTAGTTCATCAATGGAAATCACCCTATTGGTTAGTGCCCTCTTTTCCTGATGACATTCATTCTCGAAGGCTCACACCTCAGCTGTATTTAGCAGCACAGAGTGGCAACTTAATGGTAAACTACCCTCCCTCTCTCCTATATATTTTATAGTGTTGTCTTTGTAACGATCCTCTTGACTTGAAGGCAGTGGCATCCACGATTTCAGCTGAATAAAATTTTTGTACTGAAGATTAACAACTCTTTGATTCCCTTTTATTTCACCTATATACTTTTAGCTGCAATATTGCTAAGATGTTCTGCACTTGTGACATGTTTTACTAGGATTTCAAAATCTTAACCAACATTAAAAATGCCTTATATTGTATATTTTCAGGTTAAGCAACAAGGGACAAAGGTGAATGAAACCAAAGAGCGGCCTGTAATCAAACAAAAGACTTGGGAGGACTTTGAAGATATCTTAGAGTTGGTCATGTCACAGCTCTCTCTAGGCGATTGCGTACGTTTCCATCTCACATGCAAAACCTGGTTGTCAATAGCCCAATCACCCCGATCGACCTCTCTTCCCATGCAATCTGACTATGGCTTCCAAAACCCACCATGGTTATTGTCCTTCCCAAAGAACGACAATCTTTTATATAAATTTCACCATCCAATTTACAATGATGCTTATCTTATGGACATCCCTGAGCTAGATGGCACTTTTATTCACAACTCCAAGTATGGTTGGTTATTAGTGTCAAAAAAGGAAGTAGTGTCGAAAGAGGAAGAAAATGTTTCATACTTCTTCTTTTTAAACCCCTTCATTAGAAAAACGATAAGACTTCCCGACCTTCCCAGACATTATTATCCCGTCACTGTTGTGGGAATGACATTCTCATCTCCACCAACTTCCACAGATTGTATAGTTTTTGGCCTCCTAGATAGTCATGGACCAACTGCTACTATGCTGGTATACCGTTATGGAGAAGATACTTGGAAAGAACATAAACTTAAATGTAAGGTGCCGTTCATTGCTTCTTATTGCAATCCTGTTTTCTGTGATGGTCTTTTCTATTGTCTAGGCCAAAATGGAAAGCTAGGTATTTTCAATGCAAATGTGGATGATGCAAATGAAGAAGAAGAATTGGAGGATGCACATGACGAGGAAGAATTGGAGGATGCACATGACGAGGAAGAATTGGAGGATATAGATGAGGAAGAATTGGAGGATACAGATGAAGAGGAAGAATTAATTCTTCCTCTAATATTAGAGGATGAGTCTAGGTGGAAGGTTATTCCCAATCTAAGAGGGCCGAACATGTTCATCCATAGCTCTTATATTGTGGAGTGTGACGGGGAGATTTTATCGGTCTTTATTGGTCGTGTGGGGAGTCCATTTTGCATTTTTAAGTTGGACCGATCATCTGAGATTGAAATGAAATGGGTCAAACTGGAAAGCTTGGGTGACAAAGCGTTATTTCTTAGCCATACCACAGCTATACTAACACCGACAAAGTTGAAGGGGACTGAAGATAGGATCCATTTACCCAAGTTTCACGAGAAACAGAACGTTTTTTATTCTCTTCAGACCAGGAGATACCACTATTTTGGGACCAAACGTTTGGATGCAGATTGGAGCAACACAAGTGAAGAGTTTCAGTGCACCTGGATCGAATGGCCAGCCGATGGAACTTCCATGTAGAAGAATAGCTAGTTGGCTTGATGCTTTGGGGAATGAGTAGACAAGGCAGAATGCCCTGTGCCATGAATTTTCTTTAACCTGATGATGTGGTGTTTCCTCAAATGATGAGCATAAGAACAAATGTTTTATAGTTTTCTCATGATGATATAATTATATGGTATATTTTGTCTTACTGAATAGAATTTTAGACATTCCATCTGAAAGCGAATATGTTCGTTTCAAAATAGGTTGAAGGGAAGGAGGTTATTAAAAATCAAATCCTTGTGGGAGTATGCATTGTTTAGAGTTGTTCCCTTCATCTTCTTAATTTTCAAGATTAACTAGCCGCTTTAGCCTGTTGATTAGCACGGGCTTTCTTTAATATAATTACTCTTTAATAACATCGGAAAGATAGTTCTTGAGTGGTCCGAATTTTAGGATTACTTGTGAATAATTTTCTAACTTTATGCCTTTGTGCTTAAAGGAAAAGTAATCATATGAATTAAATTAATTTTTTGTTCAACTCTATTAATACGAGTTTTAAATTATTATTTTTTAATGTTAAATTATTTTTGAATGTTTAAAGAAAGATTAATTTATGATACCCAAAACAAATAGCTAGTTTAAGGTTGGTCCTTATTTTATATCGTAATGCAGATGCCCCTTGGACTACCAGTTAACGTGTATGGATTGTTATTTTTTCAAACGAAGCAAAGTTTTGATGACTAAACTGCCCCCAAATGATTGATCGATTAATATTAAAATGTTGGCCACGAATGCTAATAATTGGTATTTTGAAGTGAATCAATGGGTCAAAATGTTTTAAGAAATTAAAATAAGTATCTTTAGACACATCTAATGGTTAATTTTTTTTCCTTCAACCATCTTTTCCAACTTTATCAAACCACCACCATTTTCAAACTACAACCTCATTGTTGCCACCAGCCATTGGTTCGCTCACATCCCCCTTCCTTACCTTTTTGTGTCCATGCCACACCTCGCACTCATCCCTCCTCTATGTCTTTCCCGAATTTTTTGGGTACTGATCAAACCCATCCCAATCTCGTCCTGTCTCGATTTAGAGTGATATGGGATCAGGATGAAGATTTTCTATCCTGCCAATTTAATATTTATTATAATTAATTTTAATCAAACTACTCTTCACAAGTAAAGTTTAGGATGTGTTGAAATTAAATCAAAACATCCACTGTTTGAAAATTTACTTGTTTGTTTTGGTATTCTTTCTTTAGGTAGAAATTTCAATTTAAATATTACAAGTCAAATAGAACCCATGAAAATTTATGCTTTTTCACATTTTAGATTGGTAATAGGACAATTATTCTTATAGAAATAAAGGTAAATGATGGTTTGAGTTACTTTTGTACTATGAGTTATGTAGTTGTATGAATGATATTTCAACTCTTGCAAAGATATGTAAGACGGATCTATGAAGGAGTTCGTTCCTTCTCCCATCATTCACTTGACAAACTTAATTTCATTGTAAAGTAATACATTTTATATTGTTATGATGAAAGTTATATGTATATAAATTTGACATTATTGGTATGTGAGCAATGTGATATGAAATTTTTTTTGTTACTTTTCATTGGAGGACTATTTAATACATGTTCATTCCGTCCCGTCTTGAACCCGTTTGGGATAGGACGATGTCAGAATGAGGTCTATCCCGTCCCGATCTCGAACGAACGAGATGAGATCCATCCTGTCCCGTACCCACCTCACCTGCTTCCTATATCTCTTTATTTAACAAACATCGCCCCTCCACTAGTGACGCCACTGGCGATGAGGAACTTGCAAATGTTGAGGATGGCATGTCCGGGAGCCTTGACTCCCTTTCTCGCAAGTTTTGCCTATGCGTTCACGATCCTCGACACTGCTGATTCGCCTGCTCTCTTCACGTCCTCTGATGCTATTCAATGATTAGAGAGAGTGAGAGGTTTGAGAACACTCGAGAAAAGAAGAAAAGGTTTTGGGTAATCGATCGATTTATCTCGATCAAGGGAGAAGAGACCCAATCGATAATGGTGGTTTTTGATTTCAAATAAAGAGTAAGAGGGAAATGGAGAGGTCGGCCAATGATGGTGGTAGGCAAGTGAAACAAAGAAAGAAAAATAGGAAGGGGAAGGGTAGATATGCAGTTGTGGTGGGGGCTAAACAAAGATAATGAGGTGGGGATAGGGGTTGATGGAGTTGGAGAGGAAGAAAGCAAGGTAAAGCCTGGTTCTGAGTCGATTCAAGGGGTGGTGCTATTTGTTAAATAGAGAGAGGAGAAAGGCGGGTGGGGTATGGCTGAGAGACAAAGAGCAAAGGAAGGGGATGTGGGTCATGGTCGGTGGTAACGGGTTGTAGAATGGTGGTTGGTGGATGGAATTGGAAAAGATGATGGTTGACGAAGGTGTTTTTTTTTTTTTAACAATTAGATGTATCTCGAGATATTCATTTGAATTTTTTGCATTTTGAACCATTAATTTACCTCGAGATACCAGTTATTCATTTTCGAAGTCAACATTTTAGTTTCAACTCTTCAATTATTTATGAGTATTTTAGTCATCAAAACTTTGCCATTAGAAAAATAACGGTCCACGCACATTAACCAATAGTCCAGGGGGACATTTGCAGTATGATATAAAAAAGGACTAACATTAATTACTTATTTATTCTAGGGGTATCGTAAATTAACCCTTAAAAATACATTTTTCTCTAAATGCAGTGATTGTTTTCATCAATAAAATTTAATATTAACCATTTAACGTTGCATGTGCCTTGCATGTACCATTTAAGTTAAGGCTATTTTATCGAAATTTTCACCTTGACAAGTCAATCATGTTGACTGTGACGACCCCCTCTTGCACTGTATCAATACTGTCTACTTTGGGCTACCATCCGGCCCTCACGGCTTTAAAATGCGTCGATACAATGGAGAGCTGACCCCGCACATATAAGGATCATCCTCCTCCCCTATCCAGGCGATGTGAGACTATGATTCCCCTTGTAACTCGTCCAACCTCTCTCGGCCTATTGGGCCTGTTGGGCTCCAACCCTCACCTCAGGTCCGCCCACTTAGGGTCTCACACTTACCGACATGATCCAATCCAAAATAATAATAATTGGATTTGGAATGTAAAATTCAATATGAAATTCATACTATCCAAGTTATTTTATTGTACTTATTTTCGAAAATGTTAATGATTTCGCAATGGACTTGAGTGGATTTCAGATTTGGTATGTTTTAAAGGATTCAGATTCGGATTAAAATTTGGAGCCGAATTGCCTTGGAAAATTTTTGGATCGGATTCGGCATAATACAGTCCGTTTACACCCTTATCGACACGACGAATCCAAAAAAGAAAAAAAAAATGGATTCGGATTGTAAAATTCAATATGAAATTCTTACTATCCAAGTTATTTTATTGTACTTATTTTTGAAAATGTTAATGATTTCACAATGGACTCTGATTTCGGATTTGGTATGTTTTAAAGGATTCAGATTTGGATAAAAATTTGGAGCCAAATTGCATTGGAAAATTTTCGGATCGGATTCGACATAATACACCCTTACCGACACGATTGAATCCAAAAAAAAAAAAAAAATTGGATTCAGATTGTAAAATTCAATATGAAATTCTTACTATCCAAGTTATTTTATTGTACTTATTTTCAAAAATGTTAATGATTTCGCAATGGACTTGGGTTGGTGGATTTTGGATTTGGCATGTTTTAAAGGATTCAGATTCGAATTAAAATTTGGAGGCGGATTGCCTTAGAAAATTCATAAAAACTAAATTATAAACACCAACTGAACCAAAAAAAAAAAAAAAAAAAAAAAAACACTAGGCAAAATATTTAATAGAGTGAAAAGGATTATTACAGCCTTGATTACAAACTAAATTATAAACACCACTGGTGCAAATAACAAACATTGCATATAAGTCACCCATCCCTGATATCATTTCTTCCATCCATACACATCCATCTCTCAAATTACAATACAATAGCAAAGCAAACCTGTGAAGAGTGGATCAATGGCAGGAGCTTCAGCAGATGTTAACGGTACTCTATCTGTTTTTCAAGTTCTTCTGTTCAATTCAAACACACCAGAATTTTAGATGCAATTTACTCAACAGCAAGACAGAAACCCTAAAACTAGATAACCAGATTAGATCTGAAACAATATATGTTACTTTGATTAGACATTGAATTTGATCTATTCCATTGGAAGGAACATTAGGTTTTCTACTGAGACACTGTCAATCAGTGTGGATTTGGAAGGAACATTAGGTTTTCTATTGCTGTGTTTCACTTTAATTACAGGTTTTCTTCACTTAACTGCTCATCTAATTTAACTCTAGGACAATTTTCAGGTTCGTGTTAATTCCATGCCAAAAATGCAACACCCTTGTGAGACTCGCTGCCAGAAATGCACATGATCAAGTCTGTGCAAAAATCATGGCAGATCAAAAGAAGAAGGCTGATAAAAAAAAGAAGCAAAGGAATGCTTCCGGGAAGCATTCTGGAAAACATAATTGATAAGCTTCCTGAAATCATCACCTGATGAAACTTCATATCTAGATTTTAAATGTAGGTGTTAAGTTTGTTTCTCATTCACTCAGCAATACTTTGTTTCTAATTGCTTGTGAATCTATTTCATACCTGGTAACCAATGTACTGTTAGTTTGGTATGGTAGTTTACTAGGGAAATTGTGATTTTATTGGTGATGCATGTGACTGTATTGGTGCACTCTCAAACCACCAATACCTAGGTTTCTACAAGTATTCAATTGCCATAGGTATGAAAACTGCTTACATAAAAAGGAGCCCCACTGTTTTAGTATGTGAGGCCCCTTAACCTTAAAGACAACTCTTGCCCCAGGCTCAAGTTTCTTCCAAGCATATTTCTTTGGCTGCCTAATCACGTACTCCACGTTTGCATTCCAACTCGCCAAGAACGATTTCATGCTCGCTGGATTGAGAGGATAAAAAGTTCTTTCGGAGTTGGTCGATCTTATTTGACTGAACATGGAGTTGGCCAATGTTACCTGAACATGCATGATATAATAATTTTTTAATTAGACCCTTTCGGGTGGAAGAAGTCAGGTGTGCGGCGAGCGGGGGTAAGACTTTAATCCACAGCAGAAAATTCTTCCACCACTAGAGAAGGGGGGCCAAGTTGACCAATTACTCTATCCCGCTTGTTTCCATCAAAACTAACAATACAGTGGTTACCAGGTATGAAATAGATCCACAAGCAATTAGAAACAAAGTATTGCTGAGTGAATGAGAAACAAACACCTACATTTGAAATCTAGATATGAAGTTCCATCAGGTGATGATTTCAGGAAGCTTATCAATTATGTTTCCCAGAAGCAGGAAACATTCTTTTGCTTCTTCTTTTGATCAGTCTTCTTCTTTTGATCTACCATGATTTTTGTACAGACTTGATCATGTGCATTTCTGACAGCAAGTCTCACAATGGTGTTGCATTTTTGGCATGAAATTAACACCGAACCTGAAAATTGTCCTAGAGTTGGATTAGATGAGCAATTAAGTGAAGAAAACCTGTAATTAAAGTGAAACACAACAATAGAAAACCTAATGTTCCTTCCAAATCCACACTGACTAACAGTGTCTCGGTAGAAAACCTAATGTTCCTTCCAATGGAATAGATCAAATTCAATGTCTGATCAAAGTAACATATATTGTTTCAAATATAATCTGGTTATCTAGTTTTGGTGGGGGAATCTAGTGAAATAGTGGGAGCATATATGAGCTAGATAGAGCCTGGTAAGGGATCTATATATGCTCATTTTTTTTCAAAATAGGAAAGGCAAGAGCACAGGTGAGAGGGTAGAGTATTTTGGGCTAATTCAAGCCTATACAACAGACATCAGATCAGACTTCCAGAGAGGCCTCTTAGGCCCATCCTCAGCCGCACCAGCTCCTACCAGTGGGCATGACACCGTGTCTCTATCACGCGAAGATTATGAGTTCTTCCTCCATGGACATGTCTCTACCCGTACGTCCGCACCTTTAGCTTTATTTGTTCAGTCTGGTACTACGTGTCTTGCCACTCCTTGTTATCCGTCATTTGGGCTACGAACCAACTAAAAAGATCCCACCTATTGTTCAGCCTTATCTCAAAGAAATCTCAACTTTCATATCAAATCATCATAAATAAGATTGAAGTATGGATCAAACTTGTGGTTAAAACAAAGTAAATGCATCTGAATAATATCAGTGATTAACAAAAGTTGTTATGGACTAGGATATTTCAACCGCTGCCTTAGGCCGGCTTCCACATAGTTCGTATGCCTCAATGAACGCGTCTCATAGGGGTACACTACACTGCTAGCCTTAAAAACCTAGGGGGCCTCAAGACAATGCCAACACAATGCACTTAGATATTCTTCAACCTAAGGGAAATAAAAATGTTGTTCAACCTTCAAAATTGAAACACATGGAGGCCAGATCAATAACACACACTAGGTCAATAATATTGCTCAACGAGGGAAACAACAAAGTCGTTCAACATTAAAAGTTGAAACACATGGAGCCCAGCCCGGATCAATGACATGCTCTAGCTTCTAGGTCAATAACATTGCTCAATGTTGCAACTCGCAAGACTATTGGGACCCTTTGAATCCATGATTACCCTCACCTCAACACAGATACAAGGGACTCCGACCCCCATTAGATGCTTGCTTGCCAATTGCACTGCCATGTCATTGTTTTCCCTTCGACCCCTCCACGTAGAGATTACTTGTTAGCTAAATGAGGTAACAAGTTTCTTTAAACCCCTAAATCACTCTTGACAACATGAATCAACAAGAAGAAAATATCCAATTTTTCTAATGGATTTTAGATCCAGTTGGGTGGTGATCACCTTCCATCCTTGGTCTTGAGATGGATAGATTCACCTTGACTAAATTAATGTTTTAATAACGTGATTTGACCAAATTATTGCTAGTGTATTGTACCCGTCGATACGACTCTGATACTTGGAAGGTAAGGTCCAGCCTGGACACAATCTTTATGGCCTCTATTATGATCTTTATGACATGTTATTAGCGTTATGACTTATGATGAGGGATTATTATGTTTATAAGTTATGATGCTTTTTGTTTAACAAATGAATGATCATGTGGCTTTGGTGTTTGTTTTATTTGTTTTACTAACATAATGTGAATTTATGGTTTATCATACTGACTACATGTTACTAAGAATTTTCATTATATATTTATATATTCTTAATGTCGTATCCTACTTGTATATTTTGCCATGTGGCCTGTCCATATCATGTCGGTACCCATATGCATATCCATGCAACCCAGGTTGCTAGTAAGACTTCACGCAATATGGTTTTTACAAAACGTCGCTGAATAATTTTAGTGAATAAAAGAACTAGCTGATAAATAATTACCAACTCAAACTGGGATTTAACCCAACTATTTAGAAAATAGGTTTTCAAAGGAAATTTTCATTCGAGTCTCCTGCCACACATGACCCAAAGCCAAGCCTAATTGAACAAAAATTTACAAAAAATTCAAGATGGATGAAGTGTCTGTGGATGCGGTTCTTCACTATAATTTTCCTTGAGGAATTTGTTTGGATATGTTGAACTAACGATGGTTAATACTTATATCTACTTCAATATTGCATTAATCTTCATGGTAATCATATTACAGGCATTACTTGGGTTCTTACTTCTCTGGGGATCAACTATGGGCTATTAACAACTTTACTTCATTAGGCAACTACAATTTAAGGCTAGCAATAAAGTCGTTCGACCTTAAAAATTGACGTTCAACCGTAGAAGTTGAAACACATGGAGCACAGATCAATGACATTCTATAGGTCAATAACATTGCTCAACGTTGCAAGACTATGGGATCCTCTGAATACCCACACCTCAACACAGATACAAGGAACACCGACCCTCACGAGATGCTTGCTTGCCAATTGCGCACTGCCATCATTGTTTTCCCTCCACGCAGAGATTACAATTCATTGGGATTAAACCTTCAATACCCTAGGAAGGGTCACTCGCCCCACCAATTTTTCGTTTCAAATGATACTCATTGCCAAAATAAGGAACATCGCCATTCATACAAAATCACCACTGCAGACCATCTAAAGGTAGATTCCTCGAAGACACCCATTGTCAACGTTTGGAATTCTAAGGAGAAAACTTTAGCTCCTCCACATAAGCTAATCTTGCAATTTCTGCAAACAAATTAACTTTCTGAAACCCTCCGATTTTGAACTAGGGCCCTACCAAGGATTAGGGTCAGACCTAAGTTGTTCTGAATGGCATGTATTTATATTTACGGCTGGAAGACCTACAACCTAGTATGCAACACATTCATTTAGAACTTCCTTCCTTAACCGAACTCCTCTCCAAAAGAGATGAAAAGGGTTTAATCAAATCTCCAATTCTATTCTAAGATCACTGCAGCCTTTAACTCACCATTTTCGATGTCAGATACCGATTTTTCCACTACAATAAACATTCACCACAACCCCTTGTTTTCAACAAAAAACTTAAACTTCCACTCACCTACCAACCTCCGTGATGGTCAGAATATTCTTCTGCTTTGCAAAAGAAAGCTCTACATTCAACCTCCACCCTCAAATTTAATTAGAATGCAAAGTGGTTGTTTCAACCTATTACTCAGCCTGATCTCAAAGAAATCTCAACTTTCATACCAAATAATCAGCAAAGAAGATTGAAGTATAGATCAAACTTGTGGTTAAAACAAAGTAAATGCATCTGAATGACAACGGTGCTCAACAAAAGTTGTTATCGACTATGCAATTTCAACCGCAAATGTTTGGCCTGTTTCCACGCAGTTCCTATGCATCAAGGAACACGTCTCATAGGGGTACACTACACTGCTAGCCTTAAAAACCTAGGGTTGTGATCGCCTTCCATCCTTGGTTTTGGTCTTGAGATGGATAGATTCACCTTGACTAAAATATCCCACCCACCAAAAATGATGTGACCTTTCGTCTACAAAATTGTATAAGATGGGCGATCCATCTCAGATCCAATAGTACATAGTACTGATTGTGGAATTCAACACATCCCCTTGAGCAATTTCTCTTCAGTTTGTTTCAAGCATGGAATTAGAAAAAAGCTTCCAACTTTCCAAAGTTTGAGTGAAAAATCGCCAAGATTAGTTCCAATCTATTGGTATAATGATGTTAAACCTCCCCTCCCACCTGTTATTCAACCCGGTCTCAAAGAAACCTCAACTTTCATACAGATCATCAGAAAAGTAGATTGAAGCATGGATCAAACTTGTAGTTAAAACAATGTAAATGCGTCTGATGCTAAACAAAAGTTGTTATTGACTATGCAATTTCAACCGCCACCTTAGGCCTGCTTCCACGCAGTTCCAATGCCTCAAGGAACGCTTCTCATAAGGGTACACTACACTGAACACTTCTCATAAGGGTACACTACACTGCTTCCACGTAGTTCCAATGCCTCAATAACATACTCTAGGTCAATAATATTGCTCAATGAGTGAAACAATAAGGTCGTTCAACCTTAGAAGTTGAAACACATGGAGCACAGATCAATTATAACCTTGGTCAATAACATATCAATTATAACCTTGGTCAATAACATTGCTCAATTTTGCAAGACTATTGGGACCCTCTAAATCCATGAATACCCTCACCTCACCCCCACTAGATGTTTGCTTGCCAATTACCAGTGTTCTAAAAATCAGTCTAGGCGGGGCCTAGGCGCTAGGCAGTTGAGAGCCGCCTAGGCAGGCCGAGCAGGCTAGGCAGCCTCCTAGCCGAGTTTTTTTTATTTTTTATTTATTTATTTAATTTCAAATTCGTAAAAAAAATTAATAACTTTGTTTTCTTATACATTTTGCATATGTATCTTGGCATTGAATTGAAAGTAATTTATATGTTATTATGTTTAACTTTCATAAATTATAATAAATAAATAAATAACCGCCTAGGCCCCCGCCTAATCCTCTGAGCACTAGTCCCCTGCTCGCCGCACAACGTTTTATAGAACACTACCAATTACGCACTGCTATGTCATTGTTTTCCCTTCAACCCCCTCCATGCAGAAATTACAAACCATTGGGATTAAACCTTCAATAACCCCAGGAGGGGTCACTTGCCTGACCAATCTTCCATTTCAAATAATACTCATTGCCAAAATAAAGAACATCATTATTCATACAAAATCACCATTCACCACTAGAGACCATCTAAGGGTAGATTCCTCTAGGACACCCATTTGTCAATAGTTAGGAAATGGTATCCAAGGACAAAACATTAGCTTCGTCCACATAAGCTAATCTTGCAATTTCTGCAAATAGATTAATTTTTTGAAACCCCTCAGATTTTGAACTAGGGCCCTACCAAGGATTAGGATCGGATCTCGGACCTATGTTGTCCTGAATGGAATATATTTATATTTACCAGGAAGACTGGTATGCAACGCATTCATTAGGGCTTCCTTCAGACTTTATGATCACCGCAGCCCTTAACTCGCCATATCCAATGTCAGAGATGATTTCTAGAGACCACCGATTTTTCCACTACAATAGACATTCACCACAACCCATTGTCTTCAACAAAAAAAAAAAAAAAAAAAAAAAAAAACTTAACCTACACTTACCTACTACCAACCTCTGATAATACTCTTTCTGCTTTGTGGGAGAAAGCTCTACATTAAACCTCCAACCACAAATTTTATTAGAATACAAGTAGTTGTTCAACCAATTAGTATGAATAAAAAGAGTTTGGATTGATTGTCACATAATACAATCAGTCAATAGAGACATAAATCCACAAGATAGATACAAAAAACAATTTAAGACAAATAAAAGAGAGGGAAATAAAGAGATCCGTACCATCCAAGGTGACGAGCCTGCTGATTTCCATTCTGAATCATTGAATTTCTGAACTCTAAGGTATTGAGTGCACAATCCAAATCTGTAGAGAAAAAAACAGCTTTGTCAGATCAGTTTGTTTCATCAAACAAAACTCAAACATGTAAAAAGAAAAGGATATAAAGAAGAAACCACTTGCATCTAATCTAAGAAGTTGTTCCTTGAAGCTAGGCAAAAACTCATCTTTTGCAAAACCAAACGATGTAGAATGAAAACTTCCAATCAGAAGACCAAACTTAACATGAAGATGGAAAAAAAACAACAAACAAACTTTTTAGCTAAATGAGTTAACAAGTTTCTTTAAACCCCTAAATCGCTCTGGACAACATGAATCAACAATATCAAAAGCTCCAACCTTTCTTAAGGATTTTAGATCCAGTAGGGTTGTCACCACCCGCCTTCCATCCTTGATCTTGGCCTTGAGATGGATAGATTCACCTTGACTAAAAATCCCACCTTTTTCCAATCCAGAAACCAAAAAAGATGTAAACTTTCCTCTACAAAATCGTATAAGATGAGCGATCCATCTCAGATCCAATAGTATTGTTTGTGGGATTCAACCACATCTCCTTAAGCAATCGCTCTTGAGTCTGTTTCAAGTATGGAAATTGAAAAAAGCTTCCAACTTTCCAAAGCTTGAGTGAAAAATCGTCAAGATTTGTTTCAAAATGAGATGGAGCACTCTTTCTTAGTGTCTTGGCCGTCATCCTCCACTCCCAATTAAAAAGATCCCACCTATTATTCAGGCTGATCTCAAAGATATCTCAACTTTCATACCAAATCATCAGAAAAGAAGATTGAACCATGGATCAAACTTGTGGTTAAAACAAAGTCATTGGGGATAATAAAGATGAAGACTTGAAAAAGATACCAACTTTTTAGGGTTTGGGTTTGGGGAAGACGAAGAAGAAGAAAGAATTTAAGTGCACAAGGCTTATTCCGGGTGTTGTACCTTGTGCAAATCAATCACCTTAGAATTGCATCGAAATAAATATTAACATTTATTGCGATGCAATTTTATGCTTGATTACAACACCAGACACTGAAATCAGACATCGACAGACTTAAAACACCGAACCTGCGAATCAACACATCTCTCATTTATCTCATCTTGTCCGTTTATTTTTCTAGTAATCAACGGCCACAGCTCCGTTTCTAAGAGCACTGACATAAAAGTTAAAAATGAATATTATTATGTGCACCCACTACTTCCTCTTTCAAACACCATTAAGTGTGGAGAACGAACACCGCCTCCTCCTCTATTCCTATTCCTCTCTCTATCTGTTTTGACTTATTTCCCTTTCCAATCAAAGCCATTATGATTTTTTGGAGATACATGAAAATTTTAATCCATTCATTTTCTTCGAGATATATGTTTATATCTTGAGATTCATCTGTGTTATTGTTTGAATGACATTTTAATGATCAACATAAGCATTTTGACAATTAATACATGTTGACTACTAGTCCTGGAAAGAATGTAATAGTGATTGAGTAACATCGAATTAACTATTTTTATAAAGGGCAAATCGCAAATAATCCAATTTTTTGTCCACATATAATTTTACATTTAAAATTAATTTTTATCTCTTAACTTTATATACCAATTTGATTTGCTCATAATTTATTAATCTTTTGTGCTCCTACAAAATACTTTATTAGATCCATTTTCTTTTTCCATAGATTAGATAAAATTTTGTTTAGCAATCGGTATTTTATATAGTTATTTATGTATTGTTCAAATTAAAAAATATATATATTAAAAAAATTAATTATATATTATCATTAATTAATTAACTATAATTCACCACTCCTCCCCTCTTCGAACACCACCAATTGTCGAGCTAGAACACCGAACACATAGTAACAACCAAGTTAAAAAGGACTTTAGTGGGTTGAAAATCCCGTGCCAAACCCAACTAGCAAGAGGGATTCGCTTGTGCCTCGTAATCGTGTTGTCACAAATTATCACCTCGTACATTTTGCTTTTACAAATTTGTCCATTTTATATATCTTTTGACAACCAAAACACAAACCTTCATTTCCTTAGTTTTCCAAAAAGAAGGATCACCACATTCACTATAGTTGATAGGTTGTAGGCCCAGAGCGGAACCCCCATTTTTTTTTTCATGAATTGGGGATCCCTAGAATAAAATTTTATGCAACCAAATACACCATTATATCCAAAGGTTTCAATGCCAAAATTGTATAGTCTACATGACGATTTTTACATTGGTCATATTATTTGTAGTTAACAATCAAAATCCTCTATTGTCAAGCATTCAAGGATGACTTCCACAATAAATCAAAATAGGTGAAGTTGAATAGACCGAGACACCCTTGAGTGATTCAACTTAGGTTTAGCCTTTCCTATGTTCTATTCTTCTAATCATCGAGGACTACTTGACCAGTACCAGTATGGAGGGTTGTCGTTGTATCTTGGAAAAACTCTAGATCTATGCACTGCTCTAGCTTTGGGACATTAAAGGTTACTCATTTCAAAAAAAGAATTCCAAAGAAAACAGCTCCAATATAAAAGGGCATCAGATTCCAGAGATAAGAGAATGTTAATGGAGTAGCTTTGGGACATTAAAGGTTACTCATTTCAAAAAAAGAATTCCAAAGAAAACAGCTTCAATATAAAAAGGGCATCAGATTCCAGAGATAAGAGAATGTTAATGGAGAAGAACCATGCTCTTCAGATATCCATCCCTTTCAAGTATACCAAACCTCATGCACAAGCTCAACCTTATATCTTATGTAGAATATAATACCTTATATCTTATGTAGAATATAATATCTTACCTTCTTGAAGGCAAAGTCTTTAGATATCAACCTGAAATAAGAAGAACGTCAAAACGATTACATCCTTTAGCCATACATGTATCATGTTGATCTCGAGGAATTACAAACCCCAACGTCAGTCCAATACTAATCTGATCCAAGCGGTTCCAAGCCCGCCCAATGCAGTCCGCCAGACAGAACCAAACTCTTACAACTTGTTAAACCGTCTCACAGCTATCCTCAATACCCGTAAACCCTAGTAATGCAAGTATCTCAAGGATCAACTTCAGACATGCAATTACAACAGCTTCCCGCTTCCAACAGGAAACAAATACCAGAGTACATATCACACAGAAAAACTTCCTCATACGGATTACTCTCAGATTGTGAACTATCTCCCGCGTATCTAGGAGCACAGGGCTAATAGGGAATTTTCCTTCTATAGCACGACTCCTAATTAGAAAATAATCTCCACGAAAATCTCCTTTCTAAACTACGCCATCGATGGCCTGGTCGAACTAGGACTCCTGCACTATAAATAAGACATGAGGTTGGTAAGCTAAGAGATGCTACAAATTTCTTGTTTACAGCATAACACCTTCCTCAGATCCCTGTCTGACTTTAGCATTGGAGTGTCATCGGCCACCACAACGGTGGTCTGTGGCTCACGTGCATTCATTGTGCAGGTCAGGAGGACTAGACCAAAGTAGGGAGTGAAAAACGACTCATCAGTTTGACGTCGTCTGTGGGGACAACAAAGTTCCAAATTCTCAATAACATCGTCTCCCTTCGAAATATAGAGAGATGGTGACTACTAGATCATGCAACAACGGAGAGCAAGGGGATACGTCAAACGCTCAAACTGGTGCTATACCGTCGCTCTCTGCGGCGCCGGTTATGCACGGGCAATAGACTCACGCCCCCGCGCCAGCAACAGCGACGATGGACCTTAGGATAAATATGTTGTCATCTCAAAAACAACAAATCTCCAAGACGATGGAGGCTCTCGCGCGATAAAACCCTCCACCCGTTAACGGAGACCAGGAACAACACATACCCCTATCTCCCGAAGACGACAGAGAGCAGACACAAGAGAGTCAGGCCCCTGCTAGTTCATACTGGACCAGAGGAGGTGACACAGTAGTAAATGCGGAACCAACTACCAAGTCAGAAAGGCTCGGCTTTCAAAACCCCCTCTGCAGAGGGGCACACGACGCAGACGTGCCATACCGTCTCTCAGTCCCACATTTCGTGGACCGTATAATGATTGAGGCCCTTCTGAAGAAATTCACGCCTCCGAAACTTGATTTCTACGATGGGACCACCGACCCAATCGACCACCTATGCCATTACCAGCACGTGATGGCCCTCAAAAAAGGATCCAAATTGGTGATGTGCAAAACTTTTTCCACTAGCCTGAAGAAGACAACACTGATGTGGTTCCATAGCCTCCCGCCGAGGTCGATCGACTCTTTCAAGATGCTGGCGAAAGAGTTTCTGACGTGTTTCGTCGGAAGCCAGCGTTTCTAAAAAGGCCCACACTATATACCCTTTCTGAAACAAAGGTCTAATGAGACACTCAGAGAGTATGTCACATGCTTCAACAATGAGCTGACACTCATTGACTGTTACAGCAACTACAC
This sequence comes from Berberis vulgaris, assembly GCA_963556465.1. Taxonomy (NCBI): domain Eukaryota; kingdom Viridiplantae; phylum Streptophyta; class Magnoliopsida; order Ranunculales; family Berberidaceae; genus Berberis; species Berberis vulgaris. Next base: position 7,487,240 of record OY747130.1, on the reverse strand, counting down.
ACCCGTGACAACTTTCACTACGGGCCTAAAGGAAGGAAAGCTCTACGAAGACCTCACCTTGAAACCCCCTTTAGACATGACGGAGCTCCTCACGAGCGCCCAGAAGCACATTACCTTAGAGGAGTTGATGACCGTCAAAAGGAAAATCGAAGGTGAGAATAAGTCATCCACTTCTAAGGACAAGAAGGAGGGAAAAAGACACGAGGATGAAGAAAAGAGCAAAATGAAGCGTAGTGACAACAAGTCAGACCCCAGCTGGTCCAGACCAGAGAAAACATCCAAGTATGTTGGATCCAGAGCCGTGACACCCCTCAACTCTAGCCTGTCGGGCGTACTAAACTCCATCAAAATTGGGAAGATCTGAAGTGGCCCATGAAACAGCACAGAGACTCCTCCAAGCGTGACAACAACAAATACTAATACCACAAGGAGGGCAGCCATGATACCAATAACTACAAGAGTTTGAGGTATGAGATTGAGTTCTAGATGCGTAGAGGCAAGCTGAAAGAATTCCTGAACTCTAAAAAGAAATAGAAAAGGGACTCCGGGCATAATTTATGTCCTTCATGGAGTTGGACCGAATGAAGACCAGTCGCACAAGTCCTGTAAGCGGACTCTACTAGAGATGCGTACACAACCCGTGGACGAAGACATACACATTCGCTACTTGAGGGTTTAGAGCCTCATTCCCACCTTGACCTTTATGGACAAAGATCTTGAAGGAGTCCGAGCGCCGCAGAACGACGCCCTAGTCATCTCGGTCTCCATCGCAGGGTGGGAGGTAAAGAGAGCTCTGGTGGACACAAGGAGCTCACTTAATGTCCTGTTTTACAATGTGTTCCACAGTATGGACTTCAAAGAAGAGAACCTGACGCCTTCAGACTACCCGCTGATGGGATTCGGTGGAGAGAAATGCTTCCCGATCGGGAAGGTAAGGTTAGCTGTAGTGGCAGGAGAACTACAACTAAGAAAGGTCTTGTTTTTCGACTTCATGGTAGTAGATGCACCATCTACCTACAACCTTATCTTGGGAAGACCTTGGCTCCACCAGATGGAAGCAATAGTCTCTACCTTTCACCAATGCGTTAAGTATACCGCTAACCACTCTGAATGAGCGATATGTGGAGACCAACCTACAACACGAGGCTACCATTATGCTGTACTGAAACAAATAGAATGTTCCCAGGTCCAACCAGATCCCACGGAGCAATCTGAACCAGAGCCAGACCTAATGACTGCAGACACATCACTCCACCCACACAAGATCCCAGCAATGGTGGCTCGCTATGGAAAAATGGGACAATCAAGTGATACAGGAGCAATATGCTCTTCAGCCCAGCGGAATGGAGAGACCAAGGCAAGCGAGAGTACAACCCCCTGACATTCTGTTAGCACAAAGATTAAATCCCCCGCGAGGTTTACTCTTTGTTATCCTCTATGACTTTAGAGAATCTCAACAGTCCGCTGAAAATACCAACGAACTACAAGGGCCATCCGAATTCACTTCAGGGCTAGGATTGATTTCTCTCTGTCAACAGTTAGTCTATTTTAGTTATTAATTTCCCTTTCCATAGTCAATGTAGAGTTTTAGTTTCTAAAAACTTATGTGATGTGCAAACATTCAAGAAATAAAGAAATAATTACGCAAACACACTCTATTTATTAGTGAAAAGATGTAACAACGGGTGCCCTGAGGCGGATACAAAAGACTAAATACTACAAACATCTAAATCTGATGCGACATGGAGTAAGGATTGCTTAGACGATCCAGCTATGTTAGAGAGCAGAAACACCCAAATTAGGCAATGCAAACTCTCTGAAGCTCGTTATCTGCAAACAATGACACAACTCCAGAGAACGCAACCCTCAAATATGGTTTGCGGTGGTACAAAATCGGCAATCGAGAACCTCGCGACAAACCACTACCAGATACAGCCAACTCACACACTCGCTCTGGTGGACCGGGTGAACTTGGGACAAGTATCAAGTTGGCATTGAGAGCACATCTTTCGCTGCATGGATGAGAGCGCACCTCCCAATCCAATGGACCATGTCCAAGTCCTCTTCATTTCGAGATCCGAATTCCAGCGTAAAACGAGACTATGGAGTTAATCGAGAAGTGGTGGAGGCAACCACTCCGGAGTTGGGCGCTGGTATTACCCCTGAGATTAAATGCTATAGAGCAGCGGTAAGGCACCAACATGTAAACGACATACTCTTCCATTAGAAGAGAATTCGTACTTCTTCACCGCAATATGAGAAGAAACTACGAGGTCTCAGCGAATCAACTACGTGCCCATCCAGAATAGGTGACCATGCATAACAACAATTATCATCGTGTCTGATCGGTGCAAATGTTAGAACATTCGAACTCTCCAAAGATGGAGATTTCCCTTCAGCCTTTGGAAACCCAAAGTATTTTCTTCGAGCAGGAACATTACAGGAGATATGCTCTGCAGAAGATAGTGCCTACAATGATTGAAGAACACCATTATATAGACACGATGGTTCACCAAACGGGCGCTTCAACATTAATTGTCAAGCATTGAATACCGTATGAAACAACGGTTCCCAAGGAAACTGCGCAGACCACGTTCGTCCAATTAATGGCGCTGCATGCAACCCCATCAATTGAGGAGGAGTAACCGATACTCAACAGTCTCGCAGCCTACGCTGTACACGTGCTACCACGCGATCTGAGCCGTACACGTAACACAATTTGTGCAAACAACCCTAGCTCTCCCTCTGCGAGCACATGGGCTCAACCTATTATTCAAACAATATTCAACCACATGCCTGACACGAACACCAGAAACCCTAGTCAATTCTGAAACACGGATCATACCAGCGGGCACTAGCCGGTTTAAGGTAATTATGTCCACACAATGCATGACGCTTGCAGACATAGATTCACACCCCCTCAAGCTAGCGAAACCTCTTTCCAACCAGTTAAGCTTAGTCAGCCAAGTCTGATGACGATGGCTTCTGGTTCATTTCGACACCTAGTTCACCTAGCGTGGACCCCGATGGTTTAGGAAGTAAGAGTCTAATTAGCGTTATCACACCTGGTGACGATGACTCACTAGGGATCATTCTAAGGATATTTGGGAAGCCCTTAAAAAAATATGACACTGAGGAGGCTGGCACAAAGAAATATGTTGTTAGTCGTTATCTGAAATTCCAAATGACTAATGATAAGTCTGTGGAAACTCAATCACACGAGCTTCAAAAAATTGCTCATGAAATTATATCTGAGGGAATGATCTTAGATGAGCAATTTCAAGTAGCTGTTGTGATAGACAAATTGCCCCCTAGCTAGAAAGATTTTAAAAATGTCCTTAGGCATAAAACCAAAGAGTTTTCCCTAGAAAGCTTGATTACCCGACTTCGGATTGAGGAGGAAGCCAGAAAACAAGATCAGAAAGATGAAGTTCTGATTATTTCAAACCCGAAGAAATCTACCCCTGTGGCTCTGAAACCCAGTGGAAAGACTATGAAAAATCAGAGTCACAACAAAAATCGAAACCATCAGAACCGGAACAACCAGAACCGCAACCATCAGAATCAGAATCCTCCGTGAAATCAAAATGGACAAAAACATCCCTCAAGGACTGAATCAGCACAGTTCCTATGCTACACTTGTGGTAGGCCAGGGCATATGGCCAGGAACTGCCGGAACGGATCTCGTCCTGCACCACAGGCGAACCTAACCGAAGACCAACTTATTGCCATGATCTCTGAGATCAACTTTGTTGGTGGATCCGAGGGATGGAGGGTTGACACTGGTGCTTCTCGACATGTATGGTATGATCGAGAAATGTTCAAGTCTTATTCTGAAGCTGAGGACAATAAAGTGTTGTTGGGTGATTCCCACTCCACTACCGTTGCTGGAACTGGAGTAGTAGAACTAAAGTTTTCCTCTGGAAAGACTGTTATCTTGAAGGATGTCTTGCATACTCTAGACATGAGGAAGAACTTAGTCTCTGGTTACCTTCTGAACAAGGTTGGGTTTACTCAAATTGTAGGGGCTGATTTGTACACTATCACGAAGAATAATGTATTTGTGGGGAAAAGGTATGCCACTGATGGAATGTTTAAGTTAAATGTTGATGCTAATAAAATTTCTAGTTCTGCTTTCATGTTGTGTACTTTTAATATTTGGCATGCTAGACTCTGTCATGTTAATAAGCGTATTATTAAAAACATGAGTAACTTAGGATTAATTCCAAAATTGTCCTTAAATGATTTTGAAAAGTGCAACTATTGTAGCCAAGCTAAGATAACCAAAACACCACATAAATCTGTTGTTAGAGAATTTGAACCCTTAGATTTGATACACTCAGATATATGTGAACTTGATGGTGTTTTGACTAGAAATGAAAAACGTTATTTCATTACGTTTATTGATGATTGTTCTGATTTTACCTTCGTCTATTTAATGAAAAATAAGAGTGAAGCCTTTGACATGTTTAAATTATTTTTAACCGAAGTTGAAAATCAATATAATAGAAAGATAAAGAGACTTAGGAGTGATAGAGGCACTGAATATGATAGCAGTACTTTCATAGAGTTTGATAATTCTCAAGGAATTATTCATGAAAAAACTGCACCGTATTCTCCTGAGATGAATGACAAAGCCGAAAGGAAAAATAGAACTCTTACTGAGTTAGTAGTTGCCATTCTACTTAACTTCGGTGCTGCATCGCACTGGTGGGGATAAATTATTTTGACGGTCTGTTACGTGCTAAATAGAGTCCCCAAATCGAAAAGTAAAACCTCTCCTTATGAGATTTTGAAAAATAGACAACCAAACTTGTCATATTTGAAAACTTGGGGTTGTTTAGCTTATGTTAGAATTCCTGATCCTAAAAGGAATAAGCTTGCCAGTAGGGCATATGAATGTGTATTCATAGGATATGTCATGAACAACAAAGCTTATAGATTATATAATCTTAAAGATCACGTTATTATAGAATCAAACGACGTTGATTTCTATGAAGATAAATTTCCTTTTATTTCGAGGAATAGTGGGGGTACATCCTCAAATAACGTGCCTTTGATCAGGATGAATGAAATCGATAAAGCCACAGAATCTGAGCCTAGAAGAAGTAAACGGAAACGAACTTCTAAAAACTTTGGCCCCGATTACTATGTCTTTATAGTCGAGGAGGATCCCCTTAGTTTTCAAGAAGCCTTATCCTCTATAGATGCCAATTTTTGGGAAGAGGCTATTGATGATGAAATGTACTCTCTTGAGTCTAATAGAACATGGCATTTAGTTGATTTGCCACCAGGTTGCAAGACAATAGGATGTAAATGGGTATTTAAGAAGAAATTGAAACCCGATGGTAATGTTGAAAAGTTTAAGGCTCGTCTTGTAGCCAAAGGGTATAGACAGAGAGAAAATGTTGACTTCTTTGACACATATTCTCCTGTTACCAGGATTACATCTATTCGAGTGTTAATTTCTCTTGCTGCAATACATAATCTAGTATTGCACCAAATGGACGTTAAAACTGCGTTTCTTAATGGCGATTTGGAAGAAGAAATTTACATGGACCAACCTAAAGGTTTTGTTATTCAAGGGCAAGAACATAAAGTTTGCAAACTTGATAAATCACTTTACGGTTTGAAACAAGCTCCAAAACAATGGCATGAAAAATTTGATAATCTTGTTATCGCACATGACTTTAAAGTGAACGAAAGTGACAAATGCATTTATTATAAATCTGAAAATGGCATTTGCACTATTATATGTCTATATGTGGATGACTTGCTTATCTTTGGTTCTAATATCCATGTCGTGAATAAAGTGAAAGCTTTATTGTGTGCGAACTTTGATATGAAAGACCTTGGAGAAGCAAGTGTAATCCTTGGTATCAAGATTACTAGGTCTGAAAAAGGAATTTCTTTGGATCAATCACACTATATAGAGAAGATCCTAAATAAATATAATTACTCTGACTGTAAACCTGCATGTACTCCTTATGATCCTAGTGTAAAGATGTTCAAGAACACCGGTAACGGTGTTAGACAATCTGAGTATGCAAGCATCATTGGTAGTCTTAGATATGCTACCGATTGCACTAGACCCGACATAGCTTATGCCATGGGATTACTATGCAGATTTACCAATAGACCTAGTATACAGCATTGGCATGCAATTGAAAGGGTCATGAGGTACCTGAAGAAGACTAAGAACCTCAGATTACATTATCAGAAGTTTCTCGCTGTCCTTGAAGGATATAGCGATGCTGATTGGAACACCCTCTCAGATGACTCCAAAGCCACCAGTGGCTATATTTTCAGTATAGCTGGTGGAGCTGTTTCTTGGAAATCAAAGAAACAAACCATTATGGCACAGTCCACGATGGAGTCAGAGATGATAGCACTAGCTACGGCTAGTGAAGAAGCAGGTTGGTTAAGAAACCTGCTAGCAGAGATCCCTTTATGGGAAATACCGATTCCAACTGTCTTGATCCATTGCGATAGTACCGCGGCTATTGCAAAAATTTAGAACCGTTATTATAACGGCAAGAGACGACAAATACGTCGTAAGCACAGTACAGTTAGAGAGTTTCTATCTACTGGTGCTGTGAGAGTGGATCATGTACGAACTTGGCTGATCCTTTGACGAAAGGATTAGCTAGAGAGAAGGTTTTCAAAACCTCGAAAGGAATGGGACTAATGCCCTTAGATTGATGAGTTATTCATGACGGTAACCCAACTTATAGACTGGAGATCCCAGGAAATAGGTTCAATGGGTAATAACAAGTCGTGAATGATATGAAGTGAATCATGCTGACAGAATGACAATCTCATTCCTAGATTAAAGCATGAGTTCCTGAAGTGATAGTAGGATGAGTTAAAAACTCTTAATGAGATCTATACTCTATGTGGAGTGGAGTATCTAGCTACAGGAGTACTCTTGATAGACTCACCTAAGTGATTGTGGAAGTTTGGTCGCTTTCTATGGAATTTGTGGGCAAAATTCCTAGAGCCTTTACTATACTGGGATATACGTGCATGGCCGTAAGGCATGGGCTTTTTAGACTTCACCCTGGTAAGGTTGTGCGTGTAATATCTATTAGAGATAGAGTTCAAAACTACGAGTTACTCTAGTATAATCTAAAACATGAACACTACGCAAGAGTTCAAGTCGAAATACACTTTTGTTTATGCACAATCTTATATTTTTTAGATTGCTCCATGAAAATTGTTTTTAAAAACCCAAGTGGGGGATTGTTGAAAATATGGCTTTTTAAAATAAAAGAAAATGGGTGTGAACTTGGTTTTGATCTCTGGATCTCTCTCTATTTTTAGTCCCACATCTTCTATACAACTCATTGTGGAAGAGTTTATAAGGAGAGCATTTGGGACTTGGGTTTGGACCCCTTGGGATACCACACTTTTGTGAGGAGGGGAGAGATATACTCTCGCGCACGCCGCCGTCCGTCGGGTCATTTAGAGAGCAACCCATTCTTTTTGCTGAAAATTTATTTAAATGAAAATAAATTTTTGAATTGCTGAAGAGAGACTGCATCTAGACGTGATTCTGTTTTTGCTGTCCTCCACGTTCTCCATACGTTGCGCGCCGTGATTTTCTCCCCACGTTTTCCACGCAATAGTTGTGTCAATGCATATAGCCCATTTTTTGTTTTGTCAACGCATCTAGCCGGGTTTTCGTTTTTCAACGAATGTGTTTTTCTCCCTATAAATACAAACACAATTCAAAGTTTAGAGATATAAGAAAACAAGAGAAGAGTTTTTTCAATAAGAAAACAAGAGAAGAGTTTTTTCTCCCTATAAATACCAAAACAATTTGAAAACAAGATAAGAGTTTTTTCAATCAGAAAAAAGTTTTCGCAAACAAGAGCTTTAGGATTTTTCAATCAAAGAAGAGATTTTTCTTGTTGTTGATTTATATTGGTGATTCCGAGCAAACAAGAGATTAAGGGTGGATAGTATTCCGTTCATCAACAGTGCATTTGCTTGAACGAGACAGATAAGATTCTGGGTTATTTTATCCTGGGGACGACGGGGCTACAAGACTGCTTGCACACTTTTGGGCAGAGCCGCGAAACGTCTTAAAGAGAGCGACCTAGTCCGCGACTCAACCCAAAAACATTTGGTAACTTCGTTCCTATCTTTTAATTTGAATTATTACAACATTTACAACACTTTCTTAAATCGTTATGACCATACGCACCATCCAAAATCCGTCCCTGAGATGTCTGGCAAGATATTCATCACATGCACTCCTGATGGTTGGCTTTTGATGTTAGACGGAGAGACATCTTCATGTTATCTCTTCAATCCAATCTCCTTGACCAAAGTAGATTTGCCTCCAAAATCAAATACTTTTATATGCAATTTTGGTGTTATAACATGCTCTCCAACACATGATCCCAACAACTGTGTTGTCATGTTTATTAGACAGGATTCGCTTTCCTGCTTGTGGTGTCAACCATTTCCAAGCTCGGGCCCTTATGTTGAATGGATTCAACAAGACATAGAACCCGAGGGTACAAAACACAAAATCATTGATTGCACCATGGATGGCATCAGTTGCCAAGGGAAGGTCTATATTATTGGTTTCAATGGTTTTGCAGTCCTCGATTTCATGAACTCTATTAGTACTAGTCCTATTTGTACCTCTAAAGCAGCACATGCATCTGTAACCATGCATCACCTGGACATACCTAAACTTTCCATTCATTTTTTTGGTTGAATCATGTGGAGACATATTTCTGGTTCAAATGTTGTACCTGGGACCAACCAAAGTGGTTCAGACACTGACGTTTTCAAATTGGATTTGTCTAGTTTGGTTTGGGTGAAAATTAAAACTCTAGGTGATCGTATCTTTTTGTTGCGTAGAGGTGGTTTTTTGTCAATCCCTGCAACACAATTGGAAAACCCACAAGGAGCAGCAGGATTAGGAGAAAGACGAGACTGTATTTATTTCGTTGAACGTAATGATACAAGCTTGTACAGATTTGACATGGGTGATGGAACTATAATAGTTACTAGGATTTGTCTGGAGGTAGTTCATTGATGGAAACCAAACTAATGGTTAGTGCCCTCTTTTCCAGATGACATTCATTCTCAAAGGCTCACACCTCAACTGTATTTAGCAGCACAGAGTGGCAATTTACTGGTAAACTACCCTCCCTCTCTCCGATATATTTTATCAAGTTTGATACCGTTGTCTTTGTAATGATCCTCTTGAAAGTTTTTTTTATGTGTTCCAATGTACTGGGACTTGATTGTTTTCTTTACACTTTCAAATTCTGTAAAGAATTGTATTGAAATTATTGTATGGATTCATTGACTGAATACAAGCTTATAAAGCTAACTCTGACCTAATCTTATGGAGATAGAAAATCTAAGACTTCTATTCTATTCTGACTTTCCTAACATATCCTATTCTGTAACACATTCCTATTCTGTAACATAGGTAGACTTTCTTTTTTAACATTCCCCTTCCCCTCAAATTAGAGTGTATGTTTGTAATACCCAACTTGCTAAGAAGATTATTAAATTGATAAGTGCTCAAAGCTTTAGTGAACAAACCTGCCCCTTGATGTAGTATTCCAACATGCTCGGTCTGAATAGTACCCTCTTGTATCTTTTCTCTAATCAAATGACAATCAATCTCTATATGCTTCATTCGCTCATGAAAAATCGGATTAGATGCAATATGGAGTGCAGCCTTGTTGTCACAAAACAAAAGAGCTGCCTGAGGATGATTAATGTGCAAATAATTAAGAATGTACCTCAACCAGGTTAACTCACAGCATGTAGAAGCCATGGCTTTATATTCTTCTTCAGGTGTAGATCTTGCCACTATAGTTTGTTTCTTAGCTTTCCAAGAAATTGGTGAATCGCCAAGCATAACACAATAACCTGTAATGGATCTCCTAATATCTCTACATATAGCCCAATTTACATCACAATAAGCTTTCAACTGTAATGAGCTGGTGGAAGATAAAAAAACACCATGTCCTGGTGAAACCTTGATATAGCTCAAGACCTTGTGTGCGGCATCCAAATGTGGTATCTTGGGCTTGTCCATAAATTGACTTAGGACATGTACTGGATAAACAAAATCTGGTCTCCTGATCGTTAAGTGTATCAACCTTCCAACAAGTCTGCAGTATGCTGTGGGATTTGGTAGTAAATATCCATCATCCTATGTGAGCACCAAGTTTTGATCCATAGGATTACATGAAGGCTTTGCTCCAAAATACCTTGTGTCCGCCAATATTTCAAGTGCATATTTTTGTTGAGATAAAACAATCCCTTTGGATGACCTTGCGACTTCAATGCCAAGGAAATATTTCAATTTTCCTAAATCTTTGGGTTTGAACTTTGCAGCCAGAAATTTCTTTGTTTCTTCAATGTATTGGAGATCATTACCTACTAGTATTACATCATCAACATATACGAGAGTTGCAGTAAAGTTGTTACCCTTAGATCGAACGAATAATGAATAATTAGCTTTAGACTGATTGTAGCCTGCTAATATGAGAACAAATGATAACTTAAGGAACCATTGTCTCGAGGCTTGCTTGAGACCAATAAGGACTTGTTCAACTTGCATACTCGAGTCTCCCCCTTTCGGTCGAATCCAGGAGGAAAACTCATGTACACATCCTAAAAAAGACCACCATAAATAAAAACATTGTTGACATCAAATTGAGAAAAATGACAACCCTGTGTGGCTGCAAGAGCAAAGAGAGTACGAAGAGTAGTCAATTTAGCAATAGGAGCAAATGTCTCTTTTTAATCAATACCTTCAACTTGACTGTATCCTTTAGCCACAAGACTGGCTTTGTAGCGCTCAACACTACTATCTGTATTAAGTTTAATCTTATAGACTCATTTACAACAAACCAAATGCTTGCCAGGAGGAAGAGGTTGTAAAGTCCAAGTGTTATTGGTTTCTAGAGCATTAATCTTACTTCTCATGGATTGACGCCACTTTGGATCCTTCATAGCTTGCATAAAAGTAGTGGGTTCTTTGACTAAAGAAAGGGAAGTGGTGTAAGCCTTGTGAGAGGTGGATAAATGGTCATATGAAAGAAAATAAGAAAGGGTAAACAATACCTGTAGAAGGCCCAACGTTCGAAGCAGATGAGTGAGACGATCGAGAAAGCAATTGAGCATCAAGATGATATTCTTGAAGATAAGATGATTGACGGGTGGCACGAATGGAGGTGCGAGGTGGGTCTAAGGGTGGAACAGGGGAAAGGGCGATATCTTGGGGTTGGGTTTCCACCCAGTCGGTGACTGAGACATCGGATTGGGCGACCAATCGGTGGGAGTGGTCCGACTGGTCAGAGAAAAACACTATTGGAATATCAAATAAAGGAGCATGAGCGACCGATCGGGAAAGTGTGTCGGACTGGTCAGCGAGGTGATTGTGCATTTTGTCAGAAAAATAAGGAAAAGTCTCCTCATGAAAGATGACGTCATGAGAAACAATGACCTTTTGGTGGGTGAGATCATAGACTTTGTATCCTTTTTGCCCATGAAGGTATCCAAGAAAGACACATTGACTGGAACGAGCATCAAATTTGCTAGGACATTGGGCATGTGTGGAAGAGAAACATAGACAACCAAAGACTCGAAGGTCGGAGTAGGTGGGTGGTCTGTTAAAAGAGAAGTTCAAATGGCGTTTTGCCTTTAAGTACAGAGGACGGTGTGCGATTAATGAGATAGGCAGCGGTGAGAATTGCTTATCCTAAAAAATGTTTAGGGAGATGCTGATGTAGATTTAACTAACCTAAATAAATAGGTTAATTTAACCTAGTATTAATAACTGCAAGTGCACAGTGTCTAACTGGTAGACAAGGGCAAGTACAGGTCGATCCCACAAGGACTGTGGTTGCAATTAAATTTCAGAGTTGACTTAAACTAATTTAAATGGGGGTTACAACAATCAAAATATCTAAACTAAAAATCAAATTAAAAAGAAAAATAAAAAGTTTTTAAGAATATGAGAAGGGAAACCAAGGCATTGAATCCACCAATTCAGTTTTTCAAGTTATTTTAATCTAACTTATTATTTTCTAAAGCGAGAAGCTTTAGGGATGAGAATCCCTTGCTTGCATCGATGATGTGATCGTTAAGAACAATTCAGTTTTAAAATCCAATGTTACAGTTAACTTTAGCATAAATTATAGACTCCTAGAATTGAGTGTCTTGTTACAGCACACTCAATCACAAGTCTAATTTATTAAGTTTCAACTCCTAGCATTGAGTGTCTTATTACGACACACTCAATCACAAGTCTAACTTAACCAATTAAAACCAATGCTTTAAATATTAGTAAGGAAAATTCGAACTACCTCCTAGTCTAGATCAAATCCGATATATTCGGTGAAAGTAATTTACTAATACTCAGAAATTAAATGTATTTTGCAGTTAAGCACATAATAAAATAAAAAGTCAAACTAGAACAAACTCTTGAAACCCAATTGGTTTCATCTTAGCCTTGGCGAAGGGTTTAGAAGATTATGGTGGTGGTGGTCACAACATCAATGGAAGTAGAATTCATCTCTGCAAGAACACGAATCCCGAGAAAAGGCTGCTGATGGAATGTGATGGCTCAGAGCAAACACCGGGGTGCAAATAGCCAAAATTGATTAAAAAATCAGTTTTTCTCCCACCAAAGTCGCGCGACTGTCTTTGGTCTTCGTTTCCAGCGAGCCGCGCTCTGCCGCTGGTTCTTCTTCTCCAGTGAAACTCCTTGCAAGAGAGAGAGAGGGTCGGGAGATGGATGAACAAAGAGAGACTGAAGAGGAATAGGGAGAGAATGGAGGAGGGAGACAGGGCGGTGCTCTATTGCGAGGTGGAACAGGGCGGCGGCGGTGGTTGTGTTGCTGAAGAAGAAGAACAGGCAGAGAGAGATATGAGAGAGAGGACGAGAACGGGCGAGAGATGGCGGTGATGGCGAAGCTCGGTGGCGAGGTGAAGATTTGACATGAAACAGGGTTGTCACGCCCCTGTTTCGTGGTGGTGGTGGTGCTCTGGTGGCGGGGCTCGGTGCTTGGTTGCTGGACAGGGAAGGTGGCGAGGTGACAAGTGATGGATGAAGAGGTTTTCTGATGTGTGGCGTGATGGAACAAGGAGAGGAGGTGGTGTCTGATGGTGGTAGCGGCTGTGGTTGTTGGATGGTGGCGAGGTGAGGTGGTAATGGCGGGATTATCGCACTGCCGGCTCTCCTATCGAGCGAGGATTGCCAGCATGGTGGATTGGTGTGGTGGCTGGAAAAAAGAGGAGGGGAGAAGGAACGTGGAAGAAGAGAGAAGAGCCCCCAGATAGGGGAAGAAAAGAGAGAACCCCCAGAGAAATTAGGGTTATTGGGTTTTATAGAAAATTAGGATAATTGTGTTGGGTTAACCGCACCCCCGTCTCCGCTCGTCAATACCAAATTGCTTATTATCACCTAAAACTCCGCATTAATCCGTTAATGCTCTGAATCCTGAAAAATACAAAATTTAAATAATTAATATAAAATAGATTGTCAAAGTGAATAACAAATATAAATTAGGTGGTATTCTGTGTAATAATTAGGTGAATATCAGATGCGCTTGAAACAAAAGGGCACAAGCAACATTCAAAAGATTTCTATGTTTGCGTTCCGCCACCCTATTTTGTTGGGACGAAGAGACACAAGAAGTTTGATGGGTAATGCCTTTTGAAGCATAAAAATTAATGAGGAAAAATTCAAGTCCATTATCACTGTGAATGGTTTGAATTTTGGAAGAAAACTGGTTTTCAACATAATTAATGAAAAAATTAAGATTGTGCGTGTGTCAAACTTGTGTTTCATGAGATAAATCCAAGTACATCGTGTATGATCATCAACAATGGTGAGAAAATAACGCGCTTCAGAAAGAGAAGCAACGTGATATCCTCCCCAAATGTCAACATGTAATACGAAAAAACGAGCAGTACTCGAAATATGAGATAAAGGAAATTTATTTCTTGTTTCTTTGGCCAAAGGACAAATAACACATTTATTGGAAACACAAGTACTAGCATCGCGAAAGAAACGGGAAAAAGATGGAGAGGTTTGTCTGAAATGTGACCTAGGCGATTGCGCCATAACACAGGGTTGTTGTCTTGAGTGATGTGACAAGTGGTGGAAGTTGTGGTGGTGGTGTCGTCCAGATACTACAAACCATCAAGTTCAGTTGTTGTCCCAATCATCTTCCCCAAACGAAGGTCCTGTATCAGACAATAATTCTTGAAAAAATGGTGAGAAATAGAGAATGTTTTGTGAGTTTGCTAATGTAAATTAAATTAAGATTAAAAGAGGGAACACAAAGAACATCATGCAAGGTAAAAATAGAAGAGAAAGTCATGGTGCCAATGTGTGTAACAACAACGAGTGTACCATCAGGAAGCTCAACGGTTCGATTGTGGACAGGTTTGGAATAGGCGAGTAAATGAGGGTTATGAACTATATAATCAGTCGCGCTACTATCAAGGATCCATGATGAACGAGACCATGAGATTTGAGAGAGAGTACTTTACCTATCAGTTCTGTAATAGAAAGGTCATTACCAATATTGTGAGCCTTGGACTTGTTGTGAAGCAAGGCCATGATTTGCTTGTACTGCTCGGAAGTGACTGGATGGATGCACATCAGAAGAAGTGGACATATTATTGCTTCTATGACGATCTTTCTGAAAACGTCGTTGTTTAGTAGGATCGAATTTCTTAAATTTCCAACAATTGTCGATAGTGTGGGCTTTCAATCCACAATAATCACAAGTGAGATGAGAACGACAGTCAGTAACAGTATGACCTACCCTGTCACATGTTCCACACTTGACGTCAGGATTAAAGGGCTTTCGAGGCACTATTGACTTGTCAATGTTGCGTGCACCTTTGGGATCAATATTCCACATGGCAAAAGCTACAACATCAGGTATGTTGGATTTTCCTGTAGGGATCTGCAAAACCAACCACATCATCCAATTCGTCCCATAAAGCCTTCAATTTGGTAAAATAGGCACTCACATTCATTGCCCCTTGAGTGCATCCATGGATTTCAGATTCAATATGATAGATCTAGACGTAATTAGTTTGTGCATATCTTTCTTTCAAATCAGCTCACACATTATAGGCCAATTCACAGTACATGGCACTTGCCTAGAAGTCAAGTGAGATGGCGTTGATGAGCCATGATTTCACCAAGCTGTTGCAACGATCCCATTGTAGTAGTTCATCATTATTGGATTTGTTGCCGGGTTTTCTGATAGATCCATCAACAAAACCTAATTTGTTTTTGGCTTTGAGAGCCATGGTCATTGCTCGACTCCATATGTTGTAATTGGTAGGAGTAAGCGGCTATGAAACAAAAGCTACTCCAGGTTGATCGGAGTTGTGAATAAAGTATGGGTGTTGAGGATTGTTATGATGAGGGGTGGTGTTTGAACCACTATTGTAATGTTGCCCATGGTGGCTGCGACTACGTAATGTACTGGTGGATCTAACTGATCCATGGGGTGCTAATAGCCTGATCTCTTCTTTAAGATAATACAAAGATAAGATAATGTTCTTCTTTCTCTGCTTTGCTTCACTTGAGCACAATAGAAGAGAAAACTAGAAGAGTCCTGATTCAAAGTTTAGGGTTTGAGAGATGCAACGAAAAGTTGAGAAGATAAGTTTCTTCTTCTTCTTTGCAGAAAGTAATGTGAGAAGAAATCTTCTTATTTGCAGAAAGCTTTCTTTCTTATTTGCATACCACTTTCTTTTTTTGATGATGGATTGACGATGTTCTGATGATCGGATCGACTGCAATGGTTCGATTGCAACATTCTGAATGTTGATAATGTTCTGATTGTTGGTGATATCGATGATATTTATGGGTTGATGATGTTCTGATTGTTGATGATGATGATGTTTTGATTGTTGATGATGTTCAAGATTGATGTTGCAATGTTTGTGTGTTGTGGCTGCGTGAGGCGGTGTTTGGCGGTGCTTATTAACTTTTAACAAGCGAAAAGGATTATCGACGCGGCGGCTCGAGTTTAGTTAACCAGAGAAGCCTCGCTCTGATACCATGTAAAGAATTGTATTGAAATTATTGTATGGATTCATTGACTATACAAGCTTATAAGCTAACTCTGACCTAACCTTGTGGAGATAGGAAACCTAAGACTTCTATTCTATTCGGACTTTCCTAACATATCATATTCTGTAACACTTTCCTATTCTATAACATAGGTAGACTTCCTTTCTTTAACAAATTCCAATTCCTGATAATGCCAGTTGAAAATGGTGTCCTGAATCTATAGTTAATCAACTTTAACATATCAATTTGGCATTTTGTCATTCTAACTAATATATGTGGGGTTGTTTAGTTCCTATTCCATTTGTGGGATTTTTGTATTTTCACGAGTTTGTAGCAAATATATTAGTTTACACTGAAGTAAATTTCGCATATGTATGCCATGACAACAACAGGTAACGATTAATGAAACTCAGCATTTACCCGTTGAAAATAAGGTCATAAACAATGCCATTGTCTAAATAATCCCTGGAGAATCCTTACAATAATATTTATAAGTTGATAATTACCATTAAACAATAAGAAACAATGAAAACCAGAAATAGTCCAACCAAATTTTAGGCCAGAAAAATTTGCAACCACCTTATCCGTTTAACAACCAACTTAGAATAAGAAAATTGTTGAAGGCTATTCCAAGGATATGTTTGGTTCAAAAGAAAATTTTCTAGGGGAAAAAATGGGAGAGAAACCGCGGAAAAAAACTCCCAAGCTTGAGGTTGAAGATCATCTCGAGTTTCAGGATAATATTATTCGCTTCATGTTTTCAGCTGAATAAAATTTTTGCACTGAAGATTAACAACTCTTTGATTCCCTTTTATTTCACCTATATACTTTTAGCTGCAGTATTGCTTAGATTTTCTGCAATTGTGATGAACTATATGCTTTACTAGGATTTCAAAATCTTAACCAACGTTAGAAATGCCTTTTGTTTGTATATTTTTAGGTTAAGCAACAAGGTACAAAGGTGAATGAAACCAAAGAGCGGCAAGTAATCAAACAAAAGACTTGGCAGGATTTTGAAGAGATCTTAGAGTTGGTCATGTCACATCTCTCTCTAGATGATTGCATATGTTTCCATCTCACATGACAAACTTGGTTGTCAATAGCCTAATCACCCCGATCAACCTCTCTTCCTATGCAATCTGACTTATGGCTTCTAAAACCCACCACGGTTGTTGTCCTTCTCAAAGAACGACCGACGCCGGGCATAATAGCGATTATCTTGCAGGCTAGTCTCAACAGATAATTCACAAAGAAAGAACACAAGAGATTTGCCCAAAACACAGAGAAACAACTCTAATGTTCAATTAAAATAATTCAAATCAAAAGTCTACTACAATATTGAGGAAGAACTCTATTTATAGTGCTCAAATAACTTGAATAATAATCAGCCTATTCCTAAAAGAAAAAAATATAATCAAATACTAAAATAACAAACAGTCTATTCCCAAAAGAAAAAGTAAAGCCTAATCCTAAAAGGAAACTGCTCATTCTTAAAAGAAAAAGTATAATCAAATACTAAAATAACAAACAGTCTTCCTAAAAGAAAAAGTAAAGCCTAATCTTAAAAGGAAACAACAAAAAAACTCCTAATTAAATTGAAAGATTACGAATAAGTTATTTACTAAATAACTTTGTGAGCAAATTATGAACTCTAGAAACCCAAATTAGGAACCCTAGAAACCCTCCTGCATCAGTCGCCCCGGGTTGGAAAAAACTCGTCCTCGAGTTCACAACAGCTTCATCGGAATCCTCTTGCGGCAGCCCAGGAGGAAGATCCTCTGGTATCAGGTCAGAAAACTCTGCTAGCAGTTGCTGCACCTCTGCAACACTATTCCCACAAGGCAGCAAAGCATAGACCACATCTCCACGATCAATCTCCACTAAAAACCTGGACCTAGAAAGCAGGTTATTATTATTGGCTACCGGGGTAGGAGTGGTTCCTTCCAAACAAGGTGCCAACACAATCTTCTTCCCTTTAATGCTAAGGGAATATGTATTTTTTTGCCCATCATGAATAACACTACGATCATACTGCCAAGGTATGCCTAACAATACATGACAAACATCCATAGATACAACATCACACCAAGCATTATCAAAGTATTTCCTGTTAATCGAAAAAGACACTAGGCATCGCCTATCTACTGTTACCTCACTGCCTTTCTTTAGCCATGATAATTTGTACGGCTTGGGATGACGATCTGTCTTCAACTGCAATTTCTGGACAGCCTCTTCAGACACGAAGTTCTCACAACTGCCACTGTCAATGATCATCTTGCAGACTTTATCTGCAACTGTGCAGATCGTGTGGAAAATATTGGTTCTTAACCAATCATCCTCTGAATCATCCTTGGGAGTCAGTAGATTCTTACGAACGACCAGAGTTTCATGGCCATCTCCATACAACACATCTCCATCTTCATCATCATCATACACAGGCTCTCCAAGTTCCCCAATTTCGTCTATCACGTCTTTCTCAATCAGGAGATTGTTGCCCTTCTGAATAGGAAGTTTCCTGCACTTAGTCGCTCTATGTCCCTGTTCACCACATCTGAAACATCTAATAGTAGAATTACTCTGCAGTGGTTGTTGGGTAGGAGGGAATTCTTGAAGGTGAACTAGCCGACTGCTTTGATCACTTCTAATCATAGGCTTCCTGTTCTGCTATTTTTTCCACAGCAAGTGCACGTTGGTAGGCTTCAGAAATGGTCCATAGTGAGTGAAGGCTGAGGACATTCTGCAAGGGTTGTCGTAATCCCCCCAAATACAGTGCCACCATCTGCTCTTCCGTCTCAGATAAGTCATTATGGGCTACCAATTGAGAGAACTCCTCCGTGTAATCATCAACTGATCTCGTGCTTTGCCTCAACGAATGAAGTCGTTGAAACAAAGTTTGAGTGTAGCCGAAAGGAAGGAAGTGACCCTTCATCTTCTTTTTGATTTTTTCCCAATCAGTGATCTTAGCCTTGCCCTGCTTGTCTCGTGATTGCCTCAACTGTTCCCACCACGCAGATGCTCTGCCTTTGAGTTTGATGGCTACTAATTTCACTTTGACACGATCTGGAACTTCCTTATACTAAAAAATACGCTCTACTTCAATCAACGAATCCTTCGGCCTGTAACGTACCAGAAAACTCGGGTAGATCTACTTTGAAACCGATATTTCTATGATGATCCTCCCGACCACGACGCTCCCAGAATCGAGCACGATTGTGATACGGGTTTTCGAAACTGGAATCAGAGTCGTGATCTTCCACCTCATGATTACTGAAATCCTGCGTCGTTAGACGCCGGGTTAGCTCTGCAACTTGCCTCTGTAAATCCTCAATCATCACTTCTAGAACTCTACGATCACGGTGAGGGGCTTCCTCATTCAGAACCTGCCCGCGACGACCACGACCTCCAGCCATAAACTAATGAAATCTCACCCCAATAAGATGTTGATGCTCTAATACCAACTGATGTCGTGCAGAATAGCGATTATCCTGTAGGCTAGTCTCAACCGATAATTCACAAAGAAAAAACACAAGAGATTTGCCCAAAACACAGAGAAACAACTCTAATGTTCAATTAAAATTATTCAAATCAAAAGTCTACTACAATATTGAGGAAGAACTCTATTTATAGTGCTCAAATAACTTGAATAATAAGCAGCCTATTCCTAAAAGAAAAAAGTAGAATCAAATACTAAAATAATAAGCAGCCTATTCTTAAAAGAAAAAGTAAAGCCTAATCCTAAAAGGAAACTGGCCATTCCTAAAAGAAAAAGTAGAATAAAAAACTAAAATAACAAACAGTCTTCCTAAAAGAAAAAGTTTAGCCTAATCTTAAAAGGAAACTAAAAATACTCCTAATTAAATTAAAAGATTACGAATAAGTTATTTAGTAAATAACTTTGAGAGCAAATTAGGAACCCTAGAAACCCTTCTGCATCAACGACAATCTTTTATATAAATTTCACCATCCAATTTACAATGATGCTTATCTTGTGGACATTCATGAGCTAGATGTCACTTTTATTCACCGCTCCAAGTATGGTTGGCTATTAGTGTCGAAAGAGGAAGAAAATGTTTCATACTTCTTCTTTTTAAGCCCCTTCACTAGAAAAACTATAAGACTTCGTGACCTTCCCATATCACCACACTGTTGTGGGAATGACATTCTCATCTCCACCAACTCCCTCAGATTGTATAGTTTTCGACACCTAGCTACTTATGGACCAGCTGCTATAATGCTGGTCTACTGTTATGGATAAGATACTTGGAAAGAACATAAACTTAAATGTATGGTGTCATTCTTTGCTACTTATTGCAACATTGTTTTCTGTGATGTTATTTGTTATTGTCTAGGACAGAATGGAAAGCTAGGTATTTTCAATGCAAATGCGAATGATGCAAATGAAAGAGAAGGATTGGAGGATGCACATGACGAGGAAGAATCGGAAGATACAGATGAGAAAGATTTGGAGGATGAGTCTACGTGGAAGGTTATTCCCAACCTAATAGGGCCGAACATGTTCATGCATAGGTCTTATATTGTGGAATGTGATAGAGAGATTTTATTGGTCGTGTGGGGAATCCATTTTGCATTTTAAGTTGGACCGATCATCTGAGATATCTGTGCATTTTAAGTTGGACCGATCATCTGAGATTGAAATGAAATGGATCAAGCTGGAAAGCTTGGGTGACAAAGCGTTATTTCTTAGCCATAATGCACCGATATCTGAGATTGAAATAAAATGGATCAAGCTGGAAAGCTTGGGTGACAAAGCGTTATTTCTTAGCCAAACCACATCTATAATGACACCAACAAAGTTGAAGGGGGCTGAATATAGGATTTATTTACCCAAGTTTCACGAGAAACAGAACGTGTTTTATTTCTTCAGACCAGGAGATACCACTATTTTGGGACCATATTTTACCGATTTTACCAACAAAGCCAATTTTTTTTATTACCAACAAAGCCAATCTTTAATTTTTATTTTAAGTTGAACATGTTTTACCAACAAAGCCAATTGTTTTACCCTTAACCCTCCCCACCCCAATGCCGCCGGCCGGGTTCGAACCTGTGACGTGTGATACCATCCGTCACACCTCTACCAAAATAGGTTAAAGGGAAGGAGGTTATCAATAATCAAATCCTTGTGAGAGTTTGCATTGTTTGGAATTGTGCTCTACTTCTTCTTAATTTTCAAGATTAACTAGTCACTTTAACCTATGATTAGCACATATTTTCTTTAATATAATTATTCTTTAATAAGATCGGAAAGATGGTTATTGAGTAATCCGAATTTTAGGATTACCTATGAATAATTTTCTAACTTTCTGCCTTGTGCTTAAAGAAAAAGTAATTATATGAATTCATTTTCTATTCACTCTGTGAATACAAATTTCAAATTATTTTTTTAATGTTAAATTATTTTTTAATGTTTAAAGGAATGATTAATTTACGATGCCCCAAAACAATTAGATAATTTAAGGTTAGTCCTTATTTTATATCATAATGCAGATGCCCCCTGGACTACTAGTCAAAGTGCGTTGATTGTTATTTTTCAAATGAAGCAAAGTTTTGATGATTAAACTTCCCCCATATGATTGAACAACTAAAATTAAAATGTTGGCTTGAAACCTGATAATTGGTATCTTGAGGTGAATCAATGGGGCAAAATGTTTTAAAAATTAAAATGAGTATCTCAAGACACATCTAATGGTTTAATAAAAGGTAACGACTACCTCGCACCACCAATTCCTCTCTCACACCACCTACTTATTTCATCGCACCACCATACTCTCTCACACCATCTATATAAACCAAAACCCAACATTTTCAACCTTTTTCTCCCTCCCTCCATTCAAATCGAGAATTCCTCCCTCTCCTACATTCAAATTCCTTCCAAATCTCTCTCCCCACACTGAAATCCCTTGCATATTCCTTCATTTCCCTAAAAAAATCTCTTAAAACTCTTTCAAAATTGAAACCCTCAAAGTCTCTAAAACCTAAAAGTTGAAAAATGGTTTGTTTGGTTCGAAAATCTCTTGCAAAACGATTCTTTCTTGCATTCAAACTCTTCGGTAAGTGAGTTTTTGTTTGGGTTTAAAATTTTTGTTTGGATTGTATGTGAAGCATCCATTGTTTGCTTTTGTGTATTTGTTCATGTTTAAAGTAGAATTCTTTATGTTTTTTTTGCAATAATGTTGGTATTTTTTCTTATTAGAATGTAGAAAAATGAGATATATATTGTTGTTTACATCCAAATTGGCCATAGTATTGCTTTAAAATTAATAGAATATTGTACAAAAAATTTGTCTTGAAGTATTTGTTTCCTTTTATTTGAAGGTTTATCATGTCTTAGATAAGAATTTGAAAAAAGAGTCGAGGGATGTAAAAAGAATGGTCTACAATAGTGGTATGTATCCCTTGGTTAAATATCATAGGGTACGTCCTGATAATGTGACAATTTGTGCTTTCGCGGAGTGTTGGCAACCTGAGACCAACACTTTTCACCCACTTTTTGGAGAGATGACCATCACCCTGAACGATGCCTACTGTATAACTAATTTTCCGATTCTTGGTAAGTCGCTTAGAACGACGACTGCAGTGACGATAGATGAATGTGTTGCATTATTGGTGGATGGTTTGGGATTGAAGTAAAGAAGCAAAGGCCCATGTCATGAAGTATGGAAAATCTATGGAAATGAGGTTTATTCAGGAGCAGTGTTGTAGACAAGCTACAGACGTTGATTCTCTTGAAAGGAAACAACAAGTGTGTAGGGGTTATTTGTTGTTTCTTTTAGGTATGACTTTATTTGCCGATAAAAGTGGAACAAGGGTTAATATTGATTTGAATATGCTGATGGAGGTGGCTGACGTTGAGAAGTATGCATGGCGTAGCAGGTTTGGCACTTTTGTTTCATCAGTTGGCTTGCACTAGTAGAAAGGGAATTAGGCAAATTGCTGGATATTTGTCTATTTTGGAAATATATTAACAAATTTAGTTACCCTCATAATATATAATAATTTCATAATCTTTGTTTATGTTAGTTTCTTTTATAGGCATAGATATATGACCACTTTAGACTATCGGGTAATGCAAAACAGTCGTGGGATGCTAGACTCCCCACCTTAGCTAAGTGGGAAACCCCACAAATGTTTTGGACGAACAAATCATCACTCTTAGCGAGCTTCTCGATGACTTGTCTCCTGAAGAGGTAAAAGTGCATCTTTAAGTTAAATATTATTTCTGTATATGTCATATATTAACAACCCAATAATTATAATTCGCATGTACTTTGGGACCTTTACGTGGAGTCCAAGAGAAACACTCTCCTTCATAGTATCACATAGTTCATGGGATGTCTATTGTGCCTTGATATAAAATAATCCTATCACCCCGATAGAGTTATGAGAAAATGGGAAAGGTACAACTCATCATGGTCCATCCAATCCAAGCCAAAAGGAATAATAGAGTTCGATCCGGCAAACACTATTTCATCCAGTATGAGGTGTTGGCTTCGTTTGCTCGAAGGTGGCAGTATAGTGTCATGCCACCTAACCAACAAAGTGTCAACGCGAGGCTACCATGGGACAGTGCGGTGGATTACTTGAATTGGTTTCTCCGCATTTCCCAACCCTTCGTACAACCACCGAACAAGAGGAGAAGTTTTCCCCTAAGATGACATTTGTTTATTTCAAATAAGAGGGTAAGTACAAACATTTTACCTTTACGTATTTTAAAATATTTACATGGTTTGCACTAACATCTAATGTTTCACTGCAGGAAATTGCTACTGCTGATGACAGTGACTTGATCAACACCTCCATTGAAGAAGGGGCTAACGTCGACAAGTTAATTTTGCTTAGCTTGCAAAATAGAATACGGGATTTGCTAGATGAAATGTCTACGCCCGTTACCGTGGAACAAGTGGAAGAAGAGCCTGACGTTCGCACTAGTGTCGACAATGGTGAAATTTGTGGTAGAGGAAGTGAGCTTCGAAGCAAGTCCAGGCATGAACTAAAATTCTATGTTCGGAGGCGGTAAACATTTTGTTTTGTTCAGTTAATTCTGTTATATTCAAGGATTCTATGTATTCATGGTGGTGGAAGAATTTTGTAAACTAAATATTTATATTTTTGTTCAAAGCTTGTTACTTAATTTTTCTATTCAAAGCTTGTTATTTCTCAAACTGCAACACTCAAGTATCCCAATCAAACAAGAACCATATGAATTTCCTACAAGGACCATATGTCACTTCTGGATTTTAAACTTAGGAACATGACAAATAAGGACCACTATGACCTAACTCTTTCATTTTGGGTCACTAATGTCATTATTTTGATTTAAAAAACTTGAGTTGTAAAGGTAAAAGAAGAAGCATAAGAAAATCATTCAATCCATCAAGAGTTTGATAAATCAAGGACATGAATTTTCTAGGCCATTTTCCAAAGTTTAAAACCAAGTTTAAGAACAAACTTTCAAAAAAATTTGCAAGATTTTGTACTATTCGCAATGGCTAATGCGAACTAACCGGGATACATCACATTTGGGACTGCAAATAGAACATTTTTTAAAAAAAATTTGTAATGTTCGCATTTGGTACTACATAGAAACAATGTTTAGTCGCATTATGTGTTGCAAAACTTTCTGATTTGGTCACAGTGCATGCTGCGAAGTATCAAGGTTTGGTCGCAGTGCCTGCTGCGAACCCAATTTTGGTTTTCAAATTTTTTTACTATTCGCATTTGGCACGGCGTAGAACCCAGAATTAGTCGCACCATAGACTACAAGTGGGTTGAAGGAAACATTTGACACGGCCAGGTTGGTACTGTAGCGGGCAATGGTGAGCTCGGTTGCATATGAATGGCGATATAGTGACTACTCTGAGCCAAGTGTGCCATGAAACATATGCGTCCTAAGTCAAAATGTGGTGCTGCGTAAACATAGGGAAAACAAGTCGTGTTTTGGTTCCCATAACAAACAAATACGCACTGGTAACGGGTCGATGCAAGCTCTAACATGTCGGGATCCATAAACCAACTTTCCCTATCTATCCACACCTGGTCTTCTAAAATTATCAAAGCATCCTTTACAACCTTTACCCCTTCTTCGTGCCACATTGCAAGCCACAACGCTGCATTACAGTCAAGCTCCATCAGTAGCTTTTTTCGCACTTGTTTCCAACCGTTTTCGTCATCATACTGAAGAAACTTGGCAATGTGTCGGAAGCCACAATTTTCGTCACCTGAGACGTTGACAACGTCGTAAACATAATCCCGTATCCAAGACGAAATCTGCAGCATCAATCTATTGTTAGGAATTATCGGCTTTTCCTTTTTTATTGACACTTTCTTACTCTTGTTTTTCATTTCTTCTTGTGTCATGGCGTATTCGTGACCTGAGGGATCCCTTTTAGTGTACTTCTCATGCTTAGCCAACTTCTTCTTTTCGGTCTCACATTTCCAACCAAAAGTGCTAATAGTTTAACCATGACATTGTCAAGTGGATAAGTCAACTCGATAAGCTTCCTCTTCATGACCAACTTTTGATCAAGACTTGACTCATTGAACCTATTCATAAGGGCGTCGAACAATGGGTCTATAATTACATCGCCACATTCACGAATAGGTGTTTTGCCAAGCTGTAGTCAATACTTGTTTACGGTGCGTACTTGAATTTGCCCCGTGGGAGTTAGATAACCTGAAAGTTTATGAGCGCAAGGTAATCCATGCATCGTTCGAAGCACACAACCACACTTTACAGGGTCAACCCCCACACTTTCACACCTCGGAATTTTTGCATTTACCAAATCAATCGCCCTGCATGCCACCAATCCATGAAATAAGGAAAATAGAATGAAGTTATGTTCAGCCTTCACCTTCTTCAGGCTATACTGGAATGACGAATTTATCTCAATCAGTCTTCAACTTCAAGAGTGCACCTTCAACTCGACCCGTTGTGCATTGTCCAAAATGTATAAATTTATCCGTCCATGCATAGACAAAGTACTCCTTATGGGGGGGGGGATACCAGTCTGTCTTGAGATATTCTAAACACTTAGGGTATTTTTCCCATCTTTTATCAAACTCAACTCTGGCCTTGTTCCATTTATCTTTTGAACTTGATCTATATAATTCTGAAAATGAATCTATAAAGTCGGCCCACCGGTCATTACCTTCAAAGTGTCTCTTACAATATTTCTCGACATTTGTATTGATGTGCCATTTGCACAATAATCTCCTTGCCTTAGGAAAAACTCGCTCAATAGCCTTGATCAAAATCAATTCTCTATCAGTCACAAACACGCTTGGTAGGCTGTTTGGCTCGAAAATTTTCTGCAAGCTTCTCCTATGCCCAAGCATAAAAATCTTCCTTCTCCGAACACATGAAACAGAATGCAACGTTGAAGGTCTTCCCAGTCGATGTCACACCAACAATCTCAAACAACGGCATCATATAACGGTTAGTTTTATACGTGCAATCCAAAAGCATTACTTATTGAAAGCACTCTGCCAACTGAATAGATTTAGGATGAACTCAAAAAATGTTTGTGACTCTATTCCCCTGATCAACTGAATGCCACTATGTATTTGTGCTCCCTCAACAACTCTAGAGTATGTTGCAAAGCCGTCTTGCCTCTTTGTTCCAATACATTTAGCCGACAAACTAGATTGTAAATATGCTTCAGAGTCGAGGTATTATTCACCGAATTCTCTTTCAGCCGAGACAAGATATTCTGAGGGCTCACACCGGCCTTCGTCATATTCTTCACATAAATAATCTCCTCTACATTTAATTTTCTAACAAACGAATGACCAACAAGTGACTGTGATCAAGGATGATTGTGGGTTCCACATTTCACTTGCAATCTCAAGTGAAAACGAAAATAAGTAAAAACTAGCATACCTCGTCTGTAACAAATAACTATCATCGACTACCAGTACCAATGATCTTTCTTCATTGTTATTGTGAACATTATCATCAACTTTCTGCATAATGATTCAATTTGTAATTAGTTTCATAACAACATTATCATCAAATTTTAATTTACTTAACAATAAAATGGTGGTTACTTCTGGGCTTTCAAGATCGTTAAAAGACATTTCCATATCTGTTACATCCATTATAAATGCCTATGCACCAATTCATCATACAATAATCAATCACTTATTTTGAAAAAATACAAAATAAATAAAATTTACATGCAAATTAAATGAATTTTTTTTGGCAAATTACCTCCATTGAAAATGATTGTCCTTGCTCTTTAGATTGATTTTTTTCTTCACCCTCATGAAAACCCTTAGAATCTTCATTTCTAACATCATCAACTTCACTAAACCCTTTCATTTTCATCTAATAAAGTGAATTAAGTCTTCCAATGTGAACTTTAGTGAAATGCAAAAGAAGAGGGAGAGATATGAAATAGGGGGACGAAAAGGATGAGAGAGGGAAGAAAAACACGATTTTAGGGCCAATGCGAAAAGGAAGAGATAGGGAACGGGAGGAGGATGAAACTTTGCGAAGATGAGAAGTTGGTCGCGGAGTGTAGGACGAATCGCAGCATGGAGTGCGAAGATTGAGGGAGTAAGAGAGCTGTTTGAGTTTTTTTTTTTTCGTTTCACTGTTTGATTTTCTGAGGTTTTAAGGTATTTATTGGTGGTGTGAGAGAGAGGAAGTGGTGGGGCGAGGTAGTCGTTGTCTTAAAAAAAATCCTTCAAACATCTTTTCCAACTCTATCAACCCACCACCATTCTCAAATTCCAATCTCACCATTGCCACCGACCATTGCTCCGTTCACATCCCCTTTCATTTCCTCTCTGCGTTCCCGCCACAGCTCATACCCATCCTTCTCCACCCTTCTATATTCTCTCTTGTCCCTCACACCACCCCTAGAGGCGGGCCTCCCATCCCGCGATCCCGTTCAGCACCATCCCAAAATTTTCGCATCTTTTTGGAATTGCTCAAACCCATCTCAATCCCGTCTCGTCCCAATTTAGAATGAGATGAGATCGAGATGAAGATTTTCTATCCTGCTCATTTAATATTTATTATTATTAATTTTAATCAAAATACTCTTCTAAAGGAAAGTTTAGGATGTGTTGAAATTAAATCAAAACATCCACTATTTGAAAATTTACTTGCTTGTTTTGATATTCTTTCTTTATGTAGAAACTTCAATTTGAATATTTTAGGTAAAATAGAACCCATGAAAATTTATGTTTTTTCACATTTTAGATTGGTTATAAGGGAGGATTGTGATTTTGCGAAATTTTGCCGAACATTTTTTTTTTGAAACTATGAAAAGAAAAAGATGAAAGAAAATATTACATTTTTTCAAAAAATTTTGAGGTTTTTTTCTTAAAATTCAGGGTTTTTTTCATAAAAATACAAAAAAAAACCAGCTATTAAAATTTACATTTTTTGAGATTTTTTCGAAAATTTTTGCGATTTTTCATAAATTTTGATTTTTTTTTCTTCTAATTATCATTTATTCTAGTTATTTATTGATTTCTAAAATCACCCCCTAATTTCTTAATTATCACTTCTTCTACTTATATATTGAATTTTTAAACTACTCATTGATTTTCTAATTATAGGTATTTTGGTTTCATTTAATGTGTTTAATACATTTATTTACTTGTGTATTATTTTTTCACTTATTTAGTATACCCTTGAAATTCATTATATATTACATTTATCCTCGAAATTTTTACGTTTTTTCTTTACACACAGAAATATTTTTTAAAATCGGGAAATCGAAATTAACTTGAAAAACGAATCACAATCCTTGGTTATAGGACCATTATTCTTATAGAAAATAAAACCAAATTATGGTTTGAGTTACTTTTGCACGATGAGTTATGTAGTTGGAGAACATTGCAACTAATTGTATTTTGTATGAATGATGATTCAACTCTTGCAGAAATATGCAAGACGGATCTATGAAGGGGCTCATTCCATCTCCCATCATTCACTTGACAAACTTAATTCCATTGTAAGGTAACCCTTCCATAAATTTTATATGACATTTAATATTGTTATGATGAAAGTTATATGTATATAAATTTGACATTATTTGTGTGAGTAATGTGATATGCATTTTTTTTTTACTTTTCATTGGAGGACTACTTAATACATGCTCAACCCATCTCGTCATGAACCCGAACGAACGAGATGGGATAGAGATGAGGTCCATCCCGTGTCCACCCCACCCGCTTCCTTCTATTTTATTTAACAAACATTGCCACCCCTCCACTGGTGACGCCACTGGCGATGAGAGACTTGCAGACGCTGAGGATGGCCCGGGAGCCTTGACTCCCCCTCTCGCAAGTTTTGCCTTATGCCCTATATTCACGATCCTCAACACTGCTGAGTCATCCATTCTCTTCATGTCCTCTGACGCCATTTAATGATTCGATAGAGTCAGAGGTTCGAGAACATTCGAGAAAAGAAGTGAATGTTTGATTAGAGGGGTCTTGGGTGATCGGTCAATTTATCTCGATCAAGGGGGAAGATACCAGATCGATAGTGGTGGTTTGTGAGTTCAGAGAAAGAGGAAGAGGGAAATGGAGAGATCGGCCAATGATGGTGGTAGGCAAGTGAAACAAAGAGAATGAGACAGGGACAGGGGTCGATGGAGTTGGAGAGGGAGAAAACAAGGTAAAGCCTGGTCTAGAGCCGATTCGAGGGGTGGTGTTATTTGTAAATAGAGAAATGAGGCAGGCAGGTGGGTGTGGCGGAGACACCGAGAGGAAAGGAGGGGGGATGTGGGTCGTGGTCGGTGGTAACAGGTTATAGAACGGTGGTGGGTGGATGAATAGAGTTGGAGAAGATAATGGTTGAGGAAGGTGTTTTTATTAAACAATTAGATATATCTGGACATATCCGTTTGAATTTTTTGGATCGAATTCGGCATAATCCAGTCCGTTTACACCCTTACTGAAAACTGATGTGATCCAATCCGGAAAAGAAAAAAAAATTCGAATTCGGATTTCAAAACTCAATTTGAAATTCTTACTATCCAAATTATTTTATTACATCAAATTTATTAGAAATTGTGTGTTGAAACTCTGTTAGGACAACACCTATTTAACTAACACGAATCATTGGCAAATGGATAACCGAGACACTAAGATGTCGAGATTGGACTTGTCATAGCCATAAAGAGGCCAACCCGAGGTTTGTTAGGCTGGGATTTGGTAAAACACCCAAACTTTGGATTTGTCACTTCTCACCGTACCTAGAACCATTGGTTGATTACGCTTTGGATTTGTGATAATGGTTTATTTGCTCCTCTAATTTTAGTTGATCAGTCGAGTCTATAATTGTTTGTTATTATAATTAGTCGTGTACTCACATATATTCTCATCTATGTTAACTTGGTTTTAGTATATAACTCTTGAAATATGAAATCTAAGTGTCATTTATAATTTTGTATTAGATATTGGGTGTACAGTATCATTGCAACTAATTATAGTACAAAAATTATTATGAAATCAAAATTGGGTTTTAGTATATAACTTCTTATAATATGAAATCAAAATAATTTCAAATGTAAAATTATATGTACAAAAAATTGGGGTATTTGCGATTTGTCCCTGTTAAAAATAACTAATTAGAGGTTATTCCCAAAATTAATCACTATTGCAGTCTTCATAGGACTAGCAGTCAACGTACATTGTCTGTCAAAAGGCTCATATTGATTACCAAAATGCCCTTCAAACAGTAACCCACAGATGAACCTCGAAATACAAACATGTATCTTAAGGAAAAATTAATCAGTCAAATTTTTCATGTATTTCCAGAAAATTCATATGAATAAAATACAAAACTATACCTCGTTATATGAACTCATCTCGAGAAAATACTTAAAAAAACATTCTTCTTCCTCAAGTCAAACAAAAGAGGTTAGGGTTTGCTGGTGGTGATCGTGGGAAAGGGAAATAAATCAAACAGAGAGGGAGGGAGAGGAAGAAGAGGGACGATTGTTGGTCTCATAGTAAACAGAGAATGGGAGCAGAAAAGATCAAAGGGTGGTGCGGGATAGTCGGCGTCATAGAAAATAGAGGAAGAGATAAAGGGGTGAGGCAGGATGGCGTCTGTCAGCCCCGCAAGGTGAGCATTATTCAAGGAGGACCTCCACAATAAATCATAGTAAGTGAAGTTGAATAGACCGAGACACCCTTGAGTGATTTAACATAGGGTTAGCCTTTCCTATGTTCTATTCTTCTAACCACTTCAACAAACCCTGACTTTATATTTATAACATAGTTATTGATGGCTTGCAAATTCATCAAGGGCTTAGCTCGCTGGAACATGCATGTTTTGTATCATGTTCCCCATTAGTTTTATTGAATGATAAACATTTTTGTGATCTGTAAATCTAATATTCTTGTTTCCAGGATAACCCATCACATATTCGCATCTGTATGTATCATGGACTGAGCAGGAGTGTCCAGGTCTGACTCTGGACTAACTGCTGTAATTTTGAATCTTCGCCATGTTTTTAGGATACTGTTCATAAAATAGCTTCAGGAATTGTAGATCTTCCCTGGTAAAATATGTTGAGAAAAAACAGTAAAAATATATTGCAGATCCTAGATGAGACTAGTAATAACGTGAGCAAGCTCAAAGCCCTTGGAGGGAGACATTTCTGACTCCAATACATGGCCCAAAGATCGTCTGATTTAAGCTTTTCCTTTAATTCATGACCAGAAAACATCAAATTTGGTTGTTATTGGGGCGGAGTCGCCAACATTAAAAAGTCTCTTGTTCGAAGGACCATCATGCATACACACCATTTAGACTGATATACATTAAATTTTCAATATATAAGCACGACAAACGTATACATTCAGGCCATATATACTGCGCACATGTAGCTGTATGGCAGTGGCAGGTACACTGATGGCACCAAATTCAGAGAAAGAACCCCACACACCAATGAGTTGTCTATATACTTATGTACGTCGACTACAGGGACCACTGACCACCACCACTGTGAATTCAATTCTTAATATCAAATGTTGAAGTAGTTATTGCTTGTGCTCAATTCTTTTAGATTCGATAACATGTATGCATGCAAAAAAACAGAACAGAAGGCCAATAATTGAGGATAATTCAATGAAGGATAATATTGATCAACACTACAAACTACATTGCTGATATATGGCAGGTTTAATTGATTATACAGCGGAAGGACATGAGAGAACGATATGCATTAATGGAGTTTGGACCCAAGACTTGAAGTCGTGTCTCTATTATTGGGAACTCTGTGTGCAAATTGATTGGTAAAATTCATTGTTGAAGCTACTGAACCAATATGGAGGATTGTCATTGTATCTTGGAAAAACAGTGGGTCTGCGCTACTCTAGCTGTGGGATATTGAAGATTACTACTCATTTCAAAAAAAAAATTCCAAAAGAAAACAGTTCCAATATAAAAAGGGCATCTGATTCCAGAGATAAGAGATAATGTTAATGGAGCAGAACCCATGCTCTTCTCAGATATCCATCCCTTTCAAGTATACCAAACTTCATGCACAAGCTCAACCCTATATCTTATGAACAATATAATATCTCACTTTCTGGAAGGCAAAGTCTTCAGATATCAACCTGAAATAGGTCTCATAACCTTAACGAACATATTCCATTTTGTCTGCTACCTGAACTAGTGCATTTCCAAAACAGAAAGCATGCATAATTTGCACTTTAGCATATTTAGCGACTCCTGACCATGGATGGATGCTCGTAGAACAAATAAAGATCCAACTACATATTTGAGATACTTGCACAGAGTAAAGCCATCTTTTCAACTAGAACTAAAAATATATCGCACTACTAGTGACCAATAAATGATCTTTCTAGCAATCAACAATACTATAGTCCTACTCAAGGAATTTGTAAAGCCCACCTGTGCACCCAGTACTTAAACCAACCATACTCTAAGAGCATCTATGTGCGTAAGCACTAAGCAGGGATTATACATGGGATGCAGTCCTCTAAAGAAGCTAAATCTATGGGTAGCAGGCCTTCTCACAGCGAGAAACTCGTAGGCATAGGTTTAGCACTTCTTGCAGTGATTTCTCCACTGTACATCGACTTCAGGCCAACAACCGAGGAAGAAGAAAGTTTCGAGTTCTTCAATCTAGCTTGGTTGTTACCCCTGCTACTCATGGTCTTGATTGTTTCCATCTACATATCTCGTAATTTAGACCAAAGATTTACAAGGTTCGATCGCTACTGGATACACAGGGCAGGAGGTTCTCCGTGTGGTATAACTATCCTACTTGTCGTGTTGGTGTTGATTCTGAAATTCAAAGGTTCAATAAGTTGGGAAGGCTGAACGTAATCTAAAGGAAGAGTTAAAGAAACTAGGCGTACGAACAAATTTCGAGCAGCAAAGACACATCCTGTACAAAAGATCCATATTCTTGTCAGTTGTATTCTAATACTGTTTTCATGTACGAAGGTAGGAGCAAAATCTGTTTGGGTTGTTGGTAGATCTGCTTGTGTTCACTTGTAAACTGTTCTTGAACATTTCATAATCTCAGCCTTCCACTAATCTCAGTGCGACTTGATTAGTCACAGACCAGTTTTGGTGTTCAACCAAATTATCACACTAAGTTCAGCAAAAACAGAAGTCTTATAGAGAATGATGTGAAACAACATTTGAGTGATGAGGGTTCAAAATCAAGCGCATTCACAGAAATTGCAAAAGAATATTTCGATGTCAAGTCTTAAAACGAAAAGGGCTAAATAGAGAAGCCAACACTATTTGTTCACATCTTCAGATGTATTCGAGTTATGATTTATATACTTCACATATTAATATCTTCATGTAAGAACAAGCAAACCATTTAAAGGCCACTGCCAGTTTCAGGATTCTGATGAACAGCGCAATGGCCCTCTCTGACAATCATTGCTTTGGACATGCTGCAACAGTGGAGTCATCTTCAATCCTATGATTCGCACAAAGGGATTTATGTGCCCCTCCAAAAATCTGTTTGTAAAATGTCCATTATACATTATTGCAGTCAATTTTCTCAATTCATTTGTCAAATAATGCTGAAAAAAAATGCATTGTGTTAAGGCTTGAATTATATTAAGTGGCAGCGGATTTAATAGAAACCTTGATATATCATGAGTTTCCTGAAACTCTCTTTGTTAAAACTGTATCCAATGCAGCCACGAAAGTCTTTCAGATTTCAGAAAGTCAAGATTTGGATGATATATAAATTCCAATAAACCTTTTTCAGGTTTCATTCGTTTTGCAGAAGTGTTCATCCAAGGGTATTTGAGTGTTCTTTAACCACGTCATATTTGCGCCATCATACTCATGAAAGAAAATGCTCAAAAAAAAAAAAACCGAGATAGCCTACAAGGAAAAAGAAACAAAGCAAAATATCAAAGAAAATAAACTAAGCAATTGACTTGGAATCCTCAAATTGACCCATTCTAAATTCCAAAAAGACCTACACAAACAACAGAGGAAGCTCTTAGTATAGAAGACAACTCGATCCACCTCAAGCCTAGTACCAACAAGACTGCCATTATGCTCTAACCCAATACCTCATAAATATTAAAAGGGATAAGACTATAAAGCTAGGACATAAACTCCCTCGCCTTCCATGGTGTCACCCGTAGTATCCCCAGGTAAGAAGAGAAGAGTGAGACACCAAAGTGAAGGTACAATAATCAAGTTGGTGGTGAACAAATTTCCAATCAAACAAGCCTAATGGGCATGCATTCACGTCTAAAGTTGTCTTGGTAAAAATTGTACAAGGGTCACGACCACATCACACACGAACAAGCTACTGTGGTTGAGTATGATGAGTACCCACACATTTGAATTTGAAATCAAATAACCAAAGGAGGAAAATAGGGGGAGCTATGCTATGGTAATATTAGAGATTAGAGAAGGTACTCATGAATCATGATTTGAAAATTTCCTCAAGAATCTGCCTGTTTTTCTACCTGTTCAAATCCAATAATCATTACATGCAAGAAACTGTGGACAGTCATCAATCATACTCAGAAGGGAAGCCAAGTGATCAAGTATGCAATCATTCAAATTTCTTCTAAAGTCCAAGTCGTCAAATAGCCATGAAAAAAAAAAGTATAAAAATGTACCAAAGTGGAGAAGAGGATGACATTATGTTGCAATGAAAAACAACATAGAGAAAAGTAGAGCAAAGAAGTGGAGGAGAGAAGAAGCAGAGGAGAGAAAATGCTTCAGTGGCTTTTCATCACCCTTTGTCTTGTATCGAAATTAAAATAGTTCTTCATTTTATTAGGTGATTATTTGTACACACCAATAAAAAAATGAAATTAAGCTAGTTGTTTACTCTTGAACGAGTTTCGGGTGTATTGGAGGCATGCACCACATTGACCATGTATCTAACACCTACGCATTGCCCACATGTCCGAAGTGTGTTGGGCGAGAGCCGGTTTTGGATAAGCGTCGGACATGGGTGGGAAGTTTTCCTAAGGGTTTGTTTGACACACGTATTTTCCATGGAAAAGGAATTTGTTCTGTCTCAAATGCGTGTCAACGTTGTTTGATAGTCCAATTCCAATATATTTCATGGCTAACTTTCTTTCAAATTAATAGAAACCCTCAATTTAGGCTCTTTGCCTTCCTCAAAATTTTCCTCCCTCAAGGAATAGAAACTAAGGAAAATAAATCTTCTCGACTTTGATTGTTAACCAAGCTTGATTGCTAACCAAAGTTGACCATGGTCAATATTAACTGTTGACTGTTGACTTGAGTTGACCTTTGTCAACCTTAATTTTTTACCAAAGTTTATCGTTGCCTAGACCATGATTGAGCTTTGATTTATTTTGATCAACCTTTGACCAAGTCTAAAGTGCTAACCATAACTCCAATTTTGACACGATTTTCACCATTGTAATCCTCGCGTAGACATCTATAAAATAAATGTTTGTTTTATAATTTTGGTGAGATTATATTTTTACCCTTCAAAGTTAATATTCACCGAGATATGTGATAGGTCAATGCATAGCTTAGCGATCTATGATTGTATTTTGGAGCATATAGAGCAATATTGAGGCGTAAGCCTTTGCATTTTTTGTTAAAATATAATTGATGAAATACTAAAAAGATGGAGATAAATTGGAAAACTAATGAGAATATCATGATATCAACTACTTAATAAAATAAACATGATACAAGTGTAATAAAGAAAAATTATCTTGCGAGTACTTGTTTTGTTTTATTATAATATATATATATCATGATATTCTCATTAGGTTTTTTTCATGGAAAACTAATAACTATTCGAACATTGTTAACAGTTCCATAACAATTTTCCATATTCAAATCAAACGGCATACTGTGGAATCCATCCGGGTGTTTTCTCTGGAATGGATTCTCAAGGAAAAGGAAGGTTTTCCTCATAATCAAAATTGCTATCATACAAACCCTAAGGGTTGGTGCTTCCTTACCAAACCTCCATAAACATTCATTGGCGTTGGATATTTCTTGAAGTACTTGTTGCACTAAAGTGTAACTTGTGAATGTTTGCGAAGTTGAAGAAGCTTATTGTTGTAGCATCTTTGTCTCTGGATCAGATAAAATAATTTTTTGTAAAATTATATTCTTTTTGTGTAAATCACACATTACAAAACTGTTATCTACGAACTATGTCGAAGACATTTAATGGTAATGAGAACCGATAAAATCCCTATTTACCCTTAAAAAGATTAACTCAAAATGACAAAGTGTCAAACCCAAGAGTTTAATTTTTATTTATTTTGGAAATGTAAAGAACGAGTGAAAGTGATAATGTGATTGAAGCAAGCAATTAGAAAATTGAGAAGTGATCAAACAAAACCAACCATCTAAACCCAACAGGACTATGAGCTTCACAGTTCAATAAGTCATCCCAAATAAGCTTAATTACTAAATTAGCAACCCTAAAACCCTTTTGGTGTGACCTAACTCTAACTAAACAACTAACACTTTCCGTCTCCCTCTTCTTCATATTATGTACAAAACAACAAGGGGAAATTCTATTTATCTTCCTATACCATGTCATTCGTCTACCACAAGGAGTTTCCTCTCTCACACAACAACCTTTCCGCCACCATCATGCACAACCGTTCTCACATAATTTTCCTCCTCCACAACGCTCTCTATCTCTTCATGTCTCGCCACCTTGTCATCTCTTCAACATCACCTATTCTCTATCCAAATCAACCCACACCCCCAATTTGCAACCCATTACATGCCAAAAAACGAATTACATTCCAAGCAATTGCCCTTACTATATATTGTTGGGTTTCCTAATCCAATTAGAATGTTGGATGGTTCTGGAAAGAGTGTTGGTATCTTAAACTATGATTGGTGTTGATTTGGGATTAAAACACTTAGGAAAAAATACCATTAGGTTGTTGAGCAAATTACAAATTTGATTGATTGTTGTCTAAGAATATGTTGTTAAAGGAAATCAAATGGCAAAAGTTTTCTATTTGATTTAGAGAACTCCAATCTGATTTACGAGACTTGATATGCAATGAAAAAGTTCTTTTTGAGAGGTTGTTGAAGAGACATCTATATAGGGATTGATAAAAACACACATGGAGAAGGGAGACATCCTTTTGCGTTCAGAAAGGAGGATTGTCCTGTTTTGATATTGCGTGTAATTGAAGTCTGAGTTCAACAAAGAAGGTGAACCAAAACCAAGTTGCCCTCACCACTACCATGAGTTTCTAAAACCCCTACTAAGGCGTAGATGACTCCTGAGGCTTAGTAGAATTTCTTTATGTTTTTTATTGTTCTCTGGTGCATTGTAGGGTTTTAGCATTAGATTGATTTATGAGCAAACACATATTGCTTTCACTATTTATGTCATGCATCCATAGTAGTTAGAACTATTTTATGTTTTTGTTTGAGCATGTTGTAATTGTCTATAGTCAAACATGTGATTAGTTGTGCCTTGAAAATTAGAGGTTACATCTTTTCTAAAATAGTCCATTACATTGATATTCTCCTAGACAAAGATGTATTCTCGTATCTAATATTGCTCAAACAAATAAGGGGACAATTATTGACTTTAGGATAATTCTATGAACTTGATGGATGATTCGAAAGTTGTAACACCTCTCCCATCGATTTTCAAGATATTTTTTTATTATTTTTATTTTATTACAGAAATATAGAATTTCAATTGTTGTAACCACCTTCTTAAATAAGTTTAAGTAGACTCTATTATTTGCAATTTCAATCCCTATGGATTTGATCCATATTTACCTTGTCCACGAGTTAGACAATCGTGTACTTGCAGTTATTAAATAATGTATAATTAACCTATTTATTTATGTTGGTTAAATGTGATCGAGGTAATTTGATCATTCAAGTGCAACCAAGAAGACTCAACCAAAGGCATCATCTCGAATGAAAATATCCTAAATGCCAAGTCAAAGTCAACTAAAGGTCTTACTTCCAAAGAAGACTCAAGTCCGAAAAGATTGAAGAAGTCCAAAAAAAGGGACTACAAAAGAGGTGAAAAAAGACTAGCTAAAAGTGGCAAATGGATTGGATAAATTCAAATTGAAGAGCTAAAAGACATTTGGGCTATTTTAAATTTTAGATATGAATTTAAGGATAGTCGACTATGATTATTAGTCTAGTAACTGTTCTAAAATTATAGTCGTTCTAACCAAGTATTTGTTATGTTCAAATGTAATAAGAGAAAAGTTGTATAAGGAATAGTTGAAAATGACAATCCATCTGGTCTATTATGATTATGAATACCAATTCCTCTCATTTGCTCAAGATAACTTAAAATTTTTTAGAAGCTTAAAAGAGAGCAACAAAAGCATTTTGAGAAAGAGATTCAAGAAAAATAAGAGAAATTTCCTCTCCAAGTTCAAGTTCAAGATAATCTTCTTCATTTCTCCAACTTTCTGTAGTCTCTTTGTGAATGTGCTTAAAGAAAATAAAGTTCCTAGGGCTTAATTTGAGCTTCATAAATACTGAACAACTCACTTGTTTGAGATATATGCCCTAAAGAGAATTTTTCTTTAGTTGTCACCCAAACCTTCATATTTGTGAGGGTGAAAGATCTAAAACCGTCTATAATTTGTCTATTTGAGAGACATTGGTAGAGAACCAAAACAATCAAGTGTTGTCATCATTTGATGAAGTCCCAAGTTTGGAGGTGACTTGACCTTGAGAGGTTGTGGATTGTTGTTTCAAAATTGAAGTTTAGAGCAAGCTTTATACTCTGATTTGTCAGAATGCAATAACTATAGCTTGTGGCTCGCGTTCGCCTTATCACAAAGGAAGTAACCAATTGAGGTCAATCAAGCTTCAATTTAGGTAAACTTCATTATATCTGTGTTGAGGTATTGTCTCTTGCTTTCTATCTTTGACTTTCAGTTATTCTTATGCACTTTATTGCTTTAGATTTGGTCTTAATCATTCTGTTTGAATGTTTTCAAACGAGTTCACACCCTCAATATACCTATCTTTGAAATATTTTTAATTGATGTGTGATTTGGTGTTTAATCTACAAAGTCTTTGGGAGATCACCTTTATATTAAGCATTCTTCCTTGGCTTTCCAAAGTTAAAAAAGGTTTTCAAAAAAGACTATTCACCCATCTAAGACACTTTCAAAGTGGGTCACTAGGGATCAAGAAAGAAGATGAAGAGTTGAGGTAGTACCTTAGGCTTCAAAGTGGAAGAGAAAGAAATTTCTTTTAAAATATTTGTAATATTTTGTATGGGTGACCACGAGAGATTGTGTACAAAATTTTCCAAAATTGTAAAAAATATGCGAGGGTCGTATAAATGATGTACGAAACAAAAATAGCAAATACACATAGTAGTTGCCTTCGCCTATGTTTTGTCTTCCTGAAACGTCATTTCTCTTTACTCAAATGACCTCTACTCGTCCATTCATTTGTTGTTTTTCTTTAGAATTTGAGATGTGTTTGGTTAGATTTTGAGCGTGTAAAAGATCAACCATATCCTATTGTTTCATTGGCATGTCGTGAATCATCGTGGGTCTCCCTTTTTTAAAACAATGATGATGACAATAAATACATAAATATTTTTTTGAATATGCCATAAATATTGAGTGAAACATTACATTAAACCTAACAAATATGGTGACAAGTAGTGTATACCCATCTTATACACGAACACAACCTAACGTGCAAAATAGTGCACACTACTTACCTAATCGTTTCGTCAATATTAATACTAAAAGGATAAATTTAATGTTGGTCCCTTCTAATATATGGTAAACAACTTTAACCCATTTAATTATTGCCTCGCCACTAAAATCTATCATAATAAAAGCCCAATTATTGGCCTTTAAAATTTCTTTTCCCTCACCAGCTATTTCGGCAAGGGAAGCTCCTTACTCCTGGGAGTAGCTGGATTACATATGTGCAATTGCATACCGTTTTCCATTTCCTTTCTGATTCCAAAAGGAGTAACAAACCTGAACAAGAGTCCAATATCCTCATTGGATCTTCAAAGGAGATCAAAACCTTTTCATTCTTGTTTTGGAATCATTGTTATTGCTTGTCTATTGCACCGATGCAGTAGATTGTTAGTTGATGAAACTCGACCTCTTGATCAGTCTCAAACATGAGACATGGCTGAGCACGAGCAAGATGGGCGTTTGCAAATATGGTATCCAAGATTATACAGTTCCAGAGCTTGGAGACAGCACTGAATCTTCTAACATCCTTTGCTGGAACTCTCCTTTTTATGACAAAGAAGTGTATCATAAATTAAAGCAAACGAGCCAAATAGTCGTGAGATGATCTCTCTAGGTAGGGTAGGCGCCATCTGTGACACACACTAAAAAAAGACTAAAATCAATATTTTCTTCTTTAGCTTTGTACTATGATCTATAGGACATACAGAATGTTTGGCATCCAGTTCATGATCATCAGTTAAATCAGTTTTAAGTTGGTTGAATTAAAATGGAATACAATCCTTTTCACTTGTAGTTACTATGTATAACAAAACAAGTCTAGGATTACCAAAGGCACAACTAAAAGCCAGTCACAAATTGAAATCAATATTTATTTTCATCCCCTGAAAATAAAAATAGATGTAATGAAATGTTTATTTCCCAGAATAGGGTCATACATGAAAAGTGCAAATAAATGATTATCGAAGTCCAATTCTCAGGACTAAAAAACACGTT
Organism: Berberis vulgaris; assembly: GCA_963556465.1. NCBI lineage: Eukaryota > Viridiplantae > Streptophyta > Magnoliopsida > Ranunculales > Berberidaceae > Berberis > Berberis vulgaris. Next base: position 7,445,962 of record OY747130.1, on the reverse strand, counting down.
GAATGAATTAACCCCAGTCCAATGTTGTATACATTTCATTTTGTTCTTTCTTTTCCTAAAGAATAAACATTGCTGTATGAATATGGAATTGAATCTATCATCACAATGCTGAAACCCCCATCGCACCTTAAAAACTGGAGCAAGAGAGCATCAACCCTATATTTACAGTGCTCTGTAACAACTCAACCTTTCAGACATTTTTACAACAATCACCATATCAATAAATTTAAAATAAAAATAAAAATTTGAAGACGCCTCGGAAAACGGATTAAAAATCACCATCTGGAGAACAAAGCTGAAGATGCATCAAAATGTTGTGCGACCTGAACAGAAGAATGAAAATACAGATTAAAACAAAAAGAAGAGGTGTGGCCGCAAATTATGCACAACGTCAACTCCAGCTATCTGTGATTGATTCAAGCAATTGATTAACATTCTGAACCTTGGGCTATACATATTAGCTACCCCCACTACATTAGCCACCCCCACTATATTAGCCACCCCATGTCAGACATGGGAGGTGAAGTCAGTTTTGGTTGGTCACATCTTCAGTACACAAAAACTAAAAAGTGTGATCGCAAAATATGCACTCGTGCCCCCATGATGCATAATTTTATCTACATGCAATATTAATTTTGATACAGAATCAAACATATGGTTCTCTGTAGTATGCAATTGAAATTTAACCTCCCATAACAGTTGACCACTCCAACACAAGCGCCCCCAATTGAGTCAGGTACATGGAGTCTCAACCAAACCTGGCCAAGTCACAAATGGTTAAGAGTCTCATCTTAGTCTGGTCTAGTCATACCTCAGTACAGCGAATAGGGACAGTTGGCAGTTGGGATCACTGATTTCCAGTGAAGTGACTCAACCACACCGGGTCAAGTCACATTCAATATGATTTGGTTGAGCCCTTCTAGGCGGCGAGGAAATGGGCGAGGGGGAGGGGTTTTACATTTAGAATTTCCGGATTTGGTTTCTTGTGTCCACAGTAACAAGATAAAGAAGACAGAAAAAGGGCAAAAAAAAAAAAAAAAAAAAAAAAAAAACTCCCAACTCCCTCCTCTTACAAAGAATTCGCCAATGCAACGCCCAAGGAATGGTGTGTACTAAAATTTGATGTCACATGGAAAAATTGAGAGAAAGGTGTAGGCAGAAAAAAAATTGCTAGTTAATAGAGTAGTGTCATTATGGCATGGAAATGTGGAATATTAATAATAAGGTTGAACCGCTATGGCATGGAAATGTTGGGTTCATAAGGGGATGAGAATCCAGATACTGGAAAAATGTGAATACCAGTTTGGATTGGATGTTTACTAGCACATTAATCCTGAAGTGGGAATAATTCTTTTAATAGAGATAGAACTCTGGACAGCCTACTAAGTTTTAAGTTCACATCCCTGAAGTTGCACACGTTTTACATTGTTCAAAACACATTTTTAAAATTTTTATAGCCTTAAATTACTCCGTTTGAGTTGAAATTTTGTGGAAAATTAATGATTCACATCTAAAACGTGTGTTTCATCCTGCTTCGACATATGCACGCACCTCAAGATACATGTCAAAATGTGGAAAAGTTTCTTTATCATAATCATGAAGCAAGCAATGGCCCACCTTGGGCACGACAGGCCGACCAGCCAGCTCCCATTGTCCAAGACAACCCAAAAGGGTGGTCCTTAGCGGAGCCGATCCTAGGATTTTCAGGGCCCTAGGCAAAGTCATAACATGAGGACCCAATTTCGATATTATATTATGATGAAACAAAAAATAGTTAAGTCAGCGATTTTATTATGGAAATTTTTATATTTTCGCTAGTTTATTACGAGTTCAGCAAAACTACAATTTCTACCACTTTTTAAAATCAGCAATTAAAATGCATGAGATGGGCTTCAAACCTCTGTCAAATCAAAACAAAATCAACAACAAAATGGCCAAGCAACTAACAATATGATGCTTAATGACCAACAATTAAATAAAATTTATTAATATGGGCCCTAAATTCCTTAAAAAGGCCCTAAAATTCGACAAAAAACCAGGGGCCCTAGACGGTCGACTAGTTGGGCTATCCTCAGGGTCGGGACCAATCCTTAGAGACCCACAAATACCGTTTATCAAGACATTTAGTTTTTGGCACATTGTTTTGTCTCTAGGAACAGTGTCCAAACAAGATGAAACTTTGGCACGTTGTTTCTAGTGTTAATTTGTAACTTTCCTAAAAAATTCAGCTCAAACGAAATAAGAAAAAAAATTTAATCTTTTTTTTTTAGTTTGCTAGGGACCCGAAACATGAAATTATCAAAGGGTGTTGTGGGTATGAATTAAGAATTGAGGGACTCCAAGCCCAATCCCCCTTCTTTTAATGTCCTATAAGTGGATACTTTATGTATGGGATGATTTTAAGAATTATTAAATTCTTCAGTGTGTGAGAAATGACACATTTAAGGATAGTTGGAAATATGAAGCAGGGAGCATACAATTACTGAATAGCATGGGATAAAATGCATGCTAGGTATGGACACTTTATCAAATGAATGTACAAAAGCAAGCCGAAAGAGGGTGGCTGGATGCTTACCTCTATAATTTTCAACTAAACAACAACAAAATTAGCTGCCTGAAAAAAGAAATGACCAGGCTGTCATGAAGAATCATTTGTGATGTGAATCACCCTAGGGATGTCATCTTCAGTGCTTTCTGTAGCTGTGCCAATAATGACGGATCCATTCTGCTCATTGCTACATTAAAGGATGCACCATGGAGATTGGCACATACTTGAAGGTTGTCTCGAACTGATTTTTCCAGTGATATCTGTTTGATGAGATCTGAGGCTTGGATCTGGAAAGAGAAACACAAAGCTCACACATAAAACTCGTTATTCAATTAAAATTAGTATCTCTGAAGACATTCAAAGGAACTCACTTGTCTTTTTCTGAAATCTTTGGTTGGAACAGAGCCCTTGCGATGGGAAACAGAAGGGCTCATGTTATCACCACTGTCATCCATGGCAAAAAACATAATATTACAATTCAAGAGTTCTGATAAGGTTTAAATGCAATAAAATCAAAAGTTACCATAAGGAACTCACCTGGACTCTTCCTCGTTGAGATCTCCATCTTCACCCAATATCATACTGGTACAAATGCTACACGAATGAAATATGTCACCTCAATGACCATATAAAAAGATACTGAAATTTGCCCGAGATACGTAGGAGATCTAGACATACCTTAAAATTTGATCAATTCTATCCAGCACTTGAGGCAATCTTAAAGTCAGAATGATAGCAAGAGCTAGACCAAAAATCTTTTTTTGAATGACTGTTGCACTGTCGACCTGTAACCTCAGCAAAAACTCATTCAGAGCCTTATTTCCCTTTTTCATATAAGAGTGGTTAAACAATGATAAACCATTGATTAAGATTTACAGACTTCTAGGTGGGTGTGATTTAACAAAATCCTCCAATTTTAGAAGCCAACTCCAAGATGTTTAACCATTTCCAATTTCAGACCAACAATAAGAGCAGATGTCATAGAATATCTTAATATAAATGGTTATTAAACTGATACTAGGAAATGGCCAAAATAGTTGCACTAAGAGTGGGAACCCTGAGGGAAATTATAATCAAGATACACAGCTTTAAAAGGTATAGGATGGACAATGGTTCTGACAAAACTAGAGAGTTCGGATGTCGGAAGTCAAGTATGCAATCAAAATGCTAAACAAGAAACGTGATCCACACAAATGAAGTTTATAAAGTATCATCTTGGGATTTGTCATTAAGTAGGGGTTTGTGTGATTGAGAAGCAAAGAGAGTGGTTCTTCTCATTGACTCATGGTTGTGGGACTCAAAATCAAAAATATTCTCAGTAGAGAGTTGCTATGACTTTCACACTCCCCAGCCTCAAACAACACCAAACAGCCTTCCCTTCGACTTCTCAGTGCGATTGATTTGGAGCTAGCAAACACCTCCAAGGGAAAACTTTCTTGTCTGGTCTATAGCAGATGGGAGAACCCTAAACATCAACAATCTAGATTGCCATGGTCTCATCATCCCAAACAAATGCTACGTCTGTAATCAGAGTTTTGAATGGACTGAACACTTAATTCTCACTTGTTGTTTGGGAGAAAATGGCGTCGGCTTGTGGTGGTCCCTGTCCAACAGCAAACTCCTCAACCACATGATATGCTCAATGGAACACAAGATGTTTCACCGTCAAAGGGAATTGGATATGGGATAGGTTGCTCATTGCTACACTAGTTGCATGATGGAGGGAACACAATGAGAGAGTATTCGGGGCACAGAAAGGCTACAGGGGCATGCATTCCAATCAAATTCAGCAAATGTAGGAAGTCAAGTATGCAATCAAATGAAGGCTGTGTGCTCAATTAGATCTTGGAGTAATTGGTTGAACATTTCATAACTAGAAAATTTATGAAAAGATTCCAAGTAGTATTCAAGTCTGAGATGATACTGTTAAGAGTTCAGAAACATATTTTCTTTGGCATCCACACAAATGCTTTGCCTTTCCAGCTTTTCAGCATCTTAACAAAGCAAATGGGTCTCCAAGGCATGAGCAGACACAACAGTAGGTAATTTATAAGGTTTCATCGCAGAATGAATAATGACAGTGACAGTGAGAAAGGATGTACAAGGTTGTGGTCTTAACAGAGTACGAGAAATACCAAAAGTTGGTGGTTAGGAACTGTAAGACAAAATAAGTTGAGAAGTGGCTTCAGACAAAACTAAACAAGAAATAAGATTTTTTTTTTTTTTTGAAAAAAAGGGAGTTATAACAATGACATACAGATATCATCAGTGCAGTACCATGTATTAACACAAAATACAGGACACAGAAAACATATATTTTCCATTTGGCTTTCATAATAGTGATGGTAAGAACCAAAAAACAAGGAAATATCACTAAATAACAATGCACAACTACTTATAAGTGAAGTAACAGTAACGATTAAGGTAGACATCCAGAAAACAAAACTGACAAAAAAAGTACTAGATGAACAAGCAAATTGAAATTAAAGGAAACCATAATAGTAAAACATCGCCTACACAACAAACAGGGTAAACAGTCTGAGGAAACCATCAAAAGCATTAATCAGTAGAGTTGTTGCATTATTACCTTCTCAAGCCATTTATCAACCAGACAAAGAAATACATTTTCCTCTAATGAAACACCCGCTTGTTGGAGAGCTATGGAAAGTGAGGGCTCTGATGTTAAATGCGCAAGATAATCGGTATTCATCACCAAGATTCTGGCTAGAATAGCTGCAGCAGAAACCTTTACGGTTGTCCTTGATGGATCACGATCATCTCCTCCACTTAGACTTATTATGATTAATTTCTACAAACACACATGAAATAATTGGAAAACTTCAACAATGAAATCTTCCGAAATGTATTAACCATTTACGATTAATGAGAATACCTCTCTAAAATTGATAACAAGTTTCATCTATATTCAGAAAAAGGTATAACCGAATCATTCAGTCCTCCCTAGAGAATAATTAATCAGGTTTCATAAAGAACATCGTGACTGAAGAAATCCCAAATACCTGAAGAGTTGAGGCAATCAATGGAGGTGCTTCAACAGGAAAACACTGCAAACATAGGATTGAAAATAACATGTAAGTAATAATGTGAATTTCAGTGATCCGTTATGATACATCTGTAAAAACAATTAATACTTGCATCCTTTAGCAAACTCATTAGTTACTAACATAATAGTCATTTTCAACCTGACTAAACAAAAGTCATTCCTGTCAAGATTCAAATTGGATAAGAACACAGTTTCACACGATTGTAGGGCTCAAATAGACTTCAGGCTGATTCTAAAGGAGCTGTAGAATGCATTCTAAACTAGTGCCCCGTTCCTTGGTGTTGCTGGAACATGATGGAGAACATAAGAGAAAGGATGGACAAGTTTGAAGAAGCAAAAATTTCTCATATTTTCAGAGAAGCAAACATGGCGGGCTGATCTATTAGCAGGGAGAACCTCAGTGCAATTCAGATGTGGCTTCCTCCTTTACAAAAGGATCTTGAAAAAATTGTAAGGCAAGATGCTAGGGGTGAATGGTATGTAAGATGAAAAAGGTAGGAGGCTGCACATGATTGGCTCCCCCCTAAGGTGCCAACCTAGTTGGGAAGTGAGATGTTAGTGAATGCAATGATGCAATCACCTCTTATTAGTTCCCTTTTGTTGTTTGTGTTGGGTCTGTAGGGCTTGGGTATATCCTCCCTTATACCTTTGGTTTGATTTTGGATAACATATTGGGTGGGGTCCCTCCAACCCCCTGCTGGCTTTGTCCAAATGGACTTCAGTTAGAAAATGGCTTTAATTGATCTAAGCATGTTTCAACAGATAATATAACTACCCTCCTAACATATTTATCCACATGAAAAATGAACTACTAGTTGCAACAATTCTGGAATCTGAAGCATTTATTTCATCATTAAAGTCCCGAAAATTAGAGCATGAGTTGTGGTGCTCTAGCAAAGGATAATAATTGGTAAGAACTTCCAAATAATCACTTTCTGGATGAACTTCCTGATAATCTCTTTCTAGATGAACTTCCTGATAATCTGATCAAATGCGGCTTCAAGAGATGATAACAAAATGAATGTTCCAAATTCTTCTGGTTATAATCCTCTGACCAGACTGGTTTGTTACAATTTAGTGAGACTAAAGTCTACCGCTTGATATATGCTAGATCTGTACTCTCTAACAGCTAAACTTTTGATTAATTAGTGATTTATCACGAGGGCAGATCTAACATGTATGAAGTGGTCAAAGATCTAACCTTCGCCTGGAATTTTTGTCGAATATCAAGTTTGATTAATTTATCGATTTTTAACAGTAAAGTTGTACGGTAGGTTGATTTTCAGTGTGGATGATCTCTATCAGAGAGACCCTCCAAATATTCGCACTCAAATAAATTCCACGTGGATTTCATACACCTGTGTATATGGTCATTTGAAGCCCAGCTGGCACATTGTAATCAACTAAATGTGTTTGGGTTTATTTTATCCTTCTTGATCTAGTTGAGGTATGCATTCTTGGAAAACGTGAAATATTTCACAAAATTTAGACATCTAATCGAATTAAAGAGGCCAACCAAACATCCCCTAGTCAGTCTAAGAAACAGTTCATATTCAAGGGAGTAATCTCCAGAATCAAAAGACCATCTTCACAAAAAATCGGCAAAATCAACTCACTTTAATGGGGGTCTTAAACAGCTTAAAAAAAACCATAAGCATCTACAAACAACACATAAAGTTGATAAATGGTTTTATTATCCTTGTATTCACTACAAAGCCTGGGAAATAGCTTTTTGCAAGTCCTGCAAAATGAAGTAGGTACAGGATTCATTTAGGAACTTAATCAAAGTTTATGTTCATAGTGTGCAGAAAAAGAGGACCAACAATGTAACCGTTTTTAACTCAGAGAAGCTTATCCAGGACGTGTATTGACTAGACATGGTAATAGGAACTGACAAAGTGATAAGGATACACTAGTTTCACCTAATTGTATTTAGGAGATTTAGAAATAACCTGAGATTGAAAAAAAAAAAAAAAAAAAAAAAAGAGGCAATATAAAAACACCCATATTTCTTAGGTACGCTTGCAAAGGATTCATACACAAGTACCTGTATTAAAATTTCGACAACCGGCAATAATGACTTCAGTCCTCTATCATTCACATTTCCAACCATTGAATCAAGAAGTTTAGCCAAACTTGAAGCGTGCATATTTAAAAACTCAGTTCCACCCAAAATTATGTAGCTCTCAATGATATTGACAGCAACCTGCAGTTGGAAAGTTCAAGGGTTGATTTCATAACTCATAAAATTTGGAACACAAAAGAATGGAGATTGCAGTAGCCAAATGTCTGATGAAAAGCAACTCAAAATATTAGTACAAAATTGATATAAATACTAGGTAGAAGCATCAAAAAAAAATAACTAACAATAAACAAATGGGTAAAAGTTTCTCTAACCTTAGCTCTTCTCAATTCATAAACTCATAAAACAACTCCTCACATTATGAGACCTAAAGCTTTCATAGTAAATATATCGAACCCTTATAGAAACCTTAAAAATGAAAATAAAAATATTAAATGCCACCACAACCCAATTAAATATTTTTGTTAAAAAAAAAAAAGAATTAAGGCTTTGAGGCATGATTCCTATCAAACGCCAACTTGGAAAGGCTCGTCCTTGAAGCTTTAGGACAAATTTTCTCAAAGATACACCAATAGTAGTCTGCCTCTAAATCTTCCTTTGTAATTGCTCAAGCCATAAAACACTCCGCCAAACATAATTTTCAGCATGATCCCCATGCAATTTTGCCTTAAAAGTGTCCTATATAGGATCACAAAATGTACTAAAAGGCCTTACATCAAAATCCCGGCGGCAGTGAATAGCAAAAGCAGTCCCATAAGACTCTTCCTGAACTGTTGGGTGCACATATAACCTAAGTTATGTGAGCTGGAGTGGGCCTCTACTTAAAGACCCGAGACCTACCTGGCTGCTGAATTTGGCTTATATGTTATGTGACCCTAGTCAGCAATTCTGGGCCCTTGATCAACCCATTAACAGGTTATGGCCCTCATTAAAGGAAACATGGGCTTTTAAAACCTTAAAACAAGTGGTTTTGAGAGGACCTGACCAGGCTGCCCAGAAGAAGACTGGTCCTCGTGAATTTAGAGAAAAACTCTTAAAGCCCAATCAAACAACCACTTCCAACCTATCTCGTGGAAACGATGACAACTCCTATGATGCTTATTGCATAGGCTGCGAGAAGATAATCCCTACAAAGGTGGGGAGGGGCATCAAAAGTTATCTCAAAAGGCCGATGATGCCTTAATCGCGATTTGGTAAGGTTTAGACTTGCTATGATCACAAGAAACTCTCTGATTATTAGATTATGTTATTACAACACGAAAGTGTGTCATGTCTGACATGGATATGAGGTGTAAGACACATCGACTAAAATCTAATATGGCGACATGCATATTTATTTGTTGTTTCAAGTTTACAGCTATAAACATTATTATATTAGTCATATTATTGACATTATTTGTTATACTAGTGTTATTATACTTGTACAATCTAAGCATGGAGTGTCCAACTCGTATCAAGGTGTTAGAATGTCCAAAACGTGTCTGACAGAGGACTTTTGGTAACGAAGTGTCCTTAGAAAGAGACTAATAGGTTCTCAATATGAGCGATGGGTTAATTATTTAATCATATAACCCTATAACCTTTAGCCACAACAATCACTAATCAACCCTTATCCCTTATCTGTAATTCATGCCATCCAACCAAACAATGCAAGGAAACTTAGCTGCTGAAAACTGTTGCAGACAAGATTCTCAAGTAATGACTAACGAAAAAATCAAAAACAGAACTAATAGTATAGTTGTAAGGAGCTCACCTGCAAATGATCAAAACTTCTTTCCATGATATCAACTAGACAGGGAAAGAAACCCAATAGTTGAGGCACCATAGTCGGAGCATTAGAGAGTGTGGCTTCCCATAGCTGCATGAAATTAAATAATGGAATAAGTAGTAGATTATGTTATCATTTCTTTTAACTGTGATAAATGATGATAGCAACAATCCAAAGACCTAAAAATAGGTAAGAGTCATTCTCTAACCAGAACACTGTCCTCCAGAAGATTCAGTTCATCAGGGCTATTTATATCAATACCCTTATGCAGAATAGGCAATAACATGTTGTAACAAATAGGTGATTGGCAACCAAGAGCAACCACAAAGTTGCAGAGTGCAACAAGAATTTGCATTTGTAGCAGACTTTCGCCAGTAGATTCCTCCCATACCTGATCCCATATGAAAGAAAACTAATCTTATTGATATCCTCAAACCCATCACAACAGTCCAAGAATAATAACATCAATATTACTATTCAAAATAGTACTTAAGTTCTCATCTCATCTATAATAACTAAATAAATACTAAAGTTACAGATATCTCTCTAATTTCTACCAGCTTTATTATTTTTCATATGGACTTTGTTCCAATGTTTTTCATGGCATCTATATTGCATGAATCCTGATACAGAGCATGTGAAGTTTAAGTCGTAGACACCAATCATTATGATCAGAAGGACTGATATTGCCACATATCCGGAAGACTAATCTCCCAAGTGCAGCCATCACTTTTATGCAACTAACAAAACTGAACACCAGTATGGGGAAAATAAAGAAACAATTGAAGAAATAGGGCGCCGTTTAATAAATACCTTCAGGAAGAACTCCAACAACTTGTTTGCAAATGGAATTATCCCATTAACATGTTCAATAAGCATAGAGATGAAGTTCAGAACTTGAACCTGAAGATAAAACATGAGAGAAGCACAAGCTTTAGCTGAGATTTCTAATTAACTGTAAGGTAGAAAATACAGGAAAACAAGGATATGGAAACCAATGGAATGAGGAATCAGCCTCAATTTTAAAGAGAATGCGACACGGCTGAGTTATTAATGCTTCCTAATAATTTCATTCCAGTGGACCAGAAAATATTCAAAATATCTCCTACTCAAACACATCAAGAAGCATGTTCATGATCTTCTCTTTCATTTCCTTAAATTGAACACCAAAATCTGTCCATGGTATTGAAGAAACTTTCTCCCTTACAAAATGTCAGATCTGTCTTAAACTTATACGATCTCCAAACCCTATTTGGAAGACTTTCCTTGCCCATCTCTTCCTCAACGCCTTACCTGTTGAGATTCCATTTGAGAGGCAAGTTGAGAAGTTCACTCCTTCAGATCTCAGATCAATGCTTTCTAACTTGCTGAGCACCTAACTCTTTGGCCAAAAGCATGAACGATTTATTTCCATGTAAATAATAAAAATTGGTGTGCATATTCTTACTTTACAACAATCCACAAAACAGAATTCCTATTGCATCCTATGTAATTAAATCGTTAATTGGACCCTAACCGGTTCAGGAATGATATGAGATCAAGGAAGCACGGACTCTTCGAAAAACTTGTCGCACCCATGTCTGACGTGTATCCAACACTGACACTTGCTCGATTCGACTTTAACAAGTATCAGACACTTGGTCAATGTGCCGGCGGGGTCAGAAACATGATGGTCAATGTGGTCAACGTGCCGGACGACACACCCAAAACTCGGTCAGGACATAATCAAGACTCGACAACCAAATTTATTTTATTTCTTATTTTTAATTGGACCCATATAACCCCCTAATTTGAAGGTTGTTAATCCATCCGAAGTGAGAAACTTTCAATTACGATTTAATAATCAAGATAGAAATTAAGGGCGATGAAAAGCAACTAAAGCATAGACTTCTTCTTAATCTTTGTTTATTCTTCTCTTTGATTATTTTTTCCTCTTCTTTATTTTACTCTTTTTTTGACAAAATGTTATTTTCTTCTCCACTTTTATACCTTTTCTTTTTCTCTACTTTTCTTTTTTCATGTTCTTCTCTATTTATTTTTCCTACTTGCAATAGAAAGATGGATGCATTGTTTGTTTTTCTATTTAAACTCTTTCTTTATTGAATTGTTGTTTATCTTCATTTAGTTTTTCTTGAAAAACAAGGTATGACGTGTCACATTGTCGCCGAGTCCTAGTTCTTTGAGAATTGTCGAGTCGGTGTGTCGTGTCCGTGTCTAACGCGACGCGCGTCTGTCTTCGTGCATCCGTGTATGAGATTTATCGGGATTAATCAGAATTAATCAGCCTACGTTTTATTTACATATTTTCTCAACTCCTCTATAATATGTTTACTATAAATTTTTTAAATTAATGTATATTGAAGTATTAAACATCACATACCACAATTTAAGGCAAATTAAAAACATAATTAAAAATTCAATGTTAGATAAAGGCGTTCAAATTCTTTAGCTTAGCTTGTTATTTTCAATTGGTAGTTTTTCTCTCTTCTTAGATTATGTATGTATGTGTATGTATATATATATATATATTGATTTTTCTTTCTCTTAAATTGTTTCACTCTTGTTATTGCCTAATGGGTTAGAGTATTTATGAGGTTAAGGAAAAATTAGAAAAATTAAATTAAATTTCTCCCGTTTATTTATAACGTTTACCATATACCAATTAATCGGTGAATAAAAGCGATTAATCGGCAAACGTCAATAAATCATAGAATACTCGGGCTAGAGATTGTTGAAACAATTAATTTGAAAACCGTAATGCTCTACTAGCGAGAAGAGATTAACGGGGATTAATCGCCGATTAATCATCGATTTAATACCAGAGTATGCATCTCAAATAATAGATTTTTCCACCAACTTATCATAAAAATGAGCTAACCAAGACAATCATTCTTTCTTTTCTTTTTTCCTATTGTTTTGTTTATTACGTTTTTTTTTCCTTCCCTTTTTTAATTTTTATTTTTTCAAGTTCAATTCCATTGGAAACCGCTAAAGGTTAATGAACACCCAAAAACAAAACAAAACGGAGAAATATAGTTCACCATCAACAACCATTGAAGGTCCCAACCTCCATGACAAAAGTCAGAATACATCCTCAAAATTGTCACCCTCCCCTCGACTCATGCCCAAAAAAATTAAATCTTCGTCGGCCCGACTGAGACCTATAAACTCCATCACTCCAGAGAAATCAAATGAAGGATTACCACAACAGGCTTCATTGTCTATGAAAACCCCCCATTTTGCCCATTTCCTACATCCTTCTCACTAAGGAGTATGGAGCTCAATCCACAAACCTGTGCATCTCCTCCACCTTTGTAGTTTCTATCATGTTCATGTGCAAGTGTAATTGGTTTATCCCTTCCTCCACCCTAACACCAAATCATTCCACCGCACCTCATTCTTGTACAATCACATACCGTAAGTACTTGACACAACTTCTTCAAGAGTTAACTGTCCTCCACACACCATAGTTCTACTAGAACCTCAACTTATTTGTCCCATGCTACAAAAAATACCTAGAAGTAATGAGTACGGATAACATTGAAAATACTCCTCGAAAGGCTTGACCAATAGGTAATTTAACCTCCTCCATATTTGAGTACTACTTTCCTCCACAAACCCTCTGTCAACGTTCCAATCATTTTACGCGATTTCCCACTTGAACAGTGTGCATTATTAGATTGGTTTATAGATGGAGCCATCATATTTATGCAAACACGCACATAATATATACATATATATATATATATGTGTGTGTGTGTATAGTGTTGTGAACACATGTAAGCAACACACATAATATATACATATATATATACATCAAATATATATATATATATATGTGTGTGTGTGTGTATAGTGTTGTGAACACATGTAAGCACTGCATCATCATATGAGTGAGAAGGCTGAGAAGTAACAAACTAGTAGCACAAACTGCAGCTAAATAGTGAATTTACCTTTGAGTCGAACTCCTGAACTTCTTCCACCAACTTAAAACATAAATTCCAACATGTTGGAAGCAGATCAGCAAAATCTTGCTCAGAGAAGCTTGCATCCTCAATCAGGAAACTTAAAGACCGACAAGCCGCCAGCTAACAGTGTGCCCATAATTTCAATAAACAAGTGTAACAAAAATAATAATGCTAAAATGATACCAAAATCTAATTTTTAAAGCAGATAATAGAACATGCAGAAAATGGAATTAAGTAAAAAAGAGATCTGCAGAAGTAGCGCATACCCTAACAGCTAAATCTTTGTCCTGAAGCAATCTGATCATAGCACAGTAGACGGGCCTTTTGATATCATCTTTTATCTACCAAAAAAATATATTAAAAAAAAATTAAGTAGCCCAAACATCTATGAATTTATTTCAGGGATTCAATTTCATTCAGTTCATTGAGAATGTAGCACATGCTCATATTCTCAGCCTTAAAGTAATATGCTTGCTTCAAAGGAAATATACATGAACTTTTGTCATAAACCCTAAATTAGGTAAGAGTATGTCCAACCATCAATCTTCTGGAGATAAACATGTTATATATTAAATTCCTAAAGATATCCTTGTCAAAACTTGCTTCCATTATAAACACTAAGATTCCCCTTTCACTTACAGTGTCTGAACTTGATCCAGGTGTCAGTTGGGTTAGACCAAGTTACAATTTCCCCCCCCAAAGGCAAGAAACTTTGGTATCCTTATCACGTTAGCGACTTGATTGGAACGTAGTGAAAGATTATTCATAGAATTATACATGAGATCGGTATATTGGATGTGAGAGTTACACTTTTTTCTTGGCATTGGTGTTTGTATTTAGAAGCTTTCTCCTTCACTTTTTTGTTTTTGAGCATCATATCTGTTTGTGAGTGCGACTAAAATATTGTACCAAACTTGGGAAGCAAAACCACATTATATTAGTTTGTTACTCATACAACGTGTTTTATACTTGACTAAACTAGCTAGTTGTAAAGATGTCAACCTTCATTCCAACAAATGTGGTGATCAACTCAAGATAATTCGAAAGGATTAACATTGACACTATAAACATCAGGCATTTCGTTGATACTATAAAATAAAACATAGCTAACCTCTTCTCCAGTGCTTCAATCACCAGGTTCCAAATATCCTTAGACCTAAGTAAACCAAGAAAATGCAATAGCGGAGATTATACACCCCATTATAATAGCAACCTCTTCAACATCAACACCTTTTCCAACCCATAATTCATGCACTTAGGAAAGTTGAAGTTTATGACTGAGGCATTAGATACTGACACAATCTTGAGAACTTCCATAAGTAGTTCGGTGCCAATCTGCAAATTGAACTTAAAGTAACACAAAGATCCTTCTCCCTAGCCTTGGACACTAATAATTGACAATATGAGGAAGGCCTATGATGTATCTTAAGATATTAAGAGGCAACTGACTTTAAAAAGAGAGGTCCTGGTTCCAACTCCTTAAATATAAATGTAAAAAAGATAAATTTGGATGAAATATAATAAAGAACCCACCAACTCTAGAAAAGAGAGTTCGAGAAATCGCCATCGGACTAAGCACGAAAGAAAGAGGAGAGCTCCTCCAGATGGGGGAAAAACTTTAAAGAACTTTATATGATCACGAATAGAAAATGGGCAACTATGTAAAACGTATTAAGCTATTTCCAAAGATTTTAAAGAATTAAAACCAAGGCCCCCCACCCAAAAAAAAAAATTTAAGACTAGTCCACACTACGCAGATCCCGACAGGGGACAAAACCTCCCACCCTCAAGTAACACGTGTACCACTCTCACTTATTTTGCTCTTCAACTAGCCTATATCCTCTTCCATCAACGTCTCATCCTCCAAAGACTTGTCGCTAGCCTCAACTGTCCTTATCAATCCTCCACTGAGGTGCTATATTCCATCTTCTTAATCTTCCATGACAACCTCCACTGAAATGACCAACTCCACCTTAATAGGAAATCCTGTGTCTACAGTCCTGCATTCTAAACCAAAGCACCTAACAAAAATCCACTCAAATCTATCTTCTCCTCACCTTCATCAGCAAGCCCTAGCTATGCTCACCATTTGTGATGCTCGCTTTGACTTCCTACAATGAGAAAGGATGCTACACCAACTGCATAATGACTAAACATAGATTTATAATCCTGGCATGCATGGAACCAAAAGAAACAAGTGAATATGCACACTTTTCCACATCAAATCAAAAAATCAAAAATGAGTTTTAAGTTGATAGGTCCAGCAAACGCTTACAAACCAAAACATAACTGAACATGACAAAGTTTCACAACTTGAATAAATTCTCAAAACTCAAACTAAAACTATTTACTAGTTATTCTTCATGCCTATTTAAACTAAATAAAACAAATACCTAACTAAACCCTAAACTTATTAGACTCCTACTCTACTTGGGCTTATAATGGACCAACCCAATAGTGAATTAAATATAAAAATAAACAAATATTAAGCATTCTCCCCCGCTTCGAAAAGCTCATCCTCGAGCTTTGAGGATGCAATCTCCGTAAGAGTCGACCTCGAAATTTGCCTTTGTAGTTACTCGTGCCACAAACCATTAAATTTAAATTGTGTCACAAACTATAAAGGCGAATATGAGCCTCCGGCTCTAAAATTGATAGGTTCAGTGGAAGCTTGACTCTTACTCTAGTTGGGCTTAACCCATATTACATCATTCTCCCCCGCTTCGAAAAGCTCGTTCAGGTTGCAGCAATCTTCAAAAAATGTGACAATAAGAGTCGACCTCGAAATTTGCCTTTGTTGTTACTCGTACCACAAACAATTAATTATAAATTGTTCCACAAACTACAAAGGTGGAAGATGAGTCATCGGCTCTAAAATTGATAGGTTCAGCGAAAGCTTATACAAAGTTTCACAACTTGAATAAATTTTCAAAACTCAAACTATACTACTTACCAAGTTATTATTCATACCTATTTAAACTAAATAAAACAAAAACTAACTAAATCATAAACTTATTGGACTCCTACTCTACTTGGGCTTATAATGGACAAACCCAATAGTGAATTAAATATATAAATAACCCATATTACATTATCCTCCCTTGCTTCGAAAAGCCCGTCCTCGAGCTTTGAGGATGCAATCTCTGAAAAATGTGTCGGAGTCGACCTCGAAATTTTCCTTTGTAGTTACTCGTAACACAAATAATTAAATCTAAATTGTGCACAAACTATAAAGGCAAATATGGGTCCCCGAATCAAAGGATATCTATTGTGAAATTTCAATGTTTTTGAGAGCAAACTTTCATGAAATCGAGCTTCAAAATTGTCCCAGATCAGATCACATAGTTTGTCCTATGGTGGCACATGATCTATGTAGTGGTGGTAAATAGTTTCATTGTCAGAATCAGAAGTCTGTGGTGGTTCAAGGCCATTCCTGCAGATGTAAATAGCAACAAAATCATTAAAACTATGAGGTGGTACTATTTGATTCTGTGAGTGCAAATAACACCACAAATTTGAAGGTCATCTTCTCCAAATGAATTGTAATAGGATGGGAGTCTGGTGTCATGTGGCATTGTGTTGGTCGACGTGGTTGTTGGTCAATGGGGGTGGACGGAGGCAAGCAAGGTCTCGGCGGAGCATATCACAATGTCTCCGGCTATTGAGTTTACGAGGACGATTCAGTTCATTGTGGTGAAAGAGATAGGGTTGTTTCCCTTTGTAAGGGTTGTTGGGTATTAGAACAATGGTGGTGTTGCCCTTGAGATTGATTTGGAGATAGCAGTTGATGGGGTTCGACTCAATCAGGTCGACAATAGCGATACTGAACCAAAACAATTTGTTTGTTGCCTCTCCACTTCTATTTGTTCATCTCTACCTTTTCTTCTTCTTCTTATTCTTCTTTGAGTATTTGAAGGGCTAGTGTAGGGTTGAACAAAAAATCGACCGAACCGAACAAACAAATTTGGTTTAGTTATTTGGTTTCGGTTCAGTTCGATTTAGAAAATTGCAAAATCGAAAGGTTCGATTTTCGGTTTTGAAGTTAATATAACCAAAAAAACTGAACTAACCGAATTATTACAAACGTATTTCAAAAATATATTAAAGCATTATGTTGAAAAGATTTTTTCTTTCATCCTTTCAAACAGGAAAATTATAATTAATTTGACAATGCATTTATGAAAGTGAACCAATTAACTTTATTCAAAAAATTATTTCTTTCATTTTTTTAAACAAGAAAATAATAATTAACCTGACACTGTATTCATGAGAGTGGGACCAACATGTGCTACTTATGCATTAACTTTTGGCACCCATCCTGCAATCACACGCTCCTTTGCAGCCTTTGAAATGACTCTTGAGGGAAAAACAACTTTGTGTACTTATTAACATAGGTCAAATCTTTTGGGATGGTGAGCCTTTGAAATGTTCGAGAGTAATGAGAAGATGGAACAACTGAGGTGCCAAATCCAAATAGGGAGCAGAAATCTTCCCCCTATTGACGAAGGGACCATAGGCTCGTCCAAAACGCGCAATTCATCCAACAGGGTAGGGAAGATCTTTGATCCCACTGAAGTGTATTCGGGAGGTGTAACAACAGATGGTTCTTAGTATTTCTCCTCAATGATATGTGTGATCACATCAAAGTCTAGTACTCATTTGTCGACCTTCCCCTTTGGACTGATCTCTAAGAACCATGGGGTTTGTTGTCAACATCGATCAAGTGGGTCTTGTTAGGAACATTCTTTTCTTCCAGTGTGAGAACTGTTTGAGTGAAAGAGCGGTCTCCAAGCACATTAGAAATACCAACAGTTGCCTCAGCAAGGGTGTGCTTGAGTGGGGAGAAACACATCTCTTTGAATGCTTCAAACAGAGAGAAAAAATATAGAAGGATGTGGTCATGCAGGTTGCATACTCATCTCTTTGGTTGTTCTTCATGTGGGTAAAAATATAGTGAAGCAAGGTATAGAGGAGACGACATAAGTTGTGTATTTGAGGGGGCAGTGAGTGTAATAGTTACTCACAGAGAGTGAATAACTAGGAGTAGGGGGTTGGGACAGACCTGTGAGTTGGAATTCTCTTCCTTCTTTTGCAAGAATTCTCTTCCTTCTTTTGCAAGAATTCTCTTCTTCCTCTTCAAGTTATCTCTCTTCTCTCAAATGTTCAGCACAGACTTTCAAAGCCATTACTGAAGAGAGAACTCTTGGCTATTGAGGTTAATCGATCGAGTAAATAAACAAAGCTTGAACCGACAAAACTGAAGGAATCGACCGAATCATTCGGTTCAGTTTCGGCTTGGTTTGTATAACGGTTCAGCCTGTTTCAATTTACAGTATGTGAAAACCGATTATAACGGTTCGGTTGGTGGTTTTGGCCAAAACCGACCCGAACCGAACCATTTTCAGTATTAGGCTAGGGTTTTCCAAAATTTTCTGATTTCAAACAAAAACAATGGTACCGCAATGAGCAACTCGTAATTCATGGCCCATAAAATTGGGGAAATTAGGGTTGTTAAGCACAACCACCCCTTTTGTGAACTTCTTTGATCTTCCGATTTTTTCACAATTTTGTGATGTGTTTCGGTTTCACAATGCAATGACTTGCGGATAACCATATACCATTCGTACACATCAAACATAGGTGGTTTTTTCCAATCAATGGTGACTTTTTGCAGCATCTTTTCCAAAATTTTACCAGCTCTGATACCAAAATTGATAGGTTCAGCAGAAGCTTGCGAACCAAAACTTTATAGACAAAGTTTCACAACTTGAATAAATTCTCAAAAAATCAAACTAAAATTACTTACCAAGTTATTCTTCATGCCTAGTTAAACTAAATAAAACAAAAATCTAACTAAACCCTAAACTTATTGGACTCCTACTCTACTTGAGCTTATAATGGACAAATCCAATTGTGAATTAACTACATAAATAACCCATATTACATCATAAGTACAAGTACAGGAAAAGGATTTCACCTCTGAAACCCATTGCCCCAATAAAAGTGCAACTTTCCGATGGATAATGCGCATATTTGGATGATCATTCATGAGTTCAAGGGATAAAGCACCATTGAACCTGCAGAAAATAATTTAGCCAGCAAGGATAAATAACAGAAGAATTACCTACAGGCTAAAAATTGACAGAATATCATGAGCATTACAAGAGACACATTAGATAGCGAGACACCAGCATCTCAATTAAAACCATTGAAAATAGACTATATATCCTCAATAGTAAAAAAAAAAAAATTATATGCTATTAGGACTAGCACAAAATTGAGAGGATTGCATCAAATGTGCAACACCAGTTCCACAGAAAGGTGTTCCCCTCGAAAATTGTGAAATTGCACATCCTAATGCCTATGGTGTACATGAGCACTTATCTTTCTAACAAATCTCCGTGATCCTAATAACATTCTCTACCAAAAATATTTAAAGTATTTAAAGGAAGGGCTAGATCCAGGACTCGTAGGTAGAATTGAATTTTATTTCACCTACTAACCCCCAAAAGGCAAAAACTCATGCTTACCAATCTTTAAAGTTCAGGTAATTTGAGAGCTCATAATATACATGTCCAGCAGCAGCATAAGCAGCATCCTTGAGAAGCATTCCTGGAGTAATTGCACTTTCTGAAGCTGGACAACCATTCATTGCTTCTTGAAGAATGGAAACAACCACAGGACCTAACAGCTGAGAAGAGAAACAGATATCTCATACGATTGCTCTTTACTACCAATTCAATGATAAAAGTTCAAAACAATCATGCCCCATAGGAATTTTGACAAGAAGTAAAAAAGAAGATTTGAATGGCAATGACCTAAGAGCATCCTTACCTGACTATGGTTTTCAAACAAAACAATGTATAGAGCTTCTGCACATGGCCTCAGTTTTTCTGTCCATTGAATCATATCCTGCTCATGATGAAATGATTCTGGGTCCTGATACCAGTCATCTAGATCACTTGATGTTAAAATGAAGTACCTGTCAGATGAAATAGCACCATAATAGTTTTTTAAGAGGCGGCCCATTGTATTATCACACGGTGACAATGCATATTGTATAACATGATATCAACTCCCCATTAAAACACAAGTATGCACTCCACCAGAATTTCTTGGAGACATTATATATACCAATGATTTATTTTAATAAATGTTCAAACTTTTCTCAAGAATTAAAAATAGGATAAAAAAATTTTAATTAAAAAGGAACTTGAAAAAAAAATATTTAATAATAATAATAACAAAAGGCTGAGTTGTGGTTATGACTCTTATCATTACTACTAAAACTTTTTGCATCATCACTAAACCAACAAATAGAAAGCAGGATGTTGAGAAAGAGATCAACCCTGCAACATATTCCAAAATAACTAAGTTTGCCAACTATTCAACAACAAAACATACACAGGAATTTCAAAGATGTAGAGAGGTGGTAAAAGTTACGAGAAAGTTGTACGGTAATCACCTTCTTATCAATATGTTACACAAAAGTATTATGCGCTCGTTAGGCAAAAGTGATGTAAGTATGTCATGAACAACAATTGAGATGTTTTTCTTCATCTGCTCTCTTGAAACCCCATTCTCACTGACTACACGACCTGTGAGAAGATTCTGCTTGTATTCTTTACACTCTAATATAGATTTCACCACGATCATACACTGAATTAGGAATTCTTCGAAAGATGAAATTTCTGGTTCTGGATTTGTTATCCTAGTCACACAGAAGTCCATGACAGGTGGAAGAACACATTTATCTGCAAAAGAATATGGATGACGGCCCTGTATTATGATTAGAACCTTCATCAACTTGGTGCATGCCCTCTTAGTGAAGTCCCAAAATTTATGATGCCGATCTTGGAAAGATGAATCTGCATGAAAATAAATATAACCTTGGTATTACCAAAAACTTCTCTTTTGCACTATTTATTGAACATTATGAAAGGTGGTAGGGAATTCTTTTTCCTTCAGTAACATAATCCAATTCAAGGTAAACCAGCATGACACTATGACATCACCCAGTTATGATGCTATCCTTAGTGGATAACCCTAGGAATATTGTGATCAAATAAAGTGTTTGTTCTATAAACTAAAAGGGACAAATAACTATGTGAGACAGACTGTGGAGTATCTGAAAGTCACACTGAGTTTTTTTTTCTAGTAGATCAGATTATTTAATATTCATAAAAGTTAAAATCTAATATGATTTATGGCACAGCCTATGTGAATGCAGGTAGCTCGGGAGTTGGGACCTCACAATTTGTGAAGTCACCCTCTGATTTTGATGTTTGTGATTCATTTAATTGTTCCATTCTATCCAAATATCATTAAACGATGATTATAAATTAGTATAACATATAAGAAATAAGCCAATACCTTAATAGTTTGATTTTGACAATTGGGATTAAATTATTTATAAAAAAATAAGTTTATTAAAAGTGTGTTTGTTGAAAACACTTAAAAGATGTTACTAAATGTTGATACTACTGAAAATAAACCCTATATATTGAATATCAGAGTAGAAAATTTTCTTGTTGGATTCATTATAAATCGAAATCAAGATTTGTGACGAGTGGTGAGGACCAGGCAAGTCCCTCCTAGGGCCTGTTTTCTTCTTTTGTCCATCATCAACAGCCGAATCCTCACCGTGGCGTGGATAACCTTAATAGAAGAGGAATGACACTTCCTAATCATTATGAATTATGTGGAGCTTCTCAAGAGTCTGCCGATCACCTTCTCTTATTTTGCCAATTCTCTGCCTCCATTTGGAGGAAACTCTATGCAGATTTCCGCATCAATCCTCCCACTCCTGCCACTTCTCTTGATTGGTCTGAGCGGTGGGTTTCAGCTAATAGATCCAGGTTGAATTTATCCCCTATTGGGGAATGGATTTGGGAGAGATCTCCTCATGCTTTTGCATGATAATACGGAGAGAAATGAACAACAGAATAAGTCAAAGGCTAGGGCTCTTGATAGACTGTGATTGGATATCAAAGCTTAGTTGTGGGTATAGGATTTCACCTGGGGTGTTTTGCAAGATTGTCACTACTCTTCTTGTATTGCTCTTCTTGTATGTTTGATCGGAGAGACATTGTCCATAACAGAATTTACTCGATAATTGTACATTTTGGTCCAGCCCTGATTCCAAGTGCTAGATTTTTTTTTTCTCAATGAAATCCTCTTTGTTTTTCTGATTAAAAAATATATATATACTTGCGACGAGTGTTCTTGCTTATATGCAATGGTAATTCAAACACACTAACAACCAACACTTAATAAGAAATTTCTAGATGGCTGGATTCTCAAAATTAAGATGTAAGTGGTTGAAAAAGTAACAAGCTTGCTCAAAGTGATGCAAAATAACATTTCTTATGGAGGTATACTAAATCTGAAAATTGGAATAATAATAGTTATAGACATGCGGGCAGGGTGGTGGCTATGTTGTCATGGGCGAGGCAAGGCATGAGGCGCCAAGGTCCGCCTCTAGAGCCTTGGCGAGGCGACGCAAGGCGCTGCCACGGCCGAGCCTTTTTTTAATAGGATACAGATTTTTATGTAATAACCACCACCTTGACTAGTGTATTGGCTCTTCGGCACATTAAGGCTAGGGCGAGGCACTGCCGTGGCGGAGCCCCCGACAACATAGGGTGGTGGGGGCATACTTGCCTAAGGACAAATGTAAAAGAATATGTTTTATTTACTTAAACCAAACTCATTCATTGTACTTCCAACAAACTACTACAATGACATGCTTCTTGAAGCAATAGCAAGAAGAGATGTTCCCTTGAATGTATTAAAGAAAAAAACCCTTCCATAAACTCTATAGAGTTCCCCAGAAATTACAAAAATAAGCGTTAGATGAAGTGAAAACAAGTGAGTGTGTCAACAATAAGTGTTAGATGAAGTGAAAACAAGTGAGTGTGTCAACAGTAGTGTAGTGTGAGAAGTATGAGAAGAAAAAACTTACAATAAGGAAGGAATGACTGGACAGCATTCAAGAGCACTGGACAAACTTCCTTGACAGGCCGTACCTCCTAAAGAAGAAAGAAAAGATATTAACACTTACAAGAAGTTGCAGGATTTTATATTCTCTATAAGGGAATAGAGAATACCTGTAAAGATTTTGCGTCACTTTGGAATCCCGAAATGACCAATTGCCTAACTACCTTTGAACAAAATAACCATCTCTCACATGTTAGATAGAGATCATCTTGTTGCTCAACCGGAGCATTCGAAGTAAAACTCTGAGAAAGTGCAGAGAAAGAGTGCAGTATGGTCTGCACATCACTCTGCCAAAGGTGCCAACTGAATTCAAAAAGGTGGGAGGATATCTGCAAAAAAAAAAAAAAAACACAACTAATGTCAGCTTCAACTGCACAATCAAGTTTTATCTTATTTGAACAGAGAAAGCAGGAATGGATATGCATTAGTTAATGATTGTAATTCCCATCTTAAAGCAATCAAATAAATTAGCTAGATCAGAAAACCATTGCATTCTAATGGTGGATAAATGAGACCATCCCAAATCGGGTTTATTTTTATACAAAAGACCTGGCTAGCACCAATGTCATTATGCCAACATGTAAGTTGCCTATTGCTGGTTGTGATTACTGTAAAAAGATATATAGCATGCTCTCCCGGCACCCATGTTGTCTGGGGAGCTAAGCAATGCGAGGCCTCAAAGGGACCTGTGGACCCACCCCTCTGGCACCTCAAATTGCGAAGGTACCATGCACATAACGTTTCTGACTTCGATGTTTGTGAATGATTACATTGCTCCATTGCCAGCAAGTGGTCTTGATTTCCTACTCACGGTATGGAGATTGAAAATGGCGACATTCTTAACTGTAGATATAATCAACTAATGTCGAATCAAACAGCTATTAACTATATGGAATGTATGAAATGGGTGCAAAAAAAAAAGTATCATGATAGCCTGCTGCTAAATGAAATCACATATGATCCACCATTTCTTACCTCACTATAAACACCAAGAACAGATAAAAACAATCTACCTAGCAAGATTTTGGAAAAGAAGAATCTATTATTATCTAAAAGATGTTCTAATTTAGCCATATTAATGCTTGTGTCCTACTTAAGGATAGTGCAAACACCAATTTCTTATAAATTTTTATGTACACTGTTTAAGAGTTGAAACACCTCTAAGCCATGGGCAATACTGGCACACATGTCAGTCTCCTTATTATCTAGGTACCTAGGAATCTTCCAAGCACTTGGACAATGCTGTGCTATTCAGACAAGTTTGGTAATGCATGGAGAATAACATTCATATCATTTGTTTGTTCATATCAGACTCATTTGAGTATAAGAATCAATGGGTATCAACCAGTGCTATTGCCTCACTAAACAGCTTAAACCTCCTGATTTCTAAAATCAATGTTATTTGAAGACATCTCAGACGATGCCTAGTGGTTCCAAGAAGCTGAACCATAGTAAGGAAGAATGAAAACAACGAAAGGATAAATTGTACATTTTAACAGTTAACACTAACAATATAAAATGTTGGTATACCTCAGCAAAATTCTTCTGGTCTGAGGTAAGACGCTTCGTTGATAACTCCTTTAAGGTTCGAAAAAGAACCATGAAAATCCTGTGAGAAGTATTAATATCCGCCGAACGAAGTTGTTGTGCTAAAGCAGAAAATAGTTCTGGCCTGAATGGATGGTTGCATCAGTAGATGTAAAAAGTAAAAAAGAGAAGGCTCCAAAATTTAAAAGGATGGTGTTGCTCATGTAACAAATGATAATATTAGATTGCTAATGTAAAGAGGAAGGTTACTCATGAAATTTGACGCTTATTTTAACTCATACTCCATCTCATCCACCTAGAGATTTCCACTGCATCATTTTTATGGAGATAATCTCCCCAGCATAGATAAGACATTTACAAAATAGATGGTAAATTTTGACAAGCCATCCATTGTGAACAGTTAATTCCTAGACCACAGTTTATAGGGGTAAATGCTTTTTGAAATTCCAGCCTTTCAGTGGATGTTGTAATACGTGAGGGATATTCTCCAATGGAAACCTCTAGGTTGGTGAAAAGAGCATTAGTAAAAGTACAACTCTATGGATCTTAACCTTAGTTGAAAACCTCACATTTATAACAGCAAATAACTATTCCCCTTAGATAAATTTTGATTGGGGCACTATTCTAAGAGTTGAAGATACTTGAGCTTTTAAATAAATACAAAGCATAGAATTGGTCGAACAAAACAAAGACATTAAGAATAAAACTGTAGGTGACCATAGAGTGTAAAAACTAAAAAGATAAACATGGAAAACTAGATGAAAAAGGTACCATTCTTTTGGATAATCGATGCGAGCAATCTTTGAGATCAGAACAGCCAACTGCAAAGCTATCTGTGTAGAACAATAAAGTGAAAGAACAGGCACTACATAAGCTTGCAGATTCCCTGATACTAACTGAACGGGTAAAGGTGGCAAGTGTACCAATCAGCGATTTCATAACTCGAAAAGAAAATGATAAATAATTTTCAGGGAGAAAAAAACCCACTTTTAGACGAACTTTATTTGACTACCTCAAGATCCATCAAATTTTACACAGGCTAATTAGGACTGAGCATTCTCCAGTATGGATATAATGATAAACTTAGTTTTTAAAATGCTAACCCATGGCGAGAAAACATTTCTAAACTATTCAACTTTTGGCAACGAAAGAATCAAATACCAAATATGTGAAGTATAAATCACCTGGTAATTCTCTTCTCTTAGGTGTGACAATAGCTTCTGTCTCAAATGTATTTTCTCCTCACTACTTATTCCTCTGCAAGAAAGTTCCCTCACCTCTATATTAGTAAAATGAAAACAAGAAAAGAAAGTTTAAAAAACAACATATATGCATCGCATCCTTCCAGCATAATGGCAAATGGAAACTGAAAATGCATACATCCTAACGTGATATCCTTATGCATAAATCAATTTATGAAGTGTAAATAAACTGTTTCTGATGCATAAAAAAAGTAGTACAGTCATGCCTGCTGATCTGGATACCAGCCTCAGATATGTACAAAGATTGAAAAATTGTGGGATGAGGAAATCGCTGTTCAGACCATCCATGCAACTTAACATATTCAAGATAGAGAAGTCATTAATAACTGAATGAACTAAAACACCACTCAAATTGTTGCTTACTGACATCTGGGAAACATCCCCAACAAACTGAGATATGTAAGTGTTGCTTTTATCAAAATTGACAAGAACTTTCACCGGAAGCTAACATTCAATATTTCATTTGAGGCAAATTCATCCTAATCTCTCATCACCCAACTATAGTAACAAAACATAAAAAAACCCACTTTAAGAGAGAAAACTTTAACACTCATCCTAGTGACTGACAACTTTCCTTTGATTTGTGTTCCCAATGTATGTAACTATTCCATTCTTATTTTAACATCAGTTAAGGTATCATAAGCAAGGAAAGCTGAGGTACCCTAACACAAAAACCATAAGTACACCAATCCAAGGTAAATGGATATGGAAACAGCTGCCATTTGCAGTGAGACTGTAAAACTTGTGTAACACACCCTGAGACATCAAGGTTCTCATATGGTGTTGGAAGGTCATTGGGGCATTTTTAAGAATGTTTCTTTCAAACTCCTGTATGTTCAATGGGATCAACTCTTTTTTGTAGAAAATATGTCACTCCACTTTTGATCCTGAGAGCCCCTCACTGGCACTCTGGCAGCGACAGAATCCTTATAAAATAATAATGATAATAATTCTTTGATCAAAATCCACGCAAATAAAGACATGCAGCACATGTGCAATCCAAACAAACTTGGTATGGTTAATTGGTGTACAAGGCATAAGAAGGTCTTGGAGACCTAGAATGAGGCCAAACATTCAAAACTAAAAGGTCAGGTTCATAATTTAAGATTCACAAGGGCACTTAGAGACACGCCTATAAATAATCTAACTCTGTCTCGCTATTCAAAATTGGGTCTCTTCCTGAACTGTTGCAGCAGAGATATGATGCCTTCTAACCCTAGTCCCCACCACCCTACATCCCTCTAAAGTATAACCTCCCCACTTATCCACTCATATGTGTGTCATGATACAACACAGGGAAGTTCAATGAAAACGGACGGTATCATCCTACACTTAAGGATGGAGGACCTAACGCAGACCCATCCCATCAATCATTAGGATTTTGTTCTGTGGAAAAACTCATTAAGTCACTATCATCCTACACTTGCGAGTTGCGACGATATCGGTGAGATGAAATTATGTTTAGTTAACAAATAGCATTGGATGAGGTGTTGTGGTGATAGTGCTCATGAGGTATGATGCTACCTGTTACATCTTTTGGTGCTTCCCCAATTGTTACATCTTTTGGTGCTTCCCCAATCAATTGTTGAAATCTGAGAATCATGGAAATTGTTTGGCTTAGTAGAAGGAAAACTAAGAATTGCATGGAAGTCGGCTCCTCGTACTATTTGCTAGTTTATTCGGTTGGCAAATAATAATCAACTTTTCAAATATGAGGATGCCGAATCCAGGAGATTAGTGGTTTACCTAATAGAGGGATCAATGAAATTAGTGATTTACCTAAAAGAGGGATTAACTGAAGATAGTGGAAATACAATAGCAAATTGCTCAAGTACTCGTGTGATTGACACACTATATCATGAGGCCCATGAGCCACACTGAGAGTCGTGAACCTCTAGGTATCTCCTGAAAAGAGCATGGATCGTGCTAGGTGGTAAACATATCAACAGGTCTTGCTAAATATCATATCCACGTAAACCATATTTCTTTCAATGAAAGAATTCTCCTATAACTTTTTCTCGACCACTTCAATTATAAGGCCCATAAAAGAAAGAAGGGTGGACTCTTATCTCTTTCCATTTGTAACGCTTATCTCAGTCTTATGATCTCTCTCATAACTCTGTCCAGTCTTTATTTTCTGCCCACTCCCAGGAAAACCATGGGCTCTCCAAAAAGTTAAGGGCACATGAGCATTTCCTTTTTTCACCAAGACCTTCACCATTTCTCAAGACACTTACAGAATTATTCAATAATTTTCATCACAAGATGTTGTCACACAATGACAATATAAAAAGAAGATTTTCAAAGAAAAATCCCATAGTTCTAATCTCAATGCAATCAAAAGTTCCACACAATGTTGCCCCTAATATCTACACAATAGTACCAATGTATCCCCTCCCAGTTTGCCTTGGTTGATATCACTCTCAAAGAATGAGTTTTCGCAAATTTCGCTGAAAATTTTGTTTTTTTATTATAAAAATAAAATTAGCAAAATGCAAATTTACATTTTTCGAGGTTTCTTTCGAATATTTTCGTAAATTTCTTTTCTTTTTTTGCTAAAGGTACGAAAATGAGCGATGGAAATTACCTTTTTCGATCAAAAAATTTAACCAAAATCTCTGGTCTTCTTCTTCCTCTATGACCTCTAATCGAACCTGCATCGGAATTATTTGACCAAAATCTCTGGTATTTGATCAACCTGCGTCGAAATTATTCGACGCAGTGCTCTGATCTGATCTTCCTCTCCAATAGACGTAGTGCTCTGCTCGGCTCCGATTTCTGATCAACCTGCTCGGCTCAATCGACCGACCAGATACGTCTATCCTTTGAGAGTTATTTCTCGAGATCTCTTCTTTTTCTGCTTTGCAACTTATCATCAGTTTTTCTTCTTGAGAGAGAATGAGAGAAATAAATAAAGAAAACGATAAGGAGAAAAGAAGGAAAGGGAGGTCAGATGGGTGTTGGTTTTGCTACACAGAGAGGGAGTCCACCAATGGACTGTGCACAAAGGCAAAGAGGGGCCATTGCACACCCACTTCTAGCTCATGGACACATCTTAACTTAAGAATGTGTTGTTTATGTAATAGTGTGATGAAATTTATCTTGTATAACATGTAATTTGTATGACAGTGATATAGTATATGTAAGAATTATAGTGATTATTAACTTAAAAATTATAGTTGTGTATGAAATTTGTGATTTTTTATAATATTATTAATTATGTCATGAATTTAAGAGATATTTGGTATTTAGGCTTCATTTAATGTGTTTAATAGGTTTATTTACTTACAGCTTATTTTTTTACATATATTTTATATAGCCTTGAAATTTATTATATATATTTCATGTATTCTCGAAATTTTTACATTTTTTCTTTACACACCGAAATATTTCTTATTAATTAGGAGACTAAAATTAACACAAAAAATAAAATAACAATCCTTGATCACCGCCAAACTTGAATATTTTTTACATAAACCAACAGTCAAATTTACAATGTTATAAGCGTGATAAGTAACCTAAGAAGTATCCAGTGACTCATATGTATCCAGTAATGCAGATGATCAACATTGCCAAATCATTAATACAGAGTAAACAAAGTGCATTCAAGCAATTCAATGAACAATTAGAGAGTAGATCTCGACTAACTTACGAAGAATCGCGCCTACTCCGCCAATACCGATTAATACTGTTCTTGAAATAAACTGAAGCCATCAGCCGAACATCCGCCTGTGAAGCGAGATCTTTTGCCGTGATAACTTCCTGCAAGATTGCAAATGTGGTCAGTTGTTGCACAATCTTGATATTTAGCAACATTGAAGACTGGAAGATGCCAAACCCTAGAAATGAAGATGATTACCATTAAGCACGAACAGAAGCCGGGGAGATTCTCGGACTGCGAGAGCGCAGATTCCGCCGGCTTGCGCACGGTTTCGTCTCCGCTCAGCGAATTGGCGAGCAGCGTATACATCGTGGGGAGGTCCGAAGCGGAGATCGCCATGGATTCTCTCTCTTCTTTCGCGTCTCTGCAAATGAGAGAAATCAAGAAACGAAATGGCAAAGTTGTGAGTGAAAGAGAGTGAGGAAGAAAAGGTGTGTGTTGTGTGAGTGAGCGAGTATGTTGTATTTAAGGGCTTTATAGGGAGTTTTACATAGCTTTTTGGGGTCGGTGAGCAAGTGGGTTTTAGATGGTTTGGTTTGAAGAGAGAGGGAGGGAGGGGTTTGTGGTGAAGAATGATTTGCGTGCGTGTAAGGTTGTTTGTTAATCGATGGTAGATCGAGAGATGATATTTGACGAGCAGTAAGAGCGCATTCCTGGTGACGGAAGTTGGGGGCCTGAAAAAATGAACAGCGGGGTGTATAAATTGATGGATAAATCTTATTAGGAGCTGTATACTGATATACCTACCACCATGTATATAGCCTAGCAAAAATTCTAAATGGTGAGGAAATGGGCGAGGAAACGGGCGAGGTGGTGAGTGTGACCGCTCATCCCCCTCGAGATGCACGCCTATGCCCTCGAGATGCATAGCTTCGTGAATCTCGAGGGGATAAGTGGTAATACCCACCCCCTCGCCCCTTTCCTCGACAGCTAGAAGGGCTGATATCCTACATGAATTAAATGTTCAATGCTGCACATCCTAGGGCGGCAGCCACAGTATATGGTTCTTTCTAAGACTGATAAGGAGAAGGAAAGGGCAACTGCCGCAGAAGGGCTGCCGGCTCAGTCATGATCCTCTCTTGGAATGCTCGTGGCGTAGGGTTTTCTCGCGCATTCCGAAATCTAAAGTTTCTCTCCCAAAAATCCAATCCAGATGTCTTTTATATTTCTAAAACTAAAGTACTTATAGCTAGGATGAAAAGTATTCGCCAGAGACTGGGGTACAAGCACGGAGTCTCAATTACTGTTACTGGTCAGTCTGGGGGAATCTCTCTCTTTTGGAAGGAAATTATTCAACTATCCATTACCTCTTAATTGTAAATATTATTTCAATTGCACTTTAGATAACTATTTTGCTTCTGGTCGTTGGTCAGCTTTATTTGTTTATGGTGAACCTAAACATGCTTTATGATCTAAATTATGGGAGGACGTGTCCTCTGTCTACTTGGCTCATCAATTTCCTGGTTTAGTTATGGGCGATCTGAATGTCATGCTCAAAACTAGAGATAGAATGGGCGGCAACAAACCTTCTCGTGCTTCCTTGTCCCATCTTCGTTCTTTCTTAGATTCTCATAACCTTTTAGACCTCCCTTTAAATGGGTCTCAGTTTACTTGGAGTAATAAAAGACAGGACCGCTATAGCATCAAAGCTAAACTTGACCGCATTCTTGTTTCCATGAACTGGCTCCAATGGTTTCCCTCGGCTACGGCCCATACCATCCCTACCTCATCTTCCGGTCACAGAGCATTTTTGTCCTAATCTTGTGCCTAATTTTTGCCCCAAAGGTCCCAAACCTTTCAAGTTTTTTCATATGTGGGTGAGAGATCCGCGTTGTCATAATATTGTTAGCTCGTCTTGGTCTCCTAGATATCATGAAACCCCTGCCCAAAATTTTCATCTGGATTATCTTATTATTTCTCTGTCTCGTTGGAATAAACTTGAATTTTGAAACATTCATTCTAGTATCTCGGAAGTTAGAGCAGCCCTTAATCATCTTCAGAACCTTCCGCCATCTAAAGATAATGCGCTTGAGATTAGGGTCCTTGATAACAGACTTGAAGAGTTATTGCTCATAGAAGAATTGTTCTAGCAAAATAAATCTGGTCGATCCTGACTCAGAGAGGGTGATAAAAATACCAAGTTTTTTCACCTCTCTCCCCTTCTTCGCCGCAAACGTAATCTGATTCTCCGACTTAAAGACAAGTTTAATGTCTGGCATTCGGATCATGATTTGGTTGGGAAAGTCCCTAATGATTACTTTTCTAATATTTTCCTTTCTTCGGATCCGAACTCTTCTTCGGAGATCGTTTCTCTTTTTACTCCGGTTATTACTCCTAAGGTTAATGACTCTATCACTTGTATTCCCTCAGAAGAAGAAATTAGGACTACCCTTTTTTCCTTCGGCAACCACAAAGCCTCGAGACCTGAAAGTTTTCATGCTTTTTTTCAGCATTTTTGGGAAACTGTCAAATCAGATGTGGTGGAAGTGGTTCAAAAAAAAATTCACACTCAGGTTCTGGATCCTAAGCTGAACGAGACGTTTATTGCCCTTATCCCGAAAGTAGGGAATCATATCTCTTCAGACAAGTTTAGACCCATTGGCCTTTATAATGTGATTTACAAACTCATTTCAAATATTCTTTTAAATCGGCTTAAACCTCTGTTAGATAACATCATCTTTCCTAATCAATGAGCTTTTCTCGGCGGTCACTCGATTGCTGATAATGTCAGCTTAGCCCACGAAATTTTCTTCCAGATGAAACACTTTTGTAAAAAGAAACAAAGCTGGATGGCGGCTAGATTGACATGGCTAAGGCCTATGACAGAGTTGAATGAGTTTTCTTACTTCAAATTTTAGATAAAACTTGGTTTCTCATAAGGATGGATTAAGATGATATCTCAATGTATTTCAACTACATCCCTTCAGGTTACTCTAAATGATTCCCTTCTCTCCCCCATTGTTCCTTCTAGGGGCCTCAGATAAGGAGACCCTATGTCTCCTTACTTTTTTTTTATTCTGGTCGTTGAGGCCCTTTCTAGGCTCCTTGCTAAAGCAGAAGCAGAGCATTTGTTAACAGGTGTCAAGATCAGGCGTCACATGCCATCTATTGTATGCCGACAACCTCATACTCTTTTGTAATGCCTCATTCGCAGAAGTTCACATGATCAAGAATATTCTCCTCCAGTATTGTCAGGCTTCGGAGCAAGAGGTCAATTTCGAGAAATCCTCAGTTTACTATAGCTCTAATGTGCATCAGCGGCATACTAAGATGATAAATAGGATTCTAGGTTCAAAATTTTATAACCCTAAAGACAAATACCTTGGCTCCCCCCTCATTTTCTCTCGACACAAAGCAAATGACTTTCAATTTCTTGTGGATAAAATCAATGAAAAACTTTGTGCATGGAAGTCAAAAGTTATCTCTCAAGCAGGGAGAACAGTCATGATTAAGGCAATGATCAATTCCATTCCAATCTACACCATGTAGACTTTTCTTCTACCCTGTTATATTTCCACGCAAATTGATAATTTTGCTCGCAATTTCTGGTGGAATGGAGCAATAGAGAGTAGGTCCAAACACATGTGTGCTTGGAAAGTCATTTCCTGATCCGGTTCAGAAGGGGGTATCAATATTCCCAGTACTAGGATCAAGAACCAGGCTCTCCTGGCCAAAAGTCTCTGGCAGTTTTTCTCTTCTCCTCTAAAAGCCCTTTACTGCCACAAACTGAGCTTGTCCCATATTTCTAAATCCCCCTCGATCGCCTCCTTTGCTTGGAGGGGTAATCTTTATTCTCTTAAGAATATGAAAAATCATTTGCTTTGGCAAGTTCACTCAGGGACCTCCATCGACTTTTGGCATGACTGTTGGGTCAAAGGCGACATTATTTTATCTAATTGTCTTCTTGATTCTTTTGGCGATGATCTTCCCTCCAACATCCATGACCTATGATTTACGAAAAATGATCATAGACCTAGTTGGAATCATGACTTGATTCACTATCTTTTCCCTGGTCCTATTGCAAATGACATATGTAACATCTTGATCAAAACTTCGGATTCTCCTTACTCCCTCATTTGGCTTCCGGATAAACTCGGGAATTTTTCGGTAAAAAGTGTCGTCAAAACCTTTTCAAGATCCCCCGATGATGGCTCTACCTCTTATCCCCTCCCCGTCTCTTTTGATCATCGTATTCTTAGTAATATTTGGAGAATCAAGGCTCCACAGAGTGCGTTCTTCCTTCTCTGGAAGATTTCCCATAACAATTTGCCTACTATAGCCAACCTTGTTAGACTTCATACACCTATTTTGGATATGTGCATGTACTGTAATGATCACTCAGAATAGGTGGTTCATATCTTCTTCTTATGCCCTATCATTCAACATTTTTGGCGCATCTCCTTGATTCCCATCGATTGGCAAGCTGGATGTTCACCCTCTCTCACTATTCCCATGATTTTTAGTTTCATGTGGCAAACAACGAAAGCTCACCCAATTGATCAAGATGAAATGCTCTCAGTTTACTGCATTCCTCTATATTACCTGGCGATCTAGGAACAAATGTGTTTTCAATAATTGCGGGTTAAACATGTCTGACTTTATAGCTGATTTACATCATACCTGGAATTCTTTGAACTTTTCCTGGTTTTCCAAACCTCAAACTCGTTCTTCTGAAGCCACTACAATTCAACGAGTTATTGAAAATGCAATCACAGTCACCAATCCTTGCAACCCAGTCTCTCCCCAACCGACATTGTACCCATTCAATCCCCCCTCCATAATTGATTCATAAGAGTCTTCAACTTATTCAATCCCAAATTCTCCGTATCCAACACCATGCCCTCAATAGTAGTCTTCTTTCAGGCTCGACTCTCACCTATCCTTTACCCCCATAGACTATTATTGTTTCTTATGATGCAAGCTTTGTGCCTATTTCTAAACATGGAACGATTGGAGTGCATGCAATGAATCTTCAAGGCGAGGTGGTAGCCAAGGATTGTGATTTAGCAAAATTATATGAAATTCTCGTTATTTTGAATTACGAAAAGAAAAAGGGCGAATTTACAAAGGACAGCTACTAAAAATTTCAGGGTTTTTTTCATGGGTTTTTCAAAAAGTTTCAGGGTTTTTTTTCTTAAAAATACAAAGGACAGCTACTAAAATTTACATTTTTCGATGATTTTTTCAAAAACAAATTTGGGGTTTTTTCGTAAATTTCGAGTTTTACTTTCAATTTTCATTTATGCTAATTATTTATTGATTTTTGAAACCACCTCCTAATTTCCTAATTATCACTTCTTCTACTTATATATTGATTTTTTAAACTACCCATTGATTTTCTAATTATAGGTGATGCAGTAGTTTTTCGCTCCCTGCTTTGACCTTAACCTGCAAACATGCTGACCTGCATAAGGAACGCACGTGAGTCACTGACCACCGTTGTGGTGGCCGATGACACTCCGATGCTAAAGTCAGACAGAGATCTAAGGAAGGTGTAATGCTGTAAATAGGGAATTTGTAGCGTACCTTAGCTTACCAACCCCATGTTTTATTTTCAGTGCTAGAGTCTTGGTTCGACTAGGCCATCGATGGCATAGTTTCGGGAATGAGATATTCATGAAGATCATTCTCTAATTAGGAGTCGTGTTGTGGAGGGAAGTTTTCCTTTTAGCCTTGTGCTCCTAGATATGCAGGAAATAGTTCCCGTTTTGAGAGTAGTCTATAGATAGAAGTCTCCATGTGTGACATATACTATGGAATTTGCTTATTTGTTTGAAGCAAATAGTTGTTGTAATTGCCTGTCCGAAGCTGATCATCAAGATATTTGCCTTAGCAGGGCTTACGGGTATTGAGGATAGTTGTGAGACATGTGGGCTTAGCAGGCTGTAAGAATCCGAGTTTGTCTGGTGGATTGCATTGGGTGGGCTTAGAACCGCTTGGGTCGGATCAATGTTGGGCTAATGTTAAGGCCTGTTATTCCTCGAGATAATCATGACACGTGTACGATGCAGAGTTAAGACCATTTCGGTGTATCATCAGCTTCTCCCCGAGTTAGTGGGCCATCACATCGGTTCGCTAAGTCACTTCTTGAAAAGATATGTTGCTCATGATGATTGAGTCTGAATCGTTGCTTGAGCCACGTGCTTCACTAATTGAATGTACGTCGGTTCAGTGGAGAAGAGGCGATAACCCAATCCTTATTTATGTCTTCCTTTATGCAGAGACTAACTATTCTATTTTCTTTACTCTTAGAGATTTTGCTCTGTTCATCTTCTAATTAAAATGATTGTTCATCTTCTTATTGAAACAATTGTTCATCTTCTTCATGGCTCACCAAAACCATCTTGATGACGCGACTTTGGCTAAGGGTCTTG
The DNA here is from genome assembly GCA_963556465.1 of Berberis vulgaris. Lineage (NCBI taxonomy): Eukaryota > Viridiplantae > Streptophyta > Magnoliopsida > Ranunculales > Berberidaceae > Berberis > Berberis vulgaris. The sequence continues at coordinate 7,409,687 of OY747130.1, read as the reverse complement.
AGTTTTTCGAAGATAGGTTGCTTTCTTAATCGGGCCTTGCTGAAATTCGGAAGAAGTTCGGGGTCCCTAAGGACCTGCCATTATATGCTCTGAAGGATGATTAGACGCCAATGTTTCCATCGGTGAGGTTTATCTGTTTGCACCGCGGGATGCTCCAAACTGGAGTACACTTTCCTGTTCTTGATGTGATATGGGATTGCTTGGATTTTCTTGGAATCCCTCCTGCCCAGTTGGTACCCAATGGGTACAGGATCGTTCTTCTCATTTTGATTAGAGCGAAAGAAGCTGGCGTCCGCATGACTCCATAGGTGATCCAGGTGATGACTTCTCCTCTGCTGAACGATCATGTCGTTTGTAAGATGACATCGCCAACTTGCTTTGAGAATATGTCGGATGACTTCAAAGTTCTGGCAGAAGTATTGCTTATTGGCTCATGCAACTTCGAAGTATTTCCAGTTCAAGCCACTTCGTAAGTGTAGCTTTATCTTTTGATTTTGTTGTGCTGATTGTATGCTAACTGTTGCTCGTGTTTCTTCGCAGGGATGTTCCCCACCACTCTTCTTACCACAGATGAGCGAAAACACTATGAAGAAATTTCATGACTTGCCGACGAAGAATGTGGAGGCGGTCATATGTACTACCGACTTAATTCGCAATGGGCTGTGGGACAACTGGCATGAGGCCTCACTATTTACCGATCGTCCTGAGTTAAGTTTGAAGGTGGGGCATCTTCTAAGAAAAGGAAAGCGACCGGAGCTAAGGCTCCTATTTTGTCTTACACGGAGGGGCTTTCTGAGACACTTGCTTGCTTTGTAAGTTCGAAGAAGTCTTGTGTTAGGACTGGGTCGTCTACCAACGATTTGCTCCAGTAAGTGACGAGTGGGAGCCTGATCGTCCTGCCAGTGCAGGGGTTGAAGTGTCTGGCTGGGAGAGGGACCACCTATGATTAGCAGGGGTTGAAGATGCATCAAATCTTAGTGTCGCACAGGTAGAAGCTCTGAGCGAGAAGCTGATGTTGGTTGCTATGGCGGCTTCTACTGGTGTCGATCCTCTCGGGATTGTTCTACTAGAGGGTCCTGATGAGGATTTGCTTGAGGTTCTAGAGTCCAATCGTTCCACTGGTGGGTTGTCTGATAGTGGTCGTGGTGACACATGCCAAGTTTTTCATAGTCCGCATTGTTCCCCATTTCGCTCCAGGTCGCATCTCAGGGTGATGGAGGGTCCGTTGGACAACTCGCTTCCTTCTATTCCTTAAAATTCTGCTAAGTTATCTCGCAATAAAGGGTCGGTTGTTGATGACAAAGGAAAGGAAACGAAGAAGGGCCTAGGAGCAGTGGCGACTACGAAGGGTGGTGCTGGCGTAATTCCTTGTCCAAGAGAGCTGCATCCAGATGCGCGAATAAGTTTTTTTTCCCCGGACGTAGTGAAAATGAGCAATCAGGTCTGGCACCAGGAGGTTGATGTGGATTATGCTTCGAGGAAGCATATAAGCAGGCGTCATAGCTCGTTGATGGATCACGCTTCAAAACCTGATGAGGATACGCTAGAAAGGCGTATGGATAAAGGTTTAAAGTACCTTATGCTGGGAATGTCTCACTTGAGCCAGGTGGTCGTTGTTGGGACGAAAGTTGAGGCAACTCGTGAGAGGGTGTACACCATGGAGCGTGTCTTCTTGAACAAGCAGAGGTTGTAGGAAGCCCTTGAGTCTGACTTAGCAGAGGCGGTGTCTGCGAGGGATATATTCAAGCAGGAGTTGGATTCGATCCGCCGTGACCTGGAGGTTGCACATGAAGCTGCGACTGAGGCGCGTTCTGAATTGCAGTCTCTCACTGAGGAGAATGCCTTAAAAGAGGCTGATGGGCTGTTCAGAGACAACAATTGGAGTCCGATGTGGAGTTCGGTGCTCGGAAGACAATGAAGGCCGAAGACTAGCTTGAATTGGAACAACATGAGCTCAGTGCTGTAAATAGCAATTTGACTACGAAGCAATCTTAGGTTGATGCACAGATAGGCAAGCTGGAGCTTTTTGAGCATGAACTTGCTGAAGTGAAGGCGCGCAAGGAAGAACTTCTCTAAGAACAAGGCAAGTGTGAATTCTGTTGGGTTGTACACGGTAAATTGGAGCTGTTGGCGCTGATGAATGAGGAGCATCCGGAATGGGACCTTGATCGCTACAAGATGTCTTATGTAGCGCATACAGACACAACTCCTGCTCCCTCCTCCGGTAAGCTTAGCTCTTCTGTTTATATACCTTCCCCTGATAAGGAATAAACTTTGTACACTTGTACCTTTTTTGTTTCAACAGTTAATGAAAACATATTTATCTTGAGTACATTTTAGAACTTTTAATGCTTGTTTTTCCTATTGTGTGCTTTCTGTTTCACCTTGTCGTTTTACTTTGGCATAGGCTGGTTGGGTCATTAGGAAGTCGAGTGGTCTGTCTTCTGTTGAGAGTTTGACCATTTGCGTTGCGAGCGATTTGGAGTCATTGTTGCTTAGTTACACCCAATAATGGGCATTTCGCGGATGGTTTAGAAGCGGGCTATGTTGCCCAGCTGTAGCCCATCTTTAAGGTAAGCCACTAGGGGTTTGTTTTGCCCACTTAACTGTCGGCTACTGGCAAGAGTGAACTGTGATAGTCGAGCACATGCATTGTCTTTGAGCTAGAGTGCTTATTCCGAGTCAAGTTTCTCAAGCTTGGGTTGGCATTCCATGTAGCACTCGTTCGCATGTTGGCGGGACGATTTATGGGTCGGCATGAGTGGCTTTTGCTGATAATAGAATGTCAGCTCGTGTGAGTGATAGGGGCATAATTAGGCTATTTTTAGTACCATATTTATATATATATATATTTAGCTATTACTTGTTAATTATGGTACTAATTGCTATTTCATGTTTTTGTAGGTTTCCAATTACAATATTTAAAAATAGAAGCAAATTGGCAATTTAGGAATACTAATTGCACAAGAAAATCACACAAGCAATGAAATCACACAGACAAGGAAACAATGAACCCACACCAAAGAAACCACATAAAGAAGAAACACAAGAATAAAAAGGGGTCGATACATGGCTTTGAGAGCATCATCCATCCACAACCTCCACAACAAGCCCTAACCCTCCCACAGCCGCCGTCCTCCTCCTTCACAACAACCATCAAGCCCATCGTCCTGAACCCATCATCACCCATGTTCACCGTCCTCTCATCACCATCGCAGACTTCTCTTCATCATCATCCACGCATCCATCCACAGCCACCACAACAAGCCCTAACCCTCGTTACAGCTGCAATTCCTCCCTGTTTCGCACCCATCCAGCAATAACATTCATCCACCGCCTCCATCACACCCATCGTCACCTCGCCAAACCCTAGCCGTCGTCACCCAGAATCCATCCACACCCCGCCATCACAACCACAGCTCATCAATCGTCCTCATCCACAGCCGCAACAAACCACAACCTACATCCATCTCTTCCACTATTCATCGCAATCCAGCAATCGCCTCCTGATTACGCCCAAACAGTACACGCGGTCAATTGCAGTAAAGAATGGGGTGTCGATCCCACGAGGAAAAACGATCTACAAAACAAGGTTAAGGAAGACAAACTATGCGAAACTAAAGTTAAGAAATTCTAACAAATTTAAAATACGAAATTGAATTTAATTTAATGAAAATTAACTTTGGAAGAATCACAAGGTTCCAAGAATCCCTCCTAGACTTCACGCGCCAACTAGTATTGATTCGCTATTATGACTCAATTACGTGTTTCACATCCCAAACGACGTAATCGGAAAAAATAATCTTTTAATCATTAATATACCCTAATGTAAATGAATTTTAGATTTCACTTCTTCTAACAAAAACATAAAGGTCGGTCATATGTGATATCCTAAACTTACGATATATCTGGAGACAATATCGTAATAAATGACGATCACATATAACTAACCTACCGAAATCAATTAATTCTTAAACATTCCACACATAAGAAAAGCGTGACTAAGCTTATATGGAGAAGAAAAGATAACCACCGGAGTAATAATAATCTACGAAGAAATCTATGAAATCCTTGTCACTAAAACAACATAAATTTCTAAATTAAATAAAAGTGAGAATCATTAAACATCATTATTCATCGTGAAAACTTAAAGCGAATCAAATACTAATTTAGTGCGTTACATCTAGGAGTTCACCTCTTCACCTTGCGTGGGGTTTAGTTAGGGCTGAACAAAAAACCGATCAAACCGATCAAACCGACCGAACCGATCAAAACCGAACCGATTGGTTCGGTTTAAATTCGGTTTGGATTGGTTTCGGTTTAAAAAAATGCAAAACCGAAGTGGTCGGTTCGATTTTCGGTTTCTATGTGATTTTAACCGACCAAACCGAACCGAACCGAACCGAATATTTAAATATATTATATTATTTATATATAAAAATAAAATATATTTTATATATAAATAATATAATATATTTAAATATTCGGTTCGGTTCGGTTTTATTTCGGTTTTGGTTCGATTTTAGTCGGATCGGTTCGGTTACGGTTTGCATAAATTAGAATCGGTTCGGTTTCGGATCGGTTTTGTTAATGGTCGGTTCGGTTTCGGTTTGAAAATTTTAAAACCGACCTAAGTCGGTTCGGTTCACGGTTTAGGTGAAAAACCGAACCGTCGGTTCGGTTTTCAGCCCTAGGTTTAGTGACTCATGGTGGTGGTGGTCACAGCATCAGTGGAGGAGGACGTCATCTCTTCCTGTACGCGCACAAATCCCGAGAAAATCGCAAGTCCCGAGAAATCTCAGCAGCTGCACTGTGGTGGTACTCAGCAGAACCGGGGGTGTCAATAGAAAATAGTTTTGAAAAACAGTTTTCTCCCGCCGAATTCCGCAACTCTCCTGCGTCTTCGTTCCCAGTGCGACAGCGCCCGCTCCGCCGCTGTTCTCCGCTCCTCGTGAGCTTCCTCACCTCCGACCTGGCTCCGGTACCTGCAAGAAGACAGAGAGAGGGTGAGGAAACAGTGAGATAACAACAAAAACGCGAAGGAGGACGAGGAATAGGGCCTCCCTGTTTCTGCTTGCGAGCTCTGTCTCGCGAGGTGGTGGCGACTCTGTCGCGGTGGTGCTGGCTCTAAAAGAGAGAGGCGACTCTGTCGCTGTGGTGGTGGAGCGAGATGGAACAGGGAGAGAGACCGAAGGTGAAAATGGGAGGGAATGGCGGATCGAGACAGGGCTGCGAAATAGGGAGGTGCTCCCTGTTTCTGCTACTTGCGGTGGTGAGCTTTGTTCGTGATGAAGGATGCTGGACGGTGGTGAGGTGAAGGAAAGACCGGAACATGGTGCGTGGAGGAAACAGGGACGGCGGTGGTTTGGCGGTGGCGAGATGGTGCTGATGGTGGTTGGTTAGTGGCGAGAGACACAGGGCTCTATGTCTCTGCCCAGGTGGAGGTGGTGATGGCGGCTGGAAAAGAGAGGAGGAGTAGAAAACGTGGAAGAGCAGCCTCCCCAAAGAGAAGGGAAGAGAGAAACCTAAATAGAGTTCCCATATTTCCTTGTTAGGCTGGGCTTAGGTTTCTAGCTTTCTGGGCTTGGGCTTGGGCTTGGGCTTGGGCTTGGGCTTGGGCTTGATTAAAGTAAGTGGACCTAGGCTTATTTGGGTTAGGTTTAGATATGTGAACCGCTATTTTACAGCACCGCTAGAATCAACAAATTAATCATTTCCTCAAATTGTCGCCTTAATGCGATTTTATCGTTCACGCGCAGATTCCTACAAAAACATAAAAATGAAATAATTAGAATAAAATATATTAATTGAAGCACTAACATATATAAATTAAGGGATATATTTTGTAATAACTATGTGTATATCACCTCCATCACCTTCTCACACCATCGATAAACCCTCGTCTTAGTCCCTCTCGCTCTCTCTCTATCCCTGATCGTCGCCAACCCTAAACCCATCGCCACCGTCTTCATCTCTCTCTTAGCCGATCGTCGCCCTTCCGTCACCACACATTCGTAGTCCAATCTCACAGCAAAAGCAAAGATCGAGAAGGAAGAGAGGTGAAGCAGATTGCGAAGGAGCAGATCACGTGAGGAATGTGAAGGAAGATATACCACACTATTTGCACCCCAGTTTCCACTCAGTACCACCACGCATAGGCGACAACGTTCTTTCTAATATCTTTCTCTTATTTTTAGTTCGATATTAATTATGTATTGTTATTCGAACATAATTAATATGTCTAGCTAAACTTCTCTTAGTTAGGGGTGGATTCGAAGCCCCGAACATGTGCTTTATAAATTAATTTAATTTAATTTTTCTTGCTATTAGTGATTGTGTTTTGCTTAACTGCTTTATAGAGAACTTTTCTTTGTATGTTTGTTAAGGTGGCCAACTTAGTAAGCATGCTAGGATCTGGGGCTAGAGTATAGGAGAGTTTCACCTAATTGTTATGATTATGTACTCACAAGTAGTAAATACCAAGGAACGTTGGTAAGGTAATAAGTAGAAACCTAGGCAAGAACAAGATGTTGATCATACTTGTAATTGCCTAGTCAGTGTTCATATTTTTCACAAAACTTAATGATCTTAGATTGTTGTCTAACTTTTGATTCCTGTTTAGATAGCATAATAAGAATAGTTTGAAAGCGACGCTTAGTTTAATTCAACGAACTTGGAAAAATAATAAGATTAATGCAGTGTGGTCACGGTTAGTCTTGAGCATTGTCTCTCACGAGTTAGCAAGTGATTATTGAAGATTGATTTATAAGCATATGTTTGGTGTGTGAAGATAAACCCTCAGCTAATTTCTCATATTTTCCATCCCTTTAGTTTATTATCTTTACAGTAATTTTCGTAGTTATTTTCATAGTTTAATTTTGAAAATTCAATCCCCTTTTATTTAATTAATTAGGTTGTTAGTTATCATTTATTTATTATGTGACAAGCCCTCTAATCCCTGGTCTAGAACGATCCCTACTTATTCTATACTACAATCACAAAGCATGGTATTAAGTTGTGTGCTACTAAAATAGTGCATCAGTGAGCGTGAAGACGCTGCATGAGCTATGATTTATCTCTATGACCGATGTTTTGAAAGAGAACGACGGTGGCGTGGCGAGTCGTCTAGGGCTCCCACATTTCAAACCGTCTATGTCCGAGCAGAGTGGAATACAGGTTCGGGGAGCAAGGATTTGGTGATCATGATCTTTTGAAGAGCGATGATCCCGTGGCGAGCCGTCGACATCAGTTCTCGATTGACTAGACTCTCACCTTTCAAACCATCTATACCCCCGCATAGCGGGCTACAAGTTTGAGACGAGGGGATTCGGCGACCATGGTCTGTTGAAGAGCAGTGGTCCCATGGCAAGACTTTGGAATCAGTTCGGGACCGACTAGGCTCCCACCTTCCAAATCATCTACACCCGTGCGCATCGAGCTACAAATTTGGGGGTTTTGGTGACCATGGTCTGTAGAAGAGCAGTGGTCCTGTGGCAAGCCAATGGAATCAGTTCGGGGCTGACTAGGCTCCCACCTTCCAAACCATCTACACCCATGCAGTGGGAGCTACAAGTCTAGGGTTGGTAATTCGGTGACCATAGTTTGCAGAATAACAATGGCCCCGTGGTGAACCGTCGACATCAGTCGGAACTGACTAGGTTCCCACCTTCCAAACCATCTACACCCGCGTAGTGGAGGCTACAGGTCTAGGCTTTGATCAGAAGTTGTTGTTGCCATTCGTCCCCAGTTAGGCTTACCTGATCCGGTTCGGCGATCGTTGTCCGCGAAATGGGCAACAGTGCCTGACGAGTCATTGTCACTAGGCGTGATAACGCTGATTAGACTCCCACTTCCTAAACTATCGACATTTGCACTGGGCGGACTAGGTGTCGAGGTGAACCAAAAGTCGTCGTCGTCAGCCATAATTGATTAAGCTTACCCGGCCAGGTGGGCGTTCCACCAGCTGCGGGCGTGCGAGCCTATATCCACGAGCGGAGTCCGTTGTGCATATGAGTTATGAAGAGACAGAAGTACCTTGAATCAGCTGGTGATATGCAAGTGTGATCCATGTGTCAGGAATGACTAGGGTTTCTAATGCTCGTGTTAGGCACGTAGTAGAATATCGTTTGACTAGTGGGCTGAGCCCATGGGCCCATAGAGTGAGAGCTAGGGTTTCTTGTACGAAATATGATACGTGCACAGCGTAGATCACATGGTAACACATGTACGATGTAGATCGCGAGACGGTGAGTATCAATCACTCCCCCACCAATTAACGGGGTTGTGTGCAGCCACTTCGATTGGACAAACGTGGACTTGTGCACTTTCCTTGGGAACGTCATGTCATGCCCCAATTTTTAAACAACATAAATTAATAGATTTTCCAAAAACCGAGGCACGACCAGAACAAATTAAATGGTAGAGTCATGAGGCAATAAATAAAATAATAACATTCTTCAAATTTTTTCCTCTCAAAATGAGGTCCACAATTATAAACCCAAACCACAAATAAATTAATTATTACCTCTCAAAATTAATCAATTCCCAAATAAATCTCTGACCTAAAAATCTGAGCATTTGTAACTAATCCCTGCATCTGATTACCTGGGAAAAACAATAACTCAAGATCTAATCAAACGTGGCGAATCCTCAGCTATTGCCATGCAGCTAATACCACCCTTGCGCTCTAAATAATCCTGATAAGTCTCTGGGCTACGCTCATTAAAAACACGCCCAAATTGGTAAAACAATACAAAATTCGGGTCAGTATATTAATACTGGTGTGAGCAAACTTACAAATTATGTCACAACGAGACAATTAAGTATCCTTAAAAAAAATATGCATTTCACCTTAAGGAATACAGGTAGATCCCATTCGAGAATCGAATGAGCGATTAGTTTCTTCCTTCAAGGCTAACCTAATACGTGCTAAAATAATCCATGCACATTTTCATGTTATGATCAATTCAAGGTTTTTTTTTGTGTTCCTAATTCTTTGCTTCTTTTCCACAATCGCATTCTCCTCCTGTGCCGAACACACCTCACCCAAGTGTGCATCCCTTGCCATCGAAGCCACTTGGGTCAGCGTACATGACCCAAGTGGGGTGCCACATCGAGTGTCATGTCATCTCACCCGAAGTTCAATACTTAGCAAATATTTCCTAAATACTACACGTACGACCGAACTCACATGGAACAACGTACCGATATGCAAGCAAGTTTGCATACCCAAAATGATATCACACGTATACAAGCAAGTCTGTATACTAAATAATTTTTTTTCGGAGTTGTGAAAAAGAGCATTACCAAGTATTTATATTTGTGAATAATAATGAGAATGACAGGGTGAATAATAACACATAAGAAATACATTGTAAATAACAATAACTATTTGTTTTGGTGATTTCAAAAAACTCACTTACAATAACACATATTATTTGAGTTGCCCAAACAAACAAATATATTTTTCTTTATTCACCATCATACAAAAAAAAATTTGAATTGCAAAAAAAAAAAAAAAAAAAAACACACACACACAGAGTAATTGAAAACCACATGCAATCACACTAAAAGATTTTATTTTCGTTGAAGCAAGAAGAGAAATAAAAGTACTACAACATATCAAACCCACTTTATAAAAAAATCAACATGTTGACGAAGGTGTATTATCTGGGAAAATGAAGCTTATCAATTTAAGAAAAAAAAATCTTGCACCAAGTTCATATGAATAGTATGCTTAAATCAAACATAATGTTCTGCACTTTGTTTGACAATTTGGCACACATCCATTGAAGATTTTGCAGTCTTGAGATTATCACATATTACTAGGATTTCGGTTGCCCATACTTCGTAGTAACATTAAAATAGGAATAAATAAAAGCAGATAGATCAAAGGACACTAAAAGGTATAAGCATGCACAAAAATTGAGTTTCACAAATTTTTTTTAGAGTTCTGTCTCTTGCAGTGCAGTGTTTCTAAGTTTCACTACTGGACGATGAATTACAAATGGTTTGGTTGAAAGGAAATAAGTAGGTGAGATTCAATTGAAAAATGAAAAAAAAAACACTTCCCAAGATTCATCACATCACATGTCCAAGTCATATTAACATGAGATTCCACAAATGTCCAAATCATATTAACCTTGAGATTTATCACATCAAAAGTCCAAGTCATGTTAACATGAGATTTCACAAATGTCCAAATCATATTAACATGAGATTCAACAAATGCACAAATGTCCCAAATCATATTAACAATGAGATTTCATTAAAGATGTCTCCATTAACAGTAAATCAGATTTCAAAGATGTCTCTATCAACAGTAAAACAAATTTTATTAAAGATGTCCCCATCAATAGTAAAACAGATTTCATTAAAGGGGTGATCCATGACAAGATTTCATCAAATGGGTGTTCTCCATGACGTGATGAAAGATAGAATGATGGCAACATTTATTTGACAAATAGATCTTATACTAAACTCCATAAACAATACATAAAAATGAAGATTAGAGTTTCACTCATCGTTTTTTTTGCGAAAATCCCAAAGTTTGAGCAAAAATTCTTCCTTTATCGCCTCCCTTTTTTTTCTACATAGGTTTTTCCCTTTCTTCTGTGTGTATCCAAAGAGAAAAGGAGGCTAGGTTTTCCTTTTAAATGAATTTTTAATTAGGGTTTTACTAGCTTTGGCTAAACACAACCACCACTCTTTTTTTACCCACCACCAACCTAAACCCAGGTCCCAAATTTATATAATAAAATATATACATATTACAAATTAATAAATATTACCAATTAATAAATATTATTAATTACTAAGATAGTAACATTATATTGGTAAGTGATTTGGCGGGTATTACAATATACACACCTCAAAAGAATCTCGTCCCGAGATTCGGTAGGATAAGGGTTAGGTGAATAATTCTGCGTGCATCTACTTTACTTGGGAATGTGGACTTGTGCAGTTTCCTTGGGAACGTCGTCTACTTATATCCATACGGTATTCAACGCTGACAGTTATTGCTGAAACGCTCGTTTGGTGAACCATTATGTCTATATAATGGTGTTTCTTCATCGTTGTAGACATTATCTTCTGCAGAGCTTATCTCTTGTAATGTTCTTATTTGAAGAAAATGCTTTGGATTTCCAAAGACTTAAGGGAGATCTCCATCGTTGGAGTCTTTGAATATTCTGATATTTGAGCCGATGAGTTGCGTTGAGACTTGTTGTTATGCGTGGTCACTTGCTTTGGGTGGGCACCTAATTGGTTCGCTGAAATCTCTAATTTCTTCTCATGTTGCGGAGAAGAAATACAGACTCCCTCCCAAGGGATAAGTCTATCGTTTATGCGTTGGTGCCCTGTCGCTACACAAGAGCGTTTAATCTTAGAGATAATACCAGCAACCAACTCCAGAGCAGTCACCTCCATCACTTCTCGATTAACCTCGTTGTCTCGCCTTACACTGGAATTCAGGATCTCGGGACGGGGTCGAGTTAGACATGGTCTACTAGATTGGGCCATTGACTTCTGGATGTCCCTCTCATCCTTTCAGCGGGAGGGTGCACTCGGTCTATATAAATCTGATACTTGTCCCAAGTTCACCTGGTCGACCGAATCTAGCATGTGAGTTGGTCGTAGCTTTTCGCGGGCCCCCGATTGCCGATTTTGTACCACCTTATACCATATTTGAGGGTTGTGTTTGCAAGGGCCTTGGAATGGACGTGTTATTTCATTATGCTCTTGCACATGTCAGTCCTTCATTCGTTTTGCCGTTGCTCGTAGATAACGTTCATCGGAGAGTTCGCAGAGCCTATTTTGGGTACCTTAGCTCTTTTCCGGAGTCGAACTGTTTAAACGAGTATTTACTTTATGTCGCATCGGATTCAAATGCTCATAGTATGTAGTCTTTTGTATCCGCCTCAGGGCACCCGTTGTAACATCTTTCCAGTAATCAATAGTGTGTTTGGGTAATTCTTTTTTATTTCTTAAATGATTGAAAATCATATAAGTTTCTAAGAACTAAAATTCTACATTGACTATGGAAAAGGAAAATAAACAACTGAAATAGACTAACTGTTGGTGGAGAGAAGTCGACCCGGCCTTGAAGTGAATTCGCATGGCCCTTGTCGGATCGTTTATACTTTCAGCGAATTGCCAAGCTTCGATGATGTCTTTGAGGTTACTGAAGTGTAAACCTTGCGTGGGAGTTAATGTCCATACTGACAGAATGTCGAGGTATTGTACTCCTGTGTGCATTGACCTCCCACCTAGCAATGGAGACCGATATGACAAGAGCGTCATTGTGCAATGCTCGGACCCTTTTGAGATCCTTGTCTTTAAAGTTTAAGGTGGGAACGAGGCTTTGCACCATCGAGTAGTAAACACGTTTGTCCTCATCTGCTGGCTATGTCCGCATTTTCAGTAGATTTTGCTTGCGGGGCCTATTTAACTGGTCTTCATCCGGTCCGACTCCATGAAGGATATATATTATGCCCGGAGTCTCCTTCTCGATCTTCTTGACTGACTCCTCCGGTCCCTAGGTCGTTCTGGTCGCTTCTTAGAGCCTAGGAATTTCTTTAGCTTGCCCCTGCGGATCCGGTACTCGATCTTGTACTTTGGTGTCATGGCCACCCTCCTGTGGTATGAGCAGTACTTGTTGTTGTCATGTTTGGAGGGGTCTCCTCGCTATTTCGGGGGCCACTTCAGATCTTCCTAGTTTTTTTTTTATGGAATATAGGACATCCGATAGGCTAGAATTGAGGGGGGGTCACGAATCTGGATCCAACGTAGTTTGAATATTTCTCTAGCCTAGCCCGGCCAGGGTCTGGACGGCGGAACAAAGAGAGTGTACAGTACATCTGGGTCGTATGCCCCTCTGCGGAGGGGGTTTTGAGCAAGGATTGTGATTTCGTTTTTTGAGTTCATTTCAGTATCTTGATTTTAAGAAATATTTGGATGTGTAAAAAAAACGAAAAAATTTCAAGGATACATAAAAAAATATATAACGAATTTCGAGGGTATATGAAAATGTGAAAAAAATAGATGCAATTAAATAAATCTATCAAACATATTAAATGAAGCTTAAATACCAAAAAAAATGAAACAAGCATAAAATCAATATATAATTAGAAACCAGAGTTTCAAAAATCAATATATAAGTAGAATAAATGATAATTAGAAAATCAAGGGGTGGTTTTAAAAATCAATAAATAATTAAAAGAATTGATAATACGAAAAAACTCCGAAATTTTTTGAAAAAAAACCCCCGAAAAAATGTACTTTTTGGTAGCTGGGTTTTATATTTTTACGGAAAAAATGAAATTTACGAAAAAAATAATGAAATTAACGAAAAAATTTCGATTTTTTTTTCGAAAAAATGTAACTTTTAATTTCGCCTTTTTCTTTTCGTAATTTCGAAAAAACGAAATTTTCGTTGAATTTTGCTAAATCACATTCCTTGGTTCTGAGGGTCAAGCCTTTCTGCCCTGAGAGTCGATTCCGCATTAGCTACACCGCCTCATCTAGTCCATCGAGAACTAGCAGGACCTTGACTCTCCTGTGCTTGCTCTATGTTGTCTTTCGGAGATGGAGGCATGTGTTGCTCCTGATCTTCATTAGCGGGTGGAGGGTTTCTTTGTATGAAAGCCTCCAATGCTTTGGTGATTTGCTGTATTTGAGACGGCAACAAATCTATCCTGGGGTCTGTCCTTGTTGTGGCTGGTGCGGGGGCGAGAGTATGTTGCCCATGTGCCACTGGCATCGCTGAGAGCGGTGGTATAGCGCCAGTCTAGGCGTTTGACGTGTCCCCTTGTTCTCCATTGTTGCATGATTTGGTAGTCACCATCTCTTTGTATCCCGAAGATAGATGATGCTAGTGACAGGTTATGAACTTTGTCATCCCCACGGACGACGCCAAACTAATGCATTCGTTTTCAGCTCCCTGCTTTGACCTGCAAATCTGCCGACCTGCACAAGGAACACACGTGAGCAACGGACCACCGTGTGGTTGCCGATGTCACTCTGATGCTGAAGTCAGACAAGGATCTAAGGAAGGTGTAATGATGTAAACATGGAATTTGTAGTGTACCTTAGCTTACCAACCCCATGTCTTATTTATAATGTTGGAGTCTTTGTTCAACCAGGCCATCGATGACGTAGTTTAGGGAGGAAATCTTCGTGGAGATCCATCTCTAATTAGAAGTCATGTTGTAGAGGAAAGTTTCCCTGTTAGCCTTGTTCTCCTAGATACGTGGAAGATAGTTCCCGTTCCGAGAGTAGTTTATAGGTAGAAGTCTCCATGTATGACTAAAATCTAGAATTTGCTTCCTAGTTGGAAGCAAAGAGCTGTTGTAATTGCCCATCCAAAGCTGATCCTCGAGATACTTGTCTTAGAAGGGCTTACGGGTATTGAGGATAGTTGTGAGACATGTGGGCTTAGCAAGCTGTAAGAATCCCAATCCGTCTGGCGGACTGCATTGGGCGGGCTTAGAATCACTTGGGCCGGATCAGTGTTGGGCTGACGCTAGAGCCTGTTATTCATCGACATCATCATGACACTTGTACGACGCAGAGTTGGGACCGTTTTTGTGTATCATCAATAGGTATTTTGGTTTCATTTAATGTGTTTAATTCATTTTTTTACTTGAATATTCATTTTTTCACATATTTAATATACCATAGAAATTCATTATATATTTCATGTATCCTCAAAATTTTTACGTTTTGTCTTTACACACCGAAATATTTCTCGAAATATCTCTTAAAATCAAGAAACCGAAATTAACTTGAAAAACGAAATCATAATCCTTGGTGGTAGCTATTGTAGCCAATCGTATTACCGGAATAGTACTGGATAGCACCATGGCAGAAGGGTATGCAACAGAAGCGGTGTTACTTTTTATCCAGGCTAACCAATGGAGGACAAGACTTCTTCTAGGAGACTCAGGGACTTTGATTTCGATTCTGAAAGACCCTAGGACACCAACTCATTGGGTGTGGCGTCCACTTATTAGTAGTATCAGTCGTTTGTTATCTTAACACTCAAGCTCATGAACTAGCTGCTTCAGCAAGACTTCAAATCTGTAATATTCTAGACTAATAGAAGTCCTATTTAAAAAAAAAAACTGCTACACATCCTAGGCCACGACCAAATGCTAAACGAAGAGTTTCTAACTACACACACCCTTTTTTCTTTTCACCACCACCCTTTTGAAGGGAAAAAATATACCAAAATTTTCACCCTGCCATCACCCAATATAAAAGAAATTCTGGCACCTCTCTTGCCAGAAAACATCGTGAGTTTCACTAGGGCTCTCAAATGGTTTCTCATTGCTCATTTTCTACTCCATTCAATTTGGAAGCATTCGGATCCAAATCAAATGTTACTCGTATAATGTCCAACGTGCACTAAATTGCATATGTTTTATATCTAATTAGAGAAAATTTAGATCTTAACCTAAACATGTACATCATAATAAAAGAGTAACATAGCAGTAGATTGAAACAAATCAACTGATCGATTTAAGAAACATATCTGAGATCTAAATTGCGGATCGAAATCAGAGACCAGAAGCATTCAAGCAGGAAATGCAGACGAACGAAACAAGCGTCTATGGATAGATAAATATTTCTATTTCGATTGATCGAAAGATGAATAAGCAGAACAATGAAGTGAAGCAGTGGAAGCTTACCTTCTTTGAGGGAACTTGTATAAGAATCAACAAGTATCAACTGTGTAACTCACAATTTTTTGAGAAATTTGAACCCCGATATGGGTTTTATAGTTTTTAGGTTGGAAATTTGGACAAAGTGGCGAGTTCCTAATGGGTTCCTCGCACATTAGTAGCGCGAGTATCAATTGTGTAACCCACATAATGTTGAGAAATTTGAAAGACAATTTTGTAAAATAAATGGCGTGTTGGCTTCTTTGAAGTCGTAAAAATTCTTGCAAGTCACACATGAAGAACTTGCAGGATTTTGTAAACTCAAACTCAATAAGGGTTTTTGCAGTTTTGTGGGTAAAAATATAATGAAAATTTTAGTAACCTTCGTGGTACTCGCAGGCTACGTAACCAGTACCATTAAGGTTACTAAAAAAATTTTATTTTTTTAAACTTGAGGCATGTTTTTTAATGTTAGATTAGTTGAGTAAACTTTACTGAACTCGTAGAAAAAAAGTGTGTACCATTGTAGTTACTCAAATTTTTTTTTTTGAAATATATGACACTCAAGTTAAACATAATACTTCACCTCCAACCCCAAGTTCTCAAAAGAGAATACTCTTGTATCAATTCAATTGTGATTTGTTAGAAATCTTGGCAGAAATTCTTCAGAGAAAGTATGTAAAGAAAATCAACCTCTAAGCTAGGGGTGGGCACGAGACAGGATGGACTCATCCCAATCCCATCCCGTTGTTTTATCTTCGGGACGGGATGGGATGGGACGTGACGGGATGAGCATGGTTGGATTTTTGTGTAATTACTAAGTTATTATGATGTGCATATTTAAACGTATATTCTTATAATTACTATATTATCAACCTTATCATCAGGTCTACTTATTTGTTCCACAATATGCTAGGTCTTATTTTTGTAAGTTTCTATTTATGTTCATATTTACATCATCAATTCAAGAATATTATAGTATTTTCTAGGGGTGGGCACGGGACGGGATGGGACGAGATATACCCATCCCGTGCATACGGGATCGGGACGGGACGGGATCAGCATGCTAATATGGACATATCAACTAGAATACATTCTGAACATATCAAATCATAAAACAACTCAATACATTCTGCTGGAACAGTCACAAACTGCTGGAACATATTAAAACAACCCAATACAAATTTACAACAACTGCTGGAACAATTTTGAGCATAATCTATTGCTAGAAGTCTGCTGGAACAGTCTGAGCATAATCTATTGCTAGAAGTCTGCTGGAACATATTACAAGTTTAAACACAACTCAATACAAGTTTAAACACAACTCAATACAAGTTTAAAACAAATGAGCTAAAAGTTTGCTAGAACAGTTTTGTTAGAAGTCTGCTGGAACAGTTTTGTTATTTGTTCATTTGTTGGCTTAGTTACCCTTTAGTAACCCTAAAAACCTAACTAAAGGAATGACCGAATGAGAGATCAGAGAGAGGAGAAGTATTACAAATTTACCATCAAAAGATTAATCTAGAGATATGTCTGAGAGAAAAATTGAGATGCTAAAAATGTTATATACATCAGTGAATTTGTATGGGCATCCACAATCCTAAAAAAAAAAAAAAAAAAAATATTAATAATTAATATTAAAAACTTAGTTCGGGATGGGACGGGATTGGCGGGATTGAAAATCTTCATCCCATCCCATCCCATTCTAGATCGAGACGGGATCGGGATGAAATTATTCAATCCCATTAAGACCCGGAAAAATCGGGACGGGGTCGGGATCGCGGGATGGGATGCCCACCCCTAGTATTTTCTATCATTATGCATATTAAGGAGTTATCTATGAAAGTGTTATTGTTTTAAACTATAATACAATTATTTGTGATGTTAAGTTCACACAACTCCTCAAAACTTCATGTACCACACTTAATTTGACACACAAAATTTTGAGTTAATAAGTATTATAATTAATAATAATTAATATTAAATAAGTTCGGGACGGGACGGGATTGAAAAACTTCATCCCGATCTCATCCCAATCTCGATCGGGAAGGGACGGGATCGGGATGAGTTTGATCAATCCCAAAAAGACCCGAAAAAATCGGGACGGGATGGGATGGGACTGGATCGAGATCGCGGGATGGAATGCCCACCCCTACTCTAAGCTAGATTTATGAATTTTGTTGAATTTCCTCATTCAATTCAACTTTGCAATTGATATGAATGGAAGTTGGGTACAAAAAAAATTGCATAAAATGTTCATAATAAATAATCTTTGTATTTTTTTAATGGCATAGCTAGCAAAACCACAAAGTATTACAAATAATAGTCACATAACAAACTCAAACACAAACACAAACACAATTTTTTTTTATTCTTCCTCACTAAAACTCTGCACTGGTCTGTGTTCTTTGGTTGCATCTTCATTTGCTTGGACATGTCGATAGGAGCGAATTCGAAGTCGAGTTCTTTCTTATAAAGACAATCTACAACTTTCATAACATTGGTAGACATAACAAGTCATGAGCTTTGAGAACAACCAATGTTATAACATTTTTCAAATAAATGTCATAAACTTTGAGAATAAATAAATGTTATAACACTTTTAAAATAAATGTCATAAACTTTTCATTGTTGTAGCACTCTTCAAATAAAACTTTGATTTCACTTGTTTTGGTAGAGATAGATAGAATGAAAAAGAGATTGAGATGGTTTTCCTAACTGGTTCTCTTTAGTATTTAACCATTTCCTAGCAATATAATCTTTGGTTCAATTTCCCGATTGAATAACAACAACGCTAACGATCACATATCAATGATCCAAAATTCTCATGCTGAAACATGGCTCCAAACTTTCCATGGTTGTTGAGCTTTGCCTTCACAGTTGTTAGAGGATCAACTGCATGTGCACTTCCAAGTGTGAACGTGTTCTCATTTGAGGAGAACCTTATAAAAAACTCTCCAACCACAACACTTTTCTTATTTTGATCTAGGTAGTGCACATAGGCAACCTTCAAGGTATCTCCCTTATTAGCCTCAATAAACCAAGCGAAATAAAATAACAGAGTGTCCCTGATTTTTCCATGATCTGATTCCTTGGCATTTTATCATTGCCAGGGTTGTAAGTATTGTTGGTTGAAGAAAACGAATATTACAAAACCATTGAACCAATGTAATATGTACTTATCACACCGAATATTTTTAAAATTTCCTGACATGGTGTGATAACCTACCTCTGCACCAAATGCAAAGCTATGGGTATCGAGGGTTACTGAGAAATCAATTGAAGGTGACTGATTCTTGTTAATAGTTGTAGTGAAAGTTTCATGGTCATGGAAGAAGACTTGGTCTGTAACCATAAAATGAAAACGATCGAGGAAGGAAAACATCGAAATGGAGTTGCGTCGATTGATTTCTTTCGGAACCGGATGGACGGTCAAAATGAATGGGGGTCACATGAGACATTCAAACAATTCAAATATATTTGTGTTCAACAAGGTATTTGCAAGCACGTAAAAAAATTGGCACTATCACATGCTGAAATTGTTCTTCCGTTGAACTTCTTGACATCAAATTCATCGACTGTAATGGTAACCATATTTGAACCAGAACTAGACGGATCTGACATTTTTTCACCAATCACTGATTCACGCACCTTCAAATGATCCAAGGGAATACATTCAACTCTGATACCAATTTAGTGTACACAATGTAGCTCTGATACCAATTTGTTGCACCAGCGGAAGTTGAGCATCAAATTGCGTAAATGGTAAGTAGCACCGTACATAAACAATATTGTATTTGAAAATAGTGTTGAATACGTATATGGTACTATACAACCAGACATACAAACAAATAGTACCATATTTGTGAATAGTGAATATGTATATAATATTATACAATTAGACGTACAAATGGAAAACACTAAATTTACGTGGTTCAACAAACTTGCCTTCGTCTAAGGCAAACCAACAATTCTTACTATTCCAAATCATATTACAAACAAATTACAAATACTCTCTTCAAATTGGTTTCACAAAGGAAACTCAAAAATACAAAACAAACTCACTAACATTTGAGAGATTGAGAAATGATTTTCATATGTTTAATTCATTTCTTATTTATAGAAGAAGAAGAAATACGTCAATCGAAAAACGTCTTCATCATCCACCGAAATTCTTTTTGTTTTCTTTTGCGGCCCACACTTTCACTTTCCTCAAAAAATGTTTCTATTTCATTGTCTTCTCTTCCACCGAATTGTCTATTCTGCAACAAAAAAATCAATAAATTTCATCCCATCTCTTTCCAACATATAGTATTTGCCAGTTATCTATTTATATAAATAAAAAAAAGTATTTAGGAATAGAATTTCCCACCCCATTATCCTGGTTCTCATTAATTATCTCTAAGAACTTGTCATTGAAACTCAAATTGTGTGATGGGCTATTCTAAGTCAAGCTTAGCAGTCATAAAAATATCAATCATATTTTTACTTTGGTGTTTTTTGTATGGAGACTCAACTACCGAACTATGGTTGTCTTGAAGTTACAAATTCATAGCAAATGCACCTTGATTGGTATAAAAATATCATCAAAGTAAGCTACATTTAGTGCATTCTACTAAGAGTATCTTGAACAATAAAGAACTAGACAAAAAAATGTTTGATGATTTTGCGTTTGAGCCTGAAAAGAAAATCGTAACCCTGCTATCTGAATCCACTCATTAAATTCACAAAGTCTGCGAGTTTGCAACAAAAAATATACGAGTAATTTATGTCAAATGAAATGGCAAAATAGATATAATTTTTTAGCAGGTTTCACTTTTGTTTTTCCTTAGTCTGAGTTATTTTTCAATCAGAAATGTTCAAGTGAAGTTCCATGTCGTTATAAGAACAATAATAAAAAAAAAATTGTAAACAAAGTTTTCATACTTTCTTAGAATCAGTTCATACAAAATATAACAAAACGATTACCTTTACTATCTCTGAATTTCGCACAAAACACAGTCTCCTGAAATTCACCCCTGCAATAGTCCATCGCAACCCAAACACAACTATTTTTTGTCAAGTGGCTTTGAAAATAACTTTGATATTGGCCAATATAGTCATTACCTTACGAAGACTGTTGAAAGCTACTATGTGTGATCTACGAGTATTAGGGTCGTACATGATTTTGAGGTTAACTAGACGCGAGGAGGGTGGAGGGTTAGACAAGAGGATCCACAGACCTAACTCTAATACCATGTTGAATAAAATAGGAGTAAGACAATAGAAAAAGAAGAGAAAATTGTATTGAATGATGTGTTTTGTAGGGATGCCGAAAGCTTATATCCAAGTCTTATTGAGGGTTCTTACTCGATGTGGGACTTTCTCACTAATACCTTCCACAGACCTAGCTTTGATACCATGTTGAATAAAATCGAGGGAGTGAGACAATACAAAGAAAAGTGATAATTGTATCAAATGATATAATTGTTTACAATAGAGGTATCATATTTATAGAATTGTAAGAAAAATGTGTCTCAATCTAGCCAACACAGGATTAATATGAGACTATACATTTCATACATTAACAGACGTTAAACAAACCTGTAGGCCTGAAAATCAGATTGCAAGGTATGGGATGCCCAATAGTTTATATCTAGGTCTTATTTAGGGTTATTACTTGATGTAAGACTTTCTCGCTAACACCCTCCCCCATGCAAAGCATGGAACGCGGATGTGAGGGTGAAAAATTAAACAAGAGGATTGTAACACTCGTACTTTTTCAATTACCTTAATACATATTTTTGTAAATAAAGTTTCAATTTATTATTTTCGCGTTCTTGTTAAAATAATACATATATATGCATGTAGTAATCTTGTGTCTATGCATGTTTGATGTGTTGCTTTGTATGATATGAAATTTCTCTGTGAATAAAAGACCTGAATAATTTCTCACTTGAAATTGTATTTTTAAAATCTTATTCCATTTGCCAAGTTGTATTTTTTTGAAATTTGTTCGATTTAAGGTATGTATAATGTAACAACTCTATTTTTAAACTACCTAAATTGTTCGATTTCGACAAAATTGATTTTTGAATAATATTGCATAGTAAGTTTGGGCTTGGACCCAATATTAAGAATTGGGCTTTGGTAATTTTTGCTTGTCAATAGAATAGTAATTAGGATATTGAGGGTAGTGATAGGATTTTAAAAGAGATGGATGATTATCTCATCTCATCTTTATTAAAAAAAAAAAAAAAGGAAGATGAGAGAAAAATGGAGAGAATAAGGGAACTTATCTTATTTGTGCAAATAAGAAAGAGAAGAAAATGAAAGAGAGAGGGAAAAAGAACTTGAGATGGATCGGAGAGAAACACCAAGTATTTGCAGGTAGATCTTTGTCGAAGAAGTATGGGAGTGTGGGTAGATCTACACGTAGCTTCAATTTGGGAGTTGATCCTCCTTGGATCTGTGAGAGAACCTTTATTGTTCTTAAATCTCTCTCTATTTTGGTTGTTCTTCGATCTTTCATTCAACTTCTGTTTCTTTTGTATTGTATTTGATTTTCTTCTAAATCAGAATTGCTAATAGACATAAATTTTCTTATGTATTGTTCCGCTTCTCTACTTATCCTACTAAATCTTTATTGCATTGATGAACATGAAGATTATTTGTGTGGGTTTGGATTAGTAGATTGATTGTGTGTGTATGTTGAGGAACTGAAACCCAATGCCACGAAAGTCGGCGTTCAAAGCCTGCAAAACATGAAACTCCAAACAAGAAGCATTTTTTTAATGCAACAGAGTTAATGGAAGTCAACGGTGTCCTTAATGAAACTATTATAACCAGAACAATCTCTTTGTTCTACAACATAAAATTTTAGAATTTTGGGCCTGGTAGATTTCAGGTCCAATAAATTTTATGAACCTGCTTTACATGACATTTTTTGTTTGCCTAAGAAAAAGTTTAGTAGTTTTAAATTAAATTGTCTTGGGAGTGTCAACAACATGTAGTACATGGTAGACCAATTGTTTATAATTATGAATGTTATTTCTATTATTTTGATGATTTGGTGTGTTTGTGATGATGACGCCTACTTCATCATTTTAAATGTTTATTTCTTTATAGCCATAACAACATAATGTGAAAAAATGGGGCATTGAGAGATGTAGTTAGACTCATTGATCATAGGATTCATTGGGTAATAGGAAAATAAGAATAACATAGTTTCACATTCGTATAATGCGATCAAGCTTGTTAGAGAGTAGAGACTATAGAGCTAGCATGCATATAAATTTTGAAAGGGGTATTGATGAGTTGCGTTCCATTGTCCTGGCGACTAAAATGTTGGTATGGTAACAATAAAATGAAGGAACATAAATTTTCAGTCAAAACTTGCCCATGAAGTTGGGGGTCTGTTGATTATATTATTGTTTTGGGTTCTGTTTGATTATACCATGGTTTTGAGGACACAATATAGAGTGCAAATATTATTGTAAGCTTAATTAATTAATTTAGCTATTTTAAGATTAAACACTCATTTAAGCTTATGTCTATAAGTAAACTTCATAATAATAGATATTTGATGAAAATTTTATTAAGAACTTAATTTAGTTTGGTATAATAAGTGTAATTGGTGGTTGTAGTAACAGTGACATGTTTTAGTAAAATACACAACCTATGTTAGGTACTATGGAGCCTATGAGGGTACCCTTAAATTATTAATTTAAAGGGTTTTACAATTAATTTTTTTATTATTAAAGGCTTGTGATGTGGTATTTATGTGCACGTGTCCGCATTTGGATATTTTTGCATTGGCTTTATGGAAACTTGATTTATTTATTTTCAAATCTTTGAAAATTTCCACTATTTATATTATTTTAAGTATTTATTTTGCGAATAAAAATCATATTTAAGCATGTTTAAGGAATTATAGTATTATGTTTGGGATATGACTATTGCTGAATTTTGATACATGTCGAGGGAACAATATGTTTGAAATTAAATTATTGAAATATTTATTATGTGGAAACTAGTAGAATGCATTATGTGATAGTTATATGATTATGAAATTAGGGGTATACATAATGAATTGGGATAACAGTTGCAATGTAGATTTTTCTATGTGCTCACAGAAAATGATAAATTTGTTATTGGTTACATTGAAATTAAATTTGATGCTTTATCCTTTGATGAGATAAACCTGGGTATTAGCATGGTTATGTAAATTGATATTTTGCATTTATACGTTATGACTTGAAATACGTGGTAAGTATGTGATCGTACTATATACTTGAAATTTATTGTTATGCAACTTGACTTTCTAAGGAGCATGGATCATTATATTGAATGAGTGTGATCGCCGTGTTATATAAAACTTATGTATGAAAATATTATTTTCCCCAAAAGAATGGGTAGACATGTGATGAATTTGTTTATGATTGACAATGTGTAAAATACTATGTTTCCCAAAAGATTTGGTGGATGTTGTTGTGGATTTTTTATGGTCACCGTATAAGAATTTTGAGAATTAGTTGATTTTTGTGCTCTTTTTCACAATTCTGAAAAAATGAAAAAGTAAGATTTTAGTATATAGACTTGTTTGTATACTTGGTATATGATTTAGTATGCATACTTGATTGCATATTTAGTACACCGTTCTATGTGAGTTCGACTGTATGCCTTATGATTAGAACATACTTGCCATGTTCGAATTTCGGGTGAGATGACATGTCTCTCGATATGGCACCAAACTTGGGACATTTACGTTCCGAGTGGTTTCTAAGGCAAGGGAGGCACACTTTAGTGAAGTGTGTTCGACACAAGGAGGGTAGTGCGATTGTGGAAAAAAAAATGAAAATTTTGGGTTATGTATGAATGCCTTGAGGGAAAAAACTAAATGTTAAATCGATTATTGAATGAGAACTACATGTCTTCTTTAAGGTAGAAAATGTGTTGTGTTGATATTTAAATAATGTAATTGGTTGAAAACAAATTGTATTTAAAAAGACTGACAAATTAGAAATTCAATTTATTTGTTTCTAACCATTCCATGCAGGATGGTAAGTCTACTAACGTTTTTGCCGGTCAAATTTACCATGTTCAATTTTCACATTGTAATGTTGGTAAAATAAATGTTACTTTAAGTTTGAAAAAACTTATTAATATGACATGTTTGCCTCGTTGAGGAACTACCAGTCTGTGATGTGTTATTTTATTGTGTATGAAATTTTCATGTTAAAGCGTGTAACTTATTTTATGTATAAGAGACATAGATTTCTCATACCTCGCTGACCCAAGTAAATTTATACTTCTTGGTTACGTTCTCATTGGAATGTAGCCAATTAGTTTTTCTTAGGTTAGAGAGTATTTTGGGTAGTGTTGTTAGAGGTTTACTTGTGGGGCAAACATCTCCAAAGAGTTTCCTGGTTAGAATTTTTGTTCTCTTCAAAAAAAAATTTATAACATTTTCTTTTGTTAAATTTTCACGTCTTTTTTGGTGGAAATGGATAATCTTAATCCTTTGTGTTTAAGGATTTCGTTTTCTTAAAAATTGATACGTGACAAGGATCCACGAACCTGACTCTGATACCATGTTGAATAAATGATAGAGTAAGATAATATAAAGATAAAAAAGTATTGTATTGAATGATGTGTTTGTTTACAATAAAGGTATCCTTTTTATAGAATTGTAAGGAGACGGTGTCCCACTCCATCCAATTTGGGAGTACTATGAGACTATATATTTTATACATTAACAATCCCCTCAAATTCAAGGTAGTAAAATGAAGATCAACTTGAATTTGAAAACTAAATCCTAAAGGCGTCAAGGAAGATGTGCTTTAGTGAAGATATCGGCAATTTGATCAGCAGAAAAAAAACTGATAATAGGCCAATGGTGCCATGAGTGAGATGATGACGTACAAAGTGACAATAAATTTGAATGTGTTTGGTGCGTTCATAGAAGATATCACTGTGAGCAATCTGGATAACACTTTGATTATCGCAATTGATGATAGTGGCAGTATTAATGAGTAAGACCTAAGTCTTCAAATAACCAACGGATCTAGAGAAGTTCCTGAGTTGTGAATAACCAAGAAATAAGTGAATAACTAAAGAAGAAACAATAACCAGTGGTAGATCGACTATCAGTGGGGTCACCTGCCCAATATACATTTGAGTAGGCACGAACTCAAGTGAAGAGTGAGCAGAAAAATGAAGATCGCGAAACAGGGATCTGATGTACCTAATAATGCAAAAAAGTGCGGCATAATGAGGTGAGCGATGGGCATCCCTCGCCTTGCAAGTCAGTTTTTAGGTTCAGGTTAGGCCTATGAGTTTATTTTCAACATGATATCAAAGCTAGGTCCCGAATCCTCTTGTCTAACCCTCTGCCCTCCTCACATTTATGTTTTACTCTTCGCGTAAGGGAGAGTGTTAGCGAGAATGTCCAACTTCGAGTAAGAGCCCTTAACAAGAACTAGATATAAGCTATTGGACATCTCTTACCTTGTAATCTGATTTTCAAGGTCAAGTTAGGCCCAAGGGTTTGTTTTCAACAGTCATCACTATGAAACACCTTTCTTGATCTATGCAGGTTCCATTCCTCCTCATGACACCAATTATGGTAAGTGTATCTAACTCACTCTCGTTCCCAGTCCTTTGAACTTCATTTATTGGTACCTCTCCTCTGTCCTCATCCATTTGAACTTCATTTCTTGGTACCTAGAGGTTCTCTTCTTGGTCATGAAGACCACAAACCCCCATTTCTGTCATGCCTAGATTTTTGAGAGAATCAAAATCCTTATATCAACGTAGGATTAGGATTATCCGCTTCCCCATAACCCAGGACGTGAAAATTTAACAACAGAAATATTAAATAAAAATTAACATACAAAAAAATTCTAACCAAGTAACTCTTTGGAGATGATCGCTCCATAAATAAAAACGAAAAATATGCCGCTCCAAAACTCTATAACATGAGAAATCCTAAATGGCTACGTTTCAAACATGAACTTACTTGGGTTAGCGAGATAACCGGTATGAGAAATCTCCATCTCTTATAAATAAAAAAAGTTAGACGATTTAACATGAAAAGTTCACACACAATAAATAACACATCACAGACTGATAGTTTATCTATGAGCCAAACATGTCATATTAATAAGTTTACCATATTCAAGTAAACATTTACTTATTCAACACTAACAACATGGTAAGTCAGACATGCATAAAGGTTAGTAGACTTACCATCCTGCACAGAACGGTTATAAACAAATGAATAAAAATTTTAATTTATCGGTCATCATAAATGCAATTTATTTCCAATCAAATACAAATCATAATCATAATACACCATTATTTAAATATCAACAAAATACATTTTACCTTAAAAAAGACATGTAGTTCTCATTCAATGATTGAATGAACATTTAGTTTCTTCCCTTAAGGCAGCCATGCACGTAGACAAAAAAATTTGCTTATTTTTCACAATCACATTCCTCCAGTGTCGAACAGACCTCACCCAATTGTGTCTCCCTTGCCTTCGAAACCACTCGGAGCGTAAATGTTCCAAGTGCGGTGTCACCTCGAGGAACATGTCATCTCACCCGAAGTACGATCCATGGCAAACATTTTCTAAACATTACACGTACTACCGAACTCACATGGAACGACGTACCCGATATGCAAACAAGTTTGCAAGCCAAAATTATATACCACGTATACAAGCAAGTCTGTATACTAAAACCATTTTTCATTTTTTTTCATTTTTTTCGGAGTTGTGAAAAAGAGCACAACTAAAACTCAAATGCAGCTTAGCAGGTCAAGTGCATCACAATCAAATACTCATATTCACTCTACTGCATTAACATATATTATCCGACCCATAACATTTTTTTATCCCTTAACTCGTAACATTTCAAGGATCACTATTAAACCAGAAGTCAATCTGCATACCAATCAAATTTAAGTCATGCTATGCACATACCAAGTTTCACAACAATACACAGACTCAAATTCATCTTATCAAGGGATAAATCTTCGAAAATTAATTTCAACGTACTTTACAACTTCATCCTCTAAAGGTGAACACACAACAAAATATTCATTCGCAAATATTATCGCAATTTATCATGTAGACATCTAATTTCAGTAAAAAATGTATTTGTTACCATATTCATAATATTTTCACATAATATATTCACCTAATTCCGACACACAAAATAAATCACTTCAATGGTTTATTTTCAAACATTCTGTTCACTTAGCATGTATAAAAATTTAGCAATAGTCTTATCCTAAACATAGTATCATAATTCATCAGACTCGCTTAAACGTGA
This sequence comes from Berberis vulgaris, assembly GCA_963556465.1. Taxonomy (NCBI): domain Eukaryota; kingdom Viridiplantae; phylum Streptophyta; class Magnoliopsida; order Ranunculales; family Berberidaceae; genus Berberis; species Berberis vulgaris. The sequence continues at coordinate 7,381,705 of OY747130.1, read as the reverse complement.
TTTTATTCATAAATAAAGACTTACGATAAAAAGTAATATAAAAAGTGAGAAATACTCGCCTCAATTAACATCTAACAATTTTAGAAATACAACTTACTAATCAAAATATCATGTCAGAAAATGAGAAAACTCACTAACTTCTACTAAAAATTTATATACAATATCCATCATAGGTGAATATAATATAAAGATTTCTAAAAGTCCACTAGTGACATTTTTCTCTGTTTCGAGGGAGATCTAACCGTTTGATGAACTCCAAACTAACGGTATGTTTTTTTATACATGTGTTATGAATCTACAGATTTAATTTGAAAGGATTATGGCCAGTAGAAGGTCCCGATCCACTAGAAAAACTAAAACTGCGCAAAGTTGTCTTTATTACAGGATTTAAATAAAACCTAGTTTTTGGGTTTTCTCTTTTAACTCAACTAATTCCTACAAAAATACAATAAATTTTTTCATATTTCAGAGTTATATCTGAATTAAACTCTAACCGTAATTCATTGATTCATCTAAAAAATAAAAGATAATGAAGAAAAACTCACTGGTGCTATGCATTTCTTCTTCTTTTTCTTCTTCTTTCACCTCTTTTACTCTTTTCAAACACAAAGCTTTTTCCCTTTTGTTTGTGTGTATAAGAGAAAGTGACTATGTATTTTGCCCTAATCAAACTATTTTATAGGATTCTAATTTAGGGTTTCCTAATTTTGATTAAATAAACTCATACACACACAATTTCTACTTTATTTAACCACTACAAATAAAACAAGGTTTTATACAATATATAAAATTATAATATATTACTAAAATAATAAATAAATAATAATATTTATGTAATTAGGTTGGTATTATAATATACACACCTCAAAAGAATCTCGTCCCGAAATTCAGACTGTAAGAGAGTCAAGTGAATTTTGAAAAAAAAAATACAACTTGGCAAACAAAATGAGATTTTAAAAATACATGTTCAGATGAGAGGTTACTTAGATCTGATACTTATAGAATAATTTCACATCATACAAAGCCACACATAAACACGCATAGACTCACTGCTACATGCGTATATCTATATTATTTTAACAAGAAATTAAAAATAATAAATTGGAACACTTTATTTACAAAAATATTTATTAAGGTCAGTGAAAAATATGGGTATTACAATTTCACTGTTGGTTTTAACCTCCGTTCTTGGTACATGAGGGTTTTTTCCCATGCAGGCAATCCACACACATTTCATTGATTGTTTCTAACCTAATGTTGATGGTTAGAGGAGAGGACAATTTGAATGTTGATGGTTCTTGGAGGGACATAGAGAGAAAGAGAGAGAGTAGTAGTAGTAATCGTGTATTGTTTAGCTTTATATAATATGAGATTGGGTCCCCTTTTTGGTCCTTTTCATTCATACAAATTAATTGTTATTTTTATTCCTTTTTTTTATAAGAAAATTATAATTGAAACAACAAAACATTGTTTCAGTTTTTCCCATTTGTTGTAATGTCTTGTTTCCACGTAATTCATCATTTATACACAATGTACGTGCATACATATTCGAGTGAATGCCTAAATTATGTGTTTGTATATCTTGAGTCCCAGTGAAAACCCTAACAACTCAATTATTGGATTCCTATAGAACGAATAAAGCGTTCATTTTTTGGTTCGGTACATTGTAATACATTCTTATAATCAATTAGAGATGAATCTCTTCTAATTTTCCAGTGTTTTCTTGGATGAAATTGACCTAATGGCTTAAAAATAGCCATCTTGAACACTAATTTGGACGATAGACCCTAAAAATACCACATAGTGATCACTTATCCATTTGAAGTTGCACCAGCAAAACCATATCACTAATGCACATAAACCCTAATTAATCTCTAATCGAATATATGCATTCAAAATAGGTGAAACTTAAGTGAAATGTAGAGAAATTTGTAACAGTCGTATCTTGAAGGGATCGGTTGATTTTGCTTGGTTCAAGATTTTTTTAATTACAAATGCAAATTAATTTTTTTAGGAAAAAGTCACAAATACGATTTTTAATACATTATGATGCATATAGCTTGCTTGGTGACAATATTTGAATCTCACTAAAATTTGAATCATGATAATAAATCGCTTTCACTACCGCCATTATGATCATATACCATCAACATTGCAACAACTACTATTAAAAAAATTCGTTTCACCACAATCACAAGGCAAATGTAAAAACCTAATCAAAATTCACATAGTAGCGGGCATATTATGAATATTTTGGTCTTTATGTAAATCATAAACTTTTTCAGTTAGGTCAACATGGTTTGACTTGATAGTCAAGAACAAAATTAATTTACAATTTTAGATATGTTAAAACTTTGAGCTACAAGGTTTGGGGAAAATGCCAATCTATGAAAACAGTGTACATGAACATATTTTGAAGTGAAAAAAGAAAGAAGAAGATATGTATGAACTGTGGAATGAACTCTTCAAGGTTAATTAATCAAAGTTCATCAACAATATTATAATATTCGCAACAGTCAGTTGTAAAAACTCTCGACTTGGGTAAGACATGTTTTCCATGAAGATGAAACCCCGATTCACGGCCTTAGCAACTTTGCTGCCCTTAGTGATTTATTTTAACTTTTTTTTAGTTGCGTAGAGTAGGTATAGTAAGAGCAGATGAGTATTGCCAATGGTAGTCTGATTGTATGGTTAAGGCTGTGGTGGTTTTGAAAGCTAAACTAGATTAGAGATCGTTTCGTGGATTTGAGTTTGAAAATTGTAAACAACAAACAAACACTTAAAACTTACGAGGGTACAAGATTAACAGTGTAAGCCTTAGACCACAAGCTTGTGAGTTTGTCCTTTAAAACTTACTAGGGTGTCGACGTGCGCGAATATTCAGTATTTTTATTTTATTACAACATTCTAAACAAAATAATTATTTATAATTTTAAGGGCCTATGTATAGTTTATAAATAATTAAGGGTTTTGAATAAATTATGTTAGGAACTTAGGTATAATTAACAATATTTGAGAGGGTGGGTTTTGATCATAAATAATTTGAATTTTGAAGGATAAAATGGTTTTTTATTTAAAATTACAAAATTACCCTTGGTCACTATTCACCTACCTATTGATTTTTCTTGTAAATATAATAGATTTGGGATGATATTTTGGGCAATCCAAAAATCAGGACTAAGACACACACATTCATTGTTCCTAAGGGGAACTTGCATTATATAGTTTAGACTTATTTTTAATTTTTTTTATCCATTAACCCCTCCCACCCCAGATGCTGTCGGCTGGATTCGACCTGTGATGGCCACAACCGTCACACCTTTGACATAGAGTTTAGATTTAGATATCTCCAATTCATCTTCAAACGTGGGATAGGCCATATGCAGGCATCCATTCATCTCTAATAGAAAACACCCAGTATGATAAGGGGTGATCAATAATGGACTTGTTGGAGGGCAATCTATATTACTGAATCCGTCTTTAACCAAACTTAGTGTATGAATATATAATTAATTTTCCTCTTCCAAGGGTACAACCCAGTGCAATTGTTTGTACGCCAAAATAATTGCTTGGCATGGTACATAAAATTCTAGGATAACGGTGCGACTCTTTCCATTCACGAGGAGGTCGAAATTTGATCACGAAACATCAGTAACTTTTGTGACAGACAAGGTTTCATAACTATCTTCCTTGCTGTTGCAAGTTGCTTTTCGAGCTATGACGTAGACTTGAGGTTGAGGATGGTTTAGAAGACGGGCATGGACAAAGTTGGTATCCAAGATTAGATTGAACCATGTTTTACATATAAACTTGAATCTCACAACTCAATCCAAATCAAGTGAGTAATATATTCAAGAGAAGTTCTTCGGACAAGAGAAAGTTACCTCTTTTAGTGCATGCCGCAATAATGCACCTAACAAGATATTACTACCGACCAATATATGCAATTCAATTTCCAAATAGAAAACAAATTCCTAATAAGACATTGATTGATTGAAAATTCTATTTTATTTTCTTCCAAACCAAAAAATAAATAAATTCTAGACACAGTTTCCATATTTTCTCTCACACAAAATCAATTTGCAGTGTTTAGGTGCTAATGGTTAAAATTTACGTGTTTAGGTGCTAATGGTTAAAATTTACATTTTTTAATTTTATTTTACTCAAGGAATGTGATTTATCGAAAAATGTCAAAATTTCATGGAATGTGATTTATCGAAAAATTTCAAAATTTCACAAAATATTTCTTTTTTTGAGTTATCGAATTTTTTTTTGAAATCCGAAATATTAATTTATTTATTAGGCCAATCTTAATTTCCATACATTTTATCCATTATAACATTAGTTAGTATTAAAATCTTGTTATATAAGTTATTCTTTTGCAATACGTAATTTTTATGACATTATAAGTTTTGTGGGACTCAAAATTTAAATTGCTTAAATTATATTGATTACTTTAATATTACAACTGAAATTTTTATGTTTATCCTATATACAATGAAAACATAAACATTTCACAAAATATTTCTTAAAATCAATTACTGAAATTACCTCAAAAAACGAAATCACAATCCTGATTGTAGTCAAACTTATCTGACTAGTTTCCATTAGGTCAACGTTTAACATTGGGCTAAAATTTTGTATGGAATTGACTTGTATCTCTAGGCAAATCGCACGGCTATTTGTCCGAAGACGTCATAATCCAAACAAACGAAAGAACCCTGAAATCCTATTGGTCGATTATCGTGGAAGCATTTCTTCCCGCCACGTCTTTCTTTAACGTAGAACCATCTCGACCCTTCGCAAACCTATTTCAAAGAACCATAAAGAGAAGCAGAGTTTGTACGTACGTTCGAATCCAAGAAGAAAAAAAAAAAAAAAAATCAATCAAACATAAGACTCGAATTCGAGATGAATTTTCGATCTCTGTCGCCGATACTTTTGATATCTTTGTTATTCCTGTTAGTCGTTTTGGAGGCAAAATCAACCGATCTCTATAAGGTACGATGCACGCCCAAAATTTGAAAGTTTTCTTTTCATTTCGATTAAGTTTCTTTACATTTCGATTAGAGATTAATTAGGTTTATATTGTGCTTGGTGCAATTATTTTGAATAGGAGAGGGGATGAAGGTGGTATTTTTAGGGTTTATCATCTAAATTAGCGTTCAAGAGGAGTTCTATTAGGCAATATTTTGTTAGGTTAATTTCATGCCTCCATCTGGAAAATTAGGAAGAGGCATTTTTTTTAAGGGATGATCAAGAATGTATTGTCTATATCGCTATCGAGTGCAACAAACTAAAAAATGAGCCTTAATTCGTTCTTTAGGAACCCAACATATACATAGACATATATTCAGGCATTTCCTTGATATGCTTTGAATGTATGGTAGATTAACTGAGTGGAAGAGAAGACCTTAGAGCATCTCCAGTGGGAGACTTTTGACATTTCAAGATAGGGCTTTATTCCCAAATTTTCACATTTTCAAGCTAGATTTTGTCTTTGGGGGAAGGGGGTGACTCGTGCTAATCACGCCATTTGGCATTGTCGAAAGACCCAAAATAAATATTTGGTTGTGGATTATAGGATACACAGTTGGAGATGCTCTTACTACCCAAAAGTGACACAGTCGAGGGAGTTGCATTAAAATCATGCCTATTCTGTAGGGTTATCCTGGACTATATAGTTATTTTGTAATAGACGTCTTAGTTGGTTTTCAATTGATATGTTGCTAAATGTTAAGCTGATTGGTTACTAACTGTTTTTTGAAATTTAATTCCAGGTACTTGGGGTAGATAAAAATGCAAGTCAACGTGAAATTCAGAAAGCATTTCACAGGTAAGTTTTGTTGTGGCATTAGTTTCTTGTAGTGATGCTGGTGCAAATTAATGCTTATTATATTTTGCCTCTTGAGTTTGTTGAAATGTTTAACATTTTGTTTCCCCTTGAATGTTTCTATGCAGGTTATCCTTGAAATATCACCCTGATAAGAACAAAAGTAAGGGAGCACAAGAGAAGTTTGCTGAAATAAACAACGGTATTGTGTTAAATCTATCTTTCTAGGTTTATTTATTTATTTACTCTGCTGGAATGCTTTTATCCTATCGATGGGATGAGAACATGATTCAGTTTTCGACCTGTTTGTGAAATGTTAAAAATTCGGACGTTTTTTTTTTTTTTTGGTAATTAATTGAATTTAGAAAAGGCACACAATTTTATTTGAAATAAGGGCTCGGTTTCAAACCTGATCTTAAACCCAAATACTATGAAGCTGACGTGGATCTACATCAATGAATTGATGGATGCAGAGCCACATGTAAAGCATGCGATATTGTACTCTACCAACATCGCTGCCTTGTAATCTAATAGCAGTTGGGATAACTTTATCTATTCTGTTTGGTTTCCAGCATACGATATCCTATCTGATGAAGAGAAGAGAAAGAACTATGATCTATATGGAGATGAAAAGGCCGGTCCTAGATTTGAAGGTGGCAGTTCTGGGGATCATGGGGGATACACTTATTTCACCAGCGGCGGTCCGGGAAGCAGCCACTTTAACTTCAATCCAAATGAGTGGCAAACAATGGGTGGTCCGGGAAATTCCAAGTCATTCTCATTTTCATTTGGTGGTGCTGGTGGCGGTGGGAGTCCATTTGGTTTCGGTATGAATGATATCTTTTCCAATTTTTTTGGTGGTGAGATGAAAGGTGGGAGCCAGTTTGGTGGTTCAACTCGTTCTCAGTCTGGGTTTAGTTCTTCCCCACAAAATATCCAGGCTGTGAATGCTCTTGTTTATAAGAAGGATATAGTAGGTCAAGGAATCAATTGGGTTTTGTTATCTTACACACCCTCATCAAATGGACATGATATATTGGCATCCATAGTTGAGGAAGTTGCTAGCTCGTTGCAAGGAGCCATAAAGGTATGCACTTGGTATATACCTGCATTTAGCTTTCTTTGTTTCAATCTATTATCATTTTTATTCATGATAATATTGGTGTGTAGATGACGTATGCTTAGACCTTGGATATACATGCGATTGGCCTCTCATCATTTGTCATTTTGTCAGGCTGGGAGTGTAAATTGCCAAAAAGAAAAGTCATTTTGTAAGGAACTTGGTTTAGCTACCTCCAGATCAGCTCGGTTATATGTGTATTCATTTAAGGCAAGTGACACAGGTTCACTTGTGGAGTACAATGGTGATTGGGAAGCAAAAAGTTTGAAGGCATTCTGCCAATCTCAGTTGCCAAGGTTTTCACAACGGGTAGATGCTGGGCAGCTTGATTTTTCATCTGCCGCTGCAGAAAACATACCTCGGGTGCTCCTACTTTCCACAAAGAAAGATACACCAGTTATATGGCGTGTTCTGAGTGGGTTATATCACAAACGCATCCGCTTCTATGATGCAGAGGTATGTATAATTACGGACAAAACTGTGTTTAGTTCATTCATTATATATCCTGGAACACAAATGGTTGGAAAGTTCGCATTTGGCAAAGCTTTTTGCTAGTTTTAAGGGGTTTTTATTTTATTTTATTTTATCTTTTATTATTTTTATTTTTACTTGAGTCAACTCTGAACAGCCCAGTCAGTCACATACCATAAGGATGAGAAAAATTGTTTTTACGCCAATCAAAAGGTGCATCAAACTTATCGATGAACACCAAAAATTGCTAATGAATGGAGTCCTGATCAAGCTCATAATCTTATATCTAAAGAGACAATGAAAAAAACCTACTAAAGATTAATGTTCATTTCTTTGTTTATGACACTTATTTGCAGCCTAAGCAACCTATCAACAGGAAAAAAGAACTACTAAGTAATTAAAATAAAAGTTGTGGGCAACCTCTGGAAAGGCATTAGAAAACATGTGCTGGTCTAATCATGCAAGTACAGGACATTTTCTATATGCATTCATATATTTTGGAATTGTGCTCATCAACTTGATTTTAGTGATTTCAGCCTCTCTGTTTTGGCTAATGCATTAACTTGCATGCAGGTTCATGATGTCTCAGACCCAGTGGTGAAGAAATTAGGAGTTGGTGCACTTCCGGCTATTGTTGGTTGGCTCTCAAATGGAGAAAAACAACTTTTGAAAACTGGAATAGTTGTAAGAGATTTGCAATCTGCAATCAATGAGATTAGTGGTTTGCTTGATCGTTTTGAGAAAACTAACAGGAAGTCTGCTGCGAGTAAGGGTAAAGGGTCACAACAAACTGAATCACATGATTCTGGGATTCCTTTAGTTACCAATTCGAATTTGGATTCTCTATGTGGAGGGAAGACACCGGTATGCATCATAGGCGCTTTCAGATCATCTAAGGGAAAGGAGAAGCTAGAATCTGTTCTGTCCTCTGTGAGTAAATTCTTCCTATGTTTTTTATCTTGTTGATTGCTGAAATGTTATATTAGAAACTCCCCGTGATTCTTTAGTGAGTCAGTCATGCTTGAGATGTAGAGTTTGAGGAATGATAATCCCGACTCAACCAATTTGTGATATGATTGAGATGGTCTATTTGTTATTTGTTGAGTGACTTCATTGCTACCCGTGTTAAGTGTTACATTTTCCCGAGGCATTCTCAAGCCTTGCCCACTGGATCTTTTGCTCTCCATTTGGAGGTATCAAATGAGCTCCCCATTACACAACACACAAAATCAAAATTTCTCATTTTATATCTTCAAGTCATTGTTATTGGTTAGTTCCCTTGACGTTGTTTATTAGTTACCACATGATATTAAAAAAATTCTAATTTGCGTCTAGTCTTCAAATGATAATCCTATGAAAATTCAACTGCTACCAAGCACAATGTCAGTTTCGTCGTGAAATGCAGATTTTGAGTGAATTTCAATATTTTTGTATTCATCAAAGTGTATCTGTTTCCAGGTTTCCAAGAAGTCTCTAACAAGACGACAGAACCAAGTTTCTGGCTCTGGGGTTTCTGTTTCCTATGCCCTCTTGGATGCCAACAAACAAGAAGAGTTCTTGAAGTCTTTTGACAAGTCAGGTTTCAAATACAAGGACAAACTTCTAGTGGCCTATAAACCGCGGAGAGGGACATTTGCAGTATTTACAGATGATTTGTATATGGAAGAAGTGGAAGGGTTTATTAGCTCGGTTGTTAATGGAGACGTACAGTTTTCCAAGATAAGACAGAAGCCCATTGTCAAATAAGAGGGTTGGCAGACAGAAGATCAACATTTTAACTTGTTTTCTCATGCAAGTCTGATTGTCATCTTGTAAATATCATTTGCTCCCTCTGTCTTGGCTTGTGTTCTTGTAGAAGCTCTGGAGAACAGTGGAGATCTAGATCCAAGGGCTTTCAAAGACATTTTGGGGATTTTTGGAAACTTCAAGTAATTCGTTGAGTAGAAGTGCAGAGTTGATGGGAGTGTGACAGGGCAAGCTTCTTTAAATCGATAGCTAATTGAAGGGACGCACTATCCCTGGTTTTATGACGTTGTATACAGAAAACTAGACAATTTTCCAACACAAATTGTTAATTATTCATATACAAAATTAGCCTCCTAATTAGAACTTTTATTTATTTATTTATCCTCTACTGTCTGTTATTTGGGTTGAAGGGAGGTGAGCTGTAGCAGTAATATGAATGAACATTTGAGCATCTCTATTTGCTTAACAAGTACCTCCAATCTAAAATCTTTTAGTAATTTGAATTCACAATTGAAAGGTATCAACTTTTCTCCCCCTATGTTTTCTATCCTATCACGAGATACAATAACAACAACTACCGAAAAAAGAAAAAAGAACACATTCTTTCAAATAGATGTGTCACCAAATAATAAAAGTTTTATCCATACATGCACAAGGAACATGTGGATAGCTACTAAAAATAAGGAAAAAAAAAAACAAATGTGTTTATTTTGTTAATTTTATCTTAAATATGGTTGAACTAAGAGAGTAATTAGTGAAAAAAGTTTGATCACATGATGTGGGAGATAGCAATTCTCGTGATTTTCATGGAGAAGTGTTTGATTTTAGGAAAAAATTTTAAAGAATAAAAAATTTCTTTGGAAAAAAAAGTTCAGATTCTTTTTCACAATTTGATTTCATGGAGGAAAATGTTTATTCTTTCATTTTTCTAATTTTGTGGAGGAATTGTTGAGGAGAAGAGAGATTTTTCAACGAGGCTTTGAATGTTCAGATATTGTGTCTCTCGAGAGCTTTGAATTGAGGAGAAAGTCGTCAGTGAATGAAAAGATCGAACAAAGAAATTTTTTTCGAGGGGAAGCCTGTATAAAGTTTCCTCACTTGAAGTGGGAAGACATTTCACTGGCGGAAAATTTTTATTTTTATTAGAAAAATCAAATGCTAGAAGACTCATTTTTAGGGAAATTTTTTTCTTTTTCCATGAAACACCCAAAAATCAAACACAGATAGCTATATTTTCATTCCCTCGTTTATACATATTACAAAAAAAAATGCTCGCCTATTAAAAAATATCAAGGAACAGATTTCCACATATTTTTATTTTATTTATTTATGGTAAATAGGTTAACGGCCAAGTCGTGATGGACCTCCATACCATGTTATAACGGCCAAACTAATCAAAAGGAAGGCTTGCTACTTCGTTACATCTTGGCTTCAGTTGGGTGGTCAAAATAGAAGCAAATCTCCACTTTCAGCTCCCACTCCTTCCCCTCTCTTGTCTCTCAAATGACCTGAGCTAGAACAGAAAATGGCCGTATCCTTTAACTCGGTCCCAAGATTCAATTCCACGGTAATTTCCATCCTGTCACTTCCTTCTTTCCTTTGCTGTTTTGATTATGTCTTTACACTTCAATTTACTTTTCTTGGGTTTTGATTCACAATTGTTCAGAATATTCACATGTTCTTGAGCCAGTTCCTTAATTTGGTTGTGTTTTTTGGTAAAATATTCTAAAAAATTAAGGGAAAATTGCGATTTTTTGTTACTGACTGAAGAATCCCCATTGAATTTGTAGTAGGATGTTTTGCACTTGAATAAACACAAAATTAAGTTTAAGTTCAGTGATTAGACTTCATCCAGACCTTCTGAGACCCCATTTGAGGGTGCTTAAATTATAAAGCTGCTTTTTTTCATTGTGTATATCATCATAAAGATAATCAGCACATAACCATATGGACCTTCTTTTGTTTTATGATTGAAATTCACTCTTAATAAGCGAGTAACATAACATGCTTGCACCAAGCCGCAAGTTACAATTAGATTTCCGTGGGCATGGAAGGCTAAACTATAATTGAATAGATCTATTCTTGGATTTTTTTCCTTGACCTTTGTGTATTGTCCTATTGTATTTCCAATACGATATGATCGTATCTAAGCCTCATTGATACCGTACATATATATCTTAGGATATACCGATATAAGATGATGTAGGGATAGACCATCCTTGTACAAGTTACGTGAATAAATGAACAGATGATAAGCAATAGCTTCTTATTATGTGTTACTCCAGTTATATTCAGTGAAAGTGTTTATGGGACCTCCTTGCTTCTTGTTTATGTCTTTCATACTTAAATATATATTATATATATTTATATCTATATATTGATTTTCACACTGTATTTTACGATATACGATCTGTTACGAGATGTGTATCTTAAATTTAGGCTTTGGACAAATAAGTTTTGTTGAATTGCTACATGTCTCTAGCTCTTTTTGTGTGTTTTCATATCTTTACGAGTTTCAGTATACAACTTGATAACCAACTTTGATTCCAATATTGTAACGGACTCTTGAACTCTTGAATGCATGAATGAAAACAACTAGGAATTTAAACAATATTGATTTGCACTAGCACATGATTTCTTGGTAATTCTTATATCTTTACCACATGTTAATTTTCAGTTGAAAGAAAAACCTCAGAATATTTCTAGGCGTTGTTTGGGAGCGTATGGCCTAAAGACTAACTGTATTGCAGTTTCCTCGGGAACGTGGTTTGCGCCAAAGAAGAGTATAAAAAACAGTAGCTCGAGACTGTTTTGCTTGGCTGCCGAGAGCAATCAGATTGCCACTGACCCCACGGATAAAGATTCTGGAAATGCAGAACTGTCAGCAGCCAAGGCTCCATCCATAAAGTCTCCCACTAAGACCAGTGCAAAGGATGAATTGGGCGCCCAAATGCCAGAAGCAACAAATGGAGTGGGCATTGCATCTGACAAGAAAACAAGCACATCATCTACGTCACGTCCATTGAAGAGATCATCGCTGACTGCTAGGGAGAAACTAAGGGCAGCTCGTGTCCTCAGCCGATATACAGATTCCAAACCTGCCAAAAAAGCAGAATATGGTAGCAGTGTTTTGGATGCACTTAGAGAAAGTGATCGAGGGAAGAAAAGATCCGGTCTTCCTGAAGCTCCCACAAACATGTTAGATGATAGCAAGCGTGGGATGCCAAAGCAGGGACTGACCTTCGACTTCCCAGGTGGTATCGATCTATTCTTTATCGTACTTTCATTTGTATTAATCAGTGCAACCATGTTTGCAACAACTTTCATCGTGTGGAAACTAGGCGCCATACATTTTAATGAGAACTGAAAACATAATAGACCTTCTTTGGCATCATTAATCAAGGAATGGAGAAACTAGAAGCACTTGATTTCACGTACTCGTATACAGAGTCATATCCTTTGAACTCAGTTTGTGTAAACTATGTGCATTAATGCCTACTCTGTGGTGGGCGAGATAAGTGGGTTTCATGTACAAATTTTGATATTGTATTTCAGGTCTAAATTGTTACATCTAGTGCTGGATTTTTCCTTGACAGAGACAATATACTGAATTTTGATAATGATTGTTAAAAGTTCTTTTCATTTCCAAAACTTAGTTGCTATTAACCATAGGTATCGGCTTAATGCTGCCTTTTGCTCTTGGTATGAACTGGTGCTTTGATGGTTCTCTGGCACGCCATTTCTTAATTTTTTTTTAACAGGAATCTCAGCTTGCAGCAGCTGAATTGCTGAAACAGTTCCCAGTAGGAGAAAGTCACGCCAATTTCGTATAGAAAATATATGATTTAATAGATAACGCGTACTGACTTTTATGTGAATTGAGAGAAAATTGGTATTCTTCGATGATGCATGCGTAGGAATCTAACAAATCTTCATATCAATAATCATGGAAGAAAAACTGTAATCATACCTGAAGTCGCCATTGATGAAGAGTATCATCGTAGCAATCTTCACAAACTAGCAAAACTAGCAACACGTAGCGGAGATATTTTCCACCTCCAGAACCTTTCTTTTGTTTTTCTCAAAATAGATGAAAAAAGTAGTAGAAAGAGAAATAGGTTTGGAATGGGGACCTGAACAGTATATATAGAACCCTAATTTTATTATTAGCCCATCATCAATAATAGAGTTATATTAAGACTTAAATTAGTATGTACATATAAATAACTTTCATACTCAATTTAGTAATACATGTCAAGATATAAAATGTGTAATTAGAAACGTGTTTATGATCATAGTCTTGTACCACTCACCTATAATTTGATAGTCTACAACATATAATAATATGAACTATGTAGATCCACCTTAAGGAAATTTTCTAACAATCTCCCACTTGGACTACATAGATCATACATTGTAAACTTTATGAGCTCAAAACTTGACTGTCGAGAGTTGTGAGTATCGTTTCCAAATAATCTGGTCTATTGAAAATATCAATATAGGATCATAACGGCATTCACTACAAATATAGGATCATAACGGTCTTCACTACATTTATCATGTCACAAGTACCAATACAATCAATGACATAGATCAAAGTATGAATGTGTAGCATGAAAATGACATGCAATGTGATCCCTGATCATGTCCATTTTCAACTAGTCCTACCTTATGATTCAAAATATTGAATTGTCTTATTCTACTCAATCAAACTATATATGTGCAACCATAATTGAAAAAGTAGATAACTTTGTGTCAAAATCATCAATCAAATGTAATAATAACTATGAGTTCATCAAACATGACAAAATATTACAAACTCCCACGAATTAGATACATCATAAGGACTAACCACTCCCATATGAGCAACATGCTCTTTGAAAACTTTAGATGGCAAACCCTTAGTAAGCGGATCCGCAATCATGAGAATTGTATTAATGTGCTCAACTGCAATTTGATGATTTTAAACTCATTGTTTAACAACAAGATATTCAATGCCAATTTACTTTGATGCTCCGAAAGTCTTGTCATTATTGGAATAAATAATAACAGATTTATTATCACAATAGACCTCCAATGGTTTCTCAATGAAACTCGTTACATGAAGCCTTAAAATGAAGTTCCATAACCACAATGCATGATTTGCCACCTCATGACAAACAACATACTCGGCTTCCATCGTGGATGAAGCAATGAGTTGTTGTTTGACACTTTTCCAAGAAATGACACTACCAGTTAGCATAAAAATATAACCTGATGTGGATTGTTTAGTATCAAGGCAACCTGGCAAGTCTGAATCTGAATACCCAACCACTTCGAAGTGATTAGATTTCCTGTATGTGAGCATAAATTCTTTTGTTTTTTTGCAAATACTGCATTACTCTTTTAGCTGTTTTCCAATGATCCATGCTTGTATCATTCAAATACCTACCAAGCATTCAAACTCCGTATGAAATATCTGGACGCGTACAAATATGAGCATACATAAGATTTTCCACAGCGGATGCATAAGGGATGTCTTTCATTTGTTTATTTTCTAAATCATTATTTGGGCTTTGGAGCAAACTTAACTCATGACCCGTAGCAATGGGTGCATCATCTGGTTCACCATTAAGCATGTCAAATCTAGTTAACATCCTTTCGACATAAGCCTTCTATGATAAGCCAACAATACCACGTGATCTGTCATGATGAATCTCTGTGCCTAACACAAAAGATGCTTCACCAAGATCTTTCATTTCGAAACTCTTTGAAAGAAATCTCTGGTCTCATGCAATAAGCCTATGTCGTTACTAGCTAGTAGAATGTCATCAATCTATAAAACCAAAAAAAACAAATTTGCTCCTATTAATCTTACAATAGATACACCGATCAACCAAATTTTCCTAAAAACCGAATGAGAAAATTACTTGATCAAACATTTTATACCATTGACGAGATGCATGCTTATGAATTTTTTCAATTTGCAAATCTTATGTTATGAGTTTTAATCTCAAAAGCTTGTGGTTGCTTCATATAAATAGTTTCTTCAACCTTTCTATTCAGAAATGCAGTCTTTACATCCATCTGATGTAGTTCTAACTCATAATGAGCTACAAGAGCCATAATGATTCTAAAAGAGTCTTTCGTAGAAACTGGAGATAAAGTCTCTTTATAATCAATGCCTTCATTTTGAGTAAAGCCTTTAGCGACAAGACGTGCATTATATATTTCAATGTTAACTTTGGAATCATGTTTGGTTTTAAAATCCCATTTGCATCCAAATGGTTTCACCCCTTTAGGTAACTCGACAATATCCCAAATGTCGTTGTCTTTCATAGACTTTTAACTCATCTAACATAGCATTCATCCAATTTGAAGAGTGAACACTTTGTTTGGCTTGAAGAAAAGTGATAGGATCATTTTCCATTCATATATCAAACTCATACTCATTGAGATAAACTACATAATCATCCAAAATAGCAGATCTCCTCTCCCTATTGGATCTCCTTGTTGACATTTGTAATTGAAGATGTTGAAGTGCTTTTGGATTAACATAAGACAATCCAACTATATCTTCGTGATTTGCATCCGCATCCTATTCAAGAACATGTATGATCACATTAGCAGGTTGAGTATCCATTATAAAAATGTCAACACGTTCTTCTTCGAAAGTAATATTTCTGGATTGTGTACTCCCACTATTCTCAACATCTTCAATAAACTTAACATTATCTGTCTCAATTAAGGTATTAGTAGAGGGGCAATAAAACTTGAATCCTCTTGATCTTTCTGAATATCCAATAAAGTAGCAACTAACGGTTCTAGAGTCCAATTTTTCTTCATGAGGCCTGTAAGGCCTGACCTCAGCTGGACACCCCAAAATATGTAAGTGTCGATTGCTAGGACGTCTACCAATTCATAGCTCATATGGGGTTATACCGACTGCTTTACTGGGTACTCTATTAAGAATATAAACTGCAATTTTTAGGGCCTCTCCCCAAAGAGACTCTGGCAAGGTAGAATGACAAATCATATTCCTAACCACGTCTTTTAGGGTCCTATTTTGTCTTTGTCTTACACCATTTGATGTGGTGTCCATGGCATGGTTTATTGAGGGACGATGCCACATTCCTGTAAGTACCTCGCAAATGCCAAAGGTGTGATGGCTCAATGGTTGAGCAGTGGTGGATGGTACCACTAGGTCACGGGTTTGTACCTAGCCGGTGGCATCTGGGGTGGGAGGGGTTAAGGGATTAAAAAAAAGTACCTCACAAATGGACCAAAACATTGGCTTGAATCGTCATATCTGCCTAGTATTCACCACCACGGTTAGATCTAATGGCCTTAATGTCACGCCCCGATTTTTTGAAGAAAACAAAAATCCTAAAATCCACGTAGGATTATCCGTTTCCCCAAAACTCCGGATATGAAAATTCAATAACAACAGAAACAATTAGCAGCAACAACTAAAACATAATTTAAAAAATTAAAACAAACTAAAAATAATCTAACCATGAAACTCTGACGTCACTAGCCCTACTAATGAAACTCCAGTAACGGTGCTAATAAATCTTTAAACCCGTGAAAGGCTAAATGGCTACGTTCCAATAAGAACGTACCCAAGAAGCGTAAACTTACTTGGGTCAGCGAGGTAGCTGGTGTGAGTAATAACACGTCACTAACTGGTAGTTCCTCCATGAGGCAAACATGTCATACAAAGTTCTATCATGCTTAAAATATATATTTATTTTACCAACACTTACAAAGTGAATGTCGGACGTGGTAAGTCTGACAAAATAAATGTTAGTAGACTTACCATCCTGCACAAAATGTTTTAGAAATAAATAAATAAAATTTCTAATTTATCGTTCCTCATAAGTTCGATTATTTTCAAATAAATATAATCACCATTATTTACAGGTCAACCAAATACATTTTACCTTTAAGGAAGACATGTAGTTCTCATTCTAAGATCGAATGAGCATTTATTTTCTTCCATTAAGGCAATCATGCACATAAATGAAAATCTCGCTTCTTTTCCACAATCGCACTACCCTTCTTGTGCCGAACACACCTCACCCAAGTGTGTCTCCCTTGCATTTGAAACCACTCGAAGCGTACATGTTCCAAGTGGGGTGCCACATCGATGAACATGTCATCTCACCCGAAGTTCGATCCATGGAAAGTATTTCCTAAATACTACACGTACTACCGAACTCACATGGAACGACGTACCGATATGCAAGCAAGTTTGCATACCCAAAATTATATCACATGTATACAAGCAAGTCTGTATACAAATTTTATTTCACATTTTTTTTCGGAGTTGTGGAAAAGAGCATAAAAAAATCAATTAATCCTTAATACTCTTTTACGGTGACACTTTGTCAACCATAAACACATCGACCACAAATATTCACCATTTCTTTTGGGGAAGCAAATAACATTTTTATAAATAAATTTTTTTTCCATAACAGAAAACAAGGATCAGACCCATTCCATATAATGATACTCCTTAGCAAGACAATTTGCATATCAATCAAATGCAAGTTTATCATATGATCACATACTAATCACGTATTTCAAGTCATAACGTAAAATTACAGATACTAACGTACATAACACTACTAATACCCAAGTTTATTTACATGGTGAAACTTTAGCACACCCAAAATGAACCTAGTAGCTAAAACCACCTAGCATGCTAATTAGCCGCATTAGATCAAAACATGATCCCTAGTTATGACTGACTCTGTCACCATGAACATAACAATGTACATGAACGCATTATCGAAATGATAAATACTTGATCAACTTTTATATAAGATACACTCATATTATATAAGATATGCTCGTACTGTATAAAAAATCACCACCCATATAAGGTCATATAAGAACAATATACATGAAAACATTATCAAAATGATAAGTACTTGATCAACTTCTATATAAGATGTGCTCAGACCCAAAAGGTAATACAATGATGCCTTACTGATAATACACCGTTGCCTTATTAGAATACACTACACCTTCCAACCACTTTCATATAGCTAACAAACTCATGTATGAATTGTTGTAAGGTGAGAAGTGTGCAATCAATGCTGCTAGTATATGAACTAGATGGAGAGATACCCTGGGCTAAGTTTAAGCCTTTTTTTTTTTATAGCAAGTTCCTTTCAAGTAAAAAACAGGTAATGTAATGGGTAGTTATAACCAGGACCCTAACGCTGGCATGATGAACTATATAATCCCTAAATGCAAATTTTTTTGTTCGAAACAATGTTTATTTAGGCAAATATATTGTAATACTTCCATCAAGTACCAATTACATCAGTAAAAAACAACCCACAAACACAAACAAAAGACTGTATGATTGTTCTAAAGATAATCATTGGAAAGTTAGTTGTTACAGCTCCATAGACATGATCTGCTAAGAAAATCTAATGTCACACGTATCATGGGAATTTACCATGCAAGGCATTGTAGAGTAGAACTCACAAATTTTAGATGTAACTCATAAACCAAACATTATTAAATTCACATAATTAATATAAGAGATGGGAGAATCACTCACTAACTTCCACTACTAAAATTTTGTTATACAAGGGTTTCTAAAATTAGATCAGTGACATTTTTATCTACCTCGAGTGACATCTAACTGTTGGATGAACTTCAAACCAATGGTACGCTTTTCATACTTGTGTTATGAATCTACGGATTTAATTTAAAAGTATTCAGACCTTTAAAAGGTCTCAATCCACTGAAAATACTAAGACTGCGCAAAACTGTCTTTATTACCGGATTAAGTAAAAACCTAGTTTTAGGTTTTCTTTTTCAACTCATCTAATTCTTACGAAAATAAAATAAAATTTTCATATTTAGGATTTATATTTGTATTAAACTCCAATCTTAATCAATTGATTAATCAAAAAATAAATAAAAGAGAACGAAGAAGACCCACCTTTATATATCCAAAATACTAACAACATAACATAAAAAAAATCAAATAATAATCAATATCAAAGATTGAATAATTCGATAGAGTTTAACTCACTATTTTGTCGAAAATCACAAAGTTTAAGCAAACTTTTTATCTTCGTCTTTTTTTTTTCTTCTACGTAGGTTTTTTTTTTTTCTTTTGTGTGTGTATCCAAAGAGAAATGGTGGCTAAGGTTTTCTTTTAAAAGGTTTTCAATTAGGGATTTACTAGCTTTAGCTAAACACACCCACCACTCCTCTTTTACCCATCACCAATCTAAACCTAGGTCTCAAAATTAATATCATAAAGTACTTACATATTTGTAAATACTACAAATTAATAAATAGTACCAATAAATAAATATTATTAATGATTAAAATAATAATATTATATTGGCAAGTGATTTGACGGGTATTACACTTAATTTTCTTATTATGTTGATTTTTCAACCTCAGCTTGATATGCCTTGAACACATCCAATAATTCTGATTTTTGTGTGCACCTGACTTTCTAGTGTTTGTTTGCTTCCTCTTTATGCATTCAATACAAATCGTAAAATTTGAAAAATCAAGGGTACCAAGAATTTCATTTGACACCAGCCTTTCAATCCTCGGTCGAGAGATATGACCTAGACGTTTGTTCCATAACATAGAAGAGTTATCTTTAATTAATCTTCGCTTAGTACCATAATTAATAACATGCAAAGTTTCACTTGATTGTAAGTGGGAAACATCTAAGTCTAACTTATATAAATTATCAATCAGAGATCTAGTGCCAATAACATTAGAATTTTGTAAGAGACTAACACTTTCTTTTAAAAAAAAAAGTATAACTGCATTTATCCAAGTTGGAAACTTAAATTAAATTTCGCCTAAAGGACGGTACATAAACAGTCTCATCTAAATCCAAATAAAAATCAGACTCTAATTTTAATCTAAAGACTCCAATTGCCTCCATACGCTTTATTGCAATTCCTCATGTAAATGAACATTTCGGCATCATTTGGTTTCCGACTCCTTATGCAATCCTTCATGGAAACACTGATGTGAATAATTGCACATGTATCTATCCACCAGTAATGGCGTGGCACCTTGGCTAGATTAAACTCAGAACAAATAAAACTAAAATTATCATCTTTCTTTGCGAGTCATTTCTGATATTTGAGACAATCCTTTTTTACATGACTCGCCTTCTTACAAAAAAACATGTGGCAAACTTATCATGTTTCTGCTGCACATTTGCTTGTGAAGTTCTATCAGATGCAGTTCCCTTAGCTTTAACATAAATATTTCTTTTCCTTTTCTTGATGCCTTAATTTCTATTGGAAAATGTCGTCATATGAGCACTTTATGTCTTTTCTCGTTTCAGACGTTCCTCTTCTTGCACACACTGAGCAATGAGCTCATTAAGAGTCAATTTCTCCCTTTGAGTATTATAACCGGTCTTAAAGGAACCGAACTGTGTAAGAAAATAAATAAAAATGAGGTGCACAAAGAGATCATCAGAAAACTCCAACTTTAGTGTCATAATTTTGGAAACAAGATTAGACATTTCCATTATGTACTACTCCCTTATATTTCCTTTGCTAGTATCCCGCATGGTAACAAGTTTGCTAAGAAGCGTATTTGCCTCCACCTTTTTCAATTTGATGCAACAAATTGGTCTGCAACCCGGCGTAGAAATATCTTTAGCATTTTCCTCATTAAACATGACACCATGAAAAGTTTCAGAAATTGAGTGCTTCATTATCATAAGAATAATGCAATTAGAGCGATCCCACTTTTCATAAGAAGCCTTATCATCACTTGAACTAGAATAAGTAGGCTTACTGGGTTCATTAACACGAAATGCGCAATCCAAATCCATACACCCAAGAACAATCAATATATGCTCTTTCCATTTTTCAAAATTTGAACCGTTAAGTACTGGAATGTTGTTTAAATTAGAATATATCGAAGAAGCATTCACTAAAACGACACAAATAAACAAACTCACATCAATACATTTACTTCACATCAACTTTTATACATTGATATGAACAGGAAAATAAATAACGAGTAATCATCATAATGCAAAATTTTGTCTAATTAAGGAGCAAACAAATAGAGAAAGGGCAAAAAATAATACATGTAAATTTACATATTTAATAATGGGCCCTTATGAAAAACCGAACACACCATTACCGATGATACACCAAAACGGTCACAGCCCTGAACCATACACGTGTCCTGATGATCTTGAGGAATTACGGGCTCGAGCGTTAGCCCAACATTGATCCGGCCCAAGCAGTTCTAAGCTCGTCCAATGCAGTCCGCTAAATGGACCCGAACTCTTACAGCTTGCTAAGCTCAAGCGTTTCACAACTATCCTCAATACTTGTAAGCCCTGCTAAGGCAAGTATCTTGAGGATCATCTTTGGACATGCAATTACAACAACTCTTCACTTCCAACTAGGAAGCAAATACGGATTACCCTGAGATTGAGAACAACTTTTCATTTCCAGCTCATATCTAGGAGCACAGGGCTAACATGAAAATTTCCTTCTAACACAACTCCTAATTAGAAAAAAGATCTCCACGAAGATCTCTTTCTTAAACTACACCATCGATGGCCTGGTCGAACCAGGACTCATGCACTATAAATAAGACATGAGGTTGGTAAGCTTAGGTACGCTACAAAATCCATGTTTGCAGCATTACACCTTCCTCAGATCCATTTTTGACTTTAGCATCAGAGTATCATTGGCCACCACAACGGTGGTTCGTGGCTCACGTGCATTCCTTGTGCAGGTCAGTAGGTCACCAGGACTAGGTCAAAACAGGGAACGAAAAATGACTGCATCAGTTTGATGCCGTATGTGGGAACGACAAAGTTCTTAACCTTTTACTAGCATCATCTCCTTTCGAAGTATAGAGAAATAGTGACCACTAGATCATGCAACAACGGAGAACAAGGGGACGCGTTAAATGCTAAGACTGGCACTATACCGCCGCTTTTAGCGATTTCGGTTACACACGGGCAGCAGACTCATGCCCTCGCGCCAACAACAGCAATGACGAACCCCATGATAGATATGCTGTCATTTCAAATACAACAGATCGCCAAAGCGGTGGAGGCTCTCGCATGACAAAACCCTCCACTCGCTAATTGAGATCAGGAGCAGCACAAGTCTCCCTCTCCGGAGGGCGACTGAGAGCGCGCATAAGAGAGTCAAGCCTCTGCTAGTTCTCATTGGATTGAGGAGGTGGCGCGGTTAATGCAGAGCCGACCGCCAGGGCAGAGAGGCTCAACCCTCAGAACCCCCTCCGCAGAGGAGCACATGACCCAGACGTGTTGTACCGTCTCTCTGTTCCTCCATTCGTGGATCGTATTATGAACGAGGCCCTTCCGAAGAAGTTCACGCCTCCAAAGCTCGACTTCTACAACGGGACCACCGACCCATTCGACCACCTGTGCCATTACCAGCATGTAATGGCTCTCAAAAAAGGATTCGAGTCGGTGATGTATAGAACTTTTCCCACTAGCCTGAAGAAGTCAGCACTAGCGTGGTTCCAAAGCCTTCTGCTGGCGAAGGAGTTCCTAATGCGTTTCATCGAAAGTCAGCGACTCCGAAAAGGGCCACAATACATACTATCTCTGAAACAAAGATCCAACGAGACGCTCAAAGAGTATGTCAAGCGCTTCAATGACGAGCTGACGCTCATTGACGGTTGCAACGACGACACAACCATGACGACTTTCACCGCAGGCCTAAAGGAGGGAAAACTCTACGAAAAACTCACCTTGAAACCCTCTTTAGACATGACGGAGCTCCTCAAGAGCACCCAAAAATACATTACCTTAGGGCAGTTAAGGACTGTTAAGAGGGAAATCGAATGTGAGAAGAAGCCCTCCGCTCCTAAGGACAGGGAGGAGGGAAGGAAATGCTTCCTGATCGGGAAGATAAGGCTAGCAGTAGTGGCAGGAAAGCCGCAACTGAGAAAGGTCATGTTTATGGACTTCATGGTTGTAAACGCACCGTCTACCTACAACCTTATCTTGGAAAGACCATGGCTCCACCAGATGGAAGCAGTAGTTTCCACCATTCACCAGTGCGTTAAGTACACCACTAACCACTCTGAATAAATAGTACGTGGAGACCAACCTACGACACGAGGCTGCCATTATGCTGCATTGAAGGAAAAAAAAATGTTCCCAGATCCAACCGAATCCCACAATGCAGTCTGAACCAGAGCCAGGCCTAGTGACTGCAGACGCATCACTCCACTCGCACGAGATCCCAACAATAATGGCTCGCTTCAGAGAAACGGGGCAGTCAAGTGATACAGGAGCAATCTGATCTTCAACCCAGCAGAATGGAGAGATTAATGCAAACGGGAGTACAACCCTCGACATCCCGTCGGCATGGAGATTAACTCCCCCACAAGGGTTACTATTTAGTAGCCTTTATGAAATCAGCAAAGCTCAACAGTCCGCTGAAAGCACCAACGTTCCACAAGAGCCATACGAATTCACTTTAGAGCTAGGATCAATTTTTCTCCATCAACAGTTAGTCTATTTCAGTTGTTTATTTCCCTTTCCATAGTCAATGTAGAGTTTTAGTTTTGAAAAATTTATGTGATTTGCAATCATTTAAAAAATAAATAAAGAATTAAGCAAACACACTCTATTGATTACTGGAAAGATGTAACAACGGGCCCCAAAGGTGGATATTAAAGACTACATACTACAAGCATCTGAATCCGATGCGACATGGAGTAAGGACTTGCTTAAACAGTTCGACGTCAAATAGAGCAAAGGTACTCAAAGTGGGCAATGCAACTATCCGATGCACGCTATCTGCAAACAACAACACAGCTCTTGCGGACGCAACCCTCAAATATGGTCTGAGATGTTACAAAATGGACAACCGAGGGTCCCACGACAAGCCACAATCAGATACTGCCAACTCACACACTCAATCTGGCAGACCGTGTGAACTTGGGACAGTTATCAGGTTGACACAGGTAGAGTGCACCTTCCCGCTACAAAGACGAGAGGGGCATCCAGAAGTCAATGGCCCAATCCAGTGGACCATGTCCAGTTCCTCTCCATTTTGAGATCCAGAATTCTAGCGCAAAGCGAGATAACGAGGTTACTCGAGGAGTGGTGGAGGCAACCACTCTGAAGTTGGTGTGTTATCTCTGAGATTAAACGCTCTAGAGCAGCGACAAAACACCAGTGCATAAACAACAGACTCCTCTTTGGGAGGAAATCTATACTTATTCTCCACAATATGTGAAGCAATTACGAGATCTTAGCTAATCAACTGCGTGCCCAACCAGAACAGGTGACCACGCATAACATCGATTATCATCATGCCCGATCAATGCAATTGTCAAAACAAAACATTCTCTTCAAGTAAGAACATTATAAGAGATACGCTCTGCAGAAGATAGTGCCTACAACGATTGAGAAACACCATTATATAGATATAATGGTCCACCAAACGGGCGCTTCAACATTAACTGTCAACATTGAATACTATAAAGGAAACGAGGAGACGACGGTTCCCAAGGAAACTGCACAGACCACGTTCATCCAATTAATGGTGTTGCGTGCAACCCCATCAATTGAGGGGGAGCGACTGATACTCAACCATCTCGCAGTCTATGCCGTACACATGCTACCATGCGATCTACGCCGTACACGTGCTACCATGCGATCTACGCCGTACACATAGTGTAATTCGTGCAAGAAATCCTAGCTCTCCCCCTGCGAGCACATGGGCTCGACCTATTATTCAAACAATATTCTAATAAATGTCTGACACGAACACTAGATATCCTAGTCAATTCTAACACACAAATCATACCTGCGGATCACCAGCTGATTTAAAATAATTTTGTCCGCATAATGCACCACTCCTGCGAACATAGGTTTGCACACCCTCAAGCAGGAGAAAACTTTCTCCAACCATGTAAGCTTAGTCAGCCGAGGCTGATGACGACGGCTTCTGGTTCATCCCGACACCTAGTTCGCCTAGCGCGAACACCAATGGTTTAGGAAGTTGAGTCTAATCAGCGTTGTCACGCCTGGTGATGACGAATTGCCAGGGATCATTGCCACTTTTGCGGTCAATGGTCACCAAACCCAATCAGGTAAGCCCAGCTGGTGATGACTGGCAACGAAAGGTTCTTATCAAAGCCCAGATCTGTAGCCGCCACTGCGCAGGTGTAGATGGTTTGGAAGGCGGGAGCCTAAATAATCCCAAACTGATTTCGATGGCTCGTCGCGGGACCACTGTTTTTCAGCCTGGCCGCCAAATTACCAACCTTGAACTTGTAGCCCCCACTACCTGCAAAAGAGAGAGAGGGATGGAAGATCAGTGAGAGAGGTGCAATGAGAACACACAAAAACAGAGAGAGAAATCGAATCGCTTGGCCCTGTTTCTGTTCCTGTCGCAGCGGTGGTTGTGCGTGGTTGACGCGCCGCTCTGTGGTAGTGATCGTGAGAGAGGGAGACAGGAAGGAGGGCCGAGACGAAGAGAGGACAGAGAGGAGAGGAGCAGGGGTTTTTCTCTGTCACGAGGTGGTGGAATAGGGGCTCGCGATGCTCTGTGCTTGGTTGTTGGACAGGGACGGTGGCGGAGGGACATTCTGTGTGGTGCTCGGATGATGGTGGTGGCGGCTGTGGTTGTTGGTGGATGGAGTGGACAGGGACGGTGGTAGAGTGAAGATTTGATACGAAACAGGGTTGTCACGCCCCTGTTTCGTGGTGGTGGCGGTGTTCGAATGATGGTGGTGGCGGTGCTCGGATGATGGTGGTGGCGGCTGTGGTTGTTGGTGGATGGAGTGGACAGGGACGGTGGTAGAGTAAAGATTTGATACGAAACAGGGTTGTCACGCCCCTGTTTCGTGGTGGTGGCGGTGCTCGGACGATGGTGGTGGTGGCGGTGATGGCGGAGTGATCTATACAGAGAGGGAGTGAGAGATGGATGATGATGGGATGGGTGTGATGAAAATCACTTTGTGAGGGAAATGGGTTTGATTTTGGCTATTGATGCTTGATTCCCTTCTCCTCCTCCCATTTTCTCACCATTTTCTCTTGTATTTATAGAGAATGATCAAAATGAATAGAGATGAGATAAATGGATGATTCATGGAGTGAATCAAGGGTTATTTGGGAGAATATTCTTTGGGTTGGATTGGGCTTGACATTGGGTTTGGGTTTATGGGTTAGGTTTTGGGTTTGAGGGTTTGATTTTGGATTTGGTTTTGAGTTTAGGTTATGAGCTTAGGCTATTTTCACCTCTACTTTCTCTGAAGTTACCATCTGGGATTATACATTGCATTTTTCTGTTATTTCTTCATTAAGCTCCACATTCTACAAAAACACAAAAATTTAATAATTAATCTAAAATAAGATAAAAATAAGGATTAACAAAAATATAATAAGAGGTAATAATGTTATAATTATGTGATTATCAGCGGGTGTAGATGGTTTAGAAGGTGGGAGCCTAGTTAGTCCCGAACTGATTCCGACGGCTTGTCACGGGACCACTGCTCTTCAGCATGGCCGCCGAAAACTCCAAAAATTGTAGCTTGATGCGCACGGGTGTAGATGATTTGGAAGGTGGGAGCCTAGTCAGTCCTGAACTAATTCCGACAGCTTGCCATGAGGCCATTGCTTTTCAGCACTGAACCCCTTCGTCTCGAACTTGTAGCCCCCACTGCGCGGGTATGATGGTTCGAAAGGTTGGAGACTAGTCAGTCACTGACTAATGTCGATGACTCGCCACGGGACCACTGCTCTTCAACATGGTTGCCATATCCTTACTCCCCAAACTTGTAGTCCACTCTATTCAGACATAGATGGTTCGGAAGGTGGGAGACCTAAGCAGCTCGCCACGCGACGACCGCTCTTTTTTGAAACATCGGCCGCAAAGATAAATCACAACTCATTCAGTGTCTTCATGCTCAAGTGAGCTGACATTCTATCACCAGCAAAGGCCACATAAATCGTCTAGCAACGCGGGAACATGTGCTATATAGAATGCCAACCCGAGCTTACAACGCCTGACTCGGTACAACCGCTCTAACGCGTAAGCTCACTTATCACAACTTTCTTATGACGGTGGCTGCAGTCGACAAATTAGACAAGGGAGATAAGCCCCCCAAAAAATTACCTTAAGGACGAGATAAAGATTGGGTAACGCAACCCACGGTTAAACTGTTGGCGACATGCCCATTAATGGACATGACTGTGCAATAGTGACTCTGAGTCACTCGCAATGCAAACGGTTAAGCTTTTGACTACAAACAGACCACTGGGCTTCCTATTGATCCAACCATCCTATGCCAAAGTAAAACGACAAGGCAAAACGGAAACACGCAATAGTGACAACAAGCACAAAACGGATACAGAACGTACTTAAAATAAAACTGTTTTCATTAACAGTTGAAGCAAAATTGGTACAAGTATACAAGGTTTACTCCTTATCAGGAGAGGGTACAAAAACAGAAGACCTAAGCTTAATGGAGGAGGGAGTCGGAGTCGCTGCTATATGCGCCACGGTCTGAGCATCAGTGTCCGAACGTCCTCTTCGTCCGATGACGCAAAGGCAACAGACAGGTCTACATAAGACATCTTTTTGTAGCGACCAAGATCCCATTCCAGATGCTTTTCCTTCATCACGCCAGCAGCTCCAGTCTATTATGTATAATCAAATGGAACTCCCACTTGCCTTTTTCCTGTAGAAGTTCTTCTTCTCGCGCCTTCACGTCAGCAAGTTCACGCTCCAACGGATCCAACTTGCCAGTCATCGCATCAATTTGAGATTGTTTTGTATCCAAACTGCTCTTTATAGCACTGAGCTCATGTTTCTCTAATTCGAGTTGGTTCTCGGCCTTCCTCGCTTCCCGAGCATTGAACTCCACATCGAACTCTAATTACTATTTATGAGCAGCCTAGTCAGCCTTCTTCAAGGCACTTTTTTCAGTGAGAGACTGCAGTTCATAATGCGCCTTAGCCGCAGCTTCTTGCACAACCTCCATGTTTTGGCGGGTCCGATCCAACTTCTGCTTGAATCTGTCCCTAACGAACACTGCCTCTACTAAATCGCACTCAAGGGCTTCCAGACGAACTCTCCAAGTCTTAGCAACCACGGCTGACTGCTCCAACCCTTCTCCTTAGCCTGTTATTTCAGCCGCTTAATTTCATAAAGCACGTTTGAATACAACACTTGCATGTGTGAGAAGACACGCTCCATGGTGTACACTCTCTCGCGAGCCGCCTCGACTTCCATCCCAGCGATGGCCACCTGGCTTAAATGAGACATCCCCAGCATAAGGTACTTTAAACCCTTATCCATGCGCCTTTCTAGCATATCCTCCTCGGGTTTTGGAACATAATCCATCAGCTAGCTATGACGCCTGCTTATATGCTTCCTTGAAGCATACTCCACGTCAACCTCCTGATGCCAGACCTGAGTGCTCATCGTCACTAAGTCTGGTACAAACAGGCTTATCCGCGCATCCGGATGAACTCTCCCAGATAAGGAATTACACCGGCACCACCCTTCGCAATCGCCATTATCCTCAGGCTCTCCTCTGCAGCCTTTCCTTTGTCACGAACAACCAACCCTTTAGTGCGAGACGACTTAACAGGATCCGGAGGAAGGGAATGAAACGAGTTATCCAACAGACCCTCCAAAACCTTAAGATGTGGTCTGGATCAAGACGGTGAACAATGCGGGCTATGAGAAATTTGGCCTGTATCACCACGACCGCTATCGAACAACCCACTAACGGGACAATCGGACTCAAGAACATCAGGAGGATCCTCACAGGAACCTTCTATCAGAATGGTCTCGTGCGAATCAACGCCATTGCAACCCGCATCAATTGCTAACTCATAGCTTCTGGTTGCACGACACTGAGATTCAACATGTCTTCAATCACTGCTAATCGCAGGTGGTCCTTCTCCTAGCCAGATACATTGACCTTCGCTCGGTCAGGCTGATTAGATTCACTCTATTCACTTACAGGAGCAGATCGTTTTGAAGATGACCTAGTTCTAATGTAGGACTTCTATGAACTCACCAAGGAGGCAAGCGTCTCAGACGGCTCCTTTATGTCAGACAAAACATGAGCTTGGGCCCCAGCGACCTTCCTCTTCCTAGAAGGGCCCCCATCTTCAGACTTAATTCGGACGTTCGATAAAGAGTGGGGGACACATGTCAGTTGTCCCATAGCCTACTGCGAATGAAGATGGGGAAACATATGATGTCCACCACATTCTGCGTTGACAAGCCGCAGAATGTCTCTATAGTGTTTTGCTCCTCTGGGGTAAGAAGAGTAGTGGGAAACCGTCATGCGAAGAAACACAAGCAACGATTAGCATGCAATCAAACACAACAGAATCAGAAGTAAAAGTTGTACTTACGAAGTGGCTTGAACTCCCACCCGAGCGGATGACCCTTGAACTGGAAGTATTTTGAATCCGCAGGGGCCAAGAAGCAATACTTCTGCCAGAACTTGAAGTCATCAGGCAGATTCACAAAGCAAGTCGGCGACGTCATTTTACAGATATCATTACTCTTCAACCGAGGAAAAATCAGTAACTAGATCACTTGTGGAGTCACGCGGACGCTAGCTTCATTCACCCTAATCAGAATGATCCTGTATCCATTAGGCCCCAACTAGGCCGGAGGAATTCCAAGGAAGTCTAAGAAGTCCTAAATCACATCCAGAACGGGAAACGTATTCCGGTTTGGAGCATCACACGATGCAAGCAGATGAACCCCGCCGGTGGTAACATTGGCATCTGGTCGTCTTTCAGGACAGACAATGGCAGATCCTCGAGAACCCCGAACTTCGTACGGATTTCAGCAAGGCCAGATTCAGAAAGCAACTTGTTTTCAAAAACCTCAAGGCCCCTGGCCAAGGTTGGGTCATCAAGAAGGTTTTGTTGAGCCATGAAGAAGATGAACAATCTTTTCAATCAGAAGATGAATAGAGCAATATCTTTAAAAGCAAAGAAAATAAAAGAGTTAGTCTCCACACAACGGATGACCTAAAAAGGGATTAGGTTCCCGTCTCTTTTCCACTGAACCGACGCACGTTCAATAAATGCAGTGTGCGACTCAAGCAACAATTCAGACTCAATCATCATGAGTGACATATCTTTTCAAGAGATGACTTAGCGAACCTATGTGATGGCCCACTAACTCGGGGGAAGTAGCTAATGATACACCAAAACGGTCACAACCCTAAGCCATACACGTGTCATGATGATCTCGAGGAATTACGGGCCCAAACGTCACCCAATACTGATCCGACCCAAGCGATTCCAAGCCTGCTCAATTCAGTCTGCCAAACGGATCCGAACTCTTACAACTTGCTATGCCCAAGTGTCTCACAATTATCCTCAATACCCGTAAATCTTGCTAAGGCAAGTATCTGGAGGATCAACTTCGGACAAGCAATCACAACAGCTCTCCGCTTCCAACTAGGAATCAAATACCAGAGTACATATCACACAGGGAAACTTCTTCTTACGGATTACTCTGAGATTAAGAACTATCTTCCGCGTATCTAAGAGCACAAGGCTAACAGGTAAACTCCCTTCTACAACCCAAATCCTAATTAGAGAAGGATCTCCATGAAGATCTCCTTCTCAAACTACGTCATCGATGACCTGGTCGAAGCAGGACTCCTGCACTATAAATAAGACATGAGGTTGGTAAGCTAAGGTACGCTACAAAATCCCTGTTTACATCATTAAACCTTCCTCAGATCCTTGTCTGACTTTAGCATCAGACTGCCATCGGCCACCACAATGGTGGTCCGTGGCTCACATGCGTTCCTTGTGCAGGTTAGCAGGACTAGGTCAAAATAGGGAGCAAAAAATGATGGCATCAATTATAATTCAAATCTTTGGACATGCATGATAACGTGTTAATGGTTCTATCAAAACAACTTAGGCTAATTAATAGAAATAAAATAAAATTGGGCTTGGTCAAACAATGACCTTCCTTTGGGCCGATCGTTGAATGCATAAGTAAATCCCAAAAATACTTTAGTTAAATTAATTACCTTATACTGCCAATGAACCGACCAAAATAACAAGCTTCCTTTGGGCCGATTGTTATTCGCATGGGTCATGAAAGAACCATATGCAATCCATTATAATATTAAACTGAAATTCAAATTAAAATTCAAATAAAATTTCATTAAAGAGGTCACTTAGGCGACGTAACACAAAATATCACCTAAATTTAAATTTTGGATTGCTAATTAAAATATCCTGGAAGTGCTACTAAGAAATTCCTTTTGATGCAGTCGTTTTTCGCTCCCTGCTTTGACCCTGTTCCTGCTGACCTGCACAAGTAATGCATGTGAGCCACATACCACCGTGGGGTGGCCAATGACACTCTGATGCTAAAGTCAGACAGGGAATTGAGGAAGGTGTAATGCTGTTACAAGGATTTTGTAGCGTACCTTAGCTTACCAACCTCATGTCTTATTTATAGTGCAAGAGTCCTAGTTTAACCAGGCCATCATTGACATAGTTTAGGGATGAGATATTCGTGGGAATTCCTATCTAATTAAGAGTCGTTCTGTAGAAGGGAAGTTCCTTGTTAGCTCTTCACTTCTAGATACGTGGGATATAGTTCCCAATCCAAGAGCAATTCGTAAAAGGGAGTTTTCCTATGTGGAAGATACTCTGGTGTTTGCTTCCTAGTTGGAAGCAAAGAACAGTTGTAGTTGCCCGTCCGAAGTCGATCCTTGAGATACTTGCCTAAAGAGGAGTTATGGGTATCGTGGATAGCTGTGAGACGTATGGGCCTAGCATGCTGTGAGAGTCCGGGTCCGCTTGGGGGACTGAAATTGATCGAGCTTAGATCCGCTTGGGCTGGATCTGTGTTGGGCCGATGCTTGAGCCTGTAGTTCCTCGAGATCATCATGACACGTGTTCAGCTCAAGAGTGTGATCATTTTTATGTTAAATCAGCTACTCCCCCCGAGTTAGTGGGCCGTCACATCGGTTCGCTAAGTCATCTCTTGAAGGGATGCGACGCTCATGATGATTGAATCTGAATCATTGCTTGAGTCACACGCTACATTAATTGGGCGTGCGTAAGGAGCCGTAGAAGTACATCATCCTAGACAAGGAACTAATCGCCAAGAGAATGCAGAATCTGGGAAGCAGCCCTCTGTCCTTAGGGACAAAGAAAAGGAAAAAACCAGGGAACGTTGCGATGAGGTATGTGTCCTGCACAGAGTAAACTCAGAAACATAGCATTCCAACAAGTCCAGAAAGGAGTTGCTACGCAAATTATGGACCAGATCAGCCTACGAGAATCGATAGATGAAAAACGTTCACTCCTAGGAACCGAGTATGCCCCTTACCTTCGCAAACTGGTACATCCTTGGCGTCCAAACTCCACACAATGACGCCATGGTGACGCCTGTGTCCCTAGAAAACTGGGAGGTGAGAAGGTATTTAGTGGATACCGGAAGCAATGCGAATGTGATGTTCCTGAACACGTTGCACAACATGCAGTTAAAGGAAGCTTGACGCGGCAAAAGGGAAATGGGTCTCAGCCCTGCTAGGAATACTCTGGGCCAGTGTTCTAAAAATCGCTAGGCGCTGGGCGGGCGGCGAGCAGGTGCCTAGCGCTCAGGGGCCTAGGCGGCGCCTAGGCGGTCTTAAGTTTTGTATTATAACTTTAATAATTTACAAAAGTTAAGCATAATACTTTATCAATTACATCCAATTTAATGCCAATATACATATACAAAATTTAAAAACATGAAAAATTAACAATCGTGAACAAAATTTATTAAAACTCAAATGACTGAAGTTGGTCATGATGGGTACTTTATATAAATTTGAATTTGTGTACTCTTTTATTTTTCTTCAAATTGCATGAATAACCTCAGTTATGTTTGATAAAATCTACATTAGTAAAATTGGTACCGGCAGATCCTTTGAGAATTCCATTAAGTAATCATCATTTGCTACATTTAGACATATACTGAATAAAAAAATAATTAAATAGTTTATTTCTAAAAAATATGAAAGAAAAATAAAATAAGAACACAATCATCCTTATTAAAAAATTAAAAAATTAAAAAAAATAAAAATCGCCCAAACCGCCTAGACCCCGCTTAGGCCGTCAGACCCCGCCTAGATCCCGCCCAGACCCGCCTAGACCCGCCCAGACTGCCTAGAACCGCCCAGACTGCCCGCCCACCCATTAATCTGGGCGGTTTTTCACCTTCTAGCGCCTAGGCGGCCGCCTAGACCAATTTTTAGAACACTGCTCTGGGCGTATCGGACCACAAAAAGAACACAGTCCGGAGAAACACCCTTTGTCCTAGCATACAGGTTAGAAGTGATAGTCCCGGTGGAGCTCAAAATACCAACCTTTCGGGCAGACGAATCCAGACCAGAAAACAACGACGAAGCTCTGCGCGTCAATTTAGATCTCCTCGGGGAAAAAAGAAATCAGGCTGCTACTAGAATAGTTGCCTACCAACAAAAGATGGCTCGGTACTACAACAAGAAAGTCAAGCCATGAAAATTCAAATTCGGAGACTGGGTACTTAGAAAGATTCAACAAATCACTAAGGAACCGGGGGCAGGAAAGTGGAACCCAAATTGGGAATGGCCATATAAAGTAACCGAAGTCACCAGGCCAGGAACGTATTGGTTAGAGAATGTGGACAGTAGTAGCCTTATGAGGCCATGGAATGTAGAACACCATAAAAAAAATATTATCAATAAAGGATATTTGTTTCTGCCAAAATTTCACTACTGGTCCTCCTCTACCTAACTCCCATACACAAGTCAGGACGGTCATAGTCAAACTTGAAC
Source organism: Berberis vulgaris (assembly GCA_963556465.1). Lineage (NCBI taxonomy): Eukaryota > Viridiplantae > Streptophyta > Magnoliopsida > Ranunculales > Berberidaceae > Berberis > Berberis vulgaris. The sequence goes on along the minus strand of OY747130.1, from coordinate 7,347,710 downwards.
CCTTCAGATACAAGTCATAACGGCCACAATAAGACTTGCACCCTTCAGATACAAGTCAAGACGACAATAGTCATACTTGATACACAAGTCAGGACGACCACAATCAAACTTGCATCCTTCAAATACAAGTCAGGACGACAATAGTCAGACTTGATACACAAGTCAGGACGACCACAATCAGACTTGCACCCTTCAGATACAAGTCAGAACGACCGCAGTCAGACTTGATACACAAGTCAGGAGACCATAGTCAAACTTCCACCCTTAAGATACAAGTCTTGACGACCATAGTCAGACTTGATACACAAGTTAGGACGACCACCGTCAGACTTGCACCCTTCAGATACAAGTCAGGACAGCCACAGTCAGACTTGATACAAAAGTCAGAACGACCACAATAAGACTTGATACACAAGTTAGGACGACCACAGTCAGACTTGACACACAAGTCAGGACGACCACAGTTAGACTTGCACCCTTTAGATACAAGTCAGTACAACCACAGTCATACTTGATACACAAGTCAGGACGGTCACAGTCAGACTTGCACCCTTCATATACAAGTCAGGACGGTCACAATCAGACTTGCACCCTCCAGATACAAGTCAAGACGACCATAATCAGACTTGATACACAAGTTAGGATGGCCACACAAGTCGGGATGGCCACAGTCAGACTTGCACCCTTCATACACAAGTTTGGACGACAACAATCAAACTTGATACACAAGTCAGGACGACCACAATCAGACTTGATACACAAGTCAGGACGACCACAATCAGACTTGCACCCTTTAGACACAAGTCAGGACGACCTCAATCAAACTTGATACACAAGTTAGGACGACCACATTTAGACTTGACACACAAGCCAGGACGACCACAATCAGACTTGAACCCTTCAAACAAAAGTCAGGATGACCACAGTCAGACTTGACACACAAGTCAAGACAACCACTATCAGACTTGTACCCTTCAAATATAAGTCAGGACCTCCAAGCCAGACTTGTTGAGTGGGCCACGACGGCCATGGTCTGACTTGTACTTATTGTCCGAAGCCTAGTCCGAATAGAACAAGCGACGACACCTAGGAAGTGGGAGCTTAGTCAAAGTTCAAACAACCCGGTGAAGACAGCTCGCCATAGATCTTGGTCCTTATGTAGACCACGATCACTAGACATTATAGCTCAAACACCCCGCCTGCAAATGTCAAACAATAATAAAGACCATAGTACAATCAACACTTGTATTACCTGACGTACGCTCGATGGGTCGTTGTACTCTCAAGAGCAACGTCCAAAATAATTTTTTCGGTGACTGACGAAAGATCAAGACCGAAGCCACGTCCCAACACCTAAGAAAGTCAAATGAGGTCAACAAAATAGAAGTGCAAAGTGTCAAGGTCAAGCATGCGAGCAACAAACTGGCGCATAACACATAATACAAACTAGCTACAGAGAGTACAAGTATTAAAAAATACTTGTTCAATACTCTTTAAATTTGTTCAAAATCTACAACTCTTTTGGAGAACTTGTTCCGGAGGCCGAAGAACCACTAACATAAGAAGCGACCGCGGGAAGTAAAATATCATTATTTGAAGCCAGTCTTGAGTTGCCAAAAGGAGAAACAAGGTTGGAAACTTCTGCATCGTCAATCTTCCAAAAATCATCCTTCCAGTATCGATCAAAATCAAGCTTCAAATGAGGATTCTAATCCTCAATTAGATCAAGCAGCTCCAGCCTACCACGGGCAATAACAGCAGACCTCGAAGTTCCACAATGGGCATTGGGCCTCGCTGAGCTGGCCTTCGCCTCCGATAGTCAGTGAGAAAGCACAGGCGTTTGGGACTCCTCTTCTACCAGCCGCTCCTTCAACAAGTTCAGTTCCGCCAGAGCATCAACGACCCAAGCCTCAACTTCTTGAACTCAACGTCGCCCGCCAGCTAGATCAAATTCAAACTCCATGCGCAAAGCAGGCAACTCAGACTTGTGAAACCGCGCCTTACCCACCAACCCCTTGAGCTGCTTACTTAAGAGGCCCAACCTATAAAACGCGTTCGAGTACGACTTGCAAAGCTCTACAAAAGGTCCCTCCGCATCATGAACTTTGTTGTGAGCGTCAGGATGCAGATCACTCTTAGCAAACGATGACAAAAAACCTTTGGGAGACACCGGCTTTGCAGACTTCTCAGAAGGAATATTGGCCCGACACTCAACATCAGGCTCTAGGGGTGGGAGAGAAGATTCACTCCTTAAGATAGCAGGCTCAGCAGACTGCTCCATAGCTACCAATTTCTGCACTAACAGGATCAACTTAGAAGAAGAACCGACCTTATCGCTAGCTCGCCTTCGTAGGAGATGACCGATAAACGACTTAGTCGCCTCCAACTCAGCCTGTTTCGAAGGGCTCAGTATCGTGAACCTCCTCTTTCTGGAACGACCACTACCATTCTCCCTCGGAGGCAACCTACACACAATAGGGCCTGTATGGAAGTGCCTAAACAATCCATTCCGCACGACGTTGTCTACGGCCATGATCTCATCAATAACAACCGGGGGAAGCTCATTAAGCGCTCTCCTCATAGATTCTTCCTCCTTAGTAGGAGTTCGAGCCACAAATTTACCTATACGGGACAACGAGACAACATGTCAGTTTCTACAAAAGCACATGGAAAAATAACATAAGCACCACACTCACCAAGATCGAATTTGAAGTGCCTGACAAGAGGCCGTTTGTCCACCTTGAAGTACGAGGAATTAGAAGAAGCCAAAATCTAGTACTTTTGCCAATACTCAAAGTCAACAAACAAAGAACCCAAACACTTCGGAGTACTCAACCAATAGACTCCATGGGCATTAAGACGAGGAGAAGTCAGCAAATGCAGTATCCTTGGGGTCAAAAAATGGCCAGAAAGCTTGGCCTTGACATGGACATCAATCAAAATTATGAACTCGTCAGGCACCATTTGAGTGGGAGGAATCCGAAGGTGCGCAGGAAAATGCAAGATATCCTCTGAAACTGAAAAGCGAAGCTCTGCTTGGAACTTGCCCTTGTGCAAGGCAATGAACCCTTGCAGAGGTGTCAATGGATTGGTAGTAGCACTCAATGGGACAAGCTGTAAATCATCAGGAACCCCATAGTCCTCACGAAGTTTATCCAGATCAGACTGATAAAAAGTATGACAAGTATAAAGCTTGTTTTGTCCGGGAGTTAGTTCGATGCTATCCGCCATGAAGAGAAACAAAGAAAGATTTACAACAAAAAACACAAAGAAAGGAAAGGGCGTAGAAGAGATGTAAAGTGAAAAGACTACCTTTCACAAAAGTGGTGGCTTATATAAGCACCGGGCAGTCACGCCGACTTTCCTTACTAAACTGCCACAAACTCATTTAATGATGTGCGTAGCTCGAGACAACAATTTTGGGCTCAATCATCACAACTGTACAGAGTCTATCAAAACGATTTAGTAGACCGATGGGATGGCCCACTAAATCGAGGGGGGCAGCTGATGATACACCAAATCGTCATTTGATCGGCACCGTACAAGTGTCATGATAATCTCATCAACAGAATGAAGCAGGCATTGCAGGCCCAAACAACGGCGAGCCTATTTGGCAGAATCCAGATAGTCGGGTTTGAGTTGCAACGAGCCAGTAAGCCCACACGTCACGCAGTCAGACCCAATACTCGTAAGACCTCCAAGGCAAGTATCTGAGAGATCTACCCAAGAGAGGCAAGCCAGCAACACAGTGGATCCGATTAGGAAACATATATTAGAGTATAAGTTGGGCAAGAAAACTTCTCTGCATGGACAAACACTCAGAAAGGGAAATCTCTCCCACAGATCTAGGAGGACAAGTTGTGTAGGGAAACTATCCCACATGGACAGCTCCCAATCAGAAAAGGATCTCCACAACAAAATCACTTTTCCTAAACTACGCCACCAAAGGCCTAGCCGAATAAAGACTCATTCACTATAAAAGGAAGATAAGGTGAACGAACTAGATGTACGCAATATAACTTAGTTTACAATTTTAAGCCTCTCCTAAGCCTTATCTAACCTAAGCATTGGAGTGCCATCGACCACCACACGGTGGTCCTTGGCTCACGTTTGCTACCTGTGCAGGTCTAGGTAAGCAGCGATGAAGAAGTACAAAAATTGACTACATCAACCATGTTTAATTGTCATTAGAGATCACCTTTAGTTTATTGATGATTCTTAAATAAAGATTTATACTTTTTCAATTATGGTTGTGCATATACAGTGATGCAATCGATTTTCGTTCTCTGCTTAACCTTGACCTCTAGTCTGCACAAGGAACGCACGTGAGCCACAGACAACCGTTGTGGTGGCCGATGACACTTCGATGCTAAAGTCAGTCAGGGCTCTGAGGAAGGCTTAAAGCTGTAAATAAGGAATTTGTAGCGTACCTTTATTCACCAACCTCCTGTCTTATTTATAGTGATGGAGTCCCAGTTCGGCCAGGGCGTCGGTGACTTAGTTTAGGAAAAAAGATTTTTCTAGAGATCCTTCTCTAATTAGGAGTCGTCTTGTGCAAAGAAGTTTTCCTTGTTAGACCTATGCTCTTAGATACGCGGGAGATAGTTTCCAATTGGAGTGTTGTCCATAGGTGAAAGTTTCAATGTATGATGAATACTTGTCCGTCCGAAGCTGATCCCCGAGATACTTACCTCAATAGGTATGGGCACTGAGGATGGCTGTGAGATGTGTGGGCTTAGCAAGCTGTAGTAATTTGGGTTCGGTTGGCAGACTGCATTTCACAGGCTTGATGCCGTTTGGGCCGAATCAGTGCTATACTGATACTTGAGCCCGTTATTCCTTGAGATCATCATGAAACATGTTAGTGTAGATGAAAGGACACTTCAGTGTATCATCAGCTACTCCCCCCGAGTTAGTGGCCATCGTATCGGTCCACTGAGTCAGTTATCGAAAAGATACGCCACTCATGATGATTCAGTCTGAACCGTTACTTAAGCGGCGCGCTTCATTAATTAAGCATGCCTCAGTTCAGTGTAAAATGGACCAGTGTCTAATATCAAATTGAAAAATTCTAGAGAGTTTGGTTCCATTTCACTGATTTGTGCCTAGGAGGGTGGTCTGCTTGTGATCGGACCAATTCTACCCCTCTCCAACTTCTCCAAATCCATGGAGAAAATGGTAGAGTAGTCCAATCACGTGCAGACTGCCCTGCCAAATACAAATCAATGCACTATAGATATTGCTGATAACACAACAATTTTTGAATTCTGCTATTAAGCCCATTAAGTCCCAGTAATACTGGTATTTGAACGAGCTAGGATTTGGAGCAATTCATGTTTTGCTCTGTGGTAAGGGAACTCAAGTATTAGTTGGTTATGATGAAGTTAAAGAGATTGATTCACACAGAGATTTATATTATGTTCTTAATTTTCTTTGATTTTAATTTATCTAAATATTTGTTTGTTAGGTGGGTCATGGAGAATCTTATTCAGTCACAGGTCGAAGCTGAAAATGGAAGACTGCCCTAAACTTCGCACACAGATTTATATCAATAATATGGGTCTTGAGACACAAAACAGAGTTCGGGGTTATGGATATGGAATAAGACTCGACATGGTGCCTATTCTAAGTATGTTGTTTCTAGTTCATCTAAGAGAACATCAAGGACTAGATAAGCCATTTTGGAGGTTGAAAAACCTTGAATTGAAAAGGAAACACGAAGCTGTGCTGGCTTAGCTGGAAACCTAAGATAAGACCCTTGACGAGGTGCGGACCCTTCAACAACAACAGATAATGATGATGATGGTGCAAACTATGCAATCCCAAACACATGCCCATAGCTCTCGGCCACACCCCAGGGCTCTCACCCATCGCATCCGTATCGCATGCCATATATGCCGCCTTTTTTGTTTCAGATGTTAGGATATCGGCCCGAGGTATGTACACATCATTCTTTTGGTAGCTCTCATCATTCTATGGGGGTGCCCCGTATGGTGGATTTGAGGCATTGTTTTTGGATGTTGGACCTAATGGAAAGATGACGAGGCTTTTTGTATCACGTGGAATATCAGGGTCTGCTGCAGGTTTAGGGTCACATTCAACATTAGGTTCAGATTCTGGTCATGGAGTTGAGTAGTAAATTTGCTTATTTTTCAGAGGATGTATATGACAATTAATAATTATGTAACTTTTCGGACGGATCTGTACCGACATTTATTAGTTATTTGTGGCGGATAATTATTATTAATTAAATATAATTTAATAGTTATTTGTGGCGGATTATTACAGAATTTATAAATTTTTTATTAAAAAATTAGTGGTTAAAATTTGTGCAGGATAATTATTAATTTTGTATTAAAAAACAAAAAATAAATGATTATATGTGACAGATAATAATTTTTTTTTAAATTATATCATTTTTTAGTGGGGAATTTAAGCACTGGAAAACATTTTGTGGTGGATATAAAAAGCTCTAGATAGGTGTCATTTGTGGGGGATGTGTTATTAACAAATGAAGTATTTGTGGCACTTATATCTTCAAAAAATAATATATCCGGGGGATTTAAAATTTAGTTATTTCTTGCCGATTAAGATACTTATCAACTAGAAATGACCTTTAATATCAGACACTCATGTATATGACACTTATTTAATCCGTCACTTCAATGTTTTTCTGACGGATTGAACATTTTTCTCCACTAGACACATGTTTTATTTGACATTTATATTCTGCCAGAGAAATGAGATTTTTTGTAATAGTGAATATGAAAACTTGTGATAAATTTTGATGGATGGTGGATCAGGAAAAAAAATTGTTCTAACGAGTTCTTTCGCCATCTTGGCATGCACCTATTAGTGGAAATTGAGATATTTAATGTCAGGTAGGTATCCCTTATACGATCAGCGACTTATTCCTCAACTAGTATATTGTTTATTAGTAAATAAAGAAATTAATTTGATTTATTATTTCTTAACTTACTGATTTAGTCTCCCAAACTCGTATAAGAGTAATGCTACAGTGCCCGGTGCACTGTAGCACCGTAGATTTGCATCGAGATCAGAGTTGACGCTTATCTCGATGCAAATCTATGGTGCTATAGTGCACCGGACACTGTAGCCGGGCATCCTAGAATTTTCCCTCGTATAGAGTCATTGAAGTTGAGGAAAGGCAAAAGACTGGTTGGCATTTCCACTTAAAGAATCATTGGTAGGTAACTCATGATCAAGGGAGTCAAATTAGAAAAGTAAACAAAGCTCCTCTTAAAAAAATTATGTTGTTAGAATAAGTTAAAACAACATGCATGCATGTCCATGGTATGATACTTGCTAGGGTGGCCTGCTCAATCACGGGGAAAATGCTTAATAGCATTATAGCATAATGTCATGCAATGGAGGTAGCTCTTCTGCTTATCCAGATTAAACAATGGAAGACAAGATTTCTATTGGGAGACTCTGGGATGGTCCAGGAAGACCAGCAAGACCCGATGACGGCCATGTGTTGGATGTGGCATCCCTTGATTGAGAACATTCGCCGTCTACTTAACATGGATAGATATTGGTTATGTAAATTTATTAATAGAGACCTCAACTTCGAGGCTCATAACCTAGCTACTACAGCAGTACAACTACATTGTATGCAAATACTAATATCTATGCTATAAGTTTTTTTTTTTTTTTTTTTAAATAAAAAAAAAACATGAATGCATGCAAATTCATGGATGAAAAGGAAACAAACCCAGCTGGTTGAGTTTCAATTAATTGAAGGGACCCTTAATAGATGAGTGATGACCCTTCTTCACACCCAAAAGGATAATACAGAGGCTTTCCATCATTTATAGTCAAGATATAATCTTATTTTTAGTTGGTTACTAGCTAGAGGACTCTTATTAATTTATGTATTTCAGTTTCTTAATTTAGGTAAAGTCTCCAAAAGAGAAATTTAATTGGTCCAAACCATGATTTGATTAGTGGGGCATAATTATGAGGATTACTTCACACACAGGACATCATGCACATATTTGTAGTAAATGCTATTAGTTCTAGTAAATCATGAAATTAATTTTGTTTATCTGATTGAAGAACTATTTATTTGCAAGGACTCTGTGTTCATCTTCTAAGTTAATCAGAATTACAACTCTTGTTTCCCTCCATCGGCACTAGGACATCAATTTCATCTATTAATATGCTGCTGATTCTTCCCATTCTTTTTCCCAATTGTTTAAACAAATTTGAGCCATGAAATTACACTTATTTCTTCACGATTTTTTCTTCTTTCTCATCGCATTGTACTTTTTTTTTTGAAACTTGTGGTTTCACCAGTCCGACCTTGGAGCTTTTTTTTTTCTTCCCATCAGCCAATCCCCTATTTTTTCCTTGTTTACGGACAGGGGCGGACCCAGGATTTTAGTCGGGGGGGGGGGGGTGAAATGGAAAATACTTATTAGTTGATAATAATAGTTATCAATGGTAAAGCCAAATTTTTTTTCTACCAAAACTAGTAACTAATAAAAAAATTCAACAATAAAAAATACAATGCATATATCAAATTGGATCCAAGTGTAGTCCATTTTAAGCCAAAATAAGGTCACTATTGATAACCTTAGCAAAGAGCGAACAAACATAATAACTAGAATATATAACTAATATCACAAAAGAGTTTGTCTAGGCAGCCAGACTTTAAAGCCATTTTTTTGCCAAGTTAAAACATTTTTATACCTTTACCCATTATCTTTAAAATACAACACAAACATTATCTACAGAAGGGATAGAAGTGTAAAAAACTTAAAACCTGACCAAAAAGTGGCTATAAAGCCTGGCTGTCTAGAATTGAGAATCACAAAATAATTAGGATAAGTTATATGTGAAGCTAAAAAAATTTTGAAATTTGCAAACCTAATATGATCATAATACAATTTCAAAGAAAAAATAGTTTATATGAAGCTCAAATTTTATACGAGTTGGCTGATGGTATATATTTTCATTGAATTCTATCGTTATTATTTTAGATATTAATTTTAAATATTTTTTTGTTAGAGGTTTTATATTACTTGCGAAAAAAATTCATTTATTTAATGTTAATAAATTTTTATTAAACTAAACATTTTTTAATGGTTGCAATTACTAATAAAATTGCATTGAAAAAAAAAATGCACTTGAAGAGTTTCGAATTCAGGTATTTTACTAAAAATGATAAACCTCCAACCACTACACCAACAAAAACATGTTTGAACATTTGCATAAACAATTGTGATATTGTATTCTAAATTATATAATCGATTTTTTTAAGACTAAAATACATATACTAAAAATATTTTAAAAGTTGAGGGGGAGTTGCCCCCCCTCGCCCCTTAGTAGGTCCGCCCATGTTTACGGATTCGGGTTGTTTTCTTGCTTTTATATCTTTTACAAATTTGTCTTACTACCACCACCACCAACCACCATGGCACCCCATACACCACTTGCATAATTCGGTCTGAGCACCACCACCACCAACTCTACATATTTTTTTCACTGTTTTGCCGAACACCAACAACACCACCTGTCATCAACTCCATACACGAGTCACCTCCATCACCCTCCACATACGCAGTCATAGATGATGAAGATGCGGAATTAGGACTTGGATTCAAGAAGAAGATGATGAAGCTGGAGAAAGTGAGTGTGATGAGTTGGAGATATTTGAGTGTTGATGATGCTCTTAGGTATTTGCAGTTTCCTTCATTTGCATGCTTTGTAAACGGGTTGAATGTTTAATTTCTTGTTGAAGATGAGTTAGTAAATCCAGCAGTTGAACTGCTCTATTGTTTATTTTGAACGACGACTTTGTTATTATATAGTGTTTCTTGATAAGTTCATAAATGAAAATCTAGAAATCAACTTATAAAGCAAATGGTTTCGTGGTGTAGTTGGTTATCACGTCAGTCTAACACACTCAACCCTTTAATTTTTTTTTTATCAAAATTTATTTTCCTTACTTTTTGTATTTCTGAATCCAAGTTTTCAAATCTTATTTCCTATACAAGATGACATAGAAATAATACTTAAATGCAAAGGCTACAACATTATGTTTCTGATGCAGTAACTCAAATCCGAATGTGGCCATCAGTTGTTTTTGTCATCATGAGCGCAACAATTAGATCTTGTAAGTTCTCCTCCAGAACTTTAGTTGAACAATCCACAATTTTAAGGCAAGCTGGTCAGTTTCGATGAACAATGGAAACTACGTCAATTCCAATAAACAAATATTCGTACTGTAAGTTTTGCAAATAGTGGTTAATAGAATTTTGATACCAGGTCATCTCAATAAAAAATAAATAAAGAAGCTAAATGTCTTACCGTGGTGACATTCAGGGAATTCATTGTTTGCAGCAATATGTTAAACTGAAATGTTGTGGTAAACATAATCAAATTAATAGCTGCAATAACCTTCATCTTCTATATACTTGAATCATGAACATCCTCAGCGTTGGAAGAACAAGTTGGAACAATATGGACTCCGAAGCTCCACATTGTGATATTTAGTGTTGTTGGAATGGGTCGTGTCAACCTATGATGCAAGAGGGTTTCTAGGGTTCCTTTTAGGATGAACACCACCATGAACCCTAGTAGTAGTTCTTCCTCTATGTTTCCATGGGAATTACTAGGCCTTATACTCAATACATGGATCCCCAAACCCTAGCAAGTGCTTCATGTGTGTGCAAATCATGGGCAATCTCCATGTCCTCTGATCACATATGGAAAACCCTTTGTTTCACTCACCTCCCTTCCTTTTCTTACCTCCATCTTTCTTAGTTTCTTTTTAGGATATTAGACTTTACTTTTCTTTTAAAAATAAATTGTTTTTTTATTTTAGTATTTGATTCTACTTTTTCTTTTAGGAATATGCTACTTATTATTCAAGTTATTTGAGAACTATAAATAAAGCTCTTCCTCAATATTGTAAGATACATTTGATTTGAATAATTTAATTGAACATTAGAGTTATTTCTCTGTGTTTTTGGGCGAATCTCTTGTATCTTTTCCTTGTGAATTGTCTATTGAACTAGCCTGCAGGATAATCGCTATTCTGCCAGACATCAACATATATTAACACAACTTCGGCATGTTGTGGTAAAAACTTTTTATTGCTGAAAACATGTTCACATAAAAGTGACAAACACAACTTCAGCATGTTGTAAAACTTGTGCCGTTGATTCTTCCATTTCTTTTTCGCAATTGTTTGAACAAATTTGAGCCATGAAATTACACATATTTCTTCACGATTTTTTCTTCTTCCTCATTGCATTGTACATGTGGTTTCTCCGGTCCGAGCTTCGAGCTTTTGTTAATTCCCCTCAGCCAATCCCCTATTACGGATTAGGGTTGTTTTCTTGCTTTTATATCTTTTGCAAATTTGTCTTAGCACCAACAACAACAACAACAACCATTGCACCCCATCCTCCGCTTGCATAATTCGGTCTGAGTACCACCACCACCAACCATGGCACACCATCCTCTACTTTCTTTCTCAGTTTTGCCCAACACTAACAACACACCTGTCCTTGACTCCACACACGTGTCACCCCCGTCACCCTCCACATACACAGTACTCATGCAAAGTCGCAATTCTTATATATCTCAAACACCAATCAAATGCATACAAACTTGCAGCAAATCTATGATGATGAACACCACCATGAACCCTAGTAGTAGTTCTTCCTCTATGTTTCCATGGGAATTACTAGGCGTTATATCTCAATACATGGATCCCCAAACCCTAGCAAGTGCTTCATGTGTGTGCAAATCATGGGAAATCTCCATGTCCTCTGATCACATATGGAAAACCCTTTGTTTCACTCACATCCCTTCCTTCTCTTACCTCCATCTTTCTTATCCCACTTATCGCCACCTCTACTCACTAGCCCATTTTTCATCGAAATCTTGCCATTATAGAGTTAGGCTAGATACTTTTTTTTTTTTTTTGAAAATTGAGCAGGGTTTATTAAAGGATCCCCGAACCTAAAGAAAAAGGAATAGGCTAGATACTTGAAATATATGCGCCACCCACCTCCACCAACTATCTCAATCTCCGACCTTATCTTCTCAATTAGCATCTTCAATACTAGAACTAGCTCAAACGTTTTGAGTGTAACCCAATGAGGAGAAGAACTCAGTTACGATAAATGCACGGACGTGTTTCAGTTTGAAGAAGATGAAGACGTGAGATTGTTGGATGATGATGAGATGAGGGTGTGTTTGAGTGTGGTGTTGAAGGGGTGGAGGGATGTTTTCTTGGTTATGGATTGCAAGGGGAAAGGAAGGTTTGTTGCTGGTGCACTACACCAAATTGACATTTTTGTAACAATAAAAAAACCAGTAACACTTTTGAGCTATAACAATTCACAAAACAATTTTACACATTTTCACAAACAAAGTGATTCAATAATTGTATCACCACAAATAGTATGGGCTTACAAGTGATGCTATTCATGGTGATCTAATTTATTGTATCAATTTTTTTGTGTAGCTATTTTTCATTTTGTTGACTAAATTTAGTTTTGACTTAAAATTGTTTCGTGGATTGTAATAGCTCAAAAGTGTTACTGTTTTTTAAGTTGTTACAAATATGTCAATTTGGTGTAGTGGTGGTGGGGACAAGTGGTTCTCTGAAGAGCTTCCGCATCCATGCGCGAGTGTAGGGGTACACCGAGCGGTCCCGTTGCGGAATTAGGACTTGGATTCAAGAAGACGATGAACCTGGAGAAAGTGAGTGTGGGACTGATGAATGTGATGAGTTGGAGATATTTGAGTGTTGATGATGCTCTTAGGTATTTGCAATATTTTCTTCTTTTACATGCCTTGTAAACCAGTTGAATTTGATTTCTTGCTTGGAGGTATTTGCTTGATGATGATGAGTTGGTAAATGGAGCATTTGAACTGTTCTATTAAATAAAACTCTAAATTTTGAATGACCACTTTATACCTGAACATGTACTTGTTCCTTGATAAGTCCATAACAAAAACTCTAAATTAAATAAAACTTTAATATAGAAATCAGTTAATAACACAAATGGTTTTGTGGCGTAGTTGGTTATCATGTCAGTCTAAATCCAAGTTTTCAAATCTTTCGACTTGGTACACTGTAAAATAATGCATTTTGCAAATTAATATAAATGCATTAGTTTGCATTGCATTTGTTAGCAATGCGTTACTTTATAAGTGCTTGGTAGTAATTAAAGAAAATTAAAGACAATTCCAAAAAGTGATTGTGGTGATGGTGATTGCAAATGTGGGCGGTGGTGTGGTAATGACAGTGGTTGTTGAAATGGTGGTGGTTGTGGTGGTTCGATGTTTAATGAGGGTGGTAGTAGCGACAGTCACGGTGGTTGTGGATGGTTGTGGTGGCTATGATGGTCACAGCGGTGATAGTAGTGATGGTGGTGGTTGTGATGATTATGCTATAGTGGCGGTGGTGGTTATGCTATAGCAGTTATGGTTGTGGTGGCACAATGATTGTGGTGGTAGTGAAGTTGGTGGTGGTTGTGATTAACAACGTATGGTAGTGTGATTGTGGAGGTGGTGGTGGTGGTGGTGGTGAAGGTGGTTATGTTATGGTGGTTGAGGTGGTAACGGTGGTTGTGGTGGCAATGACAATGATTAGGGTGTTTTTAAGGACTTGGGAGTAGAATTCAAGTAAGAGGAGGTGATGAGAGTTTTGCAAAGTAACACCGGAGATTTTGTTTTTACATAATTTAATAACTAGAAGATGTGGAAGTTTTGAAATCAAATTCCAATATACCAAGATAAGCCTTAATGCAAAAGCTACAACATTATGTTTCTGATGCTAACTCAAATCAGAACGTCTTCAATTAAATGGCCATCAGTTATTTTTGTCATCATCAGTGCGACTATGAACAATGGAAACTATGTCAACTCCAATCAACAAATATTTTTACTGTCAGTTTTGCAAATAATGGTTAATAGAGTTATGATACCGGGTCATCCAGGTTCAACTGAAATTGCTGTGGTAAACATGATCAACATAACAGCTCCAATAACCTTCATCTTTTATATACTTGATGAATCAAGAACTACCTCAGCGTTGGAAGAACAAGTTGGAGCCATATGGACTCCGAAGCTCCACATTGTGATATATAGTGTTGGTGGAATGAGTCGTGTCAACTTGTATTAACACAACTTTGACATGTTGTAAAGACTTTTTATTGCTGACAAACATGTTCACATAAAAGTGACAATTAACAAAACTTCCGCATGTTGTAAAACTTTCGTTGCTGACAAACAGGTTCACATAAAATTGACATTAACGCAGGAATTGCCTCCACGAAATTCTAATTTTGGTTTTTGTTGTTGAACCAAATTGCTTGGATATCGCAAAATAGAAGTCACATAGCCTCTTATATGCATTGCCCAATTTCGGCTTTATCATTCCTGAATCTTAGCAGACACTGTTAGAATTTAATTATTATCAACATAGAATTTAATTACTTCCAACATTTAATTTCTATTTTAGTCTTCTATGATATCCACTCCCGGGCGACAAAGTAAAAGCTGTTTTTGTTTCACCAGTAGGCCACTGCGTGTGTACGTACAATCTCAAAGACTCCAAAGCCATAAAAAATGTGCTTTTTAGCTTCAATCCAATCTCATACAAGTATTAGTCACTGTTCACTCTGGTGTTGCCACTGAATTGTAACCAAGCAGAAAAGTCATGCTGGTTAATCCTGATCAATCTTGAGACTTGGAAAGGTAAACTGGATTCATTTTTTGGGTTCCCATCTTGGAGGATTATAGAAAATTCAATTTTGGTAACAGGGCCACAATGTCCCACTTGAGGTTGTGGCTTATTAAGTTAGTGCCCACCTTCAAGACAAGTGGAAACTGAGGGCACTAACAAGAAAAGTGAGAGAGACAGAGAGAGAGACAGACAGATAGATGCTGAGGGCACTCTCTCACCCACTACTTGTCTTGCTTTCTTTATTTTGCTAATTGTTTCAGATCCCTATGGCTAACTGTCCAGCTCTACTAGGATCATTACTTCTTATCGTCCGAGCTGGGAGAGTCTTCTTTCATCCTTGGACTCGGTCTGAGATGTGTTACCCACAGGCCCAGACTGTGATTGTTAACTGTCCAGCTGCTTTAATGCGGCATAGTGACAGTCTCCCTGATATCCTCAAATGGTCCCTACCACTTGATTGGCACGATACTTGATGCTGTTTTTGTTTCACCAGTAAGCCAATGTGTGTGTACAATCTCAAAGCCTCCAAAGTCCACAAAAAAATGTGCTTTTTAGATTCAATCCTATCTCATACAAGTATTATTCACTATTCACTCTGGTGTTGCTCCTGAGTTGTAACCAAGCAGGAAAGTCATGCTGGTTAATCCTGATCAATCTTGAGACTTGGAAAGGTAAACTGGATTCATTTTTTAGGTTCCCATCTTGGAAGATTATAGAAAATTCAATTTTGGTAACAGGGCTACAATGTCCCACTTGAGGTTGTGGCTTATTAAGCTAGTGCCCACCTTCAAGACAAGTGAAAACTGCCATTTGCCAAGCTCCAAAGTGAGAGAGAGAGAGACGCTGAGGGCAGTCTCTCACCCACTACTTGTCTTGCTTTCTTTATTTGCTTGTTGTTTCAGATCCCTAGCTAACACACTACACACTGGTAAATATAATTATATATATATATATATATATATATTTATACATGAAGCACAGCCAGCCAAAGAAGAAGAAGAAAAGGAAGAGCTAGTGCAAATGAGTTCATCTTGCAGTATAAACTTTGAGCTTATAATTTCATCAAGACTTGACTTGATGAATCCCACGTCAGTTTATAAGTGAACCCAAAGTTTCAAATCGATTTAGAACTTCTTTTTCAATCAAATAATTAACCAAGGCAAGGCATGTATGGATAACTCAGTGAACAAAATTTATTCATTCACAGTATCTACAAAAGGAAAAAGGAAACTAACAACAACATGATGACTAATATTATCCTACATATAAGTTTGTTTCTTCTTGTCTATTCGATTAGCTGATCTGTTTTTCAGTTGAAAGAGCTGATCTTCCCAAACCGTCTTAGAAACCTTTGATCTTGTTTGATTCCTTCGACTCCTCATCCCTCCTTCAAAATCAATATTATTAGAACCACCACTACCCACGCTTAAGCTTAGTAGTCTATCGTACCTTGAGCGCGAATCAGGATCGGAGAGCGTCTCATAAGCCTTTTGTAGCTCAACAAACTTCCTTGTTGATTCTTCCTTCTTAGAAGAGGGAGAAAGATCAGGATGGTACTGAAGAGCCAATCTTCTATAAGCTTTCTTTATCTCATCAAATCCAACATCTTCGGAACCAAGAGAAAGCACTTTGTACAAGTTACTACTACTGCTCTCTCTTTTCATACTCAACTCATCAACTCTACTACAAAATATTGTATTGATCTTCAAATTCTTCTTTGGGAATAACCTTGATTTAGGAACAACTTTGCTTGCTATGGGCTTCAAACTCAAAGACATCTCCATGATTGATCGATAGATCTAGATAGATAGTTAGAAAGACAGATATTTGATTATTGGTTTGAAGGGGCATCAAAAGGTGTTGTCTATAAATACAAGTTTTGGGGGGTGGGAGCTGAGGATGATTCTTGAGGTGATGATGTGGAGTGGGGCCATTAGATGCATATAATACATTTCTATTAAAATAAGCCATATTTAGCTTAGCTTAATTTATTTTAATAAAACCTAGCTTGTTAGACTTTTCTATTTTATGATCACCAAACAATATATGTGTGAACGCATTTTATGATCGTCAAACAATGTGTGTGAACTCATCAACGGCAACCCATTACAAGTATATGTATAATTGTAATGGCGTTATTGTCAAAAACTAGGGTGTCAACGTGCTTTACGTATGCGAATATTTAATATTTTTATTTTATTACAATAATTGAATAATAAGAAAAAATTCTTATTGAATTTATAAATAAAATAATTATATATAATTGTAAGGCCATATATATATAGTTTATTAATAAATAAGGGTCTCCAAATAAATTGTGCTAGGGCATAAGTAGAATTACTCAATGTTTGAAATAGGTTGATTTTTATTGTAAAAGTATGAAATGTGAAGGGCAAAATGAAAAATCCAAAGTTAGATGTAAGGGTCTTTTTATAATTTATAAATAATTAGAGGGTTTCAAATAAATTATATTAGGGACTTAGATGTAATTAATGAATATTTACATGTGTTGATTTTAATTGTAAATATTTTAAATTTGAGAGGTGCTGATTTTTATTGTAAGAATATGAAATGTAGGGCTTTTAATAATTTATAGATAATTTGAGGGATTTAAATAAATTAATTTAGGGGCTTAGGTATAAATTTTCATTGTTGAAGGGGCTGATTTGAATTGTAAAAATTATGAATTGTTGTGGGAAAAATGGAAAATACAAATGTTAGATGCAGAGCCTATTCATAATTTATAAATAATTAGAGGGTTTTAAATAAATTACATTAGCGATTTAAATATAATTAATAAATATTTGGAGGGCTGTGGTATACTTATATGATTTTTGGAGGGCTGAGTTTTAAATGTTAAAAAAATAAGTTATGAAGGCAAAATGGTAAAAATGTTTAATATTGTTTTATTTTGAATGATGTAAATACCCCTTTTCACTTTTTACCCATTTGATTTTTTTTTCTTGTAAATGATAAAGAATTGGGAGGGCAAAACTTGAAACAAAAATCAGATTGAAGATGCCAATTCAGTGTTATAATAGTCCAGATAATAATAATAATAATAATCTTCTCGAACATTTATGGTTTGCAAAGACATTTATGTGGGAGCTAGGGGGAGAAAGGTCATTGAGTCCAAATGATGATGATAATAATAAGAGAGCTTCTACCTGTCGAGGAAGTCAGCGAGGAAATCAGTGAGGGAGGGAGAGAGGGAAGGAGGGGACCATCCATTCCCCTAGAGATGCGTGCTATCATTTTTCATGCGCGCATCTCAAAGGAAATGAATGATCCCGTCCTTCCCTCACTGATTTCCTCGCTGGCTTCCTCGACATTTAGAATTTCTGTAATAATAATAATAATAGTAGGCAAAGACATTTATGTGGGAACTAGGGGGAGAAAGGTCATTGATTAGGAACAGGGCATGCTCCAAGAGACAATTAAGCTTCTAGAACATGGATGCATATGCGTGCTTCAAGGGGAGACTATGGTAGGTTTTACATCAAGTTAATTATTGTTTAGAGGGACTTGTCCACCCCACAAATTCTTCGTTCTACTTGTTCAAACAAAGGCTATGTTTGATGAGCTCGTGTAACTGTCGAGGGAATGGGCGAGGAAATCAGCGAGAGGGGGACCATTCATCCCTTGGGATGCATACCTTCATTTTCCTTTCGCGCATCCCAGGAGGGATGGACGGTCCCTCCCCTCGCTGGTTTCCTCGCCCATTCCCTCGACAGTTAGATTTTTTCATGTTTGATAGCAAGAATGCTAGTCCGTGAAATAAGGGTGCTTCGTAAGTGCTTGGGGAATTCCTAAAAGCCTTTGTTTATGAAATTATTGAATTTCTTTGTATTACATTGAAGAGGAAGCAACTCCGAGACTTGAATATCATGTGGGAGATTCCCTCAAGTTGATATGGGGCTTGTACGATCGATAAACCTCACGTTCCAAACCCAAGATCTAATTTGGTGGTTAAGTTGAGGATTATGTAAAGTGGAGGCTTTCCTCTGTACGCCTAACGCAAATTCTTAGAGAAGGAAGTTATTAAAGGAGAGTTGAGTGATGTTTTGAGTTTGGGTTTCATAACCTTGAAATTGTCAAAATTATAAGAGAAAAAACATTCAACCCCAATGATATACTCTTTAAGAATCCCCTTCAGGTAAAAACTAATATAATTGCAAAAAACTATCTAACAAGCGAACCAATATAGCAAACAAAATACGAATAATGAAAATTATGTGACTTATTGTTTGGTTTCATATTTTTTTCGATAGTTAAATATTATTAGAGTATTGATCGTTGGAATTGTTAAATAAAATTAAAAAAAAAAGGTACCAGCACGAGAGCTGTGCTAATTTGGTGTTTTTATTTACTTCAATTTTTACCTTCGATGAAAGCGATATTGAATGTAAGTATTTTCGCTCTAATTAACTTTAAACAATATAATTTCCATGTATCATCATGATTGATAATATTTTGTGATAACTTGAATTAAACTTTTACACGTGATACATTCATAGATTTGATTGCATGCTTAGCTATTCACATGTTATGTAGTACATGCATGGATTTTATTGCTTATTCAAATATTACAGTAAAATATAGGAGAACTATCTAAATACGATTTTTTTTTGTTTTCAATGAGATCCACTGGTTATCACAATTCCTCAACTAAATAACGAATAATAGATTGTGTGATTTATGTTCGTGTCGAACAAACAAGTTCAAGGGTAGATATTATTCACTGTTCCCCGGGACTTATCAAAACAAATATGTATGAATTAAATAAATTTATGAATCAGAGATGAATCAAAATTGAGTGAATTATTGTTTGGTTTCATATTTCTTTCGATATTCAACGATTATTGGAGTATTGATCGGTGGAATTGTCATGTAATCTAAAACAATCACTTGTAATATGTGGATGTGAAATTAGACACAACTCATTTTACAAAGCACTCTAAGGGGGCGTGAAATGTAAAGCAACCACTTTAGCACATGATTGTTTGTGCACGTGACATACATGAGTTCATAAACTTGTAAGATCGAGATCATTAATAAAGAATACAATAAGATGAAAATATATTCAATATTAATTGGAACTGATCTCAGTGAGAAATTAATATGTGAAGGAATAGCATGCTCACATCGCTCTTGATTAAAACATGCATATCATATGGTAAGCCAATGTGTGTGTCCAATGTTGTTTTTGTTTCACCGGTAAGCCAATGTGTGTGTCCAATCTCAAAGACTCCAAAGTCCACAAAAAATGTGCTTTTTAGATTCAATCCTATCTTATACAAGTATTATTCACTATTCACTCTGGTGTCGCTCATGAGTTGTAACCAAGCAGGAAAGTCATGCTGGTTAATCCTGATCAATCTTGAGATTTGGAAAGGTAATCTGGATTCCTTTTTTAGGTTCCCATCTTGGAGGATTATAGAAAATTCAATTTTGGTAACAGGGCTACAATGTCCCACTTGAGGTTGTGGCTTATTAAGTTAGTGCCCACCTTCAAGACAAGTGGAAAATGCCATTTGCCAAGCTCCAAAGTGAGAGAGAGAGAGAGAGACAGATGCTGAGGGCAGTCTCTCACCCACTACTTGTCTTGTTTTCTTTATTTGCTAGTTGTTTCAGATCCCTAGCTAACACACTGCACACTGGTAAATATAATTATATAATTATAATATATATATACATGAAGCATAGCCCACTGGTAAATATAATTATATAATTATAATATATATATACATGAAGCATAGCCAGCCAAAGAAGAAGAAGAAAAGGAAGAGCTAGTGCAAATGAGTTCATCTTGCAGTATAAACTTTGAGCTTATAATTTCATCAAGACTTGACTTGATGAATCCCACGTCAGTTTATAAGTGAACCCAAAGTTTCGAATCGATTTAGAAATTCTTTTTCAATCAAATAATTAACCAAGGCAAGGAATGTATGGAAAACTCAGTGAACAAAGGTGTTGTCTATAAATAGAGCAATTCTACATGTCGAGGAAATGGGCGAGGGAGGGTGGGTCGCACGTGCTCCTGCCTCGTTTCAAAAAAAAAGAAAAAAAAGAGGGAATCGAAATTTTGGGGGAGAAAAGGAGGGAAGCTCTCCCTCTCCCCATTTCCATCTCGACAGAGACAGAGACAGAGAAGAGAGCCACTCCCTCTCCCCCAACGAAGACCGAGGAAGCTAAAAAAAGTTGCAACATAGGCAAAGTCTGCTTACTAAAAAAACTGTTGTATAATCTTCAGCAGTGGATCGATTAATTCATTGGCCAACAAAGCTCATCACAATTTGATGACTGGTAACCAGGCAGATTGGACAATAATCTTCATTATTAATCTAGTCATGTACAATACAATTTGTTATGAACTGATCTAGTTCTGATTATATTTCTCCAGGATTGAAGAACCAAAGCAATGCAATATTCAGTACCAATGTCAGAGTTGTTGATTCCTGGAAGCAATGGAACCAATGTCAGAGTTGCTGATCCCTGGAAGCAATGGAGTCTTGCAAGATACAATCAAGATAAGAACAGCTAAAAGAGTTTCTGAACAATGTAGCCAGATTCTGAAATGATGGAATTTTGTATAGAATGGATTGTAAAGATTACAATGGAAAAAAATGAATTGTAACATGCAGAATTCGAGATTGTCAGTCTCCCTTATGAGCAAAGCTCAATGTACAAAAGTTTATTACAGAATGAATGAATTCTATTGCTCTTGCTAATCTCTTATTTATAGCAATCAGAAACTAACAGTGACTTAACAGAATACTCTTTTTAACAGAGCACCTGACAGAAAACCTAACAGAGCATTTCTTTACAGACTATCAAACACAACACAGACTTGCACCAAATTCTATTTGTCTGTTTGATACTTCCTCCTTGAATATGTGAACTTGATGGGAGGTCGAGGCCTAACACAATTGCACCTGCCATTGGTATATCACTCCCCATTTGTTGGCTGGGTCTCAACCTTGTAGAACCTGAAAGGTTTGTGCAGCACCATGTCATGGCAACAGAGAATTATAGTAAGTGACAAGCAAGAATTTCACTAAGAAACAGTAGGGTGTCATTGATAAGTCTGACTTGTTTTTTCAAGTATGGAATTCTATCCAAATGTATGAAAACTGTCGCACTAGAATTCTGACTTGTTTTTTCAAGTATGGAATTCTATCCAAATGTATAAAAACTGTCACACTAGAATTCACCCTTTCATAAAAGAATCAACAAATCATTCAACTAACTTTTTTTTCTTAGTTGATCATCAACTATCTTGTTCAATGCTCCTATTACACCCATAATTACTTCCTCGTCTCAATTTGGATAATTTCTTAAGAGTTCCAAGATATACAGGATCATATTAGGCTTCAAGAAAATTGGATCATGTATAGGTGTTGCCAATCAAAGATGGTCAGAACAAGTTTCAAATTTAAGTAGGCTGAACACGTGCCAGAAACTGAAATCTCAAGAATGACACAGATTTGGGATACTGATTGCATACAGAATGATAACAAACCTCCAATGAGGGAACACGAATATCAAGTTAGAAACCGGAAATTGTTATCTCAAGTCAGCTAAATATTCTTACAATCCAACATACTGCTATCAATTAGGGCTAAAAGTAACCAGCAGCGAGCACCTTCGATAATCAACCACCACGAGCTTCTCTCCTTGTTTTATCATGAAAAAGTTCCACATCAACTCCTTCTGGAGGTAGTTGAACATATCTCACCATTGATCCTCTGATGAAGCAGTTCCTCACTGAGAGCTGCAGTGAAAACCGGGTATCTATGAAGTTCTATGACAGCGATTGGGTAAACATGAATAACATTAACATAAAAATGGCCAAACCAAAGACAACAAAATCGAAATGTGCACATACACAAGATTCTGAGGTTGTTCAGCAATCTGTTCATGGCAAGTGTCAATATCTTCAATAAGTTCATTAACAGCCTCAATAACATCATGCTTTAACTTCCGAGTCCTTGAATTCTTGTCAGCCGCTGTACAACAAAGTTTTTTATTTATTTATTTTTATCAGCAAAACAAAATATATTGTATATATGTTTTCATAAAGGGAAGCAAACTTATACAATATGTACCATTAACATAAAATAGAGCAATGCTATTGCGACCATACTGTCCCCTAGCTAAGAGGAGCCTTGAATATTAAAATACATCCACTGCTTGTGCATTGAGATGCATAAACTCATTTGTGAAAAACAAAATGATTTACACTAGGACTTGAATCATAAATGGCTCGATTGAGGTATCCCTCTAGGAAATGTTATACGATACTCAACTTATTTGTTATCAATTTTCCTAAATCCCAAGATTGAAGTTAATAGGCATCTATCAACATTTGTTGAAATTGACGAAATGACAAGGAAGTACATGTTTCACTCACATTTGCTTTTTCCTTCAGAATCACCTCCTGATGAAGTTGAACGTGGAGCGGCTGCCGAGTCAGGTATGCCCTCAAGTAGTGTGTGCAAAGAAGGCGCACGAAGAGTGCTTCTGGCAGCAGCAGCAACTGCTGCTGCAGACAACATGGGCAGATCATATGGGTCAACATCATCTTCATCCTCACTTCCAGCTGACAATGTCAAACCCCCAATAGCATTCGTTGTAAGAGAAAGATCCTCCTCTCTAATGATATGCAGAACACGTCTCACAACATTTCCAACAACTAGCTCTGTGCCAATGCATTCATCGAACGTTATCATAGAGCATCAAAAGATAATAAAAACCCTCAGACCCATGTACAAATTGAAAAATACGAAGTCCTGAAAGCATCAACCAAAGATACTCATCCTATATAATACTCAATTCTTGGTTAGCTACCATGGACATGTTTATGAACCAATACGCAAGTCCATGACCCTATCACAGGTTTCATAATACGCCCATGACATCGTCACATTCATATACTACTAAACTAGTAGTGTCTGTGAAAGAGTTAAAAAGTAATAAACTCATTGGGTCATATGCACATCTAGGTTATTGCCCATTATTCATATAAACCTAGAAAGTTTAGATCCTACCATTATTATGCGAATTAATCAAAACCTGTAAAATTTTATGCAATTATAACTATAGACCGTCATCCAAATATGTGTGCAAGTATGTCTGATTCAAGCATGGACACGAACTAATGCCCTTTCGAGCGTTTCTAATTGTGAAACCAAAATTACAAGATTATAATTTAATCCCAATAAGTAAATGAGTGAATGAAACCAAAAACAGAACCCACAAAGAAGGAAATCACCAAAAACATACAAAACAAACAACAAAACCCTAACTTACTAAGAAGTGAATCAAACATACCATGTGTGGGTACTTCTCTTGATCAACCACCCTTGTGTTCTCAAGCTTTATGTTCAAGTACTGATCCACAAAATGCAAAGTCCCCCTAATTGCCAAATCGTTCTTCAGCTCCACCGTCACTTCTCTGCCCATCAAATCCTTGAAGTAGGAGAAGAACAACTACAAGAATAAAAAAACCAACAAATCAAAAACACCCCATGAAAGGAACTACAAAACCCATCATCAAAACTGTAGAAAAAAAAAAGCAAAAAATTTGACTTTGAAATAGATAAACTCAAAACAACAGATGGGGAAATCATGTTAAAGATTCAATTTTTCAAGACACAAGAAGAGTGAGAGATCTTACCATCTTTTCACCTTTTTCGCTAGAAAGAAAGAAGGGAGGATGGAGAGATTGACGAGACCTTTCGCTTTGGTTTCTTCTTTGGAGCCAAAAGTGGCTTCTTCTTTCGCTCAAGCGGGAGAAGGAGGGCTTCCTCGGTCTTCGTTGGGGGAGAGGGAGTGGCTCTCTTCTCTGTCTCTGTCGAGATGGAAATGGGGAAAGGGAGAGTTTCCCTCCTTTTCTCCCCCAAAATTTCGATTCCCTCTTTTTTTTTTTTTTTTTTTTTTTTTTGAAACGAGGCAGGAGCACGTGCGACCCACCCTCCCTCGCCCATTTCCTCGACATGTAGAATTCCTCCTATAAATACAAGTTTTTTTTTTTTTTGGGGGGGGGGGGGGGGGGGGGATGATTACGAGGTGATGATGTGGAGTGGGGCTTTTAGATGAATATAATACATTTCCATTAAAATAAGAACGATTCTAGCTGGCCTGGGTCGAGCGCCTGGGTGGCTGCCTGGACGCTCCTTGGCGTGTGCGCCTGGGAGGGTGTCTCGAAAGCGGGAAATCAATTTTGAATTTCCTTGCTGAAATTTAAGAGGGAGGGAGGGATCAAAACAGCTTTCAACAAGTTCGTCATCGTCACGTATTTCTAAAGCTGGAGGTTCGTCTTCTCTTATTGACCATCAACAGCAGCAGCAACACCATCAACGGGTGGTATGAAATGTTGATTTCTAACCTATTGGTGTTTGAAGAAATGCCTGTGAGAGAGTGAAGAGAAGTAAATGGGTTTTGAAGAAATGAGGGAGGGTGGTGTAGGAAAGAGTGTGCGAAGGAGGGGTGATGAGTTTGAGATGCTTTCTGAAGTGAAGGAAAGAATGCAAAATATTGCAGCTCCTAGTGAAGGAGGAAATGCTTAATGCAGCTGTTAGTCGTGCCAACTCCTTGGAGGAACAACTTTCAGCAACCAAGAAGGTCAGTGCTCATAACTTGTGTTTCCCGTAACTGAAAAATGCATGTCATTATGAATTTTGTTAGCAAAAGTGATTGCTCGTACTATGCTTTTTTCACATCACCACCACCACCACCACCTTCTATGTTCCTTGTTGGTTTGACACAGTGATTTAGAGTTGAAAGAAAGAACCCTTCTTATCTTTATCCATGTAGATTTGATATTTGATATATCACTTGCCTTGTTCATGTCCTTTTGACTCTCTTTGCTTCTTTATTCTCTCCTTCCTTCTTCTTTACTTATCAAATAGGTTGTTGTTGAAGTTAGGATCAAAAGTTGAGAAATGAAGTCCTTGGGAAGAGGTGAGATTGTGAAGAAGGCAATGTGGCTTTACCTAAAGGTTTCAGGTTTCAGTCCCTCTGAGAGACGGGGTCACTCAACTTGTTGCTACAATGGAGTTGTTTATATTTTTGGGGTAAGTTTGATGAAGAAAACCCATTTTTTCCCTCTTCTTTTTTCTCTCTTTTTACACTGATCTTGCTTGAAATATGCATGTTTGTTCTTTCTTGAGTAGTTAAATGTAGGAAAATTCTACATTTAAATGTATGAGCAACACCAGTATAAGTACCTTTTTTTTTTGGTGATATTTTTGAAGAATTTGAATTATGCCTCCAAAAACCAACCAAAAAGAAGAAGAGAAGAACAAGACCCAAGAGAAAAAAAAATGAGTGTTTCTCTAACTGTAATGACCTTCAATCTTCATGAGGATCAACCAGCAGACAGTCCCCATTCATGGGAGAAAAGGAGAGACTTGTGCATCAGTGTTATCACTAGTTACTCCCCCATGATTCTGTGCACCCAACAAGGTAAAAATTTGTGATTTTTATGTACTTCTTTGGTGTATGGATCATTTGGGTGTTCTTTAATTGGTGTTTTGAAGATTGGGTCTCCATGATTTTGTCTGAATTTTGGGTTTTAATGGTTATTCATTGAATTTTGATGTAATTTAATGGGGTCATGTCTGGGTTTTGTAGTTTTTGATTGAACTATGGTTGGTGTAATTTGGTCTGACTTGGTTTAATGTGAGAGTACCCTTGTACATCGACCTTATCTCCCTTCGTAATGTAAGAGTCCTTGTTCGGCTAGGCCTTTACTGGCGTAGTTTAGGGAAAGAGATCTCGCTGGAGATTTTTTACTTATTGGGAGTTGTCCATGTAGAGAAGTTTTCCTACCCGACTTGTGTTCGTAGATTTGTGGGAGAGGTTTTCCCTTCAGAGTGTTGTCCATGCAGAGAAGTTTTATGCCCGACTTATACTCCAGTAATTGTTTCCTAGTCATAACTAATGTATTGTTGCCTGTCTTGGGTCGATCCTATAGATGTTTGCCTTATCAGGGCTTACCAGTATTGGGCTTGACCGCGTGACGTGTGGGCTTGCTCGCATTGTAATTTGGGTCCGACCTTCTGGATTCTGCCAATGGTGGTGGTCTTTATGTTGTCTGGGCCTTGCTGGATTGGGCGTGCAATCAGGCATGCTTTGTTCTGTTGACGAGATTATCATGACATGTATACAGTGCTGATCAGATAACGGTTTGATGTATCATCAACTACCACCCTCGAGTTGGTAGGCCAGCTCATTGGTCCACCAAGTCATTTCATGAACCATATGTGCAGTCATGATGGTTGAGTTTAAATCGCTTCCTTGAGCGGCGAGCTTCATTAATTGGGCATGCGTCTGCTCGAAAGAGAAAAATGTGGGAGTTCTGTTTTCTATATAGATTTCCTCTCTGCGGAGTTTAGCTTATTTACTCTTTCGATCTCAGAAACTGTTTTGTCGTACCGCATTCCGTGTTTTTGACTTTGCTCATTCTTCATAATCGAAAACTTATACGATCTCTCAAGGCGGACCTGAATCAGTTTTTCAATGAACTGTTCGCTAAGGGCAGCAAGTTCTTTGAGGAGAGGTCGCTTTCTGAGTCGAGTTTGGAAGTCCTCTGGAAAACATACGAGATTCTCGAATGTCTGGTGCTTTTATTTTTTATCTGGCTTGTGTTAAATGCATATCAAATTGACCTTTGTGTTTTTTGCAAAAAAAATCCCAACTTCATCACTCTCTGCTGAGGATTAAGCGGCTCTGGACGCATTTCGCGACATGCCTCATCTGCGGATATAAGATGTCGTTAACTCTTCTAATATCAAGTGGAGTGGATCATTAGCATGAGGCTCCTACTCTTTTTAGGGTTTCGAAGCCAAAGCCCGAAGGCGTATCGTCCTCGAAGAAGAGGAAGTTTCCAAAGATTAAGATCCCGTGCCCTACGAAGAGGGCGGAATTAAGTGATGCGCTTATTTTTCCTATTCGTCTAAAGAGGCCTCATGCTGTGCTAGGCCAAGATGTGGGCGTTCAGCTTTATCCGAAGGGCGTGAAGCTGTCGAACATGTACTTTATTCGTCCATTGGGGAGGAGACTACTACGTCCGAGGGGTATGATGCGCGGGCAAAGGCTCCTATTTCCATTCCTGACTTGGAGAGGCAGTATCTGCAAATGGTGGGGGTTGAAGATGTAACAAAGTTGAGTACTGAGCAGGCAAAGGTTCTAAATAAAGCGATGTTGCAGGCTGACATAGAAGCTTCGTCTGGATGTAGTTCTGCCGCCTATCATTCGGCCCAAGAGGAAGCGCGTGGGTTCTAAGGCTGCTCTCCTTTCTAATTCACTGGTTTTTCTAGAGGAAGGTGTGACTATTGCGAAGCTGGGGCTGGCTCAGTCTGCCAAGGAGATAGTTCTGGGATAGCGGGGCGCTTCGCCTGAGCTTTCTATCTTCGTCATTGAATTGCAGGGCGATCATTCAAAGCTGGCAGGCGCTGATGGTGTCGGTCAACCGAGCAAGTAGCAGGCAAAGCTTCTAGAAATTCCATCAACGCAGGTTGCAGTGGCTATATCCGCTTAAGATAGCGAAGCTTCTCCTTCTCAATCTCTTAGATATTCGAATGTTACTCTCGCTACAGAATGTGCTCCTCTTGTTCTTCTTCCCCGCACTATAGAAGCGGTCGCTTCATGGAGTGATTCTTATTCTCTCTCTCCCGTCCATAGACCTTGATGCAGGGCATCAAGCTGCGTCCCAAGTGAGGACGACTTCAGGTGGAAAACGAAAATTCGTGAAGAGGGCCCCAGCTACTGTGCTGACGTCCAAGGGTGGGACATGAATATTTTTAAATCAGAGTGCATCTTGTTGCCCGAATCAGCCTTCCCGTTTCAAAGTCAAGTGAGCAAGGTTGGCACCTGGAAGCAGACGCGCTAGTCATTTTAGAGGGGAATATCCGCAAATGGTATGAGTTGCAGAACTCTCGAGAGCCGCTATCTGAGGGTATGACGATAGGGGAATGTGCCGATAAGGGTCAGAGCCACTTAATGCTGACGATGGTTGTCACGCCCCAATTTTTAAACAACCTAAATTAATAGATTGTCCAAAAACCACGACACGACAAGAACAATTTAAATGGTACAACCATGAGGCAATAAATAAAATAATAACCTTCCTCAAAATTCTTCCTCTAAAAATGATGTCAACAACTATCATACTTAAGCCACAAAATAAATCATAAAAGGAATTACACTAATCAATCACCAAATAAATTTCTGACTCAAAATCTAAGCATTAATAACTAATCCCTACTTCTGATTACCTAGGAAAAAAATGATAAAATTAATATCTAACAAAAGTAGTCAAATCCTTAGCTAGAACCACCTTCACGCTCCAACTAACTCTGATAAGTCTCTGGAGCTGCGCTCATTAAGAACGCACCCAAAATTTTAAAATAATACAAAATCCGGGTTAGTATATTAATACCGGTGTGAGGAAACTTACATATTAAGTCACAACTACAGAATTAAATATTCTTCAAATAATATGCATTTCACCTAAAGGAAGATAGGTGGTTATAATTCAAAGATCGAATGAGCTGTTAGTTTCTTCCTTCAAGGTTATTCTAATACATACTAAAATAAGCCATGCATCATTCTATGATAAATTCATTGTTTTCTTTATTTCCTTAATTTTTAGCTTCTTTTCCACAATTGCACTCTCCTCCTGTGCCGAACACACCTCGGAGCGTACATGACCCAAGTGAGGTGCCACATCGAGTATCATGTCATCTCACCCGTAGTTCGATACCTGGCAAGTATTTCCTAAATACTACATGTACTACTGACCTCACATGAAACGACGTACCCGATATGCAAGCAAGTCTGCATACCAAAATTTTATGAAATCGGGGCATTACAATGGCCTTGCTGAATCAAGCTGCCATGGCTGGGACTGAAGTAAAATCAGCGCGTGATAGAGTGTATGGCATAGAGAAGACTTTTTCTAACTTGCAGAAGTCATACTCCAATAATGCACTTTGTGAAATCGAGTCTCTGGATAAGTAGTTGAAGGAGACCGGTGCCGAGACAGATTCTGAGTCCCATTTGTAGGCCGCGCGGGCAGACTTTGAAGCCAAGTCGAAGCTTCAAAAGCAGAGCTGGGTTCTTGCAAGGATTGCTTTAGATCCGCAAAGGTGGACTTGGCCAAGGAAGGCGTTAACTCTTCTAATATCAAGCGTAGCGGACTGCTGGCTCATATGTATGAGGCTCCTACTCTTTTTAGGGCTCCGAAGCCTAAGCTTGAAGGCATATCTTCCTCGAAGAAGAGGAAGTTCCCGAGGATTAAGATCCCAAGCCCTTCGAGGAGGGCAGAATTAAGTGAAGCGCTTCTTTTTCCTGTTCGTCTGAAGAGGCCTCGTGTTGTGTCTAGGCACACTTGTGGGCATTCGGCTTCATCCGAAAGGCATGAAGTTGTCGGACAAGTTCTTGATTCATCTGTTGGGGCAGAGATTACTGCAATCGAGGGGTATAATGCATGGGAAAAGGCTTCTATTTCCCTTCCAAACTTGGAGATATAGTATCTACAAATGGTGGGGGATGAAGATGTAACAAAGTTGAGTACCGAGCAGGCAGAGGTTCTGAATAAAGCGCTGCTGCAGGCTGGCATATAAGCTTCGTCTTGATGTAGTTCTGCTTCCTATCATTCATCCCAAGAAGAAGTGCATTGGTTCTAAGGCAGCTCTTCTTTCTAATTCAATGGTTTTTCTAGAGGAAGGTGTGACTATTGCGAAGTTGAGGCTAGCTCAATCTGCAAAGGAGATAGTTCTGGGGTAGCGGGGCGTTACGCCTGAGCTTCCTATCTTCGTCATTAAATTGGTTGGGGGTCGTTCGAAGATGGCGGGCGCTAATGGTGTCGGTCAATCGATCAAGTAGCAGGCAAAACTTCTAGACATTCCATCAACGCGGGCTGCAGTGGCTATATCCGCTGGAGATAGCGAAGCTTCCTCCTCCATCTGTTAGATATTTGGATGTTGCTCTCGCTACTGAATCTGTTCCTCCTATTTCTCTTCCTCGCTCTATTGAAGCGGTCACTTCAAGGAGTGATTCTTATTCTCTCTCTCTCTATTTCTCCCGTCCACAGACCTTGATGCAGGGCATAAAAATGTGTCCCAAGCTAGGACAACTTCAGCTGGAAAAAAAATTGTGAAGAGGGCCCCTGCCACTGTGCTGACGTCCAAGGGTGGGACGGGAATATTTTTGGAACAGAGTGCATCATGTTGCATGAATCAGCCTTCCCGTTTCAAAGTCAAATGAGCAAGGCTGGCACCTGGAAATAGATGCGCTAGTCATTTCAAAAGGGAATATCCGCAAATGGTATGAGTTGCAGAACTCTCGGGGGCCACTGTCTGAGGGTGTGACGATAGGAGAATGTGCCGATAAGGGTTGGAGGCACTTAATGCTGACGATGGCAGTCACGCCTCAATTGTTAAATAACCTAAATTAATAGATTGTCCAAAAACCACGACACGATAAGACAATTTAAATGGTACATTCATGAAGCAATAAATAAACAATAACCTTCCTCAAAATTCTTCCTCTCAAAATGAAATCAACAACTTAAGCCACAAAATAAATCATAAAAGGAATTACACTAATCAATCCCCAAATAAATTTCTGACTCAAAATCTGAGCATTAATAACTAATCACTTCATCTGATTACCAAGGAAAAAAAATAATAAAATCAAGATCTAACAAAAGGTGTCAAATCCTCAGCTATCGTCACACAGCTAGAACCACCTTCACGCTCTAACTAACCCCGATAAGTCTCTAAGGCTGCGCTCATTAAGAACACACTCAAATTTGTAAAACAATACAAAATTCGGGTTAGTATATTAATATTGGTGTGAACAAACTTACAAATTAAGTCACAACTACACAATTAAATATCCTTCTAATAATATGCATTTCACCTTAAGGAAGACAGGTAGTTCTCCTTCGAAGATCAAATGAGTTGTTAGTTTCTTCCTTCAAGGCTAACCTAATACATGCTAAAATAATTCATGCATCATGTTATGGTAAATTCAAGGTTTTCTAGTAAGAACTCAATGGGACTTTGCCTCCCTTGTTTATTTCCCTAATTTTTAGCTTCTTTTCCACAATCGCACTCTCCTCCTGTGCCGAACACACCTCACCCAAGTGTGCATCCATTGCCATCGAAGCCACTCGAAGCGTACATGACCCAAGTGGAGTGCCACATCGAGTATCATGTCATCTCACCCGAAGTTCGATACTTGGCAAGTATTTCCTAAATACAACACATATTACCAAACTCACATGGAACAATGTACCCGATATGCAAGCAAGTCTGCATACCAAAATTTTATGAAATCGAGGCGCGACAATGGCCTTTGCTGAATCAAGCTGCCATGGCTGGGACTAAAGTAAAATCAGCGCGCGATAGAGTTTATAGCATAGATAAGACTTTTGCTAACTTGAAGAAGTCGTATTCCGATGCACTTTATGAAATCAAGTCCCTGAATAAGTATTTGAAGGAAACTGGTGCTGAGACAAATTCTGAGTCCCATTTGCAGGCCGCGCGGGCAGACTTTGAAGCTAAGTTGGAAGCTTCAAAAGCAGAGCTGGGTTCTTGCAAGGATCGCTTGGGATCTGCGAAGGTGGACTTGGCCAAGGAAGTCGTTAACTCTTCTAATATCAAACGTAGTATGAGGCTCCTACTCTTTTTAGGGTTTCGAAGCCAAAGCTTGAAGGCATATCTTCCTCGAAGAAGAGAAAGTTCCCGAGGATTAAGATCCCAAGCCCTACTAGTAGGGCAAAATTAAGTGAGGCGCTTCTTTCTCATGTTCGTCTAAAGAGGCCTCGTGTTGTGTCTAGGCTCGCTTGTTTGCATTCAGCTTCATCCAAAGGGCATGAAGCTGTCGAACAAGTTCTTTGATTTGTCTGTTGGGGCAGAGATTAATGCGTTCGAGGGGTATGATGCGCATGCAAAGGCTCCTATTTCTCTTCCTGACTTGGAGATGGAGTATCTGCTAATGGTGGGGGGTTTACGATGTAACAAAGCTGAGTACCGAGCAGGCAGAGGTTCTGAATAAAGCGCTGCTGCAACCTGGCATAGAGGCTTCATCTGGATGTAGTTCTGCCGCCTATCGTTCGGCTCAAGAAGAAGCGTGTTAGTTCTAAGGTTATTCTCCTTTCTAATTCACTGGTTTTTCTAAAAGAAGGTGTGACTATTGCGAAGCTGAGGCTAGCTCAGTCCGCCAAGGAGATAGTTCTGGGGTAGCGGGGTGCTTCGCCTGAGCTTCCTATCTTCGTCATTGAATTGGTGGGGAATCATTCAAAACTGGCAAGCGCTGATGGTATCGGTCAACCGAACAAGTAGCAGGCAACGCTTCTAGACATTCCATCAACGCGGGCTGCAATGGCTATATCCGCTGGAGATAGCGAAGCTTCTCCTCCTCAATCTGCTAGATATTCGGATGTTGCTCTCGCTACTTAATCTGCTCCTCCTGTTCCTCTTCCCCGCTCTACTGAAGCGATTGCTTCAAGGAGTGATTCTTATTCTCTCTCTCTCCCGTCCACAGACCTTGATGCAGGGCATCAAGCTGCGCCCCAAACTAGGACAAATTCAGCTGAAAAATGAAAATTTGTGAAGAGGGCCCCTGCCACTGTGCCGATGTCCAAGGGTGGGATGAGAATTTTTTTGGATCAGAGTGCATCCTGCTGCCTGAATCGGTCTTCTCATTTCAAAGTCAAGTGAGCAAGGCTGGCACCTGGAAGCAAACGCGCTAGTCATTTCAGAGGGGAATATCCGCAAATGGTATGAGTTGCAGAACTCTCGAGAACCGCTATCTGAGGGTGTGACGATAGGGGAATGCGCCGATAACGGTCAGAGCCACTTAATGCTGACGATGGATGTCTCGCCCCAATTTTTAAAAAACCTAAATTAATAGATTGTCCAAAAACCACGACACGACAAGAACAATTTAAATGGTGCAACCATGAGGCAATAAATAAAATAATAACCTTCCTCAAAATTCTTCCTCTCAAAATGAGGTCAACAACTATCATACTTAAGCCACAAAATAAATCTTAAAATGAATTACACTAATCAATCACCAAATAAATTTCTGACTTAAAATCTGAGCATTAATAACTAATCCCTACTTATGATTACCTAGGAAAAAAATGATAAAATCAATATCTAACAAAAGTTGTCAAATCCTTAGCTATCGCCACGCAGCTAGAACCACCTTCACGCTCCAACTAACTCTGATAAGTCTCTGGAGCTACGCTCATTAAGAACGCACCCAAATTTGTAAAATAATACAAAATCCGGGTTAGTATATTAATACCGGTTTGAGCAAACTTACATATTAAGTCACAACTACAGAATTAAATATCCTTCAAATAATATGCATTTCACCTAAAGGAAGATAGGTGGTTCTAATTCGAAGATCGAATGAGCTGTTAGTTTCTTCCTTCAAGGTTATTCTAATACATACTAAAATAATCCATGCATCATGTTCTGATAAACTCATTGTTTTCTTTATTTCCCTAATTTTTAGATTCTTTTCCACAATCTGAGCATTAATAATTAATCTCTACATCTGATTACCAAGGAAAAAAAATGATAAAATCAAGATCTAACAAAAGGTGTCAAATCCTCAACTATCGCCACGCAGCTAGAACCACCTTCACGCTCCAACTATCCCTGATAAGTCTTTGGGGCTACGCTCATTAAGAGCGCACCCAAATTTGTAAAACAATACAAAATTTAGATTAGTATATTAATACTAGTGTGAGCAAACTTACAAATTAAGTCACCACTACACAATTAAATATCTTTCAAATAATATGCATTTCACCTTAAGGAAGACATGTTGTTCTCCTTCGAAGATCGAATGAGCTGTTAGTTTTTTCCTTTAAGGCTAACCTAATACATGCTAAAATAATCCATGCATCATGTTATGTTAAATTCAAGGTTTTCTTTATTTCCCTAATTTTTAGCTTCGTTTCCACAATCTCATTATCCTCCTGTGCCTAACACACCTCACCCAAGTGTGCATCTCTTGCCATCGAAGCAACTCGGAGCGTACATGACCCAAGTGGGGTGCCACATCGAGTATCATGTCTTCTCACCCGAAATTCGATACCTGGCAAGTATTTCTTAAATACTACAAGTACTACCGAACTCACATGGAACGACGTACCTGATATGCAAGCAAGTTTGCATACCAAAATTTTATGAAATCGGGGCGTGACAATGGCCTTGCTGAATCAACCTGCCATGGCTCGGACTGAAGTAAAATCAATGCGTGATAGAGTGTATGGCATAGAGAAGAATTTTGCTAAGTTGTAGAAGTCGTACTCCGATGCACTTATTGAAATCTAGTCCCTGAATAAGTAGTTGAAGGAGACTAGTGCTGAGACAGATATTGAGTCCCATTTGCACACCACGCGGGCAGACTTTGAAGCCAAGTTGGAAGCTTCAAAAGAAGAGCTGGGTTCTTGCAAGGATCGCTTGGGATCTGCAAAGGTGGACTTGGCCAAGGAAATCGTTAACTATTCTAATATCAAGCGTAACGGCATGTTGGCTCATATGTATGAGGATCCTACTCTTTTTAGGGTTCCAAAGCCAAAGCTTGAAGGCATATCTTCCTCGAAGAAGATGAAGTTCCTAAGGATTAAGATCCCAAGCCCTTCGAGGAGGGCAGAATTAAGTGAGGCGCTTCTTTCTCCCGTTCGTCTAAAGAGGCCTCTTGTTTTGTCTAGGCTCGCTTGTGGGCATTCAGCTTCATCCGAAGGGCATGAAGTTGTTGGACAAGTTCTTGATTCGTCTGTTGGGGCAGAGATTACTGCGTTCGAAGGGTATGATGCTCGGGCAAAGGCTCCTATTTCCCTTCCTGACTTGGAGATGAAGTATCTGCAAATGGTGGGGGGTTGAAGATGTAACAAAGCTTAGTACCGAGCAGACAGAGGTTCTGAATAAAATGCTTCTACAGGGGGCGTAGAAGCTCATCTGGATGCAGTTCTGTCGCTTATCGTTCGGACCAAGAAGAAGCGCGCTGGTTCTAAGGTTGTTCTCCCTTCTCAATCACTAGTTTCTCTAGAGGAAGGGTGACTGTTGCAAAGCTGGGGCTGGCTCAGTTCCCCAAGGAGATAGTTCTGGGGGAGCGGGGACGCTTCGCTTGAGCTTCCTGTTTCCGTCATTGAATTGGAAGGGGATCATTTGTAGCTGGCGCATGTTGATGGTGTCGGTCAACCGAGCGCAGAACATGCCAAGCTTCTAGACATTCCATCAACGCGGGATGCAGTAGCTATATGCATTTGAGAAAGCAAAGCTTCTCCTCCTCAATCTGCCAGATTTTTGGATGTTGCTCCCGCTACTGAAGCTCTGCTTGTTCCTCTTCCCCGCTCTATTGAAGCGGTCGCTCTAATGAGTGATTCTTCTCCCTGTATCCCGCCCACAGACCTTGATGCGGGGCATCAAGTTGCTTCCCAAGCTAGAACGACTTCGGCTGGGAAACGAAAATCCATGAAGAGGGCCCCTGGCACTGTGCTGTCGTCCAAGGGTAGGGCTGGAGTATTTTTTATCAGAGTGAGCTGCATCCTACTGCCTGAATCGACCTTCCTGTTCTGGAGTCAAGTGCGTAAGGCTGGCACCTGGAAGCAGATGCACCAGTCATTTCAGAGGGGAATATCCGCAAATGGTATGAGATGTTGAACTATTGGGAGCCGTTGTCTAAGGGGGTGACGATGGAGGAGCTTGCTGATAAGGGTTAGAGGCACTTAATCCTAAAGATGGCCATGCTGAATCAAGTTGCCATGGCTGGGACTGAAGTGGAATCTGCGATAGAGTGCATTGCATAGATAAGACTTTTGCTAACTTGAAGAAGTCGCACTCCGACGCACTTTATGAAATTGAGTCCCTGAATAAGTAGTTGAAGGAGACTGGTGCTAAGACAGATTCTGAGTTCCATTTGCAGGCCGCATGGGCAAACTTTGAAGCCAAGCTGGAAGCTTCAAAAGAAGAGTTGGGTTCTTGCAAGGATCGTTTGGGATCCGCAGAGGCAGACTATGCCAAAGTTCGATCTGCCATGGGTAGTGTTGAGGCAGAGTTAAGGCGCACTCAAGAGGATCTGAGGCGCGCTCAAGAGGCAGTGGATAAGGCACAAGCTGATATGCTAACTCAAGCTACTGAAAGAACGCAAGCTGAGTCTGAATGGAATGCCTTACGCCATAAGCTTGAATTCAAAGTTGTTGACGGCCTTCACTATGTCTGTAAGGCGGATGAGCAGGCTACTTCTGCGCAGGATGAACTCGGTCCTTTGAAAAGGCAATTGGCGGAGGAGTAGTTGAAGGCTGAAGCGCTTGTGGCCAGACTGGAAAAGGCTGAGAAGAGTCTGACGAAGTTTGAAGCCTGTGAGAATAAGCTTCTTGAAGGCCACGAGACCTTAGATTTTAGCAAGGTTATTAAAGGTAGGCCGGAGTCGATCAAAGATGACCACCCTAATCTTAATTGACTTCACATATTACAGACGAGTAACCTATGTGAAGTTTGTAGAGGAAAAAGCTTCTGATGCCCTCAACTGGTGATCCGGGACAAACTCCTGATACTGCTGACCCATCCCTTATAAACTGCTATGATGAATATGGCCTTTCAGCACTGGAACTGATCCTCACCAACAGGTATTATCTGAATTGTGAATGAGAAAATTTATTAAGTAGTATTTCATACTTGTATTTTTCAGACTTTTCCTGCTGAATCTTTTATGTGTTGCCTTGCCATGGTGTTGATCTTTAGACAAGAAATTTTGTTAGGTTAGGAAATTGTCTAGTTGAGCCGTAATGAGAGTTTTGATTGCTCAACTTGCAATTGTTCCTGAAGCTAAGCAATTCTGGCCTAGACTCTTAAGAGATCCATAAGTTATCTTGGCCAAATCTTGTATGTTTGCTAAACTCTGTTTAGCGGAGTAAGGTAAAAGATCAGAGTTCATTTGAATTCATAAGTTAATGATACTTTGGATTTCTCATACCATCTTATTTAGCTCTTGGTGGACTAAGCTGTAGAGCAGACCAGAAGTTGTCTTTATAAGTCTTAATGTCGGACAATAACTCCTGGTCATCTTGGTGGACTAAGCT
This sequence comes from Berberis vulgaris, assembly GCA_963556465.1. Lineage (NCBI taxonomy): Eukaryota > Viridiplantae > Streptophyta > Magnoliopsida > Ranunculales > Berberidaceae > Berberis > Berberis vulgaris. The sequence continues at coordinate 7,309,854 of OY747130.1, read as the reverse complement.
GTATACCAAATCTTGTTGTCTTTATAACTCCTGGTCATCTTTGTCTATGGTCGGACAATATATCCCTAGCAAGTCATCTTGATCAGGTTTCATGAGTTTTGACTAGACTTTCACTTTCTAAGACATTTTTGTCCGTTCTTGGCGGATTAGGCCTTATAGCGGACCAGAAGTTGTCTTCGTCAGTCTTAATGAACTAACTAAACTTTGGTCAAGTTTGGCCATCATTGTCTCTGGTTGGACAATTATCCTGGAAAGTCATCTTGATCGGGCTTTATGAGCTCTGACTAGACTTCCACTTTCTAAGCCATATTTTTTCGTTTTTGGTGGACTAGGCCTTAGAGCGGGCCAAAAGTTGTCTTTATCAGTCTTAATGAGCTGACTAAACTTTGGTCAAGTTTGGCTATCATTTTCTATGGTCGGACAATGATCCCTGACAATTCATCTTAATCAGGCTTCATGAACCCTGACTAGACTTTCAGTCTCTAAGCCATCTTTGTCCGTTCTTGGCGGACTAGACCTTTGAGCGGACCAGAAGTTGTTTTCATCCGTCTTAATGAACTGACTAAACTTTGATCAAGTTTGGCCATCAGACGACCTTTGACGTATAAGTCTGACTTGAGGGTCCTGACATATATAAATCGCCTAGTAGTCTGACATGGATGTCGGACCAGCATATCTGACACTCAAGCTTAAGGCCTTCACCGTTCTTGCTTTCTAACCAATATGTAGCTGGCTTGATGACCTTAGTCACTCTATAGGGTTCTTCCAAGTTTGAATTTAGTTTGTCAGCACTTGGTTCCTTAGTGTTTTGCCGATTTTTACCCAGTCTCCCATTTTGAACTCTCGTGGCTTGACCTTCTTATTATAGTATTGAGTCACTCTCTGTTGGTAGGCAACTATCTTGGTGGAAGTCTCATCTATATTTTCTTCAAGGAGATCTAGTCTGACACGCAAAGTTTCATCATTGTCATCTGACCTGAACTTCTCCATTCTGAATGTTGGTATCCCAAGCTTTACTGGGATAATTACTTCTTATCATCCGACCTGGGAGAGTCTTCTTTCATCCCTGGGCCCGGGCTCAGAGATGTCTTACCCACAGGCCCAGACTGTGATTGCTAACTGTCCATCTGGGAGGATTATAGAAAATTTAATTTTGGTGACAGGGTCACAATGTCCCACTTGAGCTTGTGGATTATTAAGTTAGTGCCCCCCACCTTCAAGACAAGTGGAAACTGCCATTTGCCAAGCTCAAAAGTGAGAGAGATAGGGAGAGAGAGAGAGAGATGCTGAGGGCACTCTCTCACCCAACCACTACTTGTCTTGCTAGTTGTTTCAGATCCCTAGCTAACACACTACACACTGGTAAATATATATATATATATATATATATATATATATATTTATACATATACATGAAGCACAGCCAGCCAAAGAAGAAGAAGAAAAGGAAGAGCTAGTGCAAAATGAGTTCATCTTGCAGTATAAACTTTGAGCTTATAATTTCATCAAGACTTGACTTGATGAATCCCACGTCAGTTTATAAGTGAACCCAAAGTTTCAATCCGATTTAGAACTTCTTTTTCAATCAAATAATTAACCAAGGCAAGGCATGTATGGAAAACTCAGTGAACAAAATTTCTTCATTCACAGTATCTACAAAAGGAAAAAGGAAACTAACAGCAACATGATGATTAATATTATCCTACATATAAGTTTGTTTCTTCTTGTCCATTCGATTAGCTGATCTGTTTTTCAGTTGAAAGAGCTGATCTTCCCAAACCGTCTTAGAAACCTTTGATCTTGTTTGATTCCTTCGACTCCTCACCCCTCCTTCAAAATCAATATTAGAACCACCACTACCCACGCTTAAGCTTAGTAGTCTATCGTACCTTGAGCGCGAATCAGGATCGGAAAGCGTCTCATAAGCCTTTTGTAGCTCAACAAACTTCCTTGTTGATTCTTCCTTCTTAGAAGAGGGAGAAAGATCAGGATGGTACTGAAGAGCCAATCTTCTATAAGCTTTCTTTATCTCACCAAATCCAACATCTTCGGAACCAAGAGAAAGCACTTTGTACAAGTTACTACTACTGCTCTCTCTTTTCATACTCAACTCATCAACTCTACTACAAAAGATTGTATTGATCTTCAAATTCTTCTTTGGGAATAACCTTGATTTAGGAACAACTTTGCTTGCTATGGGCGTCAAACTCAAAGACATCTCCATGATTGATCGATAGATCTAGATAGATAGTTAGAAAGACAGATATTTGATTATGGGATTGAAGGGGCATCAAAGGTGTTGTCTATAAATACAAGTTTTGGGGGGTGGGAGCTGAGGATGATTATTGAGGTGATGATGTGGAGTGGGGCCTTTAGATGCATATAATACATTTCTTTTAAAATAAGCCATATTTAGCTTAGCTTAATTTATTTTAATAAAACCTAGCTTGTTAAACTTTTCTATTTTATGATCACCAAACAATATATGTGTGAAATCATTTTATGATCGCCAAACAATGTGTGTGAACTCATCAAATGCAACCCATTACAAGTATATGTATAATCGTACTGGTGTTATTATCAAAAATTAGGGTGTCGACCACTTTACGTGTGCGAATATTTAATGTTTTTATTTTATTACAACAATTAAATAATAAGAAAAAAATATTATTAAAATTTTAAACAAAATATTTATATATAATTTTAAGACCATATATATAGTTTATAAATAAATAAGGAGCTCCAAATAAATTGTGTTAGGGCATAGATAGAATTACTCAATGTTTGAGATGGATTAATTCTTATTGTAAAAGAATGAAATTTGGAAGGCAAAATAAAAAATCCAAAGTTAGATTTAAGGAAATTTTTATAATTTATAAATAATTAGAGCGCTTCAAATAAATTATATTAAGGGCTTAGATATAATTATTGAATATTTACATGTATTGATTTTAATTGTAAATAGTTTAAATTTGAGAGGGGCGGATTTTTATTGTTAGAATATGAAATGTAAGACCTCTTAATAATTTATAGATAATTTGAGAGCTTTAAATAAATTATTTTAGGGACTTAGCTATAACTTTTTAATGTTTAAGGTTTAGAGGGACTTGTCCACCTCACAAATTCTTCATTCTACAAAGTAGGGCTGAACAAAAAATCGATCAAACCGACTAAACCGACCGAACCGATCAAAACCAAACCGATTGATTCGGTTTAAATTCGGTTCGGATCGGTTTCGATTTTAAAAAATTCAAAACCGAAGTGGTCGGTTCGGTTTTCGGTTTCTATGTGATTTTAACCGACTAAACCGAACCGACCGAATATATATAATAAATAATATATATTTTATATATAAATAATATAATATGTTTAAATAGTCGGTTCGGTTCGGTTTTATTTTGGTTTTGGTTCGATTTTAGTTGGTTCGGTTCGGTTACGGTTTGCATAAATTAGAATCGGATCGATTTTGTTAATGGTCGGTTCGGTTTCGGTTTGAAAATTTTAAAACCGACCTAGGTCGATTCGGTTCATGGTTTAGGTGAAAAACCGGTTCGGTTTTCAACCCTATTACAAAGGTTGTGTTTGATTGCAAGAATGCTAGTCCGTGGAATAAGGGTGCTTCGTAGGTGCCTTGGGAATTCCTAAAAGCCTTTGGTTATGAAATTATTGAATTTCTTTTACATTGAAGAGGAATCTACACTGAGACTTGAATATTATGTGGGAGATTCCCTCAAGTTGATTTGGGGCTTGTACCATAAACCTCACGTGCCAAACCCAAGATCTAATTTGGTGGTTAAGTTGAGGATTATGTAAAGTGGAGGCTTTCCTCTGTACGCCCAACGTAAATTTAAAGGAGAGTTGAGTGATGTTTTGAGTTTGGGTTTCATAACTTTGAAATTGTCGAAATTATAATAGAATGGGCTTGGGTTTTTTTTTTTTTTTTTTTTTTTTGGACTCGTCTACTTTATTTTTTGAATTAAAGACCTTTGACTAATTGAAATCTATATTACTCCAAGGGTTAAAATTCCTAAAATTGATAGTGTAATCATTCATTGATGGAAAATTAATATATTTATGTTATTCCAACTGGTTCAATTCAAACACTTAAAATTGAAACAATTGTCTATCATATCATTGTGTTCATGCTAATTTCCATTCACTGGGCAATGGATTTCCATTAAAATCCCTTATTATCATTGTGTTCATGCTAATTTCCATTCACTGGGCAATGAATTTCCACTAAAACCCCCATATTATATCAACATATTTTGTTGCCATTTCACATGCTGGAGTTAAGGTTATAACGTAATCCATATATCCATCCTTATGCATATGTTGATTAAGCTTTGGGATTTTGAAAATGAAATGAAAACGTACGGTAATAAAAAGGGGTCAACATCTTGAGTTTGGCTTTTAATTTTCTTCACCCATTGTAAACCGTTGGATGTTTTTCGATCCAATGGTTTAGATGTCAACCAAGTTGTATTGGAAACGACTCAAGCTCTAACCGAAACGAAGGACCCGATAGAAATCTCTGTAAAAATGAAAAAGTTTGTCTTTGTTTCCTGTGTTTTTTTTGGTAAATGTCATCTTTAAACACATGTAATTGATGCTCGCAAATTTATCCTCCTTGACTTTGACCTGCAAAAGAGCAACAACGAACCAATGACGACCTTGTGGCGGCCAAAGACAATCCGATGGTAACGTCAGGCTCTGAACAAGAAGGTAGAATTTAACTTGATAAAATTAGGGTTGCATACCTCAGTCAACTTTCTTGTTCACCTTATATAATGAGAGCAATATTCATCTCCGTCCTTGACTACCTCTGATTGTGCAATGGGGGAAGAAGATTTTGTTCAAAATCTCCCCCATCAAGTTATTTCTTTGTAGGTTTTTTACTCGTCCATGACTTAATCTTCTTTGGCTGTTATTTCAGTTTTGGACTCAATGTCCTTAATTAGACTATGAGTGGTCCAAACGTGTCTTGGGCTTATTCTAGCCCAAGAGTTTGCATTCTGGCCTTTCTGTCCTGGGCCAAACTCCTAGATCGCTGCCACATTGGGCTTGGTCTCCTGACTTATATGTTGGATTGAGCTTGACTGGGACCTGCCTTGGGCCTGACTAGAACCTAGCTTGGGCCTAGTCCCTCAATGCCATCTTCCATTAGGGTTGCTCGTGCCACTTGTACGGCTGCGGTGATGTGATGATTGTTGGATGTCGCATCAGCAATGTTGGGAAAGTGAAATTCTGTTCCCACTGTTTCCTTGGGATTTTTTTTTGGATAATTCTCTATGTAATACAATCTTCCTCCGTGGGAAGAATATTTTCTGATTAGTTAACACAAAAAAAAAAAAAAAAAAAAAAAAAAAAGGAGAGCTTATGAATGAATGAGAGATAAGAAAAGAAAAAAAGATAACGTTGATTACTAAATAACTGGGAGAGTACGGAGTTAGAGGTGATTGAGAGAATAAATAGCTAGACGGAGTGTATTTAAGTCCATAGTTGTGCATGATTTGGGAAGGGTTATGTTTATAAAACACACTACTTGGCAAAACAAATTGGAGTTAAAGAGGGACACATCCGTTGTAATTGGGGGTGTTTAAGCTTTGCACTCTTTTGGGTGAAGGCTTTTCCTTCTGGTATAGATCGATAGATAGAGAAGATGAAGGGAATATTTTGTTGTTTGGCTAAGACTATGCAGTTTACAACTTTATAAACATTTTATTCAGTTGACCTCTCCACCATTAGATTTTAAACAATCTAACAAATACAAATTAGTGAAAAATTCAAGAAAAAAAGTAAGGCCCCGGATCTTGACCCATAAAAGAAAAAGAACCCGTCTAATTGTCGAGGAAAGCAGCGAGGAAAACAGCGAGGGACCCCACAGGGGGGAGGGGGAGCCATCCATCCCTTCGGGATGCGCGTTTGACTTTTCAACTCACGCATCCCGGGGTTGAAAACGCACATTCCGAGGGGAATGGACGGCTCCCCCTCCCCCCTGTGGGGTCCCTCGCTGTTTTCCTCGCTGTTTTCCCTCGACAATTAGATTTTTTCAAAGAAAAATGATTATGTTAAAAGTGGATTGATAAATTGCATTTACAAGGTAAGAAAAATAAAATCTTTGTTTCAAAATTTTCTTCTAGATCTAAATAGTCAAAATTTCCTTTACAATTGTATACAAATATAGACAAATTAAACGATATCCAAACATTAGCAACCCAAGGACTTCACTAACCATTTCGTGTACTTTCAAACATTAATTCATATTGTCTTATGTATGTAACGTGAAGTTTAGCTTATTTTCTTTTTTGATCTCAGAGACTTTGTTTTGGTGTACTGCATCCCGTGCTTTTGACTGTGCTCATCCTTCGTAATCGAAAACTTATACAACCTCTTATGGTGGGCCTGAATCAGCTTTTCAATCAACTATTCGCTAAGGGCGGCAAGTTCTTTGAGGAGAGGTCACTTTCTGAGTCGAGTTTGAAAATCCTTTGTAAAACATACGGGATTCGCTTAAGGCCTTCACTGTTCTTGCTTTCTAACCAATATGTACCTGGCTTGTTGACCTCAGTCACTCTATAGGGTCCTTTCCAGTTTGGATTTAGTTTGTTCGCGTCTGGTTCCTTAGTATTTATCTGAGTTTTTCTGAGTAACCAGTCTCCCACTTTGAACTCTCGTGGCTTGACCTTCTTATTATAGTACTGAGCCATTCTATGTTGGTAGACAACTATCTTGGCGGAAGCCTCATCTCTATTTTCTTCGAGTTATCCGACCTGAACTCCTCCGTTCTGAATGTTGGTATCCCAAGCTCTACTAGGATCATTACTTCTTATCGTCCGAGCTGGGAGAGTCTTCTTTCATCCTTGGGCTCGGGCTCTGAGATGTGTTACCCACAGGCCCAAACTGTGATATCCTCAAATGGTCCCTACCACTTGATTGGCACGATACTTGATGCTGTTTTTGTTTCACCAGTAAGCCAATGTGTGTGTACAATCTCTCCAAAGACTCCAAAGTCCACAAAAAATGTGCTTTTTAGATTCAATCCTATCTCATACAAGTATTATTCACTATTCACTCTGGTGTTGCTCCTGAGTTGTAACCAAGCAGGAAAGTCATGCTGGTTAATCCTGATCAATCTTGAGACTTGGAAAGGTAAACTGGATTCATTTTTTAGGTTCCCATCTTGGAGGATTATAGAAAATTCAATTTTGGTAACAGGGCTACAATGTCCCACTTGAGGTTGTGGCTAATTAAGCTAATGCCCACCTTCAAGACAAGTGAAAACTGCCATTTGCCAAGCTCCAAAGTGAGAGAGAGAGAGACGCTGAGGGCAGTCTCTCACCCACTACTTGTCGTCTTGTCTTGCTTTCTTTATTTGCTTGTTGTTTCAGATCCCTAGCTAACACACTGCACACTGGTAAATATATATATATACATGAAGCATAGCCAGCCAAAGAAGAAGAAGAAAAGGAAGAGCTAGTGCAAATGAGTTCATCTTGCAGTATAAACTTTGAGCTTATAATTTCATCAAGACTTGACTTGATGAATCCCACGTCAGTTTATAAGTGAACCCAAAGTTTCAAATCGATTTAGAAATTCTTTTTCAATCAAATAATTAACCAAGGCAGGGCATGTATGGAAAACTCAGTGAACAAAATTTCTTCATTCATAGTATCTACAAAAGGAAAAATGATACTAACAGCAACATGACGACTAATATTATCCTACATATAAGTTTGTTTCTTCTTGTCCATTCGATTAGCCGATCTGTTTTTCAGTTGAAAGAGCTGATCTTCCCAAACCGTCTTAGAAACCTTTGATCTTGTTTGATTCCTTCGACTCCTCATCCCTCCTTCAAAATCAATATTAGAACCACCACTACCCACGCTTAAGCTTAGTAGTCTATCGTACCTTGAGCGCGAATCAGGATCGGAGAGCGTCTCATAAGCCTTTTGTAGCTCAACAAACTTCCTTGTTGATTCTTCCTTCTTAGAAGAGGGAGAAAGATCAGGATGGTACTGAAGAGCCAATCTTCTATAAGCTTTCTTTATCTCACCAAATCCAACATCTTCGGAACCAAGAGAAAGCACTTTGTACAAGTTACTACTACTGCTCTCTCTTTTCATACTCAACTCATCAACTCTACTACAAAAGATTGTATTGATCTTCAAATTCTTCTTTGGGAATAACCTTGATTTAGGAACAACTTTGCTTGCTATGGGCTTCAAACTCAAAGACATTTCCATGATTGATCGATAGATCTAGATAGATAGTTAGAAAGACAGATATTTGATTATGGGATTGAAGGGGCATCAAAGGTGTTGTCTATAAATACAAGTTTTGGGGGGGTGGGAGCTGAGGATGATTATTGAGGTGATGATGTGGAGTGGGGCCTTTAGATGCATATAATACATTTCTATTAAAATAAGCCATATATTTAGCTTAGCTTAATTTATTTTAATAAAACCTAGCTTGCTAGACTTTTCTATTTTATGATCACCAAACAATATATGTGTGAACTCATTTTATGATCGTCAAACAATGTATCTAGATAGACTTTGTCTTATGATCACCAAACAATGTCAATGTATCATTTTATGATCGTCAAACAATGTCTTTGAGTTTGAAGCCCATAGCTTGTCATGATTGATCGATAGATCTAGATAGACAGATAGATAGGTAGAATGACAAATATTTGATTATGGGTTTGAAGGGGCATCAAAAGGTGTTGTCTATAAATACAAGTTTTGGGGGGGAGCTGAGGATGATTCTTGAGGTGATGATGTGGAGTGGGGCCTTTAAATGCATATAATACATTTCTATTAAAATAATCCATATACTTCTAGATGCTTTCATTATATAATACTTTTCTATTTTATGATCACCAAGCAATATATGTGTGAACTCATTTTATGATCGCCAAACAATATGTGTGCACTCGTCAACAGCAACCCATTACATGTATATGTATAATCGTACTGGCGTTATTATCAATAATAATAATAATAAGCTTCTGGAACATTTATGGCTGGCAAAGACATTTATGTGGGAGCTAGGGGGACGAAGGTCATTAGTCAGGAGCAGGGCATGCTCCGAGAGACAATTAAGAAAAAATCTAACTGGCGAGGGAAGCAGCGAGGAAAACAGCGAGGGACCCCACAGGGGGAGGGGGAGCCGTCCATTCCCTTCGGGATGTGTGTTTGAATTTTTAACACACGCATTCTCGGGGGAATGGACGGCTCCCCCTCCCCCTGTGAGGTCCCTCTCTGTTTTCCTCGCTGCGTCCCTCGACAATTAGACGGGTTCGACAATTAATCTTCTAGAACATGGATGCATATGCATGCTGAGGTGAGACTACGGTAGGTCTTATATAGTGTTAATTATTGTTTAGAGGGACTTGTCCACCCCACAATATCTACATTCTACTTGCTCCAACAAATGCTGTGTTTGATTGCAAGAATGCTAGTCCGTGGAATAAGGGTGCCTCATAGTAGGGGTGGTAAATAATTCCCGACCCGCATAGTCCCAACCCGGATTGGTATGGTTCCGACCTGGTTTAAATCAGGAGCAATCGGTTCTTGTATTTTTTTCATCGCAGTCTCGAACCGGTTGAAAACAGTACGAAACCGATTTCAACAATTTTAGTCCCCACCTGTTCTTTTGCTGTTACTGTACTCGACATATTTTGAAATCCAACTTAACTCAAATTTAGGCCTCAATTATTTATCTCCCTATTTCTTCTTCATTTTCTAATATATTAAAAAAAAAATGGGACATCATGAAAAGCAACCACCAAGAACCACTTGTCCCATCACTTTAATCATGATGTGAAGAACGAAGAATGATGAGGCTTTTGACACACAACATGCTATCAATCAACATCAAGGGAGTTTACAACGGGTTCCCACCGAGTCTCCAAGTCGATAAATCCATGACAACGGAGGTTGACTTCAACCCCAAGAGCATGTTTAGAGCATTGCTGGATTCAGTAGACAGCCTTCGTCACTTTAAGGTGATGAAAGAAGGGATTCAGCTCCCAACCATTGTTGTTGTCGGTGACCAATCTTCTGGCAAGTCGAGTGTGCTGGAATTAGCCTCCCTAGAGGTCAAGGCCAAGAGTGCCTCTAATTATGCGGCTCCAACGCCATTCGGCTCCAATGCCAGAACTCTCCATCGAGTTTCTTGATAAAATTGTGGAAACGGATGAAGACCACATCTCCGAAGCCATTGTGTTGGCTATGGATGAAATTGTGAATGGAAAGGGTATCTCTAACACCCCTTTAATTAAAGTTTGATAATATCAGACTACACTAGTAAAGCATCAATCAATCAGTGAAGCTGTAAATTCAAGATTTGGGAGCAAGAACCACACCAACTACACTGCTGTATGTGAATTCACATAATATATATTGTACATCGTTCTAAGGTATCAAGAAAAAGTTTATTACACAAAAGAGAGAGATTAGTATATCCATTCAGACCCATTGTTATCTTCTTCATGATCGTTGACAACTTCCCATTGTTCAGCTTCATCTTTTTCTTCTTCTTCTTGATCCTTGTCTTCACGGTGATAGCCCATAAGATTTTCCATGAGGGCGAGGTAGAATAGGGCACTTACTTGATCTCAGTTTATGATGAATCCATCACCACCACCCCTTTAAAAAAAATTAAACAGGGATATCAAGGTCCCGACCTAGACCATCTCAGTTCAAAATGGTCCGGGACAAATCAGGTGAGCCCAAAAAAAAAATCTTTCTCGATCCGTACCGTTCCTGTTCCACTATATCGAAACCAAAATCGGGATTAGCCCACACCCGGACCATGCCCACTCCTACTTTGTAGGTGAGGGGGGAATTTCTAAAAGGATTTGTTTATGAAATTATTGAACTTCTTTGTTTTATATTGAAGAGGAAGCTACTCCAAGACTTGAATATTACGTGAGAGATTCCCTCAAGTTGATCCGGGACTCGTATGGTAAAATTCATGTGCCAGACCCAAGATCTGATTCGATAGATCTAGATAGACAGATAGATAGGTAGAATGACAGATATTTGATTATGGGTTTGAAGGGGCATCAAAAGGTGTTGTCTATAAATACAAGTTTTGGGGGGTGGGAGCTGAGGATGATTCTTGAGGTGATGATGTGGAGTGGGGCCTTTAAATGCATATAATACATTTCTATTAAAATAATCCATATACTTCTAGATGCTTTCATTATATAATACTTTTCTATTTTATGATCACCAAGCAATATATGTGTGAACTCATTTTATGATCGCCAAACAATATGTGTGCACTCGTCAACAGCAACCCATTACATGTATATGTATAATCGTACTGGCGTTATTATCAATAATAATAATAATAAGCTTCTGGAACATTTATGGCTGGCAAAGACATTTATGTGGGAGCTAGGGGGACGAAGGTCATTAGTCAGGAGCAGGGCATGCTCCGAGAGACAATTAAGAAAAAATCTAACTGGCGAGGGAAGCAGCGAGGAAAACAGCGAGGGACCCCACAGGGGGAGGGGGAGCCGTTCATTTCCTTCGGGATGCGTGTTTGAATTTTTAACGCACGCATTCTCGGGGAATGGACGGCTCCCCCTCCCCCCTGTGGGGTCCCTCTCTGTTTTCCTCGCTGCGTCCCTCGACAATTAGACGGGTTCGACAATTAATCTTCTAGAACATGGATGCATATGCATGCTGAGGTGAGACTACGGTAGGTCTTATATAGTGTTAATTATTGTTTAGAGGGACTTGTCCACCCCACAATATCTACATTCTACTTGCTCCAACAAATGCTGTGTTTGATTGCAAGAATGCTAGTCCGTGGAATAAGGGTGCCTCATAGTAGGGGTGGTAAATAATTCCCGACCCGCATAGTCCCAACCCGGATTGGTATGGTTCCGACCTGGTTTAAATCAGGAGCAATCGGTTCTTGTATTTTTTTCATCGCAGTCTCGAACCGGTTGAAAACAGTACGAAACCGATTTCAACAATTTTAGTCCCCACCTGTTCTTTTGCTGTTACTGTACTCGACATATTTTGAAATCCAACTTAACTCAAATTTAGGCCTCAATTATTTATCTCCCTATTTCTTCTTCATTTTCTAATATATAAAAAAAAAAATGGGACATCATGAAAAGCAACCACCAAGAACCACTTGTCCCATCACTTTAATCATGATGTGAAGAACGAAGAATGATGAGGCTTTTGACACACAACATGCTATCAATCAACATCAAGGGAGTTTACAACGGGTTCCCACCGAGTCTCCAAGTCGATAAATCCATGACAACGGAGGTTGACTTCAACCCCAAGAGCATGTTTAGAGCATTGCTGGATTCAGTAGACAGCCTTCGTCACTTTAAGGTGATGAAAGAAGGGATTCAGCTCCCAACCATTGTTGTTGTCGGTGACCAATCTTCTGGCAAGTCGAGTGTGCTGGAATTAGCCTCCCTAGAGGTCAAGGCCAAGAGTGCCTCTAATTATGCGGCTCCAACGCCATTCGGCTCCAATGCCAGAACTCTCCATCGAGTTTCTTGATAAAATTGTGGAAACGGATGAAGACCACATCTCCGAAGCCATTGTGTTGGCTATGGATGAAATTGTGAATGGAAAGGGTATCTCTAACACCCCTTTAATTAAAGTTTGATAATATCAGACTACACTAGTAAAGCATCAATCAATCAGTGAAGCTGTAAATTCAAGATTTGGGAGCAAGAACCACACCAACTACACTGCTGTATGTGAATTCACATAATATATATTGTACATCATTCTAAGGTATCAAGAAAAAGTTTATTACACAAAAGAGAGAGATTAGTATATCCATTCAGACCCATTGTTATCTTCTTCATGATCGTTGACAACTTCCCATTGTTCAGCTTCATCTTTTTCTTCTTCTTCTTGATCCTTGTCTTCACGGTGATAGCCCATAAGATTTTCCATGAGGGCGAGGTAGAATAGGGCAATTACTTGATCTCAGTTTATGATGAATCCATCACCACCACCCCTTTAAAAAAAATTAAACAGGGATATCAAGGTCCCGACCCAGACCATCTCAGTTCAAAATGGTCCGGGACAAATCAGGTGAGCCCAAAAAAAAAATCTTTCTCGATCCGTACCGTTCCTGTTCCACTATATCGAAACCAGAATCGGGATTAGCCCACACCCGGACCATGCCCACTCCTACTTTGTAGGTGAGGGGGGAATTTCTAAAAGGATTTGTTTATGAAATTATTGAACTTCTTTGTTTTATATTGAAGAGGAAGCTACTCCAAGACTTGAATATTACGTGAGAGATTCCCTCAAGTTGATCCGGGACTCGTATGGTAAAATTCATGTGCCAGACCCAAGATCTGATTCGGTGGTTAAGTTGGGGATTACGTAAAGTGGAGGTTTTCCTTTATATGCCCAACGCAAATTCGTATGGAAGGAAGTTATTAAAGTAGAGTCGAGTGATGTTTCGAGTTTGGGTTTCATAACCTTGTAATTGTCGAAAGAGTAATTCTAGAGAGTCCGTGTTTATAGCTTGGGAGACTGTCCCTGGGAGGGTGTTTGGCACGTGAACCCACTTCTGGGAGAGGCGAAGTGGGGTCAGCCAGAAGAACATTGGCCTTCTCTTTGCTTTGCTGTAGAAGTTCTTTGATAATTTTAAGGGAAAGGAAGGGGAGGTTTTTATTGGGTTCTTCGCCTTCTCACTCCATTCGTGTCGAAGGAGAGATTCCACTTCTTACTTGTTTAAAACAAGAAGTTAGTTTTTAAAGAAAGCAAGGAAGGTAAAGAAGCAGAAGATGGAGTGACCTGCTTATTTGGATGAGTATGAGAAGCTTGTAATAAGGATGAACACCCCAAGGTCTGTTTTCTCTTCTTCAACCCCTATCTCTCTCATTTTCTCCTTTGGGTTCCAAATTTGAAGGTTTGGGTGTTCAAGTTTTGAAGCTTTTTGAACCATTGGGTGTCTAAATTTTGATTTCAAGCTTTTGTTCAATCTTTCGCCGTCTCTCTTAAAACTTACTTTGTTATGGGTTTTCTGGTTCTTCAAATTTTGACCAAATTTCAACAAATTTTTCATCTATTCTCCTCTGATTTCTTCTTATTTTACTTGGGTTTTTTCTTTGATGTGTTATGACTTTTCTTCTAATTTGATTTTCTAGAAACTTGTTTTCTCTCAAGTCAGTCACTCGACTTTTCAAAGACTTTATGTTGTTTTAACCAAATTTTTTCTTCTATTCTCCATTCCTTGTTTCCTTTCACATCTTTTTCAACAATTAGATTCTCCAACCAGTACATCTGGGATCAATTCCTGATAAGTCTTAGCTGACCCATTTCTTTCATTATCTTCTAAACATAGTCCTGATGAGTTAGAGGCCCATGATTGTCCTATTCTTTTATTGCAATTGTATCATCACAATGGTCTGGCTTTCGCTTTGACCTTCGCCTTTGATTCGGAGGTCCTTCACGAGTAGGAACTACTTTCTCCTCCTCCTCGTTGATTGTATTTGGTTCTTCTTCGATTAAAGAGATTTTCCCGGTTGCGACGTTGTATGCTGGAGAGACAATCAAATAAAAGAAAGAAACCTCCCAACTTAGTCAGATGAGAATGCAATAAAAGAGAAGTTTTTTTTTTTTGGTAATTGATTGGAAACGAAGAGAGGTTTTGAAGGACGGAGGAGATACAAAAATGTTTGTTGTAAGCAAAAGAAGGATTATTGTAAAAATTGTTGCGAGTAGAACCCATGATCTTGTATGCTAATACTCTGTTTTCTTTTACGTAATTCCTTTTCTTCTTCTTCTCCTCTTCTTGGAGCCGAGGTGTTGGAGCCCAAATTTGGGCCTGGGTTCACGTGCCAAACACCCTCCTAGGCACGTGCCCAGGAGGGTCCGGACAGTCTCCCAGGCTACAAACACAGGCTCTCTAGAATTATTCTTGTCGAAATTATAAAAGAATGGGTTGGGTGTTTTTTATTTTTTATTTTGTATTTTTGACTAGCTTTCATACGCGTATGATGCACATGCTTGTTTACTTTACTTTTTGAAAGACTGGTGATTAATTGAAATCTATATTACTCCAAAGGTTAAAATTCCTAAAATTGACATTGTAGTCATTCATTGATGGGAAATTAATATATTTATGTCATTCCAATGGGTTCAAATACTTAAAATTGAAGCAATTGTCCATCATATCATTGTGTTCATGTTAATTTCCATTCATTGGGCAATGAACTTCTACCAAAACCCCATATTAAATGCGATTTTCAAGCTGGTCTGGGAAACCAGCGAGGTTTCACTGCCTGGGGGGGCGAAAATACATTTTTGCCCCCCCCCCCCCCCCCTCTTTAAACACATACTCAAAAAAGGTGTTTTAAAGAGGGGGGAAAATGTATTTTCGCACCCCCCCCCCCCCCCCAGGCAGTGAAACATCGCTGGTTTCTCAGGCAAGCTAGAATTTCTCATATTAAATCGACATATTTTGTTGTCATTTCACATGTAGAGTTAAGATTATGACGTAATCCATATATCCATCCATATGCATATGTGGATTAAGCTTTGGGATTTTGAAAATGAAATGAAAACGTACAGTAATAAAAAGGGGTCAGGATCTTGAGCCTTATATCGTTTGCCTTTTATTTTTTCACCCATTCTAAACCGTTGGATGTAAACGTGTTTTGCTCTGATAGAGGGGCGATTTGAGGATTGGAAAAAACAAACGCTACCGTTTTGCTTTTTTGGCCATGAGCCTTTGCTAAAGCGATCAGACCTTCCTAGGTCAATCGTTCTCCTCCTCTATGGCGACTCTTCAGCTGTCAAGGAAGATCCTTCTTCTTTTGGATAAGGGGGTAACGATATCGAGGCACCTAAACCAACTTTTGCGCAAATCCTCGGGAAGATTCATGTGGAAATAATTAAATAGACGCCCATTGAAGGTACTAGGTTTTCGCAAAGAAGGAGATTCGGCTATCAGTATTACCGCTACAGATGAGTTTCGAGGGAAAGCGTTTTCAGAGAAACACGTAATTGTTCTTAAGTTTTCGAGCTACCGTCCTAGGTTGGAAGATATTCGAGATTCTATCCATAGGACATGGGGAATCATGGGAGATTTTTCATTGGATCTCTTGGATTCGCGACATGTGTTGGCGAGGCTTCAGTCGGAGTTAGAAGCAAAAGAAGTGCTATCAAGGGACTCTTTCCCGATTCGAGGTGTTAAGTTTAAAGCATTTTGTTGGCATGACAAATTCAGTTTAAAAGCATATCCGGTCACGGCTCCGCTTTGTGTTGAGTTGCCAAACTTACCGTTGAATCTCTTCCATACCCCAATCATGAAAGCAATAGGAAATTCTTTTGGAGATTATCTTCGCATGGATGATCAAACGAGATGTTTATCACGCCCAGGTGTTGCTCGTATATAAGTTGAGATGAGATTGGCGAAAAGATTTCTAACAAGGGTTTGGATTGATAGGGCTAACAACAGGAGTTTCTGGCAAAAAAATCGAGTACCCGGGTTTAAATATTGTGAACATTGTTCGATGATTGGATATCAGAATGATTATTGTAGGAGAAAGCTAGGTCAGAAAGAAAAGACCAATGCTATATCAACAGAAAATGTGAGAAAAGTCAAGAGAAATAGAGCGGATTCAAGAGTTGCTAAGCAAAAGTATGTGCACGTGGTTAAAAAATTGAAAGATCCGAACGAGGTTATAGGTATGAGTGTGGCAAAGGATACTCAGGGTTTTGAAGTTAAAGTTGTTGGGAAGAAGATATTGGATGAGGAACCTCCGGATATCAACTTGGCAAATAATTTTTGCGGCCTTAGTTGAGGACTTAACGGAGGAGGAAACATATGATGGACACAAAGAGGTTTCGTCACCTGTAGAGCAGAAAAAAACAGATGATACACTTAAATTTCTTGACGAGAGTGGCATGAAAGTAGGAAAAAACGTTAAGCAAGGTCTTGTGGAGGCATGTTACACTATTAGTGAAACTGAAATAGCGCTTTGGCACAGGAAATTTTAGCAAATAAAAAAGAAAATAGGATCATTGAATCAACAAGCAGGATGGCTGCTCTTGCCCCTGTTTCGGAGTCGAAATAGAATTTTAGTAAAAAAAACAAAATAGGGCATAAATCCCCTGTTTCAGCGCCCCCAATGTTATTTGCAAGAAACACAAATTTTAGCTCAGAGGAAAACGTGTTACCAGCTGCCAGATGCTTGCCAACAACAGCCAAGACAGCTGCAGCAAAAACGCACAGTTGTAGTGAAAATTGGAGGAGGTTAGAAGCAGTGTTCTAGGCGCTGGGCGGGCGGCGAGCAGGTGCCTAGCGCTCAGGGGCCTAGGCGGTCTTAGGTTTTGTATTATAACTTTAATAATTTACAAAAGTTAAGCATAATACTTTATCAATTACATCCAATTTAATGCCAATATACATATGTAAAATTTAAAAACATGAAAAATTAACAATCATGAACAAAATTTATTAAAACTCAAATGATTGAAGTTGGTCATGATGGGTACTTTATATAAAATTGAATTTGTGGATAAATATCCAAACCTACTCTTTTATTTTTCTTCAAATTGCATGAATAATCTCAGTCATGTTTGATAAAATCTACATTAGTAAAATTGGTACCGGCAGATCCTTTGAGAATTCCATTAAGTAATCATCATTTGCTACATTTAGACATATACTGAATAAAAAATAATTAAATAGTTTATTTCTAAAAAAGAGGAAAGAAAAATAAAATAAAAACACAATCAGCCTTATTAAAAAATAAATAATAAATAAAAATCGCCCAGACCGCCTAGACTCCGCCTAGGCCGCCTAGACTCCGCCTAGGTCGCCTAGAGCCTGCCTAGACCTTGCCTAGGCCCGCCCAGCCATTAATCTGGGCAATTTTCCACCTTCTAGCGCCTAGGCGGTCGCCTAGGCTAATTTTTAGAACACTGGTTAAAAGTAGGGTTTGGTTAACCGGCCCGAAATACCAAAATCGAGAACCGGACCGGGTCCAAAAAAACTTCAATTTCAGGAACCAAAATCGGACCGGGTCAAGCCGGTCAACCGGGGTCTCGATTAACCGACTTTTCGAGTCGAGCCAGTTTCTGTCCAATTCTCATTTCCCTATCATTTCTCGCCTGTTAACGATTATTCAATTATTGGAATCAGGAAGGGTTTTTTTTTATTGGTAATCTGGAAGAAATTAATAAATTTTGAAGATGAAATCTGTATATTATCATATGCAGTTCTAATAGCTTGCTTGGTTCTATTGCAGTGGCACATTCACAGTTTTCATCTTCCTCATCTTCTTCTCTATTGTCCGCTACTGAACGAAATGATGAACAAGAACAGGCTACCATTACTAGCTTTCTCTCCACTTTTTGTCCTCAAGATGCAAGAAAGTCACCAGTCCAAAATGATAGGAATCATGGCAGGCAGATATCATCTCCAGTGCGCCGCGACATAAAACCAACTAGCAGTGGTGTATCGTTATATCCTGTGCAGTATCCAAGTTGGGCTTACTCCAATTACTCCCCTAAACTGGTCATGTATCAAATGTGGCAAGTAGCCAGCAACATAATCGCATACTAACAGTTCTGATGGCTCCATCATCTATATTTGGTCCTCAAATTCTTCCATTCATGGGTTCAGTATATCCGTCTGAGATTGCTCAGTATTTTCTAGCAATCTCACTTCTTTTTCTAATCCATTATGGGATGCCATCTTATAATTATAAAGAGTGAACACGTGGTGATTTAGATGGGCGGAGGATTAGGATTTAGACGGGTTGATTGGGGAGTAAAAAAGGAGAGGGAAATGAGAATTGGACAGAGATCGGATTTTATCTTGGGCCATTAAAATGCTATTGAATTAAAATTGGGCTAGACTTGATCTTGGGCTATTAAAATGCTATTGAAATTGGGCCAGATTTTCTATTAAAATTCCATTTAAATTGGTCGGGCTAGGTCGGTTAACCGAGTGTTATGGAAAATTGTAACCGAGGGCCAAACCAAAAACTTCAGTTGGGTCCAATTTTAGGACCGAATATTAAAAATAAAATTTAAAAACTGACTCGATCGGTCCGATTTCCAGTTCGGTCCGGTTTTTCGGTCTAAAGTGGCCAGCCCTAGTTAGAAGTAATAATAGTAAGGATACACATGTCTTTATTAGTGTAGTGGTTTTAAGTTTCACTTTTTGTTTTGAAGCAATGAATGTATGTAGTGATGATATAGCAGAGCCAGCAGAACTTGAGCAATTATATGATATTGGAGCTGGGATGGTTTGTCGCAAAGAATACGAGCGACTCAAGGCTCTAATAGCAGAAGCTGAAGCAAATTATGTACTAAGACCTTGTCAATCCAATAGACGTAGGAAATGTAACAAAAAATACATGGAGCATAATCCAAAACAAAGAAGGTGGTAATTAACATAACAATATTAGAGATTCATGGAATGTGTAAAACCTTGTAGTGGTGTCTCTCTATGGAAGATGTGTTGTACTTGATTTCTTATTATTAACATAAAGGTTAAGGGGTCCTTAAAACCCTGCTTGCTTTAAAAAATAATAATATTCATAATAATAGTAGGGATAACAAAGATGAAAACGAGATGGTGTAGGACAGTGATGAATCCGATACAGGGTAGTCACAGCAGCCTGCGGTGGCAACCCAAATTAATGTTGGGGAGAGCTCTTTGCAGGCAGTTAACACGGTTGGGGAAGATATTCCAATGAAAAGGACGGTTGAGTGGGAAAAATCAGGCATAAATACGATCGAGGAAGCAAATGATGAAGTCTTGGGAATGTAGCAGGATGACTTAAAATGTGAGAACATGGGAGAATTTAAGACAAAGCTATTAATTTGATTAATGAAGGTCGTAGGCTAAGGAAGAAGATAATCAACATCAATACTTTTGTTGAAAGTATAAATGATGACAACGACCAGGTGGAATCAGACTCAGAGGTGGGGCCACATACGACATTGAGAAAGAACTTGGAGTTGGGCTCAAATAATACTCGCAAGGAAAACTGAGTAGTGATGATACCTTCAACATTCTCTTGCCCTAGTAAAATCGCAAATGCACGTGCTGGAACTGTTGGGGCCTGCCTACCCTGCGGAGTGCCTCGCCCACTGGGACAATCACAAATGAGATTCCATGGCCAGTTACATCTGTAGCATTACCTATCAGTGAGAGTCTGCCCTCGCGGTGCTGCAGGTGCCTGAGGTCGAGGAAAATAAGGTCGAGGTTGTTGATACGGGCCTTGCGAGCCCTGGTTCTGAAATGTCGGTCTCAGCCACTGCTGCCCTTGAGACCTGAAGCCACCCTGCGGCTTGAAACCTCCCTGGGACTCAACTCGTCCCTGGGGCCTCTGCTGAAACTAACATCCAGATTGGAACCTCAGCTGATACTGAAATCCAAGTCCTCGCTGATTCTGATCATAAGGCTTATACATATTCTACTATCAGTTCCCATATGAATGCGAGTTTCTAGACGACTCACCTCCCCTGCTCTTCTCCCTAGCCTCTTGAAAAATGACGTCTTGCTCTTCGAAGTTGAGTGCTAAGTCTAAAACTCTATCGAATGGTTCTTTATCAAAGGGTAAAAGCGACTATGATAAATAATGACCCAAACGACTGATAAACTTTTGATTCTTCTTGGCAGTAGTATAAACCAAGTACGGAGCATACCGAGTCAACTCATTGAATTTTGTCACATATTGGGTCACCGACTTTGTACCTTGCGTCAAACTAAGGAACTATGTAGCTAGCTGAGATTTCACAACTTCATGTACAAACTAACAGTCAAATTTGGACTTGAAAGTCTCCCAAGTCATAACAGTCGTATCCATAATCTCCTCGATAGAATCCCACCAATACCTGGCATTACCATCCAAATTATGAGCAGCTAATTCCTGTTTTTGCACTTCGGTCATTTGCATCCTATTGAATACGGTTTCACACTTGCGAATCTACTTCTCAGCTGCAATAGGTCCAGTCTCTTCATTAAACCTCTGACCACCTAGGTTCCCAAACTCCTTATTTCTCTTAGCAAACGGGTCACCATGATTATCCTGATGGTTGTTCTGCACAACCTGCAAAAGTTGCGTCATCATAGCTCCTACATCCACCTGAACCAAGTTAGGATTTCCCTCCTGATCATTCGAACCGCTTGGCCCATTAGTGTTATTTCGCCTGTTATCACCATTCTGCCTATTGGCACTATTCGATCGAGTGTTCGACATTACCTTTAAGAGAAAATAAATAACCGTTAATACTCAATAATCCAAACGCTCATAATCTCATTTCCACACTTCCGAGGATCACCTAGACCTACCCTAAATCTAGGCTAACCAAATGCTCTGATACCAAAATGTCACACCCCGATTTTTAAACAACATAAATTAATAGATTATCCAAAAACCAAGGCACGACAGGAACAAATTAAATAGTATAGTCATGAGACAATAAATAAAATAACAACCCTCCTCAAAATTCTTCCTTTCAAAATGAGGTCCACAATTATAAATCATAAAAAATTACATTAATCAATCCCCAAATAAATCCCTGACTCAAACATCTAAGCATTAATAACTAATACCTACATCTGATTACCTAGGAAAAACAATAAACTCAAGATCTAACAAAACGTGTCGAATCCTCAGCTATCATCATACAGCTAATACCACATTTGCGCTCTAATTAAACCTGATAAGTCTTTGGGCTACGCTCATTAAGAACGCGCCCAAATTTGTAAAACAATACAAAATTCGAGTCAGTATATTAATACTGGCGTGAGCAAACTTACAAATTATGTCACAACTAGACAATTAAGTATCCTTAAAAAATATGCATTTCACCTTAAGGAAGACATGTAGTTCTAATCGAATGAGCGATTAGTTTATTCATTCAAGGTTTTCATTCTAAAATAATCCATGCACATTTTCATGTTATGATCAATTCAAGATTTTCTTTATTTTCCTAATTCTTAGCTTATTTTCCACAATCGCACTTTCCTCTTGTGCCGAACACACCTCACCCAAGTGTGTTTTCCTTGCCATTGAAATCACTCGGAGCGTACATGACCCAAGTGGGGTGCCACATCAACTGTCATGTCATCGCACCCGAAGTTCGATACCTGACAAGTATTTCCTAAATACTACACGTACTACCGAACTCACATTGCACGATGTATCGATATGCAAGCAAGTCTGCATATCCAAAGTTATATCACACGTATAGCAAATCTGTATACAAAAATAATTCTTTTTTTTCACTTTTTTTTGGAGCTGTGGAAAAGAGCTTAAATGTCAATTAAGTATCAAATGTAGTTTACCATCACTTCAAGTAAATAAACTAATACGTAGCAAGCAATGAGAAATGACATTCCAATTTGTCCAAAATAAAATACATGGCTGAAAATAAATAACAAGCAGAGTATGGACCATCCCATGCTGTGGTTGGGAAATTAACAACTAAATATTTGTATCACCCATAAATTTATTTCTCTACAACTTCACTTCCATCAAGAAGTATACTTTCAAACATAGGGTAAATAAACAATAAATCAATTAAATAGCTAAACAAACACTGGGGTATTTATGCAATAGAGTGAACAATCGAGTTCACAAATAACTAGTGAATAGGGTACAAAGTGTATATGACAATGCATACCTGTATGTTTACTAAACACTTACTGTTTTCTATTTTTTTTCCTGCATAATATTTTATTGGTATATTATTTAACTAGTTTTTACAAGTTCACTTTTTTCCTATTCACCCATAAGGATTGACTTTTCCTCTACACTTTCTATGTACAAGTACTGAGATTCAACAATTGGGTCATATTTTATTTTATTTTTTATTTTTTTTTATTTTTTCCTGTGCAAGTACTAAGATTCAACAATTGGCTTTTCCTATTCACCCATAATATTTATTTTTTTTCCGTTCCTTTTCACTGCACAAGTACGGAGATTCAATTGAAAAAATAACACTTCCCAAGATTCATCACATCAAATGTCCAAGTCATATTAACATGAGATTCCACAAATGTCCAAATCATATTAACATTGAGATTTATCATATCAAAAGTCCAATTCATATTATCATGAGATTTTACAAATGTCCAAATCATATTAACATGAAATTCAATAAATTTACAAATGTCCCAAATCATATTAATAGTGAGATTCAACAATTACAAGCCACTAAAAGAAATGTTGAAGAACAGTAGAGTTTTACTCACCGTTTTTTTTTTTGAAAATCCCAAAGTTGAAGAATTTTTTTTCTCTTCGCCTCATTTTCTTCTACGTAAGTTTTTCTTTTCTTCTGTGTGTGTATCCAAAGAGAAGAAGTGACTAGGATTTTCTTTTAAAGGGTTTTCAATTAGGGATTTACTAGCTTTTTTTAAACACACCCACCACTCCTTTCTTACCCACAACCAATCTAAACCTAGGTCCCAAATTCATATCATAAAATATTTAAATATTTTTAGCTATTACAAATTAATAAATATTACTAATAAATAAATATTATCAATAAATAAATATTATTAATTACTAAGATAATAACATTATATTAGTAAGTAATTTGGCGGGTATTACATAGGTCATAATTAAAATAATTAATTAAGGAGTCTTTGTTGGTCATAAAATTATAAAAGTGAGTTTTATATTTGTTTAGGAAGGGTAAAATGTCCTATAACTTTATGGGATAACTTGAGTTAATAAAATAATCATTGTTAGTTATAAAAGTAGGCAAAATTTAGTCATTACATCAATTATGATATCTAAATGGTCTATTTTGTGAAAAAGTAGGCCTTAAAAGTCATTTTTCGAATTAAAATTGTCATGACTATTTATTTGGTTGTCGAATTTTGGTCAACTTTGTATCGTTGAAATGCATTTTGATGATTTTTACAATGAAACCAATTATCAATACAAACGCTAAATACGTTTGATGCATTTCACGTCATTAGTATTTTCAATATTTTTCAAAGAAATGAGATGGGCCGATAATAGAAAAAAAATGGGATAGACATAGGGTTGAACAAAAAATCAATCAAACCCATCGGTTCGGTTTAAATTTGGTTCGGATCGGTTTTAAAAAATTCAAAACCGAAGTGGTCGGTTCGGTTTTCGATTTCTATGTGATTTTAACCGACCGAATATATAAAATAAATAATATATATTTTATATATAAATAATACAATATGTTTAAAATAGTCGGTCAGTTTGGTTTTATTTCGATTTTGGTTCGATTTTAGTCGGTTCGGTTACGGTTTGCATAAATTAAAATCGTTTCGGATCGATTTTGTGAATGGTCGGTTCGGTTTCGGTTTGAAAATTTTAAAACCGACCTAAGTCGGTTCGGTTCGATTTTCAGCCCTAGATAGACATCTTAATGCACATTCAAACAAAAACAATGAACTTCATGGTTTGGAAAATTCAAAGTATAGGAGAGAACTCAATCTTGGCGTTTAATTTTTTTCCCTAAATGATTCAAATTTGAATGAGTCTAGCCCTAATATTTATATTATACATTTTTACCTTAAAATGGGCTTACGCTTCAAAACTGATTGAGGGCAAACATTTGGATGGTGCGAGGGTATTCAATAAATGATATTTAGCAACAAAAAATAAAAAACCATGTATATTGAATGTTAATAGCACGGGGAATACCCTAGTATTACTATTATACAAAATAGGATGATGTTTGAGGTTGGAGATAAAAGACGACTGAAATTTACTCAAATAAAATAATCTAATGGATCGCATAGAACTTAAAGCACCAGTAGTGCATGAATTCGATTCTCATACCCAACATTGTGATATTTAATTTTTTCTTCAATTGTTGATAGTGGGATTAGGCATATAAGTATGAAGGATGAAAACATAAGAGTAATTATGTTTTGACAAGTTTTAAACTTTTATCGTGCCAATGGTACGGGGAATACCCTAGTTATTATTATTTTATATAGGGGTGGGCAAACGGGTCGAGGATTCGCGGTTCAAACTGATCCAGACCGTTTTGCTCTAAACGGTCCGGATTTTAATTTTGTATTTTTAGATACGGTCCGGTCCCGGTTCCTATTATTTAAAAAGAAACGGTCCGGGTTGGACCCGTTTCAAATCACATTTACTGTTACAAGTTAAAAATTAAAATACTAAGTCTAAACCTAAATTGGAAGTTGAAGATTGAACTAAAGAGGATAAAGTGAGAATCAGATCCCTCTCTTCTCTGTAGCCGCATAGCCTGCACCCGCATGCCGCATCCTCTCCGGTCTTCTCTTCTCCTCTCTTCTCTGTAGTCGTACGGCCCGCACCCGCATCCTCTCCGGTCTTCTCTTCCCATCTCGATCGAAGAAGAAGAATCTCTCCATTTCTTAAAGAACTGATCTGTAGAAGAAGAAGGATATGTAGTGTAGATAGCTCTTGTGATCTCAGATTGAGACCTCTACCTCCACCAGGTTCGTCGATCCATTATGGTGCACTTGCTGCTGATCCCTTGCAGCTGATTCCTTGTTAATTGATTTGCAAAAGAAGTATTCCCTGGTCCTTTACATAGGAATAATTGTTGCTGATTTCAAAAATAGATTCCATCACTTCCAAGATGGGTCATGTTCATGCAAGGATTACTGGTGAAGTACACCTGTTGCAAATTGTTCCTCGATTTACTCCTTGACCGAAGA
Organism: Berberis vulgaris; assembly: GCA_963556465.1. Classification (NCBI taxonomy): domain Eukaryota; kingdom Viridiplantae; phylum Streptophyta; class Magnoliopsida; order Ranunculales; family Berberidaceae; genus Berberis; species Berberis vulgaris. The sequence continues at coordinate 7,284,174 of OY747130.1, read as the reverse complement.
TCTCATTGCAGTTTAGGTTCACTCAGCTGTCTAGCCCCAACATCCCTTGTTGCTTGAGTATTAGCTCAACAATTCAGAAAGCACCCCAAGGATTTCTTCACAGATATTTAGCAACTCCAGTTGTAGTATGGGAGTTGTGGATGGTTATCCAAGTACATTGACACTGCCACTGACATGATGTCGCATATAAACAAGAAATTAGCCATATTCAATTACTCATCAATTATAGTTTAATTGCAGTCTTAAATTATATAATTGTAAGTATCATCATGTTTGTATACAAATTACAACAAAGCCAGCCTTTATTCATTAGGAATTTTCCTAGTTGAGTTCAAGCATGTTACATTTAAACTTCTTGATTGATCAAAAACAACAGAACATGAGTTTGTGACTTTGAATTTGACTGTACATGGTCTCAGCTACTTGCTGAATTAAAATTTGCACCTTGGTGACTTATGATTGTATCTTGAACTAAGTACAAAATGAAAAATAAATTGATGTGTAATTTGAAACCGTGAAAACCGAACCGTTTCAAACGGTTCGAGTTAGGTTCGGTCCCAATGTTCAAAATGAGGGAATCCGGACCAGACCGGATCAGTTAAATTTAAACGGTCCGAGTTAGGTTCCTCAAAATTTGGAACCGATCCGGACCGTGCCAACCCCTAATTTTATATATACAAAACATGATGGTGTTTGAGGTGGGAAATAAAAGACTGTTGGGATTTAACCAAATATATGAATCTAATGGATCACATAGAACTTAAAGCACCAAGAGTGCATGGGTTCAATTCTCATACCCAACATTTTTTATATTTATTTATTTTTCTTCAATTGTTGATGGTGGTGATTAGGCATATAAGTGTGAAGAATGAAAACTTAAGGGTTACCAACGACACGAGGAATACCCTAATTATATATACAAAACTAGACGGTGTTTGGAGTGAGAGATCAAAGACGACTAAGATTTAACCAAATATATGAATCTAACGGATCACATAAAATTTAAAGCACCAAGAGTGCATGAGTTCGATTCTCATACCCAACATTTTGATATTTATTTTTCTTGATATTTAAAATACTCTAAATTCGATTTATCATGTTAAACTTTATCGTGCCAACGGCACGAGAAATACCCTAGTTATTATATATACAAAACAGAATGGTGTTTGGGGTGAGAGATAAAATACAGCTGAGATTTAACCAAATATATGAATCTAACGAATGACATGGAACTTAAAGCACCAAGATTACATGGGTTCGATTCCTATATCAAACATTTTTTTATTTATTTATTAACTTTTCTTTAATTGTTGATGATGGTGGTGTGAAAACAAATGTGATCATATTTTGACAAGTTTTAAACTATTATCGTGCCAACGGCACGGGAAACACCCTAGTATATCTTTCAAATCATGATTTATATATACAAAACATGATGATGTTTGGGGTGAGAGATAAAATACGGCTAAGATTTAACAAAATATATGAATCTAACAGATCACATGGAACTTAAAGAACCAAGAGTGCATGGGTTCGATTCTCAGACTCAACATTTTGATATTTATTTATCTTGATATTTAAAGTTGACTAAACTCTATTTATCATGTTAAATTTTTATCATGCCAACGACACGAGGAATACCCTAGTCAATATAACAAATTAGAATGGTGTTTCAAGTTGGAGATAAAAGGTGACCGAAATTTACCCAAACATAGAGATCTAACAGATCATATAGAGGGAGAAGAAAATGTGTTTGGCTAAAATTTATATTCGCATAAGACTGAAATACCCCTAACCAAAGTTGTAAAATTCTTCTCCTATCTCACACATTTTTCTATCCATAAACAAAACAATTTAAATGTCTAAGTCACGGAGAATATCCTAGTTAATTTATAAAACTAATGAAAATTTCAATTATATTTTACGTCTACCAAAAAAAAACAAATAGTAACCGCTAATTCTAGGGGGCGAGGGAGGGGGTGTGACTGCTCATCCCCTCAAGATGCACGCCTTCATGAATCTCGAGGAGATGAGTGGTAACCCCGTTTCATCGCCGCCTAGTGTCTGCCAATAGTAACATGCACAAGAAATTGTTTTGCGTCCACTGTGAGTAAGGACCAAGCGTCCATTAGCAGGTTGGTAGTCACTTTTTCTTTTAAAAAACGTCCTCCATCTAAAGCCATACCCTCCTTCAATGTAAAACCAAACCGGAAGGCATGTGCATCGAGTGGGCACACACTAGTATTTTTAGTGTTTTAATCAAGTCAATAGCTGGGGATTGTTATATATAGTAACATGTTCTCTGCTAAAGACATAACATTGTCACGTAGGACAAAAGACCTATTTGAATTTTAAGATAGATTGTCAAGTGGACCCAATAAAATGCTTTGTTTCAGAGTAGGCCCGCGCCAAAACAGACGGCAACCCCCTGCCTAAAAGTGATCAGTTCAGCGTCATGTCTTTGATCAGCTGCAAATTCAAATTCAACTTTTCTAAAGAGGCAGATCTGGCAATAGAAAGCTTGGATGGTATTGGGCCTGATCTGACGCGGGCCTGACTCTCAAGAATTTTCAATTCAAATTACATGACGATAATAAAGAAAGATTATAAGCAGCAGAAGACTGATCAGTTCACCACCTAATACTCAATAATTTTCCACATACCACCTAAATGAGCTCATAGCTTAGGTCACCAATATTATCACACTTCCTCTTAACAACCCTTCCAGAAAGGCAGACATGAAATAATGTTTATATCAACCCTTCCAGAAAAGCATACATGAAATACCATTTATTTTTAATGTCTATGTTTCTAGACAATTTGACAAGTTGTCATCCTATGTGTCTGTCCTATTTCCCCATCAAGAAGTTTATTCCATGGAAAGATGGATAGATAAAATCTGTCGACTGACTTGGGTGCACGCATGGAAACATCTAAAATGGTAACCTTTATTTCACCTCCACATCGAATCCCCCACCACTCTAGGCTCGGATCTCTATTTATAAACAACCTTTGATGCTTCGTACACCCATAACCCAATAAATACCTTAACTTTCCAACTATCACTCATTCATGGAGATGTCTCTGAGTTTGAAGCCCATAACAACAGGCAAAAGTATTCCCAAATCATCAAGGTTGTTCCCAAAGAAGAATTTGAAGATGAATACAATCTTTTGTGGACTTGATGAGTTTAGCATGAAAAGAGAGAGCAGTAGTAATAACTTATACAAAGTGCTTTCTCTTGGTTCTGAAGATGTTGGTTTGGATGAGATAAAGAAAGCTTATAGGAGATTGGCTCTTCAATACCATCCAGATCTGTCTCCCTCTTCTAAGAAGGAAGAATCAACAAGAAAGTTTGTTGAGCTACAAAAGGCTTATGACACACTCTCTGACCCTGATTCGCGCTCAAGGTACGATAGACTGCTAAGCTTGGGTGGTAGTTCTAATATTGATTTTGAAGGAGGGATGAGAAGAGGTCAAAGGAATCAAACAAGATCAAAGGCTTGTAAGATGGTTTGGGAAGATCAGCTTTTTGAATTGCAAAAGAGATCAGATAATCGAATGAAGAAGAAGACACACACCTATATGTAGGATCTGATCATCAGTTTAGCTATTAGTTTCCATTTTCCTTTTGTATATATCCATACATGTATATATATATATATATATATTGAATTATTGAGTAAACTGAGTTTTCCATACATGTATATATATATATATATATTTATTGAATTATTGAGTAAACTGAGTTTTCCATATGCCTTGCTTAGTTGATTGTAAAAAATTGCCAAATCCCGTGATTTGGAACAACCTTTGCATTCACTAACTATAGACACAAGTATGAAGTGACATCCAATCCAATTCACTAAGTCTTCTTCAAATTGAATCTGACCCGACTCAACACACCCAACGCTAGGATGAAAAATATGCAAACATGATACATCTAAACTTGAACAGCCAAATATTAGGTGTGGCATGGACATGGGGCAAGCATAAGTCCAATAGGTTTTTTTTTTTTTTTTTTTTGTATTTTTTTTAAGGAAAGGTAAGCGTGTTGTCGGTGGGTATAAAATTCAAGACGTAAATGGTTAAACCACCGTAACCTTAACCATCCAACAAGGTCTACCATTGACAGTCCAATAGTGTTAAGCACGAATCATGGATACATACAGGTGTCTCTTCAAGCATGGCATCCTCACTTACCTTTCTCCTCCTTCAAGTGCATAAGAATCAAAATAACAACATTTTTTATGAGCTCCAAGCCTCCAATCTAAAAGGGGAAGGTGAACAAGAATTAATGAAGTAATCTCCGAATCATTTTCAAATCAACTTGTCTAGAGAGATAGGCCAGGCCCACGCCAGGCTAGGCCTAATACCCTCCATCATCTTAGAGATGCTCATAATGCCCAAATCGAACACAATCACACGCACATAGATCCCCCTGGCGCTAGGGGTCTGGCTCTCTAGTTTTTTTGTTTTCAAATAGACAATTTAATTAGTTTCCGTCCAATAATGGTTTAATTAGTTGATTATTATAAAATAGTGAAATCAAGGACACCATGGTAGTACAATTTTCAATTCTCACTTATCCATAAACACATACAGACATGGACCGCTGGCTTTCGTAATTATTGGTTTATCTATTATCATAAATGATGTTGTTGATTTTCGCTCCCTGTTTTGACTTGACATGCAAACTTGCTGACCTATACAAGGAACGCAAGTGAGTCACAAACCACCATTGTAGTGGCCGATGACACTCTGATGCTAAAGTCAGAAAGGGATATGAGGAAAGCGTAATGCTATAAACAAGGAATTTGTAGCGTATCTTAGCTTGCCAACCTCATGTCCTATTTATAGTGTTGGCTTTCTTGTTCGACCAGGCCATCGATGGCGTAGTTTAGCAAAGAAGATCTTTGTGGAGATCCTTATCTAATTAGGAGTTGTGTTGTAAAGGAGAGTTTCCATGTTAGCCTTGTGCTTCTAGATACGCAGGAGATAGTTCACAATCCGAGAGTAGTCCATAGATAGAAGTCTCTATGTGTGACAAATACTCTTGTATTTGCTTCCTAGTCGAAAGCAAAATGTTGTTGTCTTGTCTGTCTGAAGCTAATCCTCGAGATACTTGCCTTAGCAGGGCTTACGGGTATTAAGGATAGTTGTGAGACACGTGGGCTTAGCAGGTTGTAATGGTTTTGGGTCCGTCTGGCAGACTGCATTGTGCGTGCCTAAAGCTGCTTGGGCCTGATCAGTGTCGGGCTGATGCTTGGGCCTAATATTTCTCGAGATCATCATGACACGTGTATGTATAAAAGAGAGGTTTTGGTGTATCATCAGCTACTCCCCTCGAGTTAGTAGGTCATTGCATCGGTTCACTAAGTCACTTCTTGAAAATACGCCGCTCATGATGATCGAATCTGAATCGTTGCTTGAGCCGCGCGCTTCATTAATTAAGTGTGCGTCAGTTCAATGGACAAAAAATGGGAAACCAATCCCTATTTAGATCCTCCTTTGTGCAAAGATTGACTCTTCAATTTTTGTGCTTTTAGAGATTTTGCTCTGTTCATCTTTTGATTGAAAACTTGTTCACCTTTGTCATGGCTTACCAAAACCATCTTAATGATGAAACTTTGGCCAGGGGCTTTGAGTTTTTTGAAGATAGTCGATTTCTGAGTCGGACCTTGGTGAAATTCGAAAGACATTCGAGGTCCCTGAGGACTCGCCATTGTATTCTATGAAGGATGATCAGACGCCTGTGTTCCCACTGGAAAGGTTCGTTTGTTTGCATCTTGAAATACTTAAGACTGGAGTCTGGTTTCCAATTCTCGACGAGATTTTGGGCTTCTTGGATTTCCTCATAATCCCTCTTGCCCAATTGGTAGGTACCCAATGGGTACAAGATTATTCTTCTCATTTTGATCAGAGCGAAGGATGCTGACATCCGCGTGACTCTGCGGGTGATCCAGTTGCTGACTTCTCCTCGGTTTAATGACCACATCATTTGTAAAATGACGTCGCCGACCTGCTTTGGGAAGTTTCCAAATGACTTCAAGTTCTGACAGAAATACAGCTTCTAGGCTCCTTCAGACTCAAAGTATTCCAAGTTCAGGGGTCGTTCACATGAGCGGGAGTTCAGACTACTTCGTAAGTATGGCTTCATCTTTTGACTTCGCTGCGCTGATTGTATGCTGATCATTGCCTATGTTTCTTCGCAAGGAGGTTCCCTACTACTCCTCTTTCCCCAAAGGAGCAGGATGTTATGAAGACATTCTGTTATTTATCGAAAATGAGTGTGAGAAATTCATATGTCCTACTAACTTTGGCCCCAGTAGTTTGTAGGCCTACTGACACATGGCTGCCATTATTCATCGACGTCGAAGGTTAAGTTCGAAAGTAAGGCCCCTTCCAAAAGAAGGAAGGTTTCCAAAGTTAAGGCTCCTACTTCATCTGACGCGGAGGGACTTTCTGAGACACTTGGCTCCTTTATAAGTTCAAAGAGGTCCTGTACTAGGATTGAGTTGGCTCCCAAATGGTCTGCTCCAGTGAAAAAGGAGCACGAACCGAGTCAGTCTGTCAGGGCTGAGGCTGAGGTATCCGACTGGGAGAGGGACCATCTGCGATTAGCAGGGGTTGAAGATGCGTTGAATGAGTACCAAAGGCTGGGAGAGGGACCCTCTTGAATATGCACAAGTTGTATTCTGATACCCTTTTTTAATTTGAGCTGCTGAGGAAGCGGATTGAAAAGAAGAGGCTAGAACAATCAGCCATTTTTGCTGAGACTCAGAGGGTTCGTCTGGAGGCTTTTGAGTCTGATTTGGCAGAGGCGGTGTTCACAATGGACAGGTTCAAGCGAAAGTTGGATCTGATCTGCCATGATCTAGAGGTTGCGCAGGAGGCTACGACTAAAACGCGTTCTGAGTTGCGGTCTTTTGCTGAGGAGAAAGCCATGAAGGATATTGATCGGGCTTCCCAGAGGTAGCAATTAGAGGCCGACATGTAATTCAATGCTTAAGTAGCAAAGAAGGCTAAAGAACAGCTTCAACTGAAGCAACGTGAGCTCAGTGTTGTTAAGAGTAGTCTGACCACAGAGCAATCCCAAAATGATGCACTGATTGGCAAGCTGAAGCTATTGGAGCGTGAACTTTTTTAAGCGAGGGCGCGAGAGGAAGAGCCTCTCAAGGCGCAGGGCAAGTGTGAATTCAGCTGGGACGTGCATTAGATATTAGAGTTGTTTGTGCTAATAAAGGAAGAACATCCTGAATGGTCCCTTGCATATTATAATAAGATGTCGTATGCAAAGTTAGTAGTGGTCTCTGCATCATCAGAAGAAGAGAACGATCCGGATGATGCTCAGACTGAGGCGCGCGCAGATGCAACTCCTGCTCATTCCTCTGTTAAGCTCAATTATCTTGTTTTTGTACCTCCTCTTGATGAGGAGTAGACTTTGTGCACTTATATTTTTTTTGTTTCAACTGTTATTGAAAACATGTTTATTTTGAGTACACTTTATGCCCGCATTGTATTCGTTCTCCCTGTCTTGCGCTTTCCATTTTGCCTTGTCGTTTTACCTTGACACATGTTTGGTTGGGTCAGCAGGAAGGCAAATGGTTTGTCTGATGTTGATAGTTTGACCATTTCTGTCGCGGATGATTCTTGCATGTTCTTCCGTGAGGTCTCAGAGTCACTATCGCTTAGTACACCCAATAGCGGATGTTCCTCAGATGGTTTAGTAGTGGGCTACGCTTCCCAGGCTATAGCTCATCCTTAAGGCAAGCCGCTGAGGACTTAATTTGTGTATCTGACTGTCGGTCTCGCACTACAACACAAGTGCCCTTTAATAGCACATAAATATAGCGTTTTTTCAATTTGTGCTATGAAAAGCCTTCTTTTAATAGGATTACAATAAAAAATGCTATAGAACTGAAAGCGGGAAATGAAAATTATGGCGCCACTCGAATTTCAATTGGAAGTTTAGAAAATCCCTCGACTCTCTAACAAAACATGCACCCAATTCCAATTTCTTTCATTAAGGAATACAGGGAGAGGGTAGAGAGAGCGAGGGAGGGAGATCGATCCGAGAGAGAGCGAGCAAGGGAGAGAGCCAGATTGAGGGAGAGAGATCAAGGGAGAGAGCGAGGAAGAGAGATCGATCCAAAGAGAAAAAACACCTCTCTCTCACGCTCGCTCTCTCAAACACTGCTCTTTTCACTCCTCCAGGCATTTCCTCTCTCTTTCCCCAATTTCGGTTTTAGGGTTTTCGAAATCTGAACTCTTCTCGTCACTGTGTCGTAATTCTTCTTCGATTTTGTCTTGCAGATATTCAGAAAAAGCGAACAATCCTTAAGATTTTATCAGTTAAGCGACGCGAAATGGGGCAGATTCAGTACTCCGAGAAGTATTTCGATGACACCTTCGAGTACAGGTAACAAGACCACTCTTCCTTCTCCCTTATATTGTTGTAAACAAAGAAACAAAAAAATTTGAAGCTTTTTGTTTGTGTGTGTTTTTCAGGCATGTGGTTCTTCCTCCAGAAGTGGCGAAACTTCTTCCAAAGAACCGTCTTCTTTCTGAGGTAAGTTTCTTGATTTCTAGGGGTTTATTTTTTTTTCTGAGGAGTATCGAATTGAGGATCTGATTGTGATTTGATGAAAAAAAAAAAGAACGAATGGAGAGCGATTGGAGTGCAGCAAAGCAGAGGATGGGTGCACTACGCGATCCACCGCCCAGAGCCACACATCATGCTCTTCAGGAGGCCTTTGAACTACCAGCAACAACAGGAGGCTCAGCAATTGCCTAGTTGAGTTGCGAGGGCGAATGTTCGTTCCATTTGGTGAACTCTTTCTCAAACAATTGACTCCCCCTTTTCATCTAGAAAAGAAGAACAATCTAGGGTTTATGTTGATGTTATATGATGTGATGATGATAGTTTCTCTTCTTTAGGGTTTATGTTGAATCAATCAATCAAACAATCTTTGGAGTGAATTTGATGGTGGTAAAGTTACCTTAGTTTGTGAAATTTGATAGATTGGTTATTTGTGGCTCTTGTGATTGCTTTCTTTCTGCTTGAGATTAGGGCTTTATTTTAGGTCAAAGAGCGTGAGAGCGAGCGTGAGAGAGAGGTGATCCATGGAGAGAAAGATTAGGCTAGATGGGTTTTTGTTAATTGTAGCCATAGATTTGTAATTTCCTTCTTGTTGTTGTTGTTGTTGCCTTGTTGATTTGTTACTTGTATATGTTTCAGTTTGTTACTTGCATGGAAAAGTGGTTTTGTAGAGTGGAATTGATGTGGATAATTGGTTTTAGGGTTAGATCTACTCAATCAAAGATATTTGATGCTCAAGTTTTGATCCTTTTGAAGAATTAATTTTGGGATTTTTTTGGTCAAATATCATCAGGTTTGAAGGTCTTGGAATTTGAGCTTGGTCAAAGCAAAAATCTTCAATCAAGGATTATTGTGAGTCCCCTTAATTATTGACAAATTTATCTGCTGAATTGATCATGGTGATGGTATTGTCAGACTGATTTATTGAATTAATTGATTAATCACTATATATATATATTTTTTTTTTGAGATTTGGTGATGAATTAGTAGATGGGTATGATGGATTTCTGAGGAATTTCAGATGCAGATCTTGATGATTTTGGTTTTATTTATTAGTTCTGAGTAGAATTTATATGTTGTAGTATGTATATCTGTTGCAATAATTTTGGGTTATTTTATTTATTATTACTTTTTAATTTTTATTGATAAAATTATATGCATAATGCATTAGTATGGTGACATTTAGATTTACAGAAATATGATAGCTTGTATTCTTGTGAGATTAGTCATGGATAGGGTAGGGAAACAACTATCAGCAGTCAGGAAAGAGTGAATATGTTATCCATACCAAAAGAAAGTTACATAGCAGTAAGATCTAAATGTGTTTGCCAAATGTGCAGTTAGGCACAGTTTATAGCTTAGGTTTTGACTTGGTAACATAGGATACCAGGACAAAGGTCAGCAGGGCATGGCTCGAGGATGCTAGCAATTGTAATGGAACCTGCACCTTAAAACAAGGAAAAGAAATGATGCCAAAAGCTCCTTTTCACTGCGGTCTATCAAGATCCAAAGTTTTTTCTTTCTTTTGTTTTTAAACTGAATAAATAAACGTAGGTTGTAACTTAGATAGTAAACACAGGATGGAATACATCTTTATCCTCTTTGCCTGTGCTGCACATGCAGCCAGGGGCTTCCATTCTCCTTAGATATGTCAGACTAATCAGGTTTCTATATCTGAGGCCTTTGGGTTTGTAACTATTTGATTGATTTTGTTGAAGGTTTCATGATATCAAGGAATTTGATGAGAAAAAGAGAAGTTGCCGTAGGCGTATCTCAGATCACAATGCACGTCGTCGGAAACCGACACCTGAAGCAATCCAGTTCAGTTCTGGTAAATTGCTATCACAATTCTATGGTACTCTCGTAGCTCTTACTCTTGAATTATTTTTTTTCTAATGGTGCATGTGCATGGTAGCACTACGTTACGTTGTGTGTGTGACTAGAAGTTGTAACATATAGGTGGGGTTGATATCTATCTTTTGTATGAATTTTGATGTCAAAGTTAGGTCACATAGACAGACAAATTATTGTATTTATTATTTATTTATCGTTAACTAAGGCTCTGCTAGATGCTGGTGCTAGAGTTCTTGCTATTGAAAAGGTCTAAGGCTGTTCATTTCCTCATTTTTTTTACATTGAAATTTTGATGAAAGCATGGATACCTCCAAACATTCATTGCCAATATATTGTGTTTCAATCGACAAAAAATAATTTCTGGCCTTTTTAAAATAAAAAAAAAGATGCCCCTTTTCATAGTAATTTGATATTTTCTTGTATGGTTCATCTGCTGTTATTTCTATTACAGCTTGGAAGGTCGTGCATTTGATGAATCTTCACATGTTCTTTGTAGGTTCTGCAAGAGGACTTCACAAAATGTGATATTTATTCCTACATGACATCTGTGATGGAAGATGAAACATTAACCAGGATAGATTCTAAAAGAGCAAAAGTAAGTGATCACATGTGCCCAAGCTTGTTGGTTTATTTATTTATTTTTCGTTTAGGGAAATCTGTTAAGAAAACAGATTTATAAATATAAGAGAGTCCATCTAATGAAATATCCAAGCGTAATAGTGGTCCTAGAAGAAATCCTTGCATATCTTGTCCAACTTATTGAATTAAAAAAATAGGCGTGTAAAATTTAAAATATTTTCTTGTACTTGCAAAGAGTTTTCTTTGATGGAGTACCTAAGCATGCTCGAGTTTCGTTGTTGTCTCAATTAAAGCCAAGACTCTTTGACATAAATTTGACCCTAGGGATCAAAGCAAACAATGAAGGTTATGTGGGTACCTAGCAAGACAAGAAGAGATCCCAAAGAGGGTGCAAAAGCTTTTAAACAAGTCAATGAAGTCAAAGAACATATCACAACTGATCCTAGGATTGATTCAAGATCTCTACATCGTGTAATAAGAATTCAGGATAAAATTTTGGTCACTGCAAATATGTTTTATGATTGTTTTCCTTCCCATTTTCCATTTGGAGGTTTAGGGCTTTAGGCACATGTTTTGGGGTTTAGAGAGTTTTTGTAAACTATCTTTGTAATAGGAGTTTTTGTTTTGACCTTTTGTTGTTCATTTACATGGTAATGTTTAGCTGAATTAAGAATTTTAGCTTTGAGAGAAGGGGTTTCTCTTCTATCCACCCATACCTCTTAGATTTGATTAGATTCTAAGGTGGAAATCCTCAAGTTGTGAGTGCCTTGTTAGCTTCATAGTTTCACTTTACATCACATACCTTTGAATATTTCACTCTTCGCTTGGATTGCTAGTTGGTAGTATTATTGCATTATAAAGCCTGAGATTACGTCGTGTTTTAGGTTTGGACTTTTGTTATATGAGCATATCAGATGGGATTCTGTCAATTATCTCCAAATGCATTGTTGTTGTATGATATCTATTTGGCAGAGCTTGGTTTTAGTCTCCCATAAACTCTGAGCTCCCAGGAATTTTAATGTTGGATATTGTAGTTAGGTAGTGGTGGTGTTGTGTTTTCTTAACAAGTCAAGTTTATGAATTTTTAATAGCTTAAAAACAGCAGAGAGAGGGGATTTGAGCTAAGCATTTAGCATCATTTTCAGATTTCACTAACACTGGACAACAAGCTCTGTTTTGACAGAGTGCTCTGTCCTGATGCCCTCTGTTGCTTGGTTTTTTTTCTGCTGTTAGTGTGATGGTGTGCTGGAATTCAGCAGGGGATTGGGCTAGAGTCAGCTGGGTACGGTGTTTTTATTGCTTACAAGGTCAGCCGGGTATGGTGTTTTTACTGCTTACAAGTATATGGTTGCAACTTGGGATGTTAAGGCAAATCTACATACAAATCTATTGGTATGATGAGTATTGGTTTCTCTGCTCTTTTTTCACATGTATAGAAATTGTGAGCAAGCTCTTTTTTCACATGTATAGAAATTGCTAAGTTTCATGTAAGTCACATATCGATGCCTGTTATAGCTTACTATTTTTAGATTTTAGAAGCTGTGCTGTGCCACATGGTACACATATACATGCACAGGAACAGGTTGCCTTCTGGTCTATTTGCAACATGGTGCTCACTCTCTTTATCCTTCTGTATTACTTGATCCTTTCCTGCGTGTTATGTTTTTATTCAATTTCTAATCACCCCAACATGTAAATGTAGGTACGAAAGATTTGCCAAACAACTGCATTTTTGTCTCCTGCAGTTTCCATGATTCTTTCCTCTCTGGATCTGGGATTGCCACACTGGGAAGTTGTGGGGATTCTCACTAGCGGCTTGGCCCTCTCAAGTTTTGCTTTATCAGGTAGTGTCCACCGTAGGTTTGACATCTCCATTGTCTAAAAGATGATATGATAATTAATTTCATAGGCCTAAAAAGTTGTAATGTCCATATATTCTTTGCTGCAGGACTTTATTGTACCCATCAGGACATTTCTCCAGAATATGCAAGTATACTTTTGGTAAGGATTCAAGTTTCACATCTCTTCTATGTTGTTGGTTTTCTGGTGGCAAAGATCTTATAAGTGAGAGTGAAACTCATAGTTATAGTCATAATGCATCAAAGTCTAATAAGAACATAAGCTTTTGTCTGTGTATCAAACCCCATTTTTCCAATTTAGCTCTGTAAGAGGGAGATCTCTCAGCCTGCTATGTTCACCTACTTATAGTCACATTCCAAAATCAATCCATTTGTCTATTTCCGTGTGATAATCTAATAGTTTGATGTTTGCCACTACTCTGAATTAATGAGCACCTGTCTAATGTGTAGGCTTACTCCGACCACAGATTTCTCTTTTACATTATCAAAATCTTGGTTCTTTATTGTTATTCTGCTCTCTTTATTGTTTAATTAAAGATTGTCCGACTAAGACTTCTTGATAGAACGTTTCAGTTCATTGTAGGCTGATTGATAGTATGGGATGGGGGCAAAACTTCAAATTCTTTGTCAGAGCCTTCAGGAACAAGTTCTGAATTCTGCTATCTTTTCAAACTGTATTGAAATTCAGCAATGTATACAATCTTGATTAATTGGATATTAATGGTGGGATTGCATTTTTATTTTCAGGGGATTACCAGCACAGTAGGGGCAGTACCTGGAATTGTTGGTGTTGCTCTTACAGGCAATCTTCTTGATTCAACTCATTCATGGGGTGTAAGTTAACCATCAAAAGTAGTTCTTTTCACAAGTATGCTTAAAATGGTAGTTAATTTTGACCTCCATCTACCATTTTAAGCACCAGCTACTATCATTTATTAATCTACTTTCATCATGCAGATGTCATTATTTGCTCCATCGATCTTCTTCTACCTAACAGGCACAATTGCATGGTTGACATTTGCAAGTAGTAAGCCCCAAAACTTTTCGAAGATGGATTAACTGAAATCAAATATTGTGTGGAGTAGAATGCTTAATAGCACGAGACAGTGATGCCACTTTGTGGAAGAGATGATCCAGTTTCCCCTTTTGAAGTGGACAGCGATCATTCTCACTCGTGGATCTTCTGTTGTACATCTACATTTACATTCTGTATATAGTTTAGAATCATATGTAGTCCCCAGATGATTATACCTTCTTCGGAAGTTGGGACTAATTTTTGTTCTGAATGTAACACGAATCTTTGTACAATATTCTTTCAGTGACAGTTGTATATTTAGTTAGCAAACTTTCTTCTTCTGATATTAGGGTATCAATTTTGTATATTTAGTTGGCAAACTTTCTTCTTCTTCTGTTTAACTTTGGCACATTTAAATTTTTATTTTCTAGACATAAAACTTATGAGATGTAATAAAAAGTCATTTGATAGTAAAAAAAAAAAAAAAAAAAAAAAAAAAAAAAAAAAAATTTGCTATGTATACTTACCTTAAAACGCTATGGTAGAGTCTACCATAGCGGTTTTAGAGGCTACTATAGCGTTTTTAAAACGCTATGGCAGAGGCTACCATAGCGGTTTTGAAACGCTATAAAAGCCAAACTTACCATAGCGTTTTAAAACCGCTATAATATCCCCTGGGTCTATTATAGCGCCGGCTGTCATAGCGGTTACTAAACCGCTATGGTATCCTATCATAGCGGTTTTTAAACGCTATTGATGACAAATTTTCTTGTAGTGTCGGCAGCTGGCATGAGTGAACTGTGGTAGTCGAGCACATGTGTTGTCTCAGAGCTAGAGCGCTTGTCCCGAGTTAGGTTCTGTAAGCTCTGGCTGACATTCCATGTAGCGTTCGTTCCGCATATCAGCGGGTTGATTTTTAGGTTGGCGTGAGTGGCCATTGCTGATAATAGGATGCCAACCTGTGTGAGCGTGAAGGTGCTGCCTAAGCTGTGATTTATTTTGATGACCGTTGTATTGAGAGGGAGCGGTGGTCGTGTGGCGAGCTGTTGATATCAGTCGAGGCTGACTGGGCTCCCACTTTTCGAACCATCTATACCCGTGTGTACAGGATTACAGGTTTGGGATGTGAGAATTTGGCGATCATGATCTATAAAAGAGCGATGATCTCGTGGCGAGCCGTCGACATCAGTTTGAGACTGACTAGGCTCCCACCTTCTAAACCATCTACGCCCGCGCGGAGCAAGCTACAAGTTTGAGATGAGGGGATTCGGTGACCATGGTCTGTAGAAGAGCAGTGGTCCCGTGGCATGCCGTCGAAATTAGTTCGGGACTAACTAAGCTCCCACCCTCCAAATCATCTACACCCGTGCGCATCGAGCTACAAATCTGGGGTTTTTTCAGGGACCATGGTCTGTAGAAGAGCAGTGGTCCCGTGGCAAGCCATCAGAATCAGTTCATGACTGACTAGGCTCTCACTTTCCAAACCATCTACACCCGCGAATAGCGAGCTACAAGTCCGGGGTTGGTAATTTGGCGACCATGATCTGTGGAAGAGCAGTGGCCCTATGGCGAATCGTCGACATCAATCGAAACTTACTAGGCTCCCACCTTCCAAACCATCTACACCTGTGCAGTGGGGGCTATAGGTATGGGCTTTGATAAGAAGTTGTCGTTGTCAGTTGTCACAGGTCAGGCTTATTTGATCGGATTCGGCGACCGTTGTCCACGAAGGGGGCAACAGTCCTTGGCGAGTCTTCATCACCTGGCGTAATAGCGTTGATTAGATTCCCACTTCCTAAACCATCGACATCCACACTAGAACTAGGCATCGGGATGAACCAGAAGTTGTCATCATCAGCCAAGACTGACTAAGCTTGCCTGGTTAGGTCAGTGCTCTGCTTGTTACGAGTGTGCGGATGAGTTTTGAAGAGACATGAGTACCTTAAATCAACTTGTGATATGCATGTGTGATCCGTGTGCCAAAAGTGACTAAGATTTCCAATGCTCGTGTCAAACACGTGGTAGAATACCGCTCGAATAGTGGGTTGAGCCCATGGGCCTGTAGAGGAAGAGCTAGGGTTTGTTGTAGGATCAAGACGATACGTGTACAACGTAGATTGCATGGTAACACGTGTACGACATAGATCGCGAGACAGCTGAGTATCGGCTACTCCCCCAATTAATGGGGTTGTGTGCAACATTGTTAATTGAACGAACGTGGTCCTGTGCAGTTTCCTTGGAAACCGTCGTCTCATTGTTTCCCATACGGTATTCAATGTTGACAGTTAATGTTGAAGCGCCAGTTGGGTGAACCACTATGTCTATATAATGATGTTTCTTCATCGTTGTAGGCATTATCTTCTGCGGAGCACACCTCCTCAAATGCTCTTACTCTAGGATCATGCTTTGGGTTTTTCAAAGGCTGAAGGGAGATCTCCAACTCTGGAGTCTTCGAATGTTATGACATTTGCGCCAATGAGTCGCGATATATAAGACTTGTTGTTATGTGTGGTCACCTGCTCTGGGTAAGCACCCAATTGGTTTGCTGAGATCTTGTAATTTCTTCTCATATTGCAAAAAAAAGTTACGGACTCCCTCCCAAGGGATGAGTCTGTCGTTTATTCACCAACACTTTGGTGTTACCTTTTGCCACTCTATTTTTCAAGAGACACTCCCTGCGGCCAGCTTAGGGTTGATCGAAGTGTTGGCAGATGCATCGTTTCTTTCGGGATGGTATCTCTAAGTCACCCCGAGTATCGGGTATGGGAGAAGCGCCCTCACTTGGCAGCATTGTGAGACCTTAACTTCCTTTTCGTTTGCGGCCATATTTGTCCGTCATTTTCTACCTCCTTCGAGAGGCCAGATGTCGGGTTGAAGATGTCTACAGTTCGTCGTGAGGTCTATGTTGTCCTTGGCGTGCCATTTTTTTGGGGTGATTTGGTGGAGCAATTAACGTTAGTTGTGCTTGTCCTTTCAGCCCCCTTCTTGCACATTTGTTCTTGATCTTGGGACATCTTTTTCAGAGGAGCACTGAGTCTACTTTCGGAACCTTTGTTGTCTTCTTCTGGAGTAGGACTATTTAAGCGAGTCTTTACTGTATATTGCATCAGATTCAGATGCTTGTAGTTTGTAGTCTTTTGTATCAGGCTCAGGGTGATCGTTGTTACATCTTTCTAGTAATCAATAGAGTGTGTTTGCATAATTCTTTTTTATTTGTTAAATGATTGCAAATCACATAAGCTTCTAAGAACTAAAACTCTACATTTACTATGAAAAGGAAAATAAACAACTGAAATAGACTAACTGTTGGCGGAAAGACATCGATCCGGCCCTAAAGTGAGTTCACATAGCCCTTCCTGGATCGTTAGTACCTTCAGTGAACTGACACGCTTCTCTGATATCGCCGAGGTTACTGAAGAGTAAACCTTGTATGGGAGTTTATTTTCGCGCCGACTGATTGTCAGGGGGTTGTCCTCCCATCTGCATTGACATCTCCACTTTGTTGGGTTGAAGGGTAGATTGCTCTCGTGACGTATGAATGTCCCCCGTTTCTAAGTTGAGCCACCGCTATTGGGATCTCGTCTCCATGTGAGTGGAGTGACTCGTCTACAGTCTCTGGGTCTGGCTTCAGTTGGATCTGGGAACATTTTATCTGCTTCAGTGCAGCATAATGGCAACCTCGTGCCGTTGGTTGGTCTCCACGTATTGTTCCTTCTAAGTGGTTAGCGGTGTACTTCACACACTGGTGAAGGGTGGAGAGTACTGCTTCCATCTAGTGGAGCCATGGTCTTCTCATGATAAGATTGTAGGTAGATGGTGTGTCTACCACCATGAAGTCCATTAACAGAACTTTTCTCAGTTGTAGATCTCCTGCCACCACTGCTAACCTTATCTTCCAAATTAGGAAGCATTTTTCTCTGCTGAATCCGATTAGTGGGTAATCTAAGGATGTCAGGCTTTTCTCCTTGAGGTCCATACTGCGAAACGCATTGTAAAACAAGACAATGAGGGAGCTTCCCATCTCCACCAGAGCCTTCTTCACTTCCCATATTGCACTATAGCGTCATTGTGCGGTGCGCGGACGCCTTCAAGGTCTTTGTCCGTAAAGGTTAAGGTAGGGATGGGACTTTGCACCCTCAAGTAGTATACGCGACTGTCCTCATTTGCGGGCTGTGTCTGCATCTCTAGTAGAGTCCGCTTGCGGGATCTGTTTGACTAGTCTTCATTCGATCCGATTCAATGAAGGACATAGATTATGTCCGGAGTCTCATTCTCAATCTCCTTGACTGTCTCTCCCTTGTCCGTGGGTCGGTCTGGTCACTTCTCTAAACCCAGGAACTCCTTTAGCTTTCCCCTCTAAATCTAGTATTTGATCTCATACCTTAGACTCTTGCAGTCATTGGTGTCATGGCCACCCTCCTTATGGTACGAGCAGTACTTGCTGTTGTCACATTTGGAGGGGTCTATGCACTGTTTTGGGGCCACTTCAGATCTTCCCAGTTTTTCATGGAATTTAGGACGTTCGATAAGCTAGAATTGAGGGGGTCATGGATCTAGATCCAACGTAGTTGGAAGCTTTATCTGGCCAGGGTCTGACCTGTTGTCGTTGCGCCTTCGCTTGCTAATTTCTTCAAATTTTGGTTTGTGATGACGAACCTAGTACTTGTGAATTATCAACGTGCAAAGGCATTTCTTGAGTGGATCCGTGAGGTAGGGTGTTAGAAGCCAACTGTGACGACGTAGGAATAGAAACAGTAAGGACGGGGAATCCAAGTATCAATGGTAGTGGAAGTGGGACATGGAATGTTGTTGTGAAGTGAGTTATAAGGAAAAACAGACTCTACAAATTGAACATGACGAGAGACAAAGGTTTTGGATGTAGATGATTCAAAACATAAGTATTGAACTTTGAGATAGCGAGTACCCAAGAAATACACGTGGTTGAGACTTTGGATCAAGTTTGTGTGATGTATACGGACAGAGCCATGGATAACACAAACACCCAAAAACCTTTAGTTTATAATAGTTAGGACTTTTGTGAAAAATTAATTCATAAAGAGATGAAAAATTTATCCCATGTGTAGGCATCTTGTTGATTAAGTAAACAGCAGTGGTAAAGGCATGGGACCAAAAGGTAGTTGGAAGAGAAGCATGAGAAAGAAATACAAGGCCAGTTTCAACAATATGACGATGTTGTCTTTCAGAGTCGCTATTATGTTCAAGTGTATGTGGTGGTGTGCTTAAGTGACAGATGCCATTTAGAGAAAGATAATCTTCGAGACCCATATATTCTCCTGCATTATCGGAATAAAAGGTGATAATCTTGTGTTTAAAATAATTTCCACAATAGCTTTGTAATGTTTGAAAACTTTTTGAACTTCAGATTTCCGTTTCAGTGGATAAAACCATATGTAATTTGTAAAATGATCAACGAATAGGACATATTATTTGAGCCCATCTTGTGACCCAATAGGAGAAGTCCATACATCAGAGAAGAGTATTTCAAGAGGTTGTGTAGAGATGAGGGATGAAGTAGAAAAAGGCAGCTTATGATTTTTTATTGCAAAGACATGCATTAAACAAAAAATCTTTTGGCATAGGAGAAAAAGAATTACAAATGATAACTAGAAAGAACGTGTTTCAAAATAGGGAAAGTTAGGTGACCTAAGCGATGATGCCAGTTTGATGATGTAGTTTTGACATGAGAGAATGCAAGAATTGGAGAAGACTCAGATTTTGCAGCCGACCACTCATAAACTCCATCCTTAGTGCTGCCCTTCATAAGAATTGCCCCCATGCGAATATCCTTCACATGAAAGAAAGGGGTAAGAATTCAACAGATGCATTCTTAGTAGTACAAAACTGAGATATAAAAATTCAATTCTTTTTCATGTTTGGTACACAAAGAACATTGTTTAAAGCAAAGGTAGTGGTGGTTGTGGGAAGAGAGGTAGAACTAGTGTGAGATATTGAGAGATTTGTGCCATCGCCAATCATAACAATATCAAAGCCAGTATAAGGTGCATGAAGAGACAGGTTGCTCAAGTCTTTGGTGACATGGTGAGAAGCTCCACTGTCTAGTAGCCAAGATGTATTGTTGGAGGCGATGTTTGTTGCATGGTGAGCCTGTGACTGCCAAGGTGTTGTCGAGGTGTTTGGTGGTGGAGCTCCTGTGTTGAATGGTTGGACTGGTATAAAGTGAAAAGATGGCCAACGCTTGGCTGTGTGACCTTGAATGCCATCAATTTGACAGAACCCTGATATGAGCGTGATGGAGGGTGGTTGTTGCGAGGTGGAGCACCTGAGTTGGTGACCATGGGTGGTCGGCCAATGTTATTTGTATACGGGCGCCATCATGTGTTACCCATAGGAGATGAATGATTTGGACGCCAGTTGTTGTTGGGCTTGTGTGGTCTCCAATTTGTGTTGTTGGTGTTTGACCTGCTTGCAGGATTGGTTGTGATTGGGAGATGTACCTCAGATTTTGAGTGCACTTGAAGATATGCTTCAAAGGATGTAAGCTTTTCATAGAGTTCATCAAAGGTGATTGCGGTATCACGAGTTTGAACAGCACGAACAAGCTTTTTGTAGTCGTCTCCTAGTTCATCCAAGATCTTCTCTGTAAGATCTTCTTCATCCATTGGTGCTCCTAGGATGGCAAGTTCATCTGCACGAGCTTTGATAAAATGAATAAAATCAGTCACATTCATGGTACCTTTGTTTGGATTTTTGATAAGGTTCTTGACTTGTTTGATGGGACCATGAGATGGTTTGGCATATGTATTGGCAAGAATAGTCCATGCTTCACGGAAGGTGCTGGCACGAGCAACAAATGATATAAATGTAGGAGATGGAGAGCTAATGATAGCATTAAGGATCAATTGATCTTGCTATACCCAAATACTGTAGGCAGGATTTGGTGTTGTGACATTGTCCGTAGTTAGAGTCTTTCGTGGACAAGGTTTATAGCTATCAATGTACCCAAAGAGATCATAACCGATGAAGAGGGTTTCAAATTGGAGCTTCCATGAGGAATAGTTGAGGGAAGTAAGTTTGAGAGGAGCTTGAGCAGCAATATTGATTGTGATAAGATGAAATTCATTGGTGTTGAGGATAGTGTGTGTGTTGTTTGGGATAGACATCATGAATGTTGAAGGAAAAAAAGAGAAAAAATTTAATATTGGAGAGATAAATGCTCTGATACCATATAGAGATTGATTTATGTTGAACTCAATTGTGTGCTTTTCATTAGAGCTGCAATGTATAAATAGTACAAACATAAGAACCCGTGCCTATGAATCTCCTATTCCTAAGGGAGATCAAAACAGAGTAACAACTCATATCTAGAGAACTCAGAGAGTCCTAAACAAACACAACACAGTAACAACTCACATCTAGATAAAAGAGTCCTAAACATACACAACACTTAAGCATATTAGACTTGAATACAAATCAAAATATTGTTACATCTCATATATGATAGAGTCAATGAAGGAATAAAATATTCACTATATAAGGTGAACAAAGGGATGAGAAATGTACACACTTACAATTTAATTTACAGTCTATATCCATCATTATTTAGTCACCTGACTTTAGCATCAAAGTGTCTTCGGCCACCATAACGGTGATTCTTGGCTCACTGTTGTTCACTTTTGTAGGTCAGAAATCGACAAAGACGGATTTGGACGTATCCGCTACTATAAGGACAACAACAAAATTCTTCATCTATTATACTTGAATTGAAGAACAACAACACTAGAGTTTTTTTTTATAAGAATTGGAAGAAAACGTTGTAATGATAATGATTAATTTGGATATTTGACTTGTCGTGTTGACTTGTATTCATGGATTTTGTTTGAGATATCATTATTTTCAATTTAAAAAAAAATTATACAACTTCAAAGTCTGTGTTGACATGACATGTACGACTCATTTTTGTAAAACATCTCGAATTTACGTTGGGATTAATTAACACAATTACTAAATGCAGTCGATTTGTATTAGACAAAATTCAATTCGACAAGCTTTTGACAATTACACATAGTACAGATGATAGGTGTTGTGAAGTAGAATGTTTTTCCCTTTCACATGATTCTTTGCTTTTCAACTCAAATGGATTACTGAAAGGCAGTAACTTTTTGACATTACTATTTAGATTCTTTGATACCACCACCTCCACTTTTTTATCTAACACCACCATCTGCTTAGTGAGACAACCACTTTTTACATTTTTTGGTGATTTCTTCTCCAAAGAACAACGCTGCCTCGCTAACACAATTTTTTTTTTGAAATGTACAAATTTTTTTTTAGGGTGGCGGTGTCAAAAAGTGGAATTGGTAGTATCAAAAAGTCATTTTGTTACCAAAAGCCTCATATGATGAGCATGCATGCTCCTAACATATGAACAAAAGTATAACCTTCAAATGAAAACGTGTTTTCATGTTCTAGATCACTTCTAATCAATATGATTATTGTTACGACATCTCTTGTATATTATTAAACCAGTAATAAAATAAGTAAAAATTAAAAACATTAATTATGTTAACTAGCGCAAGTGCACACACATTCAACTATCCTCGACCCCTGAACCCCTTTGGAGAAATCAATTTGGTATCAAATTTTGCATCCTCTCCCCTCCCTAATCCAAATACCGAAGTACAAAAAAATCAAAATTCAAGATGGACAAATTCCCTTGGCACATGAAACGATTTTTTTTTTAAGTTTACTTAGCGCACCATAAACTTAAAATTAAGACTATGCTCCAAACTAGATTCTAACTTCTTGCAATCGTTGATACCAAATATGAAATGGTAATTTTGCAAGTATAATATGATCAATTCAAGAATCATACCTTGCAATTTTCATTTGTACGATATGTCTAGTACTATAACCTCCCGCCTATGGTACCGTCGTCAAGCATGATATTACATTTTGTAGGGAAGAGAGTTACATGAAGAGAATGTAATAAATTACATTAGTTAGAAATATGTAATATACAAACCATTATTAGTTAGAAATATTGATACAAACCATAAGTTTGCCTAGACATCATGTTCTGCCATCGACTTCGTCCTCTATTGTTCTTGAGTTTTCCTATTCCTACTCTTGATTTTTCTTTTCCAGTTTATAGTTTATGTAGATGAGACCATTGTAAATGGGAAAGAGAGATATACAAGTTATTTTCTTATATTTGGTTTCCTCCATTATCTTAGACTATTTTAATTTCTCAACCCGCAGAAAAAAATAATAATAATAATTGATACGTCCAAATCTCGTCTTACTGTGAGTTTGACCTGCAAAACAGATCTTAGACTACCAATGACCATTTTTTTGTGACCGAAGGCACTCCGACGCTTAAGTCAACAACTCTGTTTGAATAAGGAAGTAAATATGGACAAAACTCAGTTAAAGTTGCATACCTTTGTCGAATGTTCCATTTACCTTTTACAATGCTCTGTGTGACTTAAGCATGTGAGGCGCAATGGAAAGAAACATTTCTCGTAACATTCTCCTCCTTTATGGAGATTGTTCATGGAGGCGTAACTCCCTCAATGACTCTTTTCTTATGCAACGTTCCCCTTCTTTATGAGATAACTCATGCAGGCCTAGATTTGGGCTTTAATTCGTGCGGGCCTGAATTTGGGCTTCGATTACGTCTTCCTTTGATGGGCCATGTTTTGGGCCTTTATGATTGGCTTTGCCTTTTTTGGTTTTACGACCTGGCCTAGTAGATGAGATGTCATATCCTCATGATGAATTTTTTTCCCACGTGTAAGGCTGTGATGACGGTCTATTTTGATGTATCATCAGCTACTCCCCCCTTAGTTAGTGGGTATGCTGACGTGGCCACTAACTTCGTGACGGTTGGTTTTTCAATTCCATCATTGTCGTGTATTTAATGTTGTTAGCAACTTTGGTGGGTTGGTGTCTCGATTTCCTACTCACCCATTTGGTTTTGCGCACATTTTTGGGACTTCATGTAGCCATTATATCTTGCACGTTATCCCATGAGCAGTCCCTTCATTGTTTGGTTCTATAAAAGGGGCGTGATGGGTTTTTTTTTCCCTTTTCATGCTATATTTGAAATTAGGAATTTTTTCTTCATCCAACTCCTTCGTTCTTTTTGTTTATCCGTTCTTTAATGATGTCTGTCGGTGATAAACTAAGCGGTAAGTCGCTAGCTACTTGGGAAACTTATTTTTCTCCCGAAAAAGTTTCTCAAGCGATGTTGAACAACCTTCGTTCTGACTATAATTTCCACCCAACCTCGAGATTATTTTTCCTAGATAGAACGACAGTCCTTGTCGTCCAAGGTCCAGGTACGTTACACTTATATTCGTGCATGTTTTCCTCTAGCCTTCGATTCCCAATTCTAGAGCTGTGTTTGGAGTATCTGGATTTTTTGGGCAGGTATCTGGATTTTTTGGGCATTCCTCCTGCCCAAATGGGTCCTAATGGTTGGTGGGTCATGGTTTATTCTTATGCAAGGGATATTATATCCGACATTCCTTTGACTGTGAGGATTCCGCATTCGGTGGTTGGTCTAATGGTGACCAAGGATATTTGTTTCCTTCGTTCTCCCACATATTTCGCGAAGCTTAATGATGAAATCCACGATTGGTCGAGGTCCCGGATTTACGCTTTTGTTAACTCGGGCTACTTCCAATTGCAAGGTCGTCTGATTTTACGATCGTTCCGAGTTCCTAACAAACTAAAGGATCTACAGTTGGCTGGGGAGGGTCAGTGACCAATTCTTGAAACATCCCGAGTTCCCTGTGGAGGCATTCCTTTCCGAGGACATCTTGGATCGTAATGGTTTGTATACTATGAACAAAACGGAGCGGACCTTGCTTACTGAATTCTGTGCTGAGGAAATTGCTACTACCTCTACTCGTACTGGCGTTAGTGGTGCTAGCATTGATTGGGAAGTGAGATAGGACAGGCGCGTTAGGGATCTCGATGCTCCTGTCAATGTCGTATGCTCGACCTCCGGGAAGAGGAAGCTTGCGAGGCCAGTTAGTCCATCGAGGCGACTGTGGGTAGATCATGGTCGGGTTCCAAGGAAGAAACGACTCTCTAATCGTGGCGTTGCTTGGACTGCATCTCGTCCGAGTCCTTCTGGCAAGGATGTTACAAAAATTGTCCTCGTCCGAGTTCTTCCTGCGAGGATGTTATGAAAGAGGATCGTGCATCCCTCGAAGAGCCTGAGGAGATGAGGCTGGTGCTGGAGAGGAGCGAGAAAGAGACTACTTGTCCGTTGGACGATAATGAGAAGAGGTTTTTTTACCCCCCCCCCCCCCCCCCCAATGGTATTTTGAACCTTGTTGAATGGTCTAACAATGATCCTCGGACTATTGATGACGAGATGCTCCAGTTGGAGGTGGAGCAATCTAAAAAGGTTGTCAGTAGTGGTCAAAGTTTTGAAGTTATTCCTTCTCCTTATCCTTCTATTAATGTCAGTGATGCGGCCGGGTTCTTAGTTTCTTTTCCTGCTCATTTGGACTCTCCTATTCCTGCTGCCACTGCTAGTCCCGTTCCTGTTATGGTTACTCCGCACCGGGAGGGCAAAAATGGTTTTTCGTTGTCACTGTCGTTCCACCTGCCCTGCCGGTTGTTAGGGGTGGTTCCTTCGTGCTTTTGAATCCCCACATTCTTCATCCATCGGTTGTTAGGGGTGGTTCCTTCGTGCTTTTGAATCCCCACGTTCTTCATCCACAAGTTAGCTGGATTGAGCATAGCTCATAAGATATCTGTATTAAGTCAAACGAAAAGTTTTGCTGGTTTACTCAGCTTGACGTGCAAGATGGTGCGCGCAAGTTGATAAATGAATGGCACAAACGGTCAGTGGAAAGACATTCGATGCCCGTGTTGGATCCAAGCGCTCATCTTGATTACGGTCTTAAGCAAATAATGGATGGGATGAATCATCTCACTTATGTAGGCATGATGGGATCGATTTACTGAGATGGTCATGATCAGGTGGTTTCTTTAGAGAGAAAGTTGGCAACACGGTTGCTGGTATTTTCTCACGCCATTTCCCAATTCGACGTGTTGAAAGCACAATGCGTAGAGTCGGAGAAAACTGCCAAGGATGCTTGGACCTCGTTGATTGAAGCGAAAAGTGTGCGAGAAAAGTCTGCCATTGAACTCAAGTCCTTGAGGGCCAAGTTGGATGGGGTTTGTGCCCGTATACGTGATGTGGAGAAGGAGTTATCCACCAAGAAGGTTTCTTATGATGAGGCTTCACATGTTGCAATTGAACAATCCGTCAATCATGATATTGCTAAGAAACGGGTGGAACAGTTGATAGCTGCATGTGCTCGACGAGGTCAAGGCAGATACTTTCGTTATGCTTACCACCGCTGAGGGACGGCTTGCTGTGGACAAAAAAAAACTTGCTACTGCCAAGGACAAGCTTCGCATTGTGGAGCCGAATTTGGAAGCGAGTTGTTGATGGGCAGGTTGAGCTTCTTGATTATATTGAGGGGCTCGGTGTGGATTTGTCCAACTACCGCCACTTGGTTGATTAAGTTTTCAAAAACGATGACGGTGAAAAGGTGCCCCAAACCCTTCGAGCGCTCCAATGGTTGAAGGACCATTGTTTCCTTCTCTTTCTGAAGAGAGAACTTTGCCCTCTTCTGCAGATGATGTTGCCAACGACGTTGTTTGTTTCCTCTATTTCTTCTCCTACTCCTTCATCTTCTTCCACGGATGTAACAAAATAGTGTTATTAATGAAAAGAGCTTCCCTTCTTTGTATTCTTGTTTGCATGTTTTCGTAATTTATCTTGTCGACTCGTTGCGTGTTGCTTGTTCTTTTTTAGTCCAGTCGTAATCGCATGAGTTGCATGTCAGACTTTCTTGACTAGATTCCCTCATGGCTATTTTTGTGTTCTGGCACCGTAGTTGTCTCGAAATGGGTTGATTTTATCCTTTCTTCTTGATGTGTTGGAGCTTACTCACGCAAGTTTACTTTTCCGTCTCGACTTTTACTTTGCATTGGTTGTCCCAATGTTTTGTGAAAAAGTTGGTTTGTTGTACTAGTCGACCCGTAGTTGTTCTTTAACTAAGTTGATTCGTTTGCCCAACTTTCACTTTCTTGGTTCGACGTATCGGTCAACCCATAGCTCTTTGAATTAAGTTGACTTGTTCGTCCAACTCTTACTTTGTTGGTTCGACGTACTGGTCGACCTGAAGCTTTCTTAATTAAGTTGACTCATTCGTTCAACTCTTACTTTGTTGGTTTGACGTATTGGTCAACCCGAAATTATCTTTTAATTAAGTTGATTTGTTTGTCCAACTTTTACTTTGTTGGTTTGACGTGTTGGTTGACTTGAAGCTTTTTGAACTGAGTTGACTCGTTCGTCCAACTCTTATTTGTTGGTTTGACGTATTGGTCAACCCAAAGTTTCCTTTTAATTAATTTGACTTGTTTGTCTAACTTCTACTTCGTTGGTTTAACGTGTTGGTTGACCTGAAGCTTTATGAATTGAGTTGACTCGTTCATCCAACTCTTACTTCGTCGGTTTGACGTACTAGTCAACCCGAAGTTGTCTTTTAATTAAGTTGACTTGTTTGTCCAACTTTTACTTCATTGGTTTGATGTACTGGTCGACCAGAAACTTTTTGAATTAAGTTGACTCGTTCGTCCAACTCTTACTTCGTAGGTTTGACATACTAGTCAACCCGATGTTGCCTTTCAATTAAGTTAACTTGTTTGTCCAACTTTTACTTTGTTGGTTCGATGCACTGGTCGACCTAAAACTTTCTGAATTAAGTTGACTCGTTTGTCCAACTCTTACTTCGTGATTGATCAGACTAGAAGTTTATTATATATATCTGACTCGTGTCCTGATTTTTTTTGGCTTGATATGCCGATTGCTCTGTATGACTGAGTTTTGATACCTTTATCCTGTTATCCATGCGTAAGATTGGGATTTCGAATTTGTAATTTATTGATATTCTGACCAACCCTAACGGTTGTTTTTCTTGAGAAGTTACGTTAGATTGAAGAGTGGTCTGCTTTGTCCTTCTGACCTTTGCTTGATGTTGATCCTCGTTTTAGGGATTTATGTATTTATTGCTTTGTCTTTTATAACCTATGTCTTCCGGTCGCCATATTTGCTATTGGTTATGTTACTTTCTTTGTTAGATATATTATTATAGCTAATGGACTCGGGGTGCTTTCTGATTCGGTAGCTGAGCAGTATTGATTCGTCGAATCATGCTCACATCAACGCCAAACTATCCAATCATGCTCAAACAAGTGCCGAATTGTCCAATCATGCTCACATCAGTGCCAAATTGTCCAATCATGCTCACGTCAGCACCGGGTTCGACACCAACTGCTAAGGTATAATCGAGTTCATTGCCATCAACTTCGTTGTTGGTAATTTGGGTTGGGCTTGCATTCGTCAATAGGGTCATTTTTCTTCCTGACGACTTTCATATCCTCGAGGGAAATGTGCTTTTGGGCTGTTTTCAACAAGATCGCCATGTTTTTTGGGGGTTTCAGGTTGAAAGTATAAAAAAGGGGTCTCTTTTCAACCCGACGGTGAAAGTAGAAATGGTCGTGTCATTGTTGCATTCATTGATCATTGTCAGCTCATTAGTGAAACGAGTGACTTATTCCCTTATTGTCTCCTCGGACTTTTGTTTGACATGGAGAAGGTAGTGTGGTCCTTTCCTCATCCACTGACTTTCGATAAACATTGTGATAAAGGCGGTGGCTAATGCCTTGAAGGATTCTATTGATCTCGGTGGTAGGTTGTTGAACTAATTCATTGTTGTGGAGGTAAGACAAGTCGAAAATGTTTCGCACAAGATTGACTATGTAGTCTCCTTCAACGCCATCATGTGGTGGAAGTGTCTCAAATGATCTGTTGGGTCAGTGGTGCCATCATATTCTTCGAACTTTGGTGGAGTGAATTTCTTTAGCATGAGAATTATCATCAGGGTGCCGGAGAATGGCAGCTTGGCTAATTCGTATAATACGTTGGGATCCGTGTCTTTGATTCTAAACAAGATTTCAGCAGCTTTTCGTCGCTCTGTGGAGTCTTACTCTGGGGAAGTTCATTGCTCTCGAGGTTCTGTTGGAACTTCATCGCTTTATCGAGTTCGGTTGGTGGAGTTTTGCCAGGGCAGTGCTTGGATGGGGTCGACTATTTGAATGCGTTCTTGAATGAGTTTCTCCAGCATCTTTGTCATGTGGTTCATCTAGATCATGAGCAAATCTACGCGATGGTTTGTATCGGCGTTGTCGGATGTCTGGTTTGCCTGAGCTATTGCATGTTGTTGACCTAGATTGTCAGGTGCAATTGGCCTGATGGTCATTGCTGCGTCTTGTTCGTGAGCTGCTTGCGATACAATGTTGCCAATAGGAGGGTTATTGTGATCATCGCTGGGTTGAGGATCTGTAGAGTGTGTCATCTATTCTGACAGTTTGTTGCTCTTTGATCAGATTTTGGTGAACTTTCACTGTGGATCTTCTTTTCATAAAGGAAACTTGTTGTTCCCTATGGACGACACCAAACTAATGTGTCCAAATCTCGTCCTCCTGTGAGTTTGACCTGCAAAACAAATGTTAGACTGCCAAAGACCACCTTTTTGGTGGCTGAAGGCACTCCGATGCTTAAGTCAACAACTCTGTTTGAAGAAAGAAGTAAATCTGGACAAAACTCAGTTAAAGTTGAATACCTTTGTCGAATGTTCCGTTTACCTTTTATAAGGGTCGCGGTTAATTCTCTGCGTGACTTAAGAATGTGAGGTATAACAGAAAGAGACATTTCTCGTAACAGTCTCATCCTTTATGGAGATGCGTCCATGGAGGTGTAACTCTCTCCACGACTCTTTTCTTATGCAATGTTCCTCTTCTTTATGAGAGAACTCATGCAGGCCTGGATTTGGGCTTTAATACGTGTGGCCCTGAATTTGGGCTTTAATACGTGTGGGCCTGAATTTGGGCTTCAACTACGTCTTCCTTTGATGGGTCCTATTTGAGCTTTTGTGATTGGTTTTGCCTTCTTGGGTTTTACGAGTTGGCCCAGTAAATGGGACCCCAGATCCTCGAGATGGATATTTTATGCCACGTGTAAGATTGTAATGACAGTCTATTTGATGTATCAATAATAATAATAATAATAATAATAATAATAATAATAAGAAGAAGAAGAAGAATAAAAAGAAGAAAAAAAAAAAGGAATTAAAATCTCATTATTTTGAATTCATATACTATTATAATTTTATAATACACATCGTTGCTTTTCCTTTCTCCTCATGTAAAGGCATGACAGTTCGGCATAATTATATTGGTTGTACCAGTATGTATTATTTGTATGATCAATGGACTTCCTTCAAGCCCATGGAGCATCCTAGGAAAACCCCATGAAAAAAGGTCCTATACTTGGCTTGCCTGAATTATATATTGTCATCCATTCTTCACTGAGATGCATAAATATTTGCCTTCCTGGTGATGTCTCGGAACATCATTAACAGTTTAAATTTAGGCAGTTTTCTTTCCAAATACAAATATTACATGATAAGAAATCAGGATATTAAACTTAACATGAAAACTTTCGGAAAATGCTGAATGTATATCACTATATCTCAGTGAAATGTTTTTTCTCCCAACCAACCTCTCGATTACTTCTATATAAAGTTTTTGAATACTTAATAACATGTCAAGGGTTGGAGATTAACTCTTCCAAAATTGTTTACCCTTTTATCGATGGTTTTTTTTTTGCTATAGTTGGATATTTGTATATGTAGGTATACAATTGCGCTTGGCATTGTCTAGTTTTTAATTTTGCTTCTAAAAGACTAGGGCCAAAGCTGATGAATTTAGTGGCAATAGATGGATGGGTTTGAGATGGTTTGAAATGGAAAGCACGCCCAACCACATTCACCCCATCCTTTCTCTATTCTTTTTAATTGGCTAGTTCCATCCATCCATGCAAGTAGAGAGAGTAACATCCTATTAATTGCACGGTTGGAGCTCAATCATTTCTTCACTTATTGACAATTCATAGATAGGGATAGATGGGGATGCTCTGCTCTCGCTCTGGGATGATAATAATCATCACCTCCCAGCTATCCACCACACCCTAATTTGCTAATTTTTCAAATCTAGTACAGTTTTCGACAGGCAGAAATGCAATGTGAATGTGGTGTCATTTTTCATGTTCGTTTTCCAATCGTGCTATTAACTGCATTTGTTTTGATTTTCTTGAAAGGTTCGAATTCATAAAAAGCTAAATGATTGAAAAATTTTGTATTGTATTCCATATGGATATATTACTAAAATAAGAATTTTGGTTAATTTCTTGCCATTTTCATTCTTGACAAATAAAGAAAGGCAACGCCAACATCGCACTACCATTTCCTCTCTCACATCACCTACTTACTTTCTCATATCACCATACTCTTTCACAGTCTCACACCGTCTATATAAGCTTAATTTTTTTCCCTCACCATTCAAATCGACACTGGTTCCTCCCTCTCCCATTCAAAATCTCTTCTTCCAAATCTCTTCAAAAACTCTCCCCACACTCAAATCTCTTGCAAAATCTTTTTCATTTCCCTCGAAAACTCTCAAACTCCCCTTACTGTTAAAACCCTTAAATCCAAATTCAATAAATATGCATAATTTAACATAACAAACAAATCCAAACTCAAAACGAAAAAATGAAAAATAGGGTAACTTTCGAACCAATTTAAACCCTCAATTAAGATTGATTATCAAGCTCATCAAAACACGAAAGTTGTAGTACTCTGAGTTATCTAATAAACACAAGTTGAATCACTTGAAAATGTTTTGAAATGAGCAATTTATTGTGATTTTACTAAAGGCGCGCAAATCTGTCCGAAAAATGAAACAGGATAGTGTTTCTGACTTTAGACCAAGTTATGTGCTCGATCGAGACCGATTCTCAAGTTGGTTAAACACAAAAGTTAGTACTCTCAATTATATAATAAACACAACTTGAATCACTTGAAAATGTTTTGAAATGAGCAAGTTATGATTATTTTACTATAGTCGCGCAAAATAGGAACATTTTTTTTGTATTGTATTCCATATGGGTATATTACTAAAATAAAAATTTTGGTTAATTTCTTGCCATTTTCATTCTTGACAAATAAAGAAAATGTCATTTTCATCCTTACAATGGACCTTGGAATATGGTTTTCATAATTCACAATTTGAGCTTAGCAAGTGATCATGAAGACACTAGTCATATTGTTTGCATTGGGAAAGATGTGATGACTACTTTAATTCATAAATAAATGTTGGTTAACATGCCTAACTATGCTTTTAGTTAGATGGTTTAATTACATTATCTTATCATCTGTAGAATGTCAAGATATTAATAGTGTTTCACAATCTTTGCTCAGTGCTATACAGGCAATACTTAAACAATTAAAAAAGGTTTAATGGATATTATATGTCAAAAATAAGATTATCAATGTTTTTGGTAGTATTTTGTGTTGATTATATTCAAACACACCCTCACATTTGAGACAAAAGAGTATAGTCCAAATGAACATGGGGCTTCACCCCATCTTTACTATATTTGAACAACACCAACAAATATCTTAATTAATATTTGTTATCATGTCATTTTCTTTTGCTTCCTTCAACCTTAGTTTCCCATGGAAACTATTTATCAAGATTTGAACATTACTTCTATTATTATATTGTTTATTAGTAAATAAAGAAATTAATTTTATTTATTTCTTAACTTTTTAATTTACTCTCCCAAACTCATATAGAGTCTTTGAAGTTGAGGACAGCCAAAGGACTAGTTGGCATTTCCACTTAAAGAATCATTGGTAGGTAATATGATCAAGGGAGTCAAATTAGAAAAGTAAACAAAGCTCCTTTTCAAAATTTTATGTTGTTTTAATAAGTTAAAACAGCATTCATGGAAATTCATGGATGAAAAGGAAACTAGTCCAACTGGTTGAGTTTCAATTAATTGAAAGGGACCTTAATAGATGAGTGAGGACCCTTCTTCACTCCCAAAAAGGACAATAGAGGCTTCTATCATTTATAGTAAACATATAATCTTATGTTTTTTAGTTGGGTAGAAGACTCTTATTTATGTATTTTGGTTTCTTAATTAAGGTAAAGTCTCCAAAAGAGAAATTTAATTGGTCCAAACCATGATTTGATTAGTGGGGCATAATTATAAAGATTATTTCACAAAAAAACACTAATTTTTAGAAATGTTAATTATCAATATACTAACTAAGAAATTATAATTCTGAAACAAATCTTGGTCTTCTAATTCTTGATTGAACTTTCTCAAGTGTCTTTGTCTTGAGCGCAAGATTTTGACCAATAAGCAAGGAAATGCATACATAGTTTTGCTGGGTCCTTGATAGACCACAGTATCAAACACTTGACATGAACTCAGTCCAATTATTGTCAAAGTAGAAAATATAGAGTGTCAGGCTCGTGTCAGGCCTGACCCAATATCATTCATCATTTTAGAGATGTGCATCTAAAGAAAAAAAGTTTATAGTATCTTTATTGTGATAAAAAAAGTACATAGAAAAAAGAAGAAGAAGAAATTGTCATCTTTCTAGGCAGGTCAAAATAAAAATAAAACCTCAAATTAGATGTTGTTGAACCTTAATTAGAAGCACTGAGACCAAAATTTTGCATTGAATCATAAAATCTATTATACATCAATAAAGACCAATCAACAATAACATCGATGGATATTCTTTAGTTCATTTCGTCACACAATCATGATATATATGGTACCATTTACCACATCCTTACACCCTGAGTACCTATCCAAACCCTAATTGTCAAGAGTGCCCTAACTAATGACAAGTTCCACAACCATTAATTAGTGGTTGAGGTATACATTATTTAAGGATTAACCTTTAATAAAGTTGATGATGGTTTGCTCCATAACAATATGACCTCTAATCCCAAGTACTAATTAACTGTATTTTACAAACAAAATTTTCTCTCAAGGAATGTGATTTTTCGAAATATGTCAAAATTTTATGAAATGTTTTTTATTTTGAAGTTATCGAAATCTTTTTTTGAAAAAAGAAATAAATATTTTAATCTCTATATATTTTAGCATGCTATAATATTATTTTAATATCAAAATTTTGTTACGTAAATGATTTTCATGTAATATTTAGTTTGTATGATACTACGATTTGTGTGAATATTTTTATATAGTATTTAAGAGTTTAAAATGTATAATTATATTGTTAAATCCAAACTTTTCGTAACGGGCTCTTAATCTTTGTTCTCCTGGGAACCTCTATGGCAATTGGAGATGGTGTACTCACACCTGCAATTTCAGGTGGGTAAATGTAGATTTGTGGGCTATATAATATTGTCTCTCTCAGTCTCATCCCGACTGTGGTAAATGTAAATAGCACTCTGTTAGTTAGAAAATGTTTCTTTTGTTTTGGATATTGATGTGCTAGAGAGTGAGTCTAAAAGATTTAGGTGTTCTTTTGTTATAGTGGCATTGCTTTATAAATTATAACTGACCATAAATTTGGGAATCTCAAATATTTGAAAGAAGGCAAAACAGCTGAGAAGAATGAGCGTGCACTAACTGATTAAGTGATTATCATCAAATAAAGGCATATTTTGATTTTGGATCTAATGAATATCAACTTGGAATTTGGTCCCAAATTATGTCTAACTTAGGATTTAGACCCAAACTGACGTTTTTAGCGAGAAAACTGTCAATGTTTTAACTGAAAAACCTAACATTGTGATTATGTTCTAAAGGTGATAGTAGGTGGCTATGAAAGAAGTGGAAAATAGAATTGATAGGATGAACATTCATTTTTGTGTCGACCTTAGAGGATTTCTCCCTTTTTGCGCATGATAAAACTTAAGACTGGTTCTATGAGCATTCCGTGGACCTCTTGTTTGAGATGTAGTCTTAGAAATAAGTGAAGGTTGAACAAGTCTCCCATTTATTTTCTTAGTTCAATTCACAAGGCAGTAATCACCTCTTTATTCATTTCATTGGACACAGTTTATATCTTAATCGTTTAAAATGGAAACATTCTTATCCAATAAAACCCTTTATTCTAATGAGGTTACTTTGCTTTTCCTCCAGTTCTTTCAGCAGTTTCAGGCATTAAAGTTAAATTACCTGGGCTTCATGACCCTAAGTCTGGTTTCTTAATGCCTTTGGGTGTAGCAGATTGAATGTTATAAAAGTTTGCATGATTTAGTGCTAATTCTTTTTTTCAGATTATGTCGAGTTGATCTCATGTGTCATTCTCGTGGGACTATTCTATGTTCAGCATTACGGAACGCACAAAATTTCTTTCATGTTTGCTCCAATTGTGACAGTATGTGTAACACCCCTAAATTTCATAAAGATAATTTATTTTATTTATTATTTTATTTTTAATTAAATAAAATATGGTTACATTTAATTGAATGTGAATTTCGAAATTAGCGTTTTATTTGGTGAGTTTAGAAGGTGGGTACTTTCAGAAGTCCAGTGGGGGCAAATAACCACCCACCCTATAAAGGGAAAGAAAACCTATTTTTCTTTTCTTTTTCCTCTTTTTCTCCTTCTCCTTTCCTTCCTTGTGTTTTTCTTCTCAATGGTGGCGATGGGACTGTGTGTGATTTCGAAGGACTGCTCAGACATGTCAAAATATGCTTGATCTCTTTCATGAGGTTGATCGATCAAGAGATCACCCAGCACTATCTTCTGATCGCGTTCCTTCTTCGAGTATGCTTGAAGCCGAATCATCTGATGCATCTGTTTCTCACCAGTGGCAGAACCAATATGCTGGTTCCCAAGGTTTTGGGTTACGGTTTGCAATCGAAGAAATTTGCAATGGACTGATCTTTAGAAACCCTTGATTGATTTTCACAATTTCTCGAGGTAGATTTACGTCATTTTCAGAATCTTGTAAAGGCGGTAATATATCGCGAACGATCAATCATCTGTGCAAACGATTGAAAGAGGATGGATCTCATCAAGAAACTGAGCAGCACGTGATCATGCTAGCTGCAGGAGAACAAGTGGTTCCGATGTCTAACACAAGGGTGAAGAGCAAGAGTCAAATCCAAATGGTGATCGAGATTCAAGTTGGATCCTTCAGTTGAGTTACCGGGCTTTAGAAATGGATGTGCATTCTTTGAAGGAAAGACTTCGATGCAGATGTGGCCCACGAGATAGTAGATACTTTCATTCTTTGCTATTTGCTTCCCATTCACGGTCCTGCGATCTTGGATTCGTATTGCTCTGCAAGGATTAGGGTGCCTTAACAAGTAAGGTCTTATCAAGGATGATATATAGGAACACAACTCGTGTTGGTGCCTTGTTCAGCCAGGGAAGCTATTAAGCAAAAATGATATTGAATTGGTGGATGGGGACACATGGTTGTGGGTCTGATCTGCCTAAGCCCAAGGGTTTGGCTTTGATGTTGAAAATACTATTGGAAGCACACCTTAAATAAACACTTGAACAGCAGATTGGATTGAGTTCTTTTCTGAGCATTGATTGGGTTATCAACTAAAGTTGGCATGGGAACAATATGAGGGACTTCAACTTTTTACAGAAATGATGTTTAGGGGGATCAAACCCAATCAATTTACTTTTAGCAGTTACCTTTGTGCTTGTGCTAGCACTTTCATCAATTAAGCATGGTGCGCAAATCATTGGTGATTTCGTCAGGTGAGTTTTCTTCATTCTTTCTCTTTTACTGTGAGTTCTCTTATTTCTCTATATTTTGCAAATCCTTGTTTCTTGACTGAATTAATGATTGTATTTGTGAGGATTTGATGATGGGGTTTGTGAGTTTTGTTGTGAGGATGTGTGGTTATGATTTGGATTTTGGTGTGGCGGTGTGATGACCTGTAGTTGTGTGTCCTTGATGATTTTGGATTGGATTCTTAGGCTTGTTATATTGCTTGATTTAAATTCCATTTCAAAGGTTTTGGGTGTAAGGTGTAAGTGAAACTCTTAGCCCTTTATCTATTTGGATGAGCAATTCAGTATACTGTATGTATATTGCTTGTATGGAAATGACGAGTTTCATTTCAGGAAATCCAATTGTGAGATTTTAGACATGTTTGAGAATGAGGTTGCCTTATTTGTGGTGTTTTGTGTTGCAAACGCTTGATCTCCAATATTGTTGATCTGTTTGATGTGTGAGATTTTTCTAGCTTGCTGGGTTCATGTTTGGGGGTCACCCATCTTTACCATTTTATTGATTGGGTGTGACTTTGTTTGGTTGGTGTTTGAATGGTTGATGAATATTAATGCATTGTGATAAATTTGGATATTTGAATCAAGGAGTGGCTTGATTGCCATATTGTTACATAGCATGATTAATGAATATGCTATGTTTTCCCCAAAAATGTGGGTGAATAGATTGTGAATCAATTCATGTATGACAAAATGTCATTGTGGAAGAATTCTGAATTATCAAAAATAAATGATATTGGTAAGCCTTGATTTCTGAAAATATAAACCACTTTGGGCTTGTATCACTTAGAACTACCACATCTCTTTGTTTATGATTTCCCCTCTCTTACTAGAGAAACTAAATGACCCGTGGGTCGTCTTGCGGAGTTGGGGCACCCATTTCTTACTAGAGAAACTAAAATAACCTTCGGGTTAGTCTTGCGGAAATGTGGTGAGTTTGTATGCCTAAAATAGGCTTTGATATTTATCCGTAAAAAATGTGACGTGAGTTATGCGCATTGATAGCCCAAGGGTGGCTTTTGGTACTCATATAGTTAGGGGTATCCGCGATGCATGCCTGTATGTGATGTCCCCACTTAGGCATGGATGACGGAGTAGTCCTCCTTTATATGAGAGAGGCATACGGGCATGTATGTTCGGCACGGAGGTGGTGCGAATGTGGTATCGTCTAAGTGATCAATCCGTTAAAAAGATGAACCTAATTCAAATAAAAAGAATAAATGACTTTGCATTGTTTCTAATTCTTTTTATGCAGGATGGCAAGTCCACTAATATTTCTGCAGGTCCGACTTGCCATAGTCAACTCCTATAGGGTAAGTACAGGTAAATGCATATTTACATATTAGGATGATGAAATGATTGCCTCGTTGAGGAACTAAATACTTTGGACTGTGTTTTCTTGCATCACACCTTTGCCTCGTTGAGGAACTACCTATTGGTGTGATGGTTTGTTGTTTGTGTTTAGCTTGATGTTTATCAAATGCAGTTTTATTGATTTTTGAAATGAAGATTTCTCACACCAGCTTTATTGCTGACCCAAGTGAGCTTTTGCTTCTTGGGTACATTCCTTTGGGAATGTAGCCGATTAGCTTTTCAGGTTTAGAAGCTTTTGAGCAGCGTTACGGGAGTTCCGCTAGTGGGGCTAGCGACGTCAGTTATTCCTGGTTAGAGTTTTGTATTAATTTTAGTTTGTTCCTATTTTTCTAAATTATATTGTCATTGCTGCTAAATGTTTTTGTTGTTATTGAATTTCACGTCCCGAGTTTTGGGGAAACGGATAATCCTACGTGGATTTTAGGATTTCGTTTTTCTCGAAAATCGGGGCGTGACAGCATGGCTTATATGTATCAGTGGCATCAGTATTTATAATATAATCCACTGGAATTTGCGTATATTTTACGCACTTTCTCCAGTCTACATGTTTAGGTTCATTAGAAGTACGGGAGTTGAAGGATGGGTGTCATTAGGTGGAGTAGTTCTTTCTATCACAGGTATGATTCACTTTGTTCATTGATAAACTCTAACCTGTCTTATAACCTTCTTGCAGAATTGGTACAGTTCAATGCCTCAAGCCTGCTGACAGAATCAAGTATAGATTAGCAAGAGTTTGTAATTTCAGCAAACAAAACTCTACTAAGATGAGGAATAAAGAACAAAGATAAGAAACAAGAACTGATATTGTATTGAAGTGGATAATAGGCTATTCGAGAGGCCCAGGCTCTCCTCAGAGCATAAGCTCTTTGTACAAAAGATTACAGAATGAATGAATGAATTCTCTTTCCTACTGATCTCTCATTTATATAGCACTACTTGCAATACATTGAATAACAACTGGCATACTAATTGTAACAACCTGCCCACTTGCAAACTAACCATCCCTTGCTAAGAAACAGACTACAATTGCTAATTAACAGAAAGTTAACCGCACTCACAGTCCATTGCTAACAGAATTTTGCATCCTTGCATTGCTAACAGAACACTACCTTTTGTCAGTCCTTTGTAAGCCTGCTTGGTATGCATTGTTGACCACTGGGGACTCCTTGTAAGCCTGTCTGGTATGCATTGTTGATTACTGGGGACTCCTCCTGATTCTGCCTTTAGTATGCAGTGTTGTTCCTTGAAGATCCCTCATGTTGCTGCTGTCGACGTCTCTGATAGGTTTTATATATGGGAGGCCTATCAATTCTTCCCCCCAAAGCATACACCTTGTCCTCAAGGTGACACTCCGGAAATTGATGCTGAATTAATTCATAACCCTCCCATGTGGCCTCAAAAACAGGTAGGTCTCTCCACTGGATCAGAACTTCCTCAGGAATACCTTTGTGTACTGAACTGAAGCGGACATCTAACACAGCTTCAGGAATCACCAACATCTCCAAATCAGAATTTAACTGGGGAGGAAGTGAAGCTGATGTAAACCCATTACCCAAGGCCTTGCGTAATTGGGAAACATGAAAAACTGGGTGAAGTTGAGACGCAGTTGGTAATTCTAATTTATAGGCAACTTCACCTATCCGTTGAAGTATCTTGTAAGGTCCATAGTACCTTGCGGCGAGTTTTTGATTACCACTTTTGACCAAGGATTGTTGGCGATAGGGTCGTAACTTCAAAAAAACCAAGTCATCTACTGCAAACGTCACCTCCTGCCTAGACAAATCCGCCTGACGCTTCATCCTTTGCTGAGCCTGAAGCAAATGCATGCGTAAGTCATCCAAGGCAGCGCCTCTCTCCCACAGTAATTGTTCCACAGAGGACACATTAGTGCCTCCCTGATCTACTTTCAATAATTTTGGAGGCTCTCTCCCATATAATGCCTTGAAAGGGAAACACCCAAGAGAAGAGTGAGAAAAGGTATTGTACCAGTATTCAGCCCACATTAACCATCTTGCCCATTGCTTAGGTTTACTGGAAGCAAAACATCTCAAATACATCTCCACACATCGATTCACCACTTCGGATTGCCCGTCAGTTTGAGGATGATACGCTGTGCTCCGCTTTAGATAAGTACCCTGTAAACGAAATATTTCCTTCCAAAAATGACTAAGAAATATCCTGTCACGGTCTGTAATGAGTGCCAATGGAACCCCATGAAGCCTCCTACCTCTTGGATAAAGTTTTAGCAACCGATTCAGCCGTAAAAGGGTGGCGAAGTCAAATAAAATGTGCATACTTACTCAGACGGTCTACCACCACCAGAATTGTGTCCAACCCATTAGATCTCGGCAGGCCCTCAATGAAATCCATCGTGACTTCGTCCCATACTTGAGCTGGTAAAGGAATGGACTGCAACATACATGCTGGAGAGACTGCCATGTATTTATTCCTTTGACATACTTCACATTCTGCTACCATGCGAGCCACATCCAACCTCATTCCCATGCAATATATTTCCTTAGCCATTCGTTGGTACGTCTTTGTCTCCCCGGAATGGCCTCCTATAGGCGACCCATGAAATTCATCAAAAATAAGAGAAAGGAAAGACGACTTACGAGACAAGACTAACCGGTCTTTGTAAAACAGAAGGCCCTGTCGTAACTCAAAACCCATCAATGAATTGCTCCCATTTTGTAAATCAGTCCTGATCTGTTGGAGTTGCTCATCGGCTTCCAATTCTTCTTTCATTTTATCCCAATCTCGCCATTGAGGAAGTACTAGTGTAGAGCATTCTGATTCCACCCGAACTCTGGATAAGGCATCGGCTACTAAGTTCGTCTTCCCTGTTTTGTAATGGATCTCAAAATTGTAACTCATTAACTTTACTATCCATTTTTGATATTCCGCCCCAACAACCCTTTGCTCTAACAAAAATTTGAGACTTTTCTAATCAGTGCGCACAATAAACCGTTGTCCCAGCAGATACGGTCTCCACTTAGCAATGGCGAATACTATTGCCATCAACTCTTTCTCGTATACCGATTTTTGCCTTGCTTGTTGTCCCAAGATTTGACTAAAATAAGCAATGGGTCGATGTTCCTGCATTAAAACTGCCCCTAACCCGTATCCTGATGCGTCGATCTCAATTACAAATTGTTTGGAGAAGTCAGGCATTGCCAGGACATGCACTTCAGTCATCCTTTGCTTTAATGTTTGAAAGGCCATTTGAGCTTCAGTATTCCACCCGAAATTATTCTTCTTAAGCTGCTGAATCAATGGCCAAGCCATGGTGCTATATCCCTTGACGAATTTTCGATAATATCCCGTCAATCCCAAAAAACCTCTTAGCTCAGTGATAATTTTAAGAGTCGGCCATTCCAACATAGCCGAAATTTTGGTCGAATCCACAACAACACCCTTGTCTGAAATCACATGACCCAAATAAGCCAATTCCTGCTTACCGAACTCACACTTCTTCTTATTGGCATACAATTTATGTCGTTCCAGCAATGCTAACACATTCGATAAATGTTCCAAGTGATCTTCTAGCCCCCTACTGTAGATTAGTATGCCATAAAAAAAAACCAGAACATACCTACGCAAATAAGGCTTGAAAATTTCATTCATCAATGCCTGAAAGGTTGCGGGCGCATTCGTTAGACCGAACGGCATTACCAAAAATTCGTAGTGACCCTCATGAGTTCGAAAAGTTGTTTTGTGCTCATCTCCCTCCTCGGTGCGAATTTGATGATATCCGGATTTTAGATCCAATTTGGAGAACCAGCAAGCTCCATGTAACTCGTCGAGGAGCTCGTTGATGACGGGAATAGGAAATCTGTCACGGATGGTTTCCCTGTTTAACGCCCTGTAGTCTACGCAAAACCGCCAACTACCATCCTTCTTTTTAACCAATAATACAGGGCTTGAAAACGGACTCTTACTTGGTCGAATAATGCATGTCGTCATCATCTCCTTGATCAGCCTTTCGATCTCATCTTTTTGGAATTGGGGGTACCTGTAAGGCCGCACATTGACTGGAGAAATTCCCTCACGCAGACATATTGCGTGCTCATGCCCTTGTCTAGGTGGTAACCCAGAAATCTCGCTGAAGACCTACTGATATTTTCCCAGTACACTCTCAATTTCCTTCCCATTAGTATCAGTCACTTCCCTCATTGCATCCAAATTTCCAAATTCTATCAACACACCTTGTCTTTCCTGTTGAATAACCCGCCACATTGCCTTTAAGGATACCAATGATTTTCTTAAGGTCTGATCTCCCCGCAGTGTTTTAGTGACTCCTCCACTTTCGAATCGCATAATCTGGGACTTCCAATTGGTATGAGTGACCCCCAGGGTTGCCAACCATTTGATTCCTAGAATGACATCCGAGCTTCCCAGATTCAATGGTAGAAAGTCCTCTTCCACCACTAGTTCTGATAGTACCAGTGAGACTGATTTGCAGATTCCCTTGCCTCTCACTGATTTCCCAGTCCCCATTGTCACCCCATATGAACCCGTCGGTGAGACTTTCAAACCCAACTTATCTACCAAGCTTATGGAAATGAAATTATGGGTAGCCCCACTATCCAACAAGACCACCACTTCTTGCTCACCGATCCTACCTTTGAGACGCATGGTCTTTGGTGTAGTCCACCCTACCATCGAATTCAATGAGATCTCCACTCTTTCATCTACCTCAGCGGTCGCAAGCTCGGTTCCTCGTTCATCGTCGGCCTCCTCTTCTTCCTCCTCCAAGATTTCTCCATCTTGCGTGACCAAAACACTGAGCTCCTTCCTTTTACACCGATGTCCCGGCCCAAATTTTTCGTTGCAACGAAAGCATAGACCTCTCTCCCGTTTCTGCCTCAGTTCTTCCTCGTTGAGCCGTCGAAAGGCCCCTCTTCCCCAAGCTGCCTCACCTCTTCTTACAGTCGAAGATCCCTCATTTGACAAGGGCGGCTTCATTGTGTCTGTTGATCTAGGGTTTTCATTCACCCTTCCTCTTCCCGATAGGTAATTTGGGTTGAAGCCCAAGCCCCCCTTGAAAGAACCCATGCACTGTTGTTTTTCCTCTATTCGGTGGGCCAATATCATGGCCCGATTCAAAGATTGGGGCTCCAATACACGGATTTCAGCTCTAATTTGTGGTTTCAGCCCATTAAAGAATTTACTTAGATAAACCTCCTCCGGCATCTGCTCTAATGGCGATGCGAGGGTGATGAATTGACATCGATATTCATTTACACTTCCTTCTTGTTTAAGTGCCAAGAATTGTTCACATAAGGTTCCCTCCGTTGTTGAACGAAATTGTAATAAAAGCAATTTTTTAAGTTCTTCCCACAACAAGATAGGTCGCCTTCTATGCTCCCATTGATACCAAATTAGAGCATCTCCTTCAAATCCCAACACTGCTGCCTCCAATTTATCCTCCCTATTGTAATGTTGCAATTGAAAGAATCTTTCGGCTTTCAAGATCCAACCATCGGGATTAACCCCATTAAAAATTGGCATTTCAAGCCTTCTAAATTTGTTATCATGCTGGTGGCCTTGTCCCCCACCCCTCTCTCCTATCATTGATTCTTTGTGTCCTAATGTAACACCATCGGCTTCTTTGGATTGCTCCGAAGAAGATGTCACCTTAGAGGATTCCTCATACAATTTAACTAGTTGTTCTAATTTCTGTACAACAGAGTTCATCATTCCCTGGAGTGAGTCATTTACCTGTTCTATTGATTCCACTCTGGCTGCCAAGTTAGCTGCTCCAGATTGACTAGCCGATTTCCCTGTCATCCCAGATCAGTGCTCTGATACCAATTGATAAACTCTAACCTGTCTTATAACCTTCTTGCAGAATTGGTACAGTTCAATGCCTCAAGCCTGCTGACAGAATCAAGTATAGACTAGCAAGAGTTTGTAATTTCAGCAAACAAGACTCTACTAAGATGAATGAAGAACAAAGATAAGAAACAAGAACTGATATTGTATTGAAGTGGATTATAGGCTATTCGAGAGGTCCAGGCTCTCCTCAGAGCATAAGCTCTTTGTACAAAAGATTACAGAATGAATGAATGAATTCTCTTTCCTACTGATCTCTCATTTATATAGCACTACTTGCAATACATTGAATAACAACTGGCATACTAATTGTAACAACCTGCCCACTTGCAAACTAACCATCCCTTGCTAAGAAACAGATTACAATTGCTAATTAACAGA
Source organism: Berberis vulgaris (assembly GCA_963556465.1). Lineage (NCBI taxonomy): Eukaryota > Viridiplantae > Streptophyta > Magnoliopsida > Ranunculales > Berberidaceae > Berberis > Berberis vulgaris. Next base: position 7,239,949 of record OY747130.1, on the reverse strand, counting down.
AAGTTAACCGCACTCACAATCCATTGCTAACAGAATCTTGCATCCTTACATTGCTAACAGAACACTACCTTTTGTCAGTCCTTTGTAAGCCTGCTTCTGGATCAGAACTTCCTCAGGAATACCTTTGTGTACTGAACTGAAGCGGATATCTAACACAGTTTCAGAAATCACCAACATCTCCAAATCAGAATTTAACTGGGGAGGAAGTGAAGCTGATGTAAACCCATTACCCAAGGCCTTGCGTAATTGGGAAACATGAAAAACTTGGTGAAGTTGAGACGCAGTTGGTAATTCTAATTTATAGGCAACTTCACCTATCCATTGAAGTATCTTGTAAGGTACATAGTACCTTGCGGCGAGTTTTTGATTACCACGCTTGACCAAGGATTGTTGGCGATAGGGTCGTAACTTCAAAAAAACCAAGTCATCTACTGCAAACGTCACCTCCTGCCTAGACAAATCCGCCTGACGCTTCATCCTTTGCTGAGCCCGAAGCAAATGCATGCGTAAGTCATCCAGGGCAGCGTCTATCTCCCACAGTAATTGTTCCACAGAGGACACAGTAGTGCCTCCCTGATCTACTTTCAATAATTTTGGAGGCTCTCTCCCATATAATGCCTTGAAAGGGGAACACCCAATAGAAGAGTGAGAATAGGTATTGTACCAGTATTCATCCCACATTAACCATCTTGCCCATTGCTTAGGTTTACTGGAAGCAAAACATCTCAAATACGTCTCCACACATCGATTCACCACTTCAGATTGCCCGTCAGTTTGAGGATGATACGGTGTGCTCCGCTTTAGATAAGTACCCTGTAAACGGAATATTTCCTTCCAAAAATGACTAAGAAATATCATGTCACGATTTGTAATGAGTGCCAGCGGAACCCCATGAAGCCTCACTACCTCTTGGATAAAGGTTTTAGCAACTGATTCAGCCGTAAAAGGGTGGCGCAGTCCAATAAAATGTGCATACTAACTCAGACGGTCTACCACCACCAGAATTGTGTCCAACCCATTAGATCTCGGCAGGCCCTCAATGAAATCCATCGTGACTTCGTCCCATACTTGAGCTGGTAAGGGAATGGGCTGCAACATACATGCTGGAGAGACTGCCATGTATTTATTCCTTTGACATACTTCACATTCTGCAACCATGCGAGCCACATCCGACCTCATTCCCACCCAATATATTTCCTTAGCCGTTCGTTGGTACGTCTTTGTCTCCCCGGAATGGCCTCATATAGAAGACCCATGAAATTCATCAAAAATAAGATAAAGGAAAGAGGACTTACGAGACAAGACTAACCGGTCTTTGTAAAACAGAAGGCCCTGTCGTAACTCAAAACCCATCAATGAATTGCTCCCATTTTGTAAATCAGTCCTGATCTTTTGGAGTTGCTCATCAGCTTCCAATTCTTCTTTCATTTTATCCCAATCTCTCCATTGAGGAAGTACTAGTGTAGAGCATTATGATTCCACCCGAACTCTGGATAAGGCATCGGCTACTGAGTTCGTCTTCCCTGTTTTGTAATGGATCTCAAAATTGTAACTCATTAACTTTACTATCCATTTTGATATTCCGCCCCAACGACCCTTTGCTCTAACAAAAATTTGAGACTTTTCTGATCAGTGCGCACAATAAACCGTTGTCCCAGCAGATACGGTCTCCACTTAGCAATGGCGAATACTATTGCCATCAACTCTTTCTCGTATACCAATTTTTTCCTTGCTTGCTGTCCCAAGATTTGACTAAAATAAGCAATGGGTCGATTTTCCTGCATTAAAACTGCCCCTAACCCGTATCCTGATGTGTCGGTCTCAATTACAAATTGTTTAGAGAAGTCAGGCATTGCCAGGACAAGCACTTCAGTCATCCTTTGCTTTAATGCTTGAAAGGCCACTTGAGCTTCAGTATTCCACCTGAAATTATTCTTCTTAAGCTGCTGAATCAATGGCCAAGCCATGGTGCTATATCCCTTGACGAATTTTCGATAATATCCCGTCAATCACATAAAACCTCTCAGCTCAGTGATACTTTTAGGAGTCGGCCACTCCAACATAGCCGAAAATTTGGTCGAATCCACAGCAACACCCTTGTCTAAAATCACATGACCCAAATAAGCCAATTCCTGCTTACCGAACTCACACTTCTTCTTATTGGATTACAATTTATGTCGTTCCAGCAATGCTAACACATTCGATAAATGTTCCAAGTGATCTTCTAGCCCCCTACTGTAGATTAGTATGCCATAAAAAAAAACCAGAACATACCTACGCAAATAAGGCTTGAAAATTTCATTCATCAATGCCTGAAAGGTTGCGGGCGCATTCGTTAGACCGAACGACATTACCAGAAATTCGTAGTGACCCTCATGAGTTCGAAAAATTGTTTTGTGCTCATCTCCCTCCTCGATGCGAATTTGATGATATCCGGATTTTAGATCCAATTTGGAGAACCAGCAAGCTCCGTGGGAATAGGAAATATGTCACGGATGGTTTCCCTGTTTAACGCTCTATAGTCTACACAAAACCGCCAACTACCATCCTTCTTTTTAAACAATAATACAGGGCTTGAAAATGGACTCTTACTTGGTCGAATAATGCCTGTCGTCATCATCTCCTTGATCAGCCTTTCGATCTCATCTTTTTGGAATTGGGGGTACCTGTAAAGCCACACATTTACTGGAGAAATTCCCTCACGCAGACATATTGCGTGCTCATGCCCTCGTCGAGGTGGTAACCCAGAAATCTCACTGAAGACCGACTGATATTTTCCCAGTACACTCTCAATTTCCTTCCCATTAGTATCAGTCACTTCCCTCATTGCATCCAAATTTCCAAATTCTATCAACACACCTTGTCTTTCCTGTTGAATAACCCGCCACATTGCCTTTAAGGATACCAATGATTTTCCTAAGGTCTGATCTCCCCGCAGTGTTTTAGTGACTCCCACACTTTCGAATCGCATAATCTGGGACTTTCAATTGGTATGAGTGACCCCCAGGGTTGCCAACCATTTGATTCCTAGAATGACATCCGAGCTTCCCAGATTCAATGGTAGAAAGTCCTCTTCCACCACTAGTTCTGATAGTGCCAGCGAGACTGATTTGCAAATTCCCTTGCCTCTCACTAATTTTCCAGTCCCCATTTTCACCCCATATGAACCCGTCGGTGAGACTTTCAAACCCAACTTCTCTACCAAGCTTATGGAAATGAAATTATGGGTAACCCCACTATTCAACAAGACCACCACTTCTTGCTCACCGATCCTACCTTTGAGACGCATGGTCTTTGATGTAGTCCAACCTACCATCGAATTCAATGAGATATTTGGTGATGTTTGTAACAACTTGTTTGATGTGTATGGTGATGATAATAGTTTGGCAGCAAAGGATGGTTACTTCTATAGCATTCTTAATATTTTTCGGGTTTATTGAGCTTTTATACATCTCAGCATGCCTTGTGAAAGTTCCATATGGCGGGTGGATCCCGCTTGCCCTGTCTTTGATCTTCATGGGTATAATGTATGTGTGGTACTATGGCACCACATTAAAGAAGCACCAGTTTGATCTAGAGAACAAGGTTTCCATGAAGAGAATAGTTGCTTTAGGCCCAAGCCTCGGCATGGTTCGTGTTCCCGGGATTGGACTTGTTTACACCAATCTGGTCACAGGGGTGCCAGCAGTTTTCGGACACTTTGTGACAAACTTGCCCGCTTTTCATCAAGTGCTAGTCTTTGTATGTGTTAAATCTGTTCAAGTTCCTTATGTCAGCGAAGAGGAACGTTTACTCATAGGCAGAGTAGGGGCCAAAAGAGTATGCCATGTTCAGATGTATTGTGAGGTATGGCTACAAGGATCTGCAACAAGAAAACTGCAATTTTGAAAACAGATTAGTTGATATGGTAGTAAAATTTGTAGAGGCAGAAGGAGAGGAATGCAGATTGAGCCCATTGAACATAGGATTGAGGGGGGCTCCTGCGCACAGTGGGCAGGAGCAGCTCCTGCGCAGGCCTCCCAGCCGTTGGATCAGAATCCAACGGTTCAGATCATTTGAATTTGAATTTGAAATTTTATTTGAAAAATTTTCCCGCCAAAATTCTCTCTCCTCCCAGATGATCTGAACCGTTGGATTCTGATCCAACGGCTGGGAGGCCTGCGCAGGAGCCCCCCTCAATCCTTGAACATACCATCAGGTGAGTATGCATTGTCAGATGGTGATTCTTTTAATAACTCGAGGCCGGTCTTCACATCTACGAATCATGGAGTGAATAATGAGGGGTCTTTACTCAAGATCCAAGCGGTGAAACCTGAATTTGGCCCTGTAGAGAATCAGCTTTTCAGAGTCGAGTCTGCCCAGATTATGAGAGCCCAAGCTTATATTTTTGGGCACTCTTATGCAAAGGCGAAAAAATCATCCAATTTCCTCAAGAAATTTGCGATTGACATCATGTATGCTTTTTTATGCAAGAACTGCAGGGGACCTGATGTTGCACTGAATGTGCCTCACACATCTTTACTGGAAGTTGGTATGATCTACTACGTTTAGCTTGGAGGTCTCAAGTCTATTGCATACATAATCGAGGGTTGATGGAGCAAATATCACTGTTAGCAAGGTATGGACTTCTCCAAATGCCTACTTTTGTGTAGTCCATCAACATGGTTGATTCAAGTTACTGCACTGTAATTTCCAGTTCCTTCAAATAGAGTATACACCTCCATCAAGATGATTAAAAAAAAAAAGACGTAGAGTTCCTTTCATGAGCTTCGGATAGATTAGTACACTCAGATTGTATAGATAGATGTAAAAAGGCCAGTCATGATGCATAGTTGAACATCATTCACAGATACTTAAGCAATGAAAGAGGTAGGAAAACAAATGTTTGGCATTACAAGAGAACAACAATCTCTAAAATATTTGAAGTTGAATGCATTGGATTTGATAAAAATAATTAATCCGCTAGAGGAAGGGCTTGAACCTTCGACCTTGTGGTTAACAGCCACACGCTCTAACCAACTGAGCTACTCCAGCAGATTGACCATTAGAGACATCTGACTATTATTATTCAAGAGTTTCTTTACTTTTTTGGAATTGTTTACTCTATTTACACTCCTAAATCTGTTTACCATTTACCAATTTCTCATCTAATGTTGTTTCGTAACCTGATTACCTCATCTCTATATGATGTTCATATATTGAATCTAGCCTATACTGATAATTGTACATTCGACATTGTCTCGTTGGTTTGATGGTTAGTAAACAGGAACCATATGATATGATTAGCTTCCTATTCTTTGAGGCATATATAAAATGTGGTGAACTGAGTGAATTACATTCATTCCATGAGCAAACGAGTAATAGCTGGGACCCTAATGGATGAGGTATTATTGTATCATTAGACTATGGTTATATTTTCTTTGTAACAATTGGAGGTCATTTGGATTCAAAACTTTGTTTTTTTTTCTTTTCTTCTGTGTAATGTGGTAGCTAGTTTGTATTTTCCGTCTTAATCAAGGAGTTTGGTTTAGCCGCTTTTGTGAAGGGTCATCCTTATCTTTTATTGTAATGGGTTTAGAGTATAACCTAAGTTGCTGAATTGAACAGATATAAGCAAAGTGTCCTAAGATTGGATAGGTCCGAGAAATACCTTTCAATCGCAAACCACCCATTTACATGACATTAGTTTGTCATGTTCACTAAAACAGTGCACAAAAGAAATCAAACTCATCAGGATGTGTTAAAAAGGACAGAAGTCCTTGGGTTGTGGGTCTACACACAAGGGCAAGTTGCTTGTTAATGAACTGCAACCTCTCATTTGTTTGAGATCTCTCAGCACTTACGGTGACTAATGAGTGAAGTGAATGAATGAAGACAAAACAAAGCCCACCATAATCTGGCTGCTTCACATGGCTTAAACAGCCATGTAATTTCCACCTTCCAAAAGGACATAGTTTTTTCCCTGATTCTAGAGATTCAGGCCGACAGGCCCACGCGCCAGGTCGGCTCATCATCGTCTATCATTCTAAAAGTTGACATATTTTTAATATCTTTAAGATGATGGATGGTGAAGGGATGACCTGACTCAACCGAAATCTTTATAAATGCTCAACTAAAATATATGGTTGAATAACAATTAATAAATTATTTCACTGTCGATGGAATTGAACTTTTCCTAAACGATATTTTTGCCATACCAAACTGTAACCATGTTACGGTCCTCCTCATCATAAGGCTTGACTTGGTTCTAATAAGTGCCCCACATGATATGCAGAAAATCTTTGATCAGGCAATAGGTATAGATATAGAGTAGAAACATGTAAGTGGTGGGGTACATGAATTTTGTAGATGTAAATTGTGTAAGAAACATCGATCTATTATTCATCACCCCAGCAAATCACATTGCTGCATTTTACAAGTTTAATATAATCATCCATCCACAAAAACTTTAGTACTTTGTCCATGCGTCCATCATTCAAATCTGAAGTGACGCATGGATAAGGTTTGGTTTTTATTTCTCCAATTAGATATTTAGATTTAGGAGGCAGGACTTATCAAAAACATATTTCATCCCCCATCAACTCATTCACAAATCAAGATTAAGTTGCATTCAACTACCCCTAAATTAAGGAAAAGGAAACCAGTTATTTTATAACTTTAGCAATCAAGATTGTATATTACTTAGAGTACGTTTCGTTGCGTTGGCACTTTACATAATTTTATCTTTACTAAACATTTTTGTCACTATTCTAATTTTCGCTCTCAATCAGTATTGAAGTATAAGTCAATTCTAAGTGTAAGCCTATTCAGTCAAATTTGAATCAGTTTGAGGAAATTTTAAACGTCGAGAATGAGTTATCCCCCAATCTTTGAATTTGCCAAAACATGAAAATTTAGGATTTTTGTTTGAATTTGCATTACGATGTCCGACTCATTTTTTTTGGTATGATCGGCCCGTCTTATTGTTTTTAAAAATATTGAAAATGTTAAAGACGTATAATACATTATACGTTTTTTTAATTGTGAAATATATATTTTTAATATTTTGGTCCTTGTATTGATCATTGATTTTGTTCGAAAGATTTTCAAAAATGCATTTCAACGATGCTAAGTTTATCAAAATCCGACAATGATGTAGATAGTTATGATAATTTTCATTTTACTAAAAGGAAAACAAAATATTTTCTCTCTCCACCACATGGATATTTCACTAACATTTTTCAAAGTTTTTTTATTATATTTTCTCTCTCCGCGACATGTACATTCCACCAACTTTTTTTATAAAGTTTTTCATTATTTTTGCTCTTATACATGTTTAATATTTACAAATATACTATCATGGGAAATGAATCACAACCCTTAAATTCAATACATTTCCCAACTTTTAATTTTAACCATATTTTATCTCTAATTCTTTCGATTTGACTTTTTCTCAGTCAGCAATGAATAGTAAAACACCACTCTGAATTGTAATATAGACTAGAGTATGCCCCGTGCCGTTGGCACTTTACATAATTTTATTTTTGCTAATTATTTTGTACTGAACACCTCCGTCACTATCCTCATTTTCACTCTAAATCAATATTGAAATGTAAGTCTATTATAAGTGTAAGCCTATCCAATCAAATTTGAATCAGTTGGGGGAAATTTAAACGCCGAGAATGAGTTATTCCCAAATTTTTGAATTCACCGAAAGATGAAGTTAAGGATTTTTGTTTAAATGTGCATTAAAACGTCCGACTCATTTTTCTGGTATGATCGACTCGTCTCATTGCTTTTAAAAATATTGAAAAATATTAAAGACGCGAAATACATTATACATTTTTTAATTATAAATTATATATTTCTAATATTTTGGCCCTTGTATTGATCATTGATTTTGTTGGAAAAATCTTCAAAAATGCATTTCAACGATACTAAGTTTATCAAAATTCAATAACGATGTAGATAGTTATGATATTTTTTATTTTGCTAAAAGAAAAACACAATATTTTCTCTCTCCGCCACATGTACATTCTACCAATTTTTTTCAAAAGTTTTTTCATTATTTTTGTCATTCTACATGTTATATATTTACAAATATATTATCATAGGAAATGAATCTCAACCCTAAAATTCAATACATTTTTCAATTTTTAATCCTAACCAACTTTTATCTCTAATCCTTTCGATTTGACTTTTTCCTAATCAGCAATAAATAGTAAAAACCACTCTAAATTGTAATATGGATAATGAAGTTTCATTAATTACAGATAAACTTTTATAAAATGGATGGATGACTGTCAGATTGAAAATGTATAAGGGGGGTAAGTTCATTAGGAGGCGAAATGATTATTAAAGAAAAAACATTGTAAAAGTATGGTCATCTTCAATTTCAAGCACTCCAAAATAGTAGACTTTATTGCACGTGTTCTATTATTATTATGAAAATTCTTCTATGCATCCAAACCCTTTGGATGTATGGTGCATCAAGGTAACTTTAGGGTTTTTGGCTTGTAACTTTTGTGATATTAATTTGTAACATAAGTGAGTCGTAATTTTTGTATTGCATGTTAGAAACTAAGTGGTAACTTTGGTCACATAGGGTAATTTATATAAGCCTAATAGTGAGTTGACATACATTGCGTGGTAACATTTTGTGGATGTAACATACATCTAAAATGTGTATGTAGTTATGTACTGAAGCACTAAAAAAAAAAAAAAAATTTGAAAGGATAAATGAATGAAATTTTGCCGATAAGGGGGATGTAATTAAGAGTATGATTTATCAACTAACCTGTTCCACATTGATAAATATAATTGCAATGTGACTTGATAATATTTCACTTTTTCCCTACTTAGTGCTTTTCTTGTACTATATAATATGCATTGCTAAGGACTTAGGACAGCAACAATTTAAGTTGGACTTTAAGAGGTAAAAGAGAAGTGGTCATTGTTCATGGAGAAGTATAACTTTAGCCTTCATTGGCCTGATCAGCCACATTTGGTGCAGTTCCATGAATTCAACCATAGTCCCTTCATCCTCCCATGGCCTCCTCAAGCCTCTACTCCCATATATGGCAATGGCAATAACCCTTCCTCTACAGAAATGATTGGAGAAGAACGGTCTCTCTCCGCCTCTAAGAGCCATAGCGAAGCTGAAAAGCGGAGGAGGGAGAGAATTAATGGACATCTTTCGACTCTCAGACACCTGATTCCCAGCTCAGATAAGGTAATTATACTATATGCTCATTCATGTTATGTTCTGTTAATTTTGGTAGATACAACTAGATCCTATACTAGTTCTTGATGCTTGAATCCAATTGAGAGCCTGAGTTACTTGGTATCAAACTCTGCTCAAGTTGTGATAGATTAGCGTGCTGATTAACAAACGATTATGATCATTGGGGTTGAACATGGTGTTTTTTTTTCTTTCTTCACTCATCAACCACAACTTTTTCTCTACTACAGCTTTCTTATCTTCGACTCATCATTTTACCCTTTTAGTAGGAACCACCAATATGTAGAGTTTCAAGTTCTAGGCCTTCATTAGTTTCTTAGTCACATCAACATTTCTCTACTACAGCTTCCTTATCTTCGACTCGTCATTTTACCCTTTTAGTAAGAACCACCAATATGTAGAGTTTCAAATTCTAGGCCTTCACTAGTTTCTTAGTCACATCAACATTATTAGTATGTACAGGGAACAAATGTTCATAGGAAAGAAATTTAATTGTTCATTCACTTTTAATGTAACTATATACCATCCATTTGATCACCATAAGAAAATAAAGCACCACGTCAACTTTTATAATGAATTGTTGCTGTCCAAAATGCATAGTTGCAGACACTAATTTGTTTGAATCTTTGAAACTTGCACAAATTGAGTGAGTCAGCGATTGTTTTGTGAATGCAGATGGACAAGGCAGCTTTACTAGGCAGTGTGGTTGATCAAGTGAAGGAGCTAAAGAGAAAAGCAGTAGAGGTTGGAAAAGTGTTCACAATCCCCACTGATGTTGATCAAGTACTCGTTAGTGACTGTGATAGTACTAATATAGTAGACTACAATACCAACAACAAAGACTGTTTATTCCTCAAAGCCTCCCTTTGTTGTGATGATAGGCCTGAGTTGTTTGCAGACCTCATTGGCGCGCTCAAAGGGTTGAACCTTAGAACTGTGAGAGTAGATATGGCGACTTTGGGTGGGAGAGTTATGAGTGTCATGGTTCTTTGTACTAGTAAAGATGGTGATCAGAAGGGTGTGTGCTTGAGCTCACTTAAGCAATCTGTCAAAGTTGTTTTGAGCAGAGTTGCTTCCTTGTCGATGGGGTCTACAAGTGAGTTTTCAAGCAAACGACGAAGAATGTTGTTGTCTTCCAATTGATCTGTGTCAAAATCTCCTGTGATGATCGTTCTTTAAATTTGTAGTTTTGCAAGCAAAGTTTTGGTATTCCATTAACCTGCATAATAGTTTTGCTACCAATTCATCCCATGTGCATTCGTTGCAGGACGAGTTATAAAGTGTTGGGCCGCTAATTGAAAACATAAACTTTCACCCCCACCATATTATTAGGTCCATTTTGGCTGGTCCTATGCTATGATCAAGACGCAAAGCCTCTCTGACTAGGGGTGGGCATCCCATCCCGCGATCCCGTTTCCGTCCCGATTTTTTCGGGTTTTAATGGGATTGAATAAATTCACTGATGTATATAACATTTTAGCTTCTCAATTTATCTCTCACATACACTGCATTTCGCTGTTATAATTAGTTCATATTTTGTGAATTATTTGATAAGCAGCCAACATTCAAGTCATATGGTTTTTCCATTTTTTCCTTCAACCATAATTATGACAAGAATAATGAAGAAATAAGTGCTTAGTATCTACTGGAATACATCAATAGTTCATGGTTAGTCATACTTTGTGGTGTCAAAGAGTAGTTCCTCTTGTGTCTATACACCCCCAAACCACTCTAGCATCTTTGCAATGTCCAACAAACGTATAACACACTTCACTCATCACTCAGTCACTAGTCAGTACACAAATTAAAACACAAGACAACACAACACATTTCACTCTACCAAATCAATCTCCTCCATACATCTCTTATTTTCTTCTTTTTCATCTTCAATGATGGCGAGAAAACTTCCTTCTTCACTCCCATCTCTCATTCCTTGTGGTTCCATCAAAACCTCCCTCCTCTCTCTCGCAACTCTAACCCTAATTTCCGTCACTTACATCTCCTTCAAATCCCTCCAATTCCCTCTCCAAAACACCTCCACCGTCTCTGATCTCTCTCCCTTTCCTCCTATTTTTCAAGTACTATCTCCTCTCTTTCACTCTCTGTTTCTTTTCGCTTCGATTTCTACTTCATTTTTATGGATTTCTCAGTGTTTTACGCAGGTTTTGATGTATAAACGTGGTCGCTACGACGACAAAGAAGCCAGATCTCGAAGAATTATCAAACATCTACCACTCTTCCGAGGTTTTTTGATTGAATTATGCCGAAATTGAGGAGAATTTCAAGGTTTATATCTATCCCGACGGAAATCCAAATACATTTTATCAGACACCTAGAAAGCTCATCGGAAAGTACGCCAACGAAGGCTATTTCTTCCAGAACATTCGCGAGAGCCAGTTTCGGACCGAAGATCCAGATCTTGCTCACCTCTTCTTCATCCCCATTTCCTGTCACAAAATGCGTGGAAAGGTTTGTGCACTATAGATAATAATTCTTTAGATCTATTTATGTTTCCAGCATATGTACCACTGTACCAGTATATTATGTTTCCAGCAGTAATTTATAGTTTTATACCTATTAGATTATCAAAAAACTTGATCAACAAATAGAGCACGTTGATCCCGTCCTGTCCCGAACCCGTTTGGGATGGAACAAGGTCGGGATGGGGTCTATCCAATCCCGTCTCGTCCCGATCCCGTGTGAATGGGATGAGTCTATCTCATCCCATCCCGTCCTGTGCCCACCCCTATCTCTGACAACAATGGAAAACATTTTGCTCCCTCATCATTGTCCAATAAGATCATGACAAGAAGTAAAAATCCCAATGAGCGAAAAAATGTCCTTGAAAACAAATTTGGTTGAGTTGAATTATCAAAGAATTTTGTGCATTATTAAAAAGAAAAATCATGCCATTGAAAAAAAAATGTACCTTTCATCATAATCCTTCTAAAAAAAAAATTTCTCTTTTAAATAATTTTAGAAGTAGAATACTAAATTTATACCTTGTTGCATGAATAATTTCTAAGAGAATTCGCAGTAGATGGAAGTTTAAAATCTATGATGATGGCAACAATTTTTAGTCGGGGCTACGGGTGCCATTCCATCCCGTGATCCCAATCTATCCTGTCATGTCCAGATTTTTTGAAGATTCTTTTGAGATTGATGAAACTCATCTCAATTCCGTCCCGTCTCGATCTAGAGTGGGATGAGATTGGGATGAAGATTTTCAATCCCGTCTCGCTCCGAACTTATTTATTTAATATTTATTATTATTAATTTTAATCAAACTATTTTTCTAAATGAAGGTTTAGGATGTGTTAAAATTAAATTAAAACATTCATTGTTTGAAAATTTGCTTGATTTGGTACTATTTGTTTAGATAGAAACTTCGGTTTGAATATTTCAGGTCAAATAGAATCCATGAAAATTTATGTCTTTTTACATTTAGATTGGTTATAAGACAATTATTCTTATGGAAAATAAAGGCAAATGATGGTTAGTTTTGCATTATGAGTTATGTAGTTGAAAATTTGATCAATCAAAAATATTTTTCATTTTTGAACTTATATTGAGACGACTTATATAATTCATACAATATACAATTAAGAACAATGTGAGATGAATTTTATGTAACATTTTATATTGTTATGATGAAAATTATATGTACATGAGTTAGGCATTATTGGTGTATGAGCAATGTGACATGAAAATTTTTGTTATTCTTCATTGAAAGACTATTTAATACATGCTCATCCCATTTCGTCTCGAACCCATTTGGGATAGAACGAGGTCGAGATAAGGTTTATCCCGTCTCGATCCCGAGCGAATGAGATAGGATAGGAATGAGGTCTATCCCGTCCCATACCCACCCCTAGTCTAGGCAACATAAAAGGATTGGAACCATAAATTCTTAGGGTAGGCCTTGAATGCTAGATGGTGGAAATTTCGACATCTACTCTCACTACTATAACGAAAATGGTCCTCAACAATAGTGCATGTGTGCGGAATGGGTAAAAAATGTTGTTTTTATTCTCCAGAATGCCCATGCTCAAATGCCGAATACCGAATGTATCCCTCACACAACTTTCAGATTTCCTAAATTGCCCCTCATAAAATAAAAAAACTACTAATATATATAAAATTAATTTCAATTTAAAAAAAAATGTTCAATGTTTTTTTGTAATACAGTGTAAACACAACTTTGATTCTCAACCTTACGATTCCAAAATTGCCTCTCATTAAATGATAAATGACTCTTATGTCTCCGATGAATTTAATTTAAGAATAAAAATGTTGATGGATCTTTTGTAATACAATGTAAACACAAAATTGATGTTCAACTTTTGGATTTTCAAAATTACCCCTCATTACATGATAAATAGCTCTTATGACTACAATGAACACAATTTAAGAACAAACATTTTAAGCGTTTTTTCACAATAAGTCATAACACAACATCTCCCCCCCCCCCCCCCCCCCCCCCCCCAAATCTCTTGTTAATTACAGTAAAACCTTCATAAATAATTATATAAAAACCCCTTCATTTTTAAACACATATATAAATGGGATAAATATTTATGTAATCTTATATATAGATGTGTGCGAATATAAACTTCTCTATCTTTAAATTAGAATATTACACATTAAGTTGCAATAATTTAACCATCTCTAGCCAAATTCCCTAACATTTTAATTTGCCCTTAAATTGAAAACAACAAAATATTTTTGGGCTTCCTCTTATTCGGTACCAGCAAGCCTGGCCCATCTGAACCAATCTAACAAAAACTTTTCTGCTTTAATGGGCCCACGACGCTTTTATTAACGTCGAAAATCTTGGCTCAAGTGTGAACACAAGCAGCCGACTAATTTGGACACGATTGGTAATGAACAAACAAAAAGTTGTCCTCGTTAAAAAGCTTCCTCATAGCCAGACTGTCCAATTTGAACATAATGGAAATCTCGAGGCAGATCTTACGGAATGACCTCTCTGTCCTTGTCATTGAACTGAAAGTTCCAGAAGTTAGAAATCTTAGGACTTGCATTATGGTAGGCCATGGGCCTTGTTAGCTGTCATAGAAGACGGTGTGTTTTATTTGTGGTGGGCCATGGGCTTTATACATTATGGACCCAAGTCTTGGTAATGATTTACAAGTAGGGCCCACACTCGTGCGTGTTGGACTTTTTTTTTCGTACAAAATAAGAAACTTTCCACCCCAGCATGCACACATTTTATTTAATTTTAATTTTTAAATTATTTTGAGAAATGTAATAATTCCATCTCACTCTGATAAACATAATGGCTAAAAAGCTACTTGGATTGGGGTGTTTATTTGTACCATCTTTATTACTACTTAACATTCGATCCGTCTTTCAAAAGCGCATTTGCAACACTTATGTTTAATACTTAAACGTAGTATCAATATAGTGCTAGTTAGAAATGTAATGTTAAAGGTGTGATAGCTCATTGATTGTGTAGTGACAAACGGTATTAGTACGTATGTCACGACTGTTCTGTTCGTTATTGGTGCTTGCTTAAAATGAGAAGTTTATTAATTTTTTGGAAGCTCCCAAAATAAACATTCTAGTCACACAAGAAGAACCGTTTCAATTCAACTGCAATTATTATTATTGAACGCATAACTGCCGCACCAGAATCCAGCCACTTCATGCCTTCACCTTCTCCATCCCTAAACGGTTTCGGTTACACACACAAAAAAAAAATTCAACTAAACAAATCTTAAAATCCCAACTAACTCCCACCCGATCGGTTCAGCTTTTCAATTTTGTAACGGCCACCTTCTCTCCGTTTCAACCACCATTTATTACTCTAAGTACTTCGAAACTGTCCTCTTTTTAACCAATTTACGGTTCATGATAACCAACCCCACCATCACCAGGTCCACCACCATATCCAACGGTTGAGATTTCATTCACCCCTCTCTTTAAAACCCCCCGGACGAAAAAGAAAAAAACATTCATTAGAAAGTTTTTTTTTTTGTAAGGAAGAACTAGGAATGGTGGGAATGAACGGAGGAGATTGGATTAAGGGGTCGTGGAGTCCGGAGGAGGACGCGAAGCTGATGAAGCTAGTGGAGCAGCATGGGGCTAGGAACTGGTCAGTGATAAGTTCGGGGATATCGGGGAGGTCCGGGAAGTCATGCAGGTTGAGATGGTGCAATCAGCTGAGCCCGTTAGTGCAGCACAGGCCGTTCACGCCAGCGGAGGATGCTATAATAGTGCAGGCACATGCTAGTCATGGTAACAAATGGGCTACTATAGCGCGCCTGTTACCGGGGAGGACTGACAATGCTATTAAGAATCATTGGAACTCCACGTTGAGACGAAGGAGGTTAGCATCGGAGGCTGGGACGAGTAATTCGTCGGAAGGGGAGCGGGATTGGTCTGAGTCGGATAGGAAAAGAGTTTGTGTGAGGGGGGAGAGTGGGGTGGATGGGAGGTTGGAGGAGTTGGCGACTTCGCTCACATTGTCTTTGCCAGGGGAGAGTATTGTGGTGCCTCGGCGACCGGTGGTGGATGTTAGGAAGGAAGAGGAAGAGGGGGAGGATGGAAGAGTTGTAGGAAGGGAAATGCGGAGGGAGGAGGAGGAGGAGGAGAAGGGGAGTTATGCGGTGGAGGTAAAAGAGATGTGTTTGATGACGATCATGCAGAGGATGATCGCGGAGGAGGTGAAGAACTACATTGATGCTAGAGTTCGGATTGACAACAAAAGTGTTGTGGAAGAAGGCAATAATGGTTCAGTTTAATGGCCAATGGTGTTATGGCCTAGTGGTTAGGGTTGTCTGGGTTTGTTCCTCATGTTCTAGCTTCGAATTCCACCTACGACGTGGTTACTTTCTAATGGGTGTTTCGCCCAGTTGATAGGTTATGGGATCCTTAAAAACCTAGCTCGCCTTCCAAAAAAAAAAAATGGTTCAATTTGATGATGAACAGTTATAGTTTTCACTTTCTTTTCCCTTTTAGATTTTTCTTTCTGAAAAATGTGACAAAAACATGAAGATACTTGTTAATTTGAACAGTTCGTTCGATCGAATGCAAAGGAGGTACAGTTGATACCATTTTGAAGTAAGGTTTTATCAATGACGAATGGTACTGGCTTTGTTGGTTGGTTTGTTCAACATACTTGCTGAATATCTTTGTTTCACAAAGTTTGTGATAGCTGATGATGCAAAATTCTCGATCCTGCATTGAAATCACTGTTACCTAGCTCAAAGAATGCTCTGGGTAGAAACCCCATCGGAACTCTTACCATTTCTCGAGCTTAAAACTTTGCAGGGGATGACAACATAGTTAGTATGCAAGACAAGTATGAATAAGAAAAGTAGTGAAAATTCTAAAAAGCACAACCAATTGAATATACAACTTCGCAACAAGATAAGGGAATTGCGTATCTATCTTGTTTAATAAAATAGAATGTGTTCTAAAAAAGTTTACAAAGAAACATGATATCTCTTAGCTAAGAGAAAAAAATAGAACAATTGATTACACTAGGAAGTCGAGGTCTGTGACACTAGATTGCATAGATTCAGCTCTGCTTCGCCAAACTTCTTCCATTCTTCCAAACCCCAAATACATCGTAATTTATGGTTTCATGGATTCAGAGGGATGATTCTGCATCACCACCTAACCATCTCCTTCAAATAATTCAACATCACAACTGGATTCTCTTTCCACAGCATGGATAGTAGTTGTCGGTGTTCCTCGCTTCCTGAGGTCGTTGAGTTGCATTTGGTCGCCGAAGTTCATCAGGCAATACTAGATTGGACATGTATGACTTTCCTATCTCACCATGTTTCCTACTAGATTTTCCCTGATAAAATAATCTCGTCAGGTCAACATAATGATCTTTCCCTTGCTTTCAGCCATGGCAAAACCCCCTAGATCTGCTTGGGGTTTAAACTCAGTTCCAACAATGAAACTTTGTATCACTTTTCAGTGTTCCGGTGCTTGAATGATGGATTCGATTGTTGCAGGATGTGCCAGAGTACTTGTAAAACTTGCTTCCATGCAATTCAAGTTTGATATGCATAAAAAAGAAATTCTTCTCGGTCTCTAAAAATCTGCGCAGGAAGTACTTCTCACTTGGCAAGGTGATTGTTGCAAGGGGAGCATACAAAAGTACATTTTCTTAGTTTGGCATAATACATTCTGAAAAACCTTTAAATCCAGCCATAGATCTTACCAGGCTGGCATGTTTTGCATTCTCAAAAGTATCAATGGGCCAAAGTAAGAAAAGGTGTTCTATTTACTTGAGTTGTGAGAATGGCGGGTTCCATGCCTGTGCAAAATCCACATGCAGAAATAAGACGTATGGGTATGTGGTAAAAAGGTCTAACATTTGGTATGTATTTAAAGATTTTGTGCTGATCAACAACTTCTTATAAACGACATGAAATTCAAATCATAATAAACAAAAACAATTCTAAAAACTATCCATTGAAAAACAAATTAGAAAACCCAAATTTGAACTGAAAACAACAATTAAAGAACTATTTTATTAATTCTATCAAATAATCTAACCTCATGATTGCAAGGCAATAGAGGATCACTAGCATCCCCTCCAAGATCTCTAAGCAGCATTTTTGGACCTATTCTAAAGAAGCAGAAGTACCAAAATGCTAAGACAAATAGTCAACAGTATTTTATGATTTAAAAAGGAGATGATCCTTCCGCTGGATTTTGAGACAGAGATGTCAATTTTTATCACTTAAAAACACTGATGTCCGACGCAAAAAAAAATGGAGGACTGAGAAGGTTGCAGATCATGTATCATTATTAGGATTTATGCTGCTTACTCTTTTGAGAGTTCCATCTGCAACAATGCAGTCTGGAGAAGAAGAGAAATTTTGATTCTCTAATGTCGTCTTGTTGCTTCCAGCAACTTGGTAACCACTTGATCGCCTACTCTCCTCCATTTTCATCTCCCTCACCTGAAATGTCAAAACAAATGAAATAACTCCTTATAGCTTCATAATCCACTTAGAACTGCAAATCTTAAAGATTACCATCTCACCTTGAACATTTTAACCTGTGAGTATGTTAGGCTAGTGGTCCCATAAATTCCATAAAACATTGAGTAGTGCATTCTGGACATTATATGCCCATTGTTAAGAAATTTTTTTGAACAGTTATCATATAAAGGACTTACCTTGGGTTCAGTTTGCTTCTATTGTGCATCCACTAACATCTGGTGCAACTATTGAGGTGTGTTTTCTATCCTGCTTCCTTCTGCTTGTGCGTGTTCTAGCACAGGAACAATATCTTGATTCACATTGCCCATGTTACCAATGTCAATTAATGCATCGTCTTGGATTGGCAAGTCATGTTCTGTAGAAGTAAATGTTAGCATGTGTACATATATCATTACCGTATAATGGTAACATGATTGTCAATATTTTTAACCTATTTTAGGCTGCCACATTTCAGCAGATAGTTCACTACTTGAATGTTGCATTGAGAATGCCCCTTCCTCTCCTTGCATAAGGCCTTCAGTTGCTAGACTTGTTTCTCCTTGATGTCCATGAGAGTATAAAATTTCCCTTTCACGAGTACTTTTTTCACTATTTATATCTCCATTTTGTACTCTAGTACGAAGTCGTTTCCGTCTTTCTCGTTCCAATAATTTCTGTTCTTCCGTCATATTACTCCTGCGTTCTCTATCACGTATTCTCCGCCGCTCTCTTTGTGATAATATCTTGTGATCGTTGACATTATCTTCATGCTGCCCAACAGAAAGGGAGTTGTGCCCATCACCCACAGTATGTCTTCGCTCTCTAGCGCGTATTCTTTGCCGCTCTCTTTCCAATGACTTTTGTTGATCACTCATTTTTTCCCTGCGCCTCCTAGCGCGAATTTGCTGGCGTTCTCTTTCTAGAGACCTCTGTTCATCACTCATATTTTCCCTTCGCCTCTTAGCACGAACTCTTTGCCGCTCTCTTTCAAGAGATTTCTGCTCCTCAGTCATCCTTGCCCTTCTCCGCCTAGACCGTATCCTCTGAAGCTCCCTTTGATGGGCTGTCATTGAATCATCAACCCCATTCCTCGGTTCCCACATTTGCAGGCCATCTTGCTGGCTTGATGTTTCTACTTGCATTTGTAAGCCAGCATCAATGTTAGGTTGCATTATACTTCTTATTCCATACCCCACACCATTCTTTTTGGCTTCCTCCATTTAAAGATTCAAATTTAGTGGCTGTTCATGAATTCATCACATTCACAACATTAAATTACCACTCAAAAAATATTCTATGTAATCTAAAAAAAAACCCATAATTAAAATGCTACAATTAACAAAAGGGATTATAGCAAAACAAGAGAACATAGTCATTATGTAAACTAAACCAAATTTTGATGAATTGGGATTTTGGGAAATTGTTTGGGATCTAAGTGTTTTTTTATGATTAAAGCAGAAATTGGCACACTGGGGTTCGATTGTTTCAACTTATGGAGCATGTAGAGTTCATATAATGCAATTTTGTATGCAAAATACAATTTCTGCAAATTACAGTTGGTTTAAAGAGATGAGAGGAGGGTACTGACCTTCAAAACTGTGGGTTCAGAAGCCAAATAAAGGTAAATCTTCTAGTGCATCAGAGAGGTGGACTTGAGAAGACCCAAGAGAGACTGAAATTGCTCCTTCGCCACTGTAGATTCAATCAACAAGAACACTTCTGAGAGTGGACGAAATGTGAGTGAACAGAGAAGAGAGGATTTCGGTTCGTTTTCAGACTTTTTAGAGTAATTCTAGATGTCGAGGAAATGGGCGAGGGTGGGTGAGGCGCACGTGTAGGAGGTGACGTGGTAAAAGAAAAAAGAAAAAAAAAAGTGGGGGAAATCGAAAATTTGGGGGAGAAGAAGGAGGGAATGGGGAGCTTTCTCCCCATTTTCAATCGACTGAGAAGCTTTACTCCCCTCCCCATTTTCTCCCTCTCCCCATTTTTCATTTTAGATAGAGAAGGCCCCCTCCCTCTCCCCCAAACGAAGCTCTCCCTCTCCACCCTCTCCCCATCATCGTCATCGACTCAAACGAAGGAGAAGAGAAGAAGCTCAAACGAAGCCAGAGAAGAAGAAGGAGAAGAGAAGAAGCTTCAATTTTTAGGTTTTTGGTTTTGGACTCTCTAGATCTGGTTTTCATCGCTCAGACGCAGAGGTAAGAGCTTCAATTTTTAATTTTTTAATTTTTTATTTCAGTTTTCAAATTTGATTTTACCCCCAGATCGGACGCAGAGGTAAGATCCGATTTTCGGACTCTCCAGATCTGATTTTACTCTCCAGATCTTAAATTACCCATTTTTTTTAATTTCAATTTTTTTTTTTATTTAATTTCAATTTTCATATTTGATTTTATTTCAGTTTTCAGCTGATTTAATTTCAGTTTTCATATATGATTACCCCTAATTTCAGCTTTCAATCACGCAAAAACCCATTCTCTCTCTGTCATCTCGACTTGCACTTACGTCTCTGTAAGTTCATAACCCCCTCCTATTTAATTATGGGTTCTTTTTCAGTTTTTGCTCTTTGTTGTTCCTGTTGATGAATCAAGTTTGTTCATTTATGCCTGAATATTAATGAGTTTTGTGTTTAGTTTCATTTGAATTCAGTAGTGGGTGTAATTTGATTTTTTCTGGTTGTTTAAAACTGAAATTATATGTTGGGGCTTCTTCAAACTTAGTGAATTTTATTTACTATGTTTTTGTTTGGTTGTTTGAGGTGTATGTTATTAGGGCCTTGATTATCACAAGCTGGCCTTGTTTATGATGGATTTCAATAGGTCCTCATCCTATTTGCTGATAAAAATATGGGGTTTAGAATAAAATTGTTGCTAGTGATAAATGGAAATTCATTCTGTCTGTGGTATATGGGTATTTGGAAAGGGATCAACAAGCTTGTGGGCACCTAATGAATTGTCTTAGTAGTTGAAGATTTCAAGATGACCTGAATTTTGTGGCGATGATGTCTTTTATTTGTTCATCCCCTCGAGTCCAATGCTTGGGTGCTCCCACTAAGTTTTCCAAACCAATGAAGAAGGATACTTATAATCGATTTTTTCTGTGCAGGATTCCAGAAGCAGATCTTGAAGAAAAGGCAAAATATCTTACACACTGGATGGATTCTCATGTAATGGATGGTGAGAATGTGCTGAAGAAACCAGTTATGTTCACAGAGGTTGGATCTTCTTTGCATATGAAGAAAGAAGGGGGATATGATAGAGACTTATTGTTGAAGATGGTTTATGATAAAATTTATGAGTCGGCTAAGAAGAAGCAAGCAGGAGCAGGTGCCTTGATCTGGCAGTTAATTGTTGAAGGAACGAAGGACTATGGTGATCGATTTTCACTCGTAGCATGGGACCACCCGTCTACGTATAAACTTATACTCGAACAATCATGCAGACTACGTTATATATTTCATTCAGACAAAACAAACAGAAAACTTCATCATACGAATCCTTGCTTTCACCTTATATCTTGAGTCTTGACAAAAGATATGCTATGTCAGGTTTCATTTTTACCTCACTGGATGAGTTGATTCTGAAGTAAATTTTTAGATGTTGTGCCTCAATACTTTCATGATTATTTGGAGATTGTATATTTTAAGATGAAAGATGGAGAATTTGTGGCTTTCTGTTCAGAAGGTCTACACACAGATAGGTGAGGATGATATGGTCTATCAGCATCAGTTTCGACCTTGATTTGTTGTTGTTAGGTGTTAGATGTCAAACAAGGCATTATGCTGTAAATATTTATAAGTTATAGAGGTCATTGCTGAAGCTTGTTGCAGAGAAGAAAAGCAGTAAATGTTTCAAGAATGCTTTGTATTTTACAGCAAAACCATGTACCAAGTGTCTGAGTACAAAATTGTTTTTCGTTGTTTCTGAATATTTGATATAAATGATGAACCCAGCTTCTCAAGCAACATTTTCATTATGTTTCCTTGCTTTGAATTTGAAATATTTTTGCTTATGTTTTCGATTTTATGCTCACATTGTTCATAATTTAGATAGTTTTCAATAGTTGAAATGTATCAACTACTAGTTACCATAGGGATTGGCTCCCTTGAGAAATTGTATTCTTCTGAAAGCTGAAGCTTTCCCTTCTCCGTTCTCTCTAATATTGTAATTATCCTATTTCCTGAGAGCATAAATTTCAGTGGGCTTGTGATTGTTTTTAGTGTTGCAAATAATTTCGTCTTTTGAAAAATTCATATCGAATTGCATGAATTTCCAGAGCTTTTGCATTGAACATATATATATTTATTTATATTAAAGCGGCAGTCAACAAAAATATTTTGGTTTTAGATTTACAAGACAATAGTACTATAACACATTAGAAGCTAAGCTATCTCCTCTTGGAGAATACTTTCTTTGTAGGAACAATTCCTCTGACATATTGAAAGCTCTTATTTGTAGCTATTGCTGCTCAGAGGATGACCTGGTTCGGGGCGATGCATCTCCGTCTTTAGTTACTTCAATGCTCTCCTTTTCTTCTGCAGCTAGATCAAAGTTTTTCTTTGTAGGACCAAATCTTCGATCTCTAGATATGGGTTCGTGTTGCTTGCTCATACGGTCTTCAACCAAGAAATTTTCAGGTGGGCGAGTTGCCATCCATCGTTCTAGCCAACTCCAGCCCATGTTGAACTCAGATGTTTCTGACTGGGTTGGTCTTTTCTTAGAACAGATCCTTAGCTGATAACAGATCATACAAACACTTAAAAAGTTATGCCAGAATCAGCATTAACTTGGCTTGCTCATTTAAGACTTCTTTTTAGCCACACCTGTTGAGAGAATGCATAAGCCATAGCTCTTTCACACCTCGTGGATGCTTCTAATCTGTTCTGGATTCTCAGTTTCGATATGTTGCTACTCACTGTACTGTCATCCCAATCTTCCTGCAGAAGAACATGCTAGGTAATATGTGTAATCTGAAGTGGGATTTTTCTAATATCGACTTTTTCAACAACGAAACAATTTTTACAAGTGAAGCATGAAATGATGATAGATTTAACTGACTACAGGTTGTCTTACTTTCAGCTTGGACACTTGAGATCGGGCTTTCTGCTGCAATCGGCACTGAGCAAATGCTCTCTCCTCTTGAACTGCAAAACTTCAACAAAACATGTTGTTTGAACTTCAATGGATGTACCAACAGACTCTCTACTAGGATTTCCTACTCCTTGGACAACCTCCTTTGCATCTGTTTGTTTGGTACCTATATTTCGCTGCCTGACCTGAAATTGAAAATCCAAATGACGAAACAAAATAAGAACACCATTCAAACGACAAAAAACATAAATAAAAGGCAAATTTTCTTCTCTTACGATATTTTGATAGAGTGACTTACCATAAAGCCTCGGAAGGCAGACTGGATAACAATTGCTGCATTCTCTTCAATGGATGATAAAGCTTTTTCTTCATTTATTTGCTCTTCATTGACTTCAATTTCGATCTCTTCATCTTTCCAGTCTTCCATCACGGGTTGACTTACGGTAGCCTCTAAACTTCTAACAGAAACAGAATCCTCCTCTGCAAGAACTGAATTGAATTTGTCTCCACACAAGCAGGATCTAACAGAGCTCCATCTCCTCTTGTCACTCCCATAACTCCTCATCTAGTGACATCAAGTAGATAGCCAAACAACAAGATCTCCTACTCAATTCTGAGCTTACAAATTTAAAAGGACAACCTTCTAGTATTCACTGAAACTCATAAACTACTTACAGGAAGTAACGACTTCGGTAAGAAACATGACATATCAAAGCATTGGACTTAGTGGGAGCACCCAAGCATTGGACTCGAGGGGATGAACAAATAAAAGACATCATCACCACAAAATTCAGGTCATCTTGAAATCTTCAACTACTAAGACAATTCATTAGGTGCCCACAAGCTTGTTGATCCCTTTCCAAATACCCATATACCACAGACAGATTGAATTTCCATCTATTACTAGCAACAATTTTATTCTAAACCCCATATTTTTATCAGCAAATAGGATGAGGACCTATTAAAATCCATCATAAACAAGGTCAGCTTGTGATAATCAAGGCCCTAATAACATAAACCTCAAACAACCAAACAAAAACATAGTAAATAAAATTCACTAAGTTTGAAGAAGCCCCGACATATAATTTCAGTTTTAAACAACCAGAAAAAATCAAATTACACCCACTACTGAATTCAAATGAAACTAAACACAAAACCCATTACATTCAGGCATAAATGAACAAACTTGATTCATCAACAGGAACAACAAAGAGCAAAAACTGAAAAAGAACCCATAATTAAAGAGGAGGGGGTTATGAACTTATAGAGACGTAAGTGCAAGTCGGGATGACAGAGAGAGAATGGGTTTTTGAGTGATTGAAAGATGAAATTAGGGGTAATCAGATATGAAAACTGAAATTAAATCAGCTGAAAACTGAAATTAAATCAAATATGAAAACTGAAATTAAATAAAAAAAAATTAAAATTAAAAAAAAGGGTAATTTCATATCTGGAGAGTAAAATCAGATCTAGAGAGTCCGAAAATCAGATCTTACCTCTGCGTTCGATCTGGGGGTAAAATCAGATTTGAAAACTGAAATTAAAAAAAAAATAATAATAAAAAAAATTGAAGCTCTTACCTCTGCGTCCGAGCGATGAAAACCAAATCTGGAGAGTCCGAAACCAAAAACCTAAAAATTGAAGCTTCTTCTCTTCTCCTTCATATTTTCTGGCTTCGTTTGAGCTTCTTCTCTTCTCCTTCGTTTGAGTCAATGACGGTGATGGGGAGAAGGTGGAGAGGGAGAGCTTCGTTTGGGGGAGAGGGAGGGGGCCTTCTCTATCTAAGATGGAAAATGGGGAAAGGGAGAGGGAGAAAATGGAGAGGGGAGGAGAGTTTCTCTGTCGATTGAAAATGGGGAGAAAGCTCCCCATTCCCTCCTTCTTCTCCCCCAAATTTTCGATTTTCCCCCCTCCTTTTTTTTTACCACGTCACCTCCTGTACGTGGGCCCCACCCTCCCTCGCCCATTTCCTCGACATCTAGAATTACTCGACTTTTTATGGGGAGGTTTTATGTGAAGTGAACAAAAGTACTTGTACAGTTGAACTTGAATTGCAGGCTTTGAATCTGACTGAGCCTAGTGTGGGCTGGATTCCGTCATCTGAACAGACTAGCCCATTTTAAACTTTGTACTTTGTAGGACTTGGATTTTTGGGCCTTAAGGGCAGCAGACCTTTTCCTAAATATATCTTGGGCTTGTGAGTATTTTGATTGGGGCTTGAATTTGAGCTCACAACGTAGAATGTTATCACTTACGAGCTTTTATAGTTTTATCGACTCTCTTTCAATTTTCCTAGTGCTATTTTTTTTTTTTTTTTTTTTTTTTACTAAGGGTCTATTTGGTTGCATGAAAAATGGATATGAAAATTGAAACCGCTTTCATGAATTCAATTCCGATCCTCTCTTGGGACTTGGATTCACATGAGTAGAGGAAAAATAGTCTCATGAATAATCAATTTTCTTTCAATAAATAAACAACCAAACAACAAAAATTTACATAATAAGAAAAATAAAATCCATTTTCCTTGAGAAGTGGAATCCATTTTCCTTAAGAAATGAAATTCATTTCCCTTATTATGTAGATTCAGTTGTTTGGTTTCTATATACTAACAGACTGTTTTCCCATTACTCTGGGAATCCAAGTTCAAGGAAAAACCTCGAAATTGAATTCAGAACAAAGATTTCAATTTCTATTTCTATTTTATACGCAATCAAACACACCTTAAAATCTCGATGGCGAAATCTTCCCATTTTCTATTGCTTTTTTTTTTATTTTTTCATTCAATTTCTTACAGTATTAGTTGCCAACAACTCGCAACAAAAATATCAAGTTTTCCTTATGGTATACAAAATATCTGCCACAAGGCAACCACTTTAAATTGACAGGCCCCCACAGAATATGAATGCCATGTGTCCTGAAATTAGCTGTCTCCAATGTTCACCCTGGTCACCACCACCAACTTGGATCAGTGGCTTAATTTAAAATCAAATATTTTAGGTAAATATCTAAAACTGGTTTTATGAATCAATGGGTTTAAACTTTAAAGGCAGTAAAGCAAACCAACAACACCACAAACACAAACTGAGGAAGCAGGACAACACAGCACAAACGAGTCAAGCAAATCCACTCCATTTGTCATTTTAAGTTTGGGCTAATGTTATTTTATTGAATCCCTTTCAATACCAAAACCAAAGTTACTAAACAAACGTCGCAAACCAGCAGAGAAAGATAGGTGGTCTTCAGCCTAGCTACCTCCTTCCTTTTTCCTTCCCTGGTTTTTATACTAGAAAGGTCAACATTACCAAGACTACTGCAGACTTTCAACCTGTGATGACCATTGAATCAAGAAAAAAATCTAATCAGTCCGGTTCTTGTGCCTGTCAGTGTTCGGGGAGGGTGTCTATCGATTGCGAGTGCCAACTCTATCTCTTTTTATTGGCATTTACGTGTTGGACACCCTCTCTAAACACTAATTAATGCTATCTTCTCATGCTAGGTAGAAAAGTTCTTGCATCAATATTCTGAAATAGACAACACAAAACCTACATGTCAATTTTTGTTGATTAATTTACTGCTAATATAACATAAAAAAAAAAATAAATAAATAAAAAAACTTGAATGGTCTACGTCCTTTCCGAGAGGTAGCTTAGCTAGAGATCATGTTCGGTTTTATTTTGTATTCATTTTTCTTACTGAACACTCCTAGAGTAAAATATAAACCTTCACAAAAGTGAATTATGAGTGTTCTCAATCAACTATATGTGGACTTGATTGATACATTCTTTTGGGAGATTGACATAATATAAGTTCTCGCATTAATGAGAATCTTAGGAAAATGTTACTGTCAATATCATTTCATAGCAACTGCATGAATTTAAGCAAAAATACTTTCACAAAAGTAAACTTTGATTTCCCCCCATGTGATTGTCTACACTTTTTGCTGCGCTAATTAAAGTGTGCTAAAAAGTGATAGTCGGTGGGCGGGCGACGAGCAGGTGTCTAACGTTCAGAACTTAAGCGATTTTAGGTTTTGTATTATAACTTTAATAATTTATAAAAGTTAAGTATAATACCTTATCAATTACATCCAATTTAATGCCAAAATACATATGCAAAATTTAAAAATATGAAAAATTAACAATCATGAACAAAATTTATTAAAATTCAAATGACTGAAGTTGTTCATGATGGGTACTTTATACAAACTTGAATTTGTGGACAAATATTCAAACACACTTTTTTTTTCTTCAAATTGCCTGAATGACCTCAGTCATGTTTGATAAAATCTACATTACTAAAATTGGTACCGACAAATCCTTTGAGAATTCAATTAAGTAATCATCATTTGCTACATTAAGACATATACTGAATAAAATATAATTAAATTGTTTATTTCCAAAAAAGGGGAAAAAAAATAAAATAAGAACACAATCAACCTTATTAAGAAAAGAAAAAAAAAAAACTCGCCCAGACCACCTAGACCCCGCCCAGACCCCGCTTTGACTCCCCAAACCCCGCCCAGACTCTGCCTAGACCGTCCAGACCCCGTCAAGCCATTAATCTAGGCGTTTCTCTAATGCCTAGGCCCCTTTTTAGAACATTGCTTACACGTATATTATAGCAGAACTTTTCTAGAGAGCCAGACCCAATACCATCCATCATCTTAGATATGCTCATAATGACCCAATCAAACACAACCACACGGATAGAGATCGCCCCTGTCGCTGTCCTGGATCTAAGGGCCTGGCTCTCCAGATTTTTTGTTTATAACTTGTAGTCAAGGAAATTCCAACAAGGATTAATAATATTTCATGTAGCTCTATTTGAAAGAAAAATAATTAAGGGTGTGAATCATGAAAGTATATAAAACTGGTAAGAATAACATTTATGCATATTAATTGTAACAAAATAATGTAGATATTTGTATCAAAATTTGGTACAAATAACCTCGTGAAGTTTGTGATGTAATTTTGTTCGTTGAAATATGGATCTAATATCTGAAATAATTATTAGGTGAAGTTGTCAATTTTTAATGAAATGTGATATTACATAATTCAATGCTCTGCATTAAAAAAATCTAGAGAGCTGGGGCCCCTAGCGACAGGACAACGTCAGGGGGCTTCCTGTACGTGTGATTGTGTTCGATTGGATCATTATGAACATTTCTAGGATGATGGAGGGTATTGGGCCTGGCTTGGCTCTCTAGACAAGTTCTTAAAAAATTATATCATGTTCCTTGCTTTCAACTATTGTATGGTTCCAACACATTAGTTATTCAATGAAAATTCAAAAATGTTAGGAAACTTAGTTTTATAATCAGGATGATCTGGCGTGATCTTGGTAAAATGATGAAATTCTTAAAGTATTTATATGTATATCAAAATTGTAAAAAATCTCTTCTGATGATGCTATAACATCGTGATTGTAAAACAAAACTTGATTCCCTTGCTTCAGTCGTGAAAATAATATTGGTATGAAAAAATCTAAAGATTGTTCATTAAAGATGGGCTACTTTTAGAACTTGGGGAAGAAGTTCATTAACAAACTCAATTCTCACCAAATCGATTTTAGTAATCTCTTGTGCAAGCTTCATGAGTGAATATCATTAACTTGCTCCTAAATTACCTTTAAAAACTTCTCCTTTTTGTTCATAATCATGTGGCCTTCTCAATGCACACTACTTGTACACCAAGTCATTTTATGCTAGTGTCCTCCTGAAACTAAAAACCATTTCTCCTTTCTCGCCCCTTGTTTCGCGTTTCCCTCACCACCAAAAGACCACCTATATATTCAACCCAATTTGCTTGCCTCTCTTCACTCCAAACCAAAAACATCTCTCAAACCTCTTTTACAAGATCCTTCTTTCTCTCAGAATTTCATCAAACACTTTCGCACTTTCTCTCAGAATTTCATCAAACATTTTTCCATGTCGACACAAATCGGAAGTCTAAACTCATGCAACCCTACAAGCAACAACGTGGGGTGTCCACCGAACAACCACAAGGTCTCGACCATCCAGAATCACTGCTCTTCCTCCTCCACAGTGTCCTCAACCGAGTCGACACTGGGTCGACACTTGGCTCGTCGACTCGTTCAAGTCGGTGTAAATGATGTCTTCTCTGTTCCTGGGGATTTCAATCTCACACTTCTTGATCACCTTCTCGCCGAGCCAGGACTCAACCTTGTTGGGTGTTGTAATGAACTCAACGCAGGCTACGCTGCGGATGGGTATGCGAGGTCTCGTGGAGTTGGTGCATGTGTTGTCACCTTCACTGTTGGTGGACTTAGTGTTATAAACGCCATTGCTGGAGCTTATAGTGAGAACCTTCCCATTGTGTGCATTGTTGGGGGGCCTAATTCGAATGATTATGGAACCAACAGAGTTCTTCATCACACTATTGGGTTACCTGATTTCAGTCAAGAACTCAGATGCTTTCAGACTGTTACTTGTTATCAGGTACTCTGCTCTATTTAACTTCTAGTCAAATTAACTGCTTTGTTTCTATCTGTGTGATTTTCATGTTTTCAATAACTCTAGTAACTAGTAGTCAAATACCCATTTCTTGGTTCTCTTTAATTTCTATAATCTTGGATGAAATTTATTGTATCAAGAACTCTGTTGAAGAAACCCACTTTTAGTTCGCTATGGTTTAGGGTATTATTTGTTGACGAGGTTATGGGTTGGTTGATTTTCGATGAATATCTTGGTCTGTGTATCTGAACAATTTTGATGATCTTGGTTCTATCTTGGTCTGGTTATTTGTTTGATTTTGGTGAAATTTTTGATCTTGCCACTTAGAAATTTTTTATGCCCATTTCGAAATCGACTCGAAATAGTGTGGTTTGGGTGTGGGTTGGTTCATTTTTATGAAGAATTTGATTTTTGAAGTGATATTGGTTTACTTGTGGTGATCATTTTGGTAATTATGGACTCTGTTTTTGAATGTATAGGCAGTGGTAAATAATTTGGAAGACGCGCATGAACAAATCGATACAGCGATCTCGACTTGTCTGAAAGAGAGCAAGCCTGTTTATATCAGCATTAGTTGCAATCTGGCTGCAACCCCCCATCATACTTTCAGCAGGGAACCTGTTCCGTTCTGTATTGCTCCCAGGTAATTCAATCACCAATTCCTCTTTAGCCAATTTCAGAAATAATTTTCACATTTGCATGGATGAAGAATAGGAAATTTGGTTTTCTAAATGAATTAAGAGTTAATAGTTCCTTCCATGAGCTGACGACTAAATGCAGGACTATTTTAAATTCGTGACGAAAAACAAATTGCCCCAAGAGTGCTTATTTTCTTTTTTATATTCTTTACCGTGTCGGAGAGACCCTATAGAGTATAGGACATGCTAAATAGATGCCGAATTTGATTTCATCTAGTAACTCATTAGACAAGGTGAAGTGGTTTCTATGATAGATGCTTTTCCCTTTTGTTGGAGAATTGATTCAATACCATAGAGCAGCATTATAAAAAGATGAGGTTTGTGGCTTACAACTCACTTTTAGTATGAGAAAGTATCTTCTAAGTCTATAATATACACCAGAGTTTTGATCTCAAGTGGGGTAATTGTAAATTAATTGTCCATCCATCCTGTTCTCTATGTTCTGCTACCCTAGTCTTGGAAAGGTTAATATGACATCCATTGACTATTTGACATTATAATAACACATGAAGTGATTCACATTGTGGATCTTAAGTTATTCAACAACCAAAGATACCTTAGATGAATACTAGATTTGTGTGTTTGTGAAGGGAAGAGCTAATTTTATATTCTATGGTCTAAATAATGCAGAGTGAGCAACCAGATGGGTCTAGAAGCCGCTGTGGAGGCTACAGCAGAGTTCTTGAACAAGGCAGTTAAACCAGTGATGGTTGCAGGACCAAAACTTCGGGTGGCAAAGGCACAAGATGCTTTTGTTGAATTGGCTGATGCTTGTGGTTATGCAATGGCAGTTATGCCATCGGCAAAAGGACTGGTGCCAGAGCATCACCCAAAGTTTATAGGGACATACTGGGGTGCAGTGAGCACTGCATTCTGTTCTGAGATTGTTGAATCTGCTGATGCATATATCTTTGCTGGACCCATTTTTAACGACTACAGCTCAGTTGGGTATTCTCTACTTCTCAAGAAGGAGAAGGCTATAATTGTGCAGCCTGATCGGGTGGTTGTTGGAAATGGTCCTACTTTCGGGTGTATTTTGATGAAGGATTTCCTTTCAGCACTTGCTAAGAAGCTTAAACACAATCCAACTGCTTATGAGAATTATAGCCGGATCTATGTCCCTGAAGGGGTTCCTCTAAAATGTGAGGCAAATGAAGCTTTGAGAGTTAATGTCCTTTTTAAGCATATACAAGCAATGATTTCAGGTGATACTGCTGTGATAGCTGAGACTGGTGATTCTTGGTTCAACTGCCAGAAACTAAAATTGCCCAAGGGATGCGGGTAAGCAAACAAAACCAAAATCTTGCTTTGAGCACACCCTTAATGATATCCTTACATAAATGAAAATTGGCACATTGTAGGTACGAGTTCCAAATGCAATATGGATCAATTGGATGGTCTGTTGGAGCAACACTTGGATATGCACAGGCTGCAAAAGATAAGCGGGTGATTGCATGCATTGGAGATGGAAGCTTCCAGGTAATGAGCACAAGCATGGCTATATTCTGTGTAGTATTTTCTTTCGTATGGGTAGTTTTTTAATTTCTGATTGAACACGTTGCAGGTGACAGCTCAAGATATATCAACCATGATCCGATGTGGACAGAATACAATCATCTTCCTCATAAATAATGGTGGGTACACCATAGAAGTCGAGATCCATGATGGCCCCTACAATGTCATTAAGAATTGGAACTACACTGGGTTAGTGGATGCAATCCACAATGGTGAAGGAAACTGCTGGACAACGAAGGTATGATCGTTCACGCTATCTTAGATTAGATTAATTTTGTGGACACAGTCTCTGCAAAACATACAAATGACACGGTTCACATTGATAGGAACCCTGTAATAACCCCATTTGTGTTGAATTTGATGATGCAGGTGAAATGTGAGGAGGAGCTTGAGCAAGCAATAGCAACAGCAACAGGGGAAAAGGAGGACTGCCTATGCTTCATAGAGGTGATTGCTCACAGAGATGATACAAGCAAAGAGCTTCTTGAGTGGGGTTCTAGAGTTTCTGCTGCTAACAGTCGCCCACCAAACCCTCAGTAAAAACTTCAGACCATCAAGTCAACCAACCATCATATGGCTTCTAGTCAGCTTCATATTGTTCATAATTCCTGTTTTCAATTGCTCAGTTTCTCCACGATGAAATGAATTTTGTGATATTCACTTTGTTAAATATGCAGTTTTAGTTGAGTATTCTCTTTGTTATGTGAATCGATATTGGTAGGGTGTATTGGAACAATCATCAAATTGAGTGTGATGTAGCAGAATCTATCTGGGAATGAAACCGCCCTTTATGCAAAGTGTCTCTTTTGTATGTAGATGACATATTCCATGGGCATAACATTAGCACAATGGAAGTGTTGGCATTCATAATAGCATGGACAGATTTTATTGATAGTTTCCAACTCTGTTTATGGATGCAGATGATGGTTGAAAGAGAGAAAGAGAAGCTCTGAGCAATGACGACACTTGAGGTTCCCAAGTTGAACCTTTTGGACATAAAGAGCTCTAGTTTTTCATCCCCTTCGGAGAAATTGTATTTTGGTTTCACTTTTGGTGTGCAGCTGATTGAAATTACTCAAAATTTTGTCTTTCAAACATGTTATAAAAGTTTGTTACAAGAAAAACACATGCAAGTTTTTTAATCATCCCAAACCAACAGGGCAGCTGTGTGTAAACAGGATTGTGATGTTTTTAACACTTACCTAATTGAAAAATAAAAATTAAACTAAGTTGAAGTGCTCTATCTTTTCATCCACTTCTACTCGCTTCCAATGAAGCTCAAGTCTTAGCATCCCTCATTGATCCTCCCATTAGTCATTCTTATCCAAGCAAAGCATGGCATTATGGTTTGATTGCAGAAGGAGAACCAATTGTCGAAGGGGTTTGTCTACACAGCGAGAAAAGGGGCGAGGGAGGGGGTGCAGCCGTTCACCCCCCTCAAGATGCGTGAAAGGGCCTTGAGATATGCACTTTCACGCATCTTGAGGGGGATGAACGGCTTCACCCCCTCCCTCGCCTGTTTCCTCGCTCCTTTCCTCGTCATTTACATCGAGTAGAGGAGAATAAATAAATGGGTCTTTCTTTGTCTTCCCCAATCAAACACCCATTTTGTAAGTATTTTTGAGTAACCTCATTTCTATTGCTACTATGATATGCACTTCTATTGACCATGTTCAATGTAGAAGGAGACTACATATACAAATGCATTGAATCCCATAAAAACCGGATGAGAAATGTGTTAGTATGTAGCACATATATAATATGGAAAAACAGGTTCTGAAATTAAAATATTTGAGCTAGAATTATGATGGAAGAGATCAACATAAAATTACAAGAACATAAAGTAAATAAAGAACTTGAAATCGAAATCAAAGAACATAAATACTAGACCGAGGCCCATGTTACACACGGTGTCCTTAAAGCAAATTCGCCGCTCACTGAGGGTGCGTGAGGATGTCAACATCTGCCTCCCAGGGTACAATGGCTGAACAACAGTCTTTGAACACCACAAAACTACTCTGTCGAACTGAAAAAACAGCCAGAACTCTATCAAACTGACACTGGAAGGAAAAATAGTATTCTTAAGGCAAGAGTTTGATTTTTTTATTCTTTTCTGTGTTGTTTGAAGGAGATTAAGAGTCATTTATATGCATGGAGGGGAGAAACCTTTGGGTTGCATTTGACGGTTGGTTAATGGCCATAAGCACAACACTAATTGCCCATTAACCCTCAAACTAATGCACCATAAAACCTATTTAATCTGACTGCTTCAGAATATCCAAGGTTTATTTAACCCAAGGCCTACAAGGGCGTATTTTTGAGACTCAATTTCTCATTCACTCTAGCACCATTTTGGACACCCAAATTTATGAATATGGCTCGACGCATTGAAAAAAACGATGCGGGTCGCACCTGAAATTGGGTCCCAAAATGGTCCATCACAATGGGTTAATCCCATTATTTTCGAACAACCCCCCCCTCCCCCCCCCCCCCCCCCCCCCCCCACATGAATGAAATTGACAGATACACAAAGTTTTGACCAGGTGATAGAGTTCAACAACGAAAATCTTCATAGGATATGTAGGTGTCACCCCTTTGAACCGCCCCTCGCGAAAACATATTTGTCTAAACTGACTGATAAGTAGACATGAAGTCCTTGAACTGTCCATTGTACTAGTAAAGATAATATGCCTCACATAGAAATTTTTTCCTGGCATGATTCAGTTCTCACTGTTGTGTTCATTTTGGCCATGAACACCTTCCTGGTTCTGCGAGAGCTTTCAAGGATTTGAGCCCTACACAAATTCATTTAAAAGTGGCCCCATTTCTCTCTCACATAGTTCAATCTCTTAACCAAGAGTAACCCGCGTTACTTTGCACAGACTCCTGACACATAAGGATCATTAAAAGCATAGCTTAACCTTTCCTTACGGGTATCACTGTTTTATCATCATAGGGATGGAACGGGAGGATACACCCCCCACAGTAATTGAACTCAGTTTCAACAATTAGGTTGTCTCTTGAACCTAGATCTTGGAATCTCTAGTCAACAAGGTTGGGTTTCCATTGTATTGACTTACTCTTTCACGGGCTTTAAGCCCATTCCCTTGATGATTTGTTAACAAACTCTTTATGTAACCCTTTGGTTAACGTATCCGCAATGTTATCCTTTGACTTCACGTAGTCAACAAAAATAACTCTAGTTGAGAGTACTTATCTAATGATATTATGTCTTCGACATATATGTCTAGACTTACCATTATACATGTTACTTTGTGCCCTACCAATAGCAGATTGACTATCACAATGGATAGAAATCGTCGGGACAACGACTTTGGCCACTATGGAGTATCCTTTAAAAAATGGAACAACCATTTTGCTTATTCACCACACTTACCCAAAGCAATGAACAAATTCCATTGTGGCTCTTGCTATACAGTTTTGCTTAGAGGATTTCCCCGACACAACTGCACCACCTAGTGTGAACACATATCCACTAGTAGACTTCAAGTATTTCATATCAGATACCCAATTTGCATCACTGTATCCTTCTAGGACAACCGATTATCTAGAGTAATGCAACCCATACCAACGAGTATACCTCAAGTATCTAAGTACTTTGATGATTCCTTTCCAGTGGTCTGCCCCTGGATTACTCGTGTACCTACTCAGTCTGCTCATTGCATAGGCTATGTTTGGTCTTGTACAACTCATCAAGTACATTAGAATTCCTATCACCCGAGAATATTCTAGTTGAGATACACTCTCACCTTTATTCTTGGATAGATGTAAATTCGAATTTACCGGTGTTCTTGAAATTCCAAAATCATCTTTATTGATTTTTTAAAGAATCTTATCAATATAATGTGTTTGACTTAGGCTAAGACAATCTGAAGTTCTGGAAATTTTAATTCCCAGAATTACATCAGCTAGCCCCATGTCTTTTATGTCAAAATTTGAATTTAATGTCCTCTTGGTAGATTCGATCATCTTGGTATACTACCAACAATAAGCATGTTATCAACGTAAAGACACGGGATGACATAGTTATCCTTATTGCTTTTGACATAAATACATTTACCACATTTGTTGATTTTAAATCCATTTGTCGTCATAGCACGGTCAAATTTCTCATGCCACTGTTTTGGTGCATGTTTCAAGCCATAGAGGGGCTTCACCAATTTATAGATTTTTACTCTTGCCCTGGAGCAAAAAAATCCTTAGGTTGTTCCATGTTGATTTCTTCATCTAAGTTTCCATTAAGAAAAATAGTTTTCACATCCATCTGATGCACTTCATGATTTGTTAAAATTGCAATCACAAGTATCATCCTAATAGATGTTATTCTCGTCAGAGGAGAATATGTATCAAAGTAATCAAGGCATTCTCGTTGTTTGTAACCTTTAATTACAAGTCTAGCCTTGTACTTATCAATTGTTCCATCGCTTTCAATTTTCTGTTGAAAATCCACTTATACCCTGGTGCATGGTTTACAGTTTGGAGGTAAGTCAACTAGCTCCGAAGGTGAACTCGAGATCTCGATCTCTAAGGCGAGGGAGAACGACTTTCGATCAGGAAGATCAGGCGAGATCTCTCTCCCAGGGACTTCTTCGTCTCCTCAGGCGAGGTCTCTCTCCCAGGGATCTCTCGGATCCAAATCGAGGGGGCGGCGCAGGTTTCTCCGACACCGCACGCTGCTGATTCAGATCTGGTCGAGATTACCAGATCTAAGCGCATCCAGTCGGGATCTGTCGGTACGAGGAGCAGATCTGTCAAGACGGAGCAGGTCTGTCGAGGTGAGCAGATCCGTCGAGACTGCTAGCAGGCGAGGTCTCTTTTCAGGCGAGGTCTCTCTCCTCAGGCGAGGTCTCTCTTTGTCTTCTCGGGCGTGGTCTCTCTCCCAGTTGACGCTGGATGCAGGGCTAGACTCTTTTGGCTGCG
Source organism: Berberis vulgaris (assembly GCA_963556465.1). NCBI lineage: Eukaryota > Viridiplantae > Streptophyta > Magnoliopsida > Ranunculales > Berberidaceae > Berberis > Berberis vulgaris. The sequence goes on along the minus strand of OY747130.1, from coordinate 7,203,044 downwards.
ATGTCGGCGCCGCCGGCCACCATCCCTCCCTCCACGACGGGAGGACCTGGTAACGGAGGAACGGGTAAACCATCTTTCGCCCAGATTTTGGGTAAAATCTTGGTGGACGAAGTTGCGAAGGATCAGGTAGAAGGAACTCGTTTCCGCAAAGAGGGAGCGCCAGCAATTGGACTTACGGCCACAGATGAAGTACGTGGCGAAACGTTCATGGAAAAACATGTGATTGTTCTGAAGTTCTCTAGCTATCGGCCAACACTGGACGATATTCGAGACTCGATTCACAGAACTTGGGGAATCCTAGGAGATTTTTCGCTTGGTTTACTGAATCAACGGCACGTGTTAGTTCAACTTCAATCCGAGGTGGAAGCCAAGAAAGTTCTTTCGAGAGATTCCTTTTTTATTCGTGGAGTTCGGTTCAAAGCCTTCCGTTGGCATGATGGTTTCAGTTTGAAGGAGGACCCGATATCGGTGCCATTGTGGGTAGAGCTTCCTAACTTACCTTTGCATTTATTTCATCCCCCTATTTTAAAAGCAATTGTGAATTCTTTTGGTGGTTTCTTGCGGATGGATGATCATACTCGATGCCTATCGCGTCCGGGTTTTGCCCGTGTTTGCGTGGAGATGACTTTGGCAGAGAAATTACCAACTAGAGTTTGGATTGACAGGGCTAATAATAGGGGCTTCTGGCAGAAGATAGATTACCCAGGCTTCAAATACTGTGATTTTTGCTCCTTGATAGGGCATCAGGAGGATTCTTGTAGGAAAAAGTTGGGCTTACCGGGCGGTGGGAGTGTTTCTGACCTAGGTAAAGCAGCGAAGGTGGTCAAACCAACAGTCGAAACCAATACTGTTTAGCAGCTATACATACTAGTTACCAAAAAAGAACAATTGCCCATCCGCGGAGTGGGTACGAGTGGTGTAAAAAATGACAAGGGTGCGGAGCTTACCGAGGAAATTGGGGATCAGAGGCCAGTGGCCATTACTCCGGCAACGGTGGTGTTGTCCAACAAATTTGAATCACTTATAGAGATTATCGATGAAGATGAGGGTGTTCAAGAGGATCAGCAGCTAGTGGGCAAGACAATGGCTCATGACAGTGCCGCGGTTGTACCAGAATCTACGGAGGATTGCCTTTTTGAGGCAGGGTATACAGCTTCGGAGATTGAGAATGTTATTGGTCCACACACACAGTCGTTGCTACAGGAGGATGCTGTCGACTCGGGGGACACCAGCAATAGCCTTTCTAAGAATATCCTTGTGGCAGTGCCGCGAGACTTGGCCAGCGATACAGTGATGCATGCTGATTCAGGGAGGCCGAGCGATGCAACTTTCACAGCGGGGTCGTTGAGCCGGTCTGATATTCAGCCAGAACCGGTCTCGCAACAGCCAGTGCTCTACCCTTCACGAGGGGCCGTGACTTCTCCCCAGCCTGCGATCTGCCTCAAGCCAGAGGCCATGGCCTCGCCCAAGCCAGCGCCCTGCACCAAGGCAGCGGACGTGGCCTGCGCCAATGCCGCGCCATGCACCACACCAGAGAACAGAGTCTCGCCTCAGCCAGCGCCCTACACCAAGGCAGCGGAAGTGGCCTCGCCCCAGCCTACGCCCTGCACCAAGACAGGGGTCGTGGCTTCGCCTCAGCCAGCGCCCTGCAACACATTTTTCGGTGCTACTAGCACAGAGCTAGGGGATGGCATACAGGGTCAGCAAGTGCAGGAATTCTCGGATGATGATTTGCAGTCTCTGCTCAGGTTAAAGAGACATTTTGAAAAATATGTTATCAACACTTCCCCGGATTATAAAAGAGTCGGAAACAACTTGAATCAGGCCATCTCTTCGTTTAGAGCAAATAGGCTACTTCGACCGCCGAAATTGGACCTCAGTACACTCGAAAGTTCTAGTGAGGACAGTGATGACGTCAACTCAGAATCTGAGCTTGATCCACAGGTAGCGAACAATGATTTGGCTTTAGGGGCTATGTCAGACGGAAAGATGAATAAGAGGCGCCACACCAAAGATATCAGCATTTGTCCCCGAAAATCCAATAGAACTAGGACAGAAAACAAAAGGTATAAAGACTGATTTTGTCTAGGCTTGTATTGGTGCATCCTATCTTTTGTGAGGTTTTGCTTCGGCCTTTTAGTTAACCCTATTGGGTCAGTCATGTAGCCTTCGGGCGTGGATTTTTATATGAATAAAATGGGTTTTTTATTAAAAAAAAAAAAAAAAAAAAAAAAACTAGCTCCCAAGTATGATTCTGCAAGATGGAATCAATCTCGATCTGAATGATTCTTTCCACAAAGGTCCTTATGAAGAGCTTACAACTTCTCTGAAGCTTTAAGGTTCATCTTCTAGCATATAAGTCAAGAAATCTAGGCCAAAGGATTTTTCTGTCCTGACTCTTTTGCTCCACCTAGGTTCAACTTCAGATTCCTATTTTGGTTTTTGGTCCTGACTGTGTTCATTAACTGTCTCATTTGCAATCTCATGTGCAACATCATATGTTCGTTTTGACGAACTTGACTCCTCCACTAGTCTACATGGAAATACATGTTCGAAGAACGATGCATTCCTAGACTCCATTATCGTGTTCTTGTGTAAATCTGAAATCTCAGACCTATACACAAGAAATCTTTATGCACTACTATGGTTTGCATACCCAATGAAGATACAATCAACTGTTTTCGGACTTATCTTCACCTTCTTGGGTGTAGGCACAACCACTTTGGCTAGACACCCCCACATTCGTAAGAATTTATTGGAAGGTCTCCTACCATTCCACAAATCATATGGGGTTTTGTCTTCCTTCTTTCGGAGTATCTTATTTAAAAGATAATTAGCTGACATGACAACTTCTCCTGACATGTTCTGAGGCAATCCAGAACCTATTAAAATCGCATTCATCATTTCTTTTAAGGTGCGACTTTTGCGTTCATCAATCCCATTCTGTTGGGGTGAATAAGGTGCAGTGGTCTGATGTATAATTCCATATTGTGTACAAAATACACCAACTGGTGATTCATATTCACCTCATTGGTCACTCCTCAACACCTTAATTTTTTTACTTAGTTGATTCTTAACTTCATTCTTATAGAGAATAAAATTTTCTATACCGTCATCCTTGATTTTAAGCAAATACACACATCAATATTTTGTGCTATCATCGACAAAAGTAACAAAATACTTGTTACCAACTTTTTTGTACAATTTTAAATCACACACGTCACTGTGATTTTGTGTTCATTCAATCGTTCGGAATGAGGACCTTGTCAATTTGGTCTCTACAGAAGTCTGATTCTTGTGTTTTGAATATATGTGGAATGCTGGTTTATGGTCCGTGTTAATTAATTTTCTCAGAGTGTCATAATTAACATCTCCTAATCTACCATGCCACAGATTAGAAGACTCAATCAAGTAAGCAGAAGAATTCTCAATCTTATTCATCTTTGACTTAACAATCATTACATTCAGTTTGAATAGTCCCCCAATTACATAACCCCTACCCACAAACATTTCACTTTTGGACAATACAAATTTGTTTGCCTCAATAACCATGCAAAAACCATGTTTGTTGATGAGCGTTTCCATGCATCCATAACATGCTCACTTGGATACCTTGTTCACCCTTATTCACAGTAGGGGTATCTTCACTAAAAAATCTCGCAAGATTCAGGGTGGTCAGCTAGAAGAACATCTTCTCTTGCCACCTCTTGAAATTCAACCCTCCAAACTTTTCTAGCTTTTCAGCATGATTCACAGGAACCAAAACTGAGATTGTTTGGTTAGCCATCCGAGCCACAGTTGGTGCCATAGTCCCTTGATTCTCCACAACAGGGGCCTCAACAATTGTGTTTTTTGTCACTTCTGGAAGGACCACACAAAGAACTAATCAGTCATTTAGCCTTTATCAAAAGACAACATAGAAACACAACAAGTGTAATCTGTAAAAATTAATCACAATTCCATAATGCAAAGGTAATTTGTATTTGTCAAATGTCCATGTAGCCTGTCCTTCAAATTGAGAATACGTTTAAGATTGTTAGTATGTAGCACATATATAATATGGAAAACTAGGTTCTGAAATTAAAATACTGGAGTTGGAATTATGATGGAAGAGATAAACATACAAATTACAAGAACATAAACTGAATACAGAACTTGAAATCGAAATCACAAAATAGAAATACTAGACCGAGGCCTGTGTTACTCCAGTGTCCCTAAAGCAGATTCGCCGCTCACTGAGGGCGCGTGAGGATGTCGACGTCTACCTCCTAGGATACAACGACTGAACAATAGTATCTGAGCACCACAAAACTGCTCTGTCGAACTGAAAAACTGCTAGAACTCTATCACGCTGACACTGAAAGGAAATATAGTATTCTTAAGGCAAGGGTTTGACTTTTGTATTCTTTTCTATGTTGTTTGAAGGAGATTAGGAGTCCTTTATATACATGTAGAGGAAAAGACCTTTAGGTTGCATTTGATTATTGGTTAATGGCCATAAGCAAAACACTAAGTGCCCATTAAGTCTGCACTCTGAAGATTTGTGACTGACTTTATCACAATTGAAACTTTTTCCTAAGAGCTTTTGTTTCCTAGCTACTGCACCTCTAGGCCTCAGTTTGTTTGTTTTAGCATACTTAGTTTTCTTATTTGATCATTGCCCATGTTCCACAATGTTGGCCTTAGCCACAAGCGTATTGTACCCTTTGCATTCAGCACCCCTATTGTCCTCTTCAATCCGAAGCCTAACAACAAGGTCTTCAATGCTCATCTCATTTCATTTGTGTTTTAGGTAGTTCTTGAAATCCTTCCAAGCAGAAGGCAACTTCTCTATTATTGCAGCCACTTGGAAATTTTCACTAAGGACCATTCTTCTAAATGTATCTTATGCAGGATCACCTGGATCTCCTGCACTTGACTGATCACAACCTTAGAGTCCACCATTTTGTAGTCCAGAAACTGTCCTACTACAAACTTATTTACTCTAGCATCTTCTGTTTGTACTTTCTGTCCAAGGCCTCCCACAGTTCCTTAGCTGTCTTCTTTGAACTGTAAACATTATAAAAGAATCTGTTAAATAGTTCAACACATAATTTTTGCACAAAAATTTCGGAGTGTTTCCATGCATCCATACCATGCATCACTTGGATGTCTTGTTCACTCTTATTCACAGTAGGGGCATTTTCTCTAAAAAAAATCTCGCAAGATTCAAAGTGGTCAGCTAGAAGAACATCTTTTGTTGCCACCTCTTGAAATTCAGCCCTCCAAACTTTTCTGGCTTTTCAACATGATTCACAGGAATCAAAACTGGGACTGTTTGGTTGGCCATCCGAGCATTCGCTTGCATTGTTGGCCAATAGTATCCCAGTGTTAAAGCTTTGTGGGCTAATGTTCTTCCTCCTAAATGGTTTCCGCATATACCATTGTGAATCTCTCGTAGAACATAGTCACCATCATCGGGTGAGAGGCATCTTAGCAGCGGTCCTATGGCAAATCTCCTGTAGAATATCATTGTGTACCATTCTGCTCGGTTTCACATTTTTTGGGCCTCCACTTATCCGTTGGAAGTTTTCCGTTCATTATGTATGTTAGGATTGGAGTCGTCCAGTTTTTTCTGACCCGTTGCATATGCTTCTTGCACTTGATTCTTCAGTATGGAACTTTTTTATATCGTGAAGAACGGATGATCATTTTCTTCATCTCGTGACACTTCCTTAGCTAGTTCATCAACTTTTTCACTCTCTGCTCTTGCACATCGCTAAATGGTTGTAGTTTGGAAACTTTCCATCAACTTGGTAGTCTTTTGATGGTAGACTTTCATTTGGGCATTTTTGACTTGGAATTCGCCTCAGCTGATTGACCACCAATTTGGAGTCAGTGAAGACTCTGATTTCTTTATTCCCAAGTGTTTGGTCAACTGCAACCCAACTATTACTGTTTCGTACTCGGCTTCATTGTTTAAGGCTTTGAAACTAAATTTTATTGCCTTTTCGAATGTCACACCTTTCGAATTATACTTGATTATTCCAGCTCTACTTCCTGACTCGTTGGATGTTTCGTCACAACAAAGGATCCATTCGTGAATAACTCATTTGATTTGTTCATGTCCGTGATTGCTGTCTAGTTTTGTTCGTTGCTGCCCATAAATTCAACGATGAAGTCCGTTAATGCTTGAGCTTTTATTGTGGTTTTAGGAGCGTACTTGATGTCGAATTGCCCAAGCTTTATCGCCCATTTCACCATCCTTTCGGATAGTTCTGGTTTGTGCAATACTTACCGAAGTGGTTGTTCGGTCATGACAATGATGGGGTGAGCTTGAAAATATGGTCGTAGCTTTCTTGAAGATACGATCAGGACGAATGCTAGTTTCTCCAAAGTTGAGTAGTTAATCTTTGCATCTGTAAGTGTTTTGCTGACGTAATATATAGGCCTTTGTGCGCCCTTATCCTTTCGTATAAATGTTGAGCTTATCGCATGGTCGGACATTATGGACAAGTATAAATACAGTGTTTCTCCCGTGTTCGGTTTTGACAGCATTTTTGTGTTCCCCATGTATGCCTTCAGGCATTGAAAAACATTTTCGCATTCTTCATTCCATTTGAACGTCTTATTTCCTTTCAAGATTTTGAAGAAAGGCAGACATTTGTCTGATGACTTGAAAATGAATATGTTCAAAGCTATTATTTTGCCATTGAGGCTTTGCATGTCCTTTATGTTAGTTGGTGACTGCAGATTGAGAAGTGCTTGTATCTATTTTGGATCAGCTTTGATTCCTCTTTGATTGACCATGTGTCCGAGGAATTTCCTTGATTCTACTCCAAACGTACATTTCTCCAGATTCAGCTTCATTTTGTAACTTTGGAGTTGGGAGAAGGCATGTTCAAGGTCTTTGATATGGTTTGCTCTGCATAAGCTTTTTACTAGCACATCATCAATGTACACCTCCATTGTCTGGCCTATCTGGTCTTTGAACATTATTTGACAAGACGTTGGTACGTAACTCCTGCATTTTTCAGTCCGAACGACATCACTCGGTGATGGTACGCACCTCTTCTTTTATGAAAAACGCCTTTCTTGGTCGGGCGGGTGCATCTATAACTGATTGTAACCACAGTATGCATCCATGAAGCTAAGAAGTTCGTGTCTCGCAGTAGCATCCACTATTTGATCTATACGAGGGAGTGGGAAACTATCTTTCGGGCACGCTTTGTTTAGATCAGTGTAATCTACACTAGGGGTGGGCATCCCATCCCGTGACTCTGATCCCGTCCCGATTTATTTGGATCCTTTTGAGATTGATTAAACTCATCCCGATCCCGTCCTGTCCCGTCCCGATCTAGAGCGGGATGGAGATTTTCAATCCCGCCCATCGCATCCCGTGCTGAACTTACTTATTTAATATTTATTATTATTAATTTAAATCAAGCTACTCTTTTTAAGAAATTTTTATGATGAGTTGAAATTAAATCAAAACATATATCGTTTGAAAACTTGCTTGAGTTGATTTTCTTTGTTTAGATAGAAATTTTAATTTGAATATTTTAGGTCAAATAGAACTAATGAAAATTTATGTTTTTTCACATTTTGGATTGGTTATAGGACAATTATTCTTGAAAATAAATGCAAATGATGATTTGGTTTAGTTTTGCACTATGAGTTATGTTGTTGGAAATTTGGTCAATGAGCAAAAATTTTCATTTTTGAACATATATTAAGACAACTTGAGAACTTATATCATTCATACAAGATACAATTAGGAGTATATGAGATGAAATTTTATATGACATTTTATATTGTTATGATGAAAATTTATGTACATGAATAAGACATTATTGGCATGTGAGCTGAGATGAATTATTATTATTATTCTTCATTTGAAAAGTATTTAGTACATGTACATTCCGTCCCGAACCCATTTGGGATGGGACGAGGTTGGGATGAGGTCTATCCCATCCCGGTCTCGAACAAACGAGATGGGATAGGGATGAGGTCCATCTCGTCCTGTGCCCACCTTTGATCTATACATACTTTCCACTTGTCGTTCTTATTTTTCACCAAGACTGTGTTAGCTAGCCAGTCTGGGTAATGAGATTCCTTGATCATTCCTGCCGTTATTTTAGACGATGCACCTCCTCATTTCTTGCTTGATTGCGTTCTGGGTAATTGGCCTTCTTTTCTGTTGGACTAGCTTATTGTTCGGATTGATTGCAATCTGTGAGTAATTACAGAGGGATCGATTCCCACCATGTCTTTCATCATCCAAGCAAAAATGTCTTGGTTATCCTTCAGTAGTTGGATAAGCTTCATGGCTAATTCTGGGTGGATTTTCGTGCCAATCTGAACTACTTTGCCTCCCTCTCCATCGTCCAAGTAGACTACTGTTGTTTTTTTCTTCTTCTGGTTGTCCAGTATTTGATCAATTTTTTGGACTAATTGGAGCCATATTGTCATCCGGGAAGTCGAGGTCCATTCAACCAGGTCGCTGCAGCTGCTCCTCTGGTCGTTGCAGTGATTGCTATCTGTGTGGAGCTTTCATTGCTGCATAGTGACATTCACGTGCAACTGTCTGGTCTTCTTTGATTATCCTGACGTCGTCGTCGGTATGATACTTTAGGCATTGATGCATGGTAGTGAACACTGCACCCATTTCGTGTATCTAAGGATGTTCGAAAAGCATTTTGTACGCCAATGGAGTGTCGACAACAAGAAAATCCGTCAACAAGACACGTTGTCTACCCGGTTCTCTCGCTTTGACTGGTAATTGGATCATTATGAGTGGACGACATTGTTCTCCGTTGAAACCAACCATTGGTTGATCATTATGTGAGAGCATTTCTTCAATGAATTGCATCTGATTGCCTTTAGTTTCCACCATAAGTAGTGGTCGTGGTGGCAAGAGACCACTGAGTTGTTCCACCAAGATTTCATCTTCTCTGCTAGGGTTGGGTGATCGAACCAACCGTTATCAAATGAAAAGAGGCGAGTGCTGCCACCAATAGACAAGTTCGCTAGCATAATCGCATGATGGTCAGAACCTGCTGCTCCCTTGACCATTCAACTTTATCACCAAATTTAACAATCCAATCCATCGAAGCCAAAAGTATATCAAGTCGACAAAGAATAAGGTGCTCTGTTTGATTTGGCCACATGAACTTTCCCCCTTTCAGATTGAAATCAGCGACTTCCACTTCATTAATGAGCTGATTGAATTTCTGCATACTCATGGACCTCTTTTGCAATCTTTTTTTTGCATTCATGTGATGAACAACATTGAACTTGCTAATACCCACAACGATTGCACCCAGCCAGCAATGTCATACAGTTCTTCCCAAAAGCGCTTTCTCAGCGACGGATCACACGAACCATAAATGTTAGTCTCTGACCAAAAGGAGTTGTCCGAGAACATTTGGAACTGAATAGAAAGTGATCATAAATGTTAGTCCCTGACCAAATGTTAGTCCCTGACCAAAAGATCAGCATCCCAGATAGCTAATAGACCTCTTGATTTGCCAGTATATTCCACCATAGCCCAATCAAAAGAGTTATCACCCACAACTTTCTGATAAATTCTCTAGAGCATCTCTCAAATTTGGATTCCTGAAATAAAACAAGATCCAGACGATTATCTGAAATTAATCTGCGGCAACCCCTTTGCCTCTCAGAATTCCTGAGCCCTCTACAGTTCCACGAAAGATTTTTGAGTTTCATGACGGATTTTCGACCCCGAGGTTGTTGCACATATCCATTGCTATGTCAGATACCGAACCCTGCGTTGTAGCTTGAACTATACCTAAAGCCTTTTCTTCATCCCGACTGAGGTCTATTGCCACTGCTAAGCCAATTTCTTTGAAAGTCGAACGATCGGATGCCTCTTCTTGAACCAAATGACAGTAAAAAAACATAGAGCACTTTGCTGTCATCAACCCTAGAACCAACCCTGAAGACTACTCAGAAGCCTATTCGCTAAGAGGAACAAAACCTAAATGGTTCGTCCAAGAGACCTCAAAGCTTGGGGGAGCGCCTATGTGGTCCGGTGTGGACAAGCAACTCTCCAAACCATGGACTCCAACACTTTGTTTTGCTGGCGGCTCAAAACCTAGCGGATAAGTAAGAGACACCGAACACTCCTAAGTCTGGTTGGAAGGCTCGCTCCTTATAACCCAACAGGGGCGCTACAGCCCTTAAGTTCCACCCGCCCTGCTTTGTTGGATGAGCCTGATTTAGTGCATCTTTGTTTAAGCATGAACCTGGATCTGGTTGGAAGTAAAAAAAAATTAGCCCATTCAACAGCTTTGTGACGTTGACTTTTCTAGCCAGCTTGCGATCCCTGTTGGCCTGTATGGACATCTTGGTCAATAAAAGGGTCCAAGTTGAAGACATCTTCCTCCACAGCTTCTAAGACCTTCCAATAATTTCCAGATGCATGTTAATCATTAAACTGTGCCAGATTTTGCTTCAAATTTGACATGGGCCTTTGGCAAGGTGAAAGCCTAACAATACCCTTGTCTTTGTCCTGCTGAGTTGGGCGAGCTGACTCGAAGATGGATTGCCCACTTTACTCACTGAGCCGGAGAGAGAAGCCGAGAAATGGGAAAACATTAGAAAACTGTCAAAAAATGATTGATCACTCAATGTCAGAAAAATCTAGTTGCAGGCTCCTTCTGCTCCTCACAAGAGGTCACATGTAGTGAGTGGCGAAGACCATGAAAGCTTTGTGGCCATTGGGAAGAGCAATAGGGGCCCATTGAATCACCGAATAGAGCAATTGTATCACCGATCTCACATCGTTCTCTCCTGCAACTAGATCTGCATGAAGATGATGATTTCCCCAAACTCGAGACAAGAAATCAATACGGGAATCAAGGTGGAAGAGGCTGCTGCAAGTGGGCCCTTACTGGCATAAAAAATAGGTCGAACACGTGGAAGATTGGTGGTCACTACCTCGACAAATGTTCTATTGCACAATGGGGGGACAGCTCCGACTTTAGCAAAGGGGGATCCCCATCTTTGTTAACTTGTTGTATGGGAAATGGCTGATTCACCTTTTTTAGAACCACCTCCTTCAGAGTTTGAATGAGTTGTTTCCAACCCTTCCCTTCCACATCAGCTGGCACCCTCAGAGTTTTAGACCCTGACCCCCAACCCAACATAATCGAAAGGAAAACTCCTCTATTGGCCTCTTTCACCACCATAACCCATCTATTGTTGATCTTTCAACTAGTTGAGAAAGTGTTGGAACCTGATTCCACAACTTTCTTAAGCTTAAAACCAATCCATTCTCCCATCTGTAATTCAACAAAAACTTTGCTTCTAACCTAGAGTTCGATTAAAACAACAACAAACCTCTTCTTGACCTTTGAATCAAATTCTTTCTCATCAATTTTCAACAAAAAAATTATTTTCGCTTTCGAAACCCATCTCACAAGATTAAGCAAATTTGAACAAGTATATAAGCATCAAATAAATAAATAAGATACAAAAAACTGAACCCTTGCCAGAAACACTGGTTGCAGTGAATCCGACGAGAGTTCGACTGCCAAGTTCAAGTTCCTTCAAAAAAGATCTGTACCGCCCCGTTCAAGTTCTCGTTCAAAACCCCACCGTTCAAAAACCCATCACGTCTATTTAGATTTGGTATTGTCGTTCGCTGTTCAGATCTGCTCTCATCGTTTAGATTTGCTCTCACCATCCAAATACTCTCACCGTTCAGAAATCGATCATGTCCGTTCAGTCTGCTCTCGCTGTTCACCTTCCAAATCTTCTCTCACCATCCAACAACTCTCATTCTCACCGTCCATTCTCACTCCCTTAATGCTTCAGAGTCATGATATTAGGAATATTAATTTATGTGCTCTACTATTTAGTCTGTTAGTTGTCCGGGTCAATAGCATGTTTTGTTGTTTTACCTAGTCTTTAGGATAGTACGAGTTTTCAGTTTGTTTTGCACGTTGTGATTAGTGCCACCTTTTTGGCTAGAACGTTGGGTTGAATTGCCTATATATAAGCTGATTGTTTAATAGAATGGCACTGTAGTTGAGTACTTTCTCTTGCATTTCATTTTGTTCTTAGCTTTAATTTATTTATGAGTTCTATTTCTATCAGTGGTATCAAAGCCAGAGAGCGATAGAAAGCTTGTAAGTAAGTTTTTAAAGAGATAAAAAAGTGTGAGTGAAGAAAGTGAGTCTAGAAAGTATATCAAGTTGAGGTTGTAAGAGTGAGTTGTTAGAATTGTAAAAGTGAGGGTCGTAAGAATACAAACAAAGTAAGCAGTAGCTTCATTTTTGTATTGCAGCAACTAGCAATTCTCATGGCCACTGACAAATTTGTTCAACCTTCAATTCCTCGCTTTGATGGTCATTATGGCCATTGGAGCATGTTGATGGAGAATTTTCTAAGATCCAAGGAGTACTGGCAGGTTGTTTCTGATGAAATTAGAGAACCAATAACTGGCACAACATTGTCTGATACACAAAGAACAGAGCTAGAAGGGCAACGACTGAAAGATCTCAAGGCGAAGAATTATCTTTTCCAAGCTATTGATCATTCAATCTTGGAAACCATTCTTTGCAAGGACACCTCCAAGCATATTTGGGACTCCATGAAGAAGAAGTATCAAGGATCAGCAAGAACAAAGAGGCAACAACTTCAAGCAATTCGTCCAAAGTTCGAAACGCTACGGATGAAATCGGGAGAGTCGGTTACAAATTATTTTTCACGAACGATGGCAATCGTTAACAAGATGCGGATTCACGGTGACAAGACGGAGGATGTCACTATCATTGAGAAGATTCTTCGATCCATGACACCAAAATTCAATTTTGTTGTCTGCTCTATCGAGGAAGCCTATGACATTGAGGAACTTTCAATTGACGAACTGCAAAGTTCCTTCCTAGTTCATGAAAAAAAATCAACCAGCAGGAGAAAGAGGAGCAAGCATTGAAGGCCTCAACAAAAATTCACTCAACACCGAGAGGAGATAGAGGACGAGGCAGAGGAATGATCATGGCAACCAACAACAACAATACCGTCAACACCAAGAAAATCAATTTCAAGGAAGAGGACGAGGAGGCCACCACTCAACAACTCATAGACCAAAGTCAACAGAAAATTCCAATGTTGAATGCTACCGATGTCATAGATATGGCCATTATCAGTCAGAATGTCGAACTAATTTGAATAGGCAAAATGGAGAAAGAACTAACTTTGCAGAAAAAAGAGAGGTGCCTCTTTTGATGGTGTGTCACGTGAATGAAGAAACTCAACAAAACATGTGGTATTTAGATACTGGTTGCAACAATTACATGTGTGGAGATAAGAAGGCAATCTCCGACCTAGACGAATCTTTTCGCAACACTGTCAAGTTTGGTGATAACTCCACTGTATCTGTTTTGGGAAAAGGAAAAATTACTCTCCAGACCAAAGAAAACTCCACCCACACTATCTCTAATGTTCTTTTTGTTCCAAATTTAAATACCAACTTGCTTAGTGTGGGTCAGCTACAAGAAAAGGGGTATAAGATTTCTATCAAAGATGGAGTATGTCGAATCCAAGATACAAAGTTGGGCTTAATTGCTCAAGTTAACATGACTGCAAATCATATGTTCCCGCTTTATCTCCAGAACACCACTCATTCATGCTTCTTAGCAAAACTGAAGGATGCGACATGGCTATGGCATTTTCGCTATGGTCACCTGAATTTTGGCGGATTGAAGACTCTACAGCAGAAAAATATGGTGACTGGTCTTCCTCAGATTACTGCTCCATCTCAAGTTTGTGAAGAATGTGTTGTTAGCAAACAACACCGTTCTCAATTTCCGCAAGGAAAATCATGGAGAACAAAGAAGAAATTGGAGTTGATTCACTCTGACCTTTGCTGGCATATAAATCCATCTTCCAATGGAGGTAAAAGATATTTGATCACCTTCATTGATGATTTTAGCCGAAAAACATGGGTGTATTTTTTGTAGGAAAAATCTGAAGCTTTTGCTGCATTTAAAAAATTATAAAGTGCTTGTTGAAAAAGAAGTTGGCAGTCCAATAAAAGTTCTTCGCATTGATCGTGGTGGAGAATACAACTCACATGAATTTGCAAATTTTTGTGAGATCCATGGAATTAAGAGGCAACTTACAGCAGCTTACACGCCTAAAAAAAGGGGTGTGCGAGAGGAAAAATCGCACAATTATGAACATGGTGCGAAGCATTTTAACAAGGAGTGGCGTTCCAAAAAGTTTCTGGCCTGAAGCAGTCAACTGGAGCATTCATAATTTGAATAGAATTCCCACACTTGCTATTCAAAATATGACACCGGAGGAAGCATGGAGTGGATGAAGATCGACGGTAGATTATTTCAGAATTTTTGGGAGTGTTGCCTATGCTCGTATTCCAGACGAGAAGAGGAAAAAGCTAGATGACAAGGGAGAGAAATGCATTTTTCTTGGTGTTAGTGATCAATCAAAAGCGTATAAGCTTTACAATCCTAATACTAAGAAAATTATTATCAGTCGTGATGTCGTTTTTTGATGAAGAAAGGATTTGGCCATGGAACAACAATGTTGTTAAACAACTAATACCTATCAACCTTGATGAAGTTAACGAAGAGGAGAGGCAGCAGCCGGCGGAAAATGATCAACAAATTCTACCAGATGGTCCAGTGGATGTTCCAAGCTCGTCAACAGCAGCAGAAAATGAAAAACAACCTCAACGTGTTAGAAGAAGACCTGCATGGATGACCGGTTATGAGGTAACTGGAATTGACCAATCTGAGAACCCACTTACACATTTTGCTCTATTTTTCGACTGTGATCTTACAGCTTTCGAAGAGGCTATCAAAGAATCAAAATGGCAAAAGGCGATGGATGAAGAAATTGCAGCCATTGAACGGAACAACACTTGAGAGTTGACTGATCTTCCAAGAGGGCACAAGACAATTGGTGTCAAGTGGGTGTACAAGACAAAGTTGAAAGAAAATGGCGATGTCGACAAGTACAAGGTGCGCTTAGTAGCTAAAAACTATAAGCAAGAGTTCGATGTCGACTACAAAGAAGTATTTGCTCCTGTGCAAGGTATGATACAATCAGACTGGTGATTGCATTGGCAGCACAAAACTCATGGCTTATCTTCCAGTTGGATGTGAAATCGGCATTTTTACATGGTGACTTGGAAGAACATGTATTTATTGATCAACCTCCTGGATATGTGAAGTTTGGAAATGAACATAAGGTGTATAAATTAAAAAAGGCACTATATGGTTTAAAACAAGCTCCTAGAGCTTGGTATAGTCGTATAGATGCTTATTTTTCTAAGGAGGGTTTTATAAAATGTCCATATGAGCATACACTTTTTACAAAGATGGGAGATGGGGGGCAAATGCTCATTGTCTGCTTATACGTAGATGATCTTATTTATACTGGAAATGATAGTGCCATGTTTGACAAATTCAAGATGTCCATGATGGTTGAATTTGAAATGTCTGATCTTGTAATGATGCATTATTTTCTTGGTATTGAAGTGGTACAATCTGCTCTTGGGATATTTATTTCTCAAAAGAAACATGTGCCAAAAATCTTAGGTAGGTTTCAAATGAAGAACTGTAATTCTGTTAGCACACCAATTGAAGTGGGTTTGAAGTTAATCAAAGATCTTGAAGGAAGGAGGGTTGACAGTACCCTTTACAAGAAAATTGTGGGAAGCTTGATGTATTTGACTGCCACAAGGCCTGATATAATGCATGTTGTTAGTCTTATTAGCAAGCACATGGAGTGTCCTCGAGAGATGCATCTTTTGGCTGCCAAAAAAAAAATTCTTCGGTACTTGCAAGGTACTTTAGAATTTTGGCTATTCTACAAGAAGGGAGAAAAGTCGGATTTGTTTGGTTTCACTGACAGTGATTATGCCGGAGATTTAGACGATCGAAAGAGCACTTCTAGATATGTTTTCATGCTTGGCTCGGGAGCTATTTTGTGGTTTTCGAAAAAGCAAGCAATTGTCACTTTGTCAACAACTGAAGCAGAGTACGTAGCTGCAACAGCCTGTGCATGTCAAGCTGTTTGGTTGAAGAAAATTCTTAGAGAGCTAAACTTCAAGCGACAAGGCCCCATAACAATTTTTTGTGACAACAGCTCTGCCATCAAAATCTCTAAGAATCTTGTTCTACATGGAAGAAGCAAGCATATAGATGTGAAGTTTCACTTCTTGAGAAACCTGACAAATTAAGGAGTCATTGATCCCATCTATTGCAAGAATGAAGACCAAATTGCTGATATAATGACCAAGCCCCTCAAGTTGACATTATTCGTGAAGCTCAGAAAATTGCTTGGTGTCTCCACTTTGGAAGGTCGAGTTTGAAGCAAGTTCACAGCTAATATTTCTTAAACTGAATGTTGGATAATTTTTAGTTTAAGGGAGGGATTATTAGGAATATTAATTTATGTGCTCTACTATTTAGTCTGTTAGTTGTCCGGGTCAATAGCATGTTTTGTTGTTTTACCTAGTCTTTAGGAGAGTACGAGTCTTCAGTTTGTTTTGCACGTTGTGATTAGTGCCACCTTTTTTGCTAGAACGTTGGGTTGTATTGCCTATATAGGCTGATTGTTTAATGGAATGGCATTGCAGTTGAGTACTTTCTCTTACATTTCATTTTGTTTTTAGCTTTAAATTATTTATGAGTTCTATTTCTATCATATGATGCAGCACAAACAAAAACAATCTAAAATCCACTAGAAAAGATAAAACATAAAAGTTTCTCTGAATAATAATTTGATTGAATAATCGAACAATCATGAAAGCAATTTAAAGACATAACTCAACCTTTGGATTGTCCTAAGAGTCTTTGAAAAATCAAATCTACAATTTTATACGTCATTTCCCTTTTAAAAAAAGGTATTGCATACCTCATTCGAAACTGAGATGCAAAATCTGTAATCCTTTTGACGAGTCGTCAAGTAAAAGTATATACAAGATGAAGGTTATTGCAGCTGCTATGTTGATTATGTATATTGCAATGAATTCCCTGAATGTCACCACAGTAAGACATTTAGCATCTTTTATATTTTTATTGATCACATCCACTGGATGACCTGGTATCATAACTGTATTAACCATTATTTGCAGAACTACATAGTTTCCACCACGAAACCAACTAACACCACGAAACCATTTGTAACATATATAAGAAGCACCTATATTTTATGGACTCATCAAGGAACACCTACATGTTCCCTTACAATAACAAAGTGCTAGCTCAAAATTTCAAAATAAACAATAGAACAGTTCTAAGTGCTAGATTTACCAACTCATCATCATCAAGCAAATACCTCCAAGCAAGAAATTAATTCAACTGGTTTACAAGGCATGTAAAAGAAGGAAATACTGCAAATACCTAAGAGCATCATCAACACTCAAATATCTCCAACTCATCACATTCATCAGTCCCACACTCACTTTCTCCAGCTTCATCATCTTCTTGAATCCAAGTCCTAATTCTGCAACGGTACCGCTTGGTGTACCCGTACCACTCGCGCATGGATGCGGAAGCTCTTCGGAGAACCACCTCTCCCCACCACCACTATCACCACCAGCAACAAACCTTCCTTTCCCCTTGCAATCCATAACCAAGAAAATACCCCTCCACCCCTTCAACACCACACTAAAACACACCCTCATCTCATCATCATCCAACACTCCCACTTTTTCCTCTTCATCACCATCACAAGTCACATTGATATCAAACCGAAACACGTCAGGGCATTTATCATAATTGAGTTCTTCTCCGCATTGGGTTACACTCAAAACGTTTGAACTAGTTCTAGTATTGAAAATGTTGATGGAGAAGATAAGGTCGGAGATTGATATAGTTGGTGGAGGAGGCTGGCAAAGACGAGATTTGGATGACAGATAGGCTAATGAGTAGAGGTGGCGGTATGAAATAGTGGGGTAAGAAAGATGGACGTAGGAAAAAGAAGGGTGGTGAGTGAAACAAAGAGTTTTCCATAGGTGATCAGAGGACATGGAGATTGCCCATGATTTGCACACACATGAAGCAATTGCTAGGGTTTTGGGATCCATGTATTGAGATATAAGGCCTAGTACTTCCCATGGAAACATAAAGGAAGAACTACTACTAGGGTTTATGGTGGAGTTCATCATCATCATAGATTTGCTGCTAGTTTGTATACGTTTGATTGGTGTTTGAGATATGTAAGAGTTGCTACGTTGCATGACTGTGTATGTGGAGGGTGACGGAGGTGACGCGTGTAGAGCTGAGGACAAGTGTGTTGTTGGTGTTGGACAAAACTGAGAAAGAAAGTAGAGGATGGGATGCGGTGGTTGGTGGTGGTGGTGGTACTCAGATCGAATTATGCAAGGCGGAGGATGGTTGTTGGTGGTGGTGCTAAGAAAAATTTGCAAAAGATATACAAGCAAGAAAACAACCCCAATCCGTAATATGGGATTGGCTGAGGGGAAGAAAAAAAAGCTCGAAGCTCGGACCGGAGAAACCACAAGTACAATGCGATGAGGAAGAAGAGAGAATCGTGAAGAAACAAGTGTAATTTCATGGCTCAAATTTGTTCAAACAAGTGCGAAATGGAAAGGGATGAATCAGCAGCATATTAATAGATGAAATCATGAACCTAATCCCACTAGCAGTAGAAGTTGATGTCCTAGTCCTGATGGAGGGAAACAAGAGTTGTAATCCTGATTAACTTAGAAGATGATCGGAGAGTCCTTGAAAATAAATAGTTCTTCAATTAGGTAAACAAAATTAATTTCATGATTTACTATAATTAATAGTTGTTAGAGAATGAATGAAATAAACAACAATATGTTAGAGAAAGAAGGAAATCAACAACTATCTAGTATATCCTAACATAATATTTGTCAAGATATTCTTCTAATCTAGGTTTATTTTATTTGATATGTATTTGTTTCTAAATGTACTTTTAGTTTAGGTTATATAAATCCATGTTGGGTCTCTTGTAAGATATTCAATCAATATGGTTTTCTTCTTCTTCTAAACTTTACATGGTATCAGAGCAATTTTGGTGACCTAAACACAAATCCAATTCCGAGCGAGACAAAATCATCCAAGGACACTGTGAACATACCAGGCGCCACCCCGTTTGACAACCCCAATCATCCATACCATTTGAACCACTCAGATCAACTTGGCATGATCCTCGTATCACAACCACTGGGTGAGGATAGTTATGGCACATGAAAACTTTCCATGACCATGGTGTTAAGTGCCAAGAACAAGTTATGTTTCGTGGACAGATCAGTCACAGAGCCTAATGTTCAATCCCCCACCAAGCACGCACAATGGAATTGTTGCAATAGCTTGGTAAAATCACAGTTGCTCAATTCTATCACCAAGGAGATTGCAGGAAGTGTGATTTACTAAACGTATGCATACGAGATTTGAAACGATCTCAAAGAACGTTTTGCTCAAGTCAACAATGTTCAAACCACTGAGAGCAAAGCGAATAACGTGGGCAATGCTTCTACCCTCTCTGTTCTCTCAGGTACAGTTTTTTTCATCTAATTGCTCAATGCATTGATGATATGGATCCTTGACAGTGGTGCCACAGACCACATGATTTCATCCCACATAGCCCTTATTTCCTGTAAGCCAATATTTAATCGCACAATGAAGTTACCAAATGGTACGCATGTCATTGTCACTCATTAGCACCATGATATTATCACCAAATTTATCCTTAAGAGTGTTCTCTATGTTCCATTATTTCAATTGAATCTAATTTTTGTCAGTGAGCTTGTTTGTTAGTCTCTTTGTCTCACCCTTTTCTTCGATCATTTTTGTGTCATACAGGACCTACGTTCGAGGATGACGATTGGGATGGGAACTGAGAAGGACGACCGCCACTTTCTCAACCACCCGACTATTTCATATTCGGTACACTCTATCCAAACACTCGCCTCTCATCCTCTTTTGCACAAGGGTCTCAGGCACCCCTCAAATAAAGTATTACTTCATTTACCTTTTCCTGTTGCATCTTGCATTGATTTTTCTTGCACCATATCTCCTCTTGCAAAACAAACTAGGTTGTCATTTCCAATTAGTTCAATAAAATGCGTAGCTTCTTTTACCTTATTGCATATTGACATCTAGGGATGGTATCACGTCCCTGCTCTCACTGGTGCAAGTTATTTTCTAATAATCATTGATGATTACACCGATGCACTTGGATCTGATGAAACACAAGTCTGATACACGAGATTTGTTCATTTCTTTTATCAATTTTGTTCACACACAATTTTCTGCTTCCATCAAAACAACTCGAAGTGACAATGGCCCAGAGTTTAATTCATACTTTCTATTCTCAAAAGGGTATTGATCATCAAGCTAGTAGTGTTTTCTGTCACGCCCTGATCCCAAGACACTTAAATACCTCAAAAATCGATTCTCGACTCCAAAGGCCTAAATTTTTTTTTCCTCTTAGCCTCTTACTTACACTACTTGCCATGGTTACCCATGCTAGCACACAATAAAATAAAATAAAACCATCAATTTATATAAGGTGGCACTAACACCCAAGTGTTTCCATTTCCATTCAAAAACACCTAAGTCACAACGACTTACAAAACTCAAAATACTCAAGATTTGAGAACAAGCCCTACCTCTCAACTGTACAACCCCGCAGACGACCACTCGCTCACTTCGCGTCTCCTGCAGCACCACTTCCAACAACAACACCTGCACCCCTTTATGGGTACACACATTTTCCACAAACAAACAAATGAGTTAGCACTAGCTGGAATGAATAGAGCTAATACATCTATCTCAATTAAAATGCATAAAATCAACGAAGACAAATCTACAAGAGAAACATAAATTGGCAATGCATTCAATCATGATGTAACTGCGGACATGAAAAGCAACATGAGTTCAAAACCACATATTTTCCCACAATCGCATACTCCATCGTGCCGAGCATGTCTCACCCTGACATGCCTCTATACACATGCTAATACCACTTCTGGCATGTATGTTCCCAAGCGGGTGCCGCCTCTAGGACATACATATCGCCACGGAAGACCGGTCGTGTGGCCCTATCACAAAATATAGCGCACGTTGAGGAACTATCAACCCGAGAAAAACAAACCCCATTCTCTAGGCCACGTATGCTATTCCCTTTCGCATCATACCTAGTGTCGAACGGGTGATATGCACCGAATACAGTATGCATATCCACCTGACATGCACCAACCATTTATGCATGCCTTTTGATGTGCATCGAACATAGTATGCACACATCCCTGATATGCCCCCTCCACATTAGGCATATCCACCAAACACAGTATGCATATTCATTTGACTAGAGTTGTGAAAAAAATATTGTTTTTAAATGATGGAAGTCAATTACGGAATTCATAACTAAAATAGACATATGACTACTACGCTACATGCCTTGGATACTCAATCATACAATCACTGTCATTTCACAGTTTAAAGTAGAAATCATAATTCTAACTAGCTTTTACACATCCATGCAATTATATGCAATGTCAGCAACTAACATGGTAAATTTTCCTACTACATGGCATCACAATATATTGTTTCCCAAATATTACGCTATACATAACATAGCCACTGAAACCGACATCCATATCACAAGCTAACCACCACAATATTCTGAATATTGCTCAAACAAGCATCCAAATTTTAATCTTCATAATAGCCGATAAAACATCGAATCAACAAAATTTCCCTTTTTTTTGGAAGACTTTGAAAACTCGAGAACATTTGTTTTTTGAAAAAAATGAAATGTAAGAAGAGTTCGCACTCACCATAGTGGAAATGGGTTTCCATAACCCAGATCCTACTAGCCTAAGCTCCAAATTCATGGATCAGCGAATTAACGGCTCTGGAAGCTCATCAAAACTGCAAAAAGAGTTTCAATTTTCTAAATTCGTCTAGTTGTTTTCCTGGCTCGTTGCACATGCTTCTTGCAATTGATTTTTCAGTATGGGACTTTCTTGTTTGTGATGAGCAAATTATCATTTTCTTCAGCTCGCGATGCTTCCTTAGCTAGTTTGTCAGCTCTTTTACTCTCTGCCCCTGTACATCGCTCAATGGTTGTAGCCTGGAAACTTTTCATCAACTCGGTAGTCTTCTGGTGCCTTCAATTTAGCATCTTTGACTTGGAATTCGATGTTCAGCTGATTGACAACCGATTTGGAGTCAGTGAAGACGTTGATTTCTTTTATTCCCAAGTGTTTGGCCAAATGCAGTCCAACTATCACTGCTTCTTACTCGGCTTCGTTGTTTGAGGCTTTGAAACTGAATATATCACTTTTTCCAATGTTATGCCTTTCGAGTTGTAAAAAATTATTCCAACTTCGATTTTCGACACGTTAGATACTCTGTCACAACAAAGTATCCATTCGTGAATAGTTCGTTCCTCTTCGTGATTGCGGTCTGGTTGGCATTCGTTGTTGCCCATGAATTCAACGATGAAGTCCGCTAATGCTTGAACTTTTATTACAGTTTTAGGAGTATAGCTGATGTAGAACTGCTCGAGCTCTATCACCCATTTCACCATCATTTCAGATAGTTTTGGTTTGTGCAGTATTGACCGAAGTAGTTGTTCAGTCATGACAATGATGGGGTGAGCTTGGAAATATGGTCGTAGCTTTCTTGAAGAGACGATCAGGGCGAGTGCCAGTTTCTCCAAAGTCGGGTAGTGAATCTCTGCATCTGTAAGTGTTTTGTAGATGTAGTATACTGGCTTTTGCGCACCCTTCTCCTCTTGTATTAATGTTGAGCTTACCGCATGGTCGGACAAAGACAAGTATAAATAAAGTGTTTCTCATGTGCTTGGTTTTGACAAAAGCTATGTGCTCCCCATGTACGCCTTCAGGCTTTGAAAATATTTTTCGCATTCTTCATTCCACTTGAATGTCTTATTTCCTTTCAAGATTTTAAAGAAAGGTAGACATTTGTCTGATGACCTGGAAATGAACCTGTTCAGGGTTGGTATTCTACAGTTGAGGCTTTGCACGCTCTTTATATTTGTTTGCAACTATATGTTGAGAAGTGCTTGTATCTGTTTTGGATCAGCTTTGATTAACCATGTATCCAAGGAATTTCCCTGATTCTACTCTAAATGTACATTTCTCTAGATTCAACTTCATTTGTTATCTTCGGAGCTGGGAGAAGGCTTGTTCGAGGTCTTTAATATGATATGTTATGTGTAAGCTTTTGACCAACAAATCATCAATGTACACCTCCGTTGTCTTGCCTATCTAGTTTTTGAACATTCTGTTGACAAGACGTTGGTACGTAGCTCCTGCATTCTTCAGTCCGAACGACATTACTCAGTAATAGTACGTCGCTATTTATGTTATGAAAGACGTCTTTTCTTGGTCGGGCGGATGCATTTGTATCTGGTTGTAACTAGAGTATGCGGCCATGAAGCTTAGGAGTTCGTGTCCGACAGTGGCATCCATTATTTGATCTATGCGAAGGAGTGGGAAACTATATTTTTGGCAAGTTTTGTTTAGATCAGTGTATGGGAAACTATATTTTGGGCAAGTTTTGTTTAGATCATTGTAATCTACATATGTTCTTCACTTGTCATTCTTCTTCTTCACCAAGACTTTGCTAGCTAGCCAGCCCAAGTAATGAGATTCTCTAATCATCTCTGCAGTTATCAAACGACACACTTCCTTGTTTATCGCTTGGTTGCGTTTTGGGGCAACTGGCATTCGTTTATGTTAGACTGGCTTCTTGTCCGGATTGACTTACAACCTGTGAGTGATGACAGAGGGATCAATTAGCACCATGTCTTTCATTGTCCAAGCAAAAATGTCGTGGTTATCCCTCAGCAGTTGGATCAGCTTCATGGCTAATTCTGGTTGGATTTTCATGCCAATCCAAACTGTTTTGCCTCCCTCTTCATCGTCCAAGTAGACTATTGTTGTTTTTTCTTCCATTTGTTCATTATTTAGTCAGTCCTTTGGACTAGTTGGAGCCATATTATCGTCCGGGAGGTTGGAGTCTATTTGACCAGGTTGTTGTAGAGGCTCCTCTAGTCATTGCAGTAATTGCTATCTGTGTGGAGCTTTCATTGCTGCATAGTGGCATTCTCATGTAGTTGGCTGGTCTCCTTTGATTATCCTAATGTCATTGTCGGTATGGTATTTCAAGCATTGATGCATGGTGGAGGACGCTGCACCCATCTCATGCATCCAAGGTTGTCCGAGAAACATGTTGTACGCGGATGGAGCATCGACAACAAGGAAATTCGTCAACAAGACTCGTTGTCTCCCTAATTTTCCCGCTTCGACTGGTAATTGGACCATTCCGAGCGGACGTCACTATTCTCTACTGAAACCCACCATTGGTTGATTATTGGGCGAGAACATTTCTTTAGTAAAATGCATATTTTAGAATGCTGTTAGGTATAGAAGGTTGGTCGAGCTACCCATGTCGACCAATCTCCCATCTGGTTATTAGTACTGAAATGACCAAAGCATCGTTATGAGGGAAATTGACTCCTTTGCATCCTTGTTGAAGAAGGTCAGAGTTCGCTGTGTAGTTCTGGCGCGTTGTACGAAAGGTTCTAGATATCGGATCCTTGTTCGTAAATCTTGGATTGATCGCTTTTGAGATCGATTGGATAACTCATTTTCTCTAGTTACGCCATGCAAGACGTATATCAGTTCCCTTGTTCGCTCTTTGATTTGGTAGTAGCGTCTGCCCTCTATTTCCCTTTGGATTCTTCCCGCCTAATGAACTCTCTAAGTCGTCCTTTTTGGATATGGTGCTTGATTTCTTCCTTCAAGTTGTAGCAGTCCTCGGTGTCATGCCCGTAGTCCTCATGGAAATTGCAATATTTGCCCTCATCAAGATCTCTTCTCATTTTGGGTGGCCAGTTAACGTTTTCCCACTTCGCCATGGTCTTCAGGACCCCAGCTCGATTTGTTTTCAAAGTCATGCACAGTTTGTATGCTGTGTTGACTGTATTTGTCGACCGTTCATATCTAGATCCTCCGGGCTCCAACCTTTCAGATTCTCGTTTGTTGAACTCAGACCTGCCACTGGTTTGATGTCTTTTTGACTTGCTATTTTCCTCGAAGGTTTGTCATTCCTTCATCTTTCTTCCCTCATATCCCGATTAGCTGAAGCACGTCTCTTTTCGGATTCATTCCTCTTCTAAGTAACCACCATCTCCTCAAGAGTGATGTATTTTTGGGCGGTCTTCAATAGAGCCGCCATGTTTTTTGGGGGGTCTAGATTCAGATAATCATATAATGGTCCCCTTTTTAATCTGGAGGTGAAGGTGGCTATGGCCATGTTGTCACTACACCTGTCAATCATAGTTAACTCGTCAGTGAAATGAGTAATGTATTCCCTGATGGTTTCCTTAGGTTTTTGCCTGATGTGCAGCAAGTAATGTGGACCCTTTCTCATTATCTAGCTGCTAATGAATCTCGTAATGAAAATAGTGGATAACGCTTGGAAGGAGTCTATCGACCTGGGTGTTAGATTGTTGAACTAGCTCATTGTTGTGGGTGTGAGACGGTTGGAAAGGTTAAGCACATAATAGACTTTGTGCTTTCTTTCAGGGCCATCATGTAGAGGTGCCATCATACGCTTCGAACTTCGGGGAGTGAACTTCTTTGGTAGGGGAATCCTCATGAGTGCGTTAGAGAATGGCGGTCTTGCCAATTCGTACAGTACGTTGGGATCCGTGACTCTGATCCTGAATGAAACTTGTGTAAGGATCCCATCGCTCTGGAGGCCATCCTTTTGTGGTTATCTGCTTTCAAGATTCACTTTTTGAAGTTCTGCATGAATTTCATTTTTTTTTCTCGAACACGGTTGATAGAGTTTTGTTGTGGTGGTGTTTGGACGTGGTTGGCAGATTGAGCACGCTCCTAGGTGAGTTTGTCCACAACTTTGATCAGACGATCCATCTGGGTGGGTCATGAGTTGATCCACGTAGGGATCCCTGGCAGTGCTACCAGATGTCTGAGATGACTGGGTTACCACTCCATGTTGCAATGTTGCATTAACTGGCACAGTTAACCCGGTTGTTGCTGGGTTTGCAACTTGTGTTGTTGGCAAAGATTATGATTTCGTTTTTCGAGGTAATTTCGATAAGTTGATTTTAAGAGTATATTTCGCTGTGTATAGAAATAACGTAAAAATTTCGGTTGTAATTTTGTATTTATCAATATAATTTAAGCATTTTAAACTCTTAAATACTACATAAATAGCACTTCAAGACTCATAATGTCATACAAACAATATATTGCATAAGAATCACTTATACAACAAAATTTCAATACTAAGTTAAAGTTAAAACGGGTTAAAATGTAGGAAAATTATGATTGGTCTAACAAAAGAATTAATATTTTGAATTTCGAAAGAAATTTCAGTAACTCAAAAAAGAGAAATATTCGGTGAAATTTCGACATTTTTCGAGAAATCATATTCCTTAGCTGTTGGTAACTCAGCTTCACCAGTTGAGGGGTTGACTTGATTGTTGTTGGGTTGAGAGTTTGTAGAATGCTCCATTTGTTTCAAAAACTTTTTTGTCGCTAATTAGAACTGAAGAAGTTTCCAACTACAAACTATTTTCTTGAAAGGAAATTGTTGTTCCCCACGAACGGCATCAAACTGATGTGTCCAAATCTGGTCTCCTGTGAATTTGACTTGTAAAACAAATGTTAGATTGTCAAAGACCACCTGTTTGATTGCCAAGGCACTCCGATGCTTAAGACAGTAACTCTGTTGGAGATAGAGATTAATCTGGACAGAACTCAGTTAGAAATTATATACCTTTGTCGAATGTTACCTTTACCTTATATAATGGTCGTTATTAATTCTTTGCGTCACTTAAGTATGTGAGGCTCAACGAGGAGAGGCGTTCTTTGTAATAGTCTCCTCCTTTATGAAGATGTGTCATTGGGGGAGTAATCCCTCAACGACTATTTTTCTTTGTAACGTTCCTCCTCTTTTAGGGAGAACTTTGTTGGACCTGAATTTGGGCCTCCGACTATGATTTGTTTTGATGGACCTTTTTGGGCTTTAATGATTGGATAATTTTTTTGGGCTTTGTGCATCAGTCCGGTCTTGAGATACTTAGTCCTCGTGATGGGTGATTTCTTGAATCACTCTTGGTGCTGGTATGTCAAGGCTGAATAGGAAAGTCCAATAGCATATTCTAACAAAGCCATAGCAACAGCATCAGAGGATAACAAAAATTGCCTATGCTTCACAAAGATGATACAAGCAAAGAGCTGCTCGAGTGGGGCTCTAGAGTCTCGGCTGCCAACAGTCGCCCACCAAACCCTCAGTAGCAAAATTTCAGACCATCAGTACTTCAAGACAATACACATCACTATCTTAATTCCGTTTTAGGTTTGAGCTAATTGCTTAGTTTAGGTTTTAGCTCAGTTTTTCCAAGTTGGACTTCGGTATATAATATTCTATTTTGTTAAGGTGACGTTTTATATTGATTCAGTTGAGTATGATCTTACATGGCTTCAAATTGCATACCCTAGAAAATGAGATGATCATGATATTGCTGGATGGAATGGGAAAAACCATCAAATAGAATCTGTCAATCTGATGCATGGCCAAGGAATTCTGAATTGACTCCACCCTTAAAGGCTTTGTCTTTTGGTTTGGAAAACATCCTAACTGAAAGCATAATACAAATGCACAAATCTCCAGGGAATTTATGGATCTCCGCGGTGCTAGAAAAGGCAAGGCTCCCAAGTTCCATCTTTTTTTCCGTATTCAGTTTTGTGAAAGTCTGGATTTTTAGATTTCTAATACTTTAAATGTAATTAATTTTGCTGCATGTGTTCCATAAATGATGTTTTGCATGTTCGATGGGGGCAATTTTTTTTTGCAAAAATATCCAAAAAAACTCTGACAGAATTGCAGACTAATATGTGCCATTTAGCATAATTTGAATTAAAGCTGGGAAGAGGAGAATGGAGACTTGGGGAGCCTACGGCCTACCCCTTCTTCTCCTCTATAGATGCCCATCGCAGCCAGTAGCTAACAGTTGTTACAATATGACTGAAACCACAAACCACCACCATCCACCATGTTGTCACAAGAAACACAAGTCTTTCAAATAACAGCCCTGCTACACCACTTTCTTGACAAAATAATCACCAAACACAGATGTGCAACATCACTACAATAATCATCATTGCCACTGCCACTGCCACGTGCCGATATACCTAACACCACCACGATGCTACAACAACGAAGAATACTAAAACCACTACCATACACATCACTTTTAGCAAAATGTTAAGGCTATTATAACCCAGAGTTATAAGACCTAGCACTTCTACCATTACAGTTACAGAAACCATTATTACTGTCAGAGCCATACAACAAACATTTCTTTCATCCTACAAACATTTAGAAATAAGTTCCAATTGTGAAGTCTATAGCATTTTGAAGGCAACCAGACTGCAAGGATCACAACAATGGGAGAAATCAGACTCTAAGGGCATCTCTCAATCCATCATCATAGAGGTGTCAAGAAAGTGGAAACTTTGGGCAGTACGATTAAATGTTGCATATCTCTAATTTTCTAACTTTCTATCATGGCAATAGAGCAAGTGAAGGCACAAAGATTTCCAGCCATTAAAACCCAAAAACCACGGAAAATTTTAGGCATAAACAATAAAAGTAATAGTTTTGATTATCAGTAAATCAATTCATTCATCAGCTTAACAGATATTCAAAGCACTATATACAACAAAAATTCAAGAACAACTTTCATACCCTATGGTTCACTCCGGATACCACCAGGTGGTGGTATGAGATAACCTTCTTGGAGCAGAGATACAGAAAATGGGGATCTACAATTGTTGATATGGGATTTAAGGCGAGGAATGTTAGGATGGGCGCTCCTACAACGATGACACCGTAGCTCCATAGACATTAGCTTCTCATCATCATTCAATTTCGCTTTTCCATATTTAATAGTTTCCTCGATTACAGCAACTGAATCACGAAAGAAAGCAGTGTTGAATGAATTCCAGTGCTTCTTGTTTTTCAAATGAGTTGAATCAAAATCCTGGCTGACAACATGGAGGTGTAGTTGTCGCATCGAAGGGGCCTGCGGGAGTTACATATTATTAAGTTACCATATAACATAAGCCTATTTGATTAATAATAATAATAAATAACAATGCCAGGCTAAGGCTTTTAGACCTTTAGAAAAATCACAATATATATGTTCCCTAGCTTCTAAAACCAGATTAATAAGACCTCACATCCTACAATTGAAATAATGAAAAACATAGAAACTAATACATAATAAGCTGACCTAAAAAAATGATTCTTTCTTCTTTTATGCTAGATAAACAGTATACTTCATTATTTTTTAAACAAGTGTACAAAACCGCCTTAAAAAAAAAAAAAAAAAAAAAAAAAAAAAAAAAAAAAAAAAAAAAAAAAATCATAAATGATGCTTAGTTGTAGCATTGAGGAGAAAGCACTTGAGAATTTCATTTGAAACACTTCTGTTCAAGTGGAATGATTTGATGTGAGCCATTGGTGAGGCAAGCTGAGGGAGCTCGTCCTTTTTTGTGTTCTCATTAATTTTTTTCCTTTCATCGTGCTATATTCACTCTTTCTTTATGATCGACAAAATAATAGTAATAAATAATAAATAAACCCCATCACTAATATACCATAGCACATATTCACATATTGTTGGTTTAACCGAAATATCAAGAGAGAAGCTATCTTAACCCTAATGCATCATGCCAAAATTAGGACATACTGAATGATAGCCGAGGCGAAAGATTAATGAAGGATCATCAGACGACAGCTTTTGAGCCCACTTCTCACCGACAGAATGCATCGTTCTTAATAATTGAAGATGTTCTTCCCTTACATCTGCTAGACGATCAAGGCCTCCCTTTCTAGCTAATACCAGCAAATGCCTTTTTGCCTGCATAGAAAACTCAGTTTTAAATTCATAAAATATGCAGCAGGAAGACACCCAGTAGCAACAAGTTTACCTTGGGGTAAACATCATTCAGCACGATAACTTCATCTGATATTTCCAGCAAATCACTTTTATGCTTTTCAGGATGCATTGCAATATGATAAAGAGCTAAAGCCCATGAACCCCATGTCTTGCTCATCCCACCACCATTCTTATCTTTATGCGTTCTAGTCTCTGTCTTTGTAGCATCAGGAGAACCAGACAGGCTCACATTTTCAGATTCTGATGTAGCTTCGTCCTTAAATCCCTTGCATTTCTTGTTTCCCTCACATTCATAAGCAGCTTCTCGCTTGGGGCTTTGCTGTGGGAGATTTTGATTTGGCTCTGAAGGCACAGTCTCAGACTTTCGACCGCTTCTATTTTCAACTACAGTTTGAGCCTTCACTACTGAAGCAAAACCATCAAAAAGCGATGCATAAGCTTCACGGAGAACCTTGCAGCCTTTACTGTAGTCATTGTTGAGAAAATTTGGCCTATGCGGATTCATGTTTGGTCCAACAACATGTATCACATGCATCACACCTTCTCTTTTATATAAGGGAGAGGTTGACGGAAGAGGAACCACTAGAGCATTCCCAGGTAGAAGAGATCCAGCCAGGTCATTTGTTGCACTTTCTAATGCTGGACCAGCAGCATTAAATATAGCTGCGTTCACTCCCCCGCCACCAGGTTTCAGTCGCCTGCATAAGCACAGAATGAGATCTGAAAAGAGAGTAGAAAAATAAACTTTTTTTCTTCTAATTGCCACTTCAAAATCAGAGACAGAATCAGTATAACTTGTGTCAGTAGACAAATGGGTAAGTGATACTTTGTGAACAACTTGACTATTATCTTGAACAACAAGGAAAGGAAACAAAAAAATATAACTGAAGGAGTACCCCGTCAAAGATCAATATATTTCAATGCCCATTCATTACAATTTACAAATATACAGAACAACTAGGATTAGTGTTATCAACAAAATTATAAACACACTTTGTGGAATAGCAAGACTCCTTAACAACTTTACAAGCAAATGAGATCTTTGAGCTTTGACTACGAGATTGGTTATCCTTTCCCTTTCATCATCTATAGTTATTCCTTTCTGAAATTACTATGATGTTTTAGAATCATCTCACATCTCAGATCTGAAGTTCAGGATACTTTTTTTCTCTATCAACTTGTCGAGGCTTATGACTCAAGTTTAACACATTGCTCATGAAACTAAAATGCCATGAGTACACCTACTGTACTGTATAGTATTTAGGATTATCCAAGTCCCATTACCAGACATCAAGGGGTGGAACAATTTATATTAGCCAGATCTCTAATTACAATCAGAGATAAACAAGTAATCCCCATGGAATCACGATTATGATTTCACTAAATAATGAAGTAAAAAATGAACAACTTCGTCACTTACCAGTTCGCGGCGTTAGCTATTACATTACAGCGTAAACCTCCTTGTGAATAAAGCTGAGTTATGTCTCCCACAAATGTGAAGAACCTTTTGGTGTCTATATTTTTCTGTGTAGCTTTATCCTTGACCAAATTCAAAATCTTTGATCCATGAGTGAGATCTACCAGAACAAGTCTAGCATTTGGAATCTTATTCAAGAACTTCTCAACTTCATCGACAATGATGTCTGAAGCTTTATCGATATTGAACCGAAAGTCAGCAGTTGAAATAGATGGAAATGCAAGAGCATGATCACATAAAGGAGGAGCACCAGTAGAAGAGCCATGCTGCTCTGTTGTCATGTCATTATTTGCACCCTGGGAAGATAGATTTTTGTCTTCATATTCTTTACTAGAGGAATCCTCAGTTTCTCGTGTGGAAATGGAACTGATGATGCTACTCGCATTTGACTTCGTTATGTCAGGGTCTAATTTCTTCATAAATCTCATGATACCTAGTTGAACTTTAGCATCTGGGTTTTTCTGACCAAAACATCCTGATGGAAGGGAATCCAGTGGACCAAGTGTGCTGTACGTACTAACAGCACCTTGAACATCACTTTCATTTTGGCATAATGTAATTCGAGAAAACCCTTCACTCAACTTAGGTAGTTCTTTCTTTTGCAGCATGCGGTTAACAACGGCAGCAGCTTTCCCACCTTGCAAGTTCCCTTCATGCCCTGTTCGTTTTACTGACCGAGAAATACAAAGCCGGGCAGGAAGATCAAGCACTACAGCATGAACGTCCACTTGGGATCCTCCAAGCTTAACAAACTCAACGCGCTGTTCTCGTTCTAGATTGCACCTATCAATTAATACACTTTTTCCTCCCTTCAATGCATCAAGTGCACTCTTTAAACATTGGGCCTTTGTTCCAGCTTTGCCATTTGAAATGGTATCCTACAAATGAAATGAAAGTTAGAAACAAGAACAAACAGTTAAAGCACTAACATCAACATTTATTATCCCATATATTAAGAAGTGAAGTTCTTGACTTTATTGCTTAATCAATGAGTATGTCGCAAGTGTTGGCGTGTCGAGCGCGCACCTGAATCCACTATACATAGCAACGATATTGCCCCCAACTTAAAACACCCGTTGTCTTGGGCCTACCATCCAGACCACGGGTGTGGGGTTTTTATCTTACATTAAAAGGCCTCGTTGCTATTAGGGAGTGGACCACTTCCTTATAAACCTTAGTGACGACTCATCCTTACTTGATGTGGGACTATTCAAGCCAATTTTATCCCAACAATCTCCACCTTTGGCGCGAATCATCAAACATCCTACAATCCATCCATCGATCTGCAACATCTCGAAGTACACTTTCTCCTCGAGTCTCATGTGCTACCACGATCCAGTGGGTAGCACTCAGTGTACGGGCTGCTATCCTGGAGTGTTGCAACCACCGCACTAACTCCACCTCGACCGGACTTGTAGGATACCTTCCCTTGGCAAAGATCATCTAGCGGACCGCGCACATGCGACGCTCTATCTGGCTAGAGCTCGCTACATCGCGTCTGATCCCCAGAACAATGTACCGCCTTGCACCACTTGCCAAGTCTCTTGGCAAGGATCATCTGGCGGACCACGCACATACAACGCTCTACCTGGCTAGAGCTCGCTACCTCGCGCCTGATTCCCAGAACAATGTACCGCCTTGCACCACTTACCAAGTCTCCGCCGAACCATCAGCTCTGATACCAATTGCTAACTTGATTGTCATGCATAGACTTGTACTCCTCATTCATAGCATCTATCCACTTTTGAGAGTTAGAATCCTGCATGGCTTGATGGAAGTTGATTGGATCATTTTCCA
This sequence comes from Berberis vulgaris, assembly GCA_963556465.1. NCBI lineage: Eukaryota > Viridiplantae > Streptophyta > Magnoliopsida > Ranunculales > Berberidaceae > Berberis > Berberis vulgaris. The sequence continues at coordinate 7,169,770 of OY747130.1, read as the reverse complement.
TCAATCCATCATTTTCCTCATGTTCTTGGAGAAAAACTATGTAATCATCCGGAATAGCATTTCTTCTTTCTCTCGTGGATCTCCTTAATGGCATTTGTCCTTGAGGTTGTTGAGTTTGTTCATCTGGAACATTTACTTCAATTTGAACAGGGAGTTGTTCAACATTGTCTTGTTGAGGTTCCAGATCTGTTTCTTGATCAATGACAGGTACAGAAACATGTACATTGTCAAAAACAGTATTAGGAGTCGAAATCGATTCCTCCTCAAAGACGATGTCTCTTACCTTATTTCTCCCCCAAACTCAACATCCTAAAAAAAAAATTGTAGTTCCCGTTTAAAACCTAATTGTGGGGATCATAACCCAGTATTTATAACTGATTGGGTTATCAGTTATTCTTACCAATTTCTAATTTGGTCCATTATCAAATTAGAAATTGCTTAAGTGTATCTACACATTAAGCCCATGACTTTTAATATCCTAGCCCAATTAACCATATTAGATCACAATTCATTGGGTTATACTTTAAGATAGCAACACACATTAAATACATATGTGTGCCCACACATGTTGAATTTTTCCAACAGCAAGTACTTGCCTACTAATGTCACAGTCAAACAAAGAACACACATCTGTAACAAATCATTTTGGTAGTTCTGGAAACCCACACATTATCATAATTTGTCAATCCATTCAGTTCAGTCATAAAAATAAGGAAAATAGTGACACAAGAAAAACTCAAATAGGGCATTTCCAAATCGTGCCCATTTAGTGGAGATGCTCAACCTCAAGCTCAAAAAGGCGAACCAATTTGAGGTTGAGTGGGTGTTGTACTCCAATGGGACATTCAACAAAATCTCATTAAAAAGAAAGAAGCTAAAAAGTAAGTTTCGGGGGGCAAATAACCATCTTTATACTATTTAGCCCTTGGATATATAGTCAAGATAGTCATTTGAGCTAGGCACATAGAACAGTCCCGCAAAACTATTTGTGTGACTCCGTCCAAATCCGCCTGGTCCATGCCCTTTTCTAGGAATGGTTTGGGCTGAAAGCTCAAACCTATTGAGCTTTGGGCTTTCATTAGAGCATGAAAATCCACCCTCAAAGCTCAAACAAAACTCATATTTGGCATTGAGCTTGCCCATTGGAGATGCTATTAATTAGCATTTGTATAACACCACCCATCCCCACAATAAGAGCACTAAGACAGATTTTAACCTTCGAGTGGTTAAAGAAACACCCACTAAAAGCCAAAACATGTGGGGTTAGAGACCTACAGTAAGGCCCAGGGTCAGGAGTAACCCAGGAGCTTGCCCATTGGAGATGCTATTAATTAGCATTTGTATAACACCACCCCTCCCCACAATAAGAGCACTAAGACAGATTTTAACCTTCGAGTGGTTAAAGAAACACCCACTAAAAGCCAAAACATGTGGGGTTACAGACCTACAGTAAGGCCCAGGGTCAGGAGTAACCCAGGAGCTTGCCCATTGGAGATGCTATTAATTAGCATTTGTATAACACCACCCCTCCCCACAATAAGAGCACTAAGACAGATTTTAACCTTCGAGTGGTTAAAGAAACACCCACTAAAAGCCTAAACATGTGGGGTTACAGACCTAAGTAAGGCCCAGGGTCAGGAGTAACCCAGGGGGCTGGGCAACATGTGAGCCCTTGCACAAAATATGCTCCTTTTTCTAAACGAGTGCAACTTTGGTAAGCACAAGATCATAAGATCTTCTTTGAGATTTGTGATATTTTTGCTAATCAAATACCAAAAAAGGTTACAAAAAATCCTTCTATTTAATTGGGGGCATCAATTTTGTAATTAATAGTAGAAGTGAACGAAAGTTGGTTTTGTAATCAAAAGAGTGAACTTAAGGTACTGATACAAAATGTTTTGTTTAAGATTTTTGGGATAACCAAATCTTTGTAAAATCTAAATAAATGATTTTCTCTCCAGATTTATTAGAAGTATTAAGGAGTCCAAGGAGCTTCTGAGTTCTGACCAAAAAATTACATTGCAACTGTTGAGTAAAAAGTAATAGAAGATGAAGAAAGCCATTGTTGCTCTAGCGTTGGTTATGCTTATGGTGACCATGTCCATCGAACAAGTTTCTAGTCGCTTACAACTTTGTGATGGTAACAAATTTATCCCACTTACTTTTTTCTGTAAAAACTTTGAATCTTATATATATCAGGTTATTAGAGGTGTTGTTCAAAGATTTTGACATTTTTTTAATTGAAATTGAGCAGGCTGCCCTATTGATATGATATGTCCATCCAAACAATGTTTGTGCATGAATCCTTTTATTGGAAACAAGCCATTGTGTATTTGTTGTCCTCTAGATGCTCAAGTTCATCCAGACCCCAATGAATAAAAGGTATCATGTTTATCAATAAAAGCCAATGCTTTTCATTGAAATTTGTTTTCTTTAGACTGAATTAAGATTTTGTAATACAAATCTTAGATTGGGTATTACATGGGTCGACAAATTATAAGAAACAATTTGTGTAATCATGTTTATATGATTGAAGATGACTTCAGACGTGGTATACATTTTAACACAAATTATAAATTTTCTTCTGCAGCATACACAGTTTGATTGGGTTCTTGTGGGAACTAAAATTAAAGAGATAGACAAATCACTAAACTAAGATAACTCAAATCTGGCTTAGCCTATGTGCGGGTCGAGAAGTACAGCTTAAAACTTTGACCAAGGGTTGGAAATAGGTGGTTTACATTCATTTTTGGGCCTTCGTAGTGGTGTGTCAAAGTCGTGACTTTGTTAAATGCAAATTAAGTCCATTTTATTAGCATTTGCATTCTTCAAATCAATCAGTTCAGATCCAGAGGTCTCTTTGAAATTCAGTTTAAAACAAGAGCCCTTCAGTCCTTGTAGTTCCAGTTGCTCAACTTTGCGAGTGTACAATCACAGAACTACTGATACCATTAGATAGTACCTCCATTCAATTTATTAGATTAATCAAAGTGCTTGAATGGCTACTGATGTTCTCCAAATCAAATCCTTGAAAACTGATGTACAACAATAAAGTGACTGTATATAGCTTCGCCCTCATCCTATTATTTCCTCATCGACAAGACTGTCTTTGATTGCATTAGACTACTATATCTAACCACCCTTTTCTGATCCAATAAACAGCCCTCATCCTATTTTCTTGCTTAAATTTCCAGGTTTATACAAAAATTCATCAAACATAATGCTTCCAGCATTATGGCAGTTTCAGTCACGCCTACAGCCTACAGCCTACAGCCTACTGACCTCTTTGAGACAACCCTAAAAGCACAAATACTACGCTAAATCTATTAATATGTTGCATGCAGCATACGTTACATGTGTGTAAACAATCCGAAATAATTTACTGGGGGATGCCAAACAAGTGAACTCATTAATTTCGTTGCTAAACAACAATGGGCATACAAGTAGTAAACAGTAACTTGCCCAGTAATATTAAGTATTAACAGTCAATCGAACACATTATCGAAATTTGTGAACCCATTCAATTGAGTCATAAAACTAAAGAAACAGAAACACAAGAAAAACCCCAGTGGGGCATTTCATCAAACATCTATGGGGCAAAAGTAAAACATGGAGGAAAAGAAACCTCGAACCTGGCAGACCCGAACCCAAGGTCGGGGAGAGGTTCTCATCACATCTTCACAGAAGGTAGACTTGCCACTACCAGGTGCACCCACCAAAATTACTACAATACCCTTCTTCTTCTTCTCTGTTTCTTCTTCTACTTCTACTTCTACTTCTACAGGGGATTAACAGGAAATGCAAGAAGTGGGTTAGTTTGTTAATCGAAAATGAAGAAACCCCAAGGAATGAAATCGAATGGTTTGCCTACCTTTCGAAGCCATTTCTGAATCCATCGTTTCCATTGTTACAGAGAGCGAGAGAGGGAGCTGCGTTACTAACTTGCTATATTGCGCCGAATGCGCATTATACTCGCTGTAATTGGGTTCCTGAAGAAAAAATGACTTTAACAAAGCCCAAATCCGTCGTTTATTTGTTGGGCCCATCGTATATCGAAGCCCATAATGGTATATATATGGTAAAAAAACTGCTACTATACCATCAATATATTTATTATAGGTGGTGAGTGAGTGATTGATGATGTTCAAAAAATAAAATTTTATTATTATGAAAAAAGAGAAAAAAAAAAAAAAAAAAAAAGATTGCAAAGTGTTGAGAAATTTATAAGATTACTATAGGACAATATGGTATTTTCAAAATCCAAGTGACAATCTCTAGTTACAAATAATTTGCTGGGTTAGTGCATATAGTAGGAAATATGATAGTCGGGAAGATTGTATGTCGTTAATAATAAGTTGTTCTTTAATATGGGCAAAGTTGGTATTAAAGAACGTTATGCTAGTTGAAAGATGTAACTATTCTCCAACATCAGAATTATTGGTGTAAATGATTTATTTATTCCACATTGTTTATGTAATCAAAGGGTGAATAGAGTAAAGATATAACTTTTTTTTTTTTTTATTTTATTTTATTTTACGTGTGATTTACAAATCTAGACACAGTGATTTTCTCTCAATGCTCTCCATAGATTGTGCATTGAGAATATTTTGAGTTCTTAACAAAGATTGTGTTGGTTGCTCTTGAATAACTATTACAACAATCGGTTTAGAGAGCCTGACATTTGATGACAGAAGTGAAGATGTACTACTATCGCGCACATGTTGAGTAGAGAGAATGGGTAAATAAAAAAACACAGAAATTCTAAATGGCGAGGAAACCAGCGAGGGAGGGGGGTGTGACCGCTCATCCATCTCGAGATACGCAGCTGCATCTTTGAGATGCGTAGAAACGTGAATTTCAAGAAAAATGAGTGGTCACACCCCTCTCCCTCACTGGTTTCCTCGACAGTTAGACAGGCTCAAAAAAAACAAAAAGCCTTTGACATCTCTCTATCATTTGATGAGCCCCAAGTAGCGAGGGATGGGTGTCTCGAGATAAGCAACGCTGTGCATTTTGAGGGAATGGGTGGTTCCCTCTCTCTATATGTTTTCTTGGTTTTATCCTCTTCTCTCTCTGCTGCATTTTATGCATCATTGCTTCCTTCTATTTCTTCTCTCTAAATCAACAGTCTGAATACACATAGACAGAACAAGAAGAGTGTGACTCTTGTTTAATTTAATCTTGAATGAAAAAGACTTGAAAGAGAATTCAATATTTTGCAAAACATTGAATCAAAACAGAAAACCTTCTCAATTCAACTCTTCCTTGACATAAAAAGATTGCTCTAACTGCCCTTTTACAAAAGGCCACATAAAAACTCATGTTTACAAAGACATAAATAAAACGCAAGCAAAACTAAAAATTTCCCTTTTCTACTATGTGATTCTCCTTCCATGCTTCACAGAACTTCAAAAGCTATGTACTTATTAGACATCCAAAATGAAAGTTTTTTGAGGTTTTAATCAACAAAAGCTCTATGATTGAAATCCAATTATAGCAAATTACCTTGTATTGTATTGTAGTGTAAACATAGATTTGCATAAAAATTGAAACTTTATTGCGTCTACCCTTTCACTAAAACAATGCAAAAATGTAGTCGTAATATTGTCAATGATGATGACAAGAGAATTTTTTATGAAAAACTTCATCCTCATCATGATGAATAAATGTGAGCTATACACAAAAAACTAAATAAGGGAATGAGCCTATGTTATTGATTCAAGTGTCGTTGAACAAAATCTTTAGTTTGAATGTAAGATTTGTACATTACTACTTAGCTTCAGCATATATGTTGAAAATTACAATAAACAATTTGCCTAATCAACGTTTCTTCTATTTTTTGTGATTGAAGAGGATTTAAAAGGTTGTACACATTAATGCATATTATTCAAAATATTCTTGTAAAACACTTTAAATTTTTGTTGTATAAGGGTTTTCGTCGGAGCTAATTAATTAATGAGATGTTCGATAAATCACCCTATGGTAGTCATATAACGGTCCTTGTGGGAGCTTAAAGGAATGTTACACAAATTGCTATGCCAGTTAACCTATATCTAGATACATCATCCTAACCCATCTTCTTGATAATTGAATAATTGTTCAAATTATTAGGAGTTTTGATCATGACAATCAGATAATAATCGAGTATGACCATTTAGATGGTTCATCTCATCACAATGTTAATACCTTAGACTTGGTCATTCAAATGTAAATATATTAATACCTTTTTTTTTAATGTTACATATAAGAACGTTTAAGCTATTTCCACGTAAGGATAACATTGCAGTGTTTTTGCTATACTTAATGAATTATTCAGATATGTCCTAACTAATACTACATTTTTCATCCGAATAAAAGAGTAAATTGTTGAGTGTTTTTACTAGATATATTTGCCCATACTTTAAATCATGCTTAATTAGTTCAACGTTGCATCTATTTGCATCGCAATTTTCTTAATTTTTTAGTTCTAATTTTTTGTCAGATAAATGTATTAATTAGGCAATAATATTCCAACCATAGTATTATATATGATTATCGAGTTCCCCACCCCACCTGAATTCTTAGCTTCGGAGATTTGTATTGTTTGAGAGGGGTGACTTAGCTCGTTTTCATGAGCAACCGAGCAAGGAGGAAGAATGAACTTTTGTTCTAGATTTTGGATCCGAGACTAATAGGTGGACTGAAAGTTTACTAAAGGGTACTTAAGTCCTTATATACATTAAAAAAAAAAAAAAACTCGGGTAAACTAGGTATTTAGGGTGTTGCTTTGTAACACCACTATTTCCACTTTGTTATACCACCATCTCTAATCCATCATAATCTATTGAGTAACACCACCACCCCTCTGAATATTGCGAAATTTCAACAAAATTTCGCAACATATGGTGCGAGTTCCAACCGTTGCGAGATTTTGCTAAAAATTTGTAAAATTTTAGATTTTGTTTTTTAAATTTATGTCAAATCTCGTTTATAGGCTGTGAGAATATGGCTGTAAACAACTTGCCAAATTTGGAATTTTGACGGTTTATTTTTTTGCAGATTTTTTTTTTTAATTTGTCATTTTTCATTTTATCTTTTCAAACGGTGCAAGCTTAGGGGAGATTGTAGATGTGGACAAAGCAACAACGACGAGGAAGGGTGGTGAAAGAGGGTTGTTGGAAGAGGAGAAAGATGAGGATGATTGTTGAAGGAAGAGGAAAGGAGTTGGTGGAGGGGAGGAGGAGGAGGAGGACTTGGTTGCATAAAGAAGAGGTGGTTGTAGAAAGAGACATGAGAGGTCGTAAAGAGCAAGAAGAGAGGAGGAGTGGAGGAAAAGTGGTGTTTTTGCCTTTTGGGTGATGGTGTTACAATTAGGTGGTGGTGTAACAGAGTAGAAATAATGTTGTTACATAGTAAAACCTAAGTATTTATTGGGTTCGCATCTAGATACTCCCTTTCTAAATCTATATTACAATTACTATCATAGTTTTTTTTTTCTTTTGGAAAGTTGTAGGTTTTTTTTTTTTTTTTTTTTTAATTTGCCATTAAAACCCACAACTTTGATAGTACTTTGATAAATATGTGATGGTATGGTAAATAATGCTATCATTATACTATCAACATAATTATCGAGAAAAAAAATTGCCATTATGCTATCATTAAAAATTTACATTATAATCTTATGAAAAAAATTATAAAACTTATAAGTAACTTAAAAGATCTAAATCTTCTTGTATCCTTAAAACTCATGTTTCTTGTAGTGAACAATCTCCATGGTTGATTGTCATCTAAGATCTAAATCCCCTTAACTATAGTTAAGAGTTGAACTATTTAATTATATATTTAAAAACATAATTCAAATTTCGTGTTCCATACTCGAACAAAACGGGGTGAACATAATTATATATATATATAAAAAAAAAAATTTAACCGAGTGGAGGGCGATTTTTACTCTAAAGGCGATTTTGAAGGGCAAATTGGGGATATTTTTTTGGAATTGAAAATTTTAATCTCAGCTGTCCCAACATCTTTGGAGACAATCTGAGACGTTAGATTGGTGTGGCGGCTAGGGTTCATGGAGGTGATACAGCCAGCCATGGGGGCTTCCCCTGCGGCTGGTAGGGAGGAAGACGTTTCTTCAAAGCGCACCTTTGCGCAGGTTCTAGGGAAGGCGATGAAGGATGATCTAGATGACAAGCCGACGGATTCTACGACCTTTAGAAAATAAGGAAGCTCTGCCTTGCGGTTATCCGATTCAGATGTATCAAGAGGAGAGTCTCATGTATCTAATCACGTTGTGGTTTTGAAGTTTTCAAGTTTCAGGCCGTCACTTGATTCGATAAGAGACTCCATTCATAGATCTTGGGGAATATCCGGTGAGTTCATTATGGGTTTTATAGATCCAAGGCATGTAATGGTGTATTTACAATCGGAAGATGAAGTTAAGAAAGTGCTTTCAAAGGATTCGTTTACGATTAGGGGAGTTAGATATAAAATTTTCGTTGGCATCCGGGTTTTAGCCTTCGGGCGAATCCGGAGTTGGCTCCGATATGGATTGAACTCCCTAATCTCCCATTCGCTTTCTTTCTTCCAGCAATCATGAAGGTGATTGGGGATTCCTTTGGTAATTTCCTACGGATTAACGATGGAACTAGGTACTTTGCTCGTCCAAAGGTTGCACGTATGTGCGTCGAGATGGATATCACTAAACCCCTACCACATTAGATTTGGCTTGAGAGTCCAAAATATGGAGGATACTGGCAGAAACTTGAATATCCGGGATTCAAATATTGCGACCATTGTTCGCTAGTTGGGCATGAGAAGGATTATTGTAGAAAACTGGTTGGAAAGAAGAAGGAACAATCTAATCTTGATGGAGAAAATCATAGGGAAGGCAAGTCTTTAGACAAGACCAAGCAAAAGCAAAACCAAGTAGGGGAGAAACAAGGACAAAATGTGAAAAAGCAAATGTATGTTCCGGTTACCAAAAAATCGATGGAAACCAATGAGAAAATAGGAAATAGTGGAGTGAAAGATTCTCAAGGAGTCGAGATTATTAGTGAACAAGAAGGTGAAAACAAAGAAAAAGCATGGGGCAAGGAATTCGAAAAAGTTAGCTTGGCTAACAAATTTGGAGTACTAGCGGATGATAATTCAGAAGGTTTTGGTGAAGGCAACGAAGAAAAAAGAAAAAATCAAAATGGTCATAAGAGGGCGGAAAAAAACAACAAGGTGAACAAGGTAAGAAAGTCGAAGGAAGGTTTTCAACAAGTTGAAACTACCCAAGACATGCTATTGGGGGCCGGATACACCATTAGTGAAGCTAAAATGGCCACGAATAACAAGAATTGTGACGAAGCAAAATCTGACGAAGGAACCGCTAGTGCTGCCCCGTTGTGGATTGTTCCTTTCGTGGGAGATAGCAACTCAGAAAGCGCACAAATTAGTATAAAACCTACTGAAACAGGGGATCAGCATACTCTACAGGAAGTATTATCAGACAAATCAGAGGGTCTGAACAGGGCAAGTTTGATTAACCGAACAGGGGACAATTTGATCGACATTGATTCAGGGGACAATCATAAATCAGTTTCACTGGAACCAAGGGATATTGCGCTGGAAATTAGTGGATTGCAGGGGCTGAATTCAGCCAATAAACAGAGTATAAATGGCCTAGATGGAAACATGCCTTCAAAGAAATCGACTTCCGACAATGCTAAAGAACGAGGCGAAGCACCAAATGAGCAGAACAGTCAGGCACATGCAGGATGCACCAAGCCGGGCAGCGATGCGTTGTCGGATAATGAATCTGATGCAAATACATCTTCCAATAATGTGGTTGAATCAGGATATCAATCTGACGAGGTTAAGATGAAAGGTAAAAAGAAGAGTTCAAAGAACGGACCTGCGGTGGGGATACGGACAGTGAAGAGAAACATGACTACCCCAGGTATTAGTAATGATAGATAATATCATGTTTTGGAATGCACGGGGAGTTGGTAACCGGGCGACTCTATGCAGACTAAAAAAGCTGGTTAAAGAAAACAATGTAAAGTTACTAGCCATTGCGGAACCTATGATTCAAGTTTCAAGGCACATGGAGATTGCAGGCAAGGTGAGTCTGCCTTGCTTTGCAACGAATGATGATGTTGGCGGAAAAATCTGGCTCCTCTGGGATAATAACTTACAAGTGGACATTTTAGTTCACACGAACCAACTTATTCAGTGTAAGGTTAATATCCTTTTTTCCAATATCGCTTTTTACATTTCATTTGTATATGCAAAATGTTTAGTACAGGAGAGACAAAGTTTATGAGATGACATGGAGCACTTTGCAATGGGAATGAATGAACCCTGGATCATTGGCGGCGACTTCAATGTTATTGTGGAAAGTGGTGAAAAATTAGGCGGTCGTCCTCCTAATCATTTGGCGAAGTCAGAATTTTCTAGGTGCATTTCAAGTTGCGGTCTTACAGATTGTGGATTTGAAGGACCAAAATACACATGGTGTAATAACCAAAGAGGAAATGACAGAACCTGAGCTAGATTGGATCGTTTTTTGGGGAATGCAAATTGGATCACACTAATGCAGCACACGCGGGTTGATCATCTACTCAGAGCATGCTCTGATCATGCCCCTTTGTTACTTTCTCTGCCGTTGTCTCAGAGGGCAGGTATGTCCCCTTTCAAATTTCAAAGTATGTGGCTAACTCATGATGAATTCCTGGGGTTTGTAGACAGAAATTGGAACACACATGCAGAAGGTATTGAGGCTATGTATAGAGTGGCATTCAAACTTAAGCACCTTAGGGGAGCTCTGAAAGTATAGAATAAAGAAACTTTTGGCAATATATTCAGTATTATTAGAAGGTTGGAAGACAACATTGAAATACTGGAATTCAGTTTAATGCAGGGTTGAGACCCAAATGACATGGTTAATTTGAATAGATGTCAGGTTGAACTCAAAATGGCTTTGGTGAAAGAAGAAATTTACTGAAAACAAAAATCAGGTGAAAAGAAATTTAAAGAAGGAGATGCATGCACTAAAATTTTCTTTGCTTCCGTCAAAGCCAAACAGAAAAGAATGGTAATTACCAAAATCTGTGGCATGGCAAGGAATTTAATCACGGATCCAAGAGGTGCTATTTTGGAAGCTAATAATTTTTTTGGATCTTTGCTTTCATCAGGAGGGTACCAAGAAGATCCAGAACTCATGGATTGCATTCCGAAATTGATACGAGAGGAGGATTGTGATTTACTCATGAAGCTGCCATATTTAAAAGAAGTCAGAAAATCAGTTTTTAGCATTCCTCATGATAGTGCCCCGGGTCCGGATGGATTTACAGATGGTTTCTTTCAGAGTTGTTGGGATATTATTGGTCATGACATCTGGAAAGCTGTGAAGGAATTTTTTGATTGCCAGGTACCTTATCTTCCAATTTTTTGGCGCTTATTCCTAAAATTGAATAGCCGGTTTATTTATCTGATTTTAGGCCTATTAGTCGTTGCAACGTGGTATATAAAATTTTTAGTAAAATTCTTTGTGTTAGATTAGCCAAAATTCTCCCAAATATTATCTCTTTAGAGCAGGGGGCTTTTGTGCAGGGGAGACTCATTTCAGAAAACATTGGGTTGGCACAAGAACTTATGAGAGAGATTGGAAAAAAGGTAATTAGAACTAATGTGATTTTCAAGTTGGATATGGAAAAGGTATATGACCGAAGTGAATGGGGATATCTCTTGGCGGTTTTGCGCAAATTTGGTTTCAATAATAGAATCTGTCATCTGATATCAAATTGTGTCACATAGTGCAGATTCTCGGTGCTGATGCAAGACAGGTATGACGGGTATTTCAGATCATCAAGGAGCCTTAGGCAAGGTGACCCTCTCTCCCTTCTCCTCTTTGTTATTGCGGTAGAAGTGCTAAGCAGAGGAATCTCTTGGGCTTTTTGTAAAGGGGAAATTGGTTATTATCACACTCCCATGGCGACCTCTTACCCACCTTTTATATGTTGACGACTAATTGATTTTCTTGAATGGCAGGAAAAAAGTCCATTAAAGGATGCATGAAGTTTATAGAAAAATATTGTCAAGCATCAGGATAGAAATTTAATATTGAGAAGAGTTCTTTCATGATTGATGAGAAAGTCCGTGCAGAAAAAATAATCTTGAACAAATTATGGACATGTTTCTTTTACAAGCAGTCCCCGTTCACATATCTTGGAGTACCCATTTATCAAGGCAGATGCAGAATTTCATATTTTGAAGCTTTGGCAAATAAAATCCAGAATAGAATTCAGGGTTGGAAATCCAGACTTTTGTCGCCAGGGGGTAGACTGACATTGATCAGACATGTTTTATTGTCTATGCCAATTTACACTATAGCAGCTACAACTATTCCTATAAGGGTTCTGCAAACTATCCAGAAAATGATTGCAGATTTCTTTTGGGGAAATCATGAAGGGAGACATAAGCGGAAATGGATAGCGCATGGAATAAAATCAGTGTTCCTAAGGAGGAAGGTGGGTTAAATGTTAGAAGTCTGGATGATATTATAAAAGCTTTTCGCATTAAGTCTCTATGGAATCTGATAAACACCAATTCTTTATGGGCAAATTTTTTGAAGAATAAATATTTGAAGGCAAGGGTTCCCATCTAAAAACAAGAGATTAAAGCTGGGGCTTCACCATTTATTAAAGAGTTGTTGGCACATAAAAATTTTATAGTTGAAATTCCACTTAGAGGATCACTAGAGGAGTCGTCAGTTTCTTTGAAGAACACTGGGCTAAGGATGAAATTTTTACTAGAAATGGGGAAGTGGAAACAAATGACATTTGGCCTTCCCTAAGGCAAATGTACAGGGAGAATTTCATAATGTTAACCCCTGTAATGCAAAGAAAAACCCAAAAGCTTTAAAAGACAATAGTGAAAGGTGATGAAAGTGACTGAGATTCTAGAATATGGATACCAAATAATGATGGTATGTTCTCTATTAGCTCAGTATGTAAAATTTTATGTGGAAGAGGGCCACAAGATGAATTTTGGAATTGGATTTGGCATCCTTTATTGCCTTCTAAAATTTTCATTTTTTACATGGAAGATTATTAGAAGGGATATACCCATAGATGGAGAACTTAGAAAAATTGGATTCCAACTTACTTCTAAATGTGGGTGTTGTTATCAATCTGGGGAGGAAACTATCAAACATCTTTTCTTGGAGGGTGACCTAGCAAGAAGAGTGTGGAGACATTTTGATTTGTTGTTTGATATACACGTACATAGACCGGCTGAAGTTTATACCATGTTAAAGGCGTGGTTGAGGAAGGCGAAGAAATTATCTTTATCAGGTACCCTCATTCATCTCACTCCTCTTTTTATTTTATGGAAAATTTGGATCCAGAGAAACAAAAAACTCTATGAAGGAAAGGAAGCCAATGGGGATTTACTTCATAGATTGGGTATACAGGAAAAGAAAGTATAAATGATTCCTCCCTGGGTGATTTATTAGGCTTTCCCTCCTACAGGATGGTATGTGCTAAACGTAGATGGATCTTATATGGCGAAGAATACTTCTGGAGATTTTGTTATCAGAAATGAAGTGGGTAATTTTGTGGCAGCCAGACAATGTTATTTTGGTGAAGGTTCAAATAATTCAGCAGAAACTAGGGCCTTGCTTGAAGGGTTGAGATTTTGTATTGATCAAGGAGTCCAAAATTGCATGATTCAAACGGATTCTAAGCTGGTTAAACAATGGCTTCTCCAAAAAGCAAGTATACCTTGGTTTCTTAGCAATTGGTGGAGGGAGATCAGAGAGATGAACAAGGCTTTGGTGTGGCATTGTATCCATGTGTTTAGGGAGACTAACTCTGTGGCGGACGCTTTGGCTAGATTGGCGCAAGTGGAGCATATGTCTCAAACTTATTCTTGGGACTCGCTTCCTAAAAGAATAAAGTCTCTAATTATTCTTGATAAGAATAAGACGGCGTATTTAAGGCTTTCGGTCTCTAAATGATTATGTTAATGGAATATCTTTATTTGGATCCATAAAAAAGGTTGAGATTGGGCGTCGAGGATCAATTAGGAGGTTGTGAGTTATCGACTAGGTGTTGTTTTATGTTTTACAATGTCAATGCAGCAGTTTGAGAGCAGCAGTGATCAACCTGGTGAGTGGACTGTAGTTGCTGTGAAAAAATGATGTAGAAATTTCCGAGAGAAACAGGGGAATATATACTCTGTTTTAGTGAAAATCTGGACTGTGGACTGGAGATAGTTCTGCCAATTGTGGATTTTTGTCATTATGCGTGCTGATGGGAACTGTAGGAGCGAGTGGAATTTCCTGTTTATTTAGGCAGGGGAATTTTAGCAGGCAGACAAAAATGTTTTTTGGATAGGTTCGGTATGGTGGTCGGTTGCGGCGGGGTGCTGAAAATCGTCCTGAATTGTCTTTGCTGCATGGTGGAATTCTGTTTTGTGCTTGAAAAATTTGCGCATACAAAAGCGCAGTCAAGGTGCTGCAAGGGGCTGAAAGATGCTTCAAGGCGCTTTCGTGCTGCCTGGGAATTGATTGAAGATACTGAAAATTTGCGGTGTGCTATCCTGGTTTGGCTTTGCGCATGCCGTGTGGGGCTGTAGGAGAGATGATGCGCTGAGAACAGAGATGCTCAATTCTTTGTCTGCCAATGGGCTTATTTGGTTTTCTACTTTGTTTTTCTAAGTGATTGCTAGTCGGTCTTTTGGTTTCAAGTTTTATAGCTATATTGCTACTGTCGTTTGAAGCAATTTTACAGGGCACTACGTGGTCTCTGGAGCTTGTCTGTTGGATAGGTATTTTGTCTAGCTTTTTGCTAGATGTTTGGTTTTTAATACGGGTAAAGTTGTAATGTACCCCCATTTTGATTGTAAATCAATTTTTTTGATAAGTAATAAATGTCTGACATCCCATAGTTGCCCCTCCCTACTGGAGCTTTAATTAAAAAATATATATATATATTGGAGAAATCGCTATGATCTTAGGGCGATTTGGGTTTCTTAAGGGCAATAACGTATTCTCTTTATCAATTGTTTTAAACCTTTATATCATACTAGGCTCCCAATCTGGACCGTCTATCCTAAGGTTTCTCCTTCCTCTTCATGGCGGCTCCTCAAGCCGCCAAGGGAGAAGAGCACGCGGTTGGGGGTGGAAGTGCCCCGGTCGTTGATGTCAAGCCTCCTCGAAGCTTCCTCCAAGCATTTGGAGTTGTAAAGAAAACACCATTGTAGGGGAACCAATGAAAGGAAACTGTTTTCGCAAGGATGGAAGTCCAGCACTATCTATGAATATTTCGGAAGCAAAAAGATGTGAAAGGTACGTTGAATCATATGTTATTGTGCTCAAGTTTTCTAGTTATAGGCCTTCTTTTGAGGCTATTCGTGAATCCATTCATAGATCATGGGGTGTTATGGGGCAGTTTACCATGGGTTTGCTGGATCAGAGACATGTTCTTGTCAGATTCCAGTCGGAAGAAGAAGTTAATAAGGCTTTGTCATGAGACTCTTTTATGATCCGAGGGGTTAGATTCAAAGCGTTCCGCTGGCATCAAGGTTTTAGCCTTAAGGAAGATCCGGTGCTAGCCCCATTGTGGGTGGATCTTCCTAGTTTGCCTTTACAATTCTTTCATCCATTGTTTTTAAAAGAAGTAGGAGACTCCATTGGGTCCTTTCTTAGAGTTGATGATAGCACTCTGGGTTTCACTCGACCTAGGGCGGCTAGGATGTGCGTGGAGATGGATCTATCAGAGGAGCTTCCTAGCAAGATTTGGTTGGAGTTCTTCGAAACCATAGGTTTTTGGCAGAAGATTGTGTATTCGGGCTTCAAATATTGTGAAAATTGCGCAATGATTGGGCATACTTTTGAAGCATGTAGGAAGCGATTGGGGATTCGCAAGGATAGTCATAAGGAGGAAAACAATGTGGGGAAGCATAAGTCGGAAGACAAGAGTCAGAAAATTCTAAATGTGGGGCTTAGGGACAAAGGGATTCAACCGAGGGGCAATGAAGCAAGAAAAGTATACAGACCAGTCAAGAAGGATTGGGAAATTTTCACAATTGTGGACGGTGCTAGAGTGGAGAAGGTTGAACCGAGTGGAAAAAAAGAAGAAAAGGAAGTGGAAATCATCCCTAAGAAAGTTGAATACGAAACAAAAATTACAAAGAATCCTTTTGATATTTTAGCAAGTTTGGACCAAGAGATGCAAATTGAAAATGTTGTGGACAATTCTAGTTTGGTTTCTAATCCTAAACTGATTTTAGAAAAGAATTCTGAGTTTCATGGAAACAAATTTATGGAGAAAGATGTTAATCTGGCAGGGGAAGGACTTCCTATTTATGACTCGGAGTCTAAAAGGCTTTCCAATTTTAAGTTGGATTGTAAAGATGCAGAGTATTCTTCTAGCGGGATTGATAGAGCTATTCAGACTGTTTTGGAAGAAGAAATATAGGATTTGGCTAGCTCTTTAGTAGCTGGCGAGGAAATGGGGGCAGGCCTAGGACCGAAAAAAATAATTTCGGGAGAAGACATAAATGCAGCGGGGCTGCCATGGAATGCAAAGATCGATTCCTACCAGGAAACTACAAATTTTCAGGGTGTTGATCCTAAGAGAACAGGGGATGTAGCGCTTCCTAGAGCAGCAGGGGATGTAGCGCCTCCTAGAGCAGCAGGGGATGTGAAGGTTCCTAGCACAGAGTCAGGAGACGTGAGGGTGACTTCGTTGGGGTCTAAATTGATAGCGGATTTGAAGGATGTTGGGTATTCAAGTAGCAATATCAAGTTGGTGGCGACTAAACAACATGACTCGGTGCCTAATGTCCGGTCTTAGTTGAAGCAAGCCATTTCGGTGACTCCGGTTCCATTAGTGGAGAGCTTTGGAAGTTCTGGTCGTTCAGGGGATTTGGTTGGTCAGGCTAACAGAGAAAACAAACAGGAGTCCGATACCAACAATTCGGATGAAGAAGATTTGGATGAAAACACCATCAGGTCAAGAATATTGTCAGGTTTAAAGAAAGATCACATACGATTAATGAAAAGATTCGATAAGAGGAATATGACAACAGAAAATACGCTGGATCACGATTACATCAAAGACTTCAAGGTTTTTCCTCGAAGATTATCCAGAATGAAGAAATGCAACAACAAGTACATGCTTTGATCTAGGGGTTTGGTCAGTCTAAATTTGATATATTTGTTTAGTTTATGTTTTTCCTTCCTACTTTGTTTTTATATCTCGTTTTGGGACAAGTAATTAAGGTCCGATATCCCATAGCTGCCTCTCCATAGCGGAGATTTAAAAAAAAAAAAAAAACTCGACTATCATTTTGTTCTTGAGAAGGTTGGACTTGGATCTTTGATACCACGAATCATCTCTTCCAAAAATTAGGTAGTTTATTTATTCAACAAACCTTCTAAACAATATTTCATGAACTTCGACCCAAACTTGGTCTCTTGCCTTCTTCTCAACCAAGTTTGAGGGGTGTATAAAGGAATTATCTCTAAAATCATACTAAAGAAGTATCTTTAATATCATGCTAATAAGAAACTATCTCCAAGATCGTATCTACACTATCATGCTAATAACGAAGTATCCTCAAGATTAAATCTCCAAGATCAACATGGCTTCTTGATTTAGTTGATTAATATCTCCATGTTTGTAATGTTAATATTTGTTTCTACTATTGTGGGATTGTTTCCATATGTTGTTGTATTTATTATCATTATAAATAATAAGCTACAGATTTCACAACTCTCCTCGAGTTTGGAAATAAGTATTAAGAGTCTAAAGAGCTTCTGAGTTCTTACCAAAAAGTTTCATTCTTACTCTTGAAATAAGAAGTAATAGAAGATGAAGAAAGCCATTCTTGTTCTAGCATTGGTTATGCTTATGTTCACCACGTCCATCGAACAAGTTTCTAGTCGCTTACAACTTTGTGGTGGTAACAAATTTATCCCACTTACTTTTTTCCTTAAAAACTTTGAATCTGTTATATATTACTGCCATTTTCTTTTATAATATTACTGCCACAGGTGGTAATTAAGATGGTCATTAACATTTTTTTGATTGAAATTGAGCAGGTTGCCCTGTTGATATGAATTGTCCATCCAAACAATGTTTGTGCATGACTCCTTTTATTGGGAAAAAGCAATCGTGTATGTGTTGTCCTCTCGATGCTCAAGTTCATCATGACCTCAATGAATAAATGGTATCATGTTTATCAATAAAAGCCAATGTTTTTCATTGAATTTTTTGTTTTCTGTAGATTGAATTAAGATTTTGTAATACAAATCTTAGATTGGGTATTACATGGGTAGATAAATTAAAAGAAACAATTTGTGTAATCGCATTTATATGATTGAAGATGAATTCAGATGTGGTATCCATTTTAGCACAAATTATAAATTTTCTTCCGCAGCATACAAAGTTTGATTTGTACAAGGGCTCTTGTGGGGAGCTTAATTAAAGAGATATTAGACAAGAGGTCTCTTTGAACTTCAGTTTAAAATAAGAGCTCTTCAGTCCATGTAGTTCCAGTTGCTCAACTTTGCGAGTGTACAATCACAGAACCACTGATACCATTAGATAGCACCCCATTCAATTTTATTAATCATGCTTGAATGGCTACTGATGTTCTCCAAATCCTTGAAAACTGCGGTACAACGGTAAAGTGACTGTATAATTTGTGAACTTCAGTTTGGAACAAGGTTTTGGTCGCATACAAATTTGTGAAGAGTAAGAAATTTATTTATTTATTATTATTTTTTTTGGTCACGAAGATGTTTTATTAAAGAAAGGAAAGAAAATAAAATACAAAGGAAATTATTCTTATATATCAATGAATGCCAGAACACCATGAATGTGTCAAAAACCAAATCCCAAAACAAATTACAAGATGAACCCATCATCCACAACAATTCCCTAATCTCAATAAAGATAGAGTGCTTTAATCTGTTGAGCCCTTAAAAAATCCTCATATTTCTCTTTTTCCACACACCACATGAGTTTGTAAGGAACCCTAAGCCATAACCACTCCGCCCGCTTGGGAAGGATTAGCTTGGGACCACCAACTTAGCCAATCTAAAATGGAACCTTGAAACATCAAACTCAAACCAAATTCTGACAAGAAATTGCTCCAAATGGATTTGGAGAATCTGCAGTGAAGCATTAAATGATCCAGCATCTCGTCAATCTCATTACAAAGCACACAAAGACTGCCTGTGTGGATTCCTCTTTTCCTTAACCTATCTTTAGTCAAGATTCTCTTATGCAACATTAACTAACAAAAGAAATTTATCCGAGGAAAAAGATTTTTCACCCATACCAGATTCTTGTGAGAGGAAATGAAATGGTTGGAATGAGTCTCATAATAAGAAACAGTCAACATATCAGAAAATTCTTTCACCGAGAAGCCCACATTTTTACCCTCCACACCAAACTATCAAATCCCTTTGAGAGTATCTGTCTATCCAACATATGCATTAAATTAGTGACCACCTCTAGCTCCCCAGTATTTAAGAGTCTTCGAAAGGAAAGATCCCAAGAATTGTCATTAAACCAAAAATTGCTCACACTCCTATGTTGTTTGTTGTTAATGGTAAACAACATTGGAAACAAATCATTCAGAGGTTGGTTACTACACCAAACATCATGTCAGAAAGAGATGAGATCATCATTGCCACAGCGAAGAAAGGTGTGGGGGTAGAAACCACTTGCTTACCGAGAGATGGACTTCCACAAAGAGCATCCATAGGGAGTGTACTTAGTTCTCTTTTCCCAATCCCATCTATTGCGCCCATATTTATCAATGATGAGAAATTTCCATAAATTGTCATTTTCTTCTGCAAATCGCCAAAGCCACTTGGAAAGTAATGCAAAATTGAATGTGAGCACTTGGCGAATGCTAAACCACCTCGAGATTTGGGACAACATATTTTCTCCCAGCCCACTAAATGCATTTTTCTAGAGTTTTGAGTGAAACCCCAAAGGAAGTTGCGCATGGTCTGTTCCATTTTGGCTGCTATTGAAGAGGGAACCTTGATAAGAAACAGAATGAACATAGGGATAGAAGCTAATGTGGATTGAACAAGAGTTAATATGCTCGCATTAGAGAGAAATTTGCTTTTTCAAGACGCTAGTTTCGATTCCATCATTTCGATCATCTCATCCCACACAACTTTACTTTTAAAACTAGCACCCAAAGGCATGCCCAAGTACTTAACTGGAAGCTGACCCGCTGAACAACCAAATAAACCCACCAACTGCTGCATATGAGGGACTTCTCCAATAGGCAACACCACTGATTTGTAGAAGTTGATTTTCAAATCTGAAATAACTTCTAATCAAAGCATAATTCTTTTAAGAGCAAGAACCTGAGTAGCAGAGGCATCACAAAAGATGATAGTATCATCCGCATACTAAAGAATAGAAACATGAGGACTACCCTCTGCTACAGAAAATCATCTCACTAGGTCAGCATCAACCGCTTTAAGAATCATTTGGGTTAGACCTTCTGCTGCTAAAGTAAAAAGAAGAAGAGACAGAGGATCTCTTTGATGCAAGTCTTTAGAGCTATTGAAAAACCTGTGTAGTTGACCATTGATCTTCAGAGAGAAATTAGCTGTAGATCTGCAAGTGTGAAGCCAATGAATCCATTTGGAGTCAAACCCCATGCGAGCCATTACCAAATCCAAGTATCTCCAAGAGACATTGTCAAAGGCTTTAGAAAAATCTAATTGAGCCCTGGAACACCCTGTTTTTTTTCTGGAACCAATAATTTCATTGGCAATCAAAGGGCTATCAACCACTTGTCTTCCACTGACTGTTGTACTTTGAAAAGGAGAAATGACTGAATGAAGAATTTTTTTCAATCTATTAGCCAACATCTTGGCAATGATCTTATAGGCCCCATTCAAAATACTGATAGGTCTGAAATCATTGACTGTTTGCATTCCCGCACATTTAGTAATAAGCGAGATGATAGTGGTGCTCAACCGCCAATCCAGAAAATTTCTAGAGTTAAAATCTTCAATAACTTTCAGAAAATCAAATTTTATTATCTATCACATTTTCAAATAGAACATCATTGAGAAACCATTAAGGCCTGGAGAAACTTCAGATTTGAGCTCTTCCATTGCCGCTCTAATTAACATCTCTGAAAAATTCTCTACCAAGGAGGTAGCCATAGGCTGGGAGATAGACTTAAAGGTAATCTTTGGGAAGAAAGGTCGCCACTCCTCCTCTTCATAGAACAACTCCTTGAAATGAGATATCAAGAGTTCTCTGATGCTGACTTCATCCACTACCAACTCCTGACCCATGCTAAGAGCTTCAACAAAGTTAAACAGTCTGCGTCTGTTTGCCAAGTTATGAAAGAATCTGGACCCCTAATCCACATGACAAGCTTAATTGACCCCAGATCTGATCCTCCAAAACCCCTCATCTCTTTTGGTTAATGTTGCCCACTCCTAATGCAGCTGCACTCTACAAGACTTCTCCTTGGCAGTCAGGTCTCAGATCTTTTCCTCAGCATCAATGTTAGCAATTAAACCAGAAATATTTTGAATACATAAATTGATCTTACCCCAAACTTTAGTCCTCCAACTTATAAGGTTGCATCTGAGTGTCTTAAGCTTCCACCATAAACAGTAGCTAGGGTGGCAAGAGACTACGGAGTTGTTCCACCAAGATTTCATCTCTTCTGCCAGAGTTGGGTAATCAAACCAACCGTTATCAAAGGAAAAAATCGCGTGATGGTTAGAACCCGCTGCACCCTTGAGCCATTCGACTTTATCACCAAATTTGTCAATCCAATCCACCGAAGCCAGAAATCGATAAAGCCGACAAAGGATAGGGCGATATCTTCGATTTGACCATGTGAACTTTCACCCCTTTAGACTGAAATCAGCGAGTTCTACCTCATTAATGAACTGATTGAATTTCTGCATGCTCATGGATCTCCTTTTGCAACCTTTATTTTCATTCATATGACAGACAACATTGAAATCTTCTGCTAACACCCATGACAATTGCACCCAACCAGCAATGTCATATAGTTCTTCCCAGAAGTGTTCTCTTAGCGAATGATCACACGGACCATATATGTTAGTCACTGACCAAAAAGAGTTGTCCGAGATCATTTGAAATTGAATAGAAAGCGAAAAAACCCTTTCAACATTTCCCTTATCTGCAAAAGATCAGCATCCCAGATAGCTAAAAGGCCTCCTGAGCTGCCAGTGGATTCCACCATAGGCCAATCAACAGAGCTATCACCCCACAATTTTCTGATAAATTCTCTAGAATGCCTCCAATTTCGATTCCTGAATGAAAACAAAATCCGAATGATTATTTGAAATTAATCTACGGCAACCCCTTTGCCTCTCAATATTCCTGAGCCCCCTACAATTTCAAGAAAGAAATTATTCAACACCTCGTTTTTATTTATTTATTTTTCTGTAATATTATTGGTGTTAATAAAGTCATCATTAACATTTTTTTTTATTTGTAATTGAGCAAGTTGCCCTGATGGTTTGAATTCTCTAAATAGACAATGTTATTGCATCTACCCTTTTAAAAAGACACAAACATGCATTTGTTGTAGTCGTGTCAATGGTGATGACAAGATTAAATGCGAACTATACATAAATAAATGAATAACCCTAAGTTGTTTCTTGATGTGTCGCCTACCAAAACCTTTAGTTGGGACGTAAGATTTGTACACTAGTAATTAACTTTTGATATATAAGCTGATAAATTACAACAAACAATTTGCCCAATCAACATTTCTTCAATCTCTGGGATTGAGATTGAAGATGATTTAAAATGTTGTACACATTAATGCAAATTATTCAAATTTTCTTTGCGGCTTCTTCTTCTTCTACTTCTACGAGTGATAAGCAGAAAATTTAAGCAATGGCTTAGTCAGTAAATAAATAAAAAACCAAAAATTAAGCGAAGTGCTTGAATGACTATATAATGACCCCTTTTCCCTCCATAAACAATGCTAAGCCATGTGGTCCGCACACTTCTTCTTTCACTCTACCCCATTGACATACCCCAATCATACACCCGAAACGCTCATATAGCTAGCTATTCACACCCCAATCCATCACCCACAACACTCGTACACCTATTGGCACCTCATTGTTGTGCCCCTAACACTTGAATTGACTATTCACACCGCGACAAACCTTGCAAACTTGTGCCACCATACACATCATTTCACTTTCAAATATAAAAACTAAGAATAACTAGCCAAAATATTTGCTATGAAATAATGTCTATTCCCCAAAATCAATAAATCCACCTTCAAAATACACTCCAAATGTTTGTAGAATGACAACAAAATAAAACTAATTAGACTCTTCACTATCATCTCTACAAAAGCAATAACAATTCAAAACACTAAATACTTGAACATCTTAACCAATACAAATATTTATTCAAACATTTTGGTGAGCTTAGCACGAGTAGAGGATCCTAGTTACCACCATCCTCCAACATTGTCTGGCATTACAATGAAACTAGACGAGACAGCCCAACCTTCAAGTAAAGTTTAGTTTACCAATAAGCAGAGAACTTACATACTGAAGCAAACCAAAAAAATTAATGAGCAGGATAAAGAAAGTAACCTGAAATATTAAGTTGTTATCCACCAATAGACAAAATCATAAATTTTCTAGCTTCGTCGAAGAAAAAATTGGCTCTGAACAAGTACTAGATTTCTCTTAGTGTGATAAAGACATCAAGCAATAAGAGAGACCTAAATTATCATAGAGATCTCTAAAAGGTACTTCAATTGCTCAAAAAGGATATCGTGATTCAACAATAAAGATGATCCCTGGATATTATCATCATAAGATTTTAGTTGTCAATTTTTTATTTTACGGAGCTAGATACTTGTATTAATCATCAAATCCAACAATCACATGCATCATTATTATAGACTTCTATTAATCACGTACAAACAAGATTTATAAGGATTTAAATATTTGGAGACAATAAATATACAACATGATTAATAAAAACCCAAAAATAGTCACTACACCAAATTGACATTTTTGTAACAACCCCCAAAGCACTATTACTTTTAAAGTGTAACAATTCACTTAACAATTTTACACATTTTCACAAATAAAATGATACACTAATTGTATCAACATGAAGAATATGATTATAAAAGTGATACTATTCATGGTGATCCAACTTATTGTATCATTTTTTTTTTTGTTACTGTTTTTCATTTTTTTGACTAAATTTAGTTTTGACTTGAAATTGTTTGGTGAATTGTAAATCTCAAAAGTGATACTGTTTTGAGAGTGTTACAAAAGTGCCAATTTGGTGTAATGAGTGTTTTTTAAAAGATTTGTGCATGTTTTGTATTTCATATTTCTCATCTGTTCCTATTATATATATATATATATATTTTTCTACTTCCAGTTACCTCTTGTTCCACAGTTCCTTTCCTCTCTAAACAACATATTACAAAAGATATTACATGGAAGCAAACCTAATCCCTAACCACATCGCCACTTTAGTATCCCACACTTGGTACCCACCTCTCCAAATGTAAGGTATCATAAAAAATGTCATCTCTTATACATCGTATATGTGTCATGATGATCTCTAAGAATAACAACCCTAAGCGTCAGTCTAGCACTGATCTAACCCAAATGGCATCAAGCCCTCACAGTGCAGTCCGCCAGTCAGACCCAAATTACTGTGTCTTGCTAAACCCACACGTCTCATAGCCATCTCCAATACTTGTAAGACCTATTAAGGCAAGTATTTTGGGGATCAGCTTCGGACGGGCAAGCTAGCAGTATTTGGTTTTCAACTAGGAAGCAAATACCAGAGTATATACATTGTACGTGGAAACTTCCACCTATGGACAATACTCTAATTGGGAACTATTAACTGCGTATCTAGGAGCACAGTTCTAACAAGAAAACTTCATTCCTTAAGACGACTCCTAATTAGAGAATGATCTTCAGGAAGATCTTTTTCCCTAAACTACACCACTGATGGCCTGGATGAACCAGGACTCCAACACTATAAATAAGACAGGAGGTTGGTGAACAAAGGTACGCTATAAATTCTCTGTTTACAACTTTAAGCTTTCCTCAGAGCCCTGTATGACTTTAGCATCAGAGTGTCATCGGCCACCACAACGGTGGTCTGTGGCTCACGTGCGTTCCTTGTGCAGGTGAGCGGGTCAGAGTCAAGCAGCAAGCGAAAATCAACTGCATCAGTTTGGCGCCGTTCGTGGGGACGACAGAGTTCCTAACAAAGCATTGCCATCATATCTTTTCAGAATTCAAGAAGATGGTGACCACTAGATCCCGCAACAATGGAGACCAGGGGGACACCTCGAACGCTCAGGCTGATGTTGTACCACCACTTCCAGCGGTACTGGCGACACAAGGGGAGCATGCTCACACCCCCGTGCCAGCAGCAGCGGTGACAGACCTTATGATGGATCTGCTATCATCCCAGATACAACAGATCGCTAAAGCGGTGGAGATCCTCACTCAGCAGAACCCTCCACCCGCTGATGGAGATCAGGATCAGTACAAACCTCAATCTCTAGATGAGAACAGAGAACAGGTGTAGGAGAGTCAAACCCCCGTTAGTTTTCACCGAACTAGAGGTGGCGGCGCGACCAACGAAGATCCAACTTTCATGGCAAACATACCCGCCACGCAGAACCCCCTTCGCCGAGGGGTTCATGACCCAGATATGTTGTACAACCTTTCTGTTCCCCCATTCATGGACCACATCATGAATGAAGCCCTTCCAAATAAGTTCAGCCCTCCGAAGTTCGAGTTCTATGATGGGACCTATGACCCATTTGATCACTTGCATCATTATCAGCACGTGAATGCGCTCAATGAAGGTTTTGAATTGGTGATGTGCAGAACGTTCCCTGCTAGCCTGAAGAAGTTAGCTGACATGGTTCCATAGCCTCCTGCCAAAGTCAATTGACTCATTCAAGACACTAGCCAAAACATTCCTTACACGCTTTGTTGGCAGTCAGCGGATTAGGAAGGGCTCGCACTATATATTCTCCTTGAGGTAGAAGTCAATTGAAACGCTAAGGGAATATGTCATGCGCTTCAATGACAAGCTGACACTCATTGATGGCTGCAACGACAATACCTCTATTATGGCTTTTACCGCGGGTCTAAGAGAGAGAAAGTTTTACGATTTTCTCACCTTGGAACCCCCTTTGGATATGGCATGACTCTTGAAAAGCGCCCAGAGGTACATCACCTTGGAAGAAATGAAAACGACCAATAAGAAAACCCAAACAAAAATAAACCCTTTGGTTCTAAAGACAGAAGGGAGGGAAATAGACAAGAAGACAAATATATGAACAAACGGAAGCGCAACGATAACATGTCGAATTCTGGTCGCGCAAGGCTAGAGAAATCTTCCAACTATGTCAGATCAAGGACCATAACCCCCCTCAATTCTAACTTGGAAGACGTCCTTAATTCCATGAAGAATTGGAAGGATCTAAAATAGCCCCCGAAGCAGCATGGAGATCTTTCCAAATGCGACAACAACAAGTATTGCTCGTACCACAAGGAGGGTGGCCACGACACCAACAACTGTAAGAGTCTAAGGTACGAGATCGAGTACTAGATTTGAAAGGGCAAGCTGAAGGAGTTCATGGGTTCGAAAAAAAGGCAAGACCGGATCAGGGAAAGATGAGAGGCGGTCAAAGAAATCGAGAAAGAGGCTTCGGGTACCTGACGCCACTTTGGATCATTCTCACTTCTCATGGTCTGACTACACTTTTTATCCTGCATAGCTTGCATAAAACTGGTGGGTTCTTTGACTAAAGAAATAGAAGTGGTGTAAGCCTTGTAAGAGATGGATAAAAGGTCAAAAGAAAGAAAAAATAGAAAGGGGGTAAACAATACCTATAGATGGCCCAATGTTCAAAGCAGATGAGTGGGACGATCAGAAAGACAATCGAGTATCAAGATGATATTGTTGAAGATAAGATGGTTCATGGGTGGCACGAGTGGAGGTGCAAGGTGGGAGGGGGGTCTAAGGATGGAACAGGGGTAGGGGCGACCGCTCGGGAATGGGGTTCCAGGATTTTCGACCGGTCGGTGATGGAGGCGTCAGAGCAGGATATCGATCGGTGGGAGTGGTCTGACCGGTCAGAGAAAAGCACTGTTGGACGATAAAAAGTGGAGCATGGAAGACCGGTCGGGGAAGTGTGTCTGACCGATCAGCGAGGTGATTGTGCATTTTGTCAAAAAAATAAGGAAAAGTCTCTTGATGAAAGATGACGTCACGAGAAACAAAAACTTTTTTGTTGGTTGGATCATAGAATTTGTATCCTTTTTGCCCGTCAGGGTATCCAAAAAAGACACATTGATTAGAACGAGCATCAAATTTGCTAGGATGTTGGGCATGTGTGGTAGTGAAACATAGACAACTAAAGACTCGAAGGTGCGAGTAGGTGGGTGGTTTGTTATAGAGAAGTTCAAAAGGTGTTTGCCTTTAAGAACAGAAGAAGGTGTACGATTAATGAGATAGGAAGTGGTAAGAATTGCTTCTTCCCAAAAATGGACGGTGTGCGATTAATGAGATAGGCAGCGGTGATAATTGCTTCTCCCCAAAAATGTTTAGGAAGATGTGTTTGCAACAAAAGAGCACGAGCGACATTCAAAAGATGTTTATGTTTGTGTTCTGCCACCCAATTTTGTTGGGGCGTAGAGACACAAAAAGTTTGATAGGTAAAGAATTTTGAAGCATAAAAATTAATGAGGAAAAATTCAAGTCCATTATCACTGCGAATGATTTGAATTTTAGTAGAAAATTGATTTTCAACATAATTAATGAATGCAATTAAGAGTGTGCGTGTATCGGACTTGTGTTTCATGAGATACATTTGAGTACATCGTGTATAATAATCAACAATGGTGAGAAAATAACGCGCTCCAGAAATGGAAGCAACGTGATATCCTCCCCAAATGTCTATGTAATAAGGAAAAATGAGTAGTACTCGAAATATGGGATAAAGGAAATTTATTTCTAGTTTGTTTGGCCAAAGGACAAATAACACATTTATTGAAAACAAGTCCTAGCATCACGAAAAGAGATAGGAAGGAGATGAAGAGTTTCGTCCGAAAGGTGACCTAGGCGATTGTGCCATAACACAGGGTTGTTGTCTTGAGTGATGTGACAAGTGGTGGAAGTTGTGGTGGCGGTGTTGTCCAAGTAGTACAAACCATCAATCTCAGTTGTTGTCCCAATCATCTTCCCAGAATGAAGGTCCTGTATCAAACAAGAATTGTTGAGAAAAAAAATGTTTTGTAAGTTTGCTAATGGAAATTAAATTAAGATTAAAAGATGGAACACAAATAACATCATGCAAGGTAAAAACAGAAGAGAATGTCATGATGCCAATGTGTGTAACAACAGCAAGTATACCATCAGGAAGCTCAACTGTTCGATTGTGGACGAGTTTGGAAAAGGTGAGTAAATGAGGGGTATGTATTATATGATCAGTGACACCGTTATCAAGGATCCGAGATGAACAAGAGCCATGAGATCTGAGAGAGAGTACTTTACTTGTCAATTATGTAATAAAAATGTCATTATCAATATTGTGAGTCTTGGACTTGTTGTTGGTCAACAAGGTCATGATTTGCGTGCACTGCTCGAAAGTGAATGGAAAATGATTGGATGGTTGCACATCCAAAGAAGTAGACACATTGTTGTCCCTAGGACGATCTTTATGAAAATGTCATTGGTTAGCGGGATCAGCTTTCTTAAATTTCCAACAATAGTCGACAGTGTGGGCTTTCAATCCATAGTAATCACAAGTGAGATGAGAACGACAGTCAACAACAATATGACCTACCCTGTCACATGTTCCAAACTTGACGTCGAGATTAAAGGGCTTTTGGGGTCCTCTCGACTTGACAGTATTGCGTGCACCTTTGGGATAATATTCCACATGGCAAAAGTTGTAGCATCAGGTATGGTGGGTTTCCCAGTAGAGATATCTTGCTGGCGTTCTTGACGAAGCACAAGGGAGTAAACCTTGTTGAGTGGAAGAAGAGGATCCATCAAGAAAATTTGACCCCTAACCGAATTGTAGGCATCAGTTAGCCCCATCAAGAACTTGATCGAGCGTTGAGTGTGGACATATGCAAGAACGATGTTCATGGTGTCGCTAGTGTCTTTAGCAAAACCAACCACGACATCCAAATCACCCCAGAGAGTCTTCACTTTGGTAAATTAGGCACTCACATTCATCGTCCCTTGAATGCATACATGAATTTCAGATTCAATATAATAGATCTGCACGTAATTAGTCTGTGCATACCTTTCTTCCAAATCAGCCCATACATTATATATAAGCCAATTCACAATACATGGCACTTGCCTGGAGGTCAGGTGAGATGGTGTTTGATGTAGTCATTTTCCATTCTCTGCTTTGACTTAGTCCTGCTGACCTACACAAGTAATGCACGTGAGCCATGGACCACCGTTGTGGTGGTCGATGACACTCTGATGCTAAAGTCGGACAGGGATTTGAGGAATGCGTAAAACTGTAAATAGGGAATTTGTAGCATACCTTAACTTACCAACCTCATGTCTTATTTATAGTGCAAGAGTCATGATTCTACCAAGCCATCATAGGCGAAGTTTAGGAAGGAGATATTTGTGGAGATGCTTCTCTAATTAGGAGTTGTGCTGTAGGAGGGAAGTTTCCTGTTAGCCCTGTGTTCCTAGATACGCGGGAGATAGTTCCCAATCCAAGAGCAATCCGTAGAATGGAGTTTCCCTGTGTGGAATGTATTCTGGTATTTGCTTCCTAGTTGGAAGCAAATAGATGTTGTAGTTGCCCGTCCGAAGTTGATCATCGAGATACTTTCCTTAGTAAGACTTACAGGTATTGAGGATAGTTGTGAGACGTGTGGGCCTACATGTTGTAAGAGCTCGGGTCCATATGGTGGACTGGATTAGGAGGGCTTGAAACTGTTTGGGCCGGATTAGTGTTGGGCTGTCGCTGGGGTCCGTAATTCCTCGAGATCATAATGACACGTGTATGGCTCAGAGATGTGACAATTTTTATGTATCATCAGTTACTTCCCCCGAGTTAGTGGGTTGTCACATCGGTTTGCTAAGTCACCTATTTGAAAAGATACATTGTTCATGATGATGATTGAGTCTGAATGGCTGCTTGAGTCGCGCGCTACATTAATTGAACGTGCACCGGTTCATCGAAAAACAGGCGGGAACCTAATCCCTATTTAGGTCACCCATAGTGTAGAGTCTGACTCTTCTACTTTCCTTGTTTTTCAAGCTACCGCTCTATTCATCTTTTGGTTAGAAAGGATTGTTCATCTTTTTCATGGCTCAACAAAATCTTCTTGATGACATAGCCTTGGCCAAGGGCCTGGAGTTTTTCGAAGACAAATTGCTTTCTGAGTTTGGTCCTGCTGAAATCTGTACAAAGTTTGGGGTCCCTGAAGACCTGCTGTTGTATGTCCTGAAGAGTGACCAGACGCCAATGTCGCCATCAGCGGGGTTCATCTGTTTGCATCGTGGGATGCTTAAAATTTGAGTGTGTTTTTCCGTCCTGGACGTGATCTGGGAATTCTTGGATCTTCTAGGGATTCCTTTGGCCCAATTGGGGCCTAATGGATATAGGATCATCCTTTTCATCTTGATCAGGGCGAAGGAGGTTGGCATCAGCATGACTTCGCGTGTAATCCAACTGCTGACTTCCCCTCGGCTGAAGGGTAACGATGTCTGTAAGATGACATCACCAGCTCGTTTCGTGAATTTTCTCGATGATTTCAAGTTCTGGCAGAAGTACTGTTTCTTAGCCCCCGCGAATTCGAAGTATTTTCGGTGCAAGGGTCATCTGCTCGAATGAGAGTTCAGGCCGTCTCGTAAGTTCAATTTTGTTTTTTGACTTCGGCATACTTGATTGCATGCTAGCTAATCGTTGCTCGCGATTCTTTGTAGGAAGGTTTTCCAATACTCCTCTTACCCTAGAGGAACAAAACACTATGGAGACGTTCCGCGACTTGTCAATGAAGAACGTGGTGGACGTCGTAGGCGTTTCCAACTTCATCTGCAGTGGGTTGTGGAACAACTGGCACGTGGCCCCCACTATTTACCGAGCGTCATGAGTTAAGTTGGAAAATGGGGCCCCTTCTAGGAAGAGGAAGGTTGCTGGGGCCAGAGCTCCCATTTTGTCTGAAGTGAAGGAGTCGTCTGAAACACTTGCCTCATTCGCAAGTTCGAAGAGGTCCTGTGTCAGGACTGGGTCGCCTTCAGCACGACCCGCTCCAATGGGAGAAGTGCGTGATTCTGATCGACCTATCAGGGCGGAGATTGATGTGTCCGGCTAAGAGAAGGATTACTTGTGGTTTCCAGGGGTTGAAGACAGGTCAAATCTCAATGATGCGCAGGCCGAAGCTTTGAATTAGCGACTAGTGCGGGTTGTAATGGCGACTTTTGTCGTTGCTGATTCGTGCGGGACTGTTCAAGTAGAAGGCTTCTGTGAAGATCCGCCCGAGGTTGTAAGAATCTAATCGTCCCATTGGCGTGCCGTCTAAAATTTGCAGTGGCACATGCCAAGTTTCTTGTAGTCTGCGTTGTTCACCGACGCGTTCCAGGCCACAACTAGATGTGTTGGAGGGTCATTTGGATAATCCACTTCTTCATCTTCTTCCGAACCTTGTCGAGCCATTTCGCACTAAAGGGTCGGATGCTCGTGATAAGGGAAAGGTCGCGGAGGAGAGCCTGGAAACAGTGGCAACTGCGAAGGGTAATGCCGGCATGATTCCTGATCTTGGAAAGCTTCATCCGGATGATCGGATAAGCTTGTTTGCACCAGACTTGGTGAGGATGAGTTCTTAGGTCTGGCACCAAGAGGTTGATGTGGAGTATGCTTCAAGGAAGCATATAAGCAGGCGTCACAGCTGGCTGATGGATTGCGCTCCGAAGCTTGAGGAGGATACGCTGAAAAGGTGTATGGATAAGGGTTTAAAGTACCTTATGCTGGGTATGTCTAACTTGAGCTAGGTGACCGTTGCTGGGACGGAAGTCGAGGTGGCTCATGAGAGAGTATACACCATGGAACATGTCTTCTTGCACATGTAGGTGTTGTACTTTGATGTGCTTTATGAAATTGAGTGGCTGCAGAAGCAGGCTGAGGAGAAGAGGTTGGATCAGTCAACCATGACCGTTGAGACTCATAGGTCTCGTTTGGAAACCCTTGAGCGTGATCTGGCAGAGGTGGTGTCCGAGAGAGATGAACTCAAGCAGGAGTTGAGCCGAATCCACCGAGACATAGAGGTTGCGCAAGAAGCTATGGCTAAGGCGTGTTCTGAATTACGGTCTCTTGCTGAAGAGAATGCTTCGAAGGAAGCTAACTAGGCTGCTCAGAAGCAGCAACTTGAATCCGATGTGGAGTTTAATGCTCGAGAGGCAAGGAAGGCTGAGGACCAACTCGAACAGGAGTGGCATGAGCTTAGTGCTGTGAAGAGAAATCTGGCTACGAAGCAGTCTCAGGTTGACGCACTTACTAGCATGTTGGAGCTATTGGAGCGTGACCTTGTTGACTTGAAGGCGCGGAAAAAAGAGCTTCTGCAGGAACAAGGCAGATGCGAGTTCTGTTGGGTTGTACGTGGTAGGCTAGAGCTACTGGCATTGATGAAGGAGGAACATCCAAAATGGGACCTCGGCCGTTACAAGAAGATGTCGTATGTAGACTTGTCTGTTGCCTTTGCGTCATCGGACGAGGATGACAGTTTGGGCCCTGATGCCCAGGCTGTGGTGCGTGTGGATGCAGCTCCTGCTCCTTTCTCCAATAGGCCTAGGTCTTATGTTTTTGTACTTTCTTCTAATAAGGAGTAAACTTTGTATACTTGTACCCTTTCTGTTCCGACCGTTAATGAAAACAGTTTTATCAATTTTGTGTTTGTTGTCTCTATTGCATGTTTTTCGTTTCTCCTTGTCGTCTTGCTTTGACATAGGCTGGTCGAATCAATAGGTCGTCAAGTGGTCTGTCTGTAGTGGACAGCTTGACCGCTTTATATTGCAAATGTCCGATAGTGGGCACGTTGCGAAAAGTTTAGATAGGATTGGGTCGCCCGAGCTGCTTGAGGATTGCCTTGCTTGTTTGATTGGTCGGCTGTAGTTGCTACTATGGGCGAGTTGAGATGCCTAAGCGTATGCGTCAGAACGTTTGTGCCGAGTCAGGTCGTAAGCTTGGGTTGACATTCTATGTAGCATTTACCCAGGCATTGGCCGGATGATCTATGTATCGGTGCGAGTGGCCTTTGCTTATATTAGAATGAGTAGTCCGTTTGAGCGTAAATACGCTGACTCAGCTAGACTCATCTTTGCGAACGCTGTTTTGAATGAGAGCAGTGGTCGCGTGGCGAGCCGCTTGGGGCCCACCTTCCGAACCATCTATGTCCGAACAATATGGATTACAGGTTCGGGGAGTAACGATTTAGCGACTACGATGAAGAGTAGTAGTCGTGTGACGAGTCATCGACATCAGTTAA
This sequence comes from Berberis vulgaris, assembly GCA_963556465.1. Taxonomy (NCBI): domain Eukaryota; kingdom Viridiplantae; phylum Streptophyta; class Magnoliopsida; order Ranunculales; family Berberidaceae; genus Berberis; species Berberis vulgaris. Next base: position 7,136,208 of record OY747130.1, on the reverse strand, counting down.
AGACTAACTAATCTCCCACCTTTCGAACCATCTACGCTCGCGAGGTGGGGCTATAAGTTCGAGGTAAAGGGGTTCAACGACCAGGCTGAAAAGCAGTGGTCCCGTGGCAAGCCATCGGAATCAATTCGGGACTGACTAGGCTCCCACCGTCCAAATCATCTACACCTGTGCGCATCAAGCTACAAATTTAAGAGTTTTCGGCGGCCACGCTGAAAAGCAGTGGTTTGGTGGCGAACCATTGGAATCAGTTCATGACTGACTTCACTCCCACTTTCTAGACTATCTACACCCGCGCAGTGGGGGCTACAAGTCCAAGGTTGGTGATTTGATGGCCACACTGAAAAGCAGTGGTCCCATGGCGAGCCGTCATAATCAGTTCGGGACTGGCTAGGCTCCCACCTTCTAAACTATCTACACCCGCGCAATTGGGGCTACAAGTTCAGGGTTGGTAATTTGGTGGCCACACTGAAAAGCAGTGGTCCCATGGCTGCCGTCGGAATCAGTTCGGGACTGATTAGGCTCTCACCTTCTAAACTATCTACACCCGCGCAGTGGGGGCTACAAGTTCAGGGTTGGTAATTTTGCAAGCCATCGGAATAAGTTCAGGATTGACTAGGCTCCCACCTTCCAAACCATCTACCCTCGCGCTGATCAGAAGCTTTCATCGCTAGTCGTCACCAGCTAGGCTTACTTGATCGGTTTTGACGATCATTGACCGTGAAGGAGGCAATGATCTCTGACAAGTCATCATCACCAAGCGTGATAGTGCTAATTAGACTCCGACTTCCTAAGTCATCGGGATCCGTGTTGGGCGTACTAGGTGTCGGGACGTACTAGAAGTCGTCTTTATCAGCTTTGGCTGACTAAGCTTGCCCAGTTGGAAAGGGGTTTCGCCCATTTGAGGGCGTGCGAACCCATGTCCGCTAGTGTCACACAATGTGTGGACAACATTACCTTAAAACAAATAGCGATCCGTAGGTACAATCTATGCATCAAAGCTGATTTGGATTTGTGCTCATGCCAAGCATGTAGTAGAATACTGTTTGAATGGTGGGCTTAGTAGTCCTGATCTTTGGGTCCGTAGAGGAAGAGTTAGGGTTTCCTGTACGGTTGCGCTACGTGTACGACATAGATCGCACGGTGACACGTGTATGGCGTAAGCTGCAGGGCGGTTGAGTACCGGTTACTCCCCCTCAATTCATGGGGTTGCATGCAGCGCCATTAATTGAATGAACGTGGTTTGTGCAGTTTCCTCGGGAACCATCGTCTCTTTATTTCCCATACGGTATTCAATGCTTGGCAGTTAATACAGGAGCGCCCACTTGGTATAATGGTGTTTTCCAATCGTTGTAGGCACAATCTTTCGCAGAGCTTATCTTCTATAATGTTCTTGTTTGAAGAAAATGCTTTGGGTTTTCCAAAGGCTGAAGGTGGATCTCCATCTCTGGAGTCTCCGAATGTTCTGACATTTGCACTGATCAGGCACGACGATAGTTGTTGTTATGCGTGGTCACCTGTTCTGGGTGGGCACGTAGTTGATCTGTTGAGATCTCATAATTTTTTTCTCATATTGCGGAGTAGTACGGGTTTCCTACCAAGGGAGATGCTTTGGCATTACTTCGTGTCGTTTGTGTCCGTGTGTGCGTGGATCCCACTACTAACCAATGGATGATCAAAGTGTTAGCCGATGTCCAACACTTCCGGGTGTGGTAGCTCTCAGTTACTCCTGGTATTGTACATGGAAAAGGTGGCCTAGCTTGACAACACTGGGAGACCTTTACGGCGTCGTTGCTTGTGGCCATCCTCATGTGCCTTCTTCCATCCCCCTTGAAGCCAAAATCCACTTGAGGAAGTCTATAAAGGGGGTGGGATGTCTCTTGAGGAAATTAGTAGTTTGTTGTAAGGTCTACAACGTTGTTGTACGGGCACTTTCCTGGGGTGATTCGATGGAGCAATCGACCGCTCAGTCCTTTCAATCCTCTCTGACACTTTATCTTTATCTTGGGAAGGGGTCGAGCAAAGTCTGTTCGCATATCTTTGCTGTCACTTGAAGATTGCTCGCATCGGAGGGTTTGCACGACGTTCTTTCGATACCTTTACATAGTTAGATCGTCTAAGCGAGTATTTCCTTCATGTCGCTTTGATTTCAGATGCTTGTAGTATGTAGTCTTTTGTATCTGCTTCAAGGCGCTTGTTATTACATCTTTTCAGTAATCAATAGAGTTTGTTTTCGTAATCATTTCTTTACTTCTTAAATGATTGCAAATCACATAAGCCTTTAAGAACTAAAAGTCTACATTGACTATGGAAATGGAAATAAACAATTGAAAGTGGACTGACTGTTGACGGAGCGAGATCGATCCTGGCCTTGAAGTGAATTTGGGTTGCTTTTGTGGATCGTTCAGGGGACTGTCAAGGCATTACAGAGGTTACTGAAGAGTAAACCCGTTTTCCATGGCCTCTCCGTCTCAATGGGCGGAAGAACTTATTGTTCCTAGGGGTGGGCAAACGGGTTGAAGAACCGCAGATCCAAACTGAACCAGACCGTTTTACTCCAAACGGTTCGGTTTTTATTTTTAAAATTATGAAACAATTCGGTTCGGTTCCGGAACCATTCTTAAATGGTTCAATTCCAGTTCCTAAATTTTTGTTTAAAACGGTTCGGTTCGGTTCCGATCCGATAATTAAAAGTTAGATAATAAATGTAACACCAGAGCCAGTCTCACAACAATGTCTATATGGCCGAGTGGTTAAGGAGATAGATTTGAAATCTATTGGGCTACGCCCGCATAGGTTCGAACCCAATTGACGTTTTTATTTTTTACTTTTTTTTTCTTCATTTAACAGAAGCCATGCATTTTGGTTTTTTGCATCTTCCATTGAAACTAAAAGACACCCTCACAAGCAATGGATTAGCCACAACCCAAAGACATCTAACTTGCTCGTCGAATCAGGGGTGAACGTGCTTGATTGCTTGTAAAATGAGCTATGTATTGTTAAGATGTTATTAAGTTTGATTTCACTTTAAGAATTATATGTAACTTTATCCTATTGAGATAGATAGATATCTATTAATGAATTGTTGTTTATCGAATTTGACATTTTCTATCTTTCACATGTTGTGTGAGATGAATGAGTTGTTGTTTATCAAATTTGACACTTCAGTACTTGTGCAGTTGTGCTAGGGTGGCCTAATATTGAAACATTCCACATCAAGTGGGGAATAGAAATTATTTTTTGTTTATCACCAACTCTTACTTGCGATGGGATGCATCTTCAAGATTGCATAATATTATATAGGAACTGAACCGTTGTAAACGGTTCGAGTTAGGTTCGGTTCCAACGATCAAAATGGAAGAACCGATCCGAGGAACCGAACCTAATCGAAACTGTTAAAATTTAAACGGTTCGAGTTTGGTTCCTCAAAATTTGGAACCGATCCGAACCGTGCCCACCCCTAACTATCACTACACCAAATTGGCATTTTTGTAACTAGGGGTGGGCAAACAGGTCGAGGAACCGCGGATCCAAATCGAACCGGACCGTTTTGCTTCAAACGGTTTGATTTTTTATTTTATAAATTAAGAAACGATCTGGTTCGGTCCGAATTCACTTAATAACGGTTCGAGTCCGGTTCCTAATAATTAATTCCATACGGTTCGGTTCCAACCCGTATTGGGGTTTCAACACTTAAAGACCCCAAGTCTTTGTAGCTTAATTCCAAACGCACCCCTCTTCCCTTTCTCTCATCTCTCTCACCTCCCGACCCTTTCCTCTTCAGATCTACTTTCAAGATTTTTAGATCTACTTATTTTCTTCTCTCTACTGGTGAAGAAGATCGATGGCGAAACAAAGAAGCCCGAAAAAGAACAAAGCTCATTGTTTCTTCCTTCCTCATCGTCTCTCTTCAGATCTACTTTCAAGATCAGATCGCTAGTGGCAAGAGCAACCCAATCGATCGTTGTTCATCATCGATCATCTCTTCCTTCCTGCCTCAAGCTTCTCGTCAAGGTCTGTTGTTGTTCATCATCTCTCTTTCTCGATCCCACTTTCTTGATTGATTGTGTGATTTCATGAACTCGATCGATCAAGAGCGAACAACTATACAATTCTTGGTACGGAGGACTACAGCAGCTTCAATGCGATGATTCTGAAGAGGCTCTTCATGAGCAAGGTCAATAAGCCCCCGATGTCTCTCTCGAGATTGATTCAATTTGATTCATGAAGGGAAAGGTAGTTGATGATTCCATTCCACTTCACTTACAGACACCAATTCACCCTTATAAAATCCTCTGAACCTGGATCTTTGTAAAGTTCCCGTATCATTACTTGGGAATCACATGCTTCAATTTTGTCTAATTTTTGTAAATTCTTTTTGTTGTGAGTGGATCAGAGCCTGCTTTTGTATATCAACCATTAGTTCTTCAGAAGAATGGTCAGATTTTACTGCGAACACATAAGCACCTACTTTTGTATGATCAAGTAAACAAAATTGCAAGGGTCCATGATCTTTGCAGTACTACAACAGGTATTATTACAACTTTCACGTACATGACAACTCTTACTTCCATTGCTTCACTCATGGATAAGATCAATTTGAAAGAAGGTAGGTCATGAATGATTTGATGATTGTAAAAAACTTTCTTATCTTGTTACTAGTAATTCCTAGTTCACCAAATATATTTTTCTGTTCTTGATTCAATTGGAACCGTAGGAACCGAACCGTTTAGAACGGTTCGAGTTAGGTCCGGTTCCAATTATCAAAATGAAAGGATCCGAACTAGACCGGATTCGTTAAAATGTAAACGATTCGAGTTAGGTTCTTTAAAATTTGGAACCGATCCGGACCGCGCCCACCCTTATTTGTAACAATCAAAAAAATAGTAACACTTTTGAGTTATAACAATCCACAAAGCAATTTTACACATTTTCACAAATAAAGTGATTCAATAATTATATCACCACAAATAGTATGGGCTTACAAGTGATGCTATTCATGGTGATCTAATTTATTGTATCATTTTTTTTATGTAGCTATTTTTCATTTTGTTGACTAAATTTAGTTTTGACTTGAAATTGTTTGGTGGATTGTAATAGCTCAAAAGTGTTACTATTTTTTAAGTTGTTACAAATATGCCAATTTGGTGTAGTGTATGCAATACATCGACATCTTCCTCCTCTTCTGCACTACTAGCAGTTGAGATCCTAAATCTCTCACTACACCAAAAACCCCCTTTAGCTACGCCGAGCTGGCCACGGTTTTAAACCGTTGGTTTATTTGCCACGGCTAAAAACCGTAGCTATATGTACCAACGGCTTAAAACCGTGGGTAAAAAAAACCTGGCCACGGCTTAAAACCGTTGGTATATTTGGCACGGCTAAAAACCGTGGCTAATAGTAGCAACGGCTCCTGACCGTGGGCATTGTTAGCAACGGCTCAAAACCGTTGCAACAAAAAACTTTAGCAACGGTTCTAAACCGTGGCTATGTCTAGCAACGGCTCAAAACCGTTGCAAAAAAATTTTTAGCAACGGTTCTAAACCGTGGCTAGCTATAGCAACGGCTCAGAACCGTGGCTACATGAAAAGCTGAAAAAAAAAATTGGGCGGGCTATTTTGGCGCTCGACCTTCCCTCCACTCGACTTCCATCGACAAAAAGCTTCCCTCCTCCCCTCCACTCGACATCGTCTCCTTCCCTGCTCCCTCCCTCGACTCGACTTCCCTGCTCCCTCCCTCGACTTCCCTCCTCCCCTCCTTCCCTGCTCTCTCGACTTCCCTGCTCTCTCGACTTCCCTGCTCCTCCCTCGACTTCCCTGCTCCTCCCTCGACTTCCCTCCTCCCCTGGTCTTCCCTCCACTCGGCGTCTTCAAAATCGATCAGGCCCTCTCTCGTACAGGTACTCTCTCTCTCTCTCTTTTATTTTTTATGAAATTAGGGTTCGTAGAGTTTTTTTTTATTTATGTCTCAAAAATGCCGAACAAATTGCAAGTCTTTGAGCATTGTTGACTGTTGATTGCAGAAGATGTTTTCATTTTGGGAAAAAATAACTAGGTATACAATTGGATTGGGGAAGATGAAGTTTAAAATACATCTCAGTATCATCAATTTTTTTTACATATTAGGGTGTGTTTGGTTGATGGAATTTTATTATATGAAAGAAAATATAGACACATGAAGGAGTGGATTCGATGAGTTAAAAATATAAGAGATAAAAATGAGATGATATAAAAAGGTTGAAGTTACCAGAGAAAAATGAGGTTGTAGTTGATACCCCAATTTTGCATAATGTGAGAGTTACACTTTTAGTTCCCCTCAGGATCAGTCCTGAGATTTTTGAGGTCCAATGCCAAAAAATAAAATTGTTTATATGTGTCATTGATAATGAAGCTGGCCTAAATAGCACAAGTTGATTTCTGATAGAGTTTAAAAGTAGTGTATACAATTGGGTTGAGTGGGGTTTCATTTGAAAGCTTTATGGAAAAACTAGGTTTTATTGTGATGGAATTGAACCGGATAATCGAAAAAGAAGGAAAAAAAATTTATGATTTGTTTACTGAATGTGGATTGTGTTGTAGTGCTTGATTGCGTGTTTTATTACCAACCAGACTTGTAATGGTACCAACTACAAAGATTGCATTCATGTTCTCCCCATAGACCTGAAAATTCAATATTTGCTCTTGGATTGATTCTTAAAACTGGTAGTTTATCAGTTACAAACTTAGTTTTCCTATCCACTTGAGCATTAGTGGTGTTTCTCTCTTCGTGTTTACACAATCATTAGACGTGAAAACACAATCTTAAATGGTGAATATACAGAGTGAATAGAATAGAACTTCTGGTAACCATTGTGTTTTACAATTCAAAGAAGGTATGTATCCATATATAAAGCTTGTAATAATGGAGCCTTAGACTTTGTTGTTACTTGGTGGACTTTCTTGTTATTTGGGACTCATGGTGGAAGAACTTCTTTTGATGGTCCGTAACCTAAAAAAATATTTCTATTCTGGAGGAACTTTTGTTTTCTATTGGTTAAAAATGTAAGGTTGGGTAGGTTCTTTGAAGGTCACGGCTTCAAATGAGGAAAGGTTTTTGGTGGACTATTTGAAGATTGAGGTGAATTCAGGCTTTAAAGATACAATCAAACTGAAACAAAGGAGAAGAGGTTTTGAATCAGGTGCAGGTTGTTGGTCTAAGCAAGGTGGGGACTAGGGATTAAGTTCAAGTGGACTTAAGGTAAGGCGTTATCTTGTTTTATTTATTCTTTACATGCCTGGAAAGAGGATTGTTTTTATAACAACATTGTTGGCGCAATCTCTGCGGAGATATCATTATATTCGTTCTCAAGGGACCAGTTCATATACAAACAAAAACATGATCCGGATGGTTCAGATTTTTCTAATATTGCTATTGGGTTGCATTATCTGGGGATTGACGAGGTTTCGGGATGGGTTGCATTGAAGATTTAGATTGATCATTTGTAATGGCGTGGGGCCCTATTATAAAGCTTGTCCCATTTACTTTTGTTCGACTCTGGAAAGAGCTTAATCATTAAAAAGACGGAGAAAAGAGGGATTTTGCAATATATATATATATATTTAATCCTATCCATTTATTGTTATATATATGTGGAAATACATGTTCACATTGGTGTTCTTGCTCAGATTATTGGACAGCATGATTGTATCCAATATTTGCAACTCCGTAGCTTCATCTAACTCCGTAGCATGATTCTATCGTTTTTATTTTAATGGATACAAGATTTTTATCAATCTGATTCATAATTTGTTCTGGAGGGTTCAAATACATGACTAGTAATATCATCCACCAAAAGTTACAAGGAAGCTTTAATGGATAATTTTAACTTGTAATGTGCATTTTAAAACAAAATGTTTATATGTATGTTGGTCCACAAATTCTGTTTTGTTGATGCTAATGATAATGTTGCTTTATTGTCTATCTTCCAGCTACAGCAGGAACAAACAAGGCTGCCTCCAGTGGCAATACTTTGAACACGAGGAAGCTTGATAAAGAAACAAAAGTTCTTGCTCGTGAGTACTCAACTCTTTGGATTTTGTGGTTTCTTACAGTTTAATTGTATCATCATTAGATTGCCTCTAGCTTCGACCAAGCTATAAGGAAATGCAAGATGCCATTCCCTATTTTCTCTCAATTTTATTTTGTTTTTGGTCATCAGTGTAGTAATCATAATTTACTGGGTTATGAACGAGTTTCCATAGATATAATCAAAAGAATGAATAAATAAATAAATAAAAAAAGATGACTAGTACAAGAATGAAATTAAACAACATCGTGATTCATTCCCAAAGCCTAACCACAGCTGGTCTCAACATTTAATTAGGACAGCCATAGGAGGTTCCATCGTTAAGAGTACAATTTGCTTCTTTTAGCTTCTTTGGACACATTATCTCATTGGCAACAAACCAACCTAAGTTATAGAGTTGATTTTTGGTGATTTAGCTATTGAGAACTTAAAATGTTGGGTGAGCTTGTTTTTAATGAGATCAGTTACTTGTGAATGTGTTAGGCTTCAGCCTCCTATCAAGTTTACCTATTCAAGGAGGAAGTATAAAACAGACAAGTGAAGTTGGGCAAGTTTATATGCTGTTAGCAGTCTGTACTGTTAGGTGCTCTGTTAACTCAGAGTGCTCTGTTATACTTACTGTTAGTCACTATTAGTGTTAGTTCTGTTGTTATAAATAATAGACTAGAAAGGGAAATAACATTCATTCATTTCTGTAATAACTGAGTACAATTGAGCTTTGCTCATTGAGGAGAGTGGCAATCTCGAATACTGCCTTTACATTTCAATCCTTCCATTGTAATTTTTACAGAAGCATTCAATACAAATAATCAAGTTTGCAGAATCAGTCTTCATTGATTTGTTCGACTTTCTTTGGTTGTTGCCTTGAATGTGTCTTGCCAGGTTACAAAACATCCAGAAATTCATCCACTCTGACCTTGGTACTGAGAGTGCACTGCTTGATTATCCAATTCTGCAGAAACTTCATCACAAAAAGGTCAGTTCATAACAGAATGTAATTAGCTAGGTTTGTACTCATCAGGACATGTGTGTGATCTTCAATTATTATTATTGTTATTATTTTCTTCTTCAAGATTGGTAGCTAGGTTGCTTAACTTAATTAACTGAGTTAGGAGATGAGCAGGGTAATTTGATGAATGAGTAATTAATTAAATGGGCGTTCAGGGCAATGTTATTATGACTGTCCCTACCCTTATACTCAAGTCAACCACTCATCTCTTTGTTCTTCATTTCATCTCTCTTTTCTTTTTGGTCATTCTCAGCTATGGCCTTGCATGTAGGCTCAGAATGTATGGTGCAGCCAAGGATGACTTGCCGACAACTGTTTATGGGCTTCTCTAATCTTCTTTGAATCTATGAAGAGTGGATCAGTAAGTGAAGTTGGCAAGTTGTCTTTGGCTACATTTTTCCATTCAGCTTGTCATGCAAGTCCTGTGCTGAAAATAATACTTGCATTCAAGGAGTTCTTCAAAGGCATGATTTATGGTTTGACAACCTTATTATTCTTGATTTGGTTCTTTACATTCCATTCTTTTCTTCTTTTATTGCTATATTATAAAGTAATGATATTAAGTATGATCTAAAGCTACTTAACTGACAAAGTTGATTATGTTGTACTAGCTCTTCTGATCCTCATATCAACTCTTACTTATTCATCAAATCATTTATAGAAAAGAAAACACTGATCTCCATGCTCAACAGATTGCCATTGCTTACCATGCATTGTTTACCTTTAGTAGGGAACTTCCCACCTATCTGGGTTGTGGAGATAGTTTTCAGTTCTCATCATGAAAAGTTGTGCAAAAACAAATTATACAACATTTAGACCCCAGTCTATATTGATTTGATTAACTTAAGAGTTCCTTGGATGCATTCAGAGTGTTGTGAGAAGAACAAAGTAGAAAATCACTTGACAAGAGACACCAAAGTCTTACATGGTTTGGAAGGTTGCCTACGTACCCCAAAACTGGATGAGATGTACGATAATGGTGAAGAACTCATAGTCTGCAATGTCACTAAAACCCCTTTACAATCTTTATTTTGTTTTCCCTCTTTTAAATCCTTGAGGCAAAATTTGGTTGCAAGAATGCATGATTTAGCTTCTATACCATGCATTTTTGTTTCTCCAACTGTATTTGTTTCTCAAAGGGGTGGGTCTTCAAGGCATGATGCCAGAGAGAAAAGGAGCCATTTACTCCTCCTCGATTGATATTTGATTCAGCTTAGATCAACGATTATTTGCCCACATTGAAGTTTAAGAATGCATGATTTAGCTTCTATACCATGCATTTTTTTAAAGATACGGTCGTACTATTTTTTTTTTTTTTTAAAGTTATCAAACCATATTTATATATCAGAGGTCAAACCAAAACATCCTTATTACGTTGATGAGCTACAAGAGCTCTCATGTTCAGCACTGGTTACATGTTACTGATCATAAAACCACATGACTTTAGTCTAATGATGTTTGAGAGCAATGGCTTGCATGGCCAACATGACTGCACCGTTGACTCTCCATATATAAGATGAACAGACATCTGGATCAGATTATAGTCTTCTCTTCTCCAATCCATTATCTAAGATCAGTTGTAGTTTTGTACTTTGTTAGTTTGTCCTTATATATTTTTATTTTGTTTTCTCTAAGATCAGCAATAAGCATGATTGTGGTATTTTAGAAACAATTAGTTTGGATAGGAGATCCAATGTAACTCAAGTAATTGAGTTGGATTGGGAATGTAGAAAGAAGGTCAATGAAACATTGTATAGGGTACCATAACAAATACAACAGCACAACTGGATGAATTGAAGTTCATTAGATTGGTCAATGATTTTCAAGCAATTTAGCAATTTAGATTCCTTTGGTCAATGACTAAAGTTAATCTTTTAATTTTTTTGTGTGTAGAAATGTCAACAATTCCTTTAGACAAGTCATGGATGAACAAACGGGGAAGTGCAATGTATATAAACGGCGTTAGACAATTCCAACAGTTTGTTGAGGATAATGCAAATGGAGAGAGTCTTTTTCCTTGCCCATGTGTTCGATGTAGGAACTCGAGGGGAAACATTAGTGTTGACGACATAGGTGTTTATTTGTTAAGCCATGGCATTGATACCAATTATGTCACGTGGATACATCATGGAGAGAATATAAACAAGCATGTGATTGGTGTACCTATGACAGAAGTGGTTGAACCTGATGATGTCTGTGAATATCCTAGGATGAGCGAGCTAGTTGATGATGTATTCCTCAACATGCAAACTGTGGAGGCTGATGATGGGATAAATGACTTGAATGACACCGTCGAAGAATGTTTTGGCGGTAATCCAGAAAGTGGTCCGGAACTTTCTCGTGAACCTGAGACAGTTATGAACAAGAAGTATCAAAAGTATAAAGAAAAAGCGACTGTGCCTTTGTACAAAGGGTGTCCTAAGGATAAGACCATGTTGTCCACCATTATTGAATTGCAGAATTTCAAGACTCGTTTTAGTTGGAGTGGTAATAGTGTGACGATGTTGTTAAAATGGCTAAAAACCTTATTGCCGGATGATTGTAATTTGCCAGATAACTACCCAAACATGAAAACCACAATTAAAGATATGGGGATGGAATGTAAGACAATACATGCATGTGCCAATGGATGCATACTCTATTGGAAAGAATATGAGGGTCTGGTTGGTTGTCCAAAATGTGGGGAGCGTAGGTATAAGGTTTGTGTGGATGTCGATGACAACGACTCCGGCAAGGTATACAGGAAAGAAGTTAAAAAGGTTGTAAAGTATTTTCCATTGAATCCAAGGTTGAAAAGATTTTTTAGCATACCGTGGATTGGTGAAGCAATGACTTGGCACAAGGATGCTTGTTCAGATGGGAATTTGATGAGACATCCATGTGATTCAGCACAATGGACTTTAACAAATATGAGATGGCCAGAGTTTGCCTCTGATAGTAGGAATTTGAGACTTGCAATATCGACTGATGGTTTTAACCCACGTGGAAATCTAAGTAATGCTTATAGTTGTTGGCCAGTAATAATAGCACCTTTGAATCTTCCACATTCTTTATGCATGAAAAAGGAGTTTTGTTTGTTAACCTTGTTAATATCAGGGCCAAAAGCACCCGGAAAGAATATTGATGTTTACCTGAAGCCATTAGTAGAAGAGTTGAAGGAATTGTGGGCAGATGGTGTTTCAACTTGGGATGTGTGTACTAAAAGAAATTTCCGGTTGAAAGCAATGTTGTTTTGGGGTATCCATGACTTTCCTGCTTATGGGACTCTAGCTGGTTGTAATGTTCATGGTTATAATGCATGCCCTATTTGTGTTGATGATGTAGAATCTGAACGTCTTTCAAACAGTCGGAAGATATGCTATAGAGGCCATCGACGTTTTTTACCTACAAAACACAAGTTTAGAGATGACAAGGGATTCAACAAAGATGTTGAACATCGTCGTGCTCCACGACGGTTATCTGGCGAAGAAGTTGAACGAAGGATAGTGGAAATTTTGGAAGGTAGTTCTACACAAGGTAGGGTTAGTGGGCAAAAGCGCAAGAATATGGTTGATAATGATAACGTCAATGATGAACCAACCAATAACATTGTGCCACCGTGGTCTAGAAGGTCCATTTTATTTGATTTGCCGTACTGGAAGTTTGTTGAGCTACGACATAATATTGATGTGATGCATACTGAAAAGAATGTCATTGAACACTTATTGAACATATTGTTGAATGTCTCTAAGAAAACAAAGGATGGTGAAAATGCTCGAAAAGATATGGAAGACATGGGAACTCATAAGAGATATTGGTTGAGCCATGACAATGAAACGGGAAAAACTTCAATGCCAAAAGCATCATTTGCCTTGACCAAGAAAGAAAAAAAAGTATTTATGAATACACTAAAAGAGTTGAAATTGCCGAGTGGATTTTCATCCAAGTTGAGTAATTGCGTTCTTGGCAATCCCCTGGAGCTAAGAGGACTGAAGTCACATGATTACCATGTCATTATGCAACATTTACTTACAGTTTTGCTTAGACATGTTTTTCGTGACAAGAAGGATAAAGATTTAAGAATTGCTATTCAAAGAATTAGCTTATTCTTTAATATCTTATGTGCTAAAGTGATCAACAAAACAGATCTTCAGTTGGCACACAAGGGTGTGATTGAGGCAATGTGTGTCCTTGAAAAGGAGCTTCCGCCTTCATTCTTTGTTATAAGTGTGCATTGCATGGCTCATCTAACCGAGGAAGCGATGCTTGGTGGTCCAGTTCGATATCGATGGATGTATCCCTTTGAGCGGTAAATAAATTTTCTAATTTTAGTGCACGTCATCACGTTATCTTATTATATTATATACTAATTTATCATTTTATTTATGATTGATAGGTTAATGAAACGATACAAAGACTATGCTAAAAATTTCAGATACATAGAAGGATCAATAGCAGAATCATACCTTGTAGATGAATCTGTTACATACTGCATGGAGTATATGAGAAAGCCACGGTTCGGAACTCACAAACACAGTCAAGAGGAGTGGCTTGATGTAGATGATGAGTATGCCGATGAAAAGCCATTGGATAAAGGAAAAAACTATATGCTAAATAATGTACAATTTAAACAAGCTCGAAGATGGGTTTTCAATGCACTTGCTGATTCGAGTGATTGGGAAGAGTAAGATATATAATATTTTAGTCTTTTTTTATAACTAGAAATATAGAATTATGATAATATGGTAACTTGTGCAGAAAATACAATGAATATTGCATGGAGTTGGCTACACAAAGTAAAAAAAAAGGGTCAAGGAAAAATGTTGAGAAAGCTACAGATTTTATTCCTTGGTTGTGTGATGAGGTATATTATAATGTGTATTTATTCATATATATATATACATATATAATTTTTTTTTATTTTCAGATTTCAGTTCTAAGATGATTTGTTTTACAATGTAGTTGGAGAAGGCTGGGGAAACAAATACCACACTTTGGAGGTTAGCCAATGGTCCAAAATTTTTGGCAACCCGATATCCAAAATATTGTGTAAATGGTTTCACATTTGCTACAAGTTCTTTGGATGAATGTTTGGTGACACAAGATAGTGGTGTCTCCATGGATGCCATTGCTCATTTTGTTGCTAGTAAGAAAGATAAGAGGCCAAAGGACCAACTAGTCAAATGGTATGGAGTTGTTAGAGACATACTGGTGCTAGACTACATAGATTTCAAAGAAACTGTCTTCTATTGTGATTGGGTCAAAGTGGAAGATAAGAAAAATGCATATAAGGTGGACCCAATTTGGAACCATGAGATGGTAAACTTGTCGAAGCTAAAAGACAAAAGAAAGGTGGAAGAGGATCCATTCATTTTAGCTCAAAAAGCAAGTGGAGTATTTTATTCGAAAGATCAATCAAATGACGGGTGGCATGTAGTTCTACATACTCAAAGAGGCTTGAACATTAATGTCGATAAAAAGGAAATTCCCACTGTGTATCAAAGCATCTTGAAAGACAACCCCAACCTGAAGAGCTTACTGGAATTTTAATTGACTATGCTACAATATTTTTTGATGCATTTCTAATGCTATTTTAGTCATCATCTTTGGTTGAGACCAAATATTTTGTCTTTGTTTCTTATTTAGACTTTTGAGTTGGGAAAGGAAAGTTTTGTAGCTATGTATTCAGATTGGCTTTTCCAATGCTTTATAAAAATCTATTTGTGGTGATATGTTGTGGAAGGAAATTATCTATAAATGTGGTGTATATAGTTGATTCTTATTTCTTTTTGTTTGATAATGGTTAATATCTATAATGTCATTGATAGAAATGGATAGTACTCGCGGCAATCTCTCCACCATTGATGTCACTAGATCTACAAATGATGACATTGAAGTTAAACAGACCATACAGTTCAAATGTAAGTGGTGATCCTGTTGATGCGAAGACTCTTATCATTCATTGTTTATGAGGTTTGTAGCTGGGCCTGCTGTAATGGCAGCTGCTTCTGTTGGAGTTGGACTTAGAGGCCAAATGCTAAAAGTCTCCATTGTTCAAGTGAGTCTTTACTTTGACAAACATCAACTCCATTTGATGTTAAACTTGTTTCTTGTATTGAATACTAAACTTGTTTCTGATTATTCAGGCTGCTCTACCACAAGGAATAGTTCCTTTTGTATTTGCAAGGGAGTATAACCTACACCCAGGGGCGGATCCAGGATTGCAGATAAAAGGGGGCAAAAAAGTTATGGATTATTTAATTTTTAAAATAAATACATAAATATGATTAAAATAGAGTTTTAAAAGTATTACACGAGAAACATACATAATGAGTCAATGTAGATGCACAGTAAATTTAGGTAAAAGCTTCAAGGATCAAATACCCACTTTGTCAAAGCCTAAACAAATTAAATTAAATTAAAAATCAAATATGAAGTTCTCCTGTATAAAGAAATATGATAAATCAGATGCTTATACAAACATGAAATACCGCACCTAAACTTGAACAAATATGAAACACACTCAAAATTTAAACAACTAAACAAATACCTACCAATCTAAACATCAAGGTGATTCAACAAATACCCCTAACCTAAACATGAAGGCGATTAACAAAGTATGATTTTTTTTATCTCTCTTTTTCATTAGAAAAAAACTTTAATTTATGAGCAATTGCAATAAAATAACATCCTTCTCCTCGGATAATAGAAACGAATTTACGTCCTGGATTTTTTCTCTATCTCTTTGATTGATTAAATAAACCTTTGAACAAATTTAATAAAATGAAGTTTTTTATCTTTTTATTAAATACCCAAACTGATATTTCTCTCTTCAAAACCCACTTTAGCTCTATTTTCATCTCATATCTCTCTCTTTTCATTGAGTTCCTAAAAGACAAGAGAGAAACTCTTTTCAGGAGAGCTTTTCATTGAAAATCGACAAGAGGAGAGAAACTCTTCTCTGAGAAAATCAGAAACTCAGAAACTCAGAGGAACCAGACAAAAAGAGAGAAACTCAGAGGAACCAGACAAGAGGAGAGAAACTCAGACAAGAGGGGCAACATAAAAATTTTAAGGGGGGCAAGATTAAAATTTTATATACTTTCATTGATTTTTTTTAAAACCTAAGGGGGTCAATTGACCCCCTTACCCAAGCTATAGATCCGCCACTGCCTACACCCAGACGTATTAAGCACCGCGTAAGTCTCATATATTCATGTTTATTTTGTTTATCAGCATCCGTTTATATTGTGAATTCTTTATGTATCTATATTGACTTGCAGAGTGATATTTGGAATGATTGTGTCACTGCCCATCACCATGCTATATTATGCTTTCCTGGGTTTCCTATACAATCCGTAAGAAGATGAAAAGGCGCAACTACTGCAATTTCAATGCCATTGAAGAACAATACCAGATCCACTGAATAAGCAGAACATTTGAAGAGAAAAATTACATTTGTTGAAGTATGGCAAAGGACAATGGCAGCTGAAATGGCATCAGCACAAGTGGTTCGATGATTTGGCCAGTGGGTACTCTGCAGTGAAACAGAGCACACTCTGGTTTGCGACCAGCAGCAAGCTCGCATCAGTGCGTCCCTCGCAGAGCAGCAGTCCATCCCTCGCAGCAGCAGCAGTGATTCCCTCGCAGCAGCAGCAGCAGTGCGTACCTCGCATCATCAGCAGATCGTCCCTTGCAGTAAGTCCCAAAATCTGCTATTGTTTACTTTTTCTTTTGCAGTATTTTTACGTCTTAGTTTTTAGTCTTTGAACACCACATTCTCTCTTCATATTGGAACTGGAATGTGCATAACTGAGTGAGTGGAGTGATGACATGATTTTTGCAGGAAAGTCCAACACAAATAGTAACCGGGATTACAAAATCAAAGGAAGTCAAGTAGATAAATTCTTCCACGCATTTGGTGCCATTGCTGCCATTCTTGTTTGCAATACCTCCGGTTTGTTGCCAGAAATACAGGTTAGATTTTTTCATTCATTCCTGTTTTTTCAATGATACACACACAATATTGTTTATACTTGAAATCAGTCATTATAAAGCTTATGAATGAATATTATTTTACAGTCGACATTGCACAAACCGTATTATATGTCTACGACATTGTGTGTGGAAAGATGAAAAACATGAGATTAGGTGTGGCAGTGGGATAAAAATGTTGAGAGAGTATTGCTGCCTTCTGGAAAACAATTGGTAATGCTTTTTAAGTTTGCCAGTTTTTTTTTTTTTTTTTCCTGGAATGTAAAATACTAATGTTTGAATTTATATAGATACCTGATTATGCAATGTCATTTGTGAAGGGAAAATCAAAGAAGTAAGTGCTTTCGAGTGACCTATATGATTTTATATATTATAATTAAAGTTTACTAACTTTTAGTTTTGTTGAACTCATATATTTTTAAGGCCATTTGGTCGCCTGTGGTGGGATGAGGCTGTTGGAACTGTAGTTACTAGACCTCAACCCCATAACCAGGTTAGACCTTATATGCTAGACTTATTTTTAATATATCTACTCTGAAGTTTGCATGCAATCTCATTCTAATATCAAATTTGTTTGTCAGACTCTTCTGCATCCTGAGCAAGACAGAGTTCTCACTCCCCGTGAAAATGCCAGGCTACAAGGCTTTCCTGATTACTACAAGCTTTCTGGTCCTGTTGTTGAGAGGTAACTGACTTCCTCAACATGTCAAAACATCAAAATTTCTATAAATCTCTTATATTCATAGTTTCTTGTTTGATTGGAATTCATTAGTGATTTTATTCAATGGTTTTATAACTGTTAAGCACTCATACCATGATCTTGCACACCCAAAACAAGGCCTGAACTTGACTAGCTAACTGCTTTATATGCTGGTCTTCAGACTCTTCAGGCCTATCATCATACCTAGCCATTTCTACATGCCTACTAAGGATCCAGATCTGCTTCCATCTTGTTTGTACAGTCCTATTTCTATTTTGTTCAGAGTTAGAATCATAATATAAATAATATGATTATCATCATAGGGAAGCTACAACACTATAAATTTATTGTGCGGGCAGTGATGGTATTCAACTGCAAACACCCAATGGTTTTCATAATGGCTGCTAAGATTTGAAAACCTTCATTTTTTTCCATCTGAACTGTTTGAATCTGTAAGAAATAGTAGGAAATCAGACTATCCAAAGAGTTTAAAGGCACCAAACTTCATCTGATAAGAATTGGTAAGCAAAGTCACATTTGAAAACCAAATGGTCTTCTGTTTCAGCAGTAGAAAGAGATAAAGGGCAGGCAGGCACCCTCCACTCTTAAATGATTATCAATTGGATTACTAGTGGTTGGTAAAATACCAATCAAAGATTTCCATAAAATATTTTGATTCCTTTTAAAACATGAGGTATGTTACTGATTAATCTCATAGTTCCATCCATATAGTTTTGAATCTTCTTCTCTAAATGAAAATAGCAAAAACAATTCTTAAAAAATTTCACATGTGTCAGTCTTTTTTGGTACATCAATGATATAGCTTGGGTGTCTCAGACAATTAATGTATCACAATAGATATACAAATCTCCAGGCATGTCTTTATGGCTAAGATTCATGCATATACTAGTACACCAGAAATTATAGGTCATGTTTGTCTGTTATTGGTTTATTAGCAATCTTTATAGGTCATGTTTGTCTGTCATTGAGTACTGACTAATTTTTATACTGCAGGGCTCTGAAGGTCTGAGCCAGTACGGGCAGCAGTATGTTGGACAGGAGAATGCGCATACATTGCTTGTTTCTGGGGTGCAAAGTGTGTCGTTGTATCAACCATCACCGGTGCCATATACAAGCAACTACCAGGTGCTGCATTCTCATCATTTTCAGTACATTGAACAAGCAACTACCGAAAGAAATGGGGCCTGTTCCTAAGGGCATCAATGTATTTTCTTACATTATAACTAGGGCGATTTGTATTGTTGGAAAAAACATAGAGAAATTCTTTTGTTTTAGATGCGAGCGAAACATGATATAACAAGCTAGGTTCCATTTGTTCAGGTTAATCCTGTTATTGTACATTAGTGCTATTTGTTTACATGTTTTTGTTTGGCGTCAAAACTTGACAAGTTCCTTTTTACGGTTGATTTTGTATTTATCTAGCATATAGTTTGGTGGAATCTTATTCGTGCCGGAGGCATGACACAAACCATAGTAAGGACTGATTTTGCAGGTGCCACGGCTGTGATTTTGCTGCAGCAGCAAAAAAAAAATTACGATTATATTAATTTGCAACGGTTTCAAACCGTTGCAACAAAACAAATTTTTTTTTTTTTTTTGAATTTTGTTTTAATTTCCAACGGCTTACAACCGTGGTTCCAGCTTGCTACGGCTAGGAACCGTGGGCGATCTTCATCAGTTGCTACGGCTTAAAACCGTGGCCATGGTTAGCCACGGCTTAAAACCGTTGCTATCACGTTTGCCACGGTTTATTTCTAACTATTTAGCCACGGCTTAAAATCGTGGCCAGGGTTAGCCACGGCTAAAACCCGTTGCTACCTTGTTAGACACAGTTTATAACCGTTGCTAATATCTACACCTTGTCACGGCTTAAAACCGTGGCTATTTTTGCCACGGCTAAAAACCGTTGCTATCTTGTTAGACACGGTTTATAACCGTTGCTAATATCTACACCTTGTCACGGCTTACAACCGTGGCTAATTTGGCCACGGCTAACAACCGTTGCTATTGTTCTTGCAACGGTTTAGAACCGTGGCTAAATGCTGAAAATCACCTCCCCCATTCAAGCATAATTAAACCGTTGCTACAATGTTTAGCAATGGTTTATAGCCGTGACAACAAATTTCGCGACGCCTCTGTAGCCCACGGCTCTTAGCCGTGGCAATGACTTACGCCCACGGTATAGAACCGTTGCTAATGGGGGTTTTTGGTGTAGTGTCTCCCAGATATCCTCACTAACATCCACTTCATCATCATGTTCATCGTCGCCACAATCACAGTATGTTACATCCTCCACCTCTTCATCTTTCAAACACTTCACATCAACTTCATCTTCATCTTCATTATCATCTTGGTCATCATCATAACTATACAATACATCGGCATCTTCCTCCTCTTCTGCACTAATAGCAGTTGAGATCCTAAATCTCTCTCAGATCACCTCACTAACATCCACTTCATCATCATGTTCATCGTTGCCACTATCACTGTATGTTACATCCTCCACCTCTTCATCTTCTTCTTTTTCATCACTATCACTTAAGATTGCAATCACTCTCTCCATGATCACCTTATTAACATCAACACTTTTTATTTGTACACAATGATGCCTTTCACCTTTTCATCTTTTGTCATCACCTTCTTCATTACAACTACCACAACAAGAACAGATGCTTGACAAAGCTCGACCCATTCTCTCAATCTCTCTACTGTTTTCCTTCATTGACTCTCTGCTTACTTCTACATTGGTAAAGCTAGCCAAAGTTTCCAAAATTAGCTGTCTTCACCAAGTCATGTACACAGAACATATATGGCAGCTTCTATGTGTGTCCACCAATTTTTGTAAACCACACCACCAACTCAGTTCCACCATTAATTTACTAGGTCACATCTGTTGGAAATGTTGGCTCGAGTTGAGCGTGCAAATTTAGTCTCACATCGGGTAAGAAACAACATCGCGTGAAGATTATTGAGGATTGGACATGTATTCAATAGCGAATAAGTCTTTTGGAGTAGTTGAGCCCAGTTCATAAAAACCGCACACCCTGACGCGACGAGTGTCTAAGTTGTGAAACATGTCCTTGGTGCTATGTTGCACCACCACCCTCTCCATTCTCCATTTCCAAGCTCTCCCACTCACCCCCTCCATTAAGTCCTTTGAAATTCTCATTGTCAAGCTCTCAAGTGTTTGTGCCTCACTCCATCTCATGTGATTTTAATTTGCACTACTTTAGATCCTTGTAATTAGTAAAAGAAGAACTGAAGAAGAGGCTTTTGAACAACTTGTAAAAGAGAGAAAACAATTAGTAGCTAGTCAAGTAAAAAGATTTGAGTTATAACATTATCATTCAAATTATTTTGAGATTTTAGTTGCAAAATTTTGTGTTTGCATTTTGTATCTTACATGCTTTGATCTATTTTCCTAAGGTATTAACATATTTATTTTGCTTTTGTTCGCAAGTGTAGGAACAAGTTAGCTCATTCTATTATTGTTATTTTTAAACAAACATATTGTAGTTTAGTTGGAGTTGTTTATTTATTTATTTTTTTTTTTATAAAGCTTATCGCATAATATATTAATAGTTAGAGCAAAACATTTGTCTAGCATAAGTAGCTAATTCGCGAGCCTCTATATTGAGGTCTCACAGAATATAATTACAGTACCAATCATGAAAAGCTGATAAAAAGGTTTTTAATACTAAAAATCAGAGGGCACCACATCCAACAGGTCTCAGTCTGGTCGTTCTGGTTGTCCTCATTTAGGAAAGTAATGAGTGTGCCCAAGTCTCCCATCATGAAGCATTTTGAGGGGGCGAGAACCATTGTTTGTACCATTTTGACCAAGTGTTGTTGAAAGTTTTGAGAAATATAGGAATGGAGAAACATATCTTATTGAAGATTATATCATTACAAACAGACCGAATTGTGTAGATGACTGCCACGAACTGAGATAACATCTCATCTCTCAAGATAATATTAGATTTAGTTGTTTCCCACATTAAAATAAGCATGTCATTGATGTTATTTTCTGTGGTTGCCAGATTTTGCCACTGGATTGGAATAAGATAAAGTTGCCATAATATTGAAGTGATGGGGCAGAGGAAAAAAAGATGTTCAACATCTTCCTGATGATTTTGGCAAAAAAACACACTAATTATCAATAGGTACATGAACCCTGTTGAGGTTGGTCAGTGTGGGAAGTAAGTTTTGAGCTACTTTCCAAAGGTGAAACAGGGCACTCATGGGTGCTTTAATTCTCCAAAGTCCTTGAAACATCTTTTCCGGAAGGTGGGGAGGCTGAGGCTGGGAGGTGGATGAATCGAAGCTGTCATTTAAGAAAACATCTGTAGCGCTCTTAACAAAGAAAATACCCTTTTTGTCAAAAGTCCAGATAAGTTTATTTGGGTCAGATGAAGTCCTGATGGTAATGTCTAGGATGTCCATTGCCACCGAATGAGGGAAGATTGAGAATAGAAGCTCACTGTTTCAGAGAATCTGGTGATTAGAGGTAGGGCTCCACATGTCAGTTATCTTGGAGAGAAGGGTTGCATTATCTCCTGATTTGGGGGTGGGAAATCAGATAGGATACAATTTAGTTTGACCCAACAATCATTCCATAAATCAATAGTATCCCCAGATCGGATTTGCCAGCATAGATGGCATTCCTCATAAACCTTGATTTCTTGTCTTTCCTTTTTAATCTTTGGATGGTACTATATGCAAGTCACCTCATGATTCGAGCCGCAAAAAGTGGAGAATGAATCACGATTCAACAACATTAGAGATAAGGACCAGGGAAGGATCCACTCTACATCCCAAATAAATATGGTTAATGTTGCTCTATTTATTGAACAACAACATGAACACTACTAGATTGAACAATAATCTACAAGAGGATGTGCTACCAATGGGAGATTATAGTCCCACAACGCCTAGATGAGGGAAGGGGATGTGCTATATATGTACGAGGTTGCATCTACAAAGTACTACGCGTTTTAAGGCCGTGCGGGCCTTGGGCCCAAAGCCAACAATATAGTACTCTGTGGATCGGGTCGTGACACCTATGTTCTCTTGCTTTCGTATGGGCTTACTTTTCTGATTCAAATGATAATCTTTGTAAAAAACCTTGAGCCTGTTTACCCCTCAATGACAACTTGAGATTGAGTGACTCAACACACACATTTGTGCTTGAGAGAGACGATGAGAAATTTTAGAAGAATGAGTGAAGATGGGTACAATGAGGGCTTGGAAATGGATAGTAGGGAGAGGATAAGTCTCCTTTGGTTGAATTGACACAACATCGATCGCTCTCTCCCCAACATCGGCAACAAGAGGAAGAACGCCTCTCGAGAGCAAGAGGAAGAGTGCCTCCCCTCCCCTCCACCACCCCAAACCCCTCCCCTCCACCAAGCCCTCCCGCCTTGGGTCGGCGGTGGTGGTGGATCGATCTATCGAGAGGAAGAGCGTAGATCTCTCTCACTCTTTATCGGTGGCGGTGGTGGTAGATCTGAAACAGGAGATCTATCGAGAGGGTAGATCGCCTCTGCGAAATCTGAGCGGATTATCTTCTTTTTATAGGGAAGCAAGTCTACGGATGGGGGTTGTTGCGATTGAAATGGCAATGGCAAAGACTGTGGTTGAGACTGCGTCTCCTTCATATCTGTTCTCTCTCTCGGACTGCACTTCCTCAGATCTGCTCCCTATCTTCTTCCACTTTGCTCGAGAGGGAGGCCTTTCATCAAACATTTGGTGGGTTTATGAATCTCACAGCTGGATGACATCACACTGTACTCGAAAGAAGGATCTCTCCATCTCCTCCCATGGAACAAATGGAAGAGACACAACCAATGAGAGCGCTTTTACACAGGATATGTTAATGGCTTTTGAGAAGCAATACAAAATCATGGCGATGGATTGTTACAGTTACTCACAAATGAATATCAAGTGGCTGTAAAAAATGGAGATACGTTAGGTGCAAAAGGACTGGAAATCATGATAAACCCCAATAACTGGGGGATGCTGACTGCAAGGGGGCTAATTAGTCAAGTGCAGGCGGATAACATTCAAGGTTGTCATGGTATAGTGGCTGCCAATGTGCCACACAGCACAGAGACGACCACTGTGGCGCAAAGGACTGAAGAGGTTTTGCGAAAAGAAGATGAATATAAAATGCCAACCAATGTTGCATCCTCTGGTCCTAAAAAACTTCAAGAAGAAATGGCAATGGCAAACTCCGTCGTTGCACCAGCGATGATGAGTTGGGCATCAAAGCTTAAGCAAAGCAAGCATACAAGCTCTACTAAACTAAAGTATGAACCTCCAGCTACTGTTGAAAGCAGGAAAATAGTACAAGTGCAGACTGCTGACTTTGCGAGTAGGATAGAAGAATGTGAAAGGTTGGTTATTGGCAGCTTTGTGGGCAAGCATTTGGCATATGGTTATGTCAAAGAGTGTCTGACTAGGACGTGGGGAATTCAAGAGTTTGAGATGAGCATACACGAAGATAAGAATTTTGTATTCAAATTCAAGAAGGAAGAAAATAGAAGTAAGGTATTGGAAATGGGACCTCTGCATATTGCAAGCAGATTGTTTATCCTTAGGACCTGGGCACCTACTATGGACGAGGATGTCGAGGTGCTTACCTCGATACCAATTTGGGTTACACTGAAGAAAATTCTTTTATTCCTATGAAATCCGGAGGGTATTAAAAGGATTGCTAGTTTTATTGGAATGTTTATCATGCTTGACAAAACTACTGAAGAAAGGACAAGATTAGCGTATGCGAGGGTGTGTGTGGAGGTGGATGTAAACAACCAATTACCTAAAGACATCAATGTGATTATCAATGGAGATAAGAAAAAAATAGTTGAAGTTGAGTATGCATGGATTCCAGTAAAATGCAATACTTGCGCAGTATTTGGCCATACAAAACAGCAGTGTTCAAAGAGCAAAGAAGTTAATACTCCATAACATATGGTATGACAAGCTATAGGTAGGACCCAACCACCAGAAAGACAAAACTCTGATGGTTGGACGATCGCCAAGGGCAAACATACATTCAAGTCGAAGACTCACCCCAGTTTAGAGGGGAGTAAAGGGCCTATCACAGAAAAAGCAGGGAATGTCACCAGTACAGAGGTCGCCATTGAGGCAGAGCAAAAAATTAACGATGACCAGAGTGATGCCATAACGCAGAGTACACAACCATTACTACTTGGCAACGCAACGCTCGAGCGTGGAACTAGTGTGGAGGCTAGTGAACACTCACTGACTCAAGACAAAGAGAACACTACAACAGATGAGTAGAGTAGTAACGAGGAACATGAACAAGATCCTTCTAGTGAAGAGGTTGTAAGAGATTTGGCTACAAAAAGGTTTCCAAACTCTTGCACTAAAGATTTTAGTCCCTGCCCTCGAAGATCCTCTAGGGCTAAGAAAGCAAACAAAAAGTACAAAGGTTGAATCCTTTCCTCGAGGAAAAAAACAAAAAAAACAAGAGGTTTCTTCTATTAGCCGATGCTAGTTGAAGGTTATTATAGGCCTAGTAATCGTGTTCACTTTCGCTTGAATCCTCTCTCTTGTGAGAATTTGTTTCTGTTAGGGGTGGGCAAACGGGTCGACGATCCGCGGATTCAACTCGAACCGGACCGTTTTCCTCTAAACGGTCCGGATTTAAATTATAAGTTTTTAGATACGGTCCGGATCGGTCCGGATCCGTTATAAAACGGTCCGGTCCCGGTTCCTAATTTTAAAAACGAAACGGTCCGGGTTGGACCCGTCCGGACCGTTTCAAATCCCATTTACTATAAATTATAAAACCCTAACCATAAACCAAACCTAAACCTAAACAGCCAAAGCCAAACTCTCCTCTCTGTGACCTGTCTCTCCTCTCTTTGTCTGTCTCTGTCTCTGCAAAACCTAAGGAAGATCTCCCTCTCCTCTCTCTGCTCTCTGTCTCGAGAAGGAGATCTCCTTCTCCTCTCCTCTCCTCTCCTCTCTCTGTCGAAGAAGAGGTCTGTCGAAGGGATGAGATCTGTCGAAGAAGAGGTCTGTCGAAGAAGAGATCAGCGAGATCTCCCTCTCCTCTCTCTGCTCTCTGTCTCGAGAAGGAGATCTCCTCTCCTCTCCTCTCCTCTCTCTGTCGAAGAAGAGGTCTGTCGAAGGGATGAGATCTGTCGAAGAACTGAAGAAGAGGTCTGTCGAAGAAGAGATCAGTCGAAGAAGAGGTCTGTCGAAGGGATGAGGTCTGTCGAAGAAGAGGTCTCTCTCTGTTTCTTTCTCCATTGCCTCCTTTCTCCATTTTCATGTGCGTGCTTCAACTGTTCTCTCTCGCCCACCAAAGTTCAACTCTTTCACCAAGAGGAAGTAAGAAAAATGTTTAATCTTTTGTAATTTTGTTCTTGATGTACTGTAGTATTGATCTAGGGCACTATCAAATGTTTAATGTTTGTTTTTCAAATAGGAGTAATAATATTGGAGTAATAATTTTGTTCTTGATTCACCTCTCTCTCTGTTTCTTTCATTTTAATTTTCTGAGAGAAAATTGAGACCATGGGTTTGTTCTGTTTGTTGGATTCAGTGAATCTAATTATAAGATTTTGACATCTGAATACCAATCTCTGCTTTCTGGTTTGGATTCATTTTAAAGAAGATCCCCAGATTTTGAACATTGGAACCGTTTGGAACCGTAGGAACCGGACCGTTCCAAACGGTTCGAGTCAGGTTCGGTTCCAATGTTCAAAATGAGGGGATCCGGACCGGACCGGATCCGTTATTTTTAAACGGTTCGAGTTAGGTTCCTTCAAATTTGGAACCGATCCGGACCGTGCCCACCCCTAGTTTCTGTATTTGTTTTTGTTTTTGTTTAATTTATATAAAGGTTAAGGGTCCTTAAAACCAAACTCTCTTTCCAAAAAAAGAAAAAGTCTCCTTCAATCGTGCTACGAGAGAGGAGGGAAAGTGGCAAGGAGATGGTGGTATAACATTGGAAATGCTAAAACATTGGACAAACATAGCAGCTGCCTTATATGTTGTCTACTGTCTAGTATTAGCATGACCTCCATTGTATCCCAAGCGCTTCAATCAATACTAAAATTAATCGAACCTATAGGATCGGAAGATTTATGAGTATTTTGATAATATATGTAAAGTGATTGGAATTTGGTTCATGTCGAAAGGTTGAGGGTTTGTAGCCCTCTACTGACCCAAGTGAGGAGTTGGGCACACAGTGGAGCATTTAAGGGAAGATCTATGGGTCCTAAACGTAACTCTTATTTTCTATAGTGAAGAATTACCGATGTCCAAATGGTATGAGAAATTTAGCAATTGCTACAAAGCATTCCGAATTAGTGGTCTAGTTTAAAAAAAATTACAATTTCCTATTTATTTATTTTAGCATGCAGGATCAACATTGTAGCTCAGATGGTCATAAAAAAAAATGAGAGTTTATTTCAGGTTCTCCCTATGAAAGCTAGACTAGTGCCAAAACAGAGAAGGAGAAATACACCAAACAATTCAAAGTTAGAATTCTGTTTATCCAATAGGACAGACCAAACACATGAATAACATACAACTAGAATATTTTGGTTGATCAAATATTCACCTAAAGAAAACTGAAATTTGTGGTTGACAGATAAATCATAAGTCGAAGTATTCGTCATCATTGTCTTCCATCTATATTTTAATGGCCTATTTTACCAACTAATACAAAATTCTTCAAAATAGCAGCACTTAAAAGTTACATAGTAATAGTAACCATAAAGGCCATTGGAGATTTTATAGCACCACATCTCAATCAAATAACTTGGCAAATACCAGAGTTGAGCAATCTGGATCACGCACACGACCATGATCCATTAGTCATCCAGCAGCTTTGCTGCCGTGAAGTCTCCATGATATATGAAGATCTCGGAGATCTCTTCCAAAATCTGGAAGAAAGTTGGGAGTATAAGGCAATTCCTTACCTACAACATCTGGTTTTACTGAGCTCCAATGACAACTCTCAACACGAGAGTGAGTAGGATATCCCCTAAAGGTTCCCAAAGGACACACTTGCGTAGGATATCCCCTAAAGGTTGCCAATGGTGTTATGGCTTAGTGGTTAGGGCTGTGTGGGTTTGTCTCTCACGTCTTAGCTTCGAATCCCACCTGCGGCATGGTTACTTTCTAATGGGTGTTGCGCCCAGTTGATAGGTTATGGAATCCTTAAAAACCCAGCTCGCCTTTCAAAAAAAAAAAAACACTTGGACAATGAAAAAAAGGACACTTGGACAATGGCTATCGATCCAATATGAAGAGATGCTAAGACATCCTGCACAGCATCGGAAGGGCTTTCCTTATCCTTGATGAATTTGAAGGTAAAACCATCTTCAATCGGAAAAGTTTTGTTGCTCTTAATATCATCACCTCTCTTATTATGGTATCCTGGAAAATCAGCCTTTCTGAACTCAACTTTCTCCAACAATTCAAGCCCAGCTTTCTTCGCTAGTTTGACAATCTTCCAATTATTGTAGGGGTCATCATCCCTGTGTGCAACGTACACTTCGCCGTTTTCACTTAACATCTTGCTTGCACTCTTGAAAAAACCTGTTAAAAGCTCCTTGTGCATCTTGCATGAATTTTACCTAAACAGGAAGAAAAAAAAGAAGTTTAAACTTTATTTTATTGAACAACAACATGAACACTACTAGATTGAACGACCTACTTTATGAGAGAATCAGATCTTTCATATAAACCAGGGTAATGCCCTGCATGCGGAAAGTTGAAAACAATGCGATCAAACTTGTTGGTCATCAAGGTACGATGTGTATATCCATGTTGTGGATATCTACTCCATGCAAAACTATTCATCCCAATTCCTTGAGCTCCTTCAAGTGATCCTCAGAACTCCAATGCTTCTCCCTTAGTCTCTCTGTTCACAAACACACATCCAGTTATGGTTGTGTAGCTAAAAACTCCATATATCGCATCGCATCGCACTTTAAAAATAAAATAAAATCAAGAAATATATACCCTTTGAATCATAAGAGGTGGTGACGACGTTTCTAGCAGAGTTAAAAGCTCTAGCTAGACAAGCTGAAAATGAGAAATCCCCTTCACCAACTAACAGGATTTTCTGATAGCTGTTGTAGTGATTCATCCATCTTTCTCCCATCTCCCCCCACTGCAATATGCCTTCACTTCATGCATGTCTGTATGCTTATTTCCCTCTTATAAGAAAGATTTGGTGATCAACATTATTAAAATGCATTTCATTCCCCAAAAGAAAGAATGAATATGCACCTGACTATATGTCTTCCCAAACAAGTAATGGGGATTAATTATTTAATAAATGGAAGATCTAAGGGTCATGTCTTCCTTAATAACAACCTTATTATGAGTCCCAATGCTTTCTAGCAATCATGGGCATAAGTATTAGAAGCTCTTGGGATAAAATGAGGGTCTAATTCCCTGTCTATTTGAGTGTTTGACGACAAAATGGGAGTTTATTTCATGGATGAGTTTCACTACCATGGTTGTTTAGCCAAGATTTAACAAAGTTAGTTCTAATCTAACTTTACAAACCAAATACATAAACAAAGATAATATACAAGTTTATGAACTCTTAATCCTATCATCATTCACTTCTTCTACCAAGGCCAGACCAGCATTTGTGCCAATCCTTGTATGTTCCATTCAAGAAAGAAGCCATTGCATTTGTGAGAAACATGGATTTGTCCATTCCTTGCAATCATTCTCTTTGCATTCGCTAAAACAAGCTTATCAGATTTTGGTGTCGACTGAAAATATTGCAACAAATAAGAAAAAAAAAATGATCAGTTTCAGTGTTTAGATGATTGTAGTTCACTAAATGAATACACTCATGACAACTAGATAACCCAGTGTCATTTAGATCCTCCTCTTCATCTTCATCTTCATCTTCACCACCATCACTTAAGAGTGTAATCCCTAATCACTCTCTCCCTGATCGCCTCACTAGCATGATCAACACATTTTCTTTGTATATAATAGTCCCCTTGATCACTTCCCTATTTTTTTCTCTTCACCTTCTTTAGTACTACAACAAGAACAAATGTTTTTGAGAAATTAAACTTGACCAAACTCTCTCAATTTGTTTTCATTTCTTTGCTTCTCTTCTCACTTACTGATCTGATTTCATCTTCACTTGTTATGTTTTTCTTCTTCTACATTGGTAAGGTAACAAAAGCTAGAAAGCTCAAGTCAGTACAAGTCATTTTGACACAAAAACATCAATTGAGTTTTTGCTTGACTACTTGGTGCATGTTTTGTTGCAGACTTGAGTCTTATTTCTTATACTTTGCTTCCACTTTATTTCCCAAAAAAGAAAAAGATAAGAACCTTATTTCATCATTCTCAATGAGATCTTATAGAATTTGAGATAGTATAGTGTTTAAGAAAAATCCCTTCCTAGTTAAATAAGACTTTCCCTTGAAATTAAAATGAAGGTCTAATTCCCTATCTATTTGAGTGTTTGAACAAAATGATAGTTTGTTTCATGGATAAGTTTCATTGCCATGAAGGAATCACCACATGTAGTGCTTAAAACAGAGAGAATAGAGTGAGTACCTTTGTTGTCTATGTACCTGATCAAACAATTAACTGCAGAGAAAGTTTTACATGAAGGAGCCAAAATTTAACAATGTTACTTTACAGAGTACACCGTCGATAACATACAATACCTTGATGAAAAACACTTCATCAGATCAATACAAACATATAAATACAAGTCGATGAACTCTTGAACCTATGTCGTTCATCATTACTTGTACTACACTCTGGCTATGGGAGTCCAAATTTATAAGTTTTGCTTGGATGGCAGTCAAAATTCTTGCCACCCCCATATCCATATTTGGTACAATAACCTGGATAATCACTCAACCTGAAATTCACCTCTTCTACCAAGATCAGACCAGCATTTTGTGCCAATGCTTGTATGTTCCATTCAAGAAAGAAGCCGTTGCATTTGTGAGAAACATGTATTTCTCCATTCCACGAAATCAACCTCTTAGCGTTCATGAAAAATAATCTTATCAGCTTTTGGTGCTGACTGTAGTTAAGAAAACCACACAGGGAAGTAATTAAAATCATCTTCATAGTTCAGAAAATGATAATGATTTAACTTACATAATCATCAGAATAAATAAATGAGCTTACGTGATTTGGGAATGTCTAGTTTCATTTTTGAAGAAACCTGCATGAGGAAAATTGTAAACAATTCGATCGAATGTCACACCCTGGAGCAAAGAATAGTTCACCATCTTCGTAGCATCAAATTCATGGATCACTTTCTCATCTTTCAAACACTTCACATCAACTTCATCTTCATCTTCATCTTCATCATCATCTTGGTCATCATCATCACTTTACAATACATCGGCATCTTCCTCGTCTTCTGCACTACTAGCAGTTGAGATCCTAAATCTCTCCCAGATATCCTCACTAACATCCACTTCATCATCATGTTCATCGTCGCCACAATCACCGTATGTTACATACTCCACCTCTTCATCTTTCAAACACTTCACATCAACTTCATCTTCATCATCATCTTGGTCATCATCATCAGTATACAATACATCGGCATCTTCCTCCTCTTCTGCACTACTAGCAGTTGAGATCCTAAATCTCTCCCAGATATCCTCACTGATAACTTCTAACAAGAGTTTATAAGAGAGTAAATTCTAATCTATATTGATGAATGATCTGTACATCTTACAATGCTTATATAGGCAAAGTCAAAAGACTAAATAGCTGGCAAAGACTAACGACAGAACTGACTAACAGATTGCTAACTGATGTTGCTAGCTTACAACAGATTGCACAACAGATTGCTAGCTGGACTGATGTTTACTTATGCTTAACATCCCCCCTCAAACTCAGTGTAGATGTATTAACAACACTGAGTTTGTCACGAAGTAACAAGAATCTGGAATTACCAAGAGCTTTGGTAAAAATATCAGCAACCTGATCCGCAGACGAAATGTGATGAACATGAAGAAGCTTACGAGCAACTTTCTCACGGACAAAGTACACATCTATCTCAATGTGCTTTAGTCCGAGAATGAAGAACAGGATTGGCACTAAGCATGACAGTGCTTTTGTTGTCACACCATACATTGGGGGTGATACATGGAAGCTTTAATTCACTGAAGAGAGACTTCAACCACGTGAGCTCTGCTGTAACAAAAGCAAGACTGCGATATTCCGCTTCAGTACTACTTCGAGAAACAATGCTCTGTTTCTTTGAAGACCAAGAGATGAGGTTAGTACCCAGATATACACAATAACCAGAAGTAGACCTTCTGTTAGTAGGATCAGACGCCCAATCAGCATCACAATAGCCAGTCAACTGAAACGAAGGTGTTGAAACTATATGGAGGCCATATGAAGGAGTGGCCTTGAGATACCGCAGGATCCTTTTAACCACACGCCAGTGAACTTCAAGTGGATACTGCATGAATTGGCACACTCGGTTCACAGAGTAGGCAAGCTCAGGTCTAGTGATGGTAACATACTGTAAGGCACCAACAATGCCGCGATAGAGTTGAACATCTTTGACTGGATCACTACCCGTAGCATATAACTTTTCACCACCACTCATAGGAGTAGGCAGTCCATTGGCATATTGCATTTTAGCACGACATAGAAGATCACTAATGTATTTTGACTGAGATAGAACCAGGCCATTGTCAGAGTGTAGAACCTGGATACCAAGAAAGTAGTGAACATGCCCCAAGTTTTTCAAGGAAAATTTTGTATTTAATTGATGAATGAGCTGAGACACAGCATGCGAATCTGCTCCAGTGATAAGAATATCATCAACGTATACCAAAACAAAAATTGGAGATGGAGAATGCTTGATGAAAAGTGAGGAATCAGACTTGGTAGAGGTGAAACCAAACATATGAAGAGTATGCTATAGTTTATCAAACCAAGCCCGGGGAGCCTGCTTGAGGCCATACAAAGCTTTGTGAAGCTTGCACACAACATTTGGTCGAGAAGGATCAATGAAGCCTGGAGGTTGCATCATGTAGACCTCTTCCTGTAGATCTCCATTCAAAAAATGCATTATTGACATCGAGCTGAAAAATTGACCAACCAAAAGTGATTGCAACTGAGAGTAGAACTCTAATAGTAGTAGGCTTCACCACTGGACTGAAGGTTTCTACATAGTCAAACCCAGCAACCTGTTGAAATCCTCTAGCCACCAAACGTGCTTTGTATCTATGCACCGTGCCATCTAGGTTCTCCTTGATCTTGAAGAGCCAGCGACAACCAACCACAGATTTGTCCTGAGGTAGATCAACCAATGACCAAGTATTGGTTCTTAGCAAGGCCATATACTCATCTTGCATAGCTGTGAGCCAATGAGGAGTATCTAGTGCCTCATTCAAACATGAAGGTTCAGCAGAGATCATGAAGACCTTTGGCTTGTAAACACCAGTTTTGGACCTAGTAACCATAGGATAACTGGGGACAGTACTCGGAGTAATCATATCATTAGTAGCAGGAGCAATAGTTGGAGTAGAATTATGCACTGGATTAAACACTGAAGGTACTGAAGTCACTGGACTAGTCGCTGGATTATTCTCTTGAGTCACTGGAGGAGAAGTTGGAACCATGGGACGAGATGATGAGGTATTTGTAGAAGTGGGCAACCTACTGTCAGTAGGTGTAGATAAAAATGGAATAGCAATAGCAGTTGGTGTACTATCAGGAAGAGTGGAGGTAGGAGAATGAGTGGTCCACCTAGTATAAGGAAATGAGTTCTCATTGAACAAAACATCACGAGATATGTACACTCGACCAGAAGGGGATAGACATTTGTATCCTTTGTGTTGAGGACTGTAACCAAGAGACAGACACTCAACTGATCTGAATTGTAGTTTATGAGAGTTATAGGGTCTAGTGTTAGGAAAACATGAGCAACCAAAGATTTTTAGAATGTGATAGTCAGGTACTTTGGGGTAAAGAGTTTCATATGGAGAGAGTCCTTTGTGAATAACTGAAGGAATTCTATTGAGAAGAAACACTGCTGTTCTGACTGCTTCATCCCAGAATTTCATGGGAAGTGAGGCATGGGCAAGGAGAGTAAGAGCAGACTCTATAATATGTCTGTGTTTCCTCTCAGCTACTCCATTCTGCTGGTGTGTGGTAGGACAAGCAAGACGATGACAAATCCCATGCTGACTCAGAAATTTTGAAAATGATCGATACTCCCCTCCCCAATCAGACTGAACAAATTCTAACTCAACTTGAGCTTTGAACTTGAGAAAGGTGGGGTAGGCATCGGACTTGTTTAGTAGAAGAAAAATCCATGTGAATCGACTAAAAGCATCTATGAAATGGATGTAATACTTGAATCCAGATGAAGACATGGTAGAAGCAGGACCCCATAGGTCAGTATGAATTAGTTCTAAGGGTTTTGTATATACAGTAGAAGAACTGGAAAATGGGAGTTTGTGTATTTTACCCAAACAATAAGAAGAACACATATCCATATTAACACAAGTAGGAACAGTAATATTGCATTTTGTAAGAATTTTCTTTACAAGTTGAAAGGATGGATGACCTAATCTAGCGTGCCAAAGAAACAGTGAAGTGGATGACTTTGAGGAAGTAGAATTGATAGACACACAAGTGTTCTTATTAATTGGAATACTGAAATGCTGAGATGGCTGAGTTTGCTGAGAAGACTGCTGAGACATACTGCAACCAGGAACACTAAATTGCTGAGATTGCTAAACTGAATGCTGAGACAAATTACAGACTGGAAAGATGGAATGCGGAGATTGACTGGAACAATAAGATGGACTACTAACTGACTATGAATTCATTGATGGAAAAACATATAGTCCGTTATGAAGCTTCCCTTCCAAAAGAATCTGATGTGTGACCTGATCCTTAACAAA
Organism: Berberis vulgaris; assembly: GCA_963556465.1. NCBI lineage: Eukaryota > Viridiplantae > Streptophyta > Magnoliopsida > Ranunculales > Berberidaceae > Berberis > Berberis vulgaris. The sequence goes on along the minus strand of OY747130.1, from coordinate 7,101,511 downwards.
ACAAAGATTAGGATGAAACTCAAAGAAAACACTATTATCCTGAGCAAACTTAGCAACAATTAGTAGATTCTTGGTTAGCTTAGGAACCTGAAGAACATTTTTAAGATTTAACAATTTTGAAGAATGGGAAGAAAGTATAGAGGACTGACCAATGTTTTCAATTTGTAGTGCTGAACCATCTCCAACAAAAAGTTGGTCATTGCCATGATATGCAACAGATGACACTAGGTTCTGTTGATAGGGAGTGCAATGATCGGTGGCTCCTGAATCAGGATACCATCTTCCATCAGAAGGTGTAGAAGGAGCACTTAGTTGCATCTGAGATTGTGACTGTGCTCTCCAACCAGGATGAGTAGATTGAGCAGAACACATGCCGAGGAGTGGAACTGCTAGGTTGAGATGGTATGCTTGAAGAAGAAGTCTGAGGATTGGAGTTCCATGGATTTGAGACATTAGTGTCAAAACGATTGTAGCATTTGTATGCAAGATGTCCAAGCTTGCCACAGATTTGACACTGTGGTCGACTAAATTGATTACTGGATCCAGGTCCAGAAGATCTAAACCCTCTACCAGGTTTTGAACCTCTTGGATTGAATGGAGCTCTGGACTGAGGTCTCCACCCCTGTGAATTTGATACAAAAGATCTAGGTGAGGGTTTATAGGACGTATGAGCCACATTGACTGAGCTACATCAAGATCTTTAGTATATCTTTCGATTCTGGATTCCTGAGCAAGCAAGAGAGACTCAATCTCTGCAACACTGTAATCATCTGATCTAGAACTCACTGATACTATAAATGTGTCATATGACTGTGGTAATCCATCAAAGATAGCATTGATGTGGTCCTTTGGAGTCAACTGATGCTAATTGATCGATGATTGACTTGATTTTCAATAAATATTCATTGATGGACAGATCTCTTTTCTTGAAGTTTAGTAGTTGAGATCTAAACTGAGAAATCTTGGCTACAGTTTGAGAATTGAAGAAGGTTTCAAGAATTCTCCAAATGTGTTCAAAAGTTTCACATCCTACTAACCTTGTACGCAGAGATTCAGTCATGGAAGATAGAAGTCATGAGAACAGAAGTTGATCTTGCTGTTCCCAGTGAAGAAATTCAGGATTCACACTGTTGTTTGTTTGTTCTTCCACAGAGAGAAACCGTAATGGAGGTGTTGTTTGCTCAATAAACTTCTGGAGTTTATGACCTCTAATCGTTGCTAGCACTTGTTGTTTCCACAACAAGTAATTGTGTTCATTCAATTTCACAGACAAGACATGAGTGAAAGTTACTGGTTTTGACTCTGTCATAGCAGAGTTTGTGAGTGATGCAACATTAGACGAGGTTGAATCTGTCATTGATATACAACTCAAAGATCTTGAAAAGAAGAAGAAGAAGACTTAAGGAGAGACGAGACCAGGAATGGCTCTGATACCATGATAACTTCTAACAAGAGTTTATAAGAGAGTAAATTCTAATCTATATTGATGAATGATCTGTACATCTTACAATGCTTATATAGGCAAAGTCAAAAGACAAATAGCTGGCAAAGACTAACGACAGAATTGACTAACAGATTGCTAACTGATGTTGCTAGCTTACAACATATTGCACAACAGATTGCTAGCTGGACTGATGTTTACTTATGCTTAACACTCACTAACATCCACTTCATCATCATGTTCATCGTCGCCACAATCACTGTATGTTACATCCTCTACCTCTTCATCTTTCAAACACTTCACATCAACTTCATCTTCATCTTCATCTTCATCATCATCTTGGTCATCATCATATATAACTATACAATACATCGACATCTTCCTCCTCTTCTGCACTACTAGCAGTTGAGATCCAAAATCTCTCCCAGATCACCTCACTAACATCCACTTCATCATCATGTTCATCATCGCCACTATCACTGTATGTTACTATCCTGTTTTCCTTCATTGACTCTTTGTTTACTTCTACATTGGTAAAGCTAGCCAAAGTTTCCAAAATTAGCCAAGTCTTCACCAAGTCATGTACACAGAACATATAATGCAGCTTCTATGTGTTACACCATTTTTTGTAAGCCACACCACCAACTCGGTTCCACCATTAGTTTACTAGGTCACATCGGTTGGAAATGTTGGCTCGAGTTGAGCGTGCAAATTTAGTCTTACATCGGGTAAGAAACAACATCACGTGAAGATTATTGAGGATTGGACATGTATTCAATAGCGACGAAGTCTTTTGGAGTAGTTGAGCCCAGTTCATAAAAACCGCACACCCTAGCGCGAGAGTGTCTAAGTTGTGAAACATGTCCTTGGTGCTATGTTGCACCACCACCCTCTCCATTCTCCATTTTCAAGCTCTCCCACTCACCCCCTCCATTAAGTCCTTGGAAATTTTCATTGTCTTGCTCAAGCTCTCAAGCGTTTTTTGCCTCACTCCATCTCAAGTGATTTTAATTTGCACTACTTTAGAACCTCGTAATTAGTAAATAAAATAAAAAAAAACAAGAAGAGGCTTTTGAACAACTTGTAAAAGAGAGAAAACAATTAATAGCTAGTCAGGTAAAAAGATTTATGTTATAACATTATCATTCAAATTATTTTGAGATTTTAGAGAATTTAGTTGCAAAATTTTGTATTTGCATTTTGTATCTTACATGCTTTGATCTATTTTCGTAAGGTATTAACATATTTATTTTGCTTTTGTTCACAGGTGTAGGAACGAGTTAGCTCATTCTATTATTGTTAGTTTTAAACATATGTCTGATTGTAGTTGAATTCTATTCATAAATGAGTTTAGTTGGAGTTGTGTTTTTTTTTTTTTTTTTATAAAGCTTATTGCATAATATATTAATAGTTAGAGCAAAACATTTGTCCAGCATAAGTAGCTAATTCGTGAGACTATATTGAGGTCTCACAGAATATAATTACAGTACCAATCATGAAGAGCTGAGAAAAGGTTTTTAATACTATAAATTAGAGGGCGTCACATCTAACGGGTCTCAGTCTGGTCGTACTAGTTGTCCTCATTTAGGATAGTAATGAGTGTTCCCGAGTCTAAATTAGAGGGCGCCACATCATGAGTCATGTCTTCCACTGTTTGGCAAGGATTAGCAAAGGTGACGCCTCTGCTGCAAAACGCTCTCAGCCATAGTGCTATCTACTACCATTCCTGAGATAGTGGAGGCTATTCGAGCGAGAACTCTACCGCCAAGATATCAAAAGCTCATTGCTGAGAGGAAGCAAAGAAGCAAGCATCATAAGTAACAAAAATCATTCCCGGGTTGATTACAGTCGGAAAAGGTTGAGGGTTTCCGATCAAGGTATTGATTCTATGGTTTCTGACTGGCTGGATTTGGGTATCAATGAGGGCCAACCTGGGATTTTACGACGTAGAGGCTATTGTGACAAGTTGGGAACCTATAGGGGCCGGAATGGGGGGTTTGACTGTCTGTCTGTGATTGTTGTCTCAAGGATAAAATGAAGGGAAACAGGTTCAGTATTATTTGAAACATTTTGAGGGGCGCGCGAACCATTGTTTGTACCATTTTGACCAAGTGTTGTTGAAAGTTTTGAGAAATATAGGAATGGAGAAACATATCTTATTGAAGATTATATCATTACGAACTGACCAGATTGTGTAGATGACTGCCACGAATTGGGATAACATCTCATCTCTTAGGATAGTATTAGATTTAGTTGTTTCCCACATGAAATAAACATGTCCTTGATGTTATTTTCTGTGGTTGCCAGATTTTGCCACTGTATTGGAATATGAGAAATTTTCCATAATATTGAAGTGACGGGGCAGAGGAAAAAAATATGTTAGACATCTTCCTGAACAATTTTGGCAAAAAACACACCAATTATCAATAGGTATATAAACCCTGTTGAGGTTGGTCATTGTGGGAAGTAAGTCTTGAGCTACTTTCCAAAGATGAAATAGGGCACTCATGGTTGCTTTAATTCTCCAAAGTTCTAGAAACATTTTTGCCAGAAGGTGGGGAGGCTGAGGCTGGGAGGAGGATGAATCGAAGCTGCCTTCGTAGCACTCTTAACAGAGAAAATACCCCTTTTGTTAAAAGTCCAGATAAGTTTATCTGGGTCAGATGAAGTCCTGATAGTAATGTCTTGGATGTCCATTGCCACCGGTTGAGGGAAGATTGAGAATAGAAGCTCATTGTTCCAAAGAATCTGGTGATTAGAGGTGGGGTTCCACAGGTCAGCTATCTTGGAGAGAGGGGTTGCATTATCTCCTAGATTTAGGGGTGGGCAATCAGGTAGAATACAATTTAGTTTGACCCAACAATCATTCCATAAATTAATATTATCTCCTGATCGGATTTGCCAGCATAGATGACATTCCATTTTGGTAAGGACAATTAAGTTTCCTCGCCATGCAAAAGAAGCTTGGCTAGGTGCTCGAGCCAGTTGGAAGAGAGTTTTGTTAAGAAAAACCCCTTCCTAGTTAAATAAGACTTTCCCTTGAAATTAAAATGGAAGTCTAATTCCCTATCTATTTGTGTTTGAACCAAATGATAGTTTGTTTCATGGATAAGTTTCATTGCCATGAAGAAATCACCACATGCATATAGTGCTTAAAACAGAGAGAATAGAGTGAGTACCTTTGTTGTCTATGTACCTGATCAAACAATTAACTGCAGAGAAAGTTTTACATGAAGGAGCCAAAATTTAACAATGTTACTTTACAAACTGAGTACACCGTCGATAACATACAATACCTTAATGAAAAACACTTCATCAGATCAATACAAACATATAAATACAAGTCGATGAACTCTTGAACCTATGTCGACGTTCATCATTACTTGTACTACACTATGGCTATGGGAGTCCAAATTTATAAGTTTTGCTTGGATGGCAGTTAAAATTCTTGCCACCCCCATATCCATATTTGGTACAATAACCTGGATAATCACTCAACCTGAAATTCACCTCTTCTACCAAGACCAGACCAGCATTTTGTGCCAATGCTTGCATGTTCCATTCAAGAAAGAAGCCATAGCATTTGTGAGAAACATGTATTTCTCCATTCCTGGAAATCAACCTCTTAGCGTTCATGAAAAATAATCTTATCAGCTTTCGGTGTCGACTGTAGTTAAGAAAACCACACAGGGAAGTAATTAAAATCGTCTTCATAGTTCAGAAAATGATAATGATTTAACTTACATAATCATCAGAATAAATAAATGAGCTTACGTGATTTGGGAATGTCTAGTTTCATTTTTGAAGAAACCTGCATGAGGAAAATTGTAAACAATTCGATCGAATGTCACACCCTGGAGCAAAGAATAGTTCGCCATCTTCGTTGCATCAAATTCATGGATCACTTTGCAGCCTCTATTCTTTAACTCTTGAATATTAGAGATTGCATGGCTGTAATTTTTCTCCAGAAATCCTAACATATATTCCTCAAGACCATCAGTCTATGAATATCAATGAAACTTTGATGGTTATTAATAGGATGTTGTGTCTACCAATTATGGCCTAATTGGTTACCATTTGATTAGTCTACGGGCTTGGATTAATTGTGGTTACCATTCTAAATTAGCCTTTACGCGTGGTTTGGTTCCTATGGGAATTGTGGTAGCCTTCGGGTATTGTTTCATTTACCATTCGAAGACAACAATGTAGCCTCTTTGGGCATGTAGGGGCACATTTCATTAGGTCATTTAACTTACCGCAACAATTTTTTTAAAATAACTTTTTCTTACATGAAAATGAAGTAATTATATTAAATTAAATAAACAAATTAAGTAAATAATTACCTTCAGAATCAAGGGAAGTGGCAATCATGTTGGTAGCAGAACCAAAAGCCTTAGCCAAACAAGCAGAGAATGAGAAGTCACCTTCGCCAACCAATAGTATCTTATGAACACTACAATAGTGTTTTATCCATTTCTCATCTTTCAAACACTTCACATCAACTTCATCTTCATCTTCATCATCATCTTGGTCATCATCATCACTATACAATACATCGGCATCTTCCTCCTCTTCTGCACTACTAGCAGTTGAGATCGTAAATCTCTCCCTGATCACCTCACTAACATCCACTTGATCATCATGTTCATCGTCGCCACTATCACTATATGTTACATCCTCCACCTCTTTATCTTCTTCTTTTTCGTCACTATCACTTAAGATTGTAGTCACTCTCTCCCTGATCACCTTATTAACATCAACACTTCTTCTTTGTACATAATGATTTCTTTTACCTTCCCATCTTCTGTCATCACCTTCTTCATTACAACTACCACAACAAGAACAGATGCTTGACAAAGCTTGACCCATTTCTCTCGATCTCTTCTCCTGTTTTCCTTCACTGAATCTGTGTTTACTTCTACATTGGTAAAGCAAACCAAAGTTTCCGAAAGTCTTTACCAAGTCATGTACACAGAACATATAAGAAAGCTTCTATGTGTATCCACCATTTATTGTAAGCCACACCACCAACTCGGTTCCACCATTATTTTACTAGGTCACATCTGTTGGAAATGTTGGTTCGAGTTGAGCGTGCAAATTTAGTCCCACATTGGGTAAGAAGCAACATCATGTGAAGATTATTGAGGATTGAACATGTATTCAATAGCGACGAAGCCTTTTGGAGTAGTTGAGCCCAGTTCATAAAAACCGCACATCTTAACGCAACGAGTGTCTAAGTTGTGAAACATGTCCTTGGTGCTATGTTGCACCACCACCCTCATCGTTCTCCATTTCCAAGCTCTCCACTCACCCCCTCCATTAAGTCCTTTGAAATTCTCATTGTCTTGCTCAAGCTCTCAAGTGTTTATGCCTCACTCCATCTCAAGTGATTTTAATTTGCACAACTTTAGAGCCTTGCAATTAGTAAAAGAAGAAGAAGAAGCTTTTGAACAACTCATAAAAGAGAGAAAACAATTAGTAGCTAGTCAGGTAAAAAGATTAAGTTATAACATTATCATTCAAATTATTTTGAGATTTTAGTTGCAAAATTTTGTATTTGCATTTTGTATCTTACATGCTTTGATTTATTATTGTTAGTTTTAAACATGTCTGATTGTAGTTGAGCTTAGTTGGAGTTGTGTTTTTTTTTTTTTTTTTTTTTTTGATAAAGCTTATCGCATAATATATTAATAGTTAGAGCAAAACATTTGTCCAACATAAGTAGCTAATTCGTGAGCCTTTATATTAAGGCTCACGGAATATAATTACAGTACCAATCATGAAGAGCTAAGAAAAGGATTTTAATACTATAAATCAGAAGGCGCCACATCCAATGGGTCTCAGTTTGGTCGTTCTGGTTGTCCTCATTTAGGATAGTAATGAGTGTGCTCAAGTCTCCCATCATGAATCTTGTCTTCCACTGTCTGGCAAGGATTAGGAAAAGTGCCACCTCTGTTGCAAAACGCTCAGCCATTGTGCTGTCTGCGACACTTCCTGAGATAGCGGAGGCTAGGGGTGGGCAAACGGGTTGAGGAACAACGGATCCAAACCGAACCGGGCCGTTTTACTCCAAACGGTTCGGTTTTTATTTTTACAATTATGAAACGATTCGGTTCGGTTCCGGAACCGTTCTTAAACAGTTCGGTTCCGGTTCCTAAATTTTTGTTTAAAACGGTTCGGTTCCGATCCGATAATTAAACAGTTAAATAATAAATGTAAAACCATAGCCAGTCTCACAACAATGTCTATATGGTCGAGTGGTTAAGGAGACAGACTTGAAATTTGTTGGTCTACGCCCGCGCAGGTTCGAACCTGGTTGACGTTTTCATTTTTTACTTTTTTTTTTCTTCATTTAACAAAAGCCATGCATTTTGGTTTTTTGCATCTTCCATTGAAACTGAAAGACACCCTCACAAGCAATGGATTAGCCGCAGTCCAAAGACATCCAACTTGCTCGTCAAATCAGGGGTGAACGTGCTTGATTGCTTGTAAAATGAGCTATGTATTGTTAAGATGTTATTAAGTTTGATTTCACTTTAAGAATTATATGTAATTTTGTCCTATTGAGATAGATAGATATATTAATGAATTGTTGTTTATCGAATTTGACATTTTCTATCTTTCACATGTTGTTTGAGATGAATGAGTTGTTGTTTATCAAATTTGACACTTCACTACTTGTGCAGTTGTGCTAGGGTGGCCTAATATTGAAACATTCCACATCTAGAGGGGGAATAGAATTATTTTTTAGTTTATCACCAACTCTTACTCGCAGTGGGATGCATCTTCAAGATTGCATAATATTATATAGGAACCGTTTGGAATCAAACCGTTGTAAACGGTTCGAGTTAGGTTCGGTTCCAACATTCAAAATGGAGGAACCGATCAAAATCGGAACCGTTAAAATTTAAACGGTTCGAATTAGGTTCCTCAAAATTTGGAACCGATCCGAACCGTGCCCACAACCGTGCCCACCCCTAATTGTTCATGCACCGCTTAAATGTGATGTCTCTGCCGTCGTTTGGCATGGCACTAGTTCAAGCTTCTCTGCAGGATGTAGTTGGATCTAGGAGCATTCCATCTGTTTTAGTACGGCGTAATGACATCCTCATTCCGTAGGTTGGTCGCCACGTATTGTCTATTCGGAGTGGTTAGCGGTATACTTGATGAATCGGTGAAGGGTGGAGACTACTATTTTCATCAGGTGGAGCCATGGTCTTTCCAAGATAAAGTTGTAGGTTGATGGCGCATCTACTACTATGAAGTCCAGAAATATGACCTTTCTTAGCTGTGGCTCCCCTGCCACTGTTGCTAACCTTATCTTTCCTATGGGGAAGCATTTCTCCCCGCTGAATTCAATCAACGGATTATCCAAGGGTGTCAAGTTTTCCTTCATAAGGTCCATACAGCGGTACGCGCTGTAGAACAGGACGTTGAGCGAGCTTCCTGTGTCCACCAGAATTTTCTTCATCTCCCACCTTGCAACGGACTCCTTCAAGGTCTTTGTCCGTAAAGTTTAAGGTGGGAATGGGGCTCTGAATCCTCGAGTGGCAGAGGCGTTTGTCCTCATCCGCGGGTTGTGTCTTCATTTCCAGTAAAGCCCGCTTGCGAGACCTGTACGACTAATCTTCATTCAGTCTGATTCCATGAAGGACATAGATTATCCCTGGAGTCTTCTTCTCTATTTCTTTAACTGACTCCCCCTGTCCCTGGTTCATTTTGGTCGCTTCTCAGAGTTAAGGAATTCTTTCAGTTTGCCCCTCTAGATCCAATACTCAACTTCATACCTAAGACTCTTACAGTCGTTGGTATCGTGGCCACCCTCCTTGTGATATGCGTAGTACTTGTCGTTGTCACGCTTGGCGGGGTTTTTGCGCTGCTTTGGTGGCCACCTCAGATCTTCCCAAATTTTCATGGAGTTTAGCACGTCCGACAAACTGGAATTGAGGGATGTGACAGTTTTGGATCCAACGTAGTTGGATGTTTTCTCAGACCTGGACTGACTAGGGTTTGACCTATTGTTACTGCGTTTTCTCTTGTTTTGTTCTTCGACCTCGCGCCTTTTCCCTTCCTTTTTGTCCTTAGGAGCGGAGGGCTTCTTCTCGCCTTCGAATTTCCTATTCACTGTTCTCAGCTCCTCCAAGGTAATGTGCTTCTGAGCACTATTGAGAAGCTCTGTCGTGTTCAGAGGGGGCTCTAAGGTGAGGTCTTCATAAAGTTTTCCCTCCTTGAGGCCCGCATTGAGGCTGTCACGGCCGTGTCGTCACTGCATCCGTCAGTGAGAGTTAGCTTGTTCTTAAAGCGTGTGACATACTCTCTGAAAGTCTTGTGGGACCTCTGTTTCAGAGAGAGTATGTAGTGTGGGAATTTTCGAAAACGCTAGCTCCCAACGAAACATGTCAGGAACTCCTTTCTCAGCTTCTTGAAGGAGTCGATCGACCTCGACGGAAGGCTGTGAAACCACGTCAATGCTGACTTCTTCAGGCTAGTGGAAAAAAATTTGCACATCACCGACTCGAATCCTTCTTTGAGAGCCATTACATTCTGATAATGGCGCAGGTGGTCGAATGGATCGGTGGTTCCATCGTAGAAGTTGAGCTTCGGGGGAGTGAACTTTCTTGGAAGGGCCTCATTCATGATCCGGTCACAAATGGTGGGACGGAAAGGCGGTACAATACGGCTTGGTCGTGCACCCCTTTGTGGAGAGGTTTCTGAAGGATGAGCCTCGCTGCCCTGGCGGCGGGCTCAACGTTAGTTGCATTGCCTCCCCAAGTCCAATGAAAACTAGCGGGGTTTGGCTTTCTTGTGCTTGCTCGCTGCCATCCTCCGGAGACGGAGTCTTGTGTTGTTCTTGGTCTCCATTATCAGGTGACTGATTTTGTTGCGTGAGAGCCTCCACCACCTTGGCGATCTGCTGTATTTGAGATGACAGCATATCGATTCTGGGTCTGACGTTGCTGTTGTCGGTGCAGGGGCATAAGTTTGTTGCCCGTACGTGACTAGAACCGCCCTAAGCATTTGACATATCCCCTTGTTCTCCATTATTGTGTGACCTAGTAGTTACGATCTTTCTAGGTTTTGAAGGGAGACGACGCTAGTGAAAAGTTAAGAACTTTGTCGTCCCCACGGACGATGCCAAATTGATGCAGTTGTTTTTCGCTCCCTGCTTTGACCTAGTCTTGTTGACCTGCTTACTTGCACAAGTAACGCACGTGAGCACGGACCACTGTTGTGGTGGTCGATGACACTCCGATGCTAAAGTCAAACAGGGATCTGAGAAAGGCGTAATTATGTAAACTGAGAATTTTTAGCGTACCTTAGCTTACCAAACTCATGTCTGATTTATAGTCCAGGAGTCCTGATTCTACCATCGTAGACGTAGTTTAGGAAGGAGATCTTCGTGGAGATCCTTCTCTAATTAGGATTTGTGTTGTAGGAGAAAAGTTCCCTGTTAGACCTGTGCTCCTAGATACACGGGAGTTAATTTATAATCCAAGACCACTCCGTAGAAGAGAGTTTCCATGTGTGAAATGTACTCTGGTATTTGCTTCCAAGTTGGAAGCAAATAGCTGTTGTAGTTGCCCATCTGAACTAATCATCGAGATACTTGCTTTAATAGGACTTACGGGTATTGAGGATAGTTGTGAGACATGTAGGCCTAGCATGTGGTAAGAGTTCGGGTCCGTATGGCAGACTGAATTAGGCGGGCTTGAAACAACTTGGGCTGAAATAGTGTTGGGCTGACGCTGGGGCCCGTAATTCCTCGAGATCATCATGGCACATGTATGACTCAGGGATTTGACCGTTTTTATGTATCATCAACGTTGATGAGCCATGATTTCACTAAGTTGTTCCAACGATCCCAATGTAGTAGTTCATTATTCTTGGCTTTGTCGACGGATTTCCTGATAGATCCATCAACAAAACCCAATTTGTTTTTTGCTTTGAGAACCATGGTCATCGCTCGACTCCATATGTTGTAATTGGTAGGAGTAAACGGTTGTGAAACAAGAGTCGCTCTAGGTTGATCGTAGTGGTGAAGAAAGTATGGGTGATGAGAATTGTTGTATGGTGAGGTGTCGGTGTTGGAACCACTGTTTGTATTGTCGCCCATGATGGCGGCAACTATGTAGTGTACTAGTGGATCTGAACACTGGAGTCCAAATAGTTTTTTTTTCTTTTCGGACTGTGGTGGTACTGACTATCGGTCAGGGTGTAAGAAAAACTTCTCTATTCAGAGAGAAAAAAACAAAGCTTTCTCTGCAACTCTAATGGCGAATCTTCGACAAATCACACAGAAGGTCACAATTCCTTCAACCCTTTCCCGTTTCTGTAACAACCCATTGTTATTGTGTTATATTAGCTAGTCCCACTCTTTGGCTTCTCGAAATTAGTTTAGGAGAAAGAAAATCTAGGGTTTTTTAATTTGGCTTTGTTTTAGAGTTTCTAGGGGTTTTTGATTTGAGTGTTTTGATGATTGTGGATGAGTGGGATGGGAGTATAATGTGTTGTTGTTAAGCGATGAGGTTGGTTTGTTATGGATGCGACGGTGGTTGTATGCGCTGGAACAGGGGAAGAAAGATGGGACGGTGAAGCAAAACAGGAAGCAGGAAGGGAGGAGATTAGAAGGCAATGAGTTGATGACTGTAACAGAGGGTCTGATCTCTATGTGCTTTTGCTTGGGGACTTGATGAAGAAGGTCTGGTTTAGTTCACCAGAGATTATAACATGGCTAGGAAAGATATGATAGCGTGGCTTGAAGGAAAGTCACTTGGATACCATGTAAAGAAAATATTCGTAGAATTGTGTAGAATTGTTGTAATAATTTATTGGCTGAATACAAGTTTATATAAACTAACTTTGACCTAACCTTGTGGAAACAGGATACCTAAGACTTTTTATTCTATTATGACTTTCCTAACATATTCTATACTGACTTTTCTATTCTGTAACATATGTAAATTTTCTTTAACAAATCTAGAGGTCTCTTTGAACTTCAGTTCAAAACAAGAGCCCTTCAGTCCTTGTAATTCCAGTTGCTCAACTTTGTGAGTGTACAATCGTAGAACTATTGATACCATTAGATAGCACCTCTGTCCGTTGCAACGGTCGGTCTCAAGCCCGGATAAAGGAGGAGGGTTGGTGTTAGGCTTGTGATAGTCAATCGTAAAAAAATCCATCACATCCCTTTTCATGAAATTTGGTTCAAAAAGATTAATGCAGAAGGATATGGTGTCCCCCGCTATAAGCGATGCGCTGCACCTACGCTCGGGTGTGGTGACAAATGAGCAAGGCGCGCTGTAGTGTTAAATAGGCAAGGGTTCTCGCACCATTCTGGGCGGGGGCGAGTAAAGAAGCTAGTCCGGGTTAGAGTTAGAGATAGAATGATTAGATTAGCCTCTTGGAACATAGGAACCTTGACGGGTAAGACAATAAAATTAGTGGATGCCCTGCGTAGGAGGAAAGTAAACATAGTTTGCCTTCAAGAGACAAAATGGAAAGAAAACAAGGCTAAAGATTTAGGAGGAGGGTTCAAACTCTTCTATTCTGGTAAAGATGAAACTAGGAACGGGGTGAGAATAGTGGTAGATAAAGTTTTTAAGGATGCAGTAGTCGACGTTAGGATGTTTGGGGATAGAATCACAAGTATAAAATTAGCTTTAGAACTAGAGATGTTGCATGTTATTAGTGTGTATGCACCCCAAGTGGGTTTGGACGAGGAGACTAAGAAGGATTTTTGGGACTCTTTAGAGGAGTTAGTTATTGAAATTCCCTCTTCCGATAGGGTTTTCCTAGGCGGGGATTTAAATTTCCATGTTGGTAAGGATAGAGTTGGGTATGAGAGGGTACATGGAGGTCAAGGATTTGGGGATCGAAACACTACGGGGATTTCTATTATAGATTTTGTTTTAACTCAGGATTTTGGGATCGTAAATACTTTTTATAAGAAGAGGGAAGATCACTTGGTGACATTTACGAGTGGGCGCTATAGAAGTCAAATTGATTATTTTCTTGTTAGGAGACACGATTTAGGTAAGTGTAAAAATTGTAAGGTTATACCAGGAGAGTGTCTGACAAACCAACATAGGCTGTTAGTTCTCGATTTTTGTCTTAAGAGTAGGGGTCGTATTGCTACAGAACGAGTTAAACCGAGAACTAAGTGGTGGACCTTAAAGGGAGATGTGTGCCATAAATTTAGAAAGAAGATTTTGGGTGGCCAGTCAGTTTCAGAGGGTTGGGAGAATCTCGAACCAAAGGATAGGACTAGTAGCGCGGATCTTTTTGAACATTTGGCAAACCGAATAAGAAGATGTGTGAAGGAAGAGTTAGGAGAAGCCAAAAGAGGAGGTTTATATGGTAAGGAGACATGGTGGTAGAACGCTAATGTGCAACAAACCATTGCGGAAAAGAAAAGATGTTTTAAGGAGAGGCAAAAAGATACGTGCCTAGAGTCTTATGAGCTTTATAAGCAAGTTAAGAAGTTGAGTAGTAAAGCAGTAGGGGAAGCTAAGAAGAGAGCATATGATGATCTTTATAATAGGCTAGGTACAAAGGAATGGGAGAATGATATTTTCAAGATAGGTAAAGCTAGATAACGAAAAACTAGGGACTTGAGTCATGTTAAGTGTGTTAAGCATGAGAATGGAAGAGTTTTAATACAGGATAAAGCTATTTTAGATAGATGGAATGATTACTTTTGGAACCTACTCAATGGAATACATGTAGGGGAGTTAAACTTGGAGGGGTATACTTCACAGGAAGGGAGAAATCACGTATTCCATCGCAGAGTTAGTGCCACAGAAGTGAGAGAAGATTTAAAAAGAATGAAGACATGGAAGGGCGTTGGACCGGATGATATACCAATTGAAGCATGGAAATGTATGGGAGAAGTTGGGATTCAATGGCTAACTAAGCTCTTTAATAGGATTTTGAAAACTAGATATTGTCTTAATTGATGAGACTAGTGCAGGTTTAGGTCAGAAATTAGATAGGTGGTGGGCGGCTTTAGAGAGTAAAGGTTTTAGAATTAGCCGTTCGAAGACAGAGTATCTAGTGTGCAACTTTGGTTGTGAACCACGAGGGAGAAGTAATGCAATTGAGATCGAAGATGTAGAGGTCCCAGAGTGTGAGGCTTTTCGATATCTAGAATTTATAATTCAAAAGAATTGGGCTATTGGAGAAGATGTAGACCATAGGATTAAAGCTGGTTGGTTGAAATGGAGAATGACGTCAGGATGCCTGCAAGGCTAAAAGGGAAATGTTATAAGACAATTGTTCGACCAGCCATGCTATATGGTTCAAAATATTGGGCTACTACGAGACAACATACACATAGGATTGCAGTAGCAGAAATGCATATGTTAAGGTGGATGAGTGTAAAACTCATAAGGATAAAATTAGAAATTAAAGAATTATGAGATACTTAGGTGTAGCGCCAATAGAGGACAAAATTAGAGAAATACGTTTAACTTGGTTTGGTCATGTGCGAAAGAGACCAAGCACGGCGCCAATTAAAAAATGTCTAGATTGGTAAGTTAATGGAGGGTGTAGACGGAGGGGACGACCGTTGAAAACTTGAATGAAGACGGTGAATGAAGATATCATTGAGCTTGGATTAGGCGAGGATATGTGGAAAAATCGCATTGCTTGGAGAACCAAAATCCATGTAACCGACCCCAAAAATATCGAAAATTGGCTTTGATGATGATGATGATGATGATGATGAATCAAAGTGCTTGAATGGCTACTGATGTTCTCCATTGCGTCGCCCTTTAGATAGCACTTTACCATGTTGTACTACGACACAACACGATAAAGTGATTGTGTAATAGCGTCGCCCTTATCATATTATTTCATCATTCACAAGATTATCATTGATTATAAGGATGCGCGAAGCTCTTAGAAAAAGATCCATGTTTTCGAATTGACATGTGTCAGACATGGACACACACCCGACACACGCCTGGCACATATTGGACACATGGACTCTTTGATTACCATTCATCAAACATGTTGCTTCCAGCATTATGGCAGTTTCAGTTACGCCTACAACCCGCTGTCCTCTTTCGGACAACCTAAAAGCACAAATACTACGCTAAATCTATTAATATGTTGCATAAAGCATACGTTACACGCATGTAAACAATCCGAAAATTTACCGGGGGATGCCCAACAAGTGAACTTTATTAATTTCATTGCTAAACAACAATGGGTATACAATTAGTAAAGAGTAACTTGCCTAATAATATTCACAATCAAACGAAGATACTATCGAAATTTGTGATCCCATTCAATTGAGTCAAGAAACTAAAGAAACAGCAACACAAGAAAAACTCCCGTAGGGTATTTCATCAAACACATATGGGTTTGTCTAAATGGCGAGGGAACCAGCGATATGCACTTTCACGCATTTCGAGGAGGATGAACGGCTTCACCCCTCTCCCTCGCTGGTTCCCTCGCCATTTAGAATTTCCCAACACATATTGGGCAAAGCAAAACATGGATGTAAAAGAAACCTCAAAATTAGGGGTGAGCATTTCAGACTGAAAATCCGGACCGAACCGACAACTAGACCTATCGGATCGGTTCAGATCGATTTTTTTATTTATTATTAAATTTTCGGTCTTAAAACCCGGCCAGACCCGATATTTTGGTCCGGTCCTTGGTTACCCTTTCTGAAACCCGTTGGGTAATCGGCTCGGCCCGAGTATGAATAAAAGCCCTAAAAAACAGTAAGAAGTTGCAGTCCCTACAGAGCCTTAGAGAGGGTAGGGGGAGCAGTGAAAAGTAGTAGCGTTGGACTTCGGGGGATGTGTCATCATTACTACCTTTGCAAAACGACTACTTACTTTTGCCATATTTTTGTCAGAGAAGCTTTTAGTTCATTGGAATGCTAAATTTGTTCAATTTTAATTGTGCTTGCAAATTTCAAAAGACATTGATATACTTGCTAGTTCACTTGCTGTTTGTGTCATTCCTACAGTGGATTAGATTGATATTTCTACACTCGATTTCAATTAAGACAATAGATTAAACGTTTTAGCATTTGGTGGGAATAGGCTCTGTAGGAACTGCAACTGCAGATTACTCATCACCACTTCTCTTATCTCTCTCTCTCTCGCGCGTTTGTTTCCCTTTTCTCTATTGAAAAAAATAGAGAGAGAGCGAGCAAGTGACATCCGTAACTGAGAGGTTCGATCTCAGTGGATTTGCGAAGAGAGAGGGTCGATCTCAGTGGATTTCAATGGATTTCTTCTTCAGTGAATTTACTAGCAGTGGATTTCAGTGGGTTGATCTCAGTGGATTTCTTTCAGTGAATTTACTAGCAGTTTGGGCTTTGGACCGAGTTCATAAAAACAGTTTAGGCTTTGGATCGAGATCGGCCCGGAATTCGGTTAACCGGGACCTCGATTAACCGGCCAAACTCGGTCTGGTCTCGGGCCTCATAATTTCGGGCTTACAAATATCGGTCCGGGTTTCAATTTTTAATTTTCGGGCCGATTACTCAAAATGGTGCACATTAATGCAACTAGGGTTTGTACGGTGTGCACGACAGCAGATATTCAGTATTTATTTTATTTTATTACCATTTCAATAATAAGTAAAAAAAATTAAAACTTTATGAGATTTGACTAAATAATTCTAATTTAAATAATTGTAAAAATTATTTATACTTTTAATTTATTTAATTAAAAAGTCTAAATAATATTATAGAGTAAAATATTATAATCAAATATTATATCTCACTATTGTAAGGCTTTATTTATAGTTTATGTATAACTTGGGGTTTCAAATATTTTGTTAGGAGCCTAAGTATAATTAATCAATGTTTAAAGGGGTTGATTTTGATTATAAGAAGTATGAAATGTAAAGGACAAAATGAGAAATTCAAAAGTTAAATGTAAGGGTGTATTTATAGTATATAGATAATTAGAGGCTTTAAATAAATTATTTTTTGGACTTAGATTTAATTAATTAATAATTGAGAGTGGCTAGTTTTGCTTGTAAATATTAAAAAATTAGAATAGCAAAATAAAAATCCAAAAGGTGGAGTTGAAAACATTTCAATGTTCATACAAAGCTTTAGTATAGTTTATTTAAAATTTTCTTGTATAAAAACTTTAATTTTTTATTGTGCAAGGGTTCCCGTGGGAGCTAATTCATTAAAAAGATGTTCGATGAATCGCCCTATGGTAGCCATATAACGACCCATGTGGGAGTTTAAAAACATGTGACACAAATTGCTATGCCAGGTAACCTAAATCTTGATACATCATCCTGACTCATTTTCTAGATGTATGTATGCAGATGGCAACACGAATATTGTTCAAATTATTAGGGATTTTGATCACGACAATAAGATGATCATTGAGTATGACAATTTAGATGGTTCATCTTATCACAATGCTAATACCTTAGATTTGAGTGTTTTTTTTCTGGATATATTTTCCCCATACTTTAAAATCATACTTATTGGTTCAACGTTTCATCTCTTTGCATTACAGTATTCTTAATTTTTTAATTCTAATTTTTTGTCACATAAAATGTGTTTCTTTTTTAAATACTTGCCACTTAGGCAAGAATATTCCAACCATAGTATTATATATAATTCTCTAGTGCTCCACCCCACCATAATTCCTAGTTTCTCCCTTAGAGATGTGTATTTTTTTTTTTTTTGAAAGAAGAGCGTGTCGCCGGTTGGTATAGAACCCAAGACATTGGGGTTAAACCACCACAGTCTTAACCATCCAACCAGACTATCGTTGGCTTAGAGATGTGTATTTGTTTAAGAGGTAAACTCAGTGTGTTTTGATAAGCAACCGAGCAAGGAGAAGAAGAATAAATTCGTGTTCTTTTAGATGCACATTTTTTCTAGATCTTGGACCCGAGACTACTGGGTGAAATGAAAGTTTACTAGAAGGGTATTTAAGTCCTTATATTCATTTAAAAGAAACCCAAAGTGGCTAAACTAGGTATTTAGGGTGCTGCTTTGTAACATCACCATTTCCACTTTGTAACACGACCACTAATCTATCATAATCTACTAAGTAACACCACCACCCCTTTTGATATTGTGAAATTTCAATTTTTTTTTTTTTGAAATTTATGCCAAATCTTGTCCTTTAGGCTGCGAGAATATGGCTACATTTCGCAACATTTTTTGTGACGTTTTGCATAAAACTCACTGAATTCTGAGTTTCTACTATTTACTTTTGTGTGGGGTTCTTTTTTAATTCGTCGTATTTCATTTTATTTTTTCAATCACTATGAGTTTGGGGGAGATAGTATATTTGGGCAATGCAGCAAACGCGAGGAGGGTGGTGAAAAAGGGTTGTTGGAGGAGGAGAAAGATGATGATGGTTGTTGGACGTAAAGGAAAGGAAATGTTGAAGGGGGGAGGAATAGGAGGTGGTCGCACAAGGAGAAGTTGTAGGAGGAGAGGTGGCAAAGAGCAAGAAGATATGAGGAGAGGAGAAGAAAAATGAGGATTTTGCCTATTATCGGTTGGCGTTACAATTAGGTGGTGGTATAACAAAGTGAAAATGATGGTGTTACATAGTAAAAACCATGTATTTGTTGGACTAGCACCTAGAACCTCCCTTTCTAAATCTTTAATACAATTACTATCCTAGCTTTATTTTTAACTTTGCCATTAAAACCCACTGCAATTTTGATTGTACTTTGATAAATAACTGATGGTATCTGGTAAATAATGCTAACGTTATACTATCAATATAATTATCGATTGGAGTAAGTGATGGCACTATAAATTTACATTATAATCTTATGAAAAAATTATTACAAGATATTTTCAAATTCAGGCGCTCTAATTACCAATAATTTACAGGGTTAATAGCTAAATATAAAGTATGAGATATGAAAGCCGAAAAGATTGTCTCTTGTTGATAATAGGTGGTTGTTTGATATAAGCAAAGTTGGTATTAAAAAAGTTGAGAAAAAAAAATGATGGTAGATGGTACCGTTTTAGTTATTCACCAACATTAGAATTCTTGGTGTAAATAACTCATTCATTAGAAAAAAAATTAGTGAATGAAAGTTGTTAGCGTTTAAAGAGTGAATGAAGTTTAACAACATAAGGGGTATTTTATATATATATCAAACTTTTGTCCAAGATTTTTAGAGAAATTCTCTCCACATTCTCCATATATTTTGTATCAAGGAGATTTGAGTTCTTGCCAAAACTTTTGCTTTTGTTTTTGAATAACTACATGGTTGCAAAAGCTTGATTTCCTAGCATTTTTGTAACTATATATTAATATGAAGGTTATTTTTCTTCTAACATTGGTTACGCTTATGATGGCCCTGTCAGTGGAACAAGTTTTTTGTCACATACAAATTTGTGACAGCAAGAAATTTATTCAACATCCTTTCTATTTTATTTCTTTCTGTAATATTATTAATGTTCAAAAGCATCATTAACATTTTTTTCATTGTACTTGAGCAGGTTGCCCTGATGGTTTGAATTGTCCAAATAAACAATGTTATTGCATCTATCCTTATCTTAAAAAGACGCAAGCATGTAGTTGTTGTTGATGACAAAAGACTTTCCGATGAAGAAGTGCATGATCTCAATGAATAAATGTGAACTATATACATAAATAAATAAATGATTACCCTATGTTCAGGGGCGGAGTCAGGATGGCTAACAAATGGGGTTAAAAAAAGTTTGAAAATACCAATTTACCCCTGAACATGGTTTTTCGAACCGAACGAAGATTTTTTTCTTTTTTAACTCCCAGCAAACCCATCCTCACCAACCCTCTCATTCTCTCCTCTTATCCTTCTCATTCTCTTATATTTTATCTCCTTCACAAACCCTCTCTCACTCTGTAATCTCTCAACTCCGCCTCTCATCTCACTCCAAATTCGCTCAACTTCGTAGCAGCTCGCTATATCGAACCCTGAAACACGAACATATCGGTAGCAGAAATTTGTATAGAAATGGAGGGCCTAAACTTTAAAAATAACCCATAATATAATTTTTAGTGGAGTCCAGAGCTAAGATTGTATACAAAAGGGGGCAACCTAAACTTTTAAAAGGGGAGCAATATAAAAAATTTTGAGTAATTTAGTGAAATTTTTCGTAAAGATAAGTGGGGCAACTGACCCCCTTAGCCAAAGGGTGGATCCGCCCATGCGTATGTTGTTTGTTCAAGTTCCATTTACCAAAACCTTTAGTTGGGACCTAAGATTTGTATACTAGTAATTAGCTTTGATATATATGTTGACAAATTACAAGAAACAATTTGCCCAATCAGCGATTCTTTGATCTCTGGCATCGAAGATGACTTAAAATGTTGTTCACATTAATGTTGATTATTCAAATTTTCTTTGTTGCTTCTTCTTATACTTTTACGACTAGTGTTCTAAAAAGCGCTAGGCGGTGGGTGGGCTGTAACGACCCGATCCGCACAGTAAGATATTGTCCGCTTTGGGCCCAACCGGCCCGCACTGCTTTAAAAGGCCTCTTACTATGGAGATCCAACCTCGCACATATATAGCATATAACCATCCCGCACCCAGGCGATGTGGGACTATGATCCCCCTTGGTAGCTAGCCCAACCCCTCTTGGGATCCACGGGCCTGTTGGGCCTATTGGGCTCCAACCCTCACCCTCACCCTCCCCCTCAGGTCTGCCCACACAAGGGTCTCACAGTCCACCCCCCTTAAGGCCCAACGTCCTCGTTGGCCACACAGGCGCAACGTCCACGTTGCCCGAGGGCCCACCTCCACGTGGCACACTTCCGGCTGGGTCAGGCTCTGATACCATTCTGTAACGACCCGATCCGCACAGTAAGATATTGTCCGCTTTGGGCCCAACCGGCCCGCACGGCTTTAAAAGGCCTCTTACTATGGGGATCCAACCTCGCACATATATAGCACATAACCATCCCGCACCTAGGCGATGTGGGACTATGATCCCCCTTGGTAGCTAGCCTAACCCCTCTTGGGATCCACGGGCCTGTTGGGCCTATTGGGCTCCAACCCTCACCCTCACCCTCCCCCTCCCCCTCAGGTCCGCCCACACAAGGGTCTCACAATGGGCGGCAAGCAAGTGCATGTGAGGGACTTCAGTTTCTCTTCTTCTGCGACTGAGATCAGGGTGAGGGTGAACTAAGATTTGCGAGGGATAGGGTGAATGGAGATCTGTGACTGAGATCTTTTGTTTCTCTTCTTGTGCGACTTTGGTTTCTTTTATTCTGTGACTGTGACTGTGACTGGCATCTTCAAGGTAAGGGTGAGCTGAGATCTACGAGGGCGAGGGTGAAGGTGAATAGAAATCTGCGAGGGCGAGGGTAAGGGTGAACTCCACGAGGACGAGGGTAAGGGTGAACTCTGTGAGGGCGAGGGTCTGCGCTTGCAAAGATCTTTGTTTCTTCGATTGGATTTGAATCTCTCTTAGGTTGGATCTATGGTTCTTTTAGGCTTGATATGCGATTCTCTTAGGCTGGATCTGTAGGATGGAGGAGGAGAATTGCAAGGTGGAGGAAGAGATTTGTGTTTCCTTCAGGCTAGTTCTGTGCATATTAAGGAATAAAAGGACCATCGATCATGATGACAATGGAAAAGAGTTTGGGGTTCGAAGGACCGGATAGGATTTCTTCTTACTTGAATCAAGCAAAAGGATTAGGAAAAAAGTTTTCTTGGAAGCTAATATGGGGGATTGGTTAGTGTTTCAGCTCAAGAAAGTTGTGAAAGCAGACAAACAGAGCTTCACTACCAGCTGAAAGTAAAAAATAGGTGGATGATGATGGTGAAAGAGTCTAACAGTGGAGGTTTTCCTCTCAATCCTAGTTGGTTGGGTTTCGGAACCAAGACTTTAAGGGTTCCAACAGAAATCGAAGGTAAGGGCTGGTTAACTTTGGCTAACCTAGTGAAAGAGGCAACTCTCAAGCCTAAAAAACTACTACTGCCCAGGCCCCACGCTTCCATGGAAGAAGTTTCACCTAACCAACTGCACAGGTTGAATCCAGCCAGACCTAAAACTTTCATTGCGGTTGTTTATAACAACCTTGTAGGGGATCTCCTTTCCTCAAAAGTCAAGAAGAGACCAAGAATTGTTAGAGAGATGGGAGTCTCATTGGAGAGGAGTCCAAGATCAGCAGGTCGCCAGTGGCACTGCTGGGTGAGCAACCGACTACGTTGGTGTTTGTCAATACTCAATTGGAGAGTTTCAGTTAGGAGTAGGAGGTGTGGAAACCTAGTTCTCATATTCACTCTGATCCTCCTCATCAGTAGGCCGCAACGCCAGACCTTCCGCCCATTGCTCATCTCGGTATAGTACCCAATTCCGAGCACTCAGCGACAAAGTCTTCTCGTCGATTCCTTATGATAAGTGGAAAAGTATTTTAATCAACTCGTCGATCCAGGGATCCAACTTGGATCGCTAGGAGTTGACTTGGGAAACAAAGTTTAACTGGCTGAGAAGTACGATAAAGCGGTGGTCAAAGTACATAATCAGGTTGAACCTGCTAATTAGATCTCATATCGCAAGGCAAGTGGAGAAGGACCTCTTCAACTTGGACCCTTTGTTTTCCAAGGTTTCTAAATAGGATAATCGAGCCCGTAAACAACCAAGAAAAGCCTAAAAATATCGTTTTCTTCTTTGGGTCAACTTCTCAGTCTTCCCCATTAGGTCCAATCGCATGTTAAAGCAAAGGCAAGTTAAATCTAGCCTAGCTAAAAAACTTGGGCAGGCGAAACCACTGGGACGTAGCTCCCCTG
This sequence comes from Berberis vulgaris, assembly GCA_963556465.1. Lineage (NCBI taxonomy): Eukaryota > Viridiplantae > Streptophyta > Magnoliopsida > Ranunculales > Berberidaceae > Berberis > Berberis vulgaris. The sequence goes on along the minus strand of OY747130.1, from coordinate 7,078,323 downwards.
TTGCAATGGAGCAGAGCAATCCATCTGACACGATCCAGGAATCTAGTCTTCCTTACCCACCAGACTTTGCTTATGGCATAGTGAGTTTTGACGACAATTCGACCACACTGGATTTTCTGGGCACTTCGCCAAGGTTTGAGACTCCTCTAGCGCATCAGTTTGCAGTAGAAGCCATTACAGATCAGCATGTTGAGTCTGGTACATGGGAGTGTTCAAGGGCTGTTCAAAAGTAGTCATCCCATGCCTACATCTCATTTATCAGCCCGAACGGAACTAGGCAGCGTCGATAAGGAAGTCCGATCGACATTCAGAGTTATTCGTAAACTGGTTGGGGTGGATCTCAGCCAAGACCCAGATCGGGCTTTGACGATGGTGCAAGCTCTGTCGCAAGGTTCAGTAGCAGAGAAATCAAGTAACAAGTTCGACAATGGTGGAGAAGGTAGTTAGCCATTCATATTAAAATTTTATCTTGAAATTGTAGAAGTTTGATAAATGTGGACAGACAAAAGGGTTGCCGAAGGCTGTAACGGAGAATCGTCCACATCTTTTTTTCATCCGGAGACTTCATTAGAGGTTTTTTGAGGCGACAACTCTTTTGATTGGGCTATGTTGGAATTCGTAGGTAGCTCAAAAGGTATTTTAGCTATATGGGATGTTGATGTTTTGCAGAAAATAGAAGTCTTGAAAGATGCACATTCTCTTTCCATTCATTTCTAGCTGATTTGCGATTCTTCCTTTAGGATTGACACTAATATTTATGGCTAGTGTGACTCGGTTCTAAGATAGCATTTTTTTGAAGAATTATATGATTTAGCAGATTGGGTGCAATTCCCTTGGTTTTTAGTAAGGGATTTCAATGTGGGGAATGTATTACGCAGGGCAATTGGCGAAAATCTTGACTTTTAACAAGAAAACCTGACGTTTCACAAGATGAAGGAGAGAAGCAAGCAAAATCAGTTCTAAAAGAAAATGAACAAATAACTACAAATTCTTTTTGGGGTTTAAAGGCATTGCAATAATAGAAAAAACCTAAACAAGTTTCAATTGAATGAGAAAAAATAGAGATGCAAATAAAGTGAAGGAGAGATTGAATTTCACGTCCTGATTTTTGGGAAATGGATAATTCTATGTGGATCTTTGGATTTTTGTTTTTTCGAAAATCGGAGCGTGAGGGGAAGAAAAGAAGATGAAGAGAGTGGATGAGAGAGAAAATTTTAAATTTGAGTTTTTATTGGTGGTGTGAGAGAGAAGTGGTGTTGTGAGAAATAAAGTAGGTGGTGTGGGAGAGAAAAAATTGATATAGTGGTGTGAGACATTACTTTAGTTGGTGTGGAATAGTCGCTACCTTTTTAAATTGATGGTGTGTCCGGTGGTGACGGGGAGTGGCATGGTGGTGATGTTGGCCGGGTGGTGGTGTTTGATCGAGAAGAGAGAAGCGTAGAGGGTGGAAGGAGGAAAGAAAAGAAGAGAAGAAGAAGAAGAATGTTTGAGTTGAAGTTTTCTTTTATTGACAATGTGGAAAATAAGAGTGGTATGAAACAGTAAAAGTTGTAGCGTTAAAAAGTCTCTGCTGAAAATTGTGGGAAGTTGTTATGCACCAACATTACAGCTCCTAGTTGTAAACAATTCATTTTGTAATGAGATAAATGAAATACAATGATTATATGTATATATGTGAAATCTTTGTTCAAGATTTGAAAGGAAACCAAATCTTTTTAAAATCTGAATTAATGATTTTCATTTCACTCCACCATATATTATGCATGGAAGAGCTTCTGAGTTCTTACAAAAAAATTTGCTTCTTGTTCTTGAATAAGAAGTATTAAAAGATGAAGAAGGCCCTTGTTCTTGTTGTTCTAGCATTGATCATGATGGTCATGTCCGTGGAACAAGTTTCTAGTCGCTTACAACTTTGCAAAGGTAACAATTTTATGCAACATCTTCTTTTTCTATAAATATTAAAGGCGGTAATCAGATGGTCATTAACATTTTTTTTTTCACTGAATTTGAACAGATTGCCCTTTGGGTAAACAATGCCCAAACTCACAATGTTATTGCATTTATCCTATATTTGGATCGGTACCAGACTGTAGTTGTTGTCATTTTTTCAAGGATGATAAGTGGTTTTTTGATGAAGAAGTTCACCATCGTCATGATCTCAATGAATAATATGTTAACTATATATCAATAATAATAACAATAATAAAATGTTCTTGATTGATTTGTTGTTGCCAGTCATTGATCTCAGCTTTGGTATATATGTTAACAAAAAAAATTTCTCAATGCATCTTTTCTAATAGTACAACCACAAAAAAAAAATTTAATTAATTAATTAATTTCTTCACCGTCCAATGTTTTAACTCAAAAAACGAATACAACCCCTTGAATGCATCATAAAAAGGAAAATATGTTTTCTTGACACCATGGGGATAGGAGCATTTTGTGAGAAAAAAAAAATAGAATGGTGATCTTGTGGACCCTCTTGTCACGGGTCCTACAATCTCCATCGTTGAATGCCATCTAAGATCTAAATCCCCTTGAGTATAGTTTTTTCTTCTGTTTTTTTGTCTCAATTCTTTTAGGGTGGGCCAGGCCCGTTCATTATTGCAACGCATAAGTGACGCTTGGAGACCCCTACCTTCCCCTTAACCATAATTAAAAGTTGAGCTATTTAATTATATATTTATAAGAGCAATTCTAGATGTCGAGGAAATGGACGAGGAAATGGGTGAGGGAGGGTGCCTCGCACGTGCCCGACTTCTGTTTAAAAAAAAAAAAAAAAAAAAAAGCGGGAAAAGATTTTGAATTTCGTTGTTGAAATTTAAGAGGGAGGAGGGACTAAAAAATAGAGATAAGAAATCCCCAAACCCATTGATCCCCCAAATTTTTCGCTCAAATCTTCACAAAAGCTCAAATTGAAAGAAACCCATTGATCCCAATATGGCATCAACCAAACCCTCTTCTCGGTACCCTTTGTCTGATGCACGATCTTCGACGTCTTTACAAGTTTCAGATCCTTCTTCATCTGCAGAGTTCAGAAAGAATTTGAGGAATCTCAGCAAGAACCAGTCTTTTTCGCTGAAAAAACTAGTAGGGGTCAGTGGGAAAATGCCGAATGTAAGCTCGAACGCGTCGCGGGCGTTGGTGAAGGCGAAATCAGGTGATTTGGTGCAGGGTAAGGGAGGGACCAAAAAACAGAGAAGAGAAATCCCCAAACCCATATCCACTGAGAAGAAATCAGAAGAGAAGAGAAGATGAAGCTCTCCCTCTCCCCAAACTCGACAGAGAAGAAAAGAGGTGGTGTTTGAAGAAATGCATGTGAGAGAGCAGAAGTGATGAAGGCCACATTTGTTGCCTTATCCACTTGGGGAGGCTCAAACACTTCTGATTACTGCTCTTGGGCTGGTGTTAGATGCAATTTGAACCATTCAATGGTGGAATCACTTGATCTTTCTCACCAACAGCTCAGAGGTAATGTTACTTCAATCTCCAAGCTTAAAGCTTTGAAACGGTTAGACCTCTCTTACAATAATTTTCAAGGACCCATTCCTTCTTCATTTGGCAATCTTACCGAGCTTGAATTTTTGGATTTGTCTTTTAATAACTTTGATGGCTCTATACCTCCATCTTTGGATCTTTTTCCGAATCTTATATCATTGAACCTCTCTAGTAACTTGCTCATTGGTAAGATACCCAATTTAGATGGTTTAGAGAGGTTGTAAGATCTCCATCTTTCAGGGAACAAATTGATTGGTCTCATTCCTACTTGGGTAGGGACACTCACTACAAAAAAATAGGATGTTAGCGGCGGTTTTGTAGCGACGTTTAAGTAAAACCGCCGCTGAATGCTATATATAACGACGGTTGGTCGACCGTCGCGGATTAATAGTATTTAATGGCGGTTCCTTTAAATGGCGACGGTTTTAGCCGTCGCTATATGTAAAATTAGATTTTATAATCGAGCTAACAATCGGGAAGCAGCAAATCAAAAACCTCTCTCTACCCTATACCTAATTTTATTTTTATTTTGCTCTCCATCATCCCCACCTCTCCACCTCCCCTATACCTTTCCACCTCCCCTCCTCCTCCCTTCCCTCCCTTTGTAGAGCAACCCTATTCTTTCAATCTTGTTGGATTCCTCTCATGTAAGTAGATTCCTAAAACCTGCTCTGTTTTTCTCATTGTATATCTTTGTATAAATCTACTCTGTTTTTGTATAAATCTGCTATGTTTTTGTATAATCTGTTTCTGTATAAATATGCTCTGTTTGTATAAATCTGCCCTGTTTGTATAAAACTGTTTGTATAATCTTGTTCACCATGCATGAGACATCGAAAACCTCCTTCTATAACAAAAGCATTGTTCTAACAAAAGTAGAGAACAAGACGTGGTACATACCTTGCGGATGCAGTCATGCCATTGTAGGATGATCCAGTTCCTGGATCCAGAATTCCATAAGAAGAAGATAGAGAACCCAGTCTGCCATATCCAATATCTTGACCGATGAGATGCAAAATCTCGTCCTTGTCCTCCATAAGGATGAGGAATTTTCTGCACATCTGCCTCTCCTCTATACTCGCTCAGTGTGCCCATATAAGGGTTCCGAACATACCCATCTCTGCATTATCTTTCTTAGGAATGAGGCATAGAAATGTTGCATTGATGCTCTTCATTAGCTTCGACTTCTTGAAAAAATGGGAGACTGCTTCAGTGAAATCCTTCCCCACTATGCCCCAGCATTACTTTCAAAAATAAGCACTCAACCCACCTGGTCCAGGAGCTTTTAGATCTTTCATCTTGAACAGAGCTTCTTTGATCTCTTCCTTTGTAACTGGTTGCATGATGCTTTCAGCCTGTTGTTGGTCCATGATTCTATTGAAGGAGAAGCTATTTTCAAGTTGGTAAGGGTACTCCGTTTGAGGGGAAGTGCCCAGCAGCTCCTTGAAGTAGCTAACAATCTGCTCCTCAATTCCATCTTTGGTTGAAGCCATTGTTCCATCTCTCTTTCTTATTTTCCTTATAGTGCTATGAGATCTATTAGCTTTGATCACTCTATGGAAGTAAGGGAGTCTCCAGCCTCCTTTCCCCGGCCATTTCTTCTTGGATTCTTGCTGTTCTCCCATATTTCTCTATCAGCTCTCTTTCTGCTCCTGCTAGATTGGTATTCATGGGCTGCCTTTGAATCTCTGTTTGTATTACTTCCAGTTCTTCTTTGAGCTGTTTAACTTAGGCATCAAGATTTGAAAACTTCTCTTTGTTCCACCCTTTTAAGACAATTTTAAGGTCTTTCAGTTTATGCTGCACAGACAGCTCTGGAGTTCCCCCATTGGGGAGGCAATCAACAGCAAGTCAAAGAATGAAAGAAAGCCTTTGGGATATAGCACAGAGAAAGAAGAACCTATTCTATTACAAATGCAGTTATGTACAAGGATAGGTGCGTCTGTTGTTGACCATCTACCGCTCTCGCCCACCGCATTCACTGTGTAACTCTTTGTGATTTCATCCGTATTGGTTGCCTGAATGCTCATCCCACTATCTGCATATCCTGCTCTGTAATCAAAATCAGAACCAGGAACGTTGGACTGCAAGGATCGGAAACCATCTTCACTAGCTGCCCTTTGCATAGAAGTCCTACGGCTTTCAGATGGTTGGCGTTCAACTGAATGATTTGGGTCTGTCCAGTTAGGGGAAGACATACGAAGAGGTTTTTCTGCCGAGGCCTCCTTCCGGAATTGCTTTAGTCTCTCTTGCCTCTCTCTATTATTCTTACAAGCTCTTTTCTTCTTGCTTTTGCATTACTTACTCTTATATGGTATTTAATTTGGAGATAGTATTCTCCTAAGCCGAGGGTTTATTGATAAAATCTTCATTAGTCTTCCACATAGTTTCACCACTTGATAGCTATACTCCTCAATCACATCCCCGCAAATCAATTGAAATATCAGTTTCCTAGAATCCAATTGTCCGAAAGTCTGAGTTTTTGGAATTGAAATAAGGATTGGAACAGTTTTTTTTTACCTGCGGGAAGTAGGGAGAGCAGGCCACTTGTTAAGATCCTTAAGCGAGCAAGGTAAGTAATGCAAATAGTAGTAGTCATTCCAGTCAAGTATAGCTATCAAGTGGTGAAACTATGTCAAATTAAATACCATATAGTAGTAGTCTTCTTGCTGTTGCTACCATATTTGCTGTTGCTACCATATTTGCTGTGGTTGTCTTTGCTGTTGCTACCATATTTGCTGTGGTTGTCTTTGCTTTGATCACATTATTGGAAATGAAAGACAGTAAAACAATAAAGATCAAAACAATATATGACCAATGTGTTTACATCTACGATCATATCAAAAAATTTTGTATTTTGTATAATGCAATAATATGTTATACCCTCTGTTATGTTAGTAGGAGCAGTGACTCAATAGTAAATGAATGGGAGGTTGCATGGAAAAGAATCACAAAGGAAAATTAATTTTTCAGGTTTCTAGTCCCAAAATTGAATGCAGAAAATTTGCCAAATTCATGTTTTTTTATTCTTACTGTATCAAAATATTCCCTAGCCTACTCCTAGGCACTTTTGCCCTGAGAAAATTTTTCTTGAGACTTTGCTAGATAGAAATTTTGTTTTCCACAATGCTGTTGTGTATTGGCTCATGTAATTTGACTACAAATCAAACAAGGGTTACGAGTTGTAACCAGTTGCAAATTGATTGGGAAAGATCTGGAGAGTGTAAAAGATAGTTTGATATATAGAGAGAGAAAGAGAGAAGAAGAAATACTAGTGCAGAGTGGTGGTCATGAATGGGTGATAAATTTCATTCTATCTCATTGTAATCCTACAAATTCATTCTATACAATACTTCTATTCTTTCTAAATCAGTCTTCATTGAATATAAGATTCTTGTAGCTGTTCTCATCCAGAATTGTATCTTGCCAGGCTCTCTTTTGCTTCCAATAATCACCACTCTGACATTGTTATTCAGTGTTGATTGTCTTGGATTCTACAATTCCTGCAGAAATATCACCATAAACAGGTCAGTTCCTATCATTTGATACTTATGCTTTTGTTGTTTGAATTTTGATATGAACTTATTTTTCAATCTTTGCGAGTGTTTATAGACAGAATTTTATAATGGTTTTTATTTAAGTTTCATAACTTTCTTCTAGTTAGTTATTATTATTGTTTTCAAGATTTTAAACCAAGTTGTTGGTGTAAACTGTAAAGTGCGATCTGCATGATATAAGTATTAAGGGACTGAAAAGGATTGGCATTTGTATACATGTATCACCAAACATATGGTATATTTTTGTGCAGTACTGTCTGGTATATCTTTGTGAAGTAAGACTGCATGCTGATTCCTATTGATAATATTACTATCTTGGCTATCATCAATTGTATTAATTTCTCTTGTATATGGTATATATTACCACCAAACACCATGAACGCGTGCTATACAACAATTGATCAACTAACTATTTTATTTTATTTTATTTTTTCTAATTTATTGTAACTTTCTAATTTATTTTCAATTCCTATTCTTTTTTTTTCACGTAATATTCAGTTAACTTGATTATTTAACTTAGACTATTATTTCGAGGAAGAAACGAAGGAGGAAGAAGAAGGAGGAACATTCAAATAAGGAAGAAGAAGTGACTGTTGGTGGTCTCTCGTGCTCGTTTGATTTGTCCATCATCTTAGTTCTTCCATATCCCTCACGGTATGTCTAACTTTTGTATCTTTCTCATAAGCATGTTATCATGTATTTAGTAATAAACAAAACAACATGTTTTAGATTTCTTACTGGCATGTTTGCAAACAAAACAACATGTTTTAGATTTCTTATTGGCATGTTTTAGATTTCTTACTGGCAATAAACAAAACAACATGTTTGCAAATAACATGTTTACAAACAACATGTTTGCAATAAACAAAACATGGTGTTTCAAAAATATATGAACATAGTCATTCTCAAATTATTATTGTTTGATTAGTAGGATTGAATTTATTAGTTGTTTTGTTTTGATTGAATTCAGATATTTTGAAATGGACAAAACTTGGATTTCTATGCCGAGGAATACACTTGAATATGCGGAAGGATTGAATCAGTTTCTGGATTTTGCATTTGCAAACAAGTCATCTGATAATAGAATAAAGTGTCCTTGTCCTCGTTGTGCTTTTAGAAAATGGGAGACTAGAGAAGTGGTGTATGATCACTTGATTTGTAGACCATTTCCGAAAGGGTACACTGTTTGGTTACAACATGGGGAGTTGGGTACAAGTCAAAGTTCTACTGTCATGCATGTAGTGCAAGATAGTCAGCCTATTCAAGATCCAATGCAAGACATGATCCATGATGCTTTTGCATTTTCTAGGCACTATGCCCATGAAGAATCTTCCACATCACATGGACCACATGAAAGGGATGGAAGGATGGGGGGTATAAGCAGTGGGTTGAATGATGAAGTTAAACAGTTTTTTGAGTTGCTAGAGGATGGAGGGCAAGAGCTATATGAAGGGTGTTCAAAGTACTCAAAATTATCTTTTTTGGTTAAACTGTATCACATTAAGTGTATTTGTGGGATGAGTGACAAAGCAATGTCGATGATAGTAGAGTTGATGCATGATGCATTCCAACATGCAAGGATCCCCGAAACTTTCTATGAGGCCAAGAAAACCATTAATAAACTTGGTCTTAATTATACTAAAATACATGCATGTCCGAATGATTGCATGTTGTACCGGGGATTGGATAAAGATAGACAAACATGCAAGCAATGTGGCACATCTAGATGGAAGCTAAATACCAAGGGAAATGCAAATAATGTGCCTATAAATGGTAAGAAAAGAAAAAGGCAACCTGCAAAGGTTCTTCGTTATTTTCCATTGATACCGCGATTGCAACGCTTGTTTATGTCTTCGAAGACTGCTGTTGATATGAGATGGCATGCTAGTGAGGATAGCAATGATGGTTTGATGCGACATCCGAGAGATTCTGAGGCATGGAAAAAATTTAGTTTAACATTTCCTGAATTTGCTTTGGATGCACGTAATGTACGCCTCGGCTTGGCTAGCGATGGGTTTAATCCTTTCGGGAATATGAGTACTAGTTATAGCATTTGGCCAGTGGTTCTAGTTCCATACAACACTCCTCCTTGGAAATGTGTGAAACAAACTTCCTTCATTCTTTCAATGATCATTCCTGGTAAGCGGATGCCAGGCAATGATATAGACATTTACTTACAACCTCTTATTGATGAATTGAAGGAGTTGTGGGTTGGAGTAGAAGCATATGATGCCTCGTTGAATGAAAGTTTCACAATGCGAGCAGCTTTAATATGGACAATAAGTGATTTTCCAGGGTTAGGGACCCTATCAGGGTGGAATACACATGCTAAACTAGCTTGTCCTTCATGTAACTTTGATGCGGAGTCTTGCCACCTTCCACATAGTAAAAAATGGTGTTTCATGGGTCATCGGCGTTTTCTAAATGCTGGTCACAAGTTTAGATTGAACCGAGTTCGCTTTAATGGCAAGCAAGAAAAAAGGAATCCACCAATACAACTATCAGGAGCAGATATTTTGAAACAAGTAGAGAATATTAATGTTACATTTGGAAAGACACCCGAAGTTGAAGTTATTGGTAAAAGAGCTCGTGGGCAAAATACTAGAGTTGGTGAGGCGCAACAATGGAGGAAGAAAAGCATATTTTTTGATCTTCCATATTGGGAGCATAACTTGATCCGTCACAATCTTGATGTGATGCATATTGAGAAAAATGTATGTGACAATGTGATTTACACCTTGCTTAATGAAAGTGGGAAGACTAAAGATCATCTTAATGCTCGAAAAGATCTTCAATCAATGGGTATAAGAGAAGATCTCTGGCCAAATGAGAATGGGAAATACCTTCCTAGTCTTTTTACAATGACTAATGCAAAGAAGGACATATTTCTTAGGACTTTGAAACATCTCATTGTGCCAGATGGTTACTCAAGTAACATATCCAGATGTGTTGATTTGAAACAACGTAAGTTGTTTGGGTTGAAAAGCCATGATTGTCATATTCTTATGGAGCAACTGCTGCCAATTGCAATAAGAAATGCATTGCCTACTCCAGTGTCCGCAATTTTGGTTGATATGTGCTCATTTTTTCGACAAATATGTGGTAAAGTGTTGAATCCTCAAGACTTGGACAATCTACAACATCGAATTGTGCTCACACTTTGCCACATGGAAATCATATTCCCCCCTTCATTTTTTACGGTCATGGTTCATTTAGTAGTTCATTTGGTTGATGAAGCCAAACGTGGAGGCCCGGTACATTATCGATGGATGTATCCTATAGAGAGGTAAATATCATAAATTAAACCTTATGAATTATCATTTAATTTTCTTATTCTAATACATTTACTTTTATAATCCTGAAGGTACTTAGGTCATTTGAAGTCCTATGTACGTAATAGGGCACAACCGGAAGGTTGTATACCTGAAGGATACCTAGCCGATGAAATTCTTATCTTTTATTCAAGATATTTAGATGATGTGGAAACAAGATTCAATCGAGCACCCCGTGTTGATGATGGGGTAATTGGTGTTGGATCTTCTGAAGTGGCTACTTTGTTTCCATTGGTAGGCAGACCAGTGGGGGGTTCTTCATATTTTAATTTAACACCTTTAGAATATATGCAAGCACATCGTCACGTGTTGATCAACTGCACAAAAGTCAACTCATTTCTTCAGTGAGTAAATTCTAACACTTAATATGATTCTTCAAAAAACTTTGTAATGGCTCATACTTATTTTTTATGATGTAACATTTAGGGAATATAGGACAGAAACAAAGAGAAGGCTAAGGAGTCGTACACGATCACAAGTTGAGATAGATAAGGTGGTTCATAAAGGATTTGTAGATTGGTTTAGGAGACGCGTAAGTATATATTATATCAATTATTCATTTAAGTAATATAATCATGCATATGACTAATATGGTATCATTTTGATGTTAGGTTATGAATGATGTAAACGGATCACATTCAAATGACATTATATTTCTTGCACGAGGACCACTTATTCAAGCAAGAAGGTTTACTGCATATAATGTTAATGGCTTCAAATTTCGAACATTAGCGCGAGAAGCTGGCTTGAAAACTCAGAATAGTGGAGTATTTGGTTCATTTGGAACTAGAAGCTATGCAAGTAGTCGTGATAATAATGTCAGGGAAGGAAGTGTTCCTTATTATGGAAAATTGATAGATATCATTGAGTTAAACTATCATGGTCGTTTCATGGTTACCATGTTCAAATGTCAGTGGGCAAATACCACTACTGATAGAGGGATTAGAATAGATGAATTGGGCTTCACTTCCATCAATTTTTCTCGGTTGATACATATTGGTGATCATGAAGATCATGAGCCATATATTCAAGCTTCAGAGGCACAACTTGTGTATTATGTGGAGGATGAGGTGGATAAAGAATGGAGTGTTGTTGTTCATTTAAAGCCAAGAGACTTGTATGACATGGGCGAGAATGAAACTGAAGACTCATTCTATGAGAATACGCCTTATCAACAACAAGACTTAGATGAGTGGTTTCAAGATGATAATGTAGATTTGCCATTGGCAAGGGATGATATAGATGATGAACCTGCAATCAATGCTAATAATGACAATATTATAGAAGATGAAGATTTTGTATGAAAAATTATGTTTGTTATAATACATTACCATGACAATTTTGCTTATTGTTTACAAACATGTTGTCTTCTCCTATTGATTATATAATTTATTATTTCACAATTTGACTTTTGTTTGAAGTTTCAGTGATGCCTAGGCCTAAACGTTTCCAAGTTGAATCGGATCCTATAGATCGACCGACAAAATCTCGATCCTTTGAATCTAGTGCTCGGTCTCATCCAACTGCTACATCTGAGTCTCATCCAGTTGCGACATCTGTTTCTCATCCAGCTGCTACATCTGTCTCTCATCCAACTGCTACCTCTGAGTCTCATCCAGCTGCTACATGGATCTCTCAAGCACCTGCTACATCAGTCTCTCATCCACCTAATGATATTGAGTCTCATCCAGTTGCTACACCCGAGTCACAGTCAAGTGTTCATGAACGCAAATCCAGAAAATATTTGACAGTGAATACAATTGGTATGTTATTTAAACTTATTCAAGAAAATAATATGTTAATCGCTAATTTTGAATGAAGTATAACCAATATCAACTTGTCCTAGATGAGCAAGGGCTAATAAAAGAATCTCATATGAGGGCACATGATGTTTGGTCACTTCCTAGAGGCACAAAAGTGATGATTCCATTTAACACTGAGCATCAACCTATTGGAGATGCAGCTGGTCTCTTAGGAAGTTTTTTAGGAGAATTGGGATCCGATTTTAAGGCTTTTCCAGTTGGATACAACTCTTGGAAGGATGTGCCAAAAACTTACAAGGATGGCGTGTATACTACTATTATACAGGTATGACTTAATTTATGCTTGTCACTTACCTTTTTTGTAAGATTATTGATAACGATTTGAATAATAATGACTATTATTTTTGAAGAATAAACTACATGTGGAAGATCCAATGGCAGACCATTATATCTTGCAAAACATTGGAAAGAAATGGAAGGACAATAGGCATAAATTGTTCCATGAATTTTATGATCCTACACTGTCCAGAGATGCTAATATTGCAAAACATCCCAAAGGCATTGATCGTAATGATTGGGCACATTTTATTGATTACCGCTTGGATGAAAGGATAAAGGTAACACAATATTTACATTATTCATTTAGATAACTAGGAATATGCTAACAATATGTTTTTATCTATACATTGATAGGAAAAATGCAAAAAAAACATTGAAATTCGGAAGAAACTCACCGATCCACACACAGGAGGATCAAAAAGCAATTCCAGGTTAAAGGCTGAGATGGTAATTAATATTTTACATCCTACCATACTTTAAGTTATCATTCTCAACAATATTATTTAAAGTTATATGACTTCATAATATCGGTGTAGGAATATGAACTTGGGAGATCTGTGAGTAGGGGAGAGGTGTATATTGCAACACACACAAAAAAGGATGGGTCTTATGTAACTGACGAAGCGAGACAGATAAGTGTAAGTAATTAAACTATTTTTTTTATTGAACTATATTAATTAATGTTTAGATAAATTTTGAATTCAAAGTTTGATGGCTTGCCTCATTAATGTAGGAGAAAATTTTAGAGATTGAGAAAGAAGATTCCACATCACGATCTATATCACAACAAGATTCACTTGCTAAGGTGTTAGGAAAAGAACATTCAGGCCGAGTTCGAGCTTTGGGATTCGGGCCATGTCCATCTCAAGTTTTTGGCAACACCAATAGTAGGTTTAGTGGGATGATGTCCTCACAACCAACGCAAAACACTGATCTTCAAGTGCAACAGAAAATTCACCAGCTGGAGTCACAGTTAGAGACAGAGAAATTAAAGAGGAAGGGATATGAGGGAGCATTTACATACATTTTTCAGAAGTTGGATGGAAATGTGCCTGCTGAGTTTGCAAGATTATTCACTACACCCGTATGTTTCTTTGCCTTTACATTATTTTAATATATATTAGTTAACAATGATATTGGTTACTTACTAAATATAAATCAATTAATTATTGTAATTTGGTTCAAGTTTAGAGTAATATTGTTGACTTATCATTTTCAGGCACAAGACGAAGAAAGTGGGCAAGCTTCACCAGCAACTGCAAGGCCCTCATCACCCTGTCAAAATACTAATGAGGATCTTCATCGGCTCCACTCTCCATAGCATTGTCTAATTTCTTTCAAGAACGTGGTACAATTTCAGCTGTAGTAAATTTGATTTTAACTATCAAACTTCAAGAAATTCTACATGTACTAGCTTTGATATATTGTTAACTTTGATGATAATATAGGTTTTTTTTTGTTAAAGTTGATGATAATATAGTTGAAGTCAAGTTTTCTTTGATGATTTCGATATAAAATAGTTGTGTAAAATTGTGGGTTGTTTACAGATTGTTTACAGGTTGAAAAATGTGATTACAGGTTAAAATGTGACTACAGATTGTTTACATATTTCTAGTGCGCATAATAGAATTATCATGATAATAATGACAGGCATTAGCGGCGGTTTTAACCGTCACTAACATAATTACCAATTTGAATTTGGCGGCGGGTATAAACCGTTGTAAGCGCCACGGACTATAGCGGCGGTTAAGAACCGTCGCAGAATATTATAAAACGTCAATTCTTGCCCTGTATTTAGCGACGGTTAACACCCGTCGCTATATGGTATTTAGCGACGGGTTTACCGACGGTTACTACTAACCGTCGCTAAATAACATACAGCGACGGTTATGCCAGCGGTTGCAAAAAACCGCCGCTGAATGCTCTTGTGACGCCTTTATTAGCGGCGGTTGGTCAACCGTCGCTGTATTCTGTAGCGACGGTTAAAACCGTCGCTAAACACTTTTGAAAACCGTCGCTAAACACCTGTTTTCTTGTAGTGACTAACCAGTCTAAGAGCTTTCATAGCCAATGAAAATGGGTTAAGTGGTAGAATACCAGGCTGTTCATTTAGAGATGTTCATGCCTCAGCTACAAATTCACCTATATATTTATTGATTCATTGATTTCACAACATTCTGATCTGTAATTTGTTTTTTTTTTTTTTGTAAAGTTAATATTATCAGAAAACAACAATTTTATGTTCTTACGTTTTCAAATTGTAACGATCTTCAATCAATCTGGTTTGGGTTTCGACTTAATTGTATCACTAATATACAAGTGTCCCCAGGTTGGTTCCATTGCAGCTGGTGGGCGTTATGACAATCTTATTGGAATGTTTGGTACAAAACAGGTTCCCGCGATCGGTGTCAGCCTTGGGATAGACCGAGTATTTACTATAATGGAACAGCTTGTGAAAGACCAAAATCAAGTGATTTTTGTGTCTTCCTGCACAAGCAATCAATAATCTTACACAAAGTTTGGATTTCCTACGTAGAAATCTAGTTTGTCATCGTCTGTCTGAATTTTGAGTGTAATCATTGCAACTTCTGATGCAGATTCTACCATTGAAGCAAATATAAGTTTCTGTTAATGCCTTATTGTATGCAAGAAATCAGTGTAAAAGAAGTGCCAAAGGGTCAAAAAATTCATATCGTTCTCAATTCTCTTGCTGTTGAACCAAGTGTTATAGTGAGTCAAGTCAGCATAAACATGCCCTTTTATTCTTGCAACACAAGGAAGAAGTACAAAGTAAATGACATAGGTAGATGGGTATACCTGTAGGATTAATGACTAGGCTTGCTATCATGCCTTGTAACTATGCATCTGGAAGTGTGTAATACTTCTTAGTGCCTTGTATGGTAGGCTTGCCCTTTTAGTGAAGCATGGTAAAGAGCCTTTCAAAATTTATACCCAAATGGAGTTTGTGACGCTACATACTTCTTAGTGCCTTGTATATCGAGTTTCGTCTAAATGATGTTAGCATATTTTTAAACAGAGTGTTGAACTTTTTGGGTTTATTTTTCCCAAACCAATATTATTTAAGCTTGATGATTTTGATAACCTTGCAAACCCTTGCTTACATTTACATTTATCTTTCAGTTTTTGTTTGAGATGTAGAGACTTTACCTGTTTTTTTGGATGACCTTAAAATGTTTAGTGAAATGAATTTAAGTCACTTATTATGTGTTTGCAGTCTGTTCGAGCAACGGAAACAGAAGTTTTGGTGGGCATTCTTGGGGAGGACCTATCTCAAGCTGCTGAGCTTGTTAGTGAACTTTGGGATGCGATACTGAAAGCAGAATTCATGATGCACAAAAAAGATATAATGAAACTGATTACTCGGTCCGAACGGTCGAGCATCCCTTGGATGGTGATACAAGGTGAAAAAGAACTTAATGAGGGCATTGTCAAGTTAAGGAACACTACTACCAGAGAGGAGATATCAGTTGCAAGAAGTAGCATTGTTGAGGAGCTTAAAAAACGGCTGAGTAGCGCATCATGAGATATTAGATTAGACAAACCATTACTATTTGATGCTTTCCAGTCAGAACTTTTGATCTATTGTATAGTTTACATAAACAGAAGTTCAGTTCTCGTGACGGTTCCATTCAACAGCAGAACTGATTGAGAAAGTTTGCCCAATCTTTGTCTTGGTAGACTCACAAAACTACCAGTTAATGTTTCTCTCGCTTTATTATTTGACAGGAAAACCATGTTCTTCAAGTTCAGCTCAAACTGCAGAGTGAACATGGTTGCTACCAGGGAAAGCATTCAAAGGTTGGATTTAGTCTCTCCTATCCACAATAAGCTGTAATTTTTACTCGAAATCTTCTTGTAGTTTTTGTAAAAATGAATACAAAGAGATTGTGTATTGTCTTATAAGTTTTTACTGGGTTACATTTATGAATATGAGTAGATTCAGGCTTACTGATTTCTTGTAATTGTAGAGCACTTAAACAAGCTTGTCATCCTTGTAAGTTTTATGAGATCATCAATTCTATCAACAACTTGTTTTATCAGCAATAGCAATTCTATCAGAGAAATGCAAAGATAGAACTGCTTCCAGAGAGCAACTATTGAAAGCAAACAACACTGATAATAACATAGAAATGCAAAGAAATAAAGAACTGTTTACACTGATAGTAACAAAGAAATGATTTTTACAGAAAAGTCTCACTGATATGAAATGTTTACACTGATGGTAACAAAGAAATGTTTCTTACAGAATTCAATCACTGATATGAACTGTTTACACTGATAGTAACAAAGAAAGAACTATCCGTCTAACAGAATACCTAACAGAGCAACTACAACCACTGCAGGAGGGAAGCACCTAACTCTCGAACTCCATGCTGAAGCAAATTTACTCAATGAAAGCAGGAATGTGATATTCAGACAAACAGATAGATTAAAAAACTACATATTACAAACAGGCTATAAATAGGATTAGAATAGAAGAATGTATTCATTGATCCTTCAAAATTCACACATGAATCGTTCAATGGTTTTCCACAAAGACCCTTATTCCCTGAAAAACTTGAATTTGGACTCTTTTGGAAAGGCGGGAATATGGGCACTTGACCTGTGAGCAGATTGCTCGAAAAGTTAACCTCTATCAAGCTCATCATGCCTTTTAGCGCAGAGGGGATGTTCCCTGAGAGCTGATTGTTTGACACTTCCAATGACACTAGCTTGTCAAGTTTCCCAACTCTGGCGGTAATGGCCCATGAAGATGATTGAAGCTTAGATTTAGAGCTATCTGCAAATTCTGGATCTGACCAATCTCAGGAGGAATACTTCCAGTCAAATAGTTACTGCCCATTTGCAATTCGAAGAGTTTTACATAACTCCCAATCTCATGCGGTATCTCCCCTCTTAACGAATTCTGACCCAAAAGCAAGTACTGCAATCTTAGCGTCTCACACAGGTCTTCAGGAATGGTTCCATTGAATCTATTATTGCTCAGATCAAGCTTGCTTAGGTTCTTGGACTGAAGAAGGGATTTAGGGATGTCACCAAAGAGACTATTACCAGACAAAATCAACTCTTGTAGGTTTGTAAGCTCTCCAAGCTCCGGAATAGGCCAACACTTGTAGCTTTCCTAGTGAAAAAATACTTTCCGGGATAGGCCCTTCGAGCTTATTGGAATGAAAATTCAATAGCTCAAGTGGAGAAACCAAGCCAAGGTTTCCTGGTATTCTACCACTTAACCCATTTTCATTGGTTGTGAAAGCTCTTAGACTGGTTAGTGTCCCTACCCAAGTAGGAATGAGACCAATCAATTTGTTCCCTGAAAGATGGAGATCTTGCAAGCTCTCTAAACCATCTAAATTGGGTATCTTACCAATGAGCAAGTTACTAGAGAGGTTCAATGATATAAGATTCGGAAGAAGATCCAAAGATGGAGGTATAGAGCCATCAAAGTTATTAAAAGACAAATCCAAAAATTCAAGCTCGGTAAGATTGCCAAATGAATAAGGAATGGGTCCTTGGAAATTATTGTAAGAGAGGTCTAACCGTTTCAAAGCTTTAAGCTTGGAGATTGAAATAACATTACCTCTGAGCTATTGGTGAGAAAGATCAAGTGATTCCACCATTGAATGGTTCAAATTGCATCTAACACCAGCCCAAGAGCAGTAATCAGAAGTGTTTGAGCCTCCCCAAGTGGATAAGGCAACAAGCTCTTCCCTTAGAACCAGCATTGTTGATTGGTCATCCAATTGAGCAAGCAACACCCTCCAACACAAAGAGAAGAAAACCCAGATGAGAGTGGAGGCCATTTGGGGGGTGTTGCAGCAGAGAAAGGAAAGATTTTTTTCACTTAGTGGAGTTTGCTGAAAGAGGTCAAGAAGACAATGGAAAAGCAAATGACATCATTTGGTCCTCCTTATCCTCACCAAACAGGGAGAGGAGTTTGATGGAATCTTCTCCCTTTTTCCCTCCATTAAAACCAAACCCCACTTTTCCTCTCTCCCCCAAACTCAGGCTCTTGATAGAGAAAGCTTCAACACTCACTCTCATTCACTCACTCACTCACTCATTCATTTTACCCCAATAATACCCTTGAGATCTACAGGTGAAGATGTAACGAACCCTTGAACGAACATGTACCACCCACTACGGGGTGGTCTGCTGGCTTGAGGTTATGCGTACCTCCAACAACAGACACCGATCCTTTGTGGTTCTTCACATTTAAAGTGATCTTTGCCAATGATAAACTACGAAGGCCATCAAGTGATGTAGTCAAGGAAGTTCCTTCAGCAAACCCCTTAACTTAGAAGATGGATCAGGAGTGACAATCATGGGATCTTGAAACACAAACACTGTCCCAAATGGTGTGGTGGTCTGACCAACAGGTGGTCCGGCGACACCATTCACCACCACGAAACCAGTCGTGTTGATGGTTTCCACCAGTCTTGTTGATGCACCTAGTGGATAAGGCAACAAATGTGGCCTTCATCACTTCTGCTCTCTCACAGGCATTTCTTCAAACACCACCTCTTCTCTTCTCTGACGAGTTTGGGGAGAGGGAGAGCTTCATCTTCTCTTCTCTTCTGATTTCTTCTCTGTGGAGATGGGTTTGGGGATTTCTCTTCTCTGTTTTTGGTCCCTCCCTTACCCTGCACCAAATCACCTGATTTCGCCTTCACCAACGCCCGCAACGCGTTCGAGCTCACATTTCAGCGAAGAAGACTGGTTCTTGCTGGGATTCCTCAAATTCTATCTGAACTTTGCAGATGAAGAAGGATCTGAAACTTGTGAAGACGTCAAAGATCGTGCATCGGGCGAAGGGTACCGAAAAGAGGGTTTGGTTGATGCCATGTTGGGATCAATGGGTTTCTTTCAATTTGAGCTTTTGTGAAGATTTGAGCAAAAAATTTGGGGGATCAATGGGTTTGGGGATTTCTTATCTCTGTTTTTTGGTCCCTCCTCCCTCTTAAATTTCAACAACGAAATTCAAAAACTTTTCCCGTTTTTTTTTTTTTTTTTTTTGAAACAGAAGTCGGGCACGTGCAAGGCACCCTCCCTCGCCCATTTCCTCGACATCTAGAATTGCTCTATTTATAAACATAATTCAAATCCCGTGCGCCATACTCGAACAAAACACGACTACCATTTTGTTCTCGAGAAGGTAGGAATTGGATCTTTGACATCACGATTCATCTTCCAAAAATTGATTTAATCAACAAGGCCCTTCCTAAACATTATTTTCATGCAACTTCTAGCCAAACTTGGTCTTTTGCCTTCTCCTTAGACCAAGTTTTAGTGGATGTACTTGATTTAGTTGATTAATATCTCCATGTTTGTAATGCTAACACTACAAAAAAAATGCTTAATAGCTACAAATATTAGAGACGGTAGTCTGATTTTGTCTCCAATTAAAAGATTTGCGACGGCAAAATGTCGTCACTAATGCTTTTGGTAGCTGACCAAGAACATAATCATAAAAATTGTGTTTGTGATGGAAAAACCGTGGCTACATTTAGAACAAACTGTAGCTAATTAAAGCATTTGCGATGGCATATTAGTTGTCGCTAAGTTTTACAAATAAAGACTGGTTGCTACGGTATAAGCCATCCCCACTACATAAAAACTGTGCTTGTGACTGGAAAATCTTGGCTAAATTAAGAAAAAACCGTAGCTAATTCAAACATTTGGGACGGTATATTAGCTGTCGCTAAGTTTTACAAATAAAAATTGGTAGCTACGGTATAAGCCGCCCCTAAAGGATTTTTTTGAAAAAAAAAATTATACACAAAAAACATTTAGCCACGGTATATTAGTTGTTGCTAAGTTTTACAAATAAAAATTGGCAGCTACGGTATAAGCCGTCCCTAATGGATTATTTTGAAAAAAAAAATATATACACAAAAAAACATTTAGCCACGGTATATTAGTTGTCGCTAAGTTTTACAAATAAAAATTGGTAGCGGTATAAGCCGTCCCTAATGAATTTTTTTGAAAAAAAAAATATATACAAAAAAACATTTAGCCACGGTATATTAGCTGTCGCTAAGTTTTACAAATAAAATTTGGTAGCTGCAGTATAAGCCGTCCCTAATGGATTTTTTTGAAAAAAATAATATATACACAAAAAAGCAAACTTTGCTCTCGAGAATAGATCGAGATACAAAGAGAGACGAAACAGGGAAAACCCTATTTTTCGAGATCGTCGAGCTCTGCGACGCCTCGTCGAGCCTCTGCCACCGTCTGACTCGCCGTCGAGCCAAGGAATGTAGTTTTCAATATCGAAGATCTGATCTCCAATCCACAAGTGAGTTGTTGTCAATATCGATCCACTTCTCTTTTATCGCCATTTTGTTTCAACTTCTATTGAGAATTAGGGTTTTTGTCGCAGTTAAGTTAGGATTTGAAGATTAGTTGAAAATTTGGGTAGTTTGTTGAAATGTTGGTTCGATTTCTACTTGATCAGTAGAGTAAAGTTACAATTTTGATGTATTTGCTTCATCGATGAGTTTCAAGTGGCCTGCATTGTGCATTAGATCTGTATGCATTGGGATTGATTTCGATAAATGGGTTGGGTGTCTGCTTGGGTTTTGACTGAAATGGGGTGAATTTTGAAATTTTTTGAAATTTGTTTGTTTTTAGTAAAAAAGTTCAATGCTTAATGTCTCTCCAGTTGTTGGGGATCTATGTAAGTGTGGACTGTTTTAGATTGTAGTGAATTCATACTTTGTGAGTTGTGGGGCGTTTGCCCAATTTTTTGTTATTTATATGGAATTTAGAGTTTTTGAGAAATTGGTATTTTGATTGTCTGATGAAATTACAATATTTTAATGGCTTCAGATTGTAAGGATATTGATTGCGAATTGCTGAGAAGTTAATTGAGAGTGATTAAGGCGGAGGTGTCGTTTGTATGACTAGAGAAAAATGAGGTCAGATACTCCTCTCGATTATGTCGTGTTTCAGCTGTGCCCAAAGCGTTCTAGGTGAGGATATTACCCCATTTTTTTTTTTTTTTTAAATCTCATAGTCATAGTAATTGGACATTTCTAGTTCTCGGTATGTCGAATTACATTTCCTTTTCCAGGTGTGAATTGTTTGTTTCAAGCAATGGAGAGACTGAGAAACTCGCTTTAGGATTGCTGAAGCCTTTTGTGACCCATTTAACAGTTGCTGAAGAACAGGTTGCTTGGGCGGTTCAGTCAATTAAACTAGAAGTGGAGAAATGTAAAAATCAAGTAATTTGGTTCACAAAAGGGACACTAGAAAGGTCAGACATTTCTTGTTTTTTGTTTTTTATTTTTGGTGCAAAATGAAACCCATATATGTCATGATAAATCCACATTTTTATAAAATTGAAGGAGCGCTATCATTGCTTTGAAAGTGATTTGGCTCATTACACTGATTTAATCTTTCTTGAAATTGGCAGATTTGTCTGGTTCATTAGTACTCCTGAGGTTTTGGAGCTAGTCAATACATTTGATGCAGAAATGTCTCAGTTGGAAGCAGCCAGGAAAATTTATCTGCAGGTATTGCCCTTCTTCGCGTTGATTTTGTATGTCAGGGACAAGGTAAGAAACAATATGACTCCAGTTAATAAACTTTCTTTATGGTGAACCACTTTTTACCTTTCATAGATATACGTGGCATTGATTTGGTTGTCTTAATTTTCTTTCGAAGTGATGTTAATTTTGATCACCTTGATGCACCATGTTATCCATCCCTTTGTAATTTCTGCACAAAACCAAACCTCCTTTTTAAACTGAGATAAAACCTCCAAGTCTGCTTAACGTCCTCTGCCCTTCACCCATTCCCAGAAGCCTCCTCCACATCATCAATTTCTTTCCTCATAGCTATGAGATGGAGTTCGAAACGGCTTGGGCATATGACGCATTGAAACTCATCCCTATTGTTTAGGTAGAACAATTCTTCCCTATCTTTTAGGTATACCATGTTGAGGTCAAACCCATTAGGTTGGATCCAACTTTGGTAAGTAATCAAACATAATTTCAAGTTTTGTTGAATAAGAAAAAAAAGTTTTCAATAATAAAAAAAAACAAAAATAAATAGAAACAAAGTTTTATTTGAGGTGGTGTTAGGCAGTTGCAAACAAGTATAAATATGTGCATAAAACAGAGTTTTATTCATAGTGTTTTCAAAGAAGTTGTTGCGTGAATAAGCAATAGAGAACATAGTATTATCTTTGGTGTTTAGTGCGGTTGTGTGCGCGTGGACGGTGACTTTGTGTCTGATTCTTTGGGCGCGATTTTCTGTGACAAAGTGTGACACGTGGCTGCGATATTAACTTAGTTTTGTAGATTGATTTGGTAGAAAAAGTTGAAGGAGCTTTTGGGTTAATTTGCTGTAAGGTAACCCGTGTTATTTACTCATTTATTACTCAAGCTTTGGGAAAAAAGGTTGAGAAGTTATTGTACTTCTTCTTATTTGATTAGTGGATTCTTTCGGATTTGCCCCTTGGTTTTTCCCTTCACATTGAAGGGTTTTCCACGTAAATCTTGGTGTCCCGTTTATTATTGCTTTAGATTATTTCCTTGGTATTGTTTTATTGGTATTTGTCCCAACAAAGTGGTATCAGAGCAATTGTTGGGAGATTTTCAATTAAGAGAATTGACATGGAGAATAACAACAATACAAGGATGATTAGCCTTAATGGCTCAAACTATGTTATTTGAAAAGCCAAGATGGAAGACATTATACTATAAGGATTTGTACCCTCCAATTGAGGGAGATGTAGCTAAACCTAAGGATATGTCAGAAGAAGAGTTGAAGAAATTAAACAGAAAGGCTATTGGTCACATCATAGATGATTTGGTATTTCATCATGTGTCAGCTAAAACGTCTGCACATGCTCTTTGGACCAAACTCCAGAATTTATATGAAAGGAAAATCGCTGCAAACAAGGCCTTCTTGATCAAGAAGTTAGTGAACATGAAATTCAAGGAAGGTAGTTTTATTGCTGAGCACTTGAATGAGGTGCAAAGTGTGGTGAATCAATTGTCCAACATGAAGATAGTGTTAGATGATGAAATGCAAACACTATTACTTCTCAGCTCATTACCAGATAGTTGGGAAACATTGGTGGTGTCGGTTAGTAATTCGGCACCGAATAGACAGTTTACCATGGAGTTGGTTACCGGTAGTTTATTTAATGAAGAGACTAGAAAGAAGTCTGTCGGTACTGATCATTCCCAAGCACTTGTGACTGAAAACAGGGGGAGAGAAAAATATAAGAAATATCATGGTTATGATAAGAACCGTGATAAGTCAAGAGTGAGATCAAAGTCAAGAGATAGAAGTTTTAAGTGTCATTATTGTGGTAAACCAGTCCATTTTAGAAAACAATGTTATCGTTACAAAAGAGATTTGAAATAGGAAAAAGTGAAGAATGGTGATAGTAAAGAAGCTATAGCTGTTGTTACTGATGAACCCGTGGCTCTTTTGTATGGCAAAGGTGAATGTTTGCATGTTGCAAATGTAGGAAACGAATGGATTATTGACACTGGTGCATCTTATCATGCAACCCCAAAGAAAGACTATTTTACTACTTATAGAGCATGAGATTTTGGCAGTGTGAAGTTGGGAAACACTAGCAACTCTAAAATAGTGGGAATAGGTGATGTGTGTGTCCAGACTAATACGAGGTGCACGTTGACTTTGAAAGATGTACGTCATGTTCCTGATCTTCGTCTGAACCTGATTTCTGAACTTGTTTTGGATAAACAATATTGGTATATTAATTATTTTGGTAATGGTGCATGGAAGCTTATGTACCAAAGGTTCACTTGTTGTGGCAAAGGATAAGGCGTGTTGCACACTATACAAGACTCAGGTGAAATTGTGTAAGACTGGTTTGAATGCAGCTGAAGATGGTTCTTCTACAAACTTGTGGCATAGGCGACTTGCACACATGAGTGAGAAATGTATGCAACTCTTAGAAAAGAAGAAATTAATTTCCTCCTTGAAATGTGCTCCTCTTAACCCTGTGATTATTGTTTATTTGGTAAACATCATAGAGTTGCATTTCGTAGATCGTCAAATAGAAAATATGACTTGTTAGATTTGGTTTACACTAATGTTTGTGGTCCCATTGAAGTAGATTTTCTTGGTGGTAGTAGATATTTCTTGACATTCATTGATGATGCATCAAGAAAGGTGTGGATATATTTTCTCAATCTAAGAACCAGGTTTTTCAACTATTCCAGCAGTTTCATGCTAAGGTTGAAAGAGAAACAGGTAGAGTTTTGAAGTGTCTCCGCAATGATAATGGTGGCGAGTACACATCAAAAGAATTTAAAGCTTATTGTAGTAAGCTTGGTATACGGCATGAAAAGACAGTTCCTGAATCTCCACAGCATAATGGGGTAACAGAAAGAATGAACGGAACTATTGTAGAAAATGTGAGATGCATGCTTCGCATGGCTAAATTGCCAAAATAGTTCTGGTCTGAAGCTGCTAGTATAGCTTGTTGTCTCATCAATAGGTCTCTTTCATTTTCTTTAGATGGTGACATTCCAGAAAGAGTGTGGAGATGGAAAGATAATTCATACTCTCATCTGAAGGTATTTGGTTGTAAAGTATTTGTCCCAAGTCCAGCCCATTAGGGTGGATCAAACTTTGGTAAGTAATCAAACACAATTTCAAGTATGGTTGAATAAGGAAAAAATGTTTTCAATAAGAAACAAAAACAGAAATAAATAAAAACAAAGTTCTATTTGAGGCGGTGTTAATTAAATAGAAACAAAGTTCTATTTGAATAGAAACAAAGTTCTATTTGGCAGCTGGTTAATTAAATAGAAACAAAGTTCTATTTGAAGCGGTGTTGGGCAGCTGCAAACAAGTATAAATAGGTGCATAAAACATAGTTTTATTCATATTGTTTTTAGAGAAGCTGTTGCGTGAATAAGCAACAGAGAATATAATATTCTCTTTGGTGTTTGGTGCGGCTGTGTGCGCGTGGGCAGTGACTTTGTGTCTGATTCTTTGGGCTCGATTTTGTGCGACAAAGTGTGACACGTGGCTGCGATATCGACTTAGTTTTGTCGACTGATTTGGTAGAAGAAGTTGAAGGAGCTTTTGGGTTAATTTGCTGTGAGGTAACCCATGTTATTTACTCCTTGTATTACTCAAGCTTTGGGCAAAAAGCTTGAGAAGTTATTGTACTTCTTCTTATTTGATTAGTGGATACTCTCGGATTTTCCCCGTGGTTTTTCCCTTCACATTGAAGGGTTTTCAACATAAATCTTGATGTCTCATTTATTATTGCTTTAGATTATTTCGTTGGTATTTGTCCCAACATACTAGTTCTTCTCTTGTATGAATTATGGGTTTGTTTTTGTCCATTCAAGAGTTTACTCCCAAACTCTGAGACTAAGATCCTACAACTCCTTCCTCTGCCTCCTTCATCCCAACCCCACTAGATCCCTAGTTGATTTAGAATTGGAGCCAAAGCTCTTAAGTTTGAATCGTTTCCTTTTACAAAACTTGGAGAAACAAACAACCATCACCAAGGCCCAAGTGAAAAGGGATTTCCTCTTTAACAATTTAGTCCAAAATATGCGTTTTCTCTATCCTACAGTTGTTTGACTAGGTCCATTGCCTAAGCTCTCTACTCACCATCTTATCTTCCCATTTCTGATTTAGTTTGGGCTCCGCCTTTCTTCGGCTCAGAGAAGCTAAACCTTACGTCAATAAGATCCATTAGGAATGTCTGGCCCACTTCCATTACCTACCATCTCAGACTAGCTCACCTCAGGTTCTTGGCACACGATCTCCAATTGAGGGCCCGAGATGCTACCTCAATTATTCCCTTCCTCGATCTGATCCTCCACGTCAAATTCAGCAACTCCCTGACCCCACCATCTCCTTGATGTACCATATTGAATTGTAAATTTCTGTGTTTATCCAGCTAGGATACTCAGATTATATGGGAACTAGTTCTGTCACATAACTGTGTTGCACTCCACATTTCAGACATACATCTAGAATATGACATACATTTGGGCAAATGTGTTTGATATCTTGTACCATGTTAGAAACCAGCATCGATCTTGGTGTTTGTCTTCCATTGGTTAAATATTCAAGAATGATATGGAGTGAAAGGTATTATCAACTCAATCCTAGTTCTCACTTAACAAACTTATGTATTTGTGATTATATCACTTGGCTAGATCATGAAAGTTTCGACAACTTTTAATCAAGAAGACAATAAGATGTGACCGGATTTAGGCACCAAGTTTGTATTGAGCCGGATATTCATCTGAAACTCTGTCGGTATTAAATAACATAACTGTTGGAATTAATACTTAACATTAAACTCCCTTATTGTTCTTTTCAATTCAATCATGGACAAAGTTTGATCCCGATTCATTTTCAATGTCATAATATTTGATTTTGTTTATTTGGTTACATTTTTTTAAAATCAAGGGTTTGGGTTTTCTTTCATGAGTTCATATTATTTTGTTACACTCAGACCTCATCTTTTTTTATTGGTTATTCGGCTATGTAACAACAACAGGGACATGAGTATCAATATCCGACGCGGATATGAGGTGTCGGATACGTCAACCAAAAAATGTAATACATGATAGGCTAGGACACGCCTATACATTCTGGGAAGTCAACTGGATGGATCTAGCTCAACAAAAGAGGTGTTTATGGAGGTAACCTTCATTCTTATTTTGTATCAACTGTCTGGTCATTTCGACCAAAATTAACTTTTATCAACTATCAGCATCTCTGCAGAAATTCAAGTTTGCGGTTTTTAAGGGATTTGACCCAGACAGAGATCTTGTGAAATGTGGTGTTGCAAACCAAACTACAATGTTGAAGGGAGAAACAGAAACAATTGGTTAGTTAACATCTGCAATATTTTGATATCGATATTCCTCTTAGTTTCAGTATTTTCACTTAAAAGAAGAAAACATATTAGTGATGCATTAATGGTGGAGAATAAAAGATAAATAAGATTACTAACTTTTTATTATTATTTTTTTCCTTTGATTGTTGCAGAAGCAACTCCCAAATTAGTCCTTCAACTAATGAATGTGAGAAGACTTAGCATTGCCCATGTTAAAATTCACTTGCAGGTATGAGAATGATTTAGAAATAGTTTTTGGATCATCTCCTGCATCTTACCCATATCCTTTTTGATATTCTTGCCGCTTTCCAGTCATTTTTTTTACTCTTTCTAACTAGTTTCAGCGTTATTTTAACTGATGAAGTGTCTTTGTTTTTTTGCAGGCTGAAAGATTGTTTGATTTCTATGAAACTTGCAGACGCTTTGAATTTGGACGGGGAGAAAAGTTTATTAAGATTGAAAAGGCATGGACAATCCGGATTTGTCTTTCCAAAATCCTTTTTGTTGTTTTTTGTTAAACCTTGATTCAAAATTGGTCAGTTTTAGTTTGTTCTTGATTGTAAATCCATGTAAGTTTTCTACTTATGTAGTCCCCTGAATCATATATATATATATATATATATATATATATATATATATATATATATATATATATATATATATATATATATATATATATATAATTAAATTTCAATTTGAGGTTGATAAAGTATAAAGTTGTCTGGGATTAAATTTTTTGTGATAGACAAATTATTGATTATACGAACAAGGTTAGTGTATTAGTCATCATTTACGGTGAAAATTAATATATTTGTGTTCAAGTTTGAAATGTTTCTTCTGAATGACAAAGAAAAAGGCAATGAGAAATCTGAAAACTAATAGAAATAACTAATTCCATTAAAAAAAATGAATTTTCATTAGTAATGTTTTTAGCTACAGCAAGTTAGTGTTAGCAACGACAAATGTCGTCGCTAAATTTGCAACTTAGCAACGGTTTGAAGCCGTCGCTAAATTTGCAATTTAGTAACGGTTTGAAACTATCGCTAAATTTGCAACTTATCAACAGTTTGAAGCTGCCGCCAAATTTGCAACTTAGCGACGGTTATAAACCGTTGTCAGTTAGCTGTGGAATAGTAGACCGTTGTTGTTATACTACAGCGACAATTGAAATAGCTACGATATTGCGACGATCGTTGAGCTGTTGCTGATTCATTTTAACTACGATTTTTTGATAATTAGCAACGGTAAAACGCCGTTGTTGAATTTACTTTTTTTTGTAGTGTAATATATCTTCTTATTATTATGAGATTTTTCGCATTTTGCTGCAAACATTGCATTATAAATAGATACACTACAGTTCTCACAACTCTCCTTGAGTTTGGAGAAATTGTGTCCAACTCCTGCTTGTTATTTGAGTAACAAGTGTTATACCAAGTAGAAAGATATCCTCGTTCTAGCCTTCATTACGCTAATGGCAGTCGTGTCCATGGATCAAAGTTTTAGCTTAGATGTTTGCCATCGTAACAAATTTATCAAACATTTTATTTTAATAATTTCGAATGTATATAGGATTTTCTTACATGCTCTTGACAAATTTTGACATTTTTTTTTATCGTATTAGTGCTGGTAATTAAGATGATCATTAACATAGCTTTTAGTCAAATTGTGCAATTTGCCCTTGTGGTGTGAGATGACAATCCAAATTATGTGTGTATCATCCTGGATTCAACCCATCATGTTTTTATAGTAAGCCAGAAAGAATTATTGATAATGATGACAAGTTCAGTCACCAAGCCAAATAGTGAGGTGCACATGATAGATGTGTGAGTTCATCAAGATCTCAAATGAAAATAAAATGTGTCAAAGTTGTTCGTTCAATTGTTTCAACATCATCACTTTGAATGAAAATTTTTCCAAGATAAATCTTAGGTTCAGCATATATGGGTAAATAAATTCTAAGAAGCTATTTACATAGTGTTTTTTTTTTTTTTTTTTTTTTGCCAAACACAAAGATTTTTAATAATAAAAAAAAGGGAAAAACATTAAAAGTGACACATTCCTAAAGCAAGGAATGCCACGACACCATTAAGCGTTCAAATGCAACTCCCTAAGATTGCATGTCGTTCCCATTTTCTACAACAATTCCCTAATATCCATCCAGATAGAGAGCTCTGATCTATTAAGCCCTTCGAAGATTCTCCTAATTTCTCTTCTTCTAACACACCACATTAGTACACAAGGGACCCTACACCACAACCACTCCGCATGTCGTGGGTTAGCACGAGATCACCAACTTAACCAATCCTGAATGGATCCATGAAACATTAGGCTCACCCCGAATTCCGACAGAAAGCTACTCCAAATGGACTTGGTGAATCTACAGAGAAGGATCAAGTGATCAATGGTCTCACCATGCTCATTATAAAGAACACAAGCGTTGGCAGTGAAGATTCCCTTCCTCCTTAACGTATCTTTAGTTTTGCTCCTCCCATGCAAGACCGACCAACAAAAGAAATTAATCACAGAAAGAAGATTCTTGACCGAAACCAGATTTTTATGAGATGAAATAAAGGTGTTGGAGTGAAGATCATAAAGAGAGGCAAACAGCAAGTTGGAAAACCCTTTAACTGAAAAACCCACATCGGGTAGAGGTGTGTAATCTTCCACAATCCCCATCCGCTACTTGGATCCGAGCCGAGGCCCCATACATAGCTAGGTCTTGAGTAGACCACCAACCCATATGATCCTTTAGAAAGCACCTGATTTTCCAGCAAATGCTTTAAGATTGCAGCCTTCTCTAGCTCCCTATTCATTAAAAGGTCTACAAAAAGAAAGATCCCAAGACTCCCCATCAACCCAAGAGTTGCAAACTCGCCCATTTTTCCGCTTGCTAAGGACAAACAAACTAGGAAACAAATCCTTTAAAGGTTGATTGTTGCACCATCTTTCCATAAGGAAATTAGTTCGCTATTGGAACATCTTGCCGAGGAGTGAGGATAAAACTCATTTGCACAACGAGAGATGGACTTCCACATGGAGCACCTAAAGGGAATGTACTTAGTTTATGCTTCCCACTCCCATCTGTTTCGACCATATTTATCAATGATAATCGATCTCCATAGATTATCACCTTCTTCTACAAACCTCCAAAGCCATTTAGAAAGTGAAGCCGAGTTAAAGATGCTCACTTGGCAAATGCCCAAACCACCACATGATTTGGGGCAACAAATTTTATCCCAACCCACCATATGCATCTTGTGAGAATTAGAGGATGAACCCTAATGGAAGTCGCACATAATTTGTTCCATTCTTTCCGTTACAGAAGATGGAACCTTGATAAAAGACAAAAGATACACCGGGATCGAAGCTAGAGTAGATTTGATTAATGCTAGTCTGCTAACTATAGAAAGGAATTTACGCTTCCATGAGGCAAGCCTAGCTTCCATTCTTTTAGTTGTCTCATCCCACACAACTTTACTTTTAAATCAAGCACAAAAAGGCATGCCTAAATATTTTACTAGAAGAGTGTCAGCTGCACAAATAGATTCAACAAAATTTTCTTCCATAACCTATAATAGTTGTATAATGGTCCTTGTGAGAGATTAAAGAAATGTTACACATTGCTAAGCTCAGCTAACCAATACAATCTAGAAATTTTTGGTTTGATAATTAAATTGCAATGTTGGTTTTGTTTTTTTGGCTAATGGTAATTGCACTGTTGGTATAGTTTGAGAGATGTTAGACTGATCACCATAGTTATCAATTCTTAATTTCTTCTTGCAAATATTCACAATAAACCTGTTAAAAATACTAATTTATCCATGAAAAGTTTACTGACACTACACCAAATTGGCACTTTTGTAACAACTCTCAAAACAGTATCACTTTTGAGATGTTGCAATTCACCAAACAATTTCAAGTCAAAACTAAATTTAGCCAAAAAAATGAAAAACAGTAACAAAAAAAAATGATACAATAAGTTGGATCACCATGAATAGTATCACTTTTATAACCATACTCTTCGTGGTGATACAATTATTGTATCATTTTGTTTGTGAAAATGTGTAAAATTGTTAGGTGAATTGTTACACTTCAAAAGTGATACTGTTTTGGAGGTTGTTACAAAAATGTCAATTTGGTGTAGTGTGATGACAGTAATACATATTAAGGATACTTATAATGGCTTACTTCTACGAATCTATGATTCTTATGCCAATTCAAATTTACTTAACAGATATATCTATGTCTATAACCCTTCACTCCTCGATCCATGATGCTTCCTACACCTCCAGGAGGTTGTGGTTCTTTCAGAATAATACATGGTGATGAATGTGCCGTCGGCAAATATAAAGTTGTGGCTATTTCTGAGAAAACAAAAATCTTAGTAATCAGTCTAGAAACCTTCTTTTATGGTTTGAGCCCCTTAGGGTACCCGAGCTAGTCATTGGTTTAGGTGTTTGGAAACCAAATCTTATTCAACTCTGAGAAAATCAAGTCTCTGATATTGTTTTCTGAGTAGATCAAAGATGATGAAGGCCATTGTTGCTCTCGTGTTGATTATGCTCATGTTATGCCCATTGAACAAGTTTTTGGTTGCATAGAATGTCATAGTATAACAAATTTATCTAACATTTTTTTCTAATTAAATATCAATTCTAATTTATTTTTTTCAATATTAAATATCAGCGTACTAGAGTTTTGGTAATTTTAATGGTTATTGACTTTGTTGTCATTTAAGATTGAGCAGAATGCCCTCCTGGTCAGGATTATCCATCTGGATATTGTATTTGCATCGCTCCAGTGGGAAAATGTGATTGCTGTTGTGGGCCTGAAATCGTCAACGATGATGACAGAAATTTTTTGACGTACTAGTTCATTATGATCTCAATGGATAAAAATGCAACTCTATCAATGACTACATATCAATACAGAAAAAAAAAAAAAAAAAAATCTTGTTCATTGAATATTTGCCAAGGAAAATCCATATTTCATGAGATATCACAAAATATCAAAAGCAGTCATTGCAGAATTTATTTCCATTTTCTCAACAAAGGAAGCTGTGATTAGCTATGTTACTATTCTGAGCCAAATGCATCAATCTACTTGCAAAATTTAGTTCAGAAGAAGAAAACTGAAAGATCCAATTGTGGTAGAGCCTGAATTCGACTTAGCGAAGGAATGGCTAGAGAGCAACAGATATGACGTTTTTTGTATTTGGGTTATGGGGTGTAATGTGTTGTGTCAAAATCTTGCCATATCAAATTTTGTTTACAGATTGACCTCATTTAGTTATTATGTCAAGTCATTCTAACCCAAGTTCGACATGTTTTAGCACAAGGAGTCATGTTGAATCAACACAGAGATTTTAAAGTTGTATAACTTTTAAAACAAAATAATGATATTTCAAATAAAGTCAATAAATACAAGTTGAGACGACAAATTTAAAACCGACACTAGTATATATATCACATTTTAGGAACTTCCTTATCGTTCCAAGTGTCTCTTAGAAAAATACCTGGTTGTTGTTCTTTAATTCAAGTATATGAAGAAAGTCGTTGCCATTGCTTTTATACTAGTTATGCTCATGAGGGTTGTTACCATGGAACAAGATCCAGCATGTCTAGGTAACAATTTAGCCAATAAATTCCGTTGTGATAGCATTTGACAGTCTTCTAAAATCACTTGAGACGTTATTCTCTTTTTTTTTATTGGAAATGTATCAAAGTAGTTACCACTTTCATTGTGATTATTTCTATAAGCTAATTCGTATTAGCTTTGGTAAGATTATTCGTTGACATTGTTTCCATATTGTTCATTCATCCTGATGAATTGTGCAGTTTGCCCGCGTGATGTGCATTGTTCGTCTGGTTTGTGCAAGTGCAGCACAGATTTGGGAGAGCCTCGAAAGTGTAGCTGTTGCAGACCTGAAATGATTGTCGATGGCCAGAACATAAAACTTTTCAATGCACAAGTTCATCAAGATTGGAATGAATAGAACTTAACTTGCATCAAATATGTATATTTAATGTAATTTGCATCAATAAAGTTGTGTGTTGTAAACAAACCCTTAGATGCAATAAAATGTAGAGCAATGCTTTGCTACATATATAGATTTAGATGTATGGTACATCTACAAAAAGTTACTATCCAATGTACATCAACTTACTACTAGGTATATATAAAGTTACTGTTATGTTAACAAAGTTACCACTCACTGAGTTACTAACATTGCATACAAAAGTTACTACTCACTTTAACTTACCAACTAAATTCACAAAAGTTACAACGAAAACCTAAAGTTACCTTATGCACCGTATTTCCAAAACCTTTGGATGCATATAAGATTTTTCATAAATTGTATGAGTTGAAAAAAAAAAAAAAAAAGACACTTGTTTGAAAAGTTTTAGAGATGCTAGACTGATTATACAATTCTTTCTTGTTGCAAATGGGTCACCATTCTTTCCACATTAATCCAAACCCTACTTTACAAGAACAAGAAGAGGTTATTTAGCAACCTAAATCGGACATGTTTTATTGTTCATTAAGGAGTTGCGTGGAGGCAACCAGTGTTAATGTCACTTTTAAGGAGTGAACATTTTTTTTTTTGGAAATTGAGCTGGGTTTTAAGGACTCCAAAACCTTTATACAAATGAAACAAAAAGTAAAAGCAAATACTGAAACAAACTCTCACAAGAGAGGATTCACCAAAACAAACCTAGACTATAAACCAACTCAGCCTTTGTACCTTTTGTTCAAAGGAGTGAACATGTTTGTTAGTAATAAAACTTTTAAAAATAACATCACCGATAACATATCAAAGTTGTGTTGACATGGGCCGACACGACTCATTCAACAAACAACCCTATGTATATTGCACTCTGATGTTGAGAGTCATCACAGACTCTTGTGCTTTCTAGAGACTTCAAGTCTCTCTCCCACTTCCCTCAAGATCTATCTAGAAAATAAGGTATCTAGAAGCAACTAATGCCTAAGTTTTTTTTCTAGAGAATGTTAATCTATTTGGTTCTCTAGAGAATTCCATAAGAAAATCTAAGGTTATACACACTTCCTCCACCTCCTTAGAACCAGTATAAATAGGGGTGAAGATTGAGTTGTGAAGATATAGGAGCAAATAAGCTCAATTGTGAGTTGTGGGTTCAATTAAGAGTGGGTGTGAGTTTGTAGCATCTTTGAGAAATCAATAAAATCCAGTGTTTTGTAAGTCCAAGTTCTCTTCCAAATACCAACAATTTGGTATCATAGCCGGAAGAGCCGGAGTAGTATTGTTCGCTGGAGTTACAGTACTATTTAATAGAAGACGAAACTCTACAGCACTGTTCATGGGTTGAACACTATTCAACACTGTTCACAATTACCGTTAATGAGACGCTGCTTGTCGGAGATCGTTCGTGCACAGTTTGAGACTGTGAAGCAGATTGGTCTGGGACCAAGCTTACTCAGTAGCAAAAAAGAGGTTGCACCTTGTCATGATGGGAGATCTCGTTGCCATAACTAGT
This sequence comes from Berberis vulgaris, assembly GCA_963556465.1. NCBI lineage: Eukaryota > Viridiplantae > Streptophyta > Magnoliopsida > Ranunculales > Berberidaceae > Berberis > Berberis vulgaris. The sequence goes on along the minus strand of OY747130.1, from coordinate 7,043,433 downwards.
GGGCTTACAAAGCTCAACCATAACAATTATAAGAGCTGGCAGACAAGAATAAAGTCCTATTTACAAGGACAAGACTTGTGGCAAGTTGTTGGCGGTAGTGAGACTGCGCCACCGCCAAAGGAAAACGCTGCTGAATTTAGGAAATGGGAAATCAAAGCTGGGAAGGCACTTTATGTGCTCAAGCCGACAATCGAGGACGAGATGCTTCAACACATCGAAGACGAAGACCCACCCAAAAGAGCATGGGATACATTTGCATCCCTATTCTCAAGAACAAATGATGCCCACCTGCAGTTCTTGGAGAATGAATTAATGAACTCTAAACAAGGAGGTATGTCTATTGGAGAGCATTTTTTGAAAATCAAAAATTTATGCCTTGAAATTTTAGAACTAGGCCCATCCTAAAAAATTAATGAAGATAGGATGAAGAGAATAATCATCCACAGATTAAAGCCCGAATATACCGGGATTGTCACGACAATTAGTGGTTGGCCAACTCAATCCTCCATTGTGGAGTCTGAAAGTTTGTTGACCAATCAAGAGAGCCTCGCTAAGCAAATGGCGGGCGTCTCTTTGAAAAATGAGGAAGAAGAGGCACTCTTCAATAAAATGAATGGTGGATATAAAAAGAAAAAAAATTGTAAAACAAAATAAAGAAGAAGATAACAGGCCCAAAAAGTCCCAAAAGAGGAGTCATAAGAAAGGGGGAGCTAAGGAAGGCAGGAGCAACAGTGGTCGACCAAGTTATGGTTGCTACAACTATGGCAAGAGAGGACACTATGCAGTAGACTGTCAGTCAAAGAAGAAGACAGCTAAAGGCAACTTGGTGACATCTTGCAATCACCAAGACAATAGTGAAGAAGAATGGGACTTCCAAGCATCCTTTGCAACTACTCAGCCTGTTCGTGAAAATTCTCTTAAAGAAGAAGTAAACTTCTCCAAGAATGAAGTAGCTATGGCCTGTGAAGATAAAGTACTAGCAATCAACTACAGCAAAGATTGGATCGTTGACTCAGGCTGCTCCAATCATATGATCGGAGACAAGGAGAAGTTGTCCAGCTTTTGTGAGTACAAAGGAGATCGGGTCGTGATAACTGCTGACAACACGAGATTTCCGATTGCTCACACTGGAGAGGCTGCATTCACCCCCCGCTTCAGCCCCAATCAAGTTCAACTGCAGAAAGTCTATCATGTTCTAGGTATGAAAAAGAACTTATTGTCAGTATCACAATTAACAACATCTGGCAAGTACGTGGTGTTCAGGCCGAAAGATGTTAAGGTGTACCGAAGCCTAAAGCCATCGGGTACATCCATTATGGAGGGACATAAGTTAGAGTCTATCTACGTGATGTCTGCGGAATCAGCATATGTAGATAAGACTCGGCGCGGTGAAACTGCTGATTTGTGGCATGCTAGGCTAGGAAATGTTAGCTATAAGAGGCTGAAAGCAATGATGAGCAAGTCCATGCTGAAAGGCTTATCCTACCTGGATATACGAAGAGAAACAGTCTATGTTGGATCCCAGTATGGAAAAGCTCATCAACTATCCTATCAGGAGTAGGAGTTCAGGGCTAAGCAACCATTGCAACTCACTCAGATGTGTTCGGTCGAGTAAAGCAAGCCTCAATTAGCGGGATGCGCTACTGGTGACTTTTATATACGATTTTTCAAGGTACGTGTGGGTTTATTTTCTGAAGAAAAAATCAGAAGTCCTTAATATATTTAAGGAATTCAAGAAGAAGATTGAAAGTAAAGTAGGAAAGAAGATTAAATGTCTGCGTACAGATAATGGCAGAGAGTACACATCGGATGAGTTCTCCAATTACCTGAGAAAATGTAAAATCAGAAGACAATTAACATGTCCAAGCACTCCACAACAAAATGGAGTAGTTGAAAGGAAGAATCGGCATTTGGCAGAGACGTGTCGAAGCATGTTGCATTCCAAAAATGTGCCAAGTCGATTTTGGGTCGAGTGTATGAAGACTGTAGCCCATGTTATCAACAGGTGGCCACAAGCAAAGTTAGGGTTTGTTTCACCCTATTAGAAGTTATGGAATACTAAACCCACAGTGAGTCACTTCTGAGTTTTCAGATGTGTGTGTTACGTGTTCATGCCTGATCACATGCGAAGCCAGTTCGACAAGAAGATGATTCGTTGCATCTTTGTGGGATATGACAATCAAAAGAAAGGATGGAAATGTTGTGACCCTACAACTAGGCACTGCTACACATCAAGGAACGTGATGTTCGATGAAGCTTCATCATGGTGGTTTGCACAACAACTACTGCTGTCGGATTCCAAAATTCTAGAAGAAGAAATGCAGGAAATTGAGTCAACATCTGCAAAAGGTGAAGAAGAAAGCAGACTCAACTCACCGAAGACAACAAATACGTCCAGTAACCCATGGAAAACTGGTGTACCTGAAAGAGCACCAGAAGAAGATCAAGGCAATCAGGAAGATTTAGGGCAACAACGGAGAAGGTCAGCCAGACAACGCAAACCCAATCCAAAGTATGCAAATGTCGTGGTCAAAGAAGACAACAATAGAGAACCCACAACATTTGAAAAAGCATCTCAGAACATGGAGTGGCAAAAGGCGATGGAGGAAGAAATCAAAGCTCTAAAGCAGAATCAAACTTGGGACTTAGTACCAAAACCCAAGGATGTGAAGCCTATATCATGCAGATGGGTCTACAAGATAAAGACCCGTATTGATGGCTTGATAGAAAGGTACAAGGCTCGATTGGTAGCTCGCGGGTTCTCACGGCAGTATGGGTTGGACTATGATGAAACATTCAGTCCAGTAGCTAAGATCACTACATTCAGGGTCCTGCTTGCCCTAGCAGCAAGCAAATCTCGGAAGTTATGGCAGATGGATGAAAAAAATGCCTTCTTGCATGGAGAAATTGACCGAGAAATATACATGGAGCAACCTAGGGGGTTTGAGGGTAAAACCCAACAAAATTATGTCTTCAAGTTAAAGAAGGCTTTGTACGGATTGAAGCAAGCACCAAGAGCCTGGTATGGGAAGATAGCAGAGTTCTTAGTTCAAAGCGGGTACATAGTTGCACATTCGGACTCAAGCCTGTTCATCAAATCTCAAAGAGGCAAACTAGCAATAGTGCTAGTATATGTAGATGATCTAATTATCATGATGATTCAAATAATCACCACTCACAAAGCTTTTGATACAATTACTTGTTGATTAGAATTGACATAGTTCCCATTGTTGATTGAAACCAAGCAGCATGCCCTAAAGATGTGGATTGTCCAACCGGCACTTGTTGGTGTGTGGAAGGTAGAAGATGTTATTGTTGCAGTGATAATCACAAAAATAACAAATGACCGACTTATTGAAGACATTCGCGGGTTGAATTGCAGCTTTAGGAAGTATTTAATGTTAAATGTATTGAAAGTCGTGGTTATGTAGCTTTTGCATTGCAAATATTATTATCATTTTGTAAGGAGAATAAACACTGAAAATTTGGACAAAATAGGATTTGAAAAAATTGGAATCAAAAATGCAAAAATTACTTGGCTTGGCCAGGTTCGGGTCTACCACTCAAAATCTTTCTTCCAACTCGGAGAATTAATTAGGAGTGGGCATCCCATCCCGCAGTCCTGATCTCGTTTCGGTTCCGTTCCATCCTGATTTTTTCGGATCCTTTTGGGATTGATCAATTCTATCCCGATCCCGTCCCGTCCGATCTAAAGTGGGATGGGTCCCGTCCCAAATTGATTTGTTTTAATATTTCTTTATATGATGTATGTCAATAACTCCAATCCTTCATTAATTTATCATAAAACGTCTATGTGTTTTGTTGATTAAAGAGTGTAATTGAGTAGGTGGTTTCATTTGGGGTTGATTGTTTGTTTGAAAACCTTCAAGTTCTTGAGATACAAGTTAAGAATGTTAGGGTTTGATTTGATATATTGTTTTTTGGGGGGAGGGGTGTAATGAGCTTAACTGGACTCTGGGTCTTGTTCATAGGCATTAATTATGTTTGGGTTTTTAACAGTTTGTTTTTTCTCTGTGTGATTTGGTGGGTATGTGGTATTTTAGCTTGATTTTATGAATGGAGATTTAATGATGATTTTTTTTTTTTTGGATTTTTAGGTGGAATTTGGGTTTGAATTTATTGAAATCAATCACAATATATGAATCTGTTTAGTTGTAGCGATACCTTCTTGGAGTACTAGAATCAGTTTAGTACATGCTCATTCCGTCCCAAACCTGTTTGTGTGATTGTGGAGGATGTCTTTTGTGTGATTTTTCAGAGAAGGAAAAGAAAACAAAAGGAAGATTTCACTTTTCAGAGTGCCCTATTAGATTTGGCCTGCACCCGCTGATTTGGGTTGTTTGAAGAGGAAAATTCAAATCTCTCTTGAGTAAAGGCTTGGGTCACACTTTTAACAGAAAATATGATTTTTTTTTTTGTCAAACAGCCAAATGAGTTTGTCCGGTTGTTTGGAGGGTCTGATTGTAATATCCATTATATTTTTCACCATAGGAACTGGAAAGAGGGAATGGATAAAGTTGTAATTCCACACAACCGTTTGACCCAGAATGGGTATCCATAGATCAGGAATGGTGCAAGGGGGAAAGCGGGGTGATGGGAACCAAAACACAATCAGCCAGAAGCATACCTGGGTTGACCCAACAATCCTGCCAGATGTCGATGTTTGATCCTGACAGAACTTGCCAGAGGAGATACCGCTTCATTTTAGATAAAACAGAGATTGTACGTCACCAAGAAAAAAAAGCTACAGAAGGAAATTTGCATAGTTGAAAAAAAAATTTCTTGTGAAAATAAATGGCTTTGAGTTAAAGAGTACGAGGGTTGAGTGGTGAATAAATAGCTTGCCATAAGTGTTTCACCATTAAAGCGAGATTTTTGTTTCTCGAGCAGGGAATGTTGAGACCTCAAAGACAACAGGGTAATGTAATGTGATCCCCATGTGCAAAGATGTATGACCTTGCTATCCTTCGCTCCATTTCACCATAAATTTTGGGCAATCTCAAGATTAGTGGTAATGGAGCAAGGTAGAAGGTAGGTTTGCATGGTATAAACAGGAATCGAGTTAAGAATAGTATTTATCATGATTGTTCTACCAGCCTGAGAGAACATTTCATTTCCAACTAGAAAGCTTTGTGTTGACTTTATCTTACAGGAATTGAAAATCAGAGGCTTTTTTTAGTAATGATCAAAGGTGTTCCAAGATACTTATCTTTGGAATTATACATCTTGGAACCTAAGATTTTGTTAATCATTATGCCATGTCTAGGGTGCATGATGATACATCAAATAAGATTGTCATCACAGCCATACACATGGTAAAGATCGTCCATCATGAAGATCAAATATTTCAAGACTAAGCCAACTCATAAAGCCCAAGGAGAGTGAATCCAGTCCTAAAAGCCCAAATAGGGTCTGTCACAGTAAATCATAATCAAAGGCCTAAATTCAGGCCCAATAGAGTTCTCCCTTAAAGCTGAGGATCATTACAGACAAAAGGAGTCGTGGATGGAGTTACGCCTTCGAGGACGTATCTTCATAAAATAGGAGACTGTTACAAAGAATGTCTCTTCTCGTTGCGCCTCACATGCTAAAGTCACACAGAGAATTAATAATGACCATTATATAAGGTAAAGAGAACATTCTACAAAGGTAGGCAATTTTACATGAGTTCTGCCCAGGTTTATCCTCGTCTTCAACTTAGTTACTAATTTAAGCATCGGAGTGCCTTCGGCCACCAAAAAGGTGGTCTTTGGCAATCCAACATTTGTTTTGTAGGTCAGACTTATAGGAGACAAGATTTTGGATAAATCAGTTTGGCGCCGTCCGTGGGGAATGATAGTTTCCTTTCAAGAAGAGAGTCTGCAGTAGGTAACTTCTCCAATTCTGATCAATTATTGAAAAGATCTCAGGACAGATGGGGCACTCTACAGACCCTCAACCTAGCAACAATCAAAACAATCCTCCCTCCAATGAAACTACATTGTTAACAATGCACGTCCCAAATCCAATGACAACCATCGGACTAATCGTGCCCGACAACAGAGAGCCACAACATGCGATAACCCAAACATCACAAACTTCTGGCGGCACTGCCACAAATCCTCGCGTTGATCAAATCATGACCCAGATGGATCGTCTAATCAAAATGGTGGACAAACTCACCCAAAAGTGCGCTCAGTCCACCGCCCCAACAAAACTCTGTCAATCGAGTCTGAAAAAAGTAATGAAGTTTTTGCATAACCTCAACGAGTGAATATCGAAAGTAGTGAAACACTGAAAGATGCTCCCCCACATAGCGACTAGGCTGAAATCCCATTCAGGATCAGGGTCACAAATCCTAACGTGTTGTATGAGTTGGCCAAACCAACATTCTCCGATTTACTCATGATGATTCCTATGCCGAAAAAGTTCACCCCACCAAAGTTTGAAGCGTACGATAGCACCACCGATCAGACAGACCATCTGCGACACTTCCACCACATGATGGCATTGAAAGATAGCACAGAGTCTATCCTTTGCCAAACATTTCCAACCAGTCTCACCTCCACGGCGATGAGCTGGTTCAATAGCTTACCACCGAGGTCGATAGACTCCTTCCAGGCGCTAGTTACTGCCTTCGTCACAAGGTTCATTGGCAGTCAATAGATGAGGAAGGACCACACTACTTGTTTCACATCAAATAGAAGCTTGAGGAGACAATAAGGGAATACGTCACTCATTTTACTAACGAGTTGACAATGATTGACAATTGTAGCGACGACACAACCATTGCCACCTTTACCTCCGGACTAAAAAAGAGGTCCATTTTTCTTATTCTCTGAACCTAGACCTTCCGAAGAACATGACGATTCTATTGAAGACAACCCAAAAACACATCATTATCGAGGAGATGGTAGCCGCTAGGAAGATGAACAAATCCAAGAGGAAAGGCCACTCAAATAGGCGAGAAGGGAAAGAAGAAAGAATGAGAGACGAAATACCCCAAGAGGAGAACATTCGGTCAAAAGGCATCAGACCAATGGGAGATCTGAATTCAACCAGCAAAGAACCTGAAAAGCTGCAATCGGCAAGGCCCAGGCATGAACGGGTAACGAGTGTGGTGAAAAAAACATATAAACCATACATGGCCTTGAAAACGAGTCGAGCTAGCATACTGAAGTCCATGGCGAAATAGGAAGACATTAACTGGCCGCTCAAAATGAGAAGAAACCCAATAGGGCGAGATAAGAGTGTACTGCTCTTTCAACAAGGATCACTGGCACGACACTGAAAACTGCTACAATTTGAAGGACAAAATTGAGCTCTAGGTTCAAAAAAGACGACTCGATGAATTCATCGGGCTGCTAGATAAGTAGCCCAAAGGGAAAGAGAAGATGAACATTGCTGCAGTATCAAAAGAGCAACCCAGAGAACTAATATACACCTTACAATGCATAGCTGGACGAAGTGAACAATCAGACCAACCAAAGAGACAACCAATAACACCTCCTCCTCGAGCTGATCTATATCAAAGTAGGAGCACCATCGCCATCAAACAAGACCAGAAAAAACACTACGACAACTCACAATGGGAAAGACGGAGAAATTTGCACTTCAAGAGGATATCAACCAACTGACCGAATCTGAAGGTTTTACTGACAAACGCAAGGTTGATCCACATTATCCATGACAAGGCCAACAATGCCTTCTCCATTACCGACAATGGAACTGACACAAATGAATTCAATTCGGTGAATAAAATTTGATACAAAAGTGCATGTAAGCCTTGGCAGCCAGTGCTGATGTGAGCATGATTGGACAATTTGGTGATGGATTCTACTCCGCTCGTCGAAACCACCTGTCAAGAACACACACAAAAGGATTTGATCAAGAAGCCTTCCAAGTTTATTAACTACCTCATGACAACGATATACATAACGAAAAACTATCAGAAACGCGGGAAGAATCATGAAAAAAGAAGTTACAATGAACGAGTTAAGCACAGACACTAGGGGTGGGCATCCCATCCCGCGATCCCGATCTCGTCTCGTCCCGTCCCGATTTTTCCGGGTCTTAATGGGATTGAATAATTTCATCCCGATCCCGTCCTGTCCCGATCTAGAATGGGATGGGATGGGATGAAGATTTTCAATCCCGTCCCGAGCTAATTTTTTAATATTTATTATTAATATTTTATTTATTTATTTATATTCATATAAACTTAAAGATGACTGACAGAAACTCATGTGTTTGCATTTGAATCCTTTCTGGGATCTTCATCTTTTGATGTTCAAGATTGCATTTGAATTTCATTTATTTTATTTTGGGTTTTATATATTAAGTAATATCGATTTAGACTATATATGAGTGTCTCTTGAGGCTATCATTTCTGGGTTTATCTGAAGTTTCAAGGAGAAAACAGATGAAAACAAAAGCAAATTGAACTCTCCCAAACATCCCAACTAGATTAGCACTTGAGGGAGATTTGCAATCAATCACGTGCTCGTTACGTATACAATGTTATAAGCATCTTGAGAGACATATTCAGACATGTCTTTTTTATCCATTATTAATTTGGTTTAAGACTAAAGCCTGCTAGGTAATATGCTACTCACCCTCAGGCAATAGGAGTTATCTTGTAATGTCAAAGAACGTATATTCAAGAGCTGATCTGGTTTACGAGACCTTGGGTTGTCCATGGGGTCGCCTCTATATTGGTGGGTATTTCACTGCTTAGGTGTTATCCATAACTATTTCCAGATTCCTGCAATTTGCTTGTAGGTTTAAGAAAATTATTTGTCACGTTCTATATTTAATCATAAGAAAGTTATTTTTTACGCTCTTATATGATGATAATCTTCGCAGCAGTCACAGGCAGCACGCTGATCCCGTCCCGAACCCGTTTGGGATGGGACGAGGTCGGGATGGGGTTTTTCCCATCCCGTCCCGTATGAACGGGATGGGATAGGGATGGGTATATCTCGTCCCATCCCGTCCTGTGCCCACCCCTAACAGACACAATCCACACAAGGCGAAACAACACCAAAACATACTCCAAGGCGATACAAAACCAAATTCGATCTAAAATCCGACACAAATACCCCTCAAACAGCAAGGGCGTGTAAGAATCGACCCCCTATCATCATAAGAAACAACATCAATTGAGTAGCAGTCAGAAAAACGCAATGTATTCACAAGCGAACAGTACATCATAACGTAGCTTTATGAGAATAGAATGACCACTACTACTACAGATTGTTAAAGCACCCGAAATAGGATTATCAATAAAATTTCGAGTTCAAACCCTTCGTCTAACGTCCAAAAAGTAAAAATAAGGCATCAAAGCCAGACAATGCAAAACAATCAGCATGTGAAGCCACGAACAAAAGGTCGGAACATATAAGTCAAACACAAATAACAAACTTCTGGTCTGATCAACCATAAAGTAAGAGTTGGGATAAATAAGTCAACTTACTCGTGAAACCTTCGGGTCAATTAATATGTCAGACCAAAGAAGCAAAAGTTGGGAAAAACTTACTCGTAAAACCTTGGGGTCGACTAATATGTCTGACCCACGAAGCAAAATTTGGGACAAACAAACCAACTTACTCAAAAAACCTTCTGACCGACTAATATGTTGGACCACGAAGTAAGAATCTGGACGAATAAGTCAAGATGTATTCATAAAGCCTTTTGGCCCGACCATTGCATCGAATCACAATATACGTCTACAAAAGCCTTGACATACAAGTCAAAAGTTGCTCAGGAAACCTTCTGGAGTAACCAACTCATCCGACCACGAAATAGACATGCAAAAATCTGAATGAGTAAAAATGAACTAGTAAAGCTTTACGACCTGATCGACAAGACCGAAGAAATAAAAGCTTCGGATGGTCAACAAATGAGTGCAAAAACAAGAATACGAACAAGATCAAATTACCAGAGTACGGAGAGTACAAGTAACAAGGTGAACGCACACTTATCATACACAATGAGTCAACATGATTGATCCAAACAAATCACGAATATGAATGAAGAGCATGCAAATCAGAAAATGCAATAAAAGGCAACACAAGTTTGTCAAATGGAAATGCTTTTCATTTATAAAACTATTATGTTACACTCGGATAAGGAGATAGAATAGTCAGAGAATAAACATTTAGAAGCATCAACAGCAAGAGCATTTGATGGAGAAGGGAAACAATGTCAGTAGTAGGAGGAGATAAAGTTCTCTCTTTGATAGCAGAAATAGATGATGAAGCAAGACAAGAAAGAGGAGGAGATAATGGTTATTTGCCCACTAGACCACTTGGGGGATTCGGAATACCTTCCTCGCCATCTTCATCCTCGAATACTTGATCGACCAAATCACGATACTTGGACTAATCAAGGCCATCCCCCTCAATGTAATTGAGAAGCTCAACTCGTCCATCAACAATTCTCCTCCAATCCTCTGCTTCCGCAATCTTCAGTTGTTTCTGGTTGCAACAAGCTCGTTCTTGGTCGAAAAAAGATACCCTTCAACGGTGGTCAACGTTGCAGAAATATCAGACTTAATGTCGTCGAGCGCGGTTGTTAACTGCTCCACTTGCTCCTCAGCAACCTTACGGCTGATGGATTGCTCAATAAAAGAACGAATGGCCTCATCATGACCAGCCTTCACAATAGATAGTTCCCTCTCCACCTCGTCTAGATGAAAGCGGACTCCATTCAAGTCAGCCATCGAATACTTAAGCTCAAGAGTCGATCTATCATGCGGGGTCTCCACCTCCCTTAGAGATGCCTGAGCAGCCCCATCTGCCTTTTCTTGTTCCACGTATTGCGCTTTCAACACGTCCAACTGACAAATAACATGAGAAAACACTAGTAATTGCGCTGTCATCTTCCTCTCGAGAGTAGCCACCTGGCCACGAGCGGCCTGATAATCCAACCCCATCAACCCAGCATAAGTAAGGTGATTCATCCCATCCATTATCTGTTTGAGGTTGTGATCGATATAAATGCTAGGCTCCCGTACAGGCATCAAAGCCCTCTCCACCGTCCGCATATGCCAGTCTCTGATTAAATTGTGTGCACTATCCTGCACGTCAATTTCAGTAAACCAACAAAATTTTCCATCCGACTTAATACGGATGTCTTCCGGGTTGGGTTCCTTCCAACCAATCCATGGATGAAGAACTAGGGGATTAGGAAGCAAAGAAGACTCACCCACGATTCCCGGAAGAACGGTCGGAGTAACGGTGATAACAGAAAACCACTATTGCCTTATCACCGTGAAGCAGTCGTGGTAGGAATGGGGCAAGCAGTAGCTAGCTGCAATGGCAGTAGCAGAAGTCAGACAAACAGGAGAAAAAGATAGGAGCTCCACAACGTCATCGACAGGAATGGGAGATGATGAAGGAGGAGAAACCTTACAACTCTGACCATGATCACCGACATCTTGTTTGCACAGAGGATTAAATTCGAAATCGGACATGGTTTTTGTCATATTTGGATCCTGGGACTGCTCCACTACAAGCTGAAGCATCTTGTTGTCAGTAACTCAAGGATCATCATCCGACCATTTGATGAAGTTGGGCACAGCATAAGCCGAAATGAGCTTTTTCTCATTATCGTCTAATGGACGAGTTATTTCTTTCTTGCTCCTCTCCATTGCAAGATTCATCTCCTTGACCTCCTCGAGAGAAGACCGTCCTCCTTCCCACCCTCCTTATTAGAAGAACTCGGACAAGGAGCAGTCCGGGAAGTACCACGAGTGGAACCAAAATGTCATTTCCTCTTGGGAACATGACCAAAGCTTATTGCTAGCCGCTTTGATGGACTGGCGGGCCTCGGAAGCTTCATCTTCCTAGTAGTCGAGCCAGCAACACTAATGATGACAAGAGCATTGAAATTCATAACATCCCTGCCAGAGCTCACTTTCCCATCAACGCTAGCATCACTAATGCTGACAAGAACAACACAAGTAGCGATCTTAGCAGCTTGAGATTCAGTAAGCGAAACCCGTTCTGCCTCGTTCATTGTCTACAAGCAACTACGTACGTCCCACAATGTCCTCAACAAGGAACGATTCTACAACAACTATAGGAAGCTTCAAGAAACGGTTGTTGATCATCTGTTCTTCCAAAGACAATTGTAGGTCCCTCCGTTTGTTATGGACTCAGAACGATCGCATAATCTGACGATCTCACAAGTTAAAATGGCCAAATTTGACATAAGCATAAAAACAGAACCTCGGCTAGTCCCTAATGTCATCGTTAAGCTTCCCAAAACAAGTTGGAAAGCGGAGAAAGCAAATATTCTTGGTCACCACCAGACCAACCACCGAATGCAGAACCCTAACAGTCAAGGGAATGCCAATATGAATTGCTCTCGCCTAAATAGAAACCATCACTCTCCAGCCGTTAGGACCCAATTGAGCAGGATGAATGCCCAAAAACTTTAAATATTCCAAAAATCTCTAAGACTGGGAATCGAATGCCAGACTAGAACATACACGGGTAGAATGCAATGTAACTCATCCTTAGACGACAAGGACTATTGTTTTGCCTAGGTTGAACGATCTCGAGGTCGGACGACAGAGAATAGTCAAAATGAACATTATCCAACATCGCCTGGGAAACCTTTTTGGGCGAAAAGTATTCTTGACGAGCGTTAAGCGCCTCGCCATTTAGTATATGGATGACAGATATTAAAAAGAAATGAAGAAGCAAGGAAAACGAAAGAGAAGAGAGAAGAATAAACCCTAATTTCAAAGATAGCATAAAAAGAAAAACAAACCTATCACGCCTCCTTTTATAGAGCCAAAAAAGGAAGAGACTGCTCATAAGACGACATGCGAGATATGATGGTTGCACGAAATCCCAAATGCACGCAAAAATGAACAAATGAACGAGATATCAGAATACCAACCTCACCAAAAGCTGCTAACAGCATTAAATTCAATGGAATGATGAAATCGAAAGTCCAACCATCGTCGAGTTAGTGGCCATGTCAGCATACCCACTAAGGGGGGAGTAGCTTATGATACATAAAATAAGACTGTCATCACAGCCATACACGTGGTAGAGATCGTTCATCACGAAGATCAAATATCCCAAGACTAGGCCAATTCATAAAGCCCAAGAAGAGTGAATCCAGTCCTAAAAGCCCAAACAGAGCCCGTCAGAGTAATTCATAATCAGAGGCCCAAATCAAGGCCCAATAGAGTTCTCCCTTAAAAAGGAGAAATATTACAGAAAAAAAATTTCGTGGAGGGAGTTACGCCTCTGAGGATGTATCTTCATAAATAAGGAGACTTTTACAAAGAACGTCTCATCTCGTTGCTCCTCACATGTTTAAGTCACACAGAATTAATAACGACCATTATATAAGGTAAAGAGAACATTCGACAAAGACAATTTTAACTGAGCTATGTCTAGATTTAACCCCATCTCTAACTGAGAATGAGCCCTTTGCCCAAACAATTGGAAGAGGGCAACAAAGGTGGAATTGAGCTTTGGATCCATCTTCCAAGTAGTGAAAAAGTCGATGATGACCTTAATCACATCTTGTTTAACTATATCCCAGAAATGCTAAAAGAAAAAGATGTGGAAGCCGTCAGGATTTGGAGCCTTGTGATTGCCCATGGCAAAAATAGTATTCCAAATTTCTTCACTGGGAATAGATAGGAGAGAGACTCATTTTCTTCTGTGGTGATGGAAGGAGAGAAAAGAAAGATGAAATCAGGACAAGGTGTAGGATTAGATGTTTGAAGGATATCTTGGAAGCAATTGGTCAGAACCCGGGCAATGGTGTATTGATCAAAATGCCAAACGTTAGTGTTATCCTTGAGACAAAGGATGAGGTTTTTTTTCTTTGCATTAAGAACTTGGTATTTTTATCACCGTCTCTAACCCAGGATTGGCCAGATTTATTGTGCCAGAATTATTCATCTCTCAAGTACAATTTCAAAAAGCGGTCTTCCAGGGCGACAGTGGCATCTACAATTACTAGAGAACTATTTTTTTTATGAATTTAGTTTAGTACAATTAGTGGTTGAATTTAAAGCCCCCAATCAAACAACATTACTATAGTCACGGCTTTTATCAACAAAATTTTCATTGAAAAAAAGTACACTATTAGTTGGGAAAATTTTATCCCAACAAAAAATTTGTCCATGGATTCCTTAAATTATCATTGTACAATATTTTGCAACGAAATAAAAATAATTGCCAATAAACAAATTTGTTTCCAATAGTACAACAATTTCCAAACAAACAACATGAGTTAATGAACGTTATTGAGAAAAATATTTTCTTGGAAATGATTATTATTTTTTAATAAGAAAAGGTTGTTACCAATATGGTTATAAGTACCAACAAAATTGTATTTCCTTGTTGTAGAGATGTCATTAAAATAGATATTATTTCTAAATAAAATAAAATAGTTTCCAATAGTATACCAATTTCCAACAAAATAATAATTTCTCGTCATAAAATAATTAGTAAGCTTTAACCGAGAAATAGATTTTCATGAAAGTAATTACCAATTTTTACCAACGAAAATAATTTGTTACCAACAAGGTTATAATTACTAAGGAAATTTTATTTCCTTGCTACAGAGATTTCTTTAAAACAAATATGTTTTTAACAAAATAAAAAACGTTGCCAATAGTGTAACAATTTTCAACGAAATATTACTTTGTCGCTATAAATTAGTAAACGAGCTTTAATAAGAAAGAAAAAAACTAATTGAAAAATTATCAATCATTATCAACAAATCAAATCATCACTAATAATGTTATTATTATCTAGGAAAACATATTTCCTTACTAAATAGAGATGAATAAGTGTTATTCCGTTACCAAGGAAAGTGATTTGTTGTTAAAATTATTCTTCTTTAGCAACAAAATATTTCATCCCAGATGATGTCATAATTATCAAGGAACTAGTATTTTATGGCTAAAAAATATTTCGTTGTTAAATCAATTCGGCGGGGAATTAGATTTAGAATGATACCAGCTTCACGCCCAGTTTTTCTTCAGGCTAGAGAGATTGCATCCAAAGAGTTTCCACGCCAGAGAGCTCTCTCCATAGGAGATAGCAAAAATTGCAGCCCCTCCTTCCTTCTTCTTATACAGTTCTTCATTCCTTTTCAATTCCATCCTCTTTCCTAACAGGTTTCGACCTAAAAATTCTTGTCAAATAGGGATTCTATCTTTAACTAGGCTTCCATCTTTAGCGACTCGACCTTGAACTTGAAATTAGTTTTTTTTATCTCCTTAGCATACCATTAAAGTATCTGCCAAATAGCAAAATACATATCATGTAGCTAAGTCGAAAATTTTTATAAAAAATTTATAAAAAAAAAAAAAAAAAAAAAAAACTTGAATTAACCAAATAATCTAACAGTTACACTTAGAAAAGTGATGTTTGGAGTGCACTTTTATGCACTCATTAGAAGCGCAGGCCAACTTTGAACATGGCTTTGTGCAGACAGACATTCCCCTCCCTCGGCAAAGTTTGGGACTCACCTTTTGCAAAGAGCGACAACCTCAGATCATCAAGAATCTGAAACTGCCTGCGGAGATCGGCCAGATCCTCCTCCGACGTTACTGGCACCCTAAAGAAGTCAATACAAGCCTCAAGACGCTCATGTGAAAAATGAAATCGCACAGACATGAATGGACAAGATGAAGGTTTGCACTTGACTAGGCTGGAAAGTTTTACAACAGATAACAGAAAAAAAAAAAAAAAAAAAAAAAACGCTCTGAAAGGTGAGAAAATCAAATTCCTCCAAAGCAGACTTATATAGACTCGACGTGTGGGAGAAGTAATCAGCTAACCACACTGCATAAGCAATAACTGCAGTGCAAAAGTCAAAAGGCGTTGAAATATGTCATCATGGCATCGCACGGACCCCCACGCACAACAAGTTAGTGGCCATATACACAGCTCCACTAACTAGGGGGAGTAACTGATAAGCAAGAATTGTGTTTTCTCGAAACTTCGTCGAATTTTTTTTTTTTAAATTACGAAAAGAAAAATGGCGAAAGAAAAAATTACATTTTTTTCAAGCATATTTTTCAAAAATTATAGGTTTTCGTAAATTTCAGAGTTTTTTCATAAATTTTGTAAAAATACAAAAACCAATTACCAAAAATTACATTTTTTTTGTAAATTTCGAGGTTTTTCTAATTGTCATTTCTTCTAATTATTTATTAGATTTTGAAACCACCCCCATGATTTTCTAATTATCATTTCTTCTACTTATATATTGATTATGTAACCCCTAATTTTCTAATTATCATTTCTTCTACTTACATATTGATTTTTGAAAACACCCCCTAATTTTCTAATTATATATTGATTTCATGTTTGTTTCATTTCTTTGTATTTAGGCTTTATTTAATGTGTTTAATAGATTTATTTACTTTCATTTTTCCACATATTTCATATACCCTCAAAATTGATTATATATATTTCATATATCCTCGAAGTTTTACGTTTTTTCTTTACACACCGAAATATTTCTTAAAATCATAAGACTGAAATTAACTCGAAAAACTAAGTCACAATCTTTGTTGATGAGACATCTAACAATAGACCGATCATAGCCGAATATGTGGCATAGGTTGGCGATAATACAAAAAAGCCTAATCTGGTCTAATGCAGGCCCAAGTCAGACCCAGACTACATATTGTTCAGCCTGTGAGTCAGGCACCCAACCCAGATTACGCAAGCCTAATATGGCACGAATGTTGGAGTTTGGTCTAGGACAATAAGGCCTAAACACAGATCTCTGGGCTCTAACAAACCCAAAATCCATTTGCATAACTCTTGGTCCAATCAAATATTTGGTCCCAAACAGGGCCAAGTGCCAAAGGACTCAATTATGGACAGGTAAGATTCTAAGCGATATCTCCTCCCTTTATCACGCTCTCAACTATAGAATCAGTAAAGGAATTAAACACTCACTATATAAGGTGAACAAAACTGATAAGAAAGGTACACATGCAATCCTAATTTTATCAATCTATCTTCATCCTTGTTCAGTACCTGACTTTACCATCGGAGTGCCTTTGACCGCCACAATGGTGGTCTCTGGTTCACCGTTGTTGCAGGTCAAAAATCGACAGAAACGGATTTGAATACATCAACTTTCGATGACACTATTGTTTTCATTGTTCATTCTGATGAACTATGTAGCATGCGCTCCTGCATTCGTGATGTGTGATGATACATCAAAATGGATCGATTATCACGGCCATACACGTGGCATAAAGCCCCATCATGAGAATACAACGCCCGATCCATTGGGCCAGCTCATAAATCCCAAAAGGATTGAGGATAATCATAGAGGCCCAGAATATGCCCACCTCTAAGGAAGCGTAGGAAGGATCCGAGTTCAAGCCCAGATGAATCAAAGCTCGTCACACGTTCTCTCATTAAGAAAAAGAACGTTGTACCAAGAAAGAGCCGTAGTAGAGGGACCTACGCCTCCACGAACGCATCTCCATTAAGGAGGAGACTGTTACAGAAGCATCTCCTTCCGTTGTGCCTCACATGCTTAAGTCACGCAGAGGGATGCAACTTTAACTGAGTTTTGTCCAGATTTACTTCCTTCCTTCAACAGATTTACTTACTTAAGAATCAGATTTACTTACTTAAGCATCGGAGTGCCTTCAACAACCAAAAAGGTAGTCTTTGGCAATCTAACAGTGGTTTTACAGGTCAAACTCACAGAAAAACGATTTTTGGATGCATCAATATGCATTGCTCGTCTGGTACTTGCAAGTGCAGCATAAAATTTGGAAGCCTCGGAAATGTATTTGTTGCTGGTCTGAAATTTCAATGACTAAACAGAAAACTTTCAATGCACAATTTCATCAAGATTACAAGGAATAGAATTTAACTCCCACCATATGATGCTATGTAATGTAGGGGTTGATAATTAAATTCTAACAACGTCTGCAAAATTTTAGGAATTATAAAGCCGAAATTGGGCAAAGCAGGTATAGACTATATGACTTCTATTTGGCCATATCCATGCATTTGGTTCAACAACAACAACAAAGACCCAAATTATTTTGCGGGCGTTAAAGTCAATTTTATGTGAACATGTTTGTCAGCAACACAAGTTTTACAACATGTGAAAGTTGTGTTTGTAACTTTTATGTGAACATATTTTCAGCAATAAAAAGTTTTTACCACAACATGCCGCAGTTTTGTTAATATAGGTTGATACGACTCATTCCACCAACACTAAATATCACAATGTGGAGCTTCGGAGTCCATATTGTTCCAACTTGTTCTTCCAACGCTGAGGATGTTCATGATTCGTCAAGTATATAGAAGATAAAGATTATTGTAGCTGTTAATTTGATTATGTTTACACTTTTCAGTTTAACATATTGCTACAAACAATTAATTCCCTGAATGTCACCACGGTAAGACATTTAGCTTCTTTATTTGTTTTTATTGAGATGACCTGTTATCAAAATTCTATTAACCGCTATTTGCAAAACTTACGGTACGAATATTTGGGTTCGAACCGGAGGCCTTCAGTGTGTTAGACTGACGTGATAACCAACTACACCACGAAACCATTTCCTTGATAAGTTGATTTCTAGATTTTCTTTTATGAACTTATCAAGGAACACTATATGATAACAAAGTTGTCGTTCAAAATAAACAATAGAACAGTTCAAGTGTTGGATTTACTAACTCATCTTCAACAAGAAATTAAAAATTCAACCCGTTTACAAAGCATGTAAAAGAATGATGTCAGGCAGAATAGCGATTATTCTACAGGCTGGTAGCAACAAATAATTAACAAGGAAGAACACAAGAGAATAGCCCAAAACACAAGAGAAATAACTCTAATGTTCAGTCAAATTACTCAAATCAAAGGTATCTCTAAACTCAGCCCACAAGCCGGGCTTTATAGTTAAAACTCGTGATTATTAGAATTTTACCAAAATTAGCAAAACCCCAATAATCATGCTAAAACAAAATACGTAATAAAAGAAACATACTACCGAAAATTTGGCCCAAATTGGGTTCAGAATAACTTCCTAAACAATAATTGAAATATTACTATAAAGGGAAATAAACTACTAAATTTTTTTTTGAAAGGAAATAAACTAAAAAAATAATAATAATAATAAAATAAACTACTAAATATGTGGATTCAGAAGGGAAAACGGTGGAATTTGGCCTTGAAAAGATGTGCAACGTGTGTAGATCATTGACCATGACGTGCACGTTGAAAAGAGCTTTCCGAATTGGGGTCGTTTGCGCGATTCTGATACTCGTAGCCAAAGTTATGGCCAAAATACTAAAACGCACCCAAAATTGCCAAATTTGAAAAAGAATTATGATTTCCTGCCATCCTTGCATTGATCTGCTAATTCAAGATATTTTAGTGCTAATAACGTGTTATCTTACAACTCAGTATCATCTGACTGGGATCCTCCTGCATCAGTCGCCCCGGGTTGGAATGAACTCGTCCTCGAGTTCACAATAGCATCATCGAAATCTGCAAAACAAGGACTCAGGTGTTTTACATTAAAAACATCAGAAGTCCTCAAATGACTGGGGAGGCGCAGTCTGTAGGCATTATCATTGATCTTCTTCAAAATCTCACAGGGTCCAATCTTCCGCTCCTTAAGCTTATTATACTCTCCAACAGGAAAACGATCACGGGTTAATACTGCCCAAACAAAATCACCAACATCAAAAAGTACCTGACGACGGTGACTGTCGGCTTGAACCTTGTAGTTGGAATTACTCTCGTTAATAGCCAGCTTCACCTGCTCATGGATACCCCGAAGATGTTCCGCCATCGCATCTGCCTTGGGACTCAAACGACCCACATGTGGAATAGGGGCTAAGTCGAGCACCCCGAATGGATTCTGGCCATAGACAATCTCAAATGAGCTCATTCCTGTGGTTCTGTTCTTCGACGTATTATAGGAAAATTTTGCCTGAGGTAACGCCAAATCCCACTTTTTTGGTTTAGTGTCTGCCAAACTCCTCAAAAGGTTCCCCAAACTGCGGTTCACCACCTCGGTCTGTCCATCCGTCTAGGGGTGGTAGGCGCTGCTAAAATTCAAGTTCGTCCCCAGTTTCTCCCATAAACTCTGCCAGAAATGACTCATTAACTTGGTGTCACGATCTAAAGTAATGGATCGGGGAACACCATGTAAACGCACAATCTCCCTGAAATAAAGATGGGCGATCCGGGCAGCATCCATTGTTTTTCTGCAAGCTACAAAATGGGCCATCTTGGAAAACCTGTCAACCACAACCAAAATAGAATCTCAGGCCCGTTGGGTACGGGGTAAGCCCAACACAAAGTCCATACTGACATCAAACCAAGGGGCCTCAGGTGCAGGTAAAGGTGTGTACAGGCCCGCATTAGTGAGAACTCCTTTGGACCGCTGACACACATAACAACGCTCCACATAATGAGCCACATCACTAGTCAATTTGGTCCAATAATAGGAATAAGAGATCAAGGCCAACGTCTTCTCTCGCTCAAAGTGACCCTCATTATGAAGTTCACGAATAATCTGCTGCCTTAGTGAACAATCTGGACTGCACAACTGTAATCTACGAAATAGATAACCATTATGCAAAATAAAGTCATGTCGTTGACCATCAGTTGCCTCCTGAATTATCCTTCCGAAGGAAGGATCTACAGCATACATATCAGAGAAAGCCTCAAATCCTGCAACTCTAGTGCTCATGGTGGTGAGTAACGTACGACGGCTCAGTGCATCTGCGACACCGTTCAGACTCCCTGCTTGGTGCCTCAGCGCAAACGTGAACTTATGCAAGTACGCCACCCACTTGGCATGTCGTCGACTCAGCTTGTGTTGCCCATTGATGTACTTCAGGGCCTCGTGATCAGTGACAAGAATAAACTCCCTCTGTACTAGGTAGTGACACCAATGCTTCAGGGACTGAACTATGGCATAAAACTCCAGATCATAGGTGGAATAATTCGTTTTTGATCCTGATAGATTCTCACTAAAAAAAACTATTGGATGCCCTTCCTGACTCAGAACACCACCAATGCAAACCTCAGATGCATCACAATTTACCTCAAACACCTTTTCAAAATCAGGAAGTGCCAAAACTGGTGCTTCTGTCATCTTCTGCTCGACCAGTTGAAAATTGGCCTCCGCCTCATCGGACCACTGGAAATCACGTCCCTTGAGGCACTTTGTGATAGGAGCAATCAGAGTGTTGAAGTTTCTAATGAACCGACGGTAGAAGGACACCAATCCATGGAAACTTCTGACATCGTGTAAGGTCTTGGGTTTAGGCCACTCCAAGACCTCATCTATTTTCGACTGATCTGCATGAACACCATCAGTAGACACAACAAAACCAAGAAAAGTAACAGAAGTAGTGAAGAAATAACACTTCTTCTGATTGATGAACAGGCGCTCCGTCCTCAACTTATAAAAAACAGCACGAAGATGATCAAAATGTGACACCCATGTCGGACTATAAATGAGGATGTCGTCGAAGTAAACTACAATGAATTTCCCCATAAAAGGTCGTAAAACCTGATGCATAAATCTCGTAAGGCATGACCATCCACTCATACAACCCATGATGCGTCTTAAACGCTGTCTTCCACTCATCTCCAGTCCTTATTCTGATCTGGTGGTATCCGCTTTTAAGGCCAATTTTTTAGAAGACCTTAGATCCAAACAACTGGTCTAACATATCATCCAGGCGGGGAATTAGAAACATGTATTTCACTGTAATCATGTTGATTGCCCTGCTATCAAAACACATACGCCAAAAACCTTTTTTTTTTGCACTAGCAGAGCATGTACTGCACATGGGCTCATACTCTCACGAATGTAACCCCTCTCCAATAATTCTACCACCTGTTGCTGCAACTCTTTAGATTCCTTAGGACTGAGGCGATAAGCCAGCCAATTAGGCAAACTGGACCCCGGAACAAGGTCGATCTGATGTTGAATATCCCGCATAGGTGGCAGCCCAGGAGGAAGATCCTCTGGCATCAGGTCAGAAAACTCTGCAAGAAGTTGCTGCACCTCTGCTGGCAAATCTGAATTCACATTGGCTGCACTATTCCCACAATGTAACAAAGCATAGACCACATCTCCACAATCAATCTCAACTAAAAACCTGGACCTAGAAAGCAGGTTAGTATTATTGGCTACCAGGGTAGGAGTGGTTCCTTCCCGACGAGGTGCCAACACAATCTTTTTCCCTTTAATGCTAAGGGAATATGTATTTTTTCGCCCATCATGAATAAACTATGATCATACTGCCAATGTCTGCCTGACAATACATGACAAGCATCCATAGATACAACATCACACTAAGCATTATCAAAGTATTTCCTGCCAATCGAAAAAGACACTAGGCATCGCCTATCTACTGTTACCTCACTGCCTTTATTCAGCCATGATAATTTGTATGGCTTGAGATGACGATCTGTTTTCAACTGCAATTTCTGGACAGCCTTTTCAGACACGACGTTCTCACAATTGCCACTGTCAATGATCATCTTGCAGACTTTATCTGCAACTGTGCATGTCGTGTGGAAAATATTGGTTCTTAACCAATCATCCTTGGGAGTCAGTAGACTCTTTCGAACAACCAGAGTCTCATGGCCATCTCCATACAGCACATCGCCATTTTCATCAACGTCATACACAGGCTTTCCAAGTTCCTCAATTTCGTCTACCACGTCTTCCTCAATCAAAAAATTGTTGCCCTTCTGAATAGCAGGCTTCATGCACTCAGTCGCTTTATGTCTCTGTTCACCACATCTAAAACATTTAATAGTAGAGTTACTCTGCGGTGGTTGTTGGGTAGGACAAGATTCTTGAGGGCGAACTGGCCGACTGCTTTGATCACTTCTGATCATAGGCCTCCTGTTCTACTATTTTTCCACAGAAAATACACACTGGTAGGCTTCAGAAACTGTCCACAATGAGTGAAAGCGGAGGACATCCTGCAGGGGTTGCCGTAATCCCCCCAAATATCGTGCCACCATCTGCTCTTCCGTCTCAGATAAGTCATTACGGGCTACCAATTGATAGAACTCTTCCGTGTAATCATCAACTGATCTCTTGCCTTGCCTCAATGAATGAAGTCGTTGAAACAAAGTTGAGTGTAGCCGAAAGGAAGGAAGTGACCCTTCATCTTCTTCTTCATCTTTTCCCAATCAGTGATTTTGGCCTGGCCCTGCCTGTCGCGTGCTCGCTTCAACTACTCCCACCATGCAAATGTTCTGCCTTTGAGTTTGATAGCAACCAATTTCACTTTGACATGATCTAGAACTTCCTTATACTAAAAAATACGTTCTACTTCATTCAACCAATCCATGAAGCCTTCGGCCTGTAACATCCCAGAAAACTCGAGTAGCTCTACTTTGAAACCAAGATTTCCATGATGATCCTCCTGACCACGGCGCTTCTAGAATCAAGCATGATTGTGATATGGGTTTTCAAAACTGGAATCAGAATCGTGATCTTCTATCTCACGATTACCGAAATCATGCGCCGTTAGACGTTGGGTTAACTCTGCAACTTGCCTCTGTAAATCCTCAATCATCACATCCTGAACGCTACGATCACGGTGAAGGGCTTCCTTGTTCAGAACCTGCCCGCGACGACCACGACCACCAGCCATAGAAATTGATGAAATCTCATCCCAAGAAGATGTTGAAGCTCTAATACCAACTGACGCTGGGCAAAATAGCGATTATTCTGCAGGCTAATAGCAACAGATAATTGATAGGGAAGAACACAAGAGAATAGCCCAAAACACAAGAGAAGTAACTCTGATGTTCAGTCAAATTACTCAAATCAAAGGTATCTCTAAACTCAGCCCACAAGCCGGGCTTTATAGCTAAAACTCGTGATTATTAGAATTTTACCAAAATTAGCAAAACCCCAATAATCATGCTAAAACAAAATATGTAATAAAAGAAACATACTGTCAGAAATCTGGCCCAAATTGGGTTCAAAATCACTTTCTAAACAATAATTGAAATATTACTATAAAGGGAAATAAATAACTAAATTTGTGGATTCAGAAGGGAAAACGGTGGAATTTGGCCTTGAAAAGATGTGCAACGAGCATAGCTCCTTGACCAATATGTGCCCGTTGAAAAGAGCTTTCCGAATTGGGGTCGTTTGCGCGATTCTGATACTCGTAGCCAAAGTTATGGCCAAAATACTAAAACACACCCAAAATTGCCAAATTTGAAATAGAATTATGATTTTCAGCCATCCTTGCGCTGATCTGCTAATTCAAGATGTCTTAGTGCTAATAACGTGTTATCTATCTGACAGCTCAGCATCATCTGACTCGGATCCTCCTGCATCAAAGAAGGAAACTGCAAATGCCTAAGAGCATCATCAACACTCAAATATCTCCAACTCATCACGCTCACTTTCTCCAGCTTCATCATCTTCTTCTTGAATCCAAGTCCTAATTCTACATTTTCATCATCTATGACTGCGTATGTGGAGGGTGATGGAGGTGACTCGTGTATGGAGTTGACGAATTTGCGGATGTGGTGGTGGTGGTGGTGGTGGTGGTGGTGGTGGTGATGCTCAGACCGAATTTGCGCCAGGATGGATTAGCTTGGGACCACCAACTTAACCACTCCAAAGGAAACCATGAAACATCAAACTCATACTAAATTCTAACAAGAAACTGCTCCAAATAGATTTGGAGAATCTGTAGTGAAGCATCAAATAATCCAGAGTCTCGTCATTTTCATTACAAAACACACAAAGACTTCCTTTGGGGATTCCTTTCTTTCTTAACCTATCTTCATTTAAGATCCTCTCATGCAACACCGACCAACAAAAAATTTGATCCGAGGAAAATGACTCTTCACCCAAACCAGATTCTTGGAAGACATTTACTATCAACTTCAAATACGACTCATTTGAAACCCTTTTGAGTTTTTTTTTTTTTTTTTTTGATAAAAGCATATAGCAAATATATTAAGGAGTGCTATTACAATACATATGTCCAGCAGTAGTTGCCAAGTTATGTGCCTCAAAATTAAGGTCATGAAAGATAAATTTACAGGACCATGAACTATGATAATAGAGGAGATGTCTAATGCTGCAAATAATGGGTCGCCACATCCAACACATCTATCTTAGGCTCCTGACTTTCGTCTTGCATAATGGTCTGCAGTGTTCCAGAATCTCCTAGCAGAATTCTCGCCCTCCGTTATCAAGATTGAATTAATAAAAGTGTTGCCTCCGCAGCATATCACTCCACCATAGTGCTATCAAAAACTTTTCTTGGTATGGGACAGACTACCCAAGCAAGCACCATTTTGATATTGCTCACCACCAAAATACCAATAGCTCCCTGTTTCGAAGAGGCAAAAAAAAAAAAAAAAAAAAAAAAACTAGCATCATAAGTGACAATAATCATATCTGAATTCAAAGTATGTGGAATGGGTCGGAGTTGAAGGGACCTAGAGTTCAGTCTATGGTGTCTGGCTTCCTGTATTTGTGCCTGCATCAAGTTCATTATGGTTGTTTCTTCTTTAGGGAAACGGTCAAAAGTTGTAGTGGGATTAGCTTGATCAGTAGATCACGTCATAGAAACGTTGGCTAGGGCTCTTTCGAGGATGTTGTAGATCGAAGCAAGTGTTACCGGATCCATGGTGGTGTGAGTGACTGAGTGATGCAACAAGGCAGGGTTTGAAGTGAACCAATGAGTATGCCAGGAGGACCAAGTATTGCAAAAGGCGACCAAGAACAATTGCGCATGTGGAACTTAGTTTGATTGAAGATGATTTTGTTTCGTAGCTGCTAGAGGGTGTGAAGAGCTACCATGAATTGAGACAACATTTTTTCCTTAACCCCTGGATGGGATGAGGTTGTTTTCCACATTAAAAGAAAAAAAAATCAGTGGGGGGAGGATTTAGATATGCCTCAGGCCAATTGATAGGGATAGGGGAGAAGCACCAAAGACGAGTGATGACCGGGAATAAGAAGAAAAGGTGAGTGATTTCTTTAAATATTTAGTTTGCCGGGATGTATTAATTATTATTATTTTATTTTTTTTTATCCATATCTGTAGTTTTTTATAAGATGGTGCCTCCCCACAATACTCCCCTTAAAGATTGAAGTAAAGATTTTGAGATTATAAATATTTTCTATAAATGAGTAATCATGGAGCACAAAGAAATCACGATTGCTCCACATATTGATGTCACCTTATTTTGTGGGTTAATTATAAGAGTTGGGCTAGGCAAATAGGTTTAGTAAACATGTTTAGTAACCATGTTGATGTGGACATCCACGTCATTAACTACTGTGGATCTGAACAATTGCTGGAGAAAAACAGGGTTTGCAATAAGAAGAGAGAAACCCAAAGAAGAAGAAGAAGGAAGAAGATAGAGAGTTTGGTGAAGGATCGATCTTCTCCCTTAATTATCTAGAAATAAATAACATTTTTTTCACAAAAAACACCACCATCGCTTCCTCTATTTCTCTCTGCAGCTTCAATGAAGGATCGATCGTCGAGAACCCGCAACTACTTTGTTTGATCGTTTGTCTCGGATGAATCCCGACAATTTCCTCCTCCGACAGATGGTTTCGGTGGTGATTCCTTCTTCTTGCGGGTTGTTGTTTAGATTTCTCGACGATTTGATTCCCCAAAAGCTTTCCCTTTCTCTCTCTGGTGGTGCCACGTCTTCCTACATCCATTGATACACACTATTCTTCTTCGAGTGATCTACAAAGGGTATTTTTTGATTTGTTGATTGGTTTTGTACTGGTGGAGAAAAGCTTAGAAGAAGAAGATCTGGGGTTTTTTGGTTGTTTGGGTGATTATGTGACAAATGTTGAACAAATTTATCAAGCGAGGGCATCGAAAGGTACCCAAGTCGGATGCAAATGATGCAGCTTTTAGGTATGGGACGTCTGAGTATTTTGGATCGGTTTCGACGTCGAATGTGATTGTAAATCATGCTTCTAGGACCTCTATAGCTCCCTCTGTTGGAAATTCTCAGCAACAGGGGTCAAATCAGATCTTGGGGTTGACAGGGGTGGTGGAAACCCTACATTTGTCAATGATCGGGTTTAACGTAGTATGGTTAAAGAGACTTGACAATTTAATAGTTTTTCCCATTTTCGTTTTTGTTAAAATGCTGAGATGGATATACACCTCAACATGGCTACAAAACATGTTTATAAAACATGGTTTCTTAGCATTATTGTAATTATAAACTTGATGATAACTAAAAGTAGTTTTTGCCATAATAAGGAAATACCCACTTATCCCCTTTTTGTGTGTGAATGGTTTGCTCAATTTTGTGAAGATTTGTATTTAACACCCCTTCCGACAACAATGAATGTAAATACATGAAGTTAAAAAAAATACGCAGACAATGTCTGTGAGTTTTTCTCGTGCATGCAATTAAATCCTTAAGAAAATTAAATATTAATAAATAGATCTCTTCTTAAATGTATCAAATAATATCATGAGTTCCCAGAAAGAAAATATTAAGAAGACATAATTGTCAAAAAGATTTAACTTCCCACTTTAAGACATTAAAAAAAGGTTATCCTATTACCATCCATGCACAAAGTAGAAATTAGAACAAAAACCAAGCAGCACTATTCCATTTACTAGATTCCCAAAATAGACGGGTGGAATGGAATGACTGACCCAACTCTTTACTTGAGAGGCACTCAACTCATCTCTTTTGGCAATTTGCCTGGATGTATTAATTACTTATTTTAAGGCTTTTTTTTTTTAGTTTGCCCAATTAGTTTTTTAAGGCTCTTGGGCTTAAAGAAAGTTTCGCAAACGGCAAGAGCGTCACACCCAAAACTCTGGAGTTACACATGATTAAGGGGATTGATACGAAAAATTAAAAGGTTCAACCAAAAAACAATAAGATGCATAAGGAAGAATAACATACACAAAACCCCTCCTTTTTATAGGAATGGGCAACGAAGGGATCGCTCTTGGAGAACACACGAAATCTCAGAAGTCGCGCCAAAACGAACAGGCGAATGGAACAACGAAGAGAAAGCAGCAGTGACAGATGGCGAGGGCACTAACCAAGTCGTAATGCTGCAATTAAAAAGTGAAACCGTCACACAGTTAGTGGATACTTGAACATACCCACTAGCTAAGGGGGAGTAGCTGATGATATATCAAAATTGATCGATTATCACGACCGTACACATGACATAAAACCCCATCATGAAAATACAATGTCTGATCCATTGGGCCAGCTCATAAAGCCCAAAAGGATTGATGACAATCATAGAGGCCCGGAATAGGCCCACCTCTAAAGAAGAGTAGGCGGGATTCGAGTTCAGATCCAAGTCCGTCACACGTTCTCTCATTAAGAAGAAGAACGTTGCACCAAAAAATAGCCGTGGAGGAACCTACGCCTCCACGAACGCATCTCCATTAAGGAGGAGACTGTTACATAAGCATTCCCTTCCGTTGCGTCTCACATGCTTAAGTCACACAAAGAGTTAACTATGATCATTATAAAAGGTAAAGGGAACTTTCGACAAAGGAATGCAACTTTAACTGAGTTTTGTCCAGATTTACTTCCTTCTTTCAACAGATTTACTTACTTAAGCATCGGAGTGCATTCGGCCATAAAAAAAGGTGGTCTTTGACAGTCTAACAGTGATTTTGCATGCCAAACTCACAAGAAAACGATTTTTGAATGCATCATTTCTGGTTCTTGCAAGTGCAGCATAAAATTTGGAAGCCTCGGAAATGTATCTGTTGCTGGTCTGAAATTTCAATGACTAGACAGAAAACTTTTCAATGCACAAGTTCATCAAGATTACAATGAATAGAATTTAACTCCCACCATATGCACGTGGATGCTATGTAATTTAGGGGTTGATAATTAAATTCTAGCAATGTCTGCAAAATTTTAGGAATGATAAAGCCGAAATTGGGCAAAGCAGGCTAAGAGACTGTGACTTCTATTTAGCCATATCCATGCATTTGGTTCAACAACAACAACGAAGACCCAAATTATTTCGCAGAGGCAACCTGCGTTAATGTCAATTTTACGTGAACATGTTTGTCAGCAACACAAGTTTTACAACATGCGGAAGTTGTGTTTCTCACTTTTATGTGAACATGTTTTCAGCAATAGAAAGTTTTTACCACAACATGCCGAAGTTGTGTTAATACAGGTTGACATGACTCATTCCACCAACACTAAATATCACAATGTGGAGCTTCGGAATCCATATTGTTCCAACTTGTTCTTCCAACGCTGAGGATGTTCATGAATCATCAAGTATATAGAAGATGAAGGTTATTGCAATTGTTAATTTGATTATGTTTACCACGTACAACATTTCTGTTGGAAAATGTTGTAAAGAATTCAAATTAAAAGATAGGAACGAAGTTACCAAATGTTCTTGGGTTGAGTCGCGGATTAGGTCGCTCTCTTTAAGACGTTTCGCGGCTCTGCCCAAAATTGTGCAAGCAGTGTGTTAGCCCCGCCGTTCCCAGGATAAAACAACCCAGAATCTTCTCTATCTCGTTCAAACAATTGCACAGTTGATAAACGGAATACTATCCACCCTTAATATCTTGTTTGCCCGGAATCACCAATAAAGCATAAATTGCAAAACTAAAATTCACTTCTTTGCAAAACGAAATACTTTTGTTTGCAAGAAAACTGTGTTTTTCTGATCTCACAAACTATGATTTTTGTGTTGTATTTATAGTGAAAAGTGACATTCGTTGAAAAACGAAAACGCAGCTAGATACATTCGTAGAGAACGCAATTAATAAAAAAAACGTGGAAAACGTTGGCTTTAAGAAAGCATCCAGATACATGGACAAGAATCCGTCTGGATACGTAGTGTGGAAAACGTGGGAGAATACTGTAGCGCAACGTAAGGCGAACAGTCTCCCTTCTCTGATTCAAAATTATTTTCGTTTAAATAAATTTTCAGCAAAAAAAATGGGTTGCTTTCTAAACGACCCGACCCGCCCAGATGGACGGCGGCGGGGGGCGCGAGAGTCTATTTCTCCCTTCCTCACAAAAGTGTGGTACCCCCAAGGGGTCCAAATCCAAGTCCAAACAATCTCCTTATAAACTCTTCAACTATGAGTTGTATAGAAGATGTGGGACTAAAATTAGAGAGAGAGTTCCATAGATCAAAATAAGAGAGAGATCCAGGGTTCAAATCCAGGTACACACCCATTTTATTTTATTTAAAAAACCATATTTTCAACAATCCCCCACTTGGATTTTTAAAAACAATGTTCATCGAGCAATCTATAAAATATAAGATTGTGCATAAGCAAAAGTGTCTTTCGACTTGAACTCTTGCGTAGTGTTCATGCTTTAGATTATACTAGAGTAACTCGTAGTTTTGAACTCTATCTCTAACAGACATTACACGCACAACCTTACCAGGGTGAAGTCTAAAAAGCCCATGCCTTACGGCCATTCACGTATATCCCAGTATAATGAAGGCTCTAGGAATTTTGCCCACAAATTCCATAGGAAGCGGTCAAACTTCCACAATCACTTAAGTGAAGTCTAAAAAGCCCGTGCTTTACGGCCATGCACGTATATCCCAGTATAGTGAAGGCTCTAGGAATTTTGCCCACAAATTTCATAGGAAGCGGCCAAACTTCCACAATCACTTAAGTGAGTCTATCAAGAATACTCCTGTAGCTAGGTACTCCACTCCACTTAGAGTATAGACCTCATTAAGAGTTTTTAACTCATCCAACTATCACTTCAGGAATTCATGCTTTAATCTAGGAATGAGATTGCTATTTTGTCAGCATGATTCACATCATATCATTCACGACTTGTTATTACCCATTGAACCTATTTTTTGGGATCTCCAATCTATAGGTTGGGGTTACCGTCATAAATAACTCATCAATCTAAGGGCATTAGTCTCATTCCTTTCGAGGTTTTCAAAACCTTCTCTCTAGCTAATCCTTTCGTCAAAGGATCAGCCAAATTCGCATCAGTCCGTACATGATCCACTCTCACAGCACCAGTAGATAGAAACTCTCTAACTGTACTGTGCTTACGACGTATTTGTCGTCTCTTGCCGTTATAATAACAGTTCTGTATTTTTACAATAGCCGCGGTACTATCGCAATGGATCAAGACAGCTGGAATCGGTCTTTCCCATAAAGGGATCTCTGCTAGCAGGTTTCTCAGCCAACCTGCTTCTTCACTAGTCGTGGCTAGTGCTATCATCTCTGACTCCATCGTGGACTGTGCCAGTATGGTTTGTTTCTTCGATTTACAAGATACAGCTCCACCAGCTATACTGAAAATATAGCCACTGGTGGCTTTGGAGTCGTCTGAGAGGGAGTTCCAATCAGCATCACTATATCCTTCAAGGACAGCGGGAAACTTCTGATAATGTAATCCGAGGTTCTTAGTCCTCTTCAAGTACCTCATGACCCTTTCAATTGCATGCCAATGTTGTATACTAGGTCTACTGGTAAATCTGCATAGTAATCCCACGGCATAAGCTATGTCGGGTCTAGTGCAATCGGTAGCATATCTAAGACTACCAATGTTGCTCGCATACTCAGATTATCTAACACTGTTATCGGTGTTTTTGAACAACTTTACATTAGAATCATAAGGAGTACATGCAGGTTTACAATCAGAGTAATTATATTTATTTAGGATCTTTTCTATGTAGTGTGATTGATCCAAAGAAATTCCCTTTTCAGATCTAGAATCTTGATACCAAGGATTACACTTGCTTCTCCAAGGTCTTTCATATCAAAGTTCGCACACAATAAAGCTTTCACTTTATTTACGGCATGGATATTAGAACCAAAGATAAGCAAGTCATCCACATATAAACATATAATAGTGCAAATGCCATCTTCAGCTTTATAGTAAATGCATTTGTCACTTTCGTTCACTTTAAAGTCATGTGCGATAACAAGATTATCAAATTTTTCATGCCATTGTTTTGGAGCTTGTTTCAAACCATAAAGTGATTTATCAAGTTTGCAAACTTTATGTTCTTGCCCTGGAATAACAAAACCTTCAAGTTGGTCCATGTAAATTTCTTCTTCCAAATCACCATTAAGAAACGCAGTCTTAACGTCCATTTGGTGCAATACTAGATTATGTATTGCAGCAAGAGAAATTAACACTCGAATAGATGTAATCCTGATAACAGGAGAATATGTGTCAAAGAAGTCAACATTTTCTCTCTATCTATACCTTTTGGCTACGAGACGAGCCTTGAACTTATCAACATTTCCATCGGGTTTCAATTTCTTCTTAAATACCCATTTACATCCTATTGTTTTGCAACCTGGTGGCAAGTCAACTAAATGCCAGGTTCTATTAGACTCAAAAGAGTACATTTCATCATCAATAGCCTCTTCCCAAAAATTGGCATTTATAGAAGATGAGGCTTCTTGAAAACTAAGTGGATCCTCCTCGACTGAAAAGACATAGTAATCGGGGCCAAAGTTTTTAGAAGTTCGTTTCCGTTTACTTCTCCTAGGCTCAGATTATGTGGCTATATCGGTTTCATTAACCCTTATCACGGGCACGTTATTTGAGGATGTACCCCCACTATTCCTCGAAATAAAAGGAAATTTATCTTCATAGAAGTCAACATCATTTGATTCTATAATAACTTGATCTTTAAGATTATAGAATCTATAAGCTTTGTTGTTCATGGCATATCCTATGAATACACATTCATATGCCCTACTGGCAAACTTATTCCTTTTAGGATCAGGAATTCTAACATAAGCTAAACTACCCCAAGTTTTCAAATATGACAAGTTTGGTTGTCTATTTTTTAAAATCTCATAGGGAGAGGTTTTACTTTTCGATTTGGGGACTCTATTTAGCACATAACACACTGTCAAAATAATTTCTCCCCACTAGTGCGATGCAGCACCGGAGTTAAGCAGAATGGCAACTACTAACTCGATAAGAGTTCTATTTTTCCTTTCAGCTTTGCCATTCATCTCAGGAGAATATGGTGCAGTTGTTTCATGAATAATTCCTTGAGAATTATAGAACTCTATGAAAGTACTGATGTCATATTTTGTACCTCTATCACTCCTAAGTCTCTTAATCTTTCTATTATATTGATTTTCAACTTCAGTCAAAAATAATTTAAACATGTCAAACAGTCAAAGGCTTCACTCTTATTTTTCATTAAGTAGACGAAGGTATAATCGGAACAATCATCAATAAACGTAATAAATTTTTTTTCCATTTCTAGTCAAGATACCATCAAGTTCACATATATCTGAGTGTATCAAATCTAAGTTCAGATTCTCTAACAACAGATTTATGTGGTGTTTTGGTTATCTTAGCTTGACTACAATAGTTGCACTTTTCAAAATCATTTAAGGACAGTTTTGGAATTAGTCATAAGTTACTCATGTTTTTAATAATACGCTTATTAACATGACAGAGTCTAGCATGCCAAATATTAAAAGTACACAACATGTAAGCAAAACTAGAAATTTTATTAGCTTCAACATTTAACTTAAAGATTCCATCAGTAGCATACCCTTTCCCCACAAATACATTATTCTTTGTGATAGTATATAAATCAGCCCCTATTATTTGAGTAAACACAGCCTTGTTCAGAAGGTAACCAGAGACTAAGGGCTCGTTTGGTTACTCGATGGAATGGGAATGGGAATGAGAATGGTAATAGGAATGGTAATGGTAATGGGAATGAGAATGGTAATGGGAATGGTAATGGGAATATGTATGTTTGGTATACTTTTAAAATGGTAAGGTGGTAATGTAAAATTTATTTCCAAAAATACCCTCACTTAGTTAAAATGGGGGAGGGTGAGGAGGATAAAAATGGTCATTATTTAACTTTGACCATTACAATGGGAATGGTAATGGCCATTCATAGGGGGGGAGGTAGGAATGGCCATTACAACCAAATTTGTAATGGGAATGACCATTACGATGGTTTTATGTGATATCAAACGCAGGAATGCCTTTGACCCATTACATTGTAATGGTCAAAGCATTACATTACGACAGTCAATGGACTAACCAAACACGCCCTAAGTTTTTTCTCATCTCTGGAGTATGCAAGACATCCATCAGAATAACAGTCTTTCCAGAGGAAAACTTCAGTTCTACTGTTCCAGTTCCAGCAACTATAATGGAGTGGGAATCACCCAACAACACTTTCTTGTCCTCAGCTTCAGAATAGGACTTGAACATTTCTCGATCATAGCAGACATGTTGAGAAGCAACAGTGTCAACCCACCATCCCTCGGATCCACCAACAAAATTGATCTCAGAGATCATGGCAATAAGTTGGTCTTCGATTAGGTTCGCCTGAGGTGCAGGACGAGATCCGTTCCGGCAGTTCCTGGCCATATGCCCTGGCCTACCACAGGTGTAGCATAGGAACTGTGTTGATTCAGTCCTTGAGGGGTGTTTTTGTCCATTCTGATTTTGCGGAGGATTCTGATTCTTTTGGTTGCGGTTCTGGTTGTTGCGGTTCTGATGGTTACGATTTTTATTTTGACTCTGATTTTTCATAGTCTTTCCACTGGGTTTCAGAGCCACAGGAGTAGATTTCTTTGGGTTGGAAATAATCAGAACTTCATCTTTCTGATCTTGTTTTCTGGCTTCCTCCTCAATACGAAGTCGGGTAATCAAGCTTTCTAGGGAAAACTCTTTGGTTTTATGCCTAAGGACATTCTTAAAATCTTTCCAGCTACGGGGCAATTTGTCTATCACAACAGCTACTTGAAATTGCTCATCTAAAGTCATTCTCTCAGATATAATTTCATGAGCAATCTTTTGAAGCTCGTGTGATTGGGTTTCCACAGACTTATCATCAGTCATTTGAAATTTCAGATAACGGCTGACAGCATATTTCTTTGTGCCAGCCTCCTCAGTGTCATATTTTTTTCTAAGGGCTTCCCAAATATCCTTAGCAGTTTTTTCAGTACAATAATAATCATATAGATCACCAGAAAGACCATTCAAGATAAAAAATTTACACAAAAAATCATCTTCAATCCAACGGTCTAATTCTTTAGTTTGGGTTTCATCAGGTTTAGCAGGCAATCTAGGTTTTTCAATACTACAAACATATGCAACCTTTTGTCTTGTTAGGAAAAACAACATTTTTTGTCTCCATCTTTTAAAATGTTGGCCCTCAAAGCGAAATGGCTTGTTAAGGTCTTTTGCAGCAAGTTCGGTAAGTGTACGCGGACTAGGTCGCTCTCTTTAAGACGTTTCGCGGCTCTGCCCAAAATTGTGCAAGGAGTGTGTTAGCGCCGCCGTCCCCAGGATAAAACAGCCAAGAATCTTCTCTGTCTCGTTCAAACAATTGCACAGTTGATGAACGGAATACTATCCACCCTTAATATCTTGTTTGCTCGGAATCACCAATAAAGCATAAATTGCAAAACTAAAAATCACTTCTTTGCAAAACGAAATACTTTTGTTTGCAAGAAAACTGTGTGTTTTTCTGATCTCACAAACTATGATTTTTGTGTTGTATTTATAGTGAAAAGTGACATTCGTTGAAAAACGAAAACACAGCTAGATACATTCGTAGAGAACGCAATTAATAAAAAAAAACGTGGAAAACGTTGGCTTTAAGAAAGCATCCAGATACATGGACAAGAACCCGTCTGGATAAGTAGTGTGGAAAACGTGGGAGAATACTGTAGCGCAACGTAAGGCGAACAGTCTCCCTTCTCTGATTCAAAATTATTTTTGTTTAAATAAATTTTCAGCAAAAAGAATGGGTTGCTATCTCTCCCCTTTTTACAAAAGTGTGGCACCCCCAAGGGGTCCAAACCCAAATCCAAACAATCTCTTTATAAACTCTTCAACTATGAGTTGTATAGAAGATGTGGGACTAAAATTAGAGAGAAAGCTCCATAGATCAAAATAAGAGAGAGATTTAGGGTTCAAATTCAGGTACACACCCATTTTATTTTATTTAAAAAACCATATTTTCAACAATTTCAGTTCATCATATTGCTGCAAACAATGAATTCCCTGAATGTCACCACGGTAAGACATTTAGCTTCTTTATTTATTTTTATTGATATGACCTGGTATCAAAATTCTATTAACCACTATTTGCAAAACTTACACGACGAATATTTGTTTATTGGAATTGACATAGTTTCCATTGTTCATTGAAACTGAACAGCTTGCCTTAAAATTGTGGATTGTTCAACTAAAGTTCTGGAGGAGAACTTACAAGATCTAATTGTTGCGCTCATGATGACAAAAATAACTGATGGCCACATTTCGGATTTGAGTTACTGCATCAGAAACATAATTTTGTAGCCTTTGCATTGCAAGTATTATTTCTATGTCATCTTGTACAGGAAATGAGATTTGAAAACTTGGATTGTGAAATGCAGGAAAATAAATTTTGATAGAAAATAAAAAAATTAATAATTGGCTTCGCCCGGGTTCGAACCGGAGACCTTCAGTGTGTTAGACTGACGTGATAACCAACTACACCACGAAACCATTTGTCATGTCAGTTGATTTCTAGATTATCGTTTATGAACTTATCAAGGAACACTATATAATAACAAAGTTGTCGTTCAAAATAAACAATAGAACAGTTCAAGTGCTGGATTTACTAGCTAACTCATCTTCAACAAGAAATTAAAAGTTCAACCCGTTTACAAAGCATGTAAAAAAAGGAAATATTGCAAATACCTAAGAGCATCATCAACACTCAAATATCTCCAACTCATCACACTTTCTCCAGCTTCATCATCTTCTTCAAATATCTTCTTGGTAAATAAGTAGAGTTGGTGGTGGTCAGACTGAATTATGCAAGGGGAGTATGGGGTGCCATGGTGGTCGGTGGTGGTGGTGGTAGTAAGACAAATTTGTAAAAGATATAAAAGCAAGAAAACAACCCGAATCCGTAAACAAGGAAAAAATAAGGGATTGGCTGATGGGAAGAAAAAAAAGCTCGAAGGTCGGACCTTTGAAACCACAAGTACAATGCGATGAGAAAGAAGAAAAAATCGTGAAGAATAAAGTGTAATTTCATGGCTCAAATTTGTTCAAACAATTGGGAAAAAGAAAGGTAAGAATCAGCAGCATATTAATAGATGAAATCTATGAACCTAATCCCACTGGTAGTAGAAGTTGATGTCCTAGTCTTGATGGAGGGAAACAAGAGTTGTAATCCTGATTAACTTAGAAGATGATCACAGAGTCCTTACAAATAATTAGTTCTTCAATTAGGTAAACAAAATTAATTTCATGATTTACTAGAACTAATAGCATTTACTACAAATATGTGCATGATGTCCTGTGTGTGTAAAGTGTCGCACAACAGATGCACGGGTATGGTGCGTGGGCAGTTGACGCACAATATTTAGGCTTCGACTTATTGACACCACTATTTAAGTACACCACCACCCTCCTACTTTCTAAAAGATATCTCTATTGGACACCACCAATGTAAACCCATTCTCTCACCCTCCTCGCTTTTCTCTCTCAAGAACAACATTAATATGAAAAAAATAAATAAATGAAAAAAAATGTGGTGGTGCCCTTCCGCAAATATGATGGTCTCAAAAAGTCAGAGCCCAATATTTATCCAGTGTGTACGCAACGGATGTGTGATCTCTGTATTGTGTGTGCATAGCTGATGTTTGGTGTGTGCGCGACTTTTGTATGCTGTGTACCAATGGTGTGCGAAAGAATGTGGATGGCATACGGTCCAAAATTAATGTCTAAATGTTTTGCAATGTTACAGCCAAATGATTTATGTACGCCCATAGTCCCATACACATGAATATGGGTCTGTCGTATTTGCTTTGATTAATTGAACTAAAAATGTTTGAATGGTCTGAATTGATTGTCGCGAACTAAATCAGTAAGGAAATCATTCAGATTTATAACAATATATATATAGCGTATACCAACCAAATCAATAAATAAGAGGATTTTGCCTTCATTGAAGGTAAGCTACATGAAAGAAACCAGAGAAGGAAAGAAAGTTGACAGAGTGAGTGAGATGGTATTAATGGCTCACCTAAGATTGTTAATGAATTATTAGATCAAACCCTTAGAACACAAACACCCTAGTCAATACGCAAGTACTAAAGGCTCCATGTGCTTAACACCCAAACAAGATATGGCCCTGGGACCTCTCCCCAACCCAAACCCATTGCCATTGCCACTACTCACTCGCACTTTCACTTTCATGCAATACTTCTAACAGGGACTTACCATATAAACAAATTAATCTGACATCGAAAAAATACAAAATGTAGTTCATCGAACACACATCGAATTCCAGTTCAAAGAATAATCCCAGTAAAGAAGTAGAATCCCCTTTCACTTTTCCTTTCAAATTTTTATCTTTTCAAAGTGGCCTCAAGTCATTTTATCTTTATTCTTTCTGCACGCTTCAGCTATACTGCTATAAGTTCCCCAGCAAAAGCAACATGACCTATATACTTCCTTTTGCCAAACTATTCAAATTTAGCTCACTTTAATCAGGCAGATTTCACCAAACATGTTTATCAGAGATATCAAAACCAAATTAATTTCCCTACAATGATGTCGATTTTTCTATTTCCTTATTTTGCCTGCTTTGATTTTCCAAATAAGATGCCAACACAGATACTTAATAATTTGTCCCTGAATA
Organism: Berberis vulgaris; assembly: GCA_963556465.1. Classification (NCBI taxonomy): domain Eukaryota; kingdom Viridiplantae; phylum Streptophyta; class Magnoliopsida; order Ranunculales; family Berberidaceae; genus Berberis; species Berberis vulgaris. The sequence continues at coordinate 7,004,756 of OY747130.1, read as the reverse complement.
CATAGCTCTGCAGTTTGAAACTAAAACGCATTTTAAGAATAAAATGCACCTTTAATAAGGCTAAATATAAGGCAGTTACAAGTGCTCAATCAGTCAAATTCAAGTGCTTCTGTGATCAGTGACTATCAACAACCATCCCTGTAGGTTTAGTGTTTAAAATTTTAATTGAAAATTAGCAATGATTTACTTTCAACTCTTAATCTCTACTCCGCAGATGCTGACAAGTAACCAGATATGAACCAAATATGTTATTACCTCAAACAGATCCAATCACCATTACCAAACTCACTCACTCGTTCATCTAATAAGGGATCATTTGCCCAACAACACTGCACACAGCATCCCCTACGATTATAATACAAGGGAACACGGAACACTTCTAGGTTTCAAATTATATCAGGAATATCAGTCACGTATTAAAGATCAAAGTGGTCTAATGTCAATGTGACTACCAATTTATTGGTACCTAACGTGACTTTTTCCTAAGACAGCAACCACTCCAAAGCAAATCTTTAATGCTACCCAACCTTCAGATTCTCACCTACAAATTATTACAAGCACCAACATAAGAGGGTGAAATGGTGAATCAAACACGCATCAAGAGGAAAAATCATGACATGAAATGACAATAATGGCCTCATTGATATAATCAGCTTCTCCCCTAAGACTACCATTAATGACAAATCTAAGGGCAGAATCTCAGACTTTGAACATGCCTTGATCCAGAAGCAATGACTTACATAAAAGAGGACACACGATACAAAATTCACTTCAGTTGCCATGAGCCTAAAATTCAATTCAGTTCCAATGAGCCTGCAGTTTCATAAGCCTGCAGGCACAACAAAGAGAACGCCAAGAAAGGAAGACGATGCAGAACTCAGCTTCATCAAGAAAGAACTTGAAGCCTCCCTGGAGAGAAATCTTTCTCTAGAGAGGGAGAACGAGCAACTGAAGCAAGAAGTAGCCCATCTGAAAGCCAAAATTTCTTCTTTCAAAGCACAAACTTTAGAAAGAAAATCATCTCTTCGGAAGAAGCTATCAAATTCTATTGACATCAGTGATGCAGTTACCACACATTTCAGCAACATGAATACAACACAACAAAAACAGACGACACCGATCCATGTCGAAGAAGAAAGTCCATCACCAAAAAAGTCAGATTCTGGGGAACGGGTGGTGCAGGTAATGAATAAAGAGAAACTTTCAAGACTGCCAACACCACCTCCACTTCCTACTAATAACAGGGGAATGCAAGAGCAGTGGAATGTTAAAAAAGCGCCACCTCCACCTCCACCACCACCTCCGCCTCCTTCAAAGTCGGCAATCGGATCTGCCAACATAGTCAAACGGGTTCCAGGAGTTATGGAGTTCTATCGTTTGCTTACAAGGAAGGACTCAAAGACTGATACCAGAAATAGCATTATCGGGGTTCAATTAGCTGCAAATACCAGGAACATGATAGGAGAAATAGAGAACCGTTCAAGATATCTCATGGCTGTAAGTATCAAGTTCAACATCCTTGATTGTTTTGTTTGTTAGATTTAATGTGGCGTCTCTAACTATAGAATTATGAGCAGATCAAGTCAGATGTGGAAACACACGGGGACGTGATAAGGCACTTGACAAAGGAAGTGGAAAATGCGGCATACACAGATATCTCTGATGTGGAGGTATTCGTCAAATGGCTGGATAGGAAATTGTCATACTTGGTCGACGAAAGAGCTGTACTAAAGCATTTCCCCCAGTGGCCTGAGGGAAAAGCAGATGCGATGAGAGAAGCTTCTTTCAGCTACAGAGATCTGACTAACTTGGAAACTGAAATTTCTTCGTACACAGATAACCCCAAGGAGCCTGTTACCATCTCTCTTAAGAGGATCCAGGCCTTGCAAGACAGGTAAGAGTACGTTATAACTGGGACTCTTTGACACCTAGACATTATATGACATTCATCAATATACTATTATGCAGACTAGAACGAAGCGTTCACAATGTTGAGAAGACTCGGGACTCTTTGAGCAAGAAATACAGGGACTATCGAATCCCTTGGGAGTGGATGCTTGAGTCAGGCATGATTAGACAGGTAATAATTTCATTTACCGATTATTCGCATGAGAAAATGAGATAATATCTAAAACACACAACATTATTTTATTCACATGATCCCAAGCACCAAGACTAAGCAAATACAATTACAAAAAATGATATGTATTGTAATTCACACGCAATATTAGGAAGCCGGCTGATTCAGTGTAAATGTTCAGTTTACAAATTTTCAATCTCCTGCTATTTGCAACAAGTGTTTTAAGCATACCCCAAGGATGGAACAACATCACCCCTCCCCAAATTAGTGTGCCCACACTCACATTTTTCATTGGGATATGACAAATGGTTCAAACGTATCAAACTGCAGGTAGCTTTAACCATGATTGTAGGAGAAAAAGATACCATGCACATTAAACATAACACACCAGTCACCACATTTGATAATGGTATCACATCGATTAAAAAAAAAAGGAACCAGTAAAGACTAGGTAGCGTCCTTTGTATCTGTTCCTAGAAACCAAACTGACTCAACATTGACGTCCTTTACAAATCATACTAAACTAAGAAAAAATAAAAAAAAAATTAAATAAAACATGGGTGCCATGTTCCATAGTGACTCGGCAGGCACATGCTAGAATATCTCAACGCAATTCAGGAGGCAAGACTATTGAATCAAACAAGACATCAACATGGCAAAGTCGTCCCTTAAAATGTATCACTATGCTAATGCCTCGGAATGCAGCAGCCAATAACACATCTTACCCATGCACCCGCAAAACAAACACACATCTTTCATCAAAAGCACATGCAAATTCGAGTGCACTAGAGTGATCATAATGTATAACAAACACGGCAGCAAGCACAGCATCTCCCAGTATATAATTCTCTCAAGTCATTACATTGTTTCTCTATATGCAGTTGAAGATAAGCTCAATGTACCTAGCCAAGGAGTACATGACACGGATCACAAAAGAATTGCAATCCAAAGGGTGCTCACAAAAGGATGACCTCGTGCTTCAAGGAGCTCGATTTGCTTTTCGAGTTCATCAGGTAACTTGAGCTTGATATACAACCTCACAACCAAGTTCTTTCTATTTATCTAAAAATTTCCTGACTGAGGACTCCATTGCAGTTTGCGGGTGGCTTTGATTTAGAGGCTATGCAAGCATTTGAAGAACTAAGAAAGGTGGATATAACAAACTACGAACAGCAACATGGCAAAACACAAATTGGCTAGCACTCACTCGAAGACTTGAGCAGTCTACATAAGCTGTAAAGCCCAACAGTGAATCTATCAAAGCATGCTCATCCTGAATTTACAGGTGCACTGGTGATGTTTCTACTGAAGTACAATAATTTCTCAAGTGCAGCAGAAACCTTCACAGTAGATCACACAATCCAAATTTTGACTCAAAAGCCATGTTCAGAGAGCAAGCATGCAGTCAAGAATCTTAGAAAACCCAGCAGTTGATGCCAATCATACTTTGAGGCGCTTAGAACATGCTCGCTTGTAACAATAGTTTCATATACAAATCAGTGGAGGCGAAATAGAGCAGAAATAATAGCAAGTTTCTAAAAAACAATCTAAAGATCGACGAAATAGCAAAAACATTCTAGCTACTATCAGCAATTGTACTTCAAAATAACCTTTAGATATTATCTAAACTCTCAAGGATTCTAACACCCTCGCTCCTCCCAATACGTTTTAACCTCAGAATTCTAAAACCTTCTCCCAGCAAGTACATACTATCAAAGAATTTTAGAACCGTGGACCTCCTAACATGTTCAAGTAACTACAATACTTGCTCACAATCACAAAGAAAAACATCATTGCACTATAGGAAAATCACATTTTAACCTCTAGAGCAAACAAGCCATTTGCTAATGGTTATAGGACACTCATCAAATCATTCGAGAAAATTGAAACTACCAAGATGAGCAAACAAAAGACACTTTGTAGGGTTCAAAAATAAGGTAAGCATCGTGCATGTAGACACAAACCCAATCACCCTTCAACAACTGACAATGATATTGCAACTATGCCCACCAAAAAGTCATATTTGAGCAAACCAACATAAATAAAAACAGGCCATTTGCTAATGCTGAGGTGGTCACTCTCATTCCCACATCTACGAATTGAAAAAATTATTGACTGTTACTTGAAGTTGACATTTATTGAATTGTGCATAATATGAACAAACAGTGTATGAACAATAGAAGAACAGAAACACAATGATAGGGTAGTGACGTGAAACTTGTAGGCACTGTATAAACAATGCCGTTTGGAACCTTGAAGCACCAAACCCAAGTCCTCACTCAACAACTGACCAATACATTGCAACTATATGCCCATAAAAAACTCAACACATTTGAGCAACATTACCTATGATACATTATTTAACCAATAACAACCCCAGAACATGCTAATAATGAGAAGGTAACAATCATTCGACCACTCGTACATCTCTGACCAAATCCACTCTCACCAGTATCATCCACAGGATACCAATCCCACCCCACCCCCACCAACCCCAACTTCACAAAATCTAATCTAGCGAAAACACAAAGAAGAATCAAAGAACCACATTCAACATAAAATTCATAAAATTATTTATTACTAACAAATTTAAGCAACACCAAATTAAGCCTTTAAACCCTAAATTAGACAATTCCTAGACAATAATACAGCACACAACTTTATAAGAAAAACAACACATTTGCTCAACTAATATTATTCAATAGGCGTCGACACACAACACATAAGGTAATCAACAATGCACACACGTAACATAGAAATTTGAGGTTTAAAACTTGAAATCTCACAAACTAGAACAAAATACTTCTACTACATGATGTACCACTATACGATTGGATTGTCTTACTACAAAAACATAAACAAACAGAACATAATCAAAAAAACGAAAGACTCCGTTAAGCGAAGCAGACCTTCCTTCATTCCTTGAGAGCGCTCTCCAAAACATCTCTCTACTTAGACCTCTGCCTCATCTTTCGGCGCTTCCTCTTCAACCTCCTCATGCGCTTCTTCTTCCACTGCAAAAAACCAAGAAATGAATCAAACGCGATGTTAGAATCTACAAGAACCGATCAATCGAACATAGAGAGATATCGAAATGTGAAAGAAGAGATGAACGAACCTTAGCCCTCATAGTGAAGATGCAACGGGACCTTCTCGCTTCCTCCCTGCAAAACCCTAAAGCGATCGACCTCGATGAGAAGAAAGAAACGCAAGGGGGATAGCTATCTATTTATAGCGGGATTGGCTTTCTAAACCCTAGCTATCTTAGACGCGGGTCGGGTTGCGGGGCCGCAAAACTATCATGCGCGCATAGCCCAACAACTATGCTCAAGATAGTCCTGCGCAGCGAATGAGATTTTCCGAAATTTCGCAGATAATTTCGTTTTTTCTAATTCTGAAAAGAAAATTGATGAAATATAATTTTACTTTTTTTCGAGAATTTTTACGAAAATTTTGAGGTTTTTTTGTGAGTTTCGAGGGGGTTTTTTTGTAAATTTCGTTTTTTTCATAAAAATGCAAAAACCAATTACCAAAAATTACATTTTTGGAATTTTTTCGAAAAATTTCATAGTTTTTTCTTAAATTTTGAGGCTCTTTCTAATTAACATTTCTTTTTATTATTTATTGATTTTTTAAATCACCCCTAATTTTCTAATTATCATTTCTTCTACATTTATACTGATTTTTTTAAACCACTTCCTAATTATCTAATTATATATAAATTTCATGTTTCTTTCATTTTTTTGTATTTAGGCTTCAGTTAATATGCTTAATATATTTATTTACTTGCATCTTATTTTTTTCACATATTTCATATACTCTCGAAATCATTATATATTTCTTATATCCTCGAAATTTTTACTTTTTTTTTACACATCGAATTATTTCTCAAAATATTTCATAAAATCAAGAGACCGAAATTAATTCAAAAAACGAAATCACGATCATTGGTCCTATGCGTATAGGTTTTATTTTTTAAGACACCATGAATGTGTCAAAATATAAGTCCTTCAGAGGATTACAAGTCAAACACATCCTCCACAACATTTCCCTCATATCCATAAAGATAGATTGCTCCGATCGGTTGAGCCCTTCAAAAATCTTCATATTTCTATCTTTCCAAACAATACAACATGAGTACGTGGGGAACCCTACGCCACAATCACTTCACGCGCCAGGATGGATTAGCTTGGGACCACCAACTTAACCACTCCAAAAGGGAACCATAAAACATCAAACTCATACCAAATTCTAACGAGAAACTGCTCCAAATAGATTTGGAGAATCTGTAGTGAAACATCAAGTAATCCAGAGTCTCGTCATTCTCATTACAAAGCACACAAAGACTTTATTTGAGGATTCTTCTCTTTCTTAACCTATCTTCAGTCAAGATCCTCTCATGCAACACCGACCAACAAAAAAATTGATTCGAGGAAAATGACTTTTCACCCAAACTAGATTCTTGAAGGACATGACACATTGGAGGACATTCATTCTCAACTTCAAATACGACTCATTTGACACCCTTTTTTTTACATAAAAGCATATAGCAAATATATTAAGGAGTGCAATTATAATACATATGTCCAGCAGTAGTTGCCAAGTTATGTGCCTTAAAATTAAGGTCATGAGAAATAAATTTACAAGACCATGAACTATGATAATAGAGGAGATGTCTAATGCTGCAGATAATGGGTCGCCACATCCAACACATTTGTCTTAGGCTCTGGACTTTCCTCTTGCATAATGGTCTGCAGTGTTCCAGAATCTCCTAGCAGAAATCTCGCCCCTCGTTATCGAGCTTGAATTAATAAAAGTGTTGCCTCTACAGCATAGCACTCAGCCATAGTGCTATCAAAAATTTTCCTTGGTATGGAACAGACTACCCGAGCAAGCACTATTTCGATAGTGTTCACCACCAAAATACCAATAGCTCCCTGTTTCGAAGAGGCAAAAAATAGATTAATTAATTAATTAAAAAAACTGGCATCATAAGTGACAACAATCATATTTGAGTTCAAAGTATGTGGAATGGGTCAGAGTTGAGGGGATCTAGAGTTCAGTCTGTGGTGTCTGACTTCCTGTATTTGTATCTGAATCAAGTTCATTATGGTTGTTTATTCTTTAGGGAAAAAGCCAAAAGTTGTAGTGGGATCAGCTTGATCAGTAGATCGCGTCGTAGAAACATTGGCTGGGGCTCTTTCGAGGATGTTGTAGATCGAAGCAAGTGTTACTGGATCCATGGTGGTGTAAGTGATTGAGTGATGCAGCAAGGCAAGGCTTGAAGTGAACAAATGAGTATACCAGGAGGACCAAGTATTGCAAAAGGCGGCAAAGAACAGTTGAATGTGGAACTTAGTTTTATTGAAGATGATTTTGTTCCGCAGCTACTAGATGGTGTGAAAAGCTACCATGAATTGAGACAATGTTTTTTCCTTAGCCCCTGGATGAGATGAGGGTGTTTTCCACATGAAAAGAAAGATTTTTTCAGTGGTGGGAGGATTTAGATATGCCTCAGGCCAGTTGATAGGGATAGGGGAGAAATGCCAAAGACGAGTGATGACTGGCATAAGAAGAAAAGGTGAGTGATTTCCTCCATGTGATTCTAGCAAAAGACGCAACCAATAAGCATGTGAAGCCTAGTCAAGTTTGACATCGTGGGGAGAATACTTTGGCTAATTTTCCAGAAGAGCGAAAGGGCACTAGCGAGGGTTTTAACTTCAAAGGGCACTAGCGGGGGTTTTTAACTTTCTAGATTTCTCTGTACAATTTTGCTCGAAGTTGCAAATCGGGACAGTTAAAGGAGGAAGTCTCTAATTTCTCCAAAGTATAGGTTTTGGTGGCACTTTTTACTGAAAATAACCATTTTTATCAGATAAACTAAATGAGTTTGTCTGGTTGAAGGGTATATCTAATGGTAACATCAAGTATATCTTGTGCCACTGGACCCATAAAGATGGACAAAATGAGGTTGGTGTTCCACTGTGGGACCTAGCCCAATGGATTGAGCCAGAAATTTGAGATGGTACTAGGGGTATCTGTGGTGGTAGGACCCAAAATACAGCCAGGACAAGTCCCGGTTTGACCCAACAATCCCATCGGAGCTCAATGTGTTGCCCCTAATAAAACTTGCCAGATAACATATTGTTGCATTTTGGAGAAGGCGGTGAGGTTGTCTCTCTAGGTGAAAGAAGCCAATTTGGAGATTTGAAGAGTTGAAAGATGTTATTATTGTTGAAATAGATAGCCCTGAGCTGCAGAGCACATGGGCTAAGGGGTGAGGAAATTGTTTGTCATATGTTTTTTGCCATTAAGGCAAGATTTTTCTCCCTGGAAGAGGAGATGTTAAGGCCTCCCGAACGATAAGGAAAAGTGATGCGCTCCCAAGTGCAAAAATGTTTTGCTTTACTTTCCACCACTTCATTCTACCATAAATTCATAGCAAGATTATCCAGTTTGGTGGTGATGGAACAAGGTAGAAGGAAAACTTGCATAATGTAAATCGGATCGAATTGAGAACGACTTTGATCATAACCGTTCTCCCAGCCTGAGAGAGAACTTTGGATCTCCAACTGGATAACTTAGCGTTGGCTTTATTTATCAGGAATTGGAAATTCGAAGCTTTCTTTTTTGGATAGAAGAAGATGATAGCCCAAATATTTGCCCTTGGGATTGTATAGCTTGAATCCCAGGATTTTGTTTATCATTTTGGCATGTGTTTGGGTGCACATTCGAGCTGTAAAAGACCGACGTTTTTTCATAGTTGATTGTTTGACTCGTAGACAACAGTAATGGGAGAAAATATTTTTAACAGAATGTGCTTATCCCAAAGTAGCCCGACAAAAAAAACATGATATAGTCGACATACAGCAGGTGACTGATAGAAGAAGTAGACCCTCAGTTTCATTCTTGGTAAGAATTCGAGAGATAGCTTCCGCTATTAAGATAAAGAGATAAGGGGAAAAAGGGTCCCCTTGTCTGATTCCCCTGGTGGGAGTGATCCTTGTGAGAGGGGGGAGCCATTAAGGACCTGAATAGAGGATGATGATATACATTGGTCTATCATTTGAATCCATTCTCTAGCAAAGCCCAATTGTTGAAAATTTTGGAGCAAGAAAGGCCACTCAACCCTATTATAGGCTTTGGTCAAATCAATTTTAATGGCCATCCAGCTTTGCTTCTTTTTTTTGCAATGTTTCATTTGAAAAAATGTTTAATGAGCAATACTAACATTGTCCGCTATAGTGCGAACCTTGAGAAAGACACATTGATTGGGGGATATGATGTTGTCCAACAGAGGTTTCAGACTATTTGCCAAGATTTTAGATATGATCTTGTAAATGAAATTGCGAAGCTCGATAGGTAAAAATTTGTCGAGAGTAATAGGATTTGAGATTTTAGGGATCATAGCAACAAACAGTTCATTGAGCTCGGGATCCAGGTTCCTAGTGGTGAAAAAGTTTGTCACAACCTCAATCACATTAAGTTTTACAATATCCTAGTAGTGTTGAAAGAAGAAAGCGTGGAAGTCTTTTGGGGCTGAGGCTTTGTGACTGCCCATACTGAATAGCGAATTCCTAATTTCCTCTTCATTGGGAATGGTGAGGAGTGAGACGTTATCCTCTGCGGTGATGGAGGGGGGAAATGGATAGAATATTCAGGCAAGGAATTGGATTTGACGTTTGAAAAATGTCTTGGAAGTATTAAGAACCTGACCAATAGAGTTCTGGTTCAAGAGCGAAAGGTTTGATGCATCCTTTAGGCGAAGGATGAGATTTTTTCCCCCTACGCATGAGGGAAGCCAAATGAAAATTTTTGTATTCTCTAAGCCAAGAATAACCAAATTTGTTACGCCAGAACATTTCCTCTCGTAAATATAATTTCAAGAGGCAGTCTTCCAATATAGCAGTGGTTGTAGCATTTACCAAAGAATGAATGCTATTATGGAGTTTGTCAAGGGTTAAAAGGTTTCTGAAATATTTTGTTGAATGTTTCGAAAGTCCTTTTGTTCCATCTAGTGAGATATAGGCTTAGCCTTTTGGTTTTGAGATGGAAATTGTAGGGGAAACGATGGGTACGGTGTCTCATGAGTTGGTGACAAGTTGCCGGCATTTGGGATCCCTAGTCCACATGTGAAAAAACTTCAACGGTTTGGGGCCCGTAGTGACATTGGATACCAGTTGAAAACGATGGTTATATGATCAGAGATAGACGTGTGTATGGTTCGGTCATTAGCCGAAGGAAAATAATTCATTCAATCAGTAGAGACTAAGATACGATCAAGTTTGGCATTGATACCAGAAGTGTCTTATCTTTTGTTGTTCCAAGTGAATTGAGACCCATTAAGCAGAAAGTCCAAGAGGTGGTGAGTAGCAATGAAATTTCGAAGATGCTTAAGATTTGAACAAATAGGCTTTTTACCCCCAGTTTGTCCTCAGGGAGTAAAAGGGAATTAAGGTCTCCTATAATTAGACCCGACAAGGTTTGGAGCTCATAGATTTGGAACAAAGTGGTCCAGAACGGGAGTCAAAGTGAGATTTGGTTCCCCGTAAACAAACATAGCCAACCAAATATAAGGAACTAAATAATTTTCAGTAGTGCAGTTGAAATAATATTTACTGGAAGAAATAATAGTGAGATGAATACATTCTTTCCGTAATAAAGCAAGACTGCCTGATAATCCATTAGTTGGCACTGAGACTCCATGTCTGAACCAAGTCTTCGGCGTATGTGTTCCATTTTAGAAGAGGTAGTTTTGATCTCGGAAAGAAAGATGATGTCAGGGTTGGACTGTTGGGATAGGACCTTTATATTTTGGAACGCGTGGGGAGCCCCGATGCCCCTTACATTTCAGGAGAAAATCATGTAATCTTGAGCGACCCTTTATCAGCGGTTGCCTGTACCTTAGTAAAAGTAGTGGGTGTTATGGAGAAGTAAATGGATGAGTCATCAAAAGCAGACTGGTAAGTTCCAGTGGTAGCAGTCCTAAGAGATGGACTTCCGTAGCTACAAAAGTGGGCAACCCCCTGTGAGCTGGTTGGATTAACAATGGAGCAGCTTGAGTTTTTTTGCCTCACTAGCCCGAACTGAAAACCTCCCTTTCCCTATTGTTGACAATCTGTCACCATGTGAAAGGTCCATTTTCTTATTTCCTAGTTGAGTTGAATATGTCTTTCAGATAATGTTCACTGTTCATTTTCTGTGTTCTTCTTGGATGGAAGAATCAGATTAGGAGGGTTCATTTGTTTCATTGCCAGAGTTGTTCTATTTCGAGCCACAAACATTTGTTCCTCATGTGTCATGAGTTTTGATTCATTGTAATTGAACTGCTTCATTGTTGAGGACATGCCTTCCTGAGTGAACATGTGTTTAGACACAGACAAAGTTTCTACTGCATTGAGATCAGGTGTGTTAGTCTCCTGGATTCTGAGTAGGGTATCAATATTTTATGGCATGCTTTGAGACTTGGCCTCTTCTTCACTGAAGGCCAACCAGTTGGGTTGTGATGTTTGTTGAGAACTCTGAGGAAGGTTATAAGCTGGTGGTGGGATGGATTGTGTCACTGGAAGAGTAGATGTAAGGTTGATGAGATGTGGAGAGGGGTGAATAGTATGGATGAAACCCTTCATGTTCATTGATTCGAGGAGGTTCAAGTACGTTTGGAGAGGTGGTTCATGTTGTGATAGTGGTGGTGTTAGTATGGGGGAGAGAGTGGAGATTGGGTGAGGGTTGTTAGGTTTCATGGAAGGTAGACTCTCTGTATGAAATTATGGAAGGTAGACTCTCTGTATGAAATTGGTTGAATTGGTTAAGAGTTGAAAATTGAAACAGGTTTGAAGATGGCGGAGAAGTGAGGGGCGAATTGGGGAAGGAGGTTATGGTTGTACTTAACAGTTTATAGGTTGCTGAAATCATTGGGGATGACATTACTAACGATGTTAAAACGGTGGAGAGCTTGACCATTGACAGATGAGGAAACAACTCTTTGTTCCTCATTGACAGATGTGTCGATGCTTGAGAAACGTGGAAGCCTCAAGGTTGTTGGGGGTATTGGAGTAAAGAGGGGCAAGAGGTTTTACTTTGGTTCATTAAGTGTGAATGAAGATGAAGGTTGGAAAGCTTTCAGTTGTGGTGGATGGGTGAGTTGGGGCGAGTGGGAGAAATAGGACATTGAATTGAGTGGGTGAATCGGTGCTGAGTTGAATGGGAGTTCTCGTGAGGAGCTGTGTGAGATTGCCAACGCATGAGTCACTGGCAGGTCTTAGCTCGAGTCATTTCGCTCCAAATCCATTGGAGCTCCGGTGCCTTTGCTCATTGGTGAAGTTGATTTTGATCCAACGACAGTTATGTTCAGCCTAAAAGTAGTGGATTCCTTAGATTTGATTTTCTATTGGAATGGAGGGACCGTGGTTCTCCTCGACATTGGCAGTGGCGAGGTCGTGTATCTATTTTGTAGTCTCTGGTTGGTGTGAGCAAGTGAAAATGGGATGAGAGTATAATGATCAGAACTAGAATTACCGAGTCATGGTTGTGTCCCCATTTTGTTGTCAGAATGTACTTCGATTCTAAAGTCTTTGGTGAAAGGAAAGGAGAGACCACTTCGACCAAGTTCACATGAGACTGCCTGGAGAGAGCTGGAAGCATCTGTGTAGAGTGGGCATGCCGATCAAAACATGTGGCCAACCAAACCACAACAAAAACAAAAAGTTGGAGTGTCCTCATAACAGAACCTGAGGACATAAACTCGCCCATTTTCAATTCCAAATGTTGTTGTCATGGTGCAAGGGAGAGGCTTCAACGTGTCTAGTCATACTTTGAAGCGAATGAATGGCACGACTACATCTTCCAGTGATGTAATATCAATTTCCATTAGTTCTCCAATACATGTTGCCAACCTCTGTAAATCTTCTAATGGAAGTTTTGCAGTTGGGAACTCATGAAAACTCACCTAACATGGCACCAAAACGAATATGATATTAAGATACTATTCTTTCCAGGGTTTGATTGATACAAGCCAGCCAAAAAGAGTCCAAGGGCCAGAGTTGATGACTTTTCCATATCTCCTGGATTGGTGAATTGATCAGATAATATGAATTTGTTTTGTCATGTTTACAGTTCAGTAGTTCCACATGAAAGGGATGGGTTGGTTCCCATTGGCTAGCCATGCGTTGAGCGAAAACTTTCGTTGCGGAGGCTCTGGAAGTGATAATACTTCGCTGCTGCTCGAAGCTCTCAACTGTCACTATCGACCTCTATTCTTATGTTAAATGAGGGAGCATGTAGGGTGAGATTGTTTGCTAATTGAAGTTCCAGATTATGGATTAAACTTTCATTAGCATTGTGAGGAGCTTGACTGTGAGAAGGAAGGTGTAGGTAGGTAGTAGAGACTGGTTCAATATTCTGAGTATTGTGGAATAATTGGAGTGGATTGAAGGAAATGGGAGTGAAGGGAGGTGGAGTGGGATGCTCGATGGGATTTGCTGTTAGGATTGATTGAGGTGAGAAGTTTATGTCTAGGAGATCCATGACAAGGGCTTGATAGCAGTGGTGGGCTTGGAAAATCTGTGTGATTGTGTGGGATTGAGGAGAATGGTTTGTGGTGCTATGTTGTATGTAGGTGGTGAAATAACAATGTAGTAAATATGAAGAGATTTGGTTAATGGTGGTACGAGAAAAGGATGTTGGGGTGGATTGATTATCCATAATGATGAGATTTGTTGATTTGATGGTCATTGATGGGATTCCGATGTCTATTAATGGAAAAAATGACTGAGAAGAGGGTGGTCGTCGGCTAATTAAAATGAAACAACAATGAACGATGAGAGGATGGAGAAGCGCACTTCGCTCGAGACTTGCACAAGCCACAAAGAAAACACACATTAAGCAAGCTAAGGAGTATTAGTGATCGATGTTGGAGTCCAGAAAGAGAGGATGAGAGGATAAAATCAAAAGGCTAGGAAAATGGATTGGTTGGTGATTGATAAAAAAAAGAAAGCTAGTTGAAAATGAAAGAAGTGTTTGGAGAAAGAGTTGAATTTGCTGGTAATTGAAACTCAGAATTGACACGATTGTTGCTTGGTTGGACGGAACAAGACCCTTTTGAGTTTGAGGTTCATGAACTCTTCGTTTAAAATATTCTAATAGCATCTCTACCCATGGGATGGAAAACAAAATATTTGGCTTTCCAACCCAAGGTACATATTCTCCCATGGGGTTCAAATGCATTTTTTTTTTTGCAAGAATTTGCATAGCATGGATAAGTCCACACGCTAAAATAATTCACTTTTATCTCCCTCAATTTGGATGGCGCCCCCAATTCAAATTGGGAAAAAATGAGGTACTTTCCCCATACAAAGGTACTATCCACTTTGAATGTCGGTCAAAAAATTTAGAGTGGAGAGAGATAATGATGGCTTCGAACGACCCATCTTTTCAACACATTCCTCTTATTTCCTTTTTCTATTTTTAGTTTGACTCAAACATATCATCTGGCATGAGTGTCATCCGATGCTTTATATCTCACCATTAATGTAAACCTTCAACTGTTGCCAGAAGATTAATGAAAATTGTAAATTTGGGGGTAAAAGGCTTATGTTATTGCAATTGCTTTCCATACATAGGTGAGATGTTCTAACCACTTTAAACTTATTTTATTTGAAGTCATATTGGTTGATTGTCGTTGGGAGTCTCCTCCAATATATGCATTGATTTTTTTATTAAGAAATTAATAAATAACTTATCATAAGACAAGCGTAGTGTTGAACAAAAAATGAACAAACCGAATAAAACACCCAAACCAGCCAATTTGGTTTGGTTTTATCAGTTCGATTTTCAGTTTAATTGAATTTAATTTCGGTTCGGTTTCTTTACACATTTTGTTCAATTTGAATTTATGCCAAACCAAATTGAACCACAAACAACCACGGTCAAATTTTAGGGATATGCATTATTTGATTCAATCAATTTGACTTCCAAATCGAACCAAACCAATTTTTTTGGTATGCAACTCCTTACAATTGAATAGACATCTTTGTTAACCAATGTGCTTATTTAGTTTAGGTTGTACTTGTAGCTAATGGTATCACAAGTCCACAGTTCGAATAATACCAAAGACATTTAATGGTGTTGGGATCCGATAAAAATCTTGTTCGCATTAAGAAAAAGAAGAAGAAGAAGAAGGAAACATCATAAATGTTTCAAGTATTTTGTGCAAAAAAATAAAGAAGAAAATAGTGGTAGACATTAGGAAGAAGAAAAAAGGCCCATGCAGCGACTAAATGACACCATCGCTTCTGATGAATGGCACCACCATCCCAATTTTTTTTAGATCTGCTGAAGGACACTACCCATCCTACCCCACCACCACCTCACCTTGCCATCGCCGATCGATAGTGGCGTGGTGGTGCTTGATGGAGAAAAGAGAGACAAGAAGAGGAGGAAAAAGAAGAAGTGAGGGGAGAGGTGGTGGCCAGGTGAGGTCGACGATAGAGGGGAGGTGGTGGTGCTTAATGGAGAAGAGAGATAGAAGAAGAGGAAGATAGATGAAAATAAGAGAATGAGAAAAAGAAGATGTGAGAGGAGAGGTGGCGGCCCGATGTGGCTGGCGGTGGAGGGGAAATGTGGCGGTGGTACTTGATAGAGAAGAGAGAACAAAAATATTGGTAGTTTTTTTTGTTTATATTGTTGGTTTCCTTCAGAAGGTGGCGGTGTTATTCATTCAGAAAGGAGTTGGCATCCTTTAGAAAGTAGGCAATGGTGGTGCACTTCAGCAGAATTAGAAGCGTCATTTAGGCAATGGTGGTGCCCATTTTGTCATGTTCTCTACACGTAAAGGAGTTGTGTGAGGTGTTTGTTCACTGATATATCTCTCAGTCGCTCGTCTCGTTCATTCTCTCTATCCACCCACACACAAGCATTTTGTGGTGGACACCAAAACTCTCTCCACTCTCCATAAAATATAAACCCTTACCCAGATAACATCAATCTCTTCAGCGAACAACACGAAATGGGAACAGGTGCTTCGAGGATCACGGACAGCACTCATGGTGGAAGTGGAGAGGACATAGAAGACCACGCAGGTGGACAGCTCTACGTGTCGTTGAAAATGGAGAATTACAAGCTCAAAGACGACCTTATCCCTCATGTTTACGGTTCTGTTCCTCTCGTTGGTTCTTGGGACCCTTCGAAAGCTGTACAGTCTCTCAAACCTCATCAGTTCTTGATTTCTTGACATCTTTGTTGTGGTTTAGTTTCTAATTCTGGATTCTTTGTATTATTGATAGCTTTCGATGGAGCGCGAATGCACTTCTATGTGGGAACTAAGCTTCGTAGTTCCTTCGAATCACGGTAAAAGATTACTACGACTCTCAAAACTTCATAATTCGGTTTATGTTCAATGTGACTGTAATGTGATTGTTTGGTTTCAGAAACTCTGGATTTCAAATTTCTGTTGAAGCCAAAGTATGGTAATTCTCCTTGCATTATTGAGGAGGGTACGAACAGAGTCCTTATTAGGGGGACATTGCAAGGAGAGGCAAGACCGGCTTTGTTTAGGCTCGTTAGCGATGAGCTGGTTGAGTACTGTGTGTTTATTAAAGCTGATAGGGTGTCTCCTTTTGATCTTGCGGCCAGTTGGAGAGCTTATCAGGAGAATTTCCAGCCCTCAACTGTTCGTGGGATTCCTGATGTTAGTATAAATGCAGCGCCTGAGTCGGGTATTGAGGTATGGTTTAATTGATATTTTCAAGAATTTTGGTTCTTTTCATCTATCTAGTTGCACGAATTGATTCGGTTCATTAATTGTGTTGTCTCTACATTGCCTTGGTTTAGTGTATGGTCTTGTATTCAGAGCTTCACAGTGATGAACATTTGACTGCTTCCATCACACACATGTGACACTCACATACCATGCAAGTGTTAATATTTCTGATTGTAACGTTGCCATCCTACATAACCTTCAATTTGCCACAACTAAACGAATAATTTGGTTTCTCAAATGAAGTTTTGGGACTTAAAGGAATGGCCAAACCCGAAAAAGTATGAAGTATAATGGAGGAATGCTTAGGCTCCATGTGCATGTGCTTAAAGAAGCTTCTTTTTTCGTTCGGTATGTCATATCTGCCAATGTTAGACATTGGTACCTTCTTTAAATTATATAATTAAAATTACTTTTAATTAAAGATTTAAAGTTATCTTTTATTCATTATTTTTCTTCTTCTTTGGATTAATGACCTTTAAGAATTTGAGTTTTCACTTGTTTAAGATCAATAATGAACATTGGGTGATAGTACGACCCGATAAGAGAACTGTTCAAGTTTTGTCTTTCTTCTCCCATGTGTCTTTTTTATGCATTTCGCCACCATTTCTCCTATACTTTGATCAAGTTATGTCTTTATAGCTCTTAAGATGCGAAATTTCAGTCATTGCCAAAAACCATTATTATTTAACAGGATAACGTAAGTCCTCTTATATATTTTGATCTTAACAATGTAAACTGATTCTTATTTTGCCATAGAATGGCTCCTCGGCAAGTTTGGAACACGACCTAGAACGTTATGTTGTTCCAGCTCCCTCAACTGCTGCAAATTCAGGTGTGGTTTATGCAGCTAGCTTGACAGAGACTCCAAGATCAATAACACACGGAGGCACTTATTCCTACGGTGAGTCTTCAAATAGTGCTGCTGGTGTTTCTGGCGATCGACCTATACATAGAAAGGTTGGTGACCCTTGATCTCAATTTTGTAATGTAGCTTTTCTTATAAAAAGTCTTGAGAAATACTTTTGTATTTTTAGAAACTCCAAAACACAGTTATCATTTTTGTCAGTCCTTATGCAGTGGCATTAGGTTCGTATTAGCTTAAACTTAGACTTCTACTTCACTTTGAACACAAAATTCCATATGAAACTTCCAGGTAATTGCCTAAGTATTCTGATAATGAGTTGCACAGAGTGTCAAACAATTTTTTTTCAATGGCAAATATGGGTTTAATGAACCCTTATGCAATAAAATGCCTTTGGCAGGTTCTGAACCCTAAACTTGTGATACCATCCATCACAATTCTTACCAGCTAAGCTTTTAGCCGTTGACGTGAAGTAATGAATTTGATATAGTTGGTAATATCAAGATCATCTTAATCTGTGATACTTCAGTGCTTGTACGCAAGCAGATCTCAGCTTGATGAATGCGTTAACTCTAAACACATGTCCATGACTCCATGTTAACACGAATCACTTATCGTACCATTCCTGAATTTTGAATTCAATTTTGTTTGCTAGCTATGAAGTTTTACTTGCTGCATCCTCGTTGTTAAAACTTTTATTCTCCTTATTTTCTGGATCTGATTATGGTGGCTCTTTATGTAGGAAATAGAAATAATAATTCCAGATCTGTCAAAGACTTTTCCAAGTTCTGGCATGGTTGAATCCAAATCAGTAGGGACCTTTTCACCATTTCAAAAGCAAGATAGTCACAGGGGTCCCTTTGTGGATAGAGGTGTAGGATCTCCTAGACTTGTGAAATCGACTAGTGGAACCTCCATTGATAGCGATCGTAAACTGGGCTCTGAAACTAAGGTTGCTTTTCGCCTAATCCCCCTGAGCGCACACTAATCTTTTTACTCCCTTGCTAATTGCTAGTATTTTGAACCCGCTTCTTATACTTTTACCTCTTCTACTAATTGTTAGAATGCCATGCCGGAAGCTGCTGGGGCTGTTGCAGCAGCGGCTGTAGCAGATCAGATGCTTGGACCAAAGGAGGATAGGCATTTGGCTATTGTTCTGGTATGCATAAATTTTTTATTTATAGTATAACTAGTCATAGTTATTTATTTGTTTAAGTTTTACTTCAGTTGAGTTGAAATATCATGAAATCAGAATGTAAGAGTGCAGACCCTCCCTAATTAGACACCAAAAACCAGAGATTTATCAACTAACCACCTGTTCAAAGACATGTCTCTTGATATGCACTTAGGGGATTGGTTTCTTTTTATTATCATTTTGTTTCCTATATATGTCAGGAGTACTTCAGAGAAATTTTGTAATTAACTGAATTGGGGGCATTTTTGGAAGTTAAAAGTGTGTGTTGAAGACACTGCAGTGTTCATTAGGCCTCTGGCCTTTATAAATAGTAGTTGTCCTTTCTGTAGGTTGGCTTACCTGCGCGAGGCAAGACTTTTACTGCTGCTAAACTTACAAGATATCTCCGCTGGCTGGGTCATGATACTAAGCACTTCAATGTTGGAAAGGTATTTATATTTATTCTTTCACCAAATGATGCTTTGTTCACACCCATGAATCGAAATTTACTAACAGAATATCTTACTGCAAATCTGTAACAGTATCGCCGCCTTAAGCATGGAATAAATCAGGTATGCTCAAATATTTCCATAACATCTTTGACATACTTTAACATCCATGTTGTAAATGTTCTACCATACTGATCATGATCACCACAAAGGAGGTTAGATTTTTTTGAGCCAGTGGAGTTGGGTCTTCCTGATTGATAATTTAACTTTTTTTCCATTGAGGATCTCTACGATTCAAAAGGAGGTTATTGTGTGGCTGACTCTAAAGTTTGCAAATGTTGTTCTTGTTTCAGTATAACTGTAAAAGTAGTTCATCTTGTGTCAGCTTAGATTTGTGAGAGTTGTGACTAATATGCTTTGATACAGTCTGCTGATTTTTTTCGAGCTGACAATCCTGAAGGCATGGAGGCACGCGATCAGGTAACCATCTATCTCGGTATCCTCTTAAAAAAATTCTTTTTTAGGGGGTTTCATGCTCATTACTTAATACTCTTTCATGAAAAGCAAAATTTTGATTGGCTGGTAACTTAAGCAATCATCAGTGTAAAAGGGGCACGGTCAGACATTTTTTTCAATGATATCTTAGTTAATCAGTATTGGCTCTTTATGAATGCGGCCCTTAGCTATTTACATACCTTTCCTTCTTTGCACAAAGTGTCATTATCTCACATGCCACTAGGTAGCAGCCCTTGCAATGGAAGATATGATAGCCTGGATGCAAGAAGGTGGCGGTCAGGTAAGATATTCATATTTTAGCTAGTTTTAGTTGCAGCTTTCCTTTTTTTCCCCTCAAAAATTTTCTTATGGCTGTCCTTTCATCATAGGTTGGAATATTTGATGCCACAAACAGCACCAGAAAGCGAAGGAATATGCTTATGCAAATAGCTGAAGGAAAATGCAAGGTAGCATGCTAAACTCAACTGCCACCCCCCATTTCCCCTTCTTTTACTTTTTAATATTTAGGCTATTAAAATGAAGATTCTTTTAATTGATAATTGTCATTGTTTGATTTGGAGTCTGTTCCATAAATTATGTTCAGTTATTCATTAGGTTTGGAGCACATGTTTCTTAATTTAGACGCACCAGTAATTCCTTCATCTCAACATGTCCTTTTTGGTCTTCCCTAGCTCCTTTGGAACCTTCAAGGCTTCAATCAGTGTGTTCCTTTTCATCTGAGTTCCACAACAATGTCACGCATTTTGGTTTTGAGGCTGTGAAAAGAAAAGATCCATCATCAACTTTCTTTATCTGGTCTATCTCAGGATTTCCGTAAAAGTATTGGATTCTTAGTTGATATATGTTCTATGTTTTCTGTGCAGATCATCTTTTTGGAAACACTATGCAATGATGAACACATCATTGAAAGAAATATACGTCTTAAAATTCAACAAAGTCCTGATTATGCAGAACAGTGAGTACTTATTGTAGCTTGTGCACATTTGACGCAAGTTGTTTTCATCTTGATGTACAGCTGTAAAAGCATATTTTTTCTTGTTGCAGGTCAGATTATGAAGCCGGACTTGAAGATTTCAAAACCCGACTGGCCAATTATGAGAAGGTCATTTCATGAAACTTTCGAAGATTTCCCTTGTGAGGATTTGTTTCCATTTTATTTATTAAGACAATTCGTTCTTCTTTAACAGGTTTATGAGCCAGTGGAAGAAGGCTCTTACATCAAAATGATTGACATGGCTAGAGGGAAAGGTGGGCAGATACAAGTAAGTTTGGCTATGTTCTTTCTCTTTTTCTTTTTCTTTTTCTTTTTTTCCTGGTATTTTTCATGTGTATAATGCATGTTCTATCTTTGTGCTACGTTCTTCCCATGAAAGTTCTGCCTGAAGTATCCCTATGTTTGAAGTGGTTGTTCAAGTTATCTGAGGAAAATACTCTGGTAGCATATTACCCTGAATTATGTATTGATAAATCTTTCAATTGTTCTCTAATCCAAATAGTACTGTGTACCATTAATGTGTAGATAATCTTTAGTACAAGTCCATTGTGAAATTTATAGGAAGTCAAAGTTATAACTCCTAAAAAAAGATGTAGGAGTTGTAGTACCTGAGAATCCGTTAACTAGAAGGCTATTACTTATTAGAAACTTACATATTGATTGTTTCATTTACTTATATTTTACTTGCATCACATGTTGATTATAACGGTAATAGTTGACTAATCACTTATGAATTATATGCTGGTCCCCCTAAATGGTGAGCTCCCTTGCTAGTATCCTTTGTAGGGCTTGTAAACCCAAGCATTCAACTGAGCAGTGGATTTATCAAGCATATATTAAAAGAAATAGCTGATGGTGGACTATTGGAATTTCAGAGGCACTGATAGGTTTATGCCAGTGAAGTGCGTAAATAATGGCAATCAAGTCTTCAACAATGACTCATATTCAGTCATATACTGTCTATTTCTTAAAGTAAAAACATGCTATATACTTGCCAGAATTATCTAATTGGTCTTTCTATCTAATTGGTCTTGATTCAGGTCAACAACATCAGTGGTTATCTTCCAGGAAGGATTGTATTTTTCTTGGTATGGTACAATACAGCATTCGTTTAAGTTTCTCACATTTTGAAAATTAAATCCTTCTGTTTATAATTTGAATTGCGACTAGAAGAAGTCAAGGACATTCAGATCGTCCAATGTGATTTGCTCTATCAAATTCCCACCAAACAAGTCAACAGAACAAATCATTCTGGATATTAAAAATTACTATTTGGGTATGGGGGTGTACCTGAGGAACATTGTAAGGTAAACTCTTATAGTGGAATGTGGAGTAGGAAGTGGCCAGTGAACACCTCTCTCTTCAATTCACTTTTTTTTGCGTTTTTAATAGAATGTACACTCCTGTTTCAGTTAAAATTCAAAATAAAATAAAATTCTTTGGAACTTAACATGCTAAATCATTATGAATTGGATGGTCTCTGTAGATATGGCAAACTAGGTAAGTGACCGTATTATATAATTGACTATTTGGGGAATATTTCTTTCCAACTATATAGAGAAGACTCTTAATGGTATTTTTGGTTGTATGGATCTCACTCCATGGAGCGTATGGGAATGAAAGAGGAGTGGATAGGAGTTACATTCCATGGAATGAGATTCCATGCAACAAACATAATCTAAAGGCCTTGATTAATGGTGGCTGGTTGTTTGCTTAAAGTTGTAATATTAATGTTGAAAATGAATATCTGCTTAATTTTGGATTTTAAAATTTCATAAGGGGCCATCAAAGATTAAGATAGCAGTTGAAGTTGTCATTTCTTTTCCCCATTTTTTCTGTATTGTGTATTGGTTTTTAATAAATTTTACATGTTATTTCTTGAAAACTTTGTCTTAATCACAGAATGACTGCCTGCATTTCAGGTGAATACACATCTAACACCACGCCCAATATTGCTTACTAGGCATGGAGAGAGTCGAGATAATGTTAGAGGCAGAATTGGGGGCGATACAGCATTAAGGTTCGCCTTCTAAAACATATCATAATTCAATCCTCAAGTTGTAGCCGTGTTTCGACATATCGAAATTTCTGAACAAGATTGATTTTTCTGTCTTGCCTACTACTAAAATTTCAAGGTATCCTTGAAGAGTCTTTATGTACTGTGATGGATGACAATAACTAACGGTATTTGTAGAAACCCTTTAATCGGTCGGATACTCAATATGTTACATTAGTTACTGGTTACATAAAGGATTAACTCTGTAGTTTTATGTTATACTTCTCCAAATAGAGCATATCAAGCAGACGAAGTAGTGTTTGCACAACCAAGCAAAATAGTCAAGAAGCAGCAAACATGGAGATCACTTCCAACATAACTTTTCTATGCACCATGCTTCCTGGAATTTGACAGAGCCACTACCAAAAGTTTGTTATCAGAGTTGGCTATAAGGAAACTGTGCATTTGTCAAACCTTTGATTTTTGGCTCTCCAAAAAGCTCTTCATTTTAACTCTTTTCTCCTATACTTCTATTCTTCTTCTGATGAAAGTCATTATGCCTTTTTGTGTATAGCTTTTACAAATTTAGTTTTGTTCATCTCCTATGCCAAGGCTATCTTATCGTGACCCTTTCGACCATTTGAACAGTGAATCTGGCGAACTTTATGCAAAGAAACTTTCCAACTTTGTGGAAAAGCGACTAAAATCTGAAAGGACTGCTTCTGTAAGTTCCTAATATAGTGTTATTTATCAATATTTTCTGTTCCGTTTTATGCTTGTTACCTCTACCTTGATTTTCTGCTTAGCCAGTTACCGGTCACCTTTGATTTTACATTTGGAATTTGATTACTGTAGACAATAGATGAAAATCAGTTTTCTTCTATTATTTGAAGCAAACTTTTAAGATGCAATTTATTGCATTCTTTTTATGAATATCAGAAAATACACAATTCTTTTCATACTACTCTCTTTTCTTTGGTTCTGGTTTCTTGTTTTAAAGCTTTTGCATCTTACGGTGCATATACCATTCATGATGCTGCAAATTTGTAATTTATGCTATACTTGGTTTGTATATAATTATAATACAAGGTGTACAGAGTATATGGGTTTGGTCTGTCTTGCAACACCTGCACTTTTTATTATTTCGTTAAATTCACCTGCTCCTTGGCTTATAAATGATTTTTCTTAAATTGGCACTTCATTACAAGAAGATTAGCTATATTTTCACATATTCAAGATTTATCTTCCTGTGAGCGTGGTATGTATTAAGTCGCGTATTCATGCTGAATTTGTTGACCTGGTGCATGTTTCTCTTTTGCTTACCATGGTCTAGATTTGGACCAGTACACTGCAGCGGACAATTTTGACTGCAAGTCCAATTGTAGGGTTTCCAAAGGTGAGTAAATAAGTACATACAAGTATGATTTTTCATTTGACATCCGTAACATATAACATTTGGTGGATGCGATGGTAAGCTTACAAGGTTAATGCCATTGTTAATACTTTTGATAGATACAATGGCGTGCACTTGACGAGATAAATGTTGGAGTTTGTGATGGAATGTCATATGAAGAAATAAAGAAAAACATGCCCGAGGAATCTGAGTACGTTGATAAACTTATTTCTGAACATGCTTTTAAGTGTTCTGCTTATTTTGTCAAATCAATGTCTAATATCTTGTAACAATTTACTTAATTGTTTCAGTGCTTCCATATTATGACTCAATTTTGATCCAACCTATGTCCATTTTTTTCCTTTGAAATTAAAGCTACTACTTTGCGTGGATCATATGTGCACACGGGTATCATCATACAAAAAAGAGTCAAGTTGGTGCAGCAATACAACAAAATGATATTAACATGTGTTGGAGTTGATCCGCGAAGAACAAACAATAACTTATTTATGTGGACCATGTGTTTTCTGCAGGAGTATCAGATGTGTTTTCAACTCCCTTGCCTTTATATTATGTCATTGCTGTTCTTTACCACTTAGGTTTTTATATTTTTTATTATTTATAATCCCAATATCACAAGGGTACTGAATGAAAAAAAAAAACATTCGAGTTTTTGCATGTTTATTGGTAGATGAATGAAAACTAAGACTGTTCTTACTTTTTCTACTACATTACAGATACTTAAAAGTCTCACTATATCATAGAAGAAACTACAGTCATAGGGTGGATATACATAAAAGTTGATGTAATTTAACAGCAAATTAAATTTCTGTAGTTAAGATTTTAAGATTTAACTAGGTTTACTTGAAGAGCTTACCACCAAGAATGTGGTTAGCAGCCTGGGGTTAGTTTCAAGAAACTATTCTATGCTATCTTAAGGTGAAATACAATGTGTACTTGTGTAGTACCCAGAGTACCTCCAACAGGAAATAGAAAAAAACTTGAATGGAATTGACGTGTATTCATAAAGATGTCACAGATATTAGCATATCAGTGTTGCAATCAGTTGTCAACCCCTAAAGTTTTCTTATTTAAGTTGCACTTTTTTTTGTAAATTTTATTGCATTTGGTGCAAGATAAAAAAGCACCCTATCTGCAGTATTGGTTCTTAGTTTCCTCATGTCTAGTCTAGCTTCTTTGGAAGCAGCATCAGAGTCAAAAGAAATAAGGATTGTTAGTAGTTTAATGTGAGAGCGAGCGGTGGTGGTGGTTTGATAATAATGGAGAAGATAGAGGTGGCTTGGCAAGAAGAAAAATGAAGGGAAAAGGGGGTGAAGGTGGTCGTTCAATGGGTGAGGACTAGGTATTTGAGTTTGAGGAGGGAGTTTGTTTGAGAACCTTTTCTTCCCCAAGGAGGTTCTACCCTGTGGAAACACACACTAATGAAATTTCAGCTTTATCGGAGAGAAAATTGTCTAATGTTTTCTTGAAAATCTGCAGGGTTCTAG
This sequence comes from Berberis vulgaris, assembly GCA_963556465.1. Classification (NCBI taxonomy): domain Eukaryota; kingdom Viridiplantae; phylum Streptophyta; class Magnoliopsida; order Ranunculales; family Berberidaceae; genus Berberis; species Berberis vulgaris. The sequence continues at coordinate 6,979,026 of OY747130.1, read as the reverse complement.
GATTTTGTCTCACCTAGCTGACTTTATGACTGAATAAAAGAAACCTATTACCTCAGACTTTCTTTGAAAATTTTATTTTTATTTGGGATGCTTTTCTGCTGAATAGCTAGCTTCTAATTGCAGATCACGTATGAAGGACAAGTTGAGATATCGTTATCCTCGCGGGGAATCTTATCTTGATGTCATCCAAAGGTATGTATCTGATAGACTTTAAGATTATAAGAGAAGTCTCTTTTAAGTCTTGGAAATTTTCGTCTATTTTATTGACTTGTATAACTTATCTTTCAATGTCAATGCAGGTTAGAGCCAGTAATTATTGAACTTGAAAGACAGCGTGCGCCTGTTGTTGTGATCTCTCACCAGGTATAAACTCATTGCCTAAAGTCCGTATTTTGGTCAGTTTATGTGCTGATTTTAACTACTGCTGCATTCGTAATGTATGCAGGCGGTATTAAGAGCGTTGTATGCATATTTTGCAGACAGGCCTTTAAATGAAATCCCACACATTGAGGTAAATTCCCGAGATTGTCCTTTTCTCTCTTTTTTGGAGGCAAAATTGTTGAATTTGTTGATCACTTAGAGCCAGGAAATTAGTTCCACATGGAAGATCTGATGACTGGTCATAGGTATGACTTCCACTTGCCGAAGTCATCCATGCAAAAGAATTAAAGTAAGAGTCTACATCACAAAACTCGGGTCTTGATGAATTCCAAAGGAAACCTCTGTACTAGTGTACCAGTTTCACAAACTTAGTTATTAAAAAATTCAAGTGAAACTCCGTCAGTGGGAGGGGAATCAACAAACTCAGGTCTCGACAAATTTGATTGGAAACTCTGGTGCTTGGCACCAAAACTGCATAAACAAGATCTCAGTAACTTTTTCTTGGTTTGTTGTCCAATTTCACGCATTTCATTAGGCATTAGAGCATACACCATAGGAACTTGGAACTTCAACACGGTTATTACTTGTTTTCAGATGCCTCTTCATACCATAATTGAGATACAGATGGGAGTTACTGGCGTCCAAGAGAAAAGATACAAACTCATGGACTGAAGTCGTCATTGAAATCCTTCAGAGGTGTAGGTGACACTCAAATCCAGCCAATTTATTTAACCTTTCCATTCATTGACATAAATGTACAATGAGAGAAAATGCATCAATCAGATGTTTGTATCTGTAATTGTCAATAATTCATAAAATGACATAATATACTGATTCTGTCAAAGTAATAAAAATACTTTTTCCAAAATGCTCCCAATTTTGTTTTCTTAGTCAAGTGTTATGTTGTATTCTTTCTAGATATCAAGCTGTATAAAATTTGTAACGTCTAATTCTTTGAACTTCCTATGCTGTAAGTTCCATTCTATGCTTGGACAGTGATAATTAATGTGATTTTTCCCGAAACTTTGATTTTTCCCAAATATTTCAGTAACGGAAGACTCCTAAACTTTACCACGTATCATATGAGTACTCTTTTGTGCATAAACATTTTGTCTTTCTTACTATATACTAGGGTGTGGACATGCTCCACGTGGGCGTATATTCAATAATAAGTAATTTTAAGAGTTCTGACTCAAGGGGTTATGGGTAATTTCGGAATGATAAAGTAGAAAGGCTTGAGAGTGGTTTTGGAATTCCACAAATGTGTTGCGACACATACACACCCATGAACAATATTTCCCGTTCTAATGAGCCCATACTCATAGGGTACGTGTGAGCGCATATTTCGCGTGCCAATATTCAGTTATCTTTTCTCTTTTAATGCCCCTCGTATATTAAAGTAAATATTTATAAGTTTGTGAAATTATAAACCCAAATTTCGTTTTGATTTTTTCGTCTAAAAAATTAGCTACTTAATTTACACTCATAAATGTGAGTTGTTGAAATTGTTAAAAAAAAAAAAAACACACCAGAATTTGGGCTTAGGGTTAAGGTTGATAATTGAATTTTTAACTTATGTTAGTCCAATACTCCTCTAGATTTGGAAAGAGCTAAAGTGAATAACTTGTAAAAATAATCTAATAAATAAGGCTCCATGATGTGTGCATTGACTTTTTGCGCGCTCATCTTGAGCGGAGTGAACGGCTCCCACCCTCGCCACCTCACTTCCCTCGCTCGTTTCCTCGCTCAACGCACACATCTTGAGTGGAGTGAACGGCTCCCACCCCCACCACCTCACTACCCTTGCCCATTTCCTCGCTGTGTATAATCACTCATTATGTAAAATGACAAATACCATGAAAAAAGGATAATATGCATATTTGTCGGGGGTAAACTTGACTTTTACATTATTGTCTTCCCATCTTCACATGATAGATTTAGTGGTGGACACGGTCCAGAACGGTCCGGTCCCAATCCCGATTATATGAAATGGGGCGGAATGGTTCAGGATTAGAGTAATTTTTTTGCAAAACCAGTTCGTCCCAGACCTATTTGAACTGGGCGCATGCCATCATGTTTTCATGGGTCAGTTTTGTTTAAGTTAAAAATCAACAACCACAGAGCTTACAGTTTAACAACTCATTCATCCCCAGAGTTTCTAATAAATTTCAAACTATCCCAACACAATCAAACACCAAAAGCACCAATTTCAAACTAAATGCGCAAAATAGAAAAACCCCATTCATCCCCAGAGTCGCTAATATAAGTCTGGCTAGAAAAATTGAAACTTAAACTAAATCCAGAGCTCATTTTCAATGCTAAACATCCAATTAAACTCTAGAACACAAAAATCTCAATAAATCAACAAAAGGGGTAACATTTGACGACACGATCGTGCTAAAAAAGCACTCTTGTGAGCTCTCTTGTTGCATTGAAATTTGTCCAATCGATCCTGGGTCGACAGTCACGAGAATAGAAAACAAAGGGCTCGAAAGAGGGGTAAAGAGAGGTGAAGAGACAAAAATTTGGGGGGTTCTCAGAGTATTGCGGGGGTGTATAGTGGTTCATTTGCCTCTTATCTTTCTCTTCTTGCTCATTATGGTGAGAGTATTGCGGGGTTGTGTAGTGGTTCGTTCGCCTCTTCTCTTTTTCTTCTTGCTCGTCATGGTGACTGTTTAAACAGATGGTGCAATGACCATTATAGCTATGTCTCTCTATAAGATTGAACAGAGAACATAAAGGATCAAAAGGTGCAGTGGTTATCAATGGTGCTTGCTGGCTTAGTAGTCAATTGATGGTGAATAGTCGGCGGTGAGCTGGAGGTGGAGGAGAGGCGATGGAGAGGAGTTAGAGCCTCAGAGGAGGAGAAATGAGAATGAAATTAGGGTTTTTTTTTTTTTTTAATACTTACTTTGCATGGGCATGGGTTTGGGTTTGAAGATCGGAACAGTCCGGAATGGATCGGGACTGCATACCTAGAAATGGTCCCATCCCAATTCTAACCGATCTGGGATCAGGACTGCTATGAAAATATTAGAAATCTTTTTGGCATGGTTTAAAACAGGACGAAACCATACCAGTTTGGACTGAAACATGATGGATTAGGATTGTTGCCCACCCCTAGATAGATTTGTCTACTTGTGGCAACCCAAAAGCAATACTCGTTACAAAAAACTCTCAATACATTTTCCATTAATAGCTTTTACTTGTAATTACAACTTTTATATGAGGGCATTTCAAAATATAAAAATTTAATATGACGGCCTCAGCACTGTTCATTTGTTCCTAAGCCAATTTTTTGTTATAGGTTTTAGATTGTGGTGTCCTAGTTTGGTTACTTGTTGCATTGCGTTACTTTTTATATGTTCTATATCTCTATATTTCATAAGTATTCAGACACTTGTAATTATTTTTATCCTCTCAATGTCCTCAAATATCTCAAAATGACAGTTCCCAAGCTTTTGCATTTTACTTGGAGTATGTCTAGCCAGTCAGGTTTGCTGGCCAATTTTGGGTTGGTTCTTGACTATTTTACACTTTTTATCTCTTTCTCTTTAAAACACAATCACAAAAGTAAGTCTAGCCATGTTTGTTAGCATTTTTGTGTGTTTTTACATTTTTACTTTTTCTCTTTAAAACACAATCACAAACACTATCTATAGAAGGGGTAGAACTGTAAAAAAACCAAAAAAAAAAAACTAGCAAACATGGCTGGCTAGAATTGTTGCAACCACAAACATCACTTATAAATGGGTTGAATTGTAAATGGGCTTTTTAAAGTGATGTTTGTGATTGTGTTTTAAAGAAAATGGGTAAAAAGTGTAAAATAGCCAAAATCAAGCCCAAAATTGGCCAACAAACCTAGCTGACTAGACTTACTCTTCCATGTAATCCCTAGAAGGGTTAACGTTACAATGAGGACTTCGATGAACAACCATTGTCTTCAATGGTTGGAACTTGAAATGATTTCCTATGTAATCTAAAAAAAATCCTCACACCAAATTCAAGCAAGAGTTTACTTCCTCGAATACTTGACCTTAAAATTTTGACAATATATGGACATTCAATTTTTTGAGCAACTGATATTTAGAATGTTATAATTCTCAGGCATCGTAATCCTCGGATTCACTCTCCTCTCACGTCGTTGCATTTTCATGGAGTTGGATTGTATGCAAACAAACACAACCTCATTAACAAAATCCTTGGGATCGTCACCTCCAAGCTTATGATTCCCGTTTCTCTTGTACTACAAAGATTAAATGCTCAAAAGATGTAATTTCGTGATAGAGGAAGTTCGATTCACCATGTTCTTTCATCAACATTTTTCAAATTTATGATGCAACCAGATACTGATAGCAACCTAAGTAGTCCTCAACTAATTAAAGAAGAAACTTAAAATAACAAGTGACCACATTCACATGAAAGTAATAAATAAACAAAACCAATTTTGCCGTCTCCTTCACGAGACTTTTGCTTCAGCTCATCTCCTTACAATCAAGTCAAAGCAAAACCCTTTATTCATGGAAGAACTCAACCTCTTCACCTACAACACATTATATATAAATTTTCATGCGTTTTCTTCTTCACGTGATATGTATGCGTAGAGAAACTTAAAGACGACACAAAACCCGTAATTCCATCCATTAACAATGACTTTTGGTTCCCTCTAATATATTCTCTCTAGTCGATTACATGTGATCTACCCTCTCTTTTAAGTCCAATCTTACTTCACTCTTGACAACAACAGACTACTGGACTGACTGGGTAGAAGCAGAAACATGTTTACTTCGAAGCTTATGAGTCAAATAATCCCAAACATCAACTCTACTGATGGAAAGATCATGTTAGCAGCAGTTATCGCCTTGCTGGTTGTGGTTTGTTTGGTTGTAATACTGCATATCTATGCTAGGTGCATCATTGGTCGAGCTAATAGGAGGAGGATACATGTTACGAGTGCTGTAAGGTTGAATCATCTTCATGTAAATAATATGCTACCACCGGTTTATGATGTCAGTGGCAACAACTTGAACCAGCAAATGGATGGTGGTCTTGATGCAGCAAGTATTGCATTGCTTCCACTGTTTGTGTATAAACCTGATGAGCATAAACATGGTCTGGAATGTGTGATTTGCATGAGTGCGTTTGATGATGACGACATGGGTAGGTATTTACCCAATTGCAAGCACGCGTTCCATGTGGAGTGTGTAGATAGGTGGCTTGGGTCGAATTCAACTTGTCCAATTTGTAGAGCTAATGTTGCATTGGAGAAGGCAGTGGAGGTTAATTCTGTATCAAATGACAACTCAGAGACTGCTGATTCATTGCAGAGAGACTCTAATTTCTCGGTTGAAGAAGTTCAAATTGTAATTCCACACGATTCAGAACCAAAATGCCCTTCTTCACCAGCAGCAACACCGCCACCAGCACCCTGTAGAGGTAATTCCTTGAAGAGAATGTTAAGCATGAACAAGAACAAATTGGAACATAAAGTATTTCCATCCTGTAGTTTGAACTAGTTAAGCGTTTGAAGAAATTCTCGGATTGTATTTTTTTCTTTTAATTTTGTGTATGTGCATCTGTATGATATTAATGTTAATGTGTTTAGGCTGAACTCGATTCATCCATGTCTGTAGACCCAGCATTCTGCATTATGTTGATGACTGAATGCTAACTTAACCATACAACTACAATGAGAATAGAATTTCAAGGTACCTTGAAAAGATCTGAAACTTCCATTACCTAAATTGTATATTCCAGTTTTGCAAATGTCATCTACTTCTGTAGGATTTGAATCCAAGACCGAAATGAAGTTTTCCAACTGAAAAGATTTGTACGATTGGCTAGGAGTTTTACCTTCATTCACTCTGGTCTCAATCGACGTCACATTTTAATGTAACTAGCTAGAACTGCCCAGATAATTGAACTCATATATTAAACCTTAACCAAGTATTTCGTGTGAACCATTTCGTTTCGCTATTGAAGTACCATAATGATAACAAACTATCTAATTCTACCAAAGTCGTCTATGGCGTAGAATTCCACACGAAATGATCCAATCATCTGATATGTTTGTGTGGTTATTAGAGAGAGAGGCAAGAATGGAATTTTCAAATCTCAAGTTTTGAAAGACCCAAGTCAATGGCCCATAGTTTCCCTTTCAAATGCATACAGTCTTTAACATTTCTGTTTGATAACATTCTCTCCTTACTCTCAAGGTTGTCTCTCATAATCATCTCCAATGAGATTTCCAGTCCTTCCATGGCTTCTCTTACTCTCCTCTCTCTTCTCCTTACTCTTCCATAACATCACTTGTGCCAATCCACCTCCGTGTCTCAGTGATCAGAGAGCCTTATTACTTCAAGTGAGACAAACCATTGGCCTTTCGTCCACAAGGATCAAGTCATGGGATCCAAACACTAATTGTTGCTCTTGGGATGGGATTGTATGCAATCAGCTCGGTCGTGTTACTAATCTAGACCTCAGTAATGAATTCATTTCGAGCAATAATGCAAGCGCTCTCTTCCAATTGCAACACCTTGAGAAACTGAACTTGGCTTTCAGTAACTTCAGTTCTGTACCAATTCCGACGGAGGTGGGGAGTCTTGTTAACTTGACTCATCTCAATCTATCCAACGCAGGCTTTGCAGGGCAAGTTCCAATTCATGTCTCTTTATTGAGAAGGTTAGTTTCGCTTGACCTCTCTTTTAGTTTTGCAAACTCATTGAAACTAGACAACCCAGACCTCGGAATGCTAGTTCGTAACCTCACGGAGTTACAAGAGCTATATCTAGATGGTTTGAACATGTCTAGTTATGGTGGCAGCTGGTGTAAGGCCTTATCCCAGGCACTACCGAACTCAGTGCGGAATTTGAGCTTATCAAATTGTGGACTTAAAGGACCTTTTGATGAATCGTTTTCAGTGCTTAATTCGCTCTCCGAACTTCGTCTTGATCAGAATAATTTAACTGGTAAAATACCAGAATTCTTTGGGAACTTCTCCAAATTGACTTCCTTGCATCTCAGTACTTGTGGTTTGTCTGGAAAATTCCCCCAAAAAATCTTCCAGCTACCACTACTGAAGAGTCTTGATGTAACCTTGAATCCACGCCTTGATGGCCACCTGCCTGAATTTCCAGTAAATAGACCCCTTCAGAACTTGGTTTTGTCTAGCACAAATTTCTCTGGGAAATTGCCAGACTCCATTGGTAATCTCAAGTTGTTGGTCAATTTGGAGCTTACATCTTGCCATTTCAAAGGACCACTCCCGAATTCGATGTCCAATCTTACCCGACTCATGCACTTGGATCTTTCATACAATCAATTCAATGGAACAGTGCCACACTTCAGATTGGCCAAAAATCTCTACAAAATCACTCTTGCTCATAATAGATTAACAGGTCCAATTCCTTCTGAATGGGAGAATCTCTCCAAGCTTGTAAATCTAATTTTACGGAACAATTCACTTAATGGGACAATCTCACCTGCACTGTTTAGCCTTCGTTTGTTGGAGAAGATAGACATTTCACACAATGCATTCACTGGTCAGCTGGGCGAGTTCAATGTGTCATCTGTACTGAATACGCTTGACATCAGCGAGAATAAGTTGAAAGGGCCACTTCCTATTTCAATTTTCAATCTCACTGGTATTAAGATCTTCACAATTTCCTCAAACAGCTTCAATGGGACATTACAGTTACAGCGGTTTCAGGATTTCAGGAACCTTTCTAGTCTTGATCTTACGGGTAACAACTTGGCAATCGATGCCAGTGGCATTAATTCCACCTTGTTTCCCCAGGTTGGCACATTGAAATTGGGTTCTTGCAGGCTGAGAACATTCCCTGATTTCTTGAGAAACCAGTCAAAAATAAGCTTTCTAGACCTTTCAAACAACCAAATTCATGGGAGAATACCTAACTGGATTTGGAAAATTGGAGATGGGGCACTCCGTCATTTAAATCTCTCTCGCAACTTCTTGGAGGATGCTCAAGGACCTTTGCCCAATTATATTTTTAATGCCTTGGCTGTAGTAGACCTCCATTTTAATCATTTCAAAGCTCCAATCCCAATTTTCACACCCTCTGCTACTGTTTTAGATTACTCATCCAATAAATTCACTTCAATCCCTAGCAATATTAGTTTGTATCTCTGGGGCACTGTCTTCTTCTCTCTTTCAGACAACAATCTCACCGGAGTAATCCCTTCATCGATTTGCAGTGCTAGTTATCTTCAAGTTCTTGACCTGTCAAATAACAATCTGAGTGGCCAGATACCCCATTGTCTCGGTAACATGACGACCCTCAGAGTAGTGAATTTGCGGAACAATAAGTTTGAAGAAACCATACCAGAGACATTCCCGGGGTGCAATTTGAGAACGCTGAATCTCAATGGGAACAGACTGGAAGGACAAGTGTCTGACTCTCTAGTCAATTGTGAAATGCTTGAAGTTCTAGACCTCGGGAATAACCAAATAAATGGCACGTTTCCTTCCTGGTTGGGGAAATTGCGCTACTTGCGGGTTCTTGTTTTGAGATGTAACAGATTTCATGGTCCCATCACACTCCCTGAAAATGTTAGTACCTTTGGATTGCTGCAAATTATTGATCTATCATCCAACAACTTTACGGGAAGTTTATCTTCTGACCAATTCATGAGATGGAAAGCAATGACCATGATTAAAGGAGAAGCTCACAAGCAGCAGACCCTGAGGTTTGGGTTCCTTGAGCTTACTCAATTGTACTACCAAGATGAAGTTACGGTGTCAGGCAAAGGATTGGAGATGGAATTGGTGAAGATCTTAACTATTTTCACCTCAATTGATTTTTCCAATAATGGATTTCAAGGTGAGATTCCAGAGGCAATAGGAAATCTCACATTGCTGTACATTCTCAACTTGTCACGAAATGGCTTCACTGGACCTATTCCGTCATCTATGGGAAACCTCAAACAGCTCGAGTCATTAGACCTTTCCGAAAACAAGTTGCATGGAGTGATACCAAAGCAATTGGCGGACTTAACATTCCTGTCAACACTGGACTTGTCCCACAACAAACTCACTGGACAGATCCCATCAGGCAGCCAATTTCAAACGTTTAATGAAACGTCGTTTGAAGGAAATAAAGGTTTATGCGGACCTCCCTTGCCAAAATGTAGAGATTCTTCTAATTTGGGACCTTCAAACGATAGGAAGAAGTTTGATTGGCGGATCATAGTCACTGTGGTTGGGTATGGAGTTGGCAGCGTAATGTTGATTGGCTCCCTAGTGTTAATGTGGTTGTTATGGATGAAATGAGAACTTATGAATTAGTCCCGTTTGATATTTTTCCAGGTATTGTGCAAGAATAAGATGATCTCTGTAATATGAAATTTAGTAAAAATATTTGAGTCCCTCTATCCCATCTATAGGAACAATTCTACTTTTTTGATGACTTTCTCTATTATCAACTTTTAAGGCGAATGAAATTTGGTTGATGTATTAAATTGAGGGGTTAGAGATATGCTTCCTCATAAAAAGATAAATCATACTTTTACATGAGATCTGGGGCTTTCTTTATTTTGATCCAATGGTACATAAAGACTTAACACTTGAGTTATTGATTTATTTATTTTTATTTTTATTTTTATTTTTAAGTCGCTTGTATTAACAAAGATCAGGAAAGATTACACATAGATCTTCCAACAGATTGAGCCAAGTTACGGACCTTCATTTGAATTCCCGATATATAAATTTACATTCCCAATTGAGTAGAAAAAAAGTTAAGGTATATTACTAACTATGGCCTCCAAGCCCTAGGCAAAAACTGGTGACTCTTTTTGTTCACCCAATATTAATTCTAGGAAAAGAAGGGAGTGTTGACACATGTCAACGAATTTAATGCATTGATACCAAGAGACTTTTTTTTGCCCTCATTTGAGTTAAATTTGATCTTTCAATCTTTTTGAACTCATTCCAAGCATTGAATCTCCATAGCGGGGCATTTAGTCACCACGGGAGGCCCAAGACACGAATTTAAGTGCCCGGTCTCAAAGAGAGGATAAGAAATAAAATAAAGTTACATGATGTAGTTGGATCAATTTTGTAAATAATCATGGCTGCTCATAGTTGATCTTTCCATTAGTGACGTAAAATGTAAAATTTTTCAAACAACATAATGCCTCAATGAAGAATGAAGTGCATAACTCAATTATTCACATTTCTAGCCTGCAAATTCATGTTTATTTTGATGCTTCTTTCGACGAAGTTTCTCAACAAGATCGTGTTGGCATTGTTGCTAAGGCATTGTTTCTAGCCTGCTCTATTGATATAAATCATTAAATCATAGCAAAATGATAATTTCGTTGCTAGTACATCTTGCCATAAATGCTTAACTCTAACAATGAATTAAAAAAAGATTCAAGTATGAATTAAAGACCCCAAAGCACAAAAAAAAAAAAAAACAATATCATGAATTTTTCTTTATCTATATCAAGGATTGTGATTTCGTTTTTTCGAAGTAATTTTGGTACGTTGATTTTAAGAAACATTTCGTTGTGTATAGAAAGAACGTAAAAATTTCGGGTATAATTTTGAAGTTTTAATATAATTTAAACTTTTACATACTACATAAAAAGTCCCACAAGACTCATAATGTCATAAAAATTATCAATGAGATATACAATTTCACAGTTATTGTATAGCTAAACAATTTCACTTGATACAAAGAAGATCATATTTCTTTACCCAAAATCTACAAAAATGATGTGTGCCTCATCTTAATTCTGCCTTGTTTCCCCAGGTTGGCACATTGAGATTGGGCTCTTGCTAGCGCTGAGAACGTTCCCTGATTTCTTGAGAAACCAGTCAAATTTAAGCGTTTTAGACCTTTCGAACAACCAAATTCACGGGAGAATACCTAACTGGATTTGGGAAAGTGGAAATGGGACTCTTAGTCATTTAAATCTCTCTCGCAACTTCTTGGAAGATCTTCAAGGACCTTGGCCCAATAATAGTTTTACTGCCTTGGCAGTAGTAGACTTTCATTCTAATCATTTCCAAGGTCTAATCCCAATTCCCACACCTTTTGCTATTGATTTGGATTACTCATTCAATAAACTCACTTCAATCACCCCTAGCAATATTAGTTTGTATGCCTTCCTCTTCTCTGTTTCAGGTAACAATCTCACTGAGAAATCCCCTTCATTAACTTGTGAAGTCTTCAAGTTCTTGATCTATATCAAATAACAATCTTAGTGGCCGGATACTCGGTTGTTTTGGGAGAATGATGATTCTCAGAGTACTGATTTTACGGAACAACAATTTTCAAGGAACCATACATGGCACATTTTCAGTGGGTGCAGTTTGAGAAAAGGAAAAGTGACTAAATTTCTAATCAATTGCACTATGCTTGAAGCTCTAGACCTCGGGAACAACCAAATAGATGGTGCATTTCCTTATTGGTTGGGGATGTTACCCCGCTTGTGGGTTATGGTCTTGAGATGCAACAATTTTCGTGGTCCCATTAGACGGCCTAAAGATGCAAGAAAACATTGTTAACATCAAGATGCCAAATGGACCATTGATAAGTGGTAGCAAGGAAGAAGAGCCGCCGCCATTGCAGAATTAAGGGTTAATAACATTGAGAGACGCGCAGAGCGAATAGTCGAGAGACTCGCGCTGACACAGAGGGAGGAAGAAGAGCCGCCGCCATTGCAGAGTACTAACTGAAGCCGCCGAGATTGGGCGCTCTCTGCCTGGATTTAGATCGGAACTCTGCCTGGATTTCGATCGGAACTCTGCCGGAGTTCTGCCTGGATTTTCGTGCAGAGGAACGGGTTGTTGCTTGCTTTAGTTGCTCGGGCAGACCTGGCTAGGGAAGGGAACAACGTGATAGGATGGCTCCTCTAGCCGTCAACACTTCCTCGCCCCCAATGGGGAGTAAGGAACCTGCGGTAGAGGCTACTAAGCCGTCTTTCGCCCAAATACTTGGAAAAATACTGGTTGATGAGGTTAAAGAAACAAATGTCGAGGGGACTAGATTCCGGAAAGAAGGAGAGCTAGCCATTGGGCTTACGGCATCTGATGAAACACGTGGGGAAGTTTTCATGGAAAAACACGTGATAGTCTTAAAGTTCTCTAGCTACAGACCAACATTGGAAGATATTAGAGATTCGATACATCGAACCTGGGGGATTCTGGGCGATTTCTCGCTAGGTTTGCTAGACCAACGTCACGTTCTTGTCCGGCTTCAATCTGAGGCGGAAGCAAAGAAAGTCTTGGCAAGGGACTCTTTCTTGATTCGGGGAGTTCGATTCAAAGCTTTCCGCTGGCATGATGGTTTCAGTCTGAAAGCAGATCCGATATCGGTTCCACTATGGGTAGAGTTTCCTAACTTGCCTTTGCATTTATTTCATCCCCCTCTTTTGAAAGCAATTGTGAACTCTTTTGGTGTCTTTTTGCGCATGGATGATCATACTCGATGTCTTTCACGCCCGGGTTATGCTCGTGTTTGCGTGGAGATGACTTTGGCGGAAAAGTTACCGAGTAGAATTTGGATAGATAGATTTAACAATAGGGGCTTTTGGCAAAGGATTGAATACCCGGGTTTCAAATATTGTGATTATTGCTCATTGCTAGGACATCAGGAGGATTATTGCAGAAAAAAGTTAGGTCATAAGGGCAATGTGAGAACACCCAACTTGGTGAAAGAAGAGAAGACTGAGAAACAAATGGTGGAAGCCAAAGTCCTCAAGCAACAATATGTCCCAGTGGTAAAAAAAACTAAAATATCAATGACAGAAGCTGACACTAGTGGTGTAAAGAATGATCAGGGTGAGGAAATCCAGGAAGGCATTGGTGCTGAGAGGTCGATGGTCAAAGATTCGGGAAATGTCATGTTGTCAAACAAATTCGAGTCACTTACGGAGAACATAGTTGAAGACGAGAGTAATCTAATGAATCATCAATTGCCTTGTAACGCGAAAGATCCAGTTAGTGACATGGTAAAGCCAGAAACAACGGAGGAAGGACTTCTTGAGGCGGGGTACACAGTGGTTGAAATTGCAAAAGCGATTAAAAAACAAGGAGAGACATCAGGGCTTTCTGTTTCTGCAGAGCACGTCGCGTCACCAATAGTTGGTTTGGTGAACAACACATCAAATGCTATAGATGATGATCCAAAGATTTTGACCCCTAGGAAAAATGCGAATGATGACCAAGATTTTCTGCAAGAATGTGATAATGCTTCAGGTAGCAACTCAAGGCCGCAGCAGAGAGCGTACGAGTATGTTCACCAATTGGAACCAAGGAGGGCGCAGGGGGTTTCGACCAAGGCTGTAGGCGGGGATGTCGGGATCTCTAGTACAGGGAAAAAGAAAAGCAGTGGGAATGCTTCTCTACAGATAAATGCAATGCTTCCAGGCAGCAACTCCGGACCAACAAAGGAGGACGCAGTAGCTGAAGATGATCATGTTGACAGTGGGTTTGTCTATGGCTCTGGCTATGGTGCTGGCAGTGGAGCCCACGTTGGTGCTCAGACTCGCGTTCAGAGTGGTGACGAGGTGCATGACCGGAAGGTAGGGTTTCCAGCAAATGCGGGTATTGTTCAAGATGACGAAACTTTAGTGGATGCAATAGTACTTGAAGCACCGAATATAAAACATATTAACTATTTGGTTCGTAACGCTAACAGCGACACCGAAATGGAGACCGATACCGACATTTCGGATACAATCAGTTCAGAAGAAGAAGATTTGGATGAATACACCATTAGGTCAAGAGTAGTGTCAGGTTTAAAGACAGACCAAATTCGAATATCGAAAAGATTTGATGCGACGGACTTCAAAGACATCAAGGTATATCATCGTAGATCATCTAAAATGAAGAAAAGTAACAGCAAGTATAGGCATTGATCGAGGGGTTTGGTCACTATTTATTTTGGGTTTCCAATGATGTATGTCCTCTGGTTCTTTTTATCGGGTAAAGTCATCATGTACCCCCGACTGATGTAAAAGACTTTTTCAAGTAATAAAAATCCTAGTATTTAAATAAAAAAAAAAAAAAAAAAAGTGGTAGCAAGACTAGGAATTATGTGAATGATGGTGGACTTTACCACAAGACTGAACATCTCATCATAATCGAGACCAGGTTGTTGATGAAAACCTTTAGCGACTAGCCGAGCCTTATGTTTTTCACTAGTATCATCTGATCAACGTTTGATTTTAAAGACCCACTTACACCCTATGGTGTTTTGGCAAGTGTTAGGCAGTACTAAAGACCAAGTATGATTCTTGATAAGTGCATTTAATTCATATACTATGGCAGAGTGCCATTTCGGTACCCGAACAACTTTCAAAAACATGTAGGTTCAATATCAGAATGTATTGTTTGAGAAGTAAAGGCTTGAGTAACAAGATAGCGGGTAGAAAACATACTTTGAATGATGTGTGCTTTGCAAGTGCTATCTTGTGAACAAGTTACCATTCGGTGAGAAGAGAACAGTGAAGAATTATGTGGCTATGTTGGTGGCATAGATTAAGTTGGAACAGAAGAACAAACCACTGAATTTGGATCCAAACTTCCATTTGCAACATGCAAAACAATAGTAGGGTGATGCAAGTTGTCATCAAGCCGATTTGCACTAATATTCAACTGGTTTGCACTAATATTCAACTGGTTTGAAGCATTAGGGGAGTGGTTTGAACTAGTTAACTGTTGATCTGAAATCTTGGTATCGCTGGTGAAAAGTATTTGCTTGCTGAATTGAGTCATTAGTCATCGACATCATGCCTGGAGGGCTTGAATCAATAAATGTTGAAACAGCCGACATAATGGGCACAAATACCATATCAGATTGATTGTTGGATGAGGAAGATAAGTCTGGATTTATGTTGACAACAAATGAGAAATGTGTCTCATCAAAGCGAACAATGTGAGAAACATATACACGACCCATGGCATTGTGCAAACAACGATATCTTTTATGGCGAGAGATGTGACCTAAGAAAACATATTCAAGAGATCTGGATTGCAATTTATTAAAAGTATAATCACTAAGGTAAGGATAACATGCACAACCAAAATACTCAAAGTATTATAGGATGGTGTGATGCCAAATAAGCATTCAAACGGAGTGCTCTGTATTAAGATGTTGTGTGGATAATCTGTTGATTAAAAACATTGTAGTGCAAGCAACTTCTACCCATAGATTGAAAGGAATGTACGCTGTAATAAGGAGGATTTGAATCATGTTGGCAATGCCTATGTTTGCGTTCAGCACGACCATTTTGTTGGGCCATGTGAGGGCAAGAAAAACGATGAATTATCCCTTTTTTTAGCACATAATGTAGCAAAGTGATGACTATCATATTCGATACCACCTTCAGTTTGAAGTAATTTCACATGACAAGAAAATTGAGTTTTAACCATTGACAAAAAATGAGCAAAAACTTCTGATTTTCGACGCATGGGGAACAACTAAGAGTATGGAGAAAAATCATCGGTAAATAAGACATAGTAATGAAAACCCAATATGGAATACATAAGGGACATCCACACATCAGAATGTATTAAAGCAAATAGTGCGATTGCACATTGTTCATTAATTGAAAAAGGAAGTCTATTTGATTTTGCTAAAGCGCAATGCTTACAAAATGAATGTTGAACTTTATTAAAGGAAACACCTAAGACATTATTGGATCAAATGATGCAAAAGTTGAAATGAAGTGTGTCCGATTTTACTTCAAATCTGACACGATGGGTGATGATACATCAAAATAGACTGATCATCATGGCCATACACACGTGACAGGGAACATCCATCATGAGGATATGGCATCTCATCTATTGGGCCAGCTCATAAAACTCAAGAAGAGTAAAGCCAACCATAGAAGCCCAGACAAGGTCCACTATAAGAAGATATAATCAAAGCCTGAATCCAAGCCTGAACGAATCAAAACCCAAATTCAGGCCCGACACGAGTCCTCTCATAAAGAAGATGAACGTTGTACCAAAAAGAGTCGTGGAGAGAGTTACGCCTCCACGGACGCATCTCCATCAAGGAGGAGACTATTGCGAAAAACATCTTCTTCCATTGCGCCTCACATGCTTAAGTCACGCAGATAATTAACCGCGACCATTATAAAAGGTAAAGGGAACATTCGACTCAGGGATGCAACTTTTAAATGAGTTTTGTCCAGATTTACTTCCTTCTTCAACATAGTTGTTGACTTAAGCATCGGAGTGCTTTCGGCCACCAAAAAGGTGGTCTTTGGGAATTTAACATCTGTTTTGTATGTCAAATTCACAAGAGGACGATTTTTGGACGCATCAGTTTGGCGTTGTCCATGGGGAACGACGAGTTTCCTTTCTAAAAATAAGATCCACAGTGACAATCCTCACCATACTCTGATAAAATATCAACAAACTATCAGAACAAATGACACACCCTACAGATCTCCAACACAGTGACGATAACAACTTTCCTACTAGCAACGATGCACCACAAACAACTCACAAACAAGAAGCGGCCCAAATAATCGGACCGATGGCACCTGAGATTCCAAATCCACAACATGAAATAGCCAAGACAACCCAAACATCCAGTGACACTGCTACGGATCCTCGGGTAGACCTGCTTATGGCCCAGATGAACCACATGACAAAAATGCTAGAGAAGATCACCCAGGAGCACATCCAGCCAACTGATCTTATTCAGAGACCGCCCCAACAAAACTCCGCCAACCGAACTCAAGGGACTGACGAAGTCCCAATATTTCCATCCTGTAGTTTGAACTAGTTAAGCTAGTTCTGAACAAAAAATCGATCAAACCGATCAAAACCGAACCGATTGGTTCGATTTAAATTCGGTTCGGATCGGTTTCGGATTTAAAATATTCAAACCGAAGTGGTCGGTTCGGTTTTTGGTTTCTGTGATTTTAACCGACCAAACCGAACCGACCGAATATATATAATAAATAATATATATTTTATATATAAATAATATAATATGTTTAAAATAGTCAGTCGGTTCGGTTTTATTTCAGTTTTGGTTTGATTTTAGTCGGTTCGGTTCGGTTACGATTTGCATAAATTAGAATCTGTCCGGTTTCGAATCGATTTTGTTAATGGTCGGTTAAGTTTCGGTTAGAAAATTTTAAAACCGACCTAAGTCGGTTTGGTTCACGGTTTAGGTGAAAAACCGAACCGATGGTTCGGTTTTCAACCCTAAGTTAAGCGTTCGAAGAAATTCTTGGATTGTATTTTTTTCTTTTAATTTTGTGTATGTGCATCTGTATGTTATTAATGTGAATTGGTTTAGGCTGAACTCGATTCATCTGTCCGTAGACCCAGCATTCTGCATTATGTTGATGACTGAATGCTAACTTAACCATACAATTACAATGAGAATAGAAATTCAAGGTTCCTTGAAAAGATCTGAAATTTCCATTACCTGAATTGTATATTCGTGTTAACTGTAAAGATTTGTATGATTGCCTAGGCGTTTTACCTTCATTCACTCTGGTCTCAATCGATGTCACATTTTAATGTAACTAGCTAGAGCTGCCCAGATAATTGAACTCGTATATTAAACCTTAACCAAGTACTTCGTGTGAGCCATTTCGTTTCGCTATTGAAGTACCGTAATGATAACAAACTATCTAATTCTACCAAAGTCGTCTATAACGTAGAATTCCACACCAAATGATCCAATCATCTGATAAGTTTGTGTGGTTATTAGAGAGAGAGGCAAGAAGACAATTTTCAAATCTCTAAGTTTTGAAAGACCCAAGTCAATGGCCCATAGTTTCCCTTTCAAATGCATAGTCTTTAACATTTCTGTTAAATAAAATTCTCTCCTTACTCTCAAGGTTGTCTCTCATAATCATCTCCAATGAGATTTCCAGTCCTTCCATGGCTTCTCTTACTCTCATCTCTCTTCTCCTTACTCTTCCATAACATCACTTGTGCCAATACACCTCAGTGTCTCAATGATCAGAGAGCCTTATTACTTCAAGTGAGATAAACCATTGGCCTTTCGTCCACAAGGATCAAGTCATGGGATCCAAACACTAATTGTTGCTCTTGGGATGGGATTGTATGCAATCAGCTCGGTCGTGTTACTAATCTAGATCTCAGTAATGAATCCATTTCAAGCAATAATGCAAGTGCTCTCTTCCAATTGCAACACCTTGAGAAACTGAACTTGGCTTTCAGTAACTTCAGTTTTGTACCAATTCCGACGGAGGTGGGGAGTCTTGTTAACTTGACTCATCTCAATCTATCCAACGCAGGCTTTGCAGGGCAAGTTCCAATTCATGTCTCTTTATTGAGAAGGTTAGTTTCGCTTGACCTCTCTTCTAGTTTTGCAAAGTCATTGAAACTAGACAACCTAGACCTTGGAATGCTAGTTCGAAACCTCACGAAGTTAAAAGAGCTATATCTAGATGGTTTGAACATGTCTAGTTATGGTGGCAACTGGTGTAAGACCTTATCCCAGGCACTACCGAACTCAGTGCGGAGTTTGAGCTTATCGAATTGTGGACTTAAAGGTCTCTTTGATGAATCGTTTTCAGTGCTTAATTCACTCTCCGAACTTTGTCTTGATCAGAATAATTTAACTGGTAAAATACCAGATTTCTTTGGGAACTTCTCCAATTTGACTTCCTGGCATCTCAGTAGCTGTGGTTTGTCTGGAGAATTCCCCCAAAAAATCCTCAAGCTACCACTACTGAAGAGTCTTGATGTATCGTTGAATCCACGCCTTAATGGCCTCCTGCCGGACTCCATTGGTAATCTCAAATTGTTGGTCAATTTAAGGCTTATATCTTGTGGTTTCACAGGACCACTCCCGAATTCGATGCCCAATCTTACCCGACTAATGTACTTGGATCTTTCATCCAACCAATTCAATGGAACAGTGCCACACTTCAGTTTGGCTGAAAATCTCACCCAAATCATTCATGCTCATAATAGATTAACAGGTCCAATTCCTTCTGCATGGGATTCTCCAAGCTTGTAAATTTCAATTTACATGATAACTCACTTTTGGGACAATCTCACCTGCATTGTTTCACCTTCCTTTGTTGGAGAAGATAGATATTTCGCAAAATGGATTCACTGGTCAGCTGGGCGAGTTCAATGTGTCTTCTTCACTGGATACCCTTGACATCAGCAGGAATAAGTTGAAAGGGCCAATTCCTATGACAATTTTTAATCTCACTGGTATTAAGATCTTCACAGTTTCCTCAAACAGCTTCAATGGCACCTTGCAGTTACAGCGGTTTCAGGATATCAGGAACCTTTCTAGTCTTGATCTTACGGGTAACAACTTGGCAATCGATGCCAGTGGCATTAACTCCACCTTGTTTCCCCAGGTTGGCACATTGAAATTGGGTTCTTGCAGGCTGAGAACATTCCCTGATTTCTTGAGAAACCAGTCAAGATTAAGCTTTCTAGACCTTTCAAACAACCAAATTCACGGGAGAATAAGTAACTGGATCTGGGAAATTGGAAATGGGACACTCGGTCATTTAAATCTCTCTCGCAACTTCTTGGAGGATCCTCAAAGACCTTTTCCCAGTAATAGTTTTAATTTCTTGGCTGTAGTAGACCTCCATTTTAATCATTTCAAAGCTCAAATCCCAATTTTCACACCCTCTGCTACTGTTTTAGATTACTTATCCAATAAATTCACTTCAATCCCTAGCAATATTAGTTTGTATCTCTCTGTCACTGTCTTCTTCTCTCTTTCAGACAACAATCTCACCGGAGTAATCCCTACATCGATTTGCAGTGCTCGTTATCTTCAAGTTCTTGACCTGTCAAATAACAATCTGAGTGGCCAGATACCCCATTGTCTCGGTAACATGATGACCCTCAGAGTAGTGAATTTGCGGAACAATAAGTTTGAAGGAACCATACCAGAGACATTCCCGGGGTGCAATTTGAGAACGCTGAATCTCAATGGGAACAGATTGGAAGGACAAGTGTCTAACTCTCTAGTCAATTGTGAAATGCTTGAAGTTCTAAACCTCGGGAATAACCAAATAAATGGCACATTTCCTCCCTGGTTGGGGAAATTGCTCAACTTGCGGGTTCTTATTTTGAGACGTAACAGATTCCATGGTCCCTTTGGACGCCCTGAAAATGTTACTACCTTTGGAGTGCTGCAAATTATTGATCTATCATTCAAAAACTTTACGGGAAGTCTATCTTCTGTCCAATTCATGAGATGGAAGGCAATGATGATGACAGAAGGAGAAGCCCACAAGCAACAGACCCTGAGTTTTGGGTTTCTTGATGAATTGTACTACCTAGATGTAGTTACAGTCACAAGCAAAGGATTCCAGATAGAACTGGTGAAGATCTTAACTATTTTCACCTCCATTGATTTTTCCAATAATCAATTTCAAGGTGAGGTTCCAGAGTCATTAGGAAGCCTCACATCGCTCTACATTCTCAACTTGTCATGCAATGCACTCACTGGACCAATTCCATCATCTCTGGGAAACCTCAAACAGCTCGAGTCATTAGACCTTTCCGAAAACAAGTTGCATGGAGTGATACCAAAGCAATTGGCGGACTTAACATTCCTGTCAACACTGGACTTGTCCCACAACGAACTCACTGGACAGATGCCATCAGGCAGCCAATTTCAAACGTTTAATGAAACGTCGTTTGAAGGAAATAAAGGTTTATGCGGACCTCCCTTGCCAAAATGTAGAGATTCTTCTAATTTGGCACCGTCGCCGCTGAAATCCAGATCAAAAGTTTCAAACGATAGAACCGACTTTGATTGGCAATTCATCCTGGTTGGGGTTGGATATGGAGTGGGGTCTGGATTGATCATTGGCTCCCTTTTGTTCTGGCATAAAGGAAGGAAACGGTATAACGATCTCATTGACGGGGTGCTTTTGATGATCTTCCCATCAGCTCTGGTGTACAATGTTAGGAGACCTGATATAGAGGACACTTGGGAGGATGACAGTTGGGACAACACTAAAGACACTGCCATGGAAGAGGAAGACGAGAGCAAAGAAGAATTGCAACTGGCTCATGTTCATCTTCGTGGTCGATATCAGGGGCGGACCCAGGATTTTAGTTGAGGGGGGGGGCGAAATGGAAAATACTTATTAGTTGATAATAATAGTTATCAATGGTAAAACCAAATTTTTTTTTCTACCGAAGCTAGTAACTAATAAAAAAAATTTAACTATAAAAAATACAATGCATATATCAAATTGGATCCAAAGGTAGTCCATTTTAAGCCAAAATAAGGTCACTATCGATAACCTTAGCAAAGAGCAAACAAGCATAATAACTAGAATATATAACTAATATCACAAAAGAGTTTGTCTAGACAGCCAGACTTTAAAGTCAATTTTTGGCCAAGCTAAAGCATTTCTACACCTTTACCCATTCTCTTTAAAATACAACCACAAACATTATCTATAGAAAATATAGAAGTATAAAAAACTTAAAACCTGACCAAAAAGTGGCTATAAAGTCTGGCTGTCTAGAATTGAGAATCACAAAATAATTAGGATAAGTTATATGTGAAGCTAAAAAAATTTGAAATTTGCGAACCTAATATGATCATAATACAATTTCAAAGAAAAAATCGTTTATATGAGGCTCAAATTTTATACGAGTTGCCTGATGGTATATATTTTCATTGAATTCTATCGTTATTATTTTAGATATTAATTTTAATATTTTTTTGTTAGAGATTTGCGAATAAAAATTCATTTATTTAATGTTAATAATTTTTTTATTAAACTAATCATTTTTTAATGTTTGCAATTACTAATAAAATTGCATTGAAAATAAAATAAAAAATGCACTCGAAGAGTTTCGAACTCAGGTATTTTACTAAAAATAATAAACCTACAACCACTACACCAATTAAAACATATTTGAATATTTTCATAAACAATTATCATATTGTATTCTACATTATATAATCGATTTTTTTAAGACTAAAATATATATACTAAAAATATTTTAAAAGTTGGGGGGGGGGGGGGGGGCAACTGCCCCCCTCGCCCCTTAGTAGGTCCACCCATGGTCGATATTGTGTATTCTGTAGCAAACTAGACATTAGTAGGAAGAGGGTTATACATGGCCCAAACTGCAGTTGTCATGTATCAGTATCACTGAGCAACTCTCATTCTTCTTTTGTATCCTAAGTAAATCCCCAAACCAAATGTCACAACTATCTTTTTGCCTAGCCAAGTGAGGTTGGCAAGTGTAAATAATGTAGAGTATTCCACATTGTTCTAGAGAGTTATCTATAACCTTCCATAAAATTCCATAGGATTCTAGTCCTTGGATATTTCACTACAAGAAATTGGCAAAATAGCGGCAGTTTAAAAAAAACGTCGCTAAATACTTTACTTAACGACGGTTATTGAACTGTCGCAGGTTAATATTGTTTAACGACGGGTATAGTTAATTGCGACTGGTTTAACCGTCGTTATAAATAAAATATCACTTTATCTTTTTTAAAGAAACAACTTTTTATTGTCTCTCCTTACTTTCTTGTGTCCCCCTTTGGATTTCCTTTTCAAATCTCTTGTTCTTCTTCCCTTCATATGCCCTAGAGAAACGATGGGTTTCATCAAGATAAACCTCCTCTTTCACATATAGATACCCATACTACCTTGCTTCTTCTTCTATGTCTATCATCCAAGGGGAATGGGATGACGACGCTTCTTCTTGTCGTGAGGGCAGCTCTAGCTCCTCCTTAGACTCCTCTTCGTCGATTTCCAAATGGGGTTAGGGAAAAGCCAAGAAGACGAAGAATGGAAAAAATCGTCCAGCATTTCGAGGGGAGGCGTTGTGAGGTCTCTGGAGACACATTCTCCGCTCAATTTTTCTCAGGGAGAGGATGAGGTGTGTCAGTATCTAATTTTGTGTCTTTTTGATTCAGTTTACATTTCTTGGTTTGATTTGATTCTTCTTTAAACTTGAGGGTTTTGAATGCTTCTTACAATTCGTTTGAATTTCATTTAGATTGCAATGTTATCAACTGTGAAATGCAAGAAAACTCAATTTAAGTGAGAATTAAACACTCAGTTTTGGGGTTCATCTCATTAGATTTAGGGGAATAATTATTTATGACCAATTTGATGTTTAAACCTAGTTTTGTAACAAATGTTAACTTATAATTGGTGTCTATATAGTGGGCCAAAGAAGAAAAGTGGACAACAAGCCTTAGGTGGTGATAAAAGTCGGGATTACGCCAATTCAGCATGAAAGGTGACTGATTTCCTTGCATTTGGTTAGTCTATTAGTTTCACTTCAACTTCTTATTATGATGTTGATGACACCACCACCATCAGGAATGAAGATCGACATTGCACAACCAAGGATGAAAATTCCCAACAACCCAACGACCCATATCTCTGTTGTTTTGCATAACTCTGTTTGCATTTTTTTTTTAATGTAATTCACACCTGGTTTTAACAAATGAATGAAATAATTTCAATTTTCTCAACATGTAATCAATCAAGAATGAAGGCCTAGCTAGTTCACAAGCCTGCAGTTCTTTCTAATCTCTCCTTTTCTGCCTGTAACAACATCAATATATCCCATACATACCATTGCAGATGCAAACTTTTTAGCCCACATCGAAGAGTGTCTTGCATTGTTCCTTACAATCCTAGATGTCAAAGGACTATCATGAAGCGTTTGATCTAAAGTTAACAAGCCTCTTCAGTTCATCAACTCTTTATAGTACGTATTGTCTAGCCTATTTGGCATCACAATCTCAAGTGGCACAATAGGGTCTCAAGTATTAGCTGCACTACTAGATGGTGAAGGACACTTTGTTCTTAACAATGCCGCGTACTTCCTATCCATTGAAGGGTCTGGTTTATTCGTAGAGTTGAAGGCGAAGGCACGGTCTGAGAAAGAAGAACAATGTGAAACTCCGATGGAATGTGCTCCAGAGAGTGTCACCATTTTGTCTAGGGTCAGTCCTTTCCGCGCAAAGTCCTGGATTTGTTTGGCATTGAAAAAGGAGATGGGATGTTTTGAAGTACTTCATCCTCTATAGAGACACGTCCATCACGTCGTCCTGCTGGGACATCGTAAATTATTCCATCGGCCTTGTATGCACTATCACGAGCTGCGAACGCAAGGATGTCTGAGCATGAAACTGTTTGTGGACATGCAGCTTCATTTTCAGCTTTAGCCTCATCAATCACCTCGAATCCTCACAAACTCGGGTTATTAGTTACACTTTCTTTCTCTGTGGGATTTCCTGGTGTTGAGTCTAGTAGTACTGATGCATCACAACCCCTGACGAAACAATCATGGAAGTGCATCCTAATTAAACCAGCTGCAATGCCTGGATTACGCGCTACTTCTTTGTTTACTGCTTTTCTCACTATAAGTTCTGCAGATGGACATGTCGAATGATAGAATCCAACCTTAAGAGATGTCGACGACGCCATTGCAAACATCGACCCAAAAGCATATACAATCTCTGCCCAAGACGCCACACCAAGCAGCCCTCAGCGAACATATCAGCACTTCTTCCTCAGCGCAGCAGCCAAGGCCGCCACCTAGATCAGCAGCTCCAGCCCAGCCTTGCCGCCTCCGCGAAATAAATCACCCACCACCTGCAGCAAAGTCGCCCAGCAGCATCCAGGTTTCCAGCCCCTCGCAAACTGAAACTGCAGCAGCTCGCATTCTCCACAGAGTATAGCCGCATCGCAACCCAAACTGAAAACAGAGTGTGCAACTCTGTTTTGTGCACCGCACCAACAACTACCTCGCAGCCAGCTACTCGGCTGCCATAACTCATCAGAGCCTCTCTAAACCGATCCAACCAAAAACTATAACCACCTCTTGTTGCCAGCTGCAAATGCTGGCCACCGTCCGCACAAGACAACCAAACAACGCCCAAGATCAACGTAGGCAGCAGCAGCATCCAACACCAAAAAGCAGCCCATAAACAACGCCCAAGATCAATGTAGGCAGCAGCAGCCATGACGATTGTAGGAAGCGTTTTGTTTTTTTGACTGAATGAAGATTTCTTATTATGAACTTGTTATTTTGACGTTGTTTCATTTCAGTTTTGCTGTTATCATTTTTGTTGGCTCTCTTTTACTTGGATTTCTAATTCATATTTGGGTGTATGGTGTCAAAATATATATATATATATATATATATATATATATATATATATATATATATATATATATATATATATATATATTATTATTATTTATGGGTGTATCAATTTATTTTCTAGCAATTCAGGAAAAAAAGAAAAGAAAAGAAAAGAAAAAAAGAATCATTATCTTGGCTTAAATTTGAGTGATTCAATTGACAATGGTAAAGATTGCGAGTACAACTTTCATGCTTGATTAAGATTTGTGTTACATATTCAGTCCATACGTCCTATAGAGTTCAAACTTAGCACACATCTAGTTTACAACAGGATTTTTGCCTAAAGACTGACTCAAAGCGACACTGTTTTTTTTTACTTTTTGTTGATATGGCAGGGACATCAGCAGGTGTAGATTTGCCATCCCGTCCTAGGATTTGCTATCCCGTCCTCAACTGTCAGTTGATCCAATTTGGCAAAGTAAGTCATTTTAGTTTGTCCTTTTCATTTGAAATGTTTTCAACTATGCAATTTCTTTTCTTTTCATTGATCAGTGAAGGAGATGACAAGGAATGGTATTGACTAAGAAAATTTGATTATGTCCATGCCTTGAGTTTCTTGGAATTGGTGTTCTGTTTAGATCAGTTATTTATTTCTTGTTTTTTGCTTTAACAGTTTTTTGGCTGCCACTTGACATACAATTGTTTGTAAATTGTCAGATTTCAAGGACATTCTATTCCAGGCCTTTCTGATGAGCAATCTTAAGACTAAACTTAGATAGCATAATCTTGGCCAGCAGCTTACTGATGAGCTCATAGTCGGTGAGGCCCCGTAGACAACAACCCTGAGACAACCATTGTACAACTTCGGTTTTGGTTGTTAGATGTAAGCATTGACAATTTGTAACAATTTTAATTTGTATTTTTCTTCTGGACCATGTATAATATTGATTTTGAAATGAAATTAAAGTTCCTCTTAATGAATGATGATGGTATCATATGAGTTTAGTTTAGTGTCATTGTTTATATTTGATTTTTTATTTGAGTCTAAAAGTTGTAGTGCATATGTTGGATAGATTATCTGCACCCAATGAAAAGAAAACACTACAGGTTGAAAAATGTGATTTTTATATGGTAAAAAAATTTGAATCATCAAAGGGAATTTAGCGGCGGTTGCAAATCGTCGCTAAAAGACAAAAAGTTGCATTGTTCATCGAATTTTGCCGACGGTTATAAACCGTCGTTATATTGTATTTAGCGACGGTTATAACCGTCGCTACATTAAACCGTCGCTATATAGTATTTAGCGACGGTTATGCCAGCGGTTGCTTAAAACCGTCGCTGAATGACTTAGTGACGCCTTTATTAGCGGCGGTTTTGTAACCGTCGCTGTTTTATTTGGCGACGGTCATAACCGTCGCAAAATGCCTTGGGCCACTGTCGCTAAGTTGCCAGTTTCTTGTAGTGTTTCTAAGGAAGTATGTAGAATTTCATTGTAGACCGTTAGATCAAATTGAGGAGGTGGAGTTGTATAAATAGGCTAAGGCCTCATTTGTTGTAGTCATCTCAAAGAATTCAGGCAATACAAGTTCTAGTTCTCTTAAGCTCTCTTGTGTGTTCTTAGCTTCCTTAGCTTTCCATAGTTTAAGTAACTCTTTTGTGGGCAAGGCTGACTAGCTTTCTTTGATAAGTCGGGGCAAAGTTTGCTAGTGCCGCACGGAAAGTACTTGAGAAAAGAAAGTCCGTGACAGTTGGTATCAGAGCAATGTTGGGCAAGGTTGGTGAAATCATTTTACACAAGAGAATGTCATCAAAGGTCAACAACCCATCAATTGGCAACAACGACAAAGGTGAGAAAGTCCGCAAGGACAAGTCGAAGGACATGATCGCTGCGATGGATGAAAGGTTGGCTAAGTTGTGTGCCACCATGTCCGACTTGAGGGAGAAAGTCGAAGACACGGACCAACGCATCGAGGGGCAAACATCCAATGGGGAGGACCAAGAGCTCCGAGAAGAGATGCAAGGAGCCTTAAACGCAGTAGTGGACATGGTTTCCAAAAAGATCGAGTCCTTAGAAGCCAAAATTGTTGCCAAAGATGTGGAGATGCATGCTTACAGGGAAAGAGTTGAGAAGCTAGAAACTCAACTCAATGTGTGTATGGCTGCGGTAGCCAATGGTAGGACTACACCAGGGACAATCACCCACAGAGTTGAAGTTCCCAAACCTATAAGGCCTATGGTGGAGCAAGGAGTGCAAGGGAGATCGACAACTTCTTGTGAAACATGGAGCGCTACTTTGATGCGGTTGGCATAATAGATGAAGCATCAAAGGTACGTAGTGTCTCCTTATATTTAAATGATATTGCTACAGTTTGGTGGCGCAGAAGGTCCGATGATGTCAAGAAGGGATTGTGCACTATCGACACTTGGGAAGAATTCACGAAGGAACTCAAGAGACAATTCTACCCAGAGGATGCCGAAAACGAAGCTAGGGCCAAGCTTCGCCGCCTTCAACACAAGGAAGACCACATAAGGGAGTATGTGAAGGAGTTCTCGGAGTTGCTCTTGGAGATTCCTGACATGGGAGAAAATGATGTTTTGTTTAGCTTCCTTGATGGCCTAACAAGTTGGGCCAAGTTGGAATTGAATAGGCGAGGTGTGCAAGAAAAAGGACTCATCCAAGGGGCAAGTGAAAAAGCCGAGTAATGATGGCAAAGGTGGAGGAGACAAAGAGAAGTCCTCCAAGGAACACAAGAACTCCAAAGACAAGGGGGAGGAGAGATGGATCACCCAAGAAGATATCTTGTTTCTTATGTAGTGGACCCCATCGGGCATTCGAGTGTCCCAACCGGGGGAAACTTGTTGCGCTTGTCATGAAGGAAGAAGCAAAGGAGGAAAGAAGGATCGCCTTAATGAATCTCCTAAGTGTCATTCAAGCTAAGGTCGAGAAACAACCACGTGGAAGGATGTACGTGAAAACCGAGATCGGGAACAAGACTTTGAAAGCCATGGTGGATACCGGAGACGCCACAGTTTACATGGCCAAAGACCTTGCTGAAGAAATTGGCCTATCATATACTAAGGAGAAATGATATATCAAGGGAGTCAATGCTAAAAGTCTCTCAATTGAAGGAATAGCTCGTGACACCGATATTCGGCATAAACAATGCCGAGGTAAAGTCGACATAACTATTGCTCCAATTGATGATCACAAGTTCTATTTGGGTATAGATTTCTTGGACATGGTAAAGGTTTTCCTGGTCCCATATGGCAATACCATGTGCATCATGGAGAAGGGACAACCTTGTGTTGTACCCGTGGTACGGGAAATAAGTAAGGAGATAATGGTGTCCGCTCTCCAACTTTCTAAAGGAGTAAAAAGGAATGAGCCTACTTACTTAGTTACTCTCAAGGAAGATGAATGTCCCATGGATGGAGGGGTGAATGCACCTAAGGTCGTCCAAGATGTTCTCAAGGAGTACAAGGATGTTATGCCTGCCGAGTTGCCTAAGAAGCTTCCACCAAGAAGAGAGGTGGATCATGCTATTGAGTTAGAAGTTGGAGCAAAGCCACCCGCATTTGCTCCTTATCGTATGGCACCTCCTAAGCTCGAGGAGTTAAGAAGACAACTGAAGGA
Source organism: Berberis vulgaris (assembly GCA_963556465.1). Classification (NCBI taxonomy): domain Eukaryota; kingdom Viridiplantae; phylum Streptophyta; class Magnoliopsida; order Ranunculales; family Berberidaceae; genus Berberis; species Berberis vulgaris. The sequence continues at coordinate 6,949,918 of OY747130.1, read as the reverse complement.
TTTACGTGATGCTAGTTATATCCGACCCTCCAAAGCTCCATATGGTGCACCGGTATTATTTCAAAAGAACCATGATGGACCCCTACGGCTTTGTATTGACTATCGGGCACTCAACAAGGTCACTATCAAGAACAAGTACCCGATTCCACTTATTGCATATCTCTTTGATCAACTTGGTGATGCAAGGTACTTTACCAAGCTTGACTTGCGCTCGGGATATTACCAAGTCCGCATAGCCGAAGGAGATGAACCAAAGACGACATGTGTTACAAGGTACGGGTCTTACGAATTCTTAGTCATGCCCTTTGGTTTAACTAATGCGCCGACCACATTTTGCACTCTAATGAATAAGGTACTAGCTCCTTACTTTGATCGGTTCGTAGTTGTGTACCTTGATGACATTGTGATCTATAGTAAGACATTGGAGGAACATGTGGATCACTTGAGGCAAGTGTTCCAAACTTTGAAGGAGAACAAGCTCTATGTAAAAGGGAGAAGTGCTCATTTGCCCAAGAGGATGTGACATTCTTGGGTCATATCATTGGCAAAGGCAAGCTTCGTATGGACAAGTCCAAGGTACAAGCCATCCAATAATTGGAACCACCGACCAAAATCACCGAGTTAAGATCTTTCCTTGGCTTGGTGAACTATTATTGAAGGTTCATCAAAGGCTACTCTTCCATAGCCAATCCATTGACGGACTTGCTCAAGAAGGGACGAAGTTGGGATTGGAGTTCAAAATGCCAACAAGCTTTCGAATGATTGAAGAAAGCAATTGTGGAGTAACCGGTATTGGCACTTCCCAGCCATTCTATGTCTTTTGAGGTACATACTGATGCTTTCGATTTTGCTATTTGTGGAGTATTGATGCAAGAATGACATCTTATTGCCTTTGAAAGTAGGAAGCTTAATAATACTAAGATGTGGTACACAGTGCAAGAGAAGGAAATGACTGCAGTTGCGCATTGTTTGCGAACATGGCGTCATTACTTCCTTGGGAGCAAATTTGTGGTCAAGACTGACAATGTTGCCACTAGCTACTTCCAAACACAGAAGAAGCTCACACCAAAACAATCTAGATGGCAAGATTTCTTGGCAGAGTTTGATTACACTTTGGAGTACAAGCCTGACAAGGCTAATCTTGTTGCGGATGCTTTGAGTAGAAAAGGAGAACTTGCTGACATAAGTCAACCTCAAAGCAACTTGAAGGGATGATATTGAAGCATATGTAAAGACTTGTCTTGTATGCCAACAAGACAAGGTGGATCAACAGTCACCTACCAGCTTACTTGAACCTTTCCCCATCCTAGAGAGACCTTGGGAGAGTGTTTCCTTGGATTTTATAGTTGGGTTGCCTGCATCAGAAGGCTGCAATTGGATACTTGTGGTCGTGGACGAATTTTCGAAGTATGCAACCTTCATTCCCACACCCAAGGAGTGCACAGCCGAGCAAGCCGCACATTTATTCCTCAAACATGTGGTGAAGTATTAGGGTGTGCCCAAATCTATTATCAGTGATCGGGATACTCAGTTCACAGGAAAATTTTAGACTGAGTTATTCAAGTTGTTGGGTACTGACCTTAACTTCTCTACTAACTTTCATCCTCAAATGGATGGTCAGACGGAAAGGATGAATGCTTTGATAGAGTTATATCTTAGGCACTATGTGAGTGCCAACTGGCGAGATTGGGCTAAGTTGTTGGATGTTGCCCAATTCTCTTTCAACTTGCAGAAGAGTGAAACAACGGGTCGTAGTCCATTTAAAATTGTCATGGGACAACAACCTATGACCCCGAGTTCTATTGCCACTAGCTACACTGGAGTGAGTCCATCAGCCTATAAGTTTGCCAAAGAATGGAATGATCAAGTTGATGAGGCTTGAACTTACCTGGAGAAGGCATCCAAGAGGATGAAGAAGTGGGCCGATAAGAAGAGAAGACCTCGAGAGTTCCAGGTTGGAGACCTTGTGCTTGTCAAGATGCATGTTCATGGCAGACTTTCAGGACTGCATCGTGGCCTTATCAGGAGATATGAGGGTCCTTTCCCCATAGTCAAGAAAGTGGGAAAGCAAGCATACAAAGTCAAGTTGCCACCGAGGATCAAGTTTCATCCAGTCTTCCATGTGAGTTTATTGAAACCGTATAAGGAAGATCAGAATGATTCAAGCAGATGAGTGTCACAAAGAGCACCAATGGGCATGAGGATCCAACATGACAAAGAAGTAGAGATTATCTTGTCAGACCGTGTGGTGCGCCATTCCAACCAACCTCCCACACATGAGCTACTCGTCAAGTGGAAGGGATTGCCAAAAAGTGAAGCTAGCTGGGAGCCTATCCAACATTTGTGGCAATTAAAGGAGCAAATCCAAGCATACGAGGATTTGAAGGCAACGAGGACGTCACCTGATTAGGTGGGGGAGAATGTCACAACTATCTTCTTGCCTAGCCAAGTGAGGTTAGCAAGTGTAAATAATATAGAGTATTCCACATTGTTCTAGAGAGTTTTCTAGAACCTTCCATAAAATTCCATAGGATTCTAGTCCTTAGATATTTCTAAGGAAAGGTGTAGAAGTTCATTGTAGACCGTTAGATTAAATTGATCACCACTGTCCATTGAGGAGGTGGAGTTGTATAAATAGGCTAAGGCCTCATTTGTTGTAGTCACCTCAGAGAATTCAAGCAATACAATTTCTAGTTATCTTAAGCTCTCTTGTGTGTTCTTAGCTTGCTTAGCTTTCCATAGTCTAAGTAAGTCTTTTGTGGGCAAGGCTGACTAGTTTTCTTTGATAAGTCGGGGCAAAGTTTGCTACTGCCGCACGTGAAATACTTGAAAAAAGAAAGCTCGTGACACAGAACACTATAAGAGTCTTTTTTTGCTTGTATATAATACATTAAAATTGATCAACCCCATTGGCTTGGAAGTGATGAGATGTAGATCCAATTACTGTATGTACCGATTTTTGAAATCGATTCAATAAACAAAGTTTAATGTGTGGGTGTCGGTGTGCGATTGTCTATCTTTGTATGTCATTTTATTTTATTTGTCACTATAACAAAGAAATTTTCATTGACGCATTCCATCAAAGAGATGCAGATAACACATTTCAATATACTAGGATGTAAAACAGAAGAAGTGGGTTTTAAGACTCACTAGTGAATCGAGGTCTTTTGCTATTGCTGCACTGGATGATTGCATCTTATTGCATTGTGTTTCTGTTAGAATATATAGGGCTTGCACTCAACATAGTCAAACTCAAGCTCAAGATTGATTCACGTTTACAATAAGGAAATACAAAAGGAGGAAAGTTACAAGAAGAAAAGTCAAAATATGTAAAAGAATAGAAAAATTATATTAGGAAAGTCATTTATTTTTTATAGGAAGTTTTAAGTTTCACGTTTCTACAGGGTTAGGTAGAAATTAGCTTATATAAGCTTGTATTCAGTCAAGGAATATACAACAATAATATAATTCTCCAATTATTTTCTTTACATGGTATCAGAGCAACTTTCTTTGGTGACCTAAGACTCCGAGGAATCAAGTTTTTCCCCGCCTCAGACGACTATGCTAGACGAGAGAGGCGGGGAAGGGATGACAGCAGTAGGAACATCCTCAATAACAAGTTCAGTCAAATTGAAGGGAATTCACACTCTACAACAACTTTATTCAACAACACAAAGAAATTCAGGCAGCAACTTCACGTAGCCCAATCCTCCTCCTTGACACCGAGCAGCAAGAGCAAGGAGAGATAAAAAAAAAAAACCAGAGAACTTCTTCTATTTTTCTCCTCGACATGCGTCGACCACAGCTGCCACGCCATGTCACCACAGACCACCATCATAGCAACCATCTTGCCAGACCACCCCCAATCACCAAAACCATGTTGCCCTTTGCATCGTGGACGACCCTGCAACTGTCATTGCTCCACCGCCTCGACGAGTCCTAATTAAAAAAAAACCACAGGACTGGAAGTGGAATCAAATAATCACCATATCAGTCATCACTCCCACATAAACCATATTCTCGTCCCTCTGATGCACAATCTCTTCTTCTAGGTCCACCTGACATCCACGACCCAATCAAAGCCCTACATAACACCATCATATTATCAAATAAATCATATCAATATCAATATTCCTCCAACAACTCCTTTTCTCAGCCAGAGACTCAATTGCATCAGCACCATTAAACCCTCCTTCTTCGCCTCTCCTTCCTTGCTTAAACTAAGGAAAAACAATGCCTTAGAAGAGGAGGAAGACGAAAAAGAGATTTCAGCCCAATCGTTAGGGTTGTAAATGAGGAAGTTGTCAGTATCGATCTCGGCACCACCAATTCTGTCGTTGCAGCAATGGAGGGAGGGAAGCCCACTATAGTCACTAGCCGTCCTTCTTTTGCAACGAACTAGACAAAACACACAGCAACAAAGAGCTATCTTCTCTCTGCCTTCGTCCATCGCCACAGATCATTCACGTCGCCACCAATCGACGGCATTCTCACCTCCTCTTCAATCACATACCAGCAACCATAATTCATCGAGACACCATCTCGCCTTGACAATCAGCCAATACAGCATACAAGACAACTCAACAGTCAATCATCAGCAGCCGGAACAGCAGCCAAGACAGAGAGCAAATCTCTCATCCCTGTCTCCTTCACGCCGATAAAAACACCCAAGGAGAGTTCACCTTCATACAACAACCATCAAGCTCCTCTCTTCTCTTCGCCGACAGCCACATCACAGCCTCCCTCAACCACCGTGTGTTCCTCCACACGTCCTCAACCACCGGCCAATCACCACCGCACCAACAAAACACAATAGGGAGGAAGAAACGTGAAAGAGGAGGAAGAAAAGAGGGAGAAACTGATATTTTAAATTTTTTGCTATTTGCACCCCACTCCTTTACTCAGTACCACCACAACATATTATAAAAAAATCTCAAGTCAACAAAGAACAATAACAACGTCTCTCTCTGGCGCACACGACAACAGCACCCAGACAGATGTATACCAAACGATTTTTCTCTCGTCCTCTCTTTCTCGTTGTCACATGTTCGGTCGCACATCAGGGAAGAAACGGAGGGAAAAGAAAGAAATTTGAATTTCTTTCTCTCCGCTATTCACACCCATCATCTTTAATCAATACTACGAAAATCTGTATTGAATCGAATTGAGCAATACCAAAATATGTGTTGACTCGAATTGAGCAACACCCAAACTTGTGTTGTCTCGAATTTAGCAATACCAAAATTTGTATTGACTCGAATTGAGCAATACCAAAATCTGTGTTGACTCAAATTGAGCAATACCAAGACTCGAATTGAGTCATAATTTCTTCATACAAGAATCATCCAAAATTTGACAATCATGATGCCTCGAGTCGAACCATTAGCAGCTTCACTCAACAGTTATGATTTCTTCACCAAATTGGACTTCAAAGTTTTCTCCAAGCTGCACGTTTCATCTGCATCTACATGTTCAGTTTGTGGGGGAGTGTTAGAATATATAGAGCTTGTACTCAACATAGCCAAGCCCAAGTTCAAGATTGATTCACCTCTACAATAAGGAAAATACAATAAGATGAAAGTTACAAGAAGGAAAGTCAGAATATGTACAAGAATAAGAAAGTTAAAATAGGAAAGTCATCTATTTTGCATAGAAAGTTTTAAGTTTCCCGTTTCTACAAGGTTAGGTAGAAATTAACTTATATAAGCTTGAGAAAATCACCCAAGAACATGTTCAAACAGCCGACTCTGCTCCAGCACTGCCTCAACAAAATTCCATTATCCGAACCCAAGGAAGTGACGAAGCCCTAGCAGAACCCCAATAGGGAAACGTCGAAAGCAGCGAGTTCCACCAAGACAAGACTCCGCAATGCGGAACGATTGCTGAGATCCCATTCAAGATCGGAGTCACAGATCTCAACGTACTGTACGAGTTAGCCAGCCACCATTTTTCGACTCACTCATGGAGAAGGCAATGCCAAAAAAGTTCACTCCGTCAAAATTCGAAGTGTACGATGGTACCACCAACCCAACGGATCACCTAAGACATTTTCACCACATGATGGCTCTAAAAGAAACCATGGAGTCGATCCAGTGCAAAATGTTCCCAACCAACCTCACGTCCACAACAATGAACTGGTTCAATAGCCTACCGCCGAGGTCAATAGACTATTTCCAAGCCTTAGCCACCGCTTTCATTACCAGATTCATTGGGAGCTAGCGGATGAGGAAAGGACTTCACTACCTCCTGCACACCCGACAGAAGCCTGAAGAAAAAATACGGTAGTATGTCACTCGCTTCACCAACGAGCTAACCATGATTGACGAATGCAACACCGACACAACCACTGCAACTTTTGTAGCCGGGCTGAAGAGAGGCCCCTTCTTCGATACCCTCAACTTGAAACCTCCAAAAGGCATGGCGATCCTGTTGAAAATAGCATAGAAACATATCTCCCTTGAAGAAATGAAAGCTGTGAGGAAAAAGAATGAGTAAGAAAGGGAAAACCATTCGAGAAAACGAGAGAGGAAAGATGAAAAAAACGAGATGATGGACCACGGGCGGACATCAGTCATTCAAATAAACATCGGAGCGACGGACGTACTGAGTCCAACCAATAGGAATCCAGGAAATCACAATCGACACAACCCAGTTATGAGCAAATAACCAGCGTAATGAGGAAAGAGTACAAGTTGTACACGGCTCTAAAAAGAAGCCGAACCGACATCTTAAAGCACATATCGAATTGGGAGAATGTCAACTAGCCAACCAGGATGAACGGAGACCCGAAAAGACAAAACAAGGGCAGGTACTGCTCTTTTCACAAGGATCGCGGATATGATACCGAGGATTGCTACAAGTTAAAAGAAAAAATCGAACATTGGATCTAGAGAGGACGAGTTTGTTGGCATACCGGACAAACAGTTCAAAGGTAAATAAAAGGCGGACACTACAGCCACGGGATCAAAAGAACGGTCCAGGGAATTTATATACGCTCTACACTGCATCTGCACCGAGAAAGAAGCACCTCTATCCGAACAGACCAATATTGAAGTCAAAAGGTCAACGCTCTGGAGGCGACCACACAAATCAACTCGAAGATCCTAACAACAGATACAAATGCAGACAAAGTTGTTTATGAGGGAATTAAAAGCAATAAACTCTATCAGACCCTAACAAGCAATGCCAAATGGGGAGCAATAACAGCCCAAGCAAAGAAGGTCATAAATTAAAAGGAACAACAGATGCACGAGACGCCAACGCGAGGATAGACATTAGCGATGCGAGAATAAAAGAAGAAACACTCCATAGTGTAACGAAACCACTACAAAAATGGTCAAAAAATCAATAAAGTCATTTTCGGAACTGACATCTCATAAAGGCGAACAACTTCATAGCAAAGCTATATGAAATAATCTGTGTAAAAAGCCCAAAAGGAACCAGGACTCAAGTCGAGTATTTACAATAAACTTCTGGTCTGATCAACCAAAGAAGTAAAAGTTGGACGAACGAGTCAACTAAATAAAATGACTTTGGGTCGACTAGAATGTCGCACCAAAAGAAGTAAAAGTAGACGAACGAGTCAACTAAACAAAAAAAAACTTTGAATCAACCGAGTTGTCGAGTTAACAAAGTAAAAGTTGGACACTCGAGTCAACTAAACGAAGAAACTTCTAATCGACCGAGATGTTGAGTTAACGAAGTAAAAGTTGGACATCCAAGTCAACTAAACACGAAAACTTCGAATTGACCGAGATGTCGACCTAATGAAGTAAAAGTTTGACAAACGAGTCAACTAAATAGAATGACTTCGTGTCGACTAGAATGTCGCACCAAAAGAAGTAAAAATTGGACGAACGAGTCAACTAAACAAAGAAACTTCGAATCGACCGAGATGTCGAGTTAACAAAGTAAAAGCTGGACACCCGAGTCAATTGAACACGAAAACTTCAAATCGATCGAGATGTCGAGTCGAACGGGTCAACTAAATAGAATGACTTCGGGTCAACTAAAATGTTGCACCAAAGAAGTAAGAGTTGGACACCCGAGTCAAACTAAGGGGGGTGTATTATATCTGGATTTTGTGGGCAATTTAATAAATTCCATGGATTCTGAAAATCCAAGTGTATTCAATTTGGATTTTAAAAAGTCCACAAAAGTCTAGGGGTATTCAATCAGGATTTTAAAAAGTCTTTCTGAAATCCACAAAGTCTAGGGGTATTCAATATGGATTTCAGAAAGTCCACAAAAGTTTTAGGGTATTCAAAATATCATTCATATTTATGGATTTGGAAAATCATGGATTCTCATGGACTTTGTAGTGTTAGGTATAAATAACAAAGTTCAATAGTTTGCCAACCTCCATATCAAAGATTTCAACGTGAAAAAAAGTCTCCCAAAGTTCTTCCTTGTGCCAGCCGCGAAGAGGTTGGTTTCCCATCCTCTTGTTTTCTCGATTCTTTTTCTATCTTTGCATAAGTGTTCATAGTTGCATCGTTGATGATTTTGGGTTAGGGTTTGGATTAAATTAGGGTCATAAATCTGGAAGTTGTGTTAGGGTTTAGTATATTTGGTTGGATCATTATGGCTTACAATCCCTTGAATATATGTTTTTGACGCCGGTTATCTTCTCAGGTATGTTTTTTATGGTTAATTGGATCATATATGCTATATATATGATATTTTGCTATAGTTGGTTGCGTATGACTAGTTATGTAACTATGGTTTTGACTTCCATGTGTTTGGATCATGATTGGACCATATAAGTTGATCATGGTTCAAACATGTATGTTTGTATATAAACTGTAATGTGTAAATATCCTACTGCATGTCTTCATTAGAGGTTGAACAATAGTCATATGAATTCATTAGAGGTTAAACAATAGTCATAAAACGTTCATCAAATTCTAATTAGATATGACATATTGCATATAGGCATAACCATACATGCTTCATGTAGTGATGATAGATTAGCTTCGTGCATGTAGTGATCATATAGAGGAATGAAACTACTTTCGAGTTGTATCTGATACAGTAGCATATATTTGCTTCATAAAATACTTGTTGTAATATATAGATGGGAGATTCACAAGGTAACGGTAAACGAAAAGATTATAAAACTTGGACCGCGGAAGAGAGCAATGCTTTGCTCCAGCTCATGGTTGAAGGCGCCATGCTTGGGTTCAGGGATATTAATGGTGTTATAAGTAAAACAACCGTAGAGGCAAAGTTACTTCCAAAACTTAAGGAGAAAATTAGTAAGGAGATAACTTATAGCCAGTATCAAAGCCGAGTGAAATGGTTTAAGAAGCAATATAGGAAACCATCCTGTCAACGCAATTGAGGTATTTAATCTTCGTCATGCTTCATTGAGGAACGTAATTGAGAGAATATTTGGAATATTCAAGTCGCGGTTTACAATTTTCAAATCAGCACCACCATTTCCTTACAAAACACAAGCGGAGCTTGTTTTGGCATGTGCAGGATTGCATAATTTTCTTCGACAAGAATGTCGTTCAGATGAATTTCCTCCTGAACCAGAAAATGATCCGGTAAAGAATGATGAAGATAATTTTGAATGGGATGATATTCAAACCCAAGAGCAGCAAAGAGAAAATGCTAATCAATGGAGAATGAGTATTGCTAATCAAATGTGGGCAGTAGCTCAAGCAAACGTCAACGTTGCTAACAATGATAATGAAGAAAGTGACCATGATCATGAAGGAGAAGAATGATCATAATACAATTTTATGGACGTTTACTTCTTATTTTAAAGATGCTAATTAACGACCTTTTCTTTTTCTAGTTTTTTTAGCACATGTATCTCTCACTTTTGTTGATTATATGCGGAAGTTTTTTTGTTTCATCACTATTTACCAACTTATTTTTATCTTGCAAATAATTAGAAATCTGTAAAAGTCGTTCATACAAAATCCGTGGATTTTCATAAATCTCTAGAAAGTCTGTAGCAAAAGTCTATGGATTTAAGAAATCAGCAGAAGTCTGTGGACAATTAAAGAGTCTGTGGACAATTTAAAGAGTCTGTGGACTTTTCAAATTATTTATCAATTCCATAAGAATCCATATACAATACACCCCCCTAAACACAAAAACTTTGAATCGACATAAATATTGCGTTAACGAAGTAAAAGTTGACAAACGAATCAACTAATTAATTAAACTGACTCCGGGTCAATCAGAGTGTCTGTCTACCAACAAAATAAAAAGTTGGACACCCGAGTCAACTAAACGCAGAAACTTTGAATCGACCAAGATGTCGAAGTAAAGGTTGGACGAACGAATCAACTAAATAAAGTGATTTCGGATCGACTAAAGTGTCACACCACCAAAACAGATTGAACGAACAGTCAATTGAGTAAAACAACTTCATTGAGTTAGCGAAGTAAAGATCGAACAGATAATTTAACAAAGTAGAAGACAAGCAAACAAAACAACTTTCCACAAAAATTCAGAGACGACAAACACAAGATCAAGACATGTGTGCTAAAAAGTAGGAAAATTCAAATTACCAAACGATTGCTACAGACATATCTCTGAAACATCAAAGCTCAAATACAAATTATCACGACAACGACAGACGAACAAAGTCAAAATGAAAAAAAATAAAGGAACCAATTCCTGTCATTCAAAATCTATTCAATTACATTCGAAAGCAGCAATGGAAGCCTAAGGGGAAAGATCTATAATGCCCTCAACAATACGACATGCAGGAGCCGGATCATCAACAGGGACTCTTACTTCAGGAGAAGGAGGAGGTGGCTCTTCATCCATTGGGTCACCCGGAGGATTTTGTACACCTTCTAAATCCTCGAAGGTCTGATAGACCAGATGACGATATTGAGATAAGTCAACATCGAGAACCTCAATATAATTCAGAAGCTCAGGTCGACCATTAACAACGTGCTGCCAATCCGCCACCTCCATAACATGGAGTTTATCCTTAACAAAAGAAGGTTCACTTCTTACAGCGATGAGTTGGCCCTTGACAGTAGTGAGCATCGCAGAGGAATCAGCCTTGGCCTCGTCAAGCAAGGACAACAATTGCTCCACCCTATTTTCAGCAACACGCAATTGTTAGAGTGCTCTATCATGGTCCACGTGGCCTTGTCATGAAGTGCCTTTTCAGAGGAAAACTCTTTTTCCACATCATGCAAGCGTTTGTGGATGCCTTCTAGGTCAGCTATCAGGGATTTAAGCGCGATCATGGATCAATCCCGCGCACTTTCCACCTCGGTCAATGAGCCTGAGCAACCTCAGTCACTTTGATTTGTTCAGAGCATCGCGCTTTTAGCGTCATACTGGTAAAGAACATGGGAAAATACTAGTAGCAATATAGAGAGCTTCATCTCCAAAGAAACTATGAGATTGCGATTAGCCTGATGACACAAGCCCATCACCCTGCATAGGCAAGATGGGTCATCCAGTCCAATATAAGCCTGACATCATCCTCAAGATGAAGGCTCGGGTTCAGCATGGACATCGAAGGCCTCTCTACCGACCATCTGTGTCATTCATTAATCAACTTACGTGCACCATCTTGCACGCCAAGACGAGAAAACCAGCAGAACTTTTCATCCGATTTGACTCGAATCTCTTCAAGAGTAGGTTCCTTCCAACTGACCTGCGAATGAAGAATGCGAGGATCCAGTAGTATGGAAAAAATGCCTTCACCCACAGCCTAGAAAGAAGAAGGAACGAAAGGAGAACCTTTCACGCCCCGAATTTCGAGAAAAATGAAATCCTAATATCCGAATGGGATTATCCGTTTTTCCCAAAATTCGGGATATAAATTTCATTCGCTAAAAGTAACAGTTGGCGTCCACGAGAAATAATCAAATGCACAATTTACCAGATTATAGGAAAATACAACACTTGCTCTAAAAAACCAAACAAAAAGAAGGAAAAATAACTAACATTTAAATCTCGTAGAGCCAACTCTAAAACTTCAACTAAACATAGGCATAACTCTCCCAATAAAAATGCAACTCCAAGTTCTACTACAAAAGAATAAACTGTCACCTAACAAACAAAAGGACCTAGACTCTCGAACAACGTGCAACTCCCCAACAATGCTCGTCACATACGAAACAAACTTCTCTAAGCTCGCCCGAAACTACTAAATCCTGAAACAAGCTACCAAAGAAGCCAAAGCCCACTTGGGTCAGCAATTAAGCTGGTGTGAATTTATTTGTTCCAAAAAAAATCAACGCATCAACAAGTGATAACATAAAATTAAACACAAACCATGAACAACCACACAAACAGGTAGTTCCTCAATGAGGCAAATGTGTCATGCAAGATAATCACAGTTCAAATAATTTAGTTCCTCAACGAGGCAATCATATCATCCTAATAAGTAAATACGTATTTACTTGTACTTACTCTGTAGATGTTGACTATGACAAGTTTGACCTGCAGAAATATTAGTAGACTTGTCATCCAGCATGAAAGGGGTTATAAACAATATAAATGTAATTTATTAATTAAAACCGTTATCTTCGTACATTATTTGACTTAAGCATATTATTCATTTTTAACGGATTGATCACTTAGATGATACCACATTCGCACCACCTCCGTGCCGAACATACATGCCCGTCTGCTTCTCTCATATAAAGAAGGATTTATCCGTTACCCATGCCCAAGTGGGGACACATCACATACATGCATGCATCACCGGATACCCCTAACTATATGAGTAACAAAAAACCACTCTTAGGTTATGAATGCGCATAAAGTCACGTCACATTTTTTACGGATACTATCAAAGCCTATCTTAGGCACAAAAGTTTACCTCATTTCCGCAAGACTAACCCGGAGGTTATTTTAGTTTCTCTATAAGAAATAGGCGTCCCACATCCGCAAGACAATCCAAAGGTTATTTAGTTTCTCTATAAGAGAGGGGGAAAAGTAAACAAAAAGAGGTGTAGTGGTTCTAAGTGATACAATTTCGTGTTATGTAAGGATGTGAATTCAAAGTTATTCATATCGCTTGACATTTTGTCAACCATAAACCAATCCACCCATTCTTTGGGGAATATCACATTTTTATCCAATTTTTTTAAATATTAAAATAGGGATCAGACCCATCTTTATTTAAACTATTTAACGAATCACAAGTGAACTAATAAACATTAGTCTTCCAAATAAAAGTATGGTGTTGTTTGTTTTTTTTTTTTTTTTTTTTTTTTTTTTGCTAAGAAACTTCTTGCTAGCCCTAGAGCATTAATTTTATCAACCAATGCATAAAATGAAATAAAATGTCACAATGATAAACATTCCATACATAACAATCTGGGATAGTAAATTCATATCAAATGGCAATATACCATCTCACAGGTGATTCGCTAAAATAGTTACTAAATCAAACAGGGGCATTCGCTAGATGAATTGAAGGTTAAATTATAAAGGAAAAACTCAATTTCAAACCACCTGTTACAAAACCACTGACACAAAACCGCCCCTTCAAAACCACTGACACAAAACACCCCTTTAAACCACCAAAGAAAATCACCCCTTCAAACCCCCATACATGACTTGTGGTTAAAATACCAAACACCCGGCTGTCACCCCTTTTTGTTGGTTAACAACCAAAAGTAAAGCAATAGTCAAAGTCAATGATGTCATCGTCACTTTATATTATCAAAATTCAGGATATCATCATGCACTTTATGTCATCATCAAATTCAATGGTAATAAATCAATCGTATTATCATGTACTTTATGGTTTAAGAAACCAAAGAAGTACGATTATGTCATGTACTTTATCATGTACTTTATGTCATGTACTTTATGGTTTAAGAAAAATCATGTACAAAAAACCCTTTTCCTTGAAGTACGATTTCAGGATATAAGAAAAAAAGATAATCATCACACAATCACACATCTCAAAATCATGATATCTCAAACCCATATTACAAAGGAGTCATCCAGAAAGAAATAAAAATAAAATAGAAAGGCTGATCTAGGGAACCGAGAAACTCACCTTTTTATTTTTTTCTTCCTTTCCCTTTTTCTGTTTTTTTTTTTTTTTTTATACAGACTTTGTATGCGGCTGGGAAGATTCAAATCTCTATTTAACCAACCTAGAGGCAAAACCCTACAAAATTAGGGTTTGCACAACATTATATTGACACCCTTTTATATATTTATCATACACCCAATCTCAAAATAAATATGCCCTAAAACATTATCATTTGTCAAAATTGGGGGTCATTACAGAACCTCCATCACCCTCTCGTCGTTCTGTAGAAACGAATGGTAGTCCCAACAAGAGCAAAAGAACTCAAGTAAGTTGTGGAAGGAGGGATCTCCATCCCTCCATCAATGAGAGGGGAAGAAGAAGGATGTGACTGCAACTCGGAACCTGATTACAACTGCCAAGCTCCCTAGATCGAACAACAACCAATTGGAGCATTTTGTCATCTAAGGACCGAGGATCCTCATCATAACGCTTGACAGCGTCAAGGCCGCCTTAAGCAGAGAAAAACTTTTTCCCCCGCCGCCCAACGGACAAACATTATCTTTCTCACTCTTCTCCAAAGTCAACATCGTCTCTTCCACCTCTTGCAAAGAACAACGGTCTTCCCTCGAAGGATCTCTATCGGTAGAGTCTGAATAAAGAGATGAGCGACGCACATAATCAACAAGTTGTTTTTTCTTTCGAACACGGTCAGACGGTAGAAACAACCACTTCGATGAACTAACAGGCCTCAGTACTTTTCTCTTTCTAGAAGAAGGATTGGTAGCACTACGGACAGGAGCATTGAGATCCGTAACACCAAAGCTCACTTTCCAATCAATGACAACGTCATCACCTTCAACAGTGGCAGTACGGGCAACCCTCTCGTTCAACAAAGCTCATTCGGTCTCACTCATGCTGTATAGACCATTGCGCCTCACCATATCATCAGTGAGATAGGCATCCAACGGAACACCAAAAGCTTTAGAAAGCGCTCACTGATAACCTGTTCCTCAACGGTAAATTTTAGATTCTAGTACTTAATGGGAACTCGAAAAAACCTTACTATCTTAACATCCCGCAAATTGGTGTAGCCAGAGTTGACAGGCACATAAAACCAATCATTAGACCAACCCCTGATGTCATCATTGAGATTACCAAAGCACGCAAGAAAGTGCAGGAAATAGGTATGGTTGGGTTTCACACTAAACCCCACCAAAGAGTGCAAAATTCTAGGGGTTAAAGGGATACCAAAAATAATGGCCCTGACATACATGAAAACCATAACCCTCCAACCATTTGGGCTTATCTGAGCAGGAGGAATACCCAGAAAGTCTAGATATGACCAGAACAGCTCCGGAACGGGAAACTGAATACCAACGTAAAACATGCGAGGATAAAACGCAATATACCCCTTCCTCGGGCAACAAAGACTGTCGTTTTCGCGAGGAAGAACGCTTTCAAGGTCGTTAGGCAAAACATAATTGGAGCGGACACTATCCAGAGTAGCCCGAGAAGCTTTATTTGGGGAAAAATGAGCCTCATAGATAGAAAGTTGATCACCAACCGACTTCGCAAATAGGAAAGAATAGACGAAAGAAAAGAGGCAATAGGGGAGAAAAAATAGCACTAACAGCAAAGATGTCGTAAAGAAATGAGGAAAGTAGCCACAACACCCTTTATACAACTGGGAAATGAAGAGATTGCTCACCGAGCGACATACGGGACATAATGGCGCACCAAGACTCTCAGAAAATGTGCGCGAAAATAAACAGACAACGGAGTAACCGATGTGATCGGCCAACCGAAAGTTACTAAACATTAAGCTTAGTGCAATAGCGCAATCGGAACACCATCACACAGTGGATATGTGAACATACCCATTAACTAAGGGGGAGTAGTTAATGATACATCAAATAAACCGATCATCATGACCATACACGTGGCATAAAGACCAATCTCGAGGATACAACGAGAAACTTATTGGGTCAGCTCATAAAGCCCAAGAAGAATGAGGCCAATTATAAAGGCCCAAACTAAACCCACCACTGAGGAGACATGAAGATGGCTCGAATCCAGGCCCAAACGAATCAGAGCCCAATACCAAACCTGATATGAGTTCTCGAAGAGATCTGGCGTTGAAGAGAAGAAATTATAGAGAGGATGAGGAGAGTAGGTCTCCAAGAACTCATTATATATTATAGAGAGAAAGTGGAAGAGGGGTTGTGAGGAAAATCGAGAAAGGAGGGTTTAGAAAGATAGTGGGAGAGTTTACAAAGAGATTGAGAGTGAGGTGGTAGTGGTGGGTTGTCATGGGGGAATTAATATCAGAGAGAGGGGAATAGAGGAGTTGGGCGGTGGTGAGCTGGAATCGCAAAGGATGAGAAGAACGGAGAGAGCGGAGGAGGAGGAGGAGGAATCAAGAAGAAGTATCGAAGTCGCCGTCAAGGTGGTTGTGGATCTCGTTGTCTCTATCATCTTCGATGAAGCTGAAATTTTGTCATATTCGGTGGAAAGAGTGGCAGAGGAGAGGGTGGAGAAAATGAAGAGAACATAGAGGGTGAGGAGGAGGAATCAAGACTTTAAGAGATGAAAGGTGAGATAGGAAGCATTGTGGAAATTGAAAATCTGGGTGAGGGCTTTATATTTTATATATCGGAATTTTAAACTGTGATGTCCAATAAGTCAATACAAGTGCAACATGCAGTTTTGAGGAATTAAAATAAAATTGTATTATCTATTTACTATTGACCAAAGTTATTAATGTGGTGAATTCGGGGTTTGACAGAATTGAATTGGGTGAAATCGGTTGGGGTTTAGCGGACACCGATTAATCGGTGAGTCACCGACTAATCGGCTCAGCTGACTCGCTGATTTATCGCTATATATTTAAATAAAAAAAAAAAAAACCTAAAGTCACAATTCTCATTTCATTCGCAAGCCACGGCACCCCCCAATCCAGATCCTACAGAGAAAAAGAAAAACAATAAGAGAGAAGGTGAAGATCTATGTATGACGACTAGATCTTTGCTTCTCTCAGTCTCTCTTTTCCTCCCTTTCTTCAAACCAAATCAGAAAGGTATGTACCACTTCAACCCTAATGTCCCTCTTCCCTCTCCTCCCAGTCCCCATCCCACTCGGCCTTCTTTTTTTCTCTTCCATTATGTGTAGAATTCATATGGACTAGGGGAACTTGTTGATTGAGGTTGTTTGTAGTGATATGGATTTTGGTGAAACGGTTGATTGTTATCGGAACAAATTAGATTCAACTTGTTTTTGATATTGAATTCTCATCTTTATGTGTATTTGACATTTTTGGCCTTCTGACTGAGAGCGCTAATAACTAAACCTCACAACTTCTTTGGAAGTTTGTGATTATGCGTTACAAATCCACACAATTTTCAAGCAATTCAACCATGACTTTCTTTATTCTTTGGTCTAGAATATATTGGCGTAATCATTTGGAGTGGAGTATTTTTGTTTGTACAAAGTGGTCATTCTAGAAATATCTTCGATGCAAAGTAGTACTGTTTACCTTCATGGGTTAGCGGGATAGGTAGGTTGGTTTTAACTGTTAAGTCTGACATCCATTTTGCCTCTGAATGTTTGTCTTTGTAGCCTGCCTGTTAAAATAATCTACAATTTTCTTTTAGTTTTTTTTAAGTAGCTTGACAAATAATTAATAAAGTTATATAATTACAAATTTACATAATTTTGATTTATTATTTATTTTTGTAATCTATGACTGTGATTAAAATTTAAAATTATATGCTTTGAAAAAATTGATTGATTAATCCCGCTTAATCGTAATTAGACCCTGGACCGTGCTGCATCCGCTTTCCGATTTAACTGCATAGCTATTGACAAACTTATTAGTGAATTGCTATGAGCAAATCATCTAATATACCTAAGAATTTACATCGATGGTGCTAAAATTAAGCTTTTCCCATCAACCCATAAAGCATGATCCAAATGGTCTTTTTCTAGGATCCATAATTCGAATCTCTACACCTAAGTCCTACGGCAAGTTAGATATGCTACTACTATAAATCTTTGGTATGATTGTTGGGTTAAACTAGGATTCATTCATGCTGAGTGTTTTCCTGATAATGGAATTCCTAATTGGCCCAATTATATTTGTGAACTTTGGATTTCTCATCCAGACCAGTAACCCCTCTGGAATGTCGAACTGCTTAATTCTATTTTTTTCAGAGCCATTGGCCTTAGATATCCAAAATATTCTGATCCGCTCCCCAGAATGTTCGAATCAATTGACCTAGACTTTTGATAAAAAAAAGGGCACATTTTTCGATCAAAAGTGCGATGAAAACCCTCCTTTCTGACCTTTCAGAAGGCTCTACTTCTTTCCTGGATAAAAAGATTCTCCGAGAGATGTGGAGAATCAAGGCTCCCCTATCGGCCATGTTCCTTCTCTAAAAAATCGGTCAAGACATCCTCCCCACCATGACCAATCTAGTCAAACTTCACACCCCCATAGAGGACTCCTGCATCTTCTGCAATAACCACACCGATGATGTTGTTCAGTTTTCTTCAGATGCCCGATTATTAATCTTCTATGGAGAGTTTCCCTTATCCCCATAGATTGGCTCAATGAAAACTTTGGCAATCCTACTATCATTACTCTCATCACATTTATGTGGGATACAAAAGTCATTATTGATTCTCGACATGACCCCTCAGACAATAGGACCCCACCCATCCCTCCTCTGAACCCTGTCACGGTCACTTCCACAAGGCACAATCAACGGATCCAGGTCCAACTCCTCTCAGTCAGAAATCACAGCCTTAATACTAGATCTCTCATTGCTAATCCCCTTCCTGATATCCTCAATCTAGATATTATTTTTAGTCACCTACGATGCCATTTTTTAACTACAAGAAATATTGTCATTAATAGCGTTTCAAAAACGTTATGGTAGGCTACCATAGCGTTTTAGCAAATGTTGTGTCTGCCGGAGCTATAATAGACACTGTGTCTATTATAGCGTTTTAAAAACGCTATTGTAAGTTAACTACGATAGCGTTTCAGAAACGCTATGGTAGGTCTATTATAGCGTTTTAAAAAACGCTATTGTAAGTTGACTACTATAACGTTTTAGAAACGCTATAGTAACATTAGTTATAGCGTTTTTAAAACGCTATAATAGATCTACCATAGCGTTTTTAAAATGCTATCGCAGTTAACTTACAATAGCGTTTTTAAAATGCTATTGTAAGGCTACGATAGCATTTTAAAAACGCTATTGTAAGTATACATAGCAAATTTTTTTTTTTTTGCTATCAAATGACTTTTTATTACATTTTATAAGTTTTATTTCTAGAAAATAAAAATTTTAATGTGCCAAACTTAAACATTTCCATGATTGGAGGCAAAGTAATATAATTAATGAGATAATGTATTACATCGAGTCACAAAATCTATCAAATTAATAATAAAGATCAGCTCTCTGTATTACATCGAGTCACAAAACATTTCCAGCTTTTCAAAACCTAAATAAAAAAACTAAATATAAAGTACCACGGCTCCCTGTATTAACACCTTAACCACCTCAACAGAACCACAGTCATCTTCATCAATCCACCTCAATAGAGCGCTCCATTTTCCAGCAGGAGCTCGACCAATCAGCAACTTGATCACAACGCCTCTTGCCAGCCTCACTCAATCAGCAAAGTCCCTGAAAATAATGTATAAGACTGTCAGATAGTTAAGGGAAAAGTTAATAGAAAATTTTGTAACAAAAGCAACCATCTAAACAAAAATCTGAAGCAACCAACAAGTTTTATAAAAGCAACGGGACTTGTCTTGTAAGAAATTTCATGACAATGTCATAAAGGACTAGGTATATGCAGTCTCACCACGAACTAAAACATTTGTATTCTAAGAACACAGTGGAATGGAAATGTTCAAAGATGAAAATGCATTTTGATCCTCACTTTTTATTTTCAAAATGACTTATACCACGACTTTCATTTTTTGTTTATGTATTTTTGTAGATGACAGTCTCATAAATGAGTGATCACGATGGAGAGAATCATCAAAGTAGAACAAACCTTGGGGTCTGGTGTCTTGGGTCCTTCATGTTCAGAGCTTGATGTTGGCCCCTTTCTGTTGCCTTCTCTCTGCTCCCTCAACAACCCCATCAAATTCAAATATATTAGAAAATGATAACATGAAAATGCAATTTTGTTGTAGGAAAAGGAGTGGGTATAGTTAGTTTATATACCTTGACAACTTTGGATTGTTCTTGATGAGGTCCACATGCAGCCTCATTTATACTGTTATTCGCCAACTCCATAGCTGGCTCTGAGGTCCTCTTTGAACCACTGCTTGCTGGTGAGCTAACCAAACCAACCGTTGGCGTGCACTAGTTCCCTTCTCAAAAAAATAAGAGAACCCCAGTTTAGAGAATTTTAGAAGAAGAAGAAGAACTGAATTATCAACACAACCCATTTCAAATAAAGTACTTCAAAAAAATACCACCCAAGCGTTGTTTGAACTCACAGCCAAGTCAGTAATTTCACCCTTTGCAAGCAAAAGTAGAAAGCCAGTAAAAATATTGAAAAATTAAAAAAAAAAAAAAAAAAAAGGAGAACTTTGAAATCCACAAAAAAAAGTAAGCTCTATTAACTCACTTCATGCCCATGGCAGTCAGCCAAGCAAAATGCAGTTTCCATGGACCAAATCTTTACAAGGCAATCATCAGAACCAGTAATGACATATCTTCCTGAGCGATCAAATGTGGCTACAAAATATAAAACCAAGCTCAGGCAATAATACAAGATCTCACAATATAAAATGACAAAGAAAGAGAAATGGCAGCAACGGAAGGGGTGAGGAAGAAAAGTAATTAGCTTAACAAGGAAAGATGCCTCATGAAACAAAGAATTGTCCAGTTACCAAGGATTCTAAGACAAACCAGGATAGTCAAAGTACAGACTACATCATGGTTTATCCAATGTTCTACCAACCAGTAATGGAAACATCACTTTGCAACTATGTAATACCCTTTTACTTAATTTAGCAGATAGAGTCCTAAAAAATTTTAAGATGAAGTATATGTATATCAGTGAACCCTACAAAAATATGGAAAAGGGATTGGAGAAGAAGTGTGTATATCGTATTTTCTGTTTGTACTCTTTTCCTTCTTCGTGTTTGAGATGAGTGGTATTCTTATATACTTGGGCCTTAATTACTTTAGAGATGCCACTGATAGATGCGTTAAAGTACGAAGTTAAGTTCTTGACATGCCACTGCAAAAACACCATGCAAAACAAATGTGGTTGTTTGCATTAAGCACTTACAAGTATTAAATGCCTATAAAATCATTAAGCTAGAATATGATTCTTAATGTTGCTTAATAGGTAGTAAGCATTCTAATAACCTCAAGCACATTTATAATATAGAAAACTATGTTATGTCAAAGGCACACTTGTATAACGAAATTATCACTAATAGTTCTTAGAAGATCAAACACACATGCTAGTTTCACTTAGGCCACTTTAAGTGGGTTGGCATAAACAAACACATTTCTGAACCACTTATAAGTGCCAATAAGCAACTTACCACTTGTAAGTGGTGCAAACAAACACTCAGTATAATGTCAAAGGTGATGAATCAGGACTAGAAACTCTTACCCTCACACTATTCCAGTTAGAACTTAGAAGTTAAATGGTTAATTCTTCGAAGGTGATCAAAGACAAAAGATGTAATCTATTAATTGACAATCAAGCTTAATCCATCTCAATCAAAAAAGTAAAAACTTGAGCATAAATTCATAGACAGAGGTAGATTGCAAATGTAAAGAGGGAAAAAATACCACAATAGACAGCATCTCTGTGCCCCCTAAGCTTCTTTATATCTTGCATTTTTTGCACCATAGTCGATGGTTTAGCAATGGCATAGCAAGCTGCACAAATAGAAGGGGCACGATGGTGTTTGGCGAAACCACCTCTAATTTCCCTCAAACTTAGTCCACGCACCTGATCAACCGGCATGTGAGGCCAACGCTCATAACTAGGTGGACGACTGATTTTATTATCTTCTCTGTCCCTACCAGCTGCAAATATGAATTCCAGAAATGAAACAGCAAGCGAAGAAGCTGGATTTTGGAAAGAATAATCCAGGTGGAAGTAATTACTGTTAAACTGGGACTTGCTGAACGTTTCAAAATCAAACTAATGCTTGATTAATCATTGAGTGTGAAACATAATTGATAGCATCAAATGTTGTACCCTGTGATAGATAGTGTTAAAGAAAAGTACATAATAGCATATTGAAATATATCACCCACATCCAAGCAGTGAGAAGGAACCAGAACCCAGGAGCGTAGGGACATCACCAACATTTGGAGAATTTCTTATAGGCATGCCATGCAACGGGGAGGTGGTACTCGATATTAATTGCTTTAGAAGCTTTACCAAGTGATCTATTTCAATATGAGGATACCTAGGAATAATGCAAAAAACCAAACGTTATCATAGGGATAGACAACCCCACAAAACAAGTAAAAACTTAATGAACCCAAGCAACAATAAAGCATGTTTTATACCTCTCGACTAATTTATTGTAGCTCAATGGCAAGGATGAGTCATTATCATTCTCATCCCCACTGTGTGCACCACTCCTTGAATACCAAGCATGGTGTCTTCTCGGTAAAAGCTGATGTTCCAAAAGCTCATTCCAAAACTGTCTGTAAGTTCTGATACATGGCCCAACTGATAGAAAATGCATGATCAAAAAATAAACTTTTCTAAGATCTATGTCTATATCAGATTGTACAGGAGGGCCTGGATCTGTTTCGAAATCTAGAAATTCAGCCTTCTCGTGCGCCTTATTTGAAAAATTCAAAGGCGCCATTCTAAGAAGTGGTGCATCATTTGAAGGTTTGTACTTACTAAGAGCCATTTATTATGTAAAACCTGAAAGCAATAAATGATATACCCATTACAACCAAATTTGAAAGGAATAACACATTATGGCATGAGATACAAGACCGCATAATATTTGAACTAAATTTAATCCATATTTTTAGAAAGAGGTAGCATCAAATTAACCAACCATGCGGGGGATATTGGTCTGGACTCCAAACTCCTTACCAATCACCAATAATATATCCCAGAAGAATTACATCTACTTTATCAAGCTACCAAACTTCTATTAGACTATAACATCAGTGGTCTAAGTTAGACTGCAAGCGTAAAGATTTTTACTTTGATGATCCTACTGTGTAGAGTTGAATTCCTTCAAGAAAAGTAATTATTTTCCATCTCATTCGGAGCTTGCTTGTCTGGATGGTCTTCTATCCCTTCGATGTTTTTCCCTTCTTCTATTCTAACCATAGAAGGGTTTGAGGAAAATATATTTAAATACTCAAGATAATGAAAAAAAAAAGGAAAAAAAAAAACCCATTAAGACAACTAGAGTACTAGACAAGCCAAAGGAACAACACTTTTGTGATTGAAACTGCACAACAAAATCCATACAAATAGATGATTTAGCTTAAGTTCATCATAAAGAGTTAGCCTACGCATATGTCCCTCTTTTACGCCTATCCCTCCATCTCTCCTTTCTACCCATCTACCTTCCTACATCTTTCATTCCTGCAATGTCTCAAATCTACCACTAATCCCAACAAGAGTTTATCATTTATCAAATGTTTAGAATTCCATGTCAATCCGGTCAAACTTAAATGTTGATACTATCTAAACATGCAATTTCCCCTTCCTACAAATGTATTATCCGATTAAACCTTTTACAACTAATCTCAAAAAACTTGAACACGCACAAATCTTTCTAAACAAGTAAACTAGAAAAAGTGGTGTAAAGATTAACTCATCACATTAACAAACTCAATTACTATCAAGAAACCCCAAACAACTATATGATCAAAAAACAAAAAACTCATATCTCCAACTAATCTACTCAACAAGTGAATCAAAGAAACAAAATAAAGCATCAACTTTCCAAAATCAGTAAACAAGAAGACCAATTTCCACAACCAATAACCCCAATTGAGCCCCTCCAGAACCCCAATAAATCAAAACCCACAATGCAATCTCACTCAACCACATTAAACCCAAACTTCAAGCTATCCTCCCACCCCAATTTCACCAAAACAACAATAAAAACAGCAAATAACCCATTAGAGATCCAATCACAAACATGTAGAAACCCTAGCTGATTCTACGAACATTTTTTCAGTCGAATCAAATTTCGATACCTTAGTTGAGTCGGTTTGAAGCAGACATAGATGCCCAACTTTTCATGGTGACTTTCCTCGATTTGGAGATTGAAATAGAGGAATTCTTCCAAAGGGGTAGAAGAAGAGATTGAGCTTTACTCTTTGACCACTCGCGCTTTGAGCTGCCGGGCGACATTCCTTTCTCCTTCTCATTAGATACAGACAGAGAAAGAGATCAAAATTTGAGGGAGCGATAGAAAGCTTGGGGATGGAAAGAACGACTAATCCAGATCCACCTGTGACCCGTATGCCTCTCTGCTTCTTCTCTTCTTTCTTCAACTTCTTTCTCCATGCGCCCTCCCTCTTCTTTGTGTCGCCTCCCTCGATCTCTCTCTGTATTTCGATTTCTCTCCCTGGATATATCTCTCTCCCTCCATCTCTTTTTCTCCCTCAACTGTCTCTCGATCTCTTTCACTCATTGTGTAGCTTTTGGTTTGAAATAGGAGTATTTGGGCGAGAGCGAGGGAGGAGAGTGATGCATGCTGAGTGAAATTTTTTGTTAAGCGCCAAAACTCCCGCCTAAATTTAGATAGCGTTTTAATAGTGTGATGTCATTAGAATTTGGGTTTTTATAGCATAAACGTAAAAAACACTATCATCAATTGCTATTAATAGGTAACTTTGGTGTAGTGTTTTGCTTGTTCACAATAAGGAGCATTAGGGGTTTTTGCAACTACTTTACAATGACAGTTGCTTGCTCGTGTGGCGAATCCTATTGCCAGGAAAATTATTGACAGTACAATGGCAGAATGTCATGTGGTGTTGGCAGCTTTGATGCTAATTCAGGCTCGACAATGGCGAACAAATCTTCTTCTAAGAGATTCAGGGAACATCCACTCTATCTTACGAGAATCACATATGGACTCAAGAATAGGGATGAACTGGACATGGAGGCCTATAGTTAGTAATAGTATAAGATTGTTAACCTTAAACAAATTGTGATTTTGTAATTTTATTAATCAAGAACTCAATTATGAGCTAGCAATTACTGCTGAACACCAACATTGTACTCAACGATATTTATATATATCCTCTATGCTTTCTTAAAAAAAAAGAGGGGGAGACGGGGGAACTCATTTACAATGACGAGAAAAATCTTACAACTTTAGAGCATCTCCAATCATCCCCCCAAAGCTATTTTAGAGGTTCCAATGAAAAAAAAAAAAAAAACCTCTCCAATCATCCCCCTAACCCATCCCCCATAATAACTTGTCCCTCAACTTCCCCCTAAATTTAGGGGGAAGTTAACCATCCCCTCAATCTCATATATTAATAAAATAATCCTAATATTTAATTTTCTAAATTAAAAATAAATAAAAAATAAAAAGCAAAAGTATATAAATAATAGTATAATTAAAAAATTAATTATTAATACTAATTTAAATAATGATAAATAATTATTTTAAAAGTATTTATAGTATAATTAAAAACAAATTAATACTAATTTAAACATAAGCAATTATTAATTCTAAATTAAATAATGATAAAATTATTAATAGTAATTATTAATACTAATTCAAAATAATAGTATAATTAAAAAAGTAATTATCTAAATAATGATTTAAAATGTGGAAGATATATTTAAATAAGGATAAAAAATTTTAATTATTAATACTATTTTTTTAACTCCCAATTTTTTAATTAGTCAAATTTAAATTAAGTAAAAATTAATAATAGTATAATTTAAAAAGTCTCTAAATAATAGTATAATTGAAAATAATAATATTATATATTTTAGTTGAAATTAATAATATATTTAATAATATAATTGAAATTAATTAATGTAATGATATTAAGTTGAAATTAATAATATTATAATTGAAATTAAATTAGTATAGAGAAGTTGAAGATATATTAAAATAATGATTAAAAAGTTAAAATAGGGGATGTGGTTCGAGTGGTGAAGAAATTGAGGACCCCTAAATTTAGTTTTTGGTTAAAATAGAGGATGATTCATTCTATTTTAACTTTTACCATTAGAGATGCTCTAGGAAACAAACATTGGATGTAGTCAGTCACCATATTTTTTGACATGAAGTAAAATATGTTGATATTTCAGTGGGTTCTGATTTTCTAATTAAAATGATTAACCAAATGAATTCATGTGAGGAGGGAGGTAGGTATGGAAAATTCTAAATGGCGAGGAAATGGGCGAGGAAACGGGCGAGGGGGTGAGTGTGACCGCTCATCCCCTTCGAGATGCATGTATGTGCCTTCGAGATGCACAACTGCGCAAATCTCAAGGGGAGGATGAGTGGTAATACCCACCCCCCTCGCTCCTTTCCTCGACAGCTAGAACGACTCGGTAGGTATATATAGCGTTTAAGTCTCTATTTAGAAATATCAAAGTCAATTGCCCATAGGTTGCTCTTTCAAATGCAAACAAATTGTTTAACGAAATTTCCCATTGGCCGACAAATAGACACGTCTATCTATTAAAATCTCACAATACTTTGACTCAATGACCTCTCTCTCAAGTCTCAACCCACACAAACCCAACAGGTGATGATCTCTACTTGTTGTTCTTCGATCTCATTGGAGATGAGATTTCCAGTCCTTACATGGCTTCTCTTACTCTCCTCTCTCTTCTCCTTACTCTTCCAGAACATCACTTGTGCCAATCCACCTCAGTGTCTCAATGATCAGAGAGCCTTATTACTTCAAGTGAGACAAACCATTGGCCTTTCGTCCACAAGGATCAAGTCATGGGATCCAAACACTAATTGTTGCTCTTGGGGTGGGATTGTATGCAATCAGCTCGGTCGTGTTACTAATCTAGACCTCAGTAATGAATCTATTTCGAGCAATAATGCAAGCGCTCTCTTTCAATTGCAACACCTTGAGAAACTGAACTTGGCTTTCAGTAACTTCACTTTTGTACCAATTCCAACGGAGGTGGGGAGTCTTGTTAACTTGACTCATCTCAATCTATCCAACGCAGGCTTTGCGGGGCAAGTTCCAATTCATGTCTCTTTATTGAGAAGGTTAGTTTCGCTTGACCTCTCTTCTAATTTTGCAAACTCATTGAAACTAGACAACCCAGCCCTCGGAATGCTAGTTCGAAACCTCACGGAGTTACAAGAGCTATATCTAGATGGTTTGAACATGTCTAGTTATGGTGGCAGCTGGTGTAAGGCCTTATCCCAGGCACTACCGACCTCAGTGCGGAATTTGAGCTTATCGAATTGTGGACTTAAAGGACCTTTTGATGAATCATTTTCAGTGCTTAATTCGCTCTCCGAACTTCGTCTTGATCAGAATAATTTAACTGGTAAAATACCAGAATTCTTTGGGAACTTCTCCAAATTGACTTCCTTGCATCTCAAGACTTGTGGTTTGTCCGGACAATTCCCCCAAAAAATCTTCCAGCTACCACTACTGAAGAGTCTTGATGTAACCTTGAATCCACGCCTTAATGGCCACCTGCCTGAATTTCCAGTAAATAGACCCCTTCAGAACTTGGTTTTGTCTAGCACAAATTTCTCTGGGAAATTGCCAGACTCCATTGGTAATCTCAAGTTGTTAGTCAATTTGGAGCTTACATCTTGCCGTTTCACAGGACCACTCCCAAGTTCGATGTCCAATCTTACCCGACTCATGTGTTTGGATCTTTCATCCAACCAATTCAATGGAACAGTGCCAGACTTCAGTTTGGCTGAAAATCTCACCCAAATCATTCTTGCTCATAATAGATTAACAGGTCCAATTCCTTCGGCATGGGAAAATTTCTCCAAGCTTGTAAATCTCAATTTACGGAATAACTCACTTAATGGGACAATCTCACCTGCACTGTTTAGCCTTCGTTTGTTGGAGAAGATAGACATTTCACACAATGCATTCACTGGTCAGCTGGGCGAGTTCAGTGTGTCTTCTTTACTGAATACGCTTGACATCAGCGAGAATAAGTTGAAAGGGCCACTTCCTATTTCAATTTTCAATCTCACTGGTATTAAGATCTTCACAATTTCCTCAAACAGCTTCAATGGGACATTACAGTTACAGCGGTTTCAGGATTTCAGGAACCTTTCTAGTCTTGATCTTACGGGTAACAACTTGGCAATCGATGCCAGTGGCATTAATTCCACCTTGTTTCCCCAGGTTGGCACATTGAAATTGGGTTCTTGCAGGCTGAGAACATTCCCTGATTTCTTGAGAAACCAGTCAAAAATAAGCTTTCTAGACCTTTCAAACAACCAAATTCATGGGAGAATACCTAACTGGATTTGGAAAATTGGAGATGGGACACTCGGTCATTTAAATCTCTCTCGCAACTTCTTGGAGGATCCTCAAAGACCTTTTCCCAGTAATAGTTTTAATTTCTTGGCTGTAGTAGACCTCCATTTTAATCATTTCAAAGCTCAAATCCCAATTTTCACACCCTCTGCTACTGTTTTAGATTACTCATCCAATAAATTCACTTCAATCCCTAGCAATATTAGTTTGTATCTCTCTGTCACTGTCTTCTTATCTCTTTCAGACAACAATCTCACCGGAGTAATCCCTTCATCGATTTGCAGTGCTCGTTATCTTCAAGTTCTTGACCTGTCAAATAACAAACTGAGTGGCCAGATACCCCATTGTCTCGGTAACATGACGACCCTCAGAGTAGTGAATTTGCGGAACAATAAGTTTGAAGGAACCATACCAGAGACATTCCCGGGGTGCAATTTGAGAACGCTGAATCTCAATGGGAACAGACTGGAAGGACAAGTGTCTAACTCTCTAGTCAATTGTGAAATGCTGGAAGTTCTAGACCTCGGGAATAACCAAATAAATGGCACGTTTCCTCCCTGGTTGGGGAAATTGCTCAACTTGCGGGTTCTTATTTTGAGACGTAACAGATTTCATGGTCCCGTCACACTCCCTGAAAATCTTAGTACCTTTGGATTGCTGCAAATTATTGATCTATCATCCAACAACTTTACGGGAAGTCTATCTTCTGACCAATTCATGAGATGGAAAGCAATGACGATGATTAAAGGAGAAGCTCACAAGCACCAGACCCTGAGGTTTGGGTTCCTTGAGCTTACTCAATTGTACTACCAAGATGAAGTTACGGTGTCAAGCAAAGGAATGGAGATGGAATTGGTGAAGATCTTAACTATTTTCACCTCAATTGATTTTTCCAATAATGGAATTCAAGGTGAGATTCCAGAGGCAATAGGAAATCTCACATTGCTGTACATTCTCAACTTGTCACGCAATGCCTTCACTGGACCTATTCCGTCATCTATGGGAAACCTCAAACAGCTTGAGTCATTAGACCTTTCCGAAAATAAGTTGAATGGAGTGATACCTATGCAATTGACAGACTTAACATTCTTGTCAACATTGAACTTGTCACAAAACCAACTTTCTGGGCAGATCCCAACAGTCACCCAATTTCAAACGTTTAATGAAACGTCGTTTGAAGGAAATAAAGGTTTATGCGGACCTCCCTTGCCAAAATGTAGAGATTCTTCTAATTTGGCTCCGTCGCCGCCGAAATCCAGATCAAAAGTTTCAAACGACAGAACCGACTTTGATTGGCAATTCATCCTGGTTGGGGTTGGATATGGAATGGGGTCTGGATTGATCATTGGCTCCCTTTTGTTCTGGCATAAAGGAAGGAAACGGTATAATGATCTCATTGACGGGGTGCTTTTGATGATCTTCCCATCAGCTCTGGTGTACAATGTTAGTGACTGTGAGGAGTGGAGACCTGATGCAGAGGACACTTGGGAGGATGACAGTTGGGACAACACTGAAGACACTGCCATGGAAGAGGAAGACGAGAGCAAAGAAGAATTGCAACTGGCTCATGTTCATCTTCGTGGTCGATATTGTGTATTCTGTAGCAAACTAGACATTAGAAGGAAGAGGGTTATACATGGCCCAAATTGCAGTTGTCATGCATCAGTATCACTGATCAACTCTCATTCTTCTTTTGTATCCTAAGTAAATCCCCAAACCAGAGCACTGTAAGAGTCTTTTTTTTTTTTTGCTTGTATATATAATACGAGAGGTTCTAGGCGGCGAGGAAACGAGCGAGGAAATGGGCGAGGGAGGGGGGTTTCCTCCATCCCCTCGAGATTCACATGGATGCGTATTTCGAGGGTGATGGAGGGTCACACCCCCCTCCCTCGCCCGTTTCCTCGCCATTTAGAATCACCGATATATTACATTAAAATTGATCAACCCCATTGGCTTGGAGGTGATGAGATGTAGATCCAATTACTGTATGTACCGATTAAAGTTTAATGTGTGGGTGTGGGTGTCGGTGTCGGTGTGCGTTGTCTACCTTTGTACAAAAATTCTAGCCGACCTTGGTTTCTCGCCTGTGGGGGGGGGGGGGGGGGAATACATCTTTG
The DNA here is from genome assembly GCA_963556465.1 of Berberis vulgaris. Classification (NCBI taxonomy): domain Eukaryota; kingdom Viridiplantae; phylum Streptophyta; class Magnoliopsida; order Ranunculales; family Berberidaceae; genus Berberis; species Berberis vulgaris. The sequence goes on along the minus strand of OY747130.1, from coordinate 6,919,325 downwards.
CCCCCCTCTTTAAACACAAACTCCAAAAAGGTGTTTAAAGAGGGGGTGCAAAAATGTCTTTTCGCCCCCAAGCGGGAAAACCAGGCTAGTTTCCCAGGCCGGCTAGAAGTGATGATCTTTGTATGTCATTTTATTTCTCAATATAACAAAGAAATTTTCATTGACGCATGTCATCAAAGAGATGCAAGTCACACATTTCAATATACTAGAATGTAAAGCAGAAGAGGTGGGTTTTGAACTTTTGAGACTTGCTAGTGAATAGAGGTCTCTTGCTATTGCTACACTGGATGATTGCATCTCATTGCATTATCTCTCAGTCAGAATATATAGGGATTGCAATCGACATAACTAAGTTCAAGTCCAAGATTGATTTATCTCTACAATAAGGAAATACTAAAAAAGAAAAGTTACAAAAAGAAAAGTCAGAATATGTACAAAAATAGAAAAATTATAATAGGAAAGTCATCTATTTTTTATATGAAGTTTTAAGTTTCACGTTTCTACAAGGTTAGGTAAAAATTAGCTTATATGGGTTTGTATTCACCCAAGGAATATACAACAATAATACAATTATCCAATTATTTTCTTTTTACATGGTATCAGAGCAATTTTCTTTTGTGATCTAAGACTCCAGTGAATCAAGCTCTTCTCCACCTCAGAGACTACGCTAGACACAAGAGGCATGGAATGGATGACAGCAGAAGAAACATCCTCAACAACAAGTTCAACCAAATTGAAGGGAAATCACATTCTACAACAACTTTACACAACAACACAAAGAAATTCAGGCAGCAACTTCACGCAGCCTAATCCTCCTCCTTGACACCGAGCAGCAAGCGCAAGGAGAGGTAAAAAAAAAACAGAGAACTTCTTTTCTCTTTCTCCTCGACATGCGTCGACCACAACTGCCATGCCCATGTCACCACATACCACCATCATAGCAACCATCTTGCCAGACCACCACCAATAGCCAGAACCATGCTGCCCTTTCCACCATGGACGACCCTGCAACTGTCATTGCTCCACCGCCTCGGCGAGTCCTAATTAAAAAAAAACCACAGAACTGGAAATGGAATCAAAGAATCACCATATCAGTCATCACTCCCACATAAACCATCTTCTCGTCCCTCTGATGCACAACCACTTTTTCTAGGTCCACCAAACATCCACGACCCAATCAAAGCCCTACATAACACTATCATATTATCAAATAGATCATAGCAATATCAATATTTCTCCAACAAGTCCTTTTCTTAGTCAGAGACTCAACTGCATCAACACCATTAAACCCTCATTCGCCTCTCTTTCCTTGTTTAAACTACGGAAAAACAATGCCTTTAGAAGAGGAGGACGATGAAGAAGAGATTTCAGCCCAGTCGTTAGGGTTGTAAACGAGGCAACTTTTTGACACCACTAGTTTTGCTGAAAAGACACCACCACTCTTTTTTGGATGTGTTGAATGACACCACCTATATAACCCCCTCTATCACCACTGTTCCTCTTTTCTTCCTCTATTTTCTCATAGGAACAACAACCACCACCATCGCACTGCCCGTCGCACCACCCCTCCTGACGACAGGCCACAACACCCCGCCACCATTTTTCCTCTCTTCCTCTTTTCATTTGTTTTTTTTTCTCCTTTTTTCCTTTTCTCTTCTTTTTCTTCTATCTTCTCCAACACCAGCGCCCCCCCCCCCCCCCCCGACATTCCTCATTTTTCTCTCTCCTCGATCTGGTTTCGATACGTACAAATGGGGCTTCCCTTCCCTGTTCGCACGAATTTGCTTGAGGGCAAAAAATACAGAAGAGGAGATAAGAAGAAGAAGAAAATAAGAAGGTGGCGAGGAACATAGAAAACGGGAGGAAAAGAGTGGAAGAAAAAGAAAATAAAAGAGGCAATGCAGTGGGTGGTGTTCCCTGAGAGTAGAAGAGAGGCGGTGGTGGACTTTTTTTTATATTGGAGGTGTGCTTCAGAAATTATGAGTGGTAGTTTACTTTAGTGAAATTGGTGGTGTTAAAAGTCGTTGCTATCAACAAATGAATTAGGGAATCCTAAATTTTATTCATATTCAAAAAAAAATTAGAAAATGATAGGGGACGATGAAATGTATTCCTCGATATATGTGACAATCACCCTGGTTGCAAAATCAATCCTGGTTCCTTAGCAAAGTTGCGTCATTAATTGATGCCCAAAGACTACATTATAGTTGCCACCTTGCTCCTACCTATCTAAACAGTTGCATTTTATGCCTAAAGACTAATTACGAACGGATCACATGTGTTCTATTAATCAAGTAAATACTCACTAAATTTTTATTAACGAGTCTCGAACCCCCCAACCTTGAGATGTCGGACCAAACTTAGCTACAATTTGGAACAAACAAAAATGAATTATTTGTGTGGATGCTAATAATTAGATAAAAGAGTATCTGCCTTATATTTTATTAAAAAAAAAAAAATCTACCATACAAATTCAGGATGCGTCGCATGTTCCATGGTAGGTAGCAATGTGGATAGTCGACATGCCTCCTAATTCTTACACATTCCGCAATCACTTTGCTTCATATTTTGTATTTTTTGGGTTGGATGGATTTTTTTTCTTCTTGATCCAGCCATTTACACCTATGTTGCACATATTTTCCAATTAGATAGCCACATCAGGTCCATAGTCAATTCAACAATATGAACTGAGATATGAGGTGCATTTGAATAGTTTATAAGAGAATTCATTATTGGATTTTGACAATATGTTTTTTTTTTTTTTGGAAAAGCAACTGAATAATTGGAAAATGGTTTCACCGCGTACATTCTCGAAATGAACCCACGCCTCACATCAGATGACTGGTCGAATGATCGATATCCAAAAAATGGATAAGATGGAATTCCCTCCCAACCATTTGCATCATTGTCATCAACAAAATTTCCCATGTCGCGATCGGCTCCATGCTGCAATCCATAAGATTGACAGTGAAAACGTAATACAAATTGTATTTTTGTTCCATTAATAAATTTAAAGGAATCTGAAATGAGATTTGGACAAAGAAAAAAACAACTTCAGAAAAGAATAAAAAACCAAGTGGCTTTTCTTAACCTTTCCAACAAATTCCCCAAAAAAAAAAAAACTAAACTAAAAAAGTTTGCTGACTTGTTCTGTAAGTGTTCAGACAGCTGAGTCGACTTGGAGCGAAGCACGACAGAGCGGGCAATTGGAGTGAGTCACGAGCCACTTGTCCACACAGTCAGGATGGTAAGTGTGAGTACAACCAGGCAAAATCTTGACCTTCTCTTGATCTTGAAAATTTGATAGGCATATACAACACTGGACCTCTTCTTCGACTGGAGATCGGTATAGCAGGATGGGTAAGTTATCGATAATGACTCGGTCTAGACCGAGCGTCCGGGTTGGTGATTCGGTGGGTAAATCAGGAGCAGTGGTGGGTGTGGTAGAGTGAGAGTGGTGGTGTCTATAGTGGCACACCCACCGTGTGTATAAGAAGAAGAGGAAGAGGAAGAGGATGATCGAAAAGAGGACGAGGACAAGGAGGAGGAGAGTATGCCCGTGCATTTTGAAATTGCTATCATCGAGCTCGGCATAGTGCCAATGGAAGTGTTGAGAGGAGGAGTCTTGGGAATTCATGGGGTGGTGGAGATGAGTGGTGTGAAAAATAAAGAGTGGTGGGTGTAAGTAGTGGTGGTGTTTGTGATTGAACTTTGAGAAGTGATGTCCCCTTCAAGCCTCCATAAGTGAAGTTATGATGGCCCATGACTAGTAGTTAGTTGGTCCTCTACTCCCTTCCTTTTCATTCATTTCTACTACTTTAGGTTCCTTTTCTTTTCAAGCTTAGTGTAAAATGTTGCAAAGCTTCTTCTTTGCTTATATACCCCATTTGACAAAGAACAAAAAGTTTATTGTTAAAAACTAATTTACATTAGCATCATTAAATAACAGTATGGATGTCGATCGATACTTAAAGTAATAATACATTAAAAAAAATACAACGCCTCGTCGCAGCGTCGCTTCTTATTACCCTACTATTCAGACACAACGCGAAAATCTGATAAACTATGGTTCACTTGGTTTTAAATGAAATTTGACCATCTGATACCTTATCGCAATTATTTTTATAATAATAGATACTACTAGAAAGAGATACCATAGCCCAGTTTTTTTTTTTTTTTTTTTTTTACTGTAGTATATTAATTAATTAAGAGAGATTATTTTGCTAGTTGAGATGGTGGCCATGCAAGTATGCGCTTCTTCGCCCTTTGAATCATTTAAAATTGGTAAAAATGGATCAAGTGCACTATTAAATTGATATTCAATGCGCAAAAGTCTGGTTTCTACTTCAAAATTATGCGCAAATTAATGATAGCGACTTAGATATCTCAAAGTTACTGAATTTTGTACTGTAAGGGGGGACTGTTTCTTTAGATTCATTAAGGGACTTTCATGGTGGCTCTCAGAAGAATATAAACTATTGGTCCAACCCTTCAGTGGTCCAAGAGATCAGCATGAACTATAGAAAGCATGCAAAGCAGGTTGGTTCTTACAACTGAAGAAAAGATATTCATGTTTATCTGTTTATATATGTCCACTTGCATCGCTTCATATAGGTGTGACATTGGATCGATTTTTGTTTTATTCATTAATTACTTCATACATACACTTAGTATGTACCCGTGCCGTTGGCATGACCACGACTAGTATGTATGATGGAACTGCAACCTGTTTGGGTTGCTCATTCACTGCATTATAGAATGAATTGTGACTCTTTTTTTTTTTGGACATCTTGATGGATGGTTATGTATAAAGAATAAGATTGGATTCAAGTTCACTTTTGGTTGAAGAATAATTAGTAGAAGATCTCTCCTAAGTCAGGGATCTATCAAGAATCAAAAAAAAATTTCTTTGCATTTTATAATCCACTCTTCCATGGAATAAAACCATTATGTTATGTTTAAAGACCTAGTAAATTAGTGAATAAATGGAACAAGACTATTAGGCTAGCTATATATGTTTGCCTGTAGAAAACATGTTCATGTAGGTGATTACAAAATGCAATAAATATTAAGCTACAATCGAAATATAATGCATTTGTATGATTATATCCAATATTTTGGAACCGCCATAGAAGAGATGATCTGTACCAATGCTTGCAAGCATATTATCTTAAAGAAAATTTTGCTGAAATCAACAGTTAATGCAATTGGAACCAACTCATTGGACGATTAGCTGGGGCCGGGGAAAACATCACGACTTACATCACACTCCTTTAATTCTCTGTTTTGGATAGCATATTTTGTCATCACTGAATCTTAACTATTAACTTATCGTAAAATGTGATTCTAATTGCAAAATATCAAAGCCAAAACAAAATGATCGACAAAAATAAAGTGAAACCCAAATGCCCACTCATTCCAAGCCGAAAATCCCATTGAAATGATACCAACACTGGTGCCTAAGATAATCATCCATATGCATATCTTCATCTCCGTCAAAGAATACAATTTGTACCCAATCTTGGTTCTTCAAATCATAAAGGAACAACTGATATTCATGACGGGCAAGAATTTTGAAAAGGTCCGAAAAGCTATCACTTTGATTTGTCATTGATAAAGCGGAATAACAGGGCCATTTTCTGCCTGCACAATTACCGCGGTAAACACTTGCCATGGTTTTCGAGAGGAGTAGGACATGACATAGTAATGTTATACTTTTGGCTCCATATAAAATTAACTTTATCTTCCAAAACCCATACTTGTTGGGGCGTCGCGCATGTGCACTTGCACGCATCCATTGGTCCACTATACATAGTGTTAGAACACTCTTGTAGACAACTTGTATTTCATTACTTGATCATCAAAGTAGATACATTACATGTATATATATAGAGCTGGTTATCAAGACAGTTTAACAACTCATCTTAACAACCTATACTAACAGACTCTGGACCACTCTATACTAACAGACTCTGGACCACATTGACAAGGCTAATACTACTTAGGCTTAACATCCCCCTTCAAACTAAGTGTAGATACATCAACTACACTTAGTTTGTCACGAAGCTTCAGAAATCTAGACTTCCCAAGAGCCTTGGTGAAAATGTCAGCAATTTGATCAAGAGCAGGAATGTGATGAACTTGGACAAGTCTCCTAGCAACCTTCTCTCGTACAAAGTAAAGATCGAATTCAAGATGCTTGGTTCTAGAGTGAAGAATTGGATTTGCACTAAGCATTACAGCACTATTATTATCACACCAGATAGTAGGAGGGCTAGAGCAAAGATGAAGTTCAGACATGAGAGACTGTAGCCAAGTTAATTCAGCTGTAACGGCAGCAAGGCTCCTGTATTCAGCTTCAGTGCTACTTCTAGAGATAGTACTATGCTTCTTTGAAGACCAAGAGATTAGATTTGCACCTAGAAACACACAGCATCCAGAAGTAGATCTCCTGTCGATAGGATCAGATGCCCAATCAGCATCACAATATCCAGTCCATTTGAAAGAAGGAGATGAAACCAGATGAAGACCAGCAGTGGGTGTAGCTTTGAGATACCTCAGAATTCTTTTGACTACTCTCCAGTGAGATTCAAGAGGACGGTGCATGAATTGACACACCTTATTAACTGAGTAAGACAATTCAGGCCTTGTGATGGTAACATATTGTAGAGCACCAACCAAACTCCTATAAAGATGAACATCAGCAACTGGATCACTGCCAGTGTCATAGAGTTTCTCCCCACCACTCATTGGAGTGGATAAACCATTAGCAAACTGCATTTTAGCTCTACACAATAGATCATTGATGTACTTAGTTTGAGACAAGAACAAGCCATCAGAAGTTTGTTGAACCTGAATTCCAAGGAAGTAGTGAGCAAGACCAAGATCTCGTAATGCAAACTGATTATTTAGTTGCTGAATAACCTGTGAAACCTCTTGTGAACTGGATCCAGTAATCAAGATATCATCAACATACACCAGAAGAAAGATTGGTGAAGGAGAGTGACGTATGAATAGAGAAGTATCTGACTTAGAAGGAACAAATCCAAAGTGAAGAAGAGTGTGTCTCAGCTTTTCAAACCATGCTCGAGGAGCCTGCTTGAGACCATACAAGGCTTTGTGTAGTTTGCACACAGCATGAGGCCGTGAAGAATCAGTAAAGCCAGGTGGTTGCATCATATAAACATCCTCTTGCAAATCTCCATTAAGAAAGGCATTGTTAACATCAAGTTGAAATACTGACCAACCAAAAGTAATGGCTATTGTGAAGACAACCCGAATAGTTGTTGGTTTCACCACTGGACTAAAAGTTTCAGCATAGTCGAATCCTGCAGCTTGTTCAAACCCCCTAGCCACCAATCTAGCCTTATATCGATGAACAGACCCATCAGCATTTTGCTTAACTTTAAACAACCATTTACAACCAACTATAGCTCTGTGTGGAGGAGGATCAACAAGTGTCCAAGTATTGTTGCGTAGAAGAGCACCATATTCATGTTGCATAGCTGAGGACCAGTGAGGGGTATCAAGAGCTTCACTCAAACTCACAGGTTCAGAGGATGCCATATAGACTTTAGGTTTGTAGATGCCTGCCTTAGACCTAGTAATCATAGTATGACTAGGAGCAATAGGATGAGGAGGACTAGACACTGACCTGACTAGAGGACTGTTATTAGGAAGAGGACTGGAAACAGGACTAGAAGCAGGGCCATTAGGACTAGGCACAGGAGAGTGACTGGGTGAAACATTAGGAGACAAATGGACCAAAGGATTAAGTAATGTATGGGAGGAAGCAGGTAATGGAGTGTCAGTGGGTGAAGAGGAGAGACCAATGGATGCAGGAACAAAGGTAGAAGAAGGACCAGATAAAGAAGTACCAGATAAAGAAGGACCAGTAACATCAGGGTACCACTTTGAATAAGGAAAATGGGACTCATTAAACACTACATCCCGAGATATGAAGAGGCGGCCAGTACGTGACACACATTTGTATCCCTTATGTTGAGAACTATACCCCAGAAAAATGCATTCTTCAGATCTGAATTGCAACTTATGGGAGTTGTATGGCCTGGTATTGGGAAAACATGAACACCCAAAAACTCTTAAAATACTGTAGTCAGGAGGTGTATTGTAGAGTTTTTCATAAGGAGACAGACCATTGTGAGTTTGAGTAGGAACACGATTGATAAGAAACACTGAAGTCCTAACAGCATCATCCCAGTATTTTAGAGGAAGTGAGGCATGGGCAAGGAGTGCCAATGTTGATTCAGTAATGTGACGATGCTTTCTTTCAGCAAGTCCATTCTGCTGATGAGTAGTAGGACATGCAAGTCTATGACCTATCCCATGAGTACTAAGAAAATGAGCAAAGGATCTATACTCCCCGCCCCAGTCTGATTGCAGAAATTTGATAGGAAAGCCAAATTGCAACTCAACTAGAGCCTTGAATTTGAGGAAAGTAGGAAAGGCATCGGACTTATTTTTCAATAAGTAGACCCAAGTGAATCTACTATAGGAATCAATAAAATGAACATAGTACTTGAAACCACCAGAAGATTGAGTAGAGGCAGGACCCCAAAGGTCAGTATGAATCAGCTCAAAGGGTTTTGAATAAACTGTAGTAGAATTGGAGAATGGAAGTCTATGGATCTTGCCCAAGCAACAGGCAGTACAAATATCAACATCAGTATTGGAAGCAGTAATGTTGCATTTATTAAGGACTTGTTTTACAACAGAAGGAGAAGGATGTCCTAGTCTAGCATGCCACTGAGACAAAGAAGAGCACGTTTTTGACATAAAAGTGTTATTGCAAATGGATGATTTATGAGTACAACAAGATGAATTACATGCTAAGCAAAGTGCTGATGTGCAATGTGCTGAGTTACATGCTGAGCAAATTGCTGAGCAAGTTGCTGAGGAGCAGGAATCTGAGCAAGATGCTGAGTTATATGCTGAACAAGATGCTGCTGAGCAATATGCTGAATTACATGCTGAGCAAATTGCTGAGGAACTACTGGAAACAGGCTGACTACTGAATGCTGAGGAACTACTGACCGCTGAAATTGGCTGCTTACGAGATGCTGAAGAACTACTGAAATCCAAATTACTGGAAGCTGAAGGACTACATGATGCTGAAGAAGACTCATCACTACTGAATGTAGGAAGAGATGAAGAAATTGGTCTAGTAGCAAGAGAGACAGACTTTGAACAAGTGGAAGGCATAGAAGGAAACACATACAAGTCGTGCTTAAGTGTTCCTTTCAAGAGAATTTTCTGTGTGACCTGATCTTTGACAAAGCAACAATTAGAATGAAATTCAAAGAAGACATTGTTATCTCTAGCAAACCTAGATACACTTAAGAGATTCTTTGTCAATTTAGGAACCTGAAGGACATTTTTGAGGTGTAATTTTCTTGAAGAATTCAGAGAAGAAATTGAAGACTGACCTATGTTTTCAATAGGCACAGCAGTTCCATCACCCACAAACAATTGCTCACTACCATGATATGGCATAGTATGCATTAAATGCTGAGTAGAAGGTGTGCAATGATCAGTGGCACCTGAATCTGGATACCACCTATCATCAACATGAGACTGCATCTGAGAAGAATGAATATTGTTCATCTGTAACTGAGAGTGAGTAGGTCTCCAAGTAGACTGAGGATGATTCGATGAGGCAAGGTAGGCCTGTCTAGGAGTGAAGGCTGATGATGAAGACGGATTACCATAACCAGATGATGCTGACTGAGAACTCCATGGATTGGAGACAGATTGATCAAATCGATTGAAGCATTTGAAGGCAAGATGCCCAATTTTGCCACAAATCTGACATTGTGATCTATTATTCTGAGATCCAGAACCTGATCTTCCTCTGCCTGACCTAGCTCCTCTGGTATTGAATGAACCTCGAAATGAAGATCTTCCTCCTTGAGAACTAGACACAAACGATCTTGGTGATGGCTTGTAAGAGGACTGAGCTAAGTTTACAGAACTATTGACATCAAGATCCTTGTTATGTCTCTCAATCCTAGCTTCTTGAGCAAGTAACAGAGATTCCACCTCAGTAACATTGTATTCCTCAGATCTTGAACTAACTGAGATTACAAAGGTATCATACACCTGAGGTAAGCCATCAAATATGGCATTGACATGATCTCGTGAAGATATTACATGTCCTACTGAGGCCAACTGATCAATGATAGATTTGAGTTTCATAAGGTAGGCATTAACTGTTAGGTCTCCTTTCTTGAGGTTTTGTAATTGAATTCTAAGTTGAGAAATCTTGGCTACAGTGTGAGAATTGAAAAAGACCTCAAGAGTGTTCCAAATTTGAGCAGATGTTAGGCAACCTACTAACCTTGTAAGAAGAGATTCAGACATGGAGGAAAGTAGCCAAGAAAATAGTAACTGATCTTGCTGTTCCCAGGTAATAAACTCTGGATTGAAAACATTTCGAGCTTGATCTTCATTGGAGAGGAACTGTTCTGGAGAAGATTCTTTCTCAATGAATCGTTGAAGCTTATGTCCTCTGATTGTTGCTAATACTTGCTGTTTCCATAGCAAATAATTTTGTTCAGTCAGCTTGACAGACAAAGCATGAGTAAACATGATTGGCCTAGACTCTGTCATAGCAGAGTTGATAGGCAGAGGAGTATTGGACGATGAGGAAGCAGCCATTAGAGTTGCTATGAGAAGTTAAGATGTAGAGAATGAAAGTATTCAGATGTTGGCTCTGATACCATGTTAGAACACTCTTGTAGACAACTTGTATTTCATTACTTGATCATCAAAGTAGATACATTACATGTATATATATAGAGCTGGTTATCAAGACAGTTTAACAACTCATCTTAACAACCTATACTAACAGACTCTGGACCACTCTATACTAACAGACTCTGGACCACACTATACTAACAGACTTTGGACCACATTGACAAGGCTAATACTACTTAGGCTTAACACATAGCAACGATATTGTCCTCAACTTAAATACCACCTATCGGGTCAAGCCTTCCATCTGGGCCTAGAGCTTCTGAAAACAGAGATGAAGCGGATGACAATGGCCAACGAAGCTCAAGAGAAGTGAATTGAAGCTAAAATGGATCAATTGTTCCAACTGTTACAGACAAATCGTAGAGAAGCTCATGTTGTTGTAGAGAGCTCGACTTCTGCATCACCACTTAACAACTCTGCAAATGCCAATAGAGGTACTCTTGTCCATAATCCATGGAAAGGATCAGGTAAGCATTCTCGGTTTCCTAAATTGAAATTTCCTTCGTTTGATGTATCCAATCCTTGCTCCTGGATAAAGAAAGAAATGCGAAAGATACTTTGCCTTTTATCAAGTTCTAGAGGAAAACAAGGTTGCGATAGCTTCTATTCATCTATGTGGGAGAGCAGACCTGTGGTTCTTGGACTACCGGGTTTGCAATGAAATGCTGAGCTGGGCAATATTCTCTCAGGATTTGTGTAGAGATTTGAAGAGTCGATTCTTGAAAATTATGTTGGATCCTTCAATAAACAAGTGTAGAAGACTATTATGACAAATTTGAATAACTAAAGTCTCTCATGCTATCACACAACAAGCATCTTGATTCGACCTATTTCGTGCTTAGTTTCTTGAGTGGACTGAAAAGTGAGATCAGGTCATTAGTGCAGATGTTTAAACCTACTACACTCATTCAGGCCTTCAACCTAGCTAGGATGCATGAGACTTCTATGAATCAACATCAGCATACTAGCAGACCTCAAGGTTATACTACTACCTTACCTAGACAAACTCCTAGCAACTTTAGACCTGCAATTAAGAGCAATATTACTTATTCTCAGCCAACCAACAACAACACCATGCCTACACGAGCCACTCAACCACCATGTGTTCCTACGGTTAGATTCTCACCTTCTATACCACCTATCAAAAGGTTATCACCAGCTCAAATGAAGGCAAGGAGAGAAAGAGGTTTATGCTATAATTGCGATGAACTTTACAAACCTGGACACCTTTGCAAGCAACAGCACCGGTACATGCTAGTCCCGGATGAAGAAATGACCGATGAGATAGAAGGAACACCTGATAATACAGAAGATTTAATACAAGCAATACAATCTAATATGGAAGTTTCTTTACATGCCATTCATGGAAGCCTATCAGTCAACACCATATTGCTTAAAAGATGTTTAAAAAGGAAGGTGATATCTATCCTAATTGACACTAGGAGCACTCATTCTTTCATAGACCCACAAGTGATCAGGGAAACAAGTTGGCCAACTGTTTTGACTCCTCAGATGATTGTTAAAATGGCTAATGGGCAGCAATTGTTAAGTAATGTTCTATGTCTGAAATTACAGTGGACAATGGGTGGAATTTTGTTTGAAGGAAAAGTATGGGTATTACCTTTAGGTGGATATGACATGGTATTAGGAGGTGACTGGCTCATGGCCTTTGAGGACATAATCATCAAGTTACAAAAATTACAGATCACACTTACCATTGATGGAAAACCAGTGATTTTACATGGCACAACTAATGCAGGGTCTCTTTACTTTCTTGAACCTAAGGGCTTCAACAAAATCCTTGGAAAATATACTTCTTGTTTCTTTGGACAAGTGTTCTCACTCTCAATGGATCAGTCTGTCCAGGATGCTACACCACAAGCCTTGCAACAATTGTTAACAAATTTTGAAGATATTTTTGCAATAGCTACCAGTTTACCACCTACTAGGTCATTAGATCATAAAATACCACTGAAACCCAACTCCATTCTCCCATCTCAAAACCCTTATAAAATACCTTACATGCAGAAAACAGTAGTGGAACTACTTATACAAGAGATGTTCCAAACTGGACTTATTCAACATTCACATAGTCCGCTTACTACTAGTGAAGAAAAAGGACAATACGTGGAGGTTTTGTGTGGACTATAGGAGATTAAATGACATTACCATCAAAGATAGGTTTCCTATGTCACTCATTGATGAACTCCTAGATGAACTACATGAGGCTACAATGTTTTCTTAACTTGACTTAAGGACTGACTACCATCAAATTTTAGTTCACCCTCCTGATATACATAAGATAGCTTTTAGAACTCATCATGGTCATTTTGAGTTCAAAGTGATGTCTTTTGGATTAACCAATGCCCCTGCATCTTTTCAAGCCCTAATGAACCAAAATTTCCAACCATATCTAACAAAATTCATTTTGGTTTTCTTTGATGACATCCTAGTCTATAGTCCTTTCATTACCCTTAGACAACACAACTTGTTTGCCAAACTATCCAAGTGCTCTTTTATGCAACCTAGATTGGAATATCTAGGCCACATCACCAGCCAACAAGGGGTAGAGGTTGATCCTCAGAAAATTGAAGCAATGGTTCATTGACCAATTCCAACAACCTTGAAGCAACTAAAAGGGTTTTTGGTACTAACTGGGTACTATAAAAAATTTATACATCACTATGGACAAATTGCACAACCTCTCACTAACTTGCTCAAGAAGAACAACTTTCAGTGAACAGACGTCGCTACACAAGCTTTTCAGACACTAAAGGATGCTATGTGCAAAGCCCCGGTGTTTACCTTACAAAAGTTCAACTTTCATTTTACTATAGAGACTAATGCTTGTTCTAGGGGTGTAAGAACAATTATTTCCCAATGGGGCAAGCCTATTGCATTTTTTAGCAGAGCTTTGGGATCAAAGAACCTTGAATTGTCTACTTACGAGAAGGATCTCCTAGCTATTGTGATGGCTGCGAACAAATGGAGATCTTACCTCTTGGGTTCTAAATTCCATATAATGACTGACCATTAGAGTATAAGGTATTCTTTGTCACAAAAGGTTACTACCATCCTACAACAGAGGTGGCTATCAAAGTTACTTGGCTATGATTATGACATACACTACACCCAAGAGAATGGAAATCCAATTAGGCAAGTTTTGGATTCAAAACAAAAAAACCAACAGACCACGAACACCAGCACGCTTAATGCCTTTCTGCTATAGTACATTAGGCTTCTACCGGCTACCGGGGAAAATATTAGACTAGATCGATCAGCAGTCGTAGCTGCAGTAGAAAAAGTAGTAGTTGGAGTTGGTACGAGAGTAGAGAACAAGGTGGTAGATGCATTATCCAGAGTTCCTCATGATCTAGGACACACCTATGCTATATCCAAGGTGCTGCCACAATGGTTAACTGAAGTAGTTTCCAGCTATGACCAAGACTCCAAGGCTCAATCTTACATTCAACAGTTTATCATCAACCCGGAGTCACTTCCCCATTTCACTTTTACTCAAGGTATTCTCAAGCACAATAGTAAGATTTACATTGGTACAAGGGGAACACTTAGGACTCAAATATTACAAGCTCTACACAACTCGGCCATGGGTGGACACTCTGGTATTAATGCCACTTACAAGAAGATGGAGAAGCATTTTTTCTAGAAAGGAATGAAAACTGATTTGACAAACTTTATACTTGGCTCTGACATATGTCAAAGGAACAAATCAGATCAAAGAGCTTATGGAGGACTCCTACAACCATTACCTGTTCCAACCCAAGCATGGCAACACATTTCAATGGATTTCATTGAAGGATTGTCCTCATCTCAACACAAAACAGACATCCTAGTGGTAGTAGATTGATTAACAAAATACAACCATTTTTTGGCGCTTTCCCACCCATTCACAACCACTACAGTGGCTGAAGTATTTCTACAACAAATCTATAAACTCCATGGACTCCCTGAATCAATCATCTCTGATCGTGATAAGGTGTTTCTCTCTGCCTTCTGGCAAGAGCTTTTTTCAGCATTGGACACCTCATTAGCTCTCAGTTCAACTTATCATCCTCAAATAGATGGCCAAACCGAAAGAACCAACTCTTGTTTGATGACTTTTCTTTGGTGCGTGACTGGTGAAACTCCAACCCAATGGGCCAAATGGTTGTACTTGGTCGAACATTGGTTCAACATGGCTTATCACACCAGTTTGCAAACCACACCATTCCAGGCTCTCTATGGATACTCCCTACCACTGTTAAGTCTCCCACCCATGACTACAATCAATATTCCAAACCAATGGGCCAAATGGTTGTACTTGGCCGAACATTGGTTCAACACGGCTTATTAGACCAGTTTGCAAACCACACCATCCCAGGCTTTTTATGGATATTCCCCACCACTGTTAGCTCTCCCACCCATGACTACAATCACTACTCCAGATGTTCAAGCATACTTAAGGGAAAGGGAAGCTATGTTACAACTAATAAAAGACAAGTTACACCTTGCACAGGACCGTATGAAGACTTATGCATACATACATCGATCAGAAAGAAATTTTGAAGTTGGGGATTGGGTGTACCTTAAGTTACAGCCCTATAAGCAAACCTCTGTCAATTTTAGAAGGAATCTTAAGTTTTCCGTTAGGTTTTATGGTCCTTACATGGTCGTTGAACTAGTAGGAGTTGTTGCCTATCGTCTACAGCTGCCAGATCACTCCCGAATTCACGCCGTGTTTCACGTCTCCCAATTGAAGAAAAAATAGGAGCTTCCATCACCATCAGCCCTCACTTACCTTTAGTGGATGCACAAGGATGGATAAAGGCTTAACCTACTGCAATTTTAGCCAGGAGGCTTGTACCTCGTGACAACAGGGTTGTGACCTAAGTGTTTGTCCAATGGACAAACTCGACGAAAGTCAATGCCACATGGGAAGACTAGACGAGCATATCTGTTGTTTTCCCTGAATTTCGTCCTTGATGATAAGGACGTTTTGAAGGGGTTAGTATTGTCATGTTTAGAAAGAAATGAAGAACGAGGAAGGTCCCCTGCTCTTTCTACAATTAATAAAAAGATCCCAAATCTTTGGCGGGAAAATTGAATTCAAAAATTTTTAATGGCAGAAATGTAATTTGAGTTGTAGTTAGTTGCTTAAAGGTGGAGTAGCCACGTGTTAGCTCGTTATCGACTCCTTTTGAATTTCTGTTAGGATTTTTCTCTATAAATAAGAGGAAGAACAGGGTATGAACCCTAAGATGTAAGTGAAGAAGAAAAAGGTATCTTGTTAGCCAGCTTGATAATTGAATCTTTATTTTCTTTTCTTTTGAATTTCATTCAATACAAAACCTACAAATTCTTACTTCAAGATCTAGATTCAGTCACAGTTGTGACAATATCTCCTTATAAATCTTTGTGACAACTCTTTCTTACTTGATGTGGGACTATTCAAGTCAACTCTTTCCCAACAATCTCCACCTTGGCGCGAATCGTCACACATCCTACAATCCATCCACCGGTCTACAACATCTCGAAATACACCTCCTCATCGAGTCTCATGTGCAACCAGGATGATGTGGGTAGCACTCGGTGTACGGGCTTGACTATTCCCGACGTTGTTGGCTCCACCTAGTCGTAACCTCCGCACTAACTCCACCTCGTCCAGACTTGTAGGATACTTTCGGACACCACTTCGGAAAGGATCTGGAGCCTAATCTGGATCATTCATCTGGCAAACCGTGCACCTGCAATGCTCTACCTGGTCTGGCTTGCTGCCATGCGCATACTCTCCTTGAACGATAGATGATCTTGATCGTTCACCTGGAGGACATGTGCTCCCGCCTAGATCTGTCACCATGTGCCTACACCAATCCCCTGGACAATGTGCTGCCTGCAACTCCACCTTGCCGACCGAGTCAGTCTCAGTTGAACCATTGGCTTTGATACCAATTGTTGGGGTGTCGCACACATTCACTTACGCGCACCCCTTGGTCCACTATACAGTTCACTATCGGTGGGGCCTTCCATCCGGGCCTAGGTGGTGTGAGGTTTTCCCCAAAAGACCTCATTGTTATTAGGGAGTGGACCACTTTCTTATCAACTTGACAACTCTTCTTAACTTGATTTGAGACTATTCAAGCCAACACTTTCTCAACAATACTTGCAGTGTATCATGCTGCATGTTGATTTCATTCATGAGGCACAAAGATCCTCTGACTTGTGTCGGTTTACAACAATGTTTATGTATGTATGATGGAAGTACAACACATTTAAATTCTTCTTTCACCATGTCGATTGAATGAATGTTTTCAATATTAGTCTTTTTTACCAACCAATACAACTCCTTTTCTACAGCTGCAAAAATCGGAAATAAAAATTGTGAGTATAACTCACGTTTCTTACTTGGAACCAAAACTTTCCAACCCATCCTCATCATAGTTTTCTTACTCGACACTATAAGCGCTAATACAATGTTGTCTGAGAACACAGTCCCAAACACCTTAAAATTTCCAATGGAATCCTCGTAAACTAAACAATAGCCAAATAGATCATCAAGATACTTAATCGGTGGTAAGGTTAGTTTCTTATTCTTGCAAGTGTCTGGATTATAGATGTACATATTATTATTAGGCCTTGCGCATCTAAGGAGTAACAAACCACAACAAGAATCTAATATGTATGGACGGCCTTGAAAAGGCAATTGGACTTTTCTTGCTCTTGTTTTGTTGTTATTGGTATTCGACTTGTCTATGGGATCAATTCAGTGGATGCCTTTGTTACTGGTTTCAAACATGAGACATGGCTGAGCACGAGCAAGATGGGCTTTTGTGAATTTCGGGTAGGAGATTATAAAGTTCCTGAGCTTGGACACTAAATTGAATCTTCCAACATCCTTTGCTGGAACTCTGACTAATATCTGTGAGATAATCTCTTCAGATAGATGTTGTACATAATTCATAACTATTGGAAGCTCCATCTTCCCCATCCCAATCCCAGATGCTCTAGACAGAATCTCAATCCCAAGTAATTTGTGTTTTACATTTAAACTTCGCAGTGTTGTACTTAAAAACTTTGCAGGTTGTGTTTTATGTAAACCATTTTAGATTTCTATTAGGAGACAAGTTGAGGTTGTAGATTCCTATTAGAAACCTGTGCTAATTAATAGGGTGACTCCTTGTAATATATATTTGCATCCAACCCCGTATTACACAAGAAAACTATTATCTTGGATGAGCAAGGTATAGATTATAAAAAAAATGACTTTTAAGGCTTATTTTTTCACAAAATAGACTATTTTGATACCGTAGTTGATGTAATGACTAATTTGTCCTTAGTTTTATACTTTATGACCAACATTGACTCTTTTATTAATCAGGTTAACCCATAAAGTTATAAGATATTTTTACTCTTCCCAAATAAATAAAAATCATACTTTTATACTTTTATGACCAACAATAATTTTTATTAACTATTATAATTATTTAATAATAATAATCATAATAATAAGCTATTATTATTATTATTGCCCACTATAGCTTATTGCAATGATCAGTCATAGTTTTTTGTTGTTATTGATAGTCTCCTCAACTTCAATTGTCACTTGTTGAAAAAGATTTTGACAGCTTTGATGTATCGCCAATGACAAGTAGCTTAGTCTCTTCTCTGTATCACAAATATTAATCTTTGTAAAAAAAAAATCAAAAACTTGAGTATTATTCATGTAGGTTTTTTTTTTTTTTTTTTTGCAGTTCAAGTTTGGGGGACATTAATTATCTGAGTTAAGAGGTAAACATTGTGATCTTTTTATAGGTGAAATCATGCAAAAAAAAGGAATAATAATAAATAAAAACAAGTTTGTGGTACTTCTGACTCCATTAAATGAGTTTTGAAAAGTGTAAAATGACGGAAATCAATTTATATAGCCTAACCCAAACGTACGGATCCGATAATAATGAATTATTTTTTGTTGATCATAAAAGTATAAAATTAGATTTTCTATTTATTTAGAAAGGGTAAAAATGTCTTATAACTTTATGGGTTAATCCGGGTTAATAAAAAATTTTGTTAGTCATAAAAGTGGGCATAAATTAATCATTACATCAACTATGACTTCTAAATTGTCTATTTTATAAAAAATTAATCCTTAAAAAAGTCATTTTCCCCATAGGTTATGTGAGCTATATAGAATGTTAAGAGTCCTTATAGAAATGTTATATCATCAAGTACTTTGTTTACATCCTCTCCACAATTGGCTCCAAAATCATTGACAAAAGATTTTTTTAGGTCTTTCCATATTGAGAGGTAAAAGTGAAAAAGAAACATATTGAAAAAATACATATATGTGGTGGAACACATTCAATCATGTGAGTGCACACAGCAGCTGCGCCTACTTAGCACTACACACAACACCAAATCTCCTCTGTACCCCAAATTTAAAGCTACCGTGTTGCAGCCAAAATTGTGGCGTAGTTGCTATTGAATACATGTCAAATTCTTTATTGAACTCTGAAATAAAGATTGGTGTCTAACAGACATGTTTCAAACAATGATATTATCCTCAACTGAGACACCTGCCACTTGTTACTAGTTTACACAACCACTTCAAAATTGAAAATTTTGATATTGACTATTAGACCAATTATGAGGATTAGGTAATTATAATTAACTAACAATTAGGAGAAGTGACCCTAAAATAACTAATGTTACGAAGAGATATGACTAAATAAGTCAAAAGTTGGAATATGCCTTATAATCCAAATAGAGTCGGCAATTAACACCCTCTTTTAGAAGATTCTCTTAATTGAGAATATATTTTCAGTATAATTTATGTACAACTCAAATACCAATAAATTTTCGAATTTTTAACGAGCTAAAGAACAGGAGGACGAAATAGATCAGCAGATTTATGTTCCTCGTTTGCTACATCCATGGAATGAATTACATACATACCAGGCAAGCCTCTCATCAAAATCACATTCTTCCTAGCCCAACCAGTGCAACTCAATCTAATGAAATAGTATTGCCTAACATGTATGCCATAGCAGAAGTTTTTTTATGTAATATTGGAACCAATACATTTTCCAACGAAATAGTATTGTCTAACATGTGTGCCATAGAAGAATTTTGTGATGTAATTGGAACCAACTCTTTCCAGCCCATCATACTTTCCCCATCCAACACTGTAAGCCCCAACACTTTGTTGGGTGTCCAGTGAATTCCAAACACCTTAGACTTTTCAAGAGAATCATGCATGGTAAGCTAGAGCACAATTACATATATATATATAGTTTGTAAAGTTACCCACATAATGTATATCAACTTACTACTTAGGTATATATAAAGTTATCATTATGTAATCTTGTCATCCACTTAGTTATTACTAACATGGCATAAAAAAAGTTACTACTCACTTAGTAATTGGAGTTTTTTCGCTCTAGTTTCAGTAGTACTCTTCTTGGTTTTGTCTATCGATGGTGCAGTAGATTTTTTCTTGATAAGTGTCAAACATGAGACCAGTTGATTGAGAACAAGCAAGATGGGCTTTTGGTTATGCTTGATGTAAACTATGAACAATAAAACAGGAAGAAGAAAAAAAAAACCCAAAGCCCATTGGAATAGTTTTCCATGCCAATTCTCTGAAAATTACAAATGTTAAGACTTCCGGGATAACATATATTAATTATGAAACTAGAAGATACATAGTTAGTCTTAGAGGAGAGACTCGTAATAATTTAAACAAACATTTACACATAAAAAAGTGATGGAATTAATTAGTAGAGCTAATTAAGCTAAGCTTTGTAGTTGTTGGAAATATTTGGTAACATGGGTTGTTGTTCATCTTGATGATCTTCTTGGAAAAGACAAGGTGGTGGTGGCAATGTTGATGGTGGAAGTGCAGCTAAAGATGGCTGTGGTTGATGATCATGAGTACTATTGAGCAAGTGATAACTATTAGTAGAAGAAGAAGATGGGTGATCACTACCACCACCATCAATGAAGTTCATCATAGTTTGATGAAGCCAAATTTGAGTTTTCAAGAACTTGACATAGTGAATTGCCTCCTCTAACATTGACACAGTGTCCATCTTAGTCCCACCAGGTACCAAGCTTTGCAAGATCTTGAACCTTTCACTGATTCTGTGCCTCCTCTCTCTTGCAGCCACACTTTGTGGGTCAGTTGACAACCTCACCACATTTTTGTTACTAGTGTTTGATCTCTTCTTCTTCTTGTTGGTGACAATAGTGGATGAAGCAGTGGGGTTGTTGATGTTGTCCATGAAGGGCTATATAGAAGGGCTGTTGAGATTGTTTGATGAAATTATGTAAACAAAGGTGGTGTTATATATACATGGTTGGGAGGGTAGGAGAGGCAGAGATGGATGGGTGGATGAATTGGTGATGGATGAGGAGACCTATCGTCATGTGAGTCAGGCTGCCAATCTTTAGCACAGAATACGAGTGTCTCTATTACTCTCTATGTTACGAAAGCCAGTCTAGGCTCTCTCTAGGTTCTTAGGTTTGCAGTGAGTGAGAAAGAGAGAGGAGGCTATGTAGTGTGTAGAGGACTAAAACCTACTACATGGTTTTGCAGGACTTTTGATTTGCTAATTGTGATTATGTCACCAGGGGGTCACCCCAAACTCATCATCACTGTGTGGAACTGCTCTCTGGGTAGTCTGTAACGAGAAAGAGAATCTACGTATGACTAGAAGTTTTTGATGTTTATTTCAGATGATCAATTCATGGAAGTTATTAAACACTTTGAAATTGATTGTTGATCGAGCAGTGATTCCACCTCAAGGTACCTCCACAAGTTGAGGTGCATGGTCTTGTGTTAACTTGATGATGATTGCATCACACGCTTTTCAAGATTGTTTTGTTCCTAATCCTATGATGCATGAGCTAAAAGCCTAAGAGTGTCTCTAGTCACTTCATGAATGTCTGAAAATATGTTAATTTGATTACCCAACCATGATCCATAAGTCTCAAAATCATGTCAATATATATATTGTTGTTAGTTGGTATGTAAACTTAACAGCTCATTGTTCAAAGCTCTAGGCGGCATCTGAAACGTAGCGCGACATCTCATATGCCACGGAAAAGTTTATGAGGCATCTACAAGAAGTTCAAGACATGTCAAGAAGTTTAAGCCATCTTCCCTCTAGAGAGTGAGTTAAGATAGAGTGAGTTAAGATACCGCAA
Source organism: Berberis vulgaris (assembly GCA_963556465.1). Classification (NCBI taxonomy): domain Eukaryota; kingdom Viridiplantae; phylum Streptophyta; class Magnoliopsida; order Ranunculales; family Berberidaceae; genus Berberis; species Berberis vulgaris. The sequence continues at coordinate 6,897,347 of OY747130.1, read as the reverse complement.
AATAAGTTTTTCTTAAATCAAACGGTGACCTTGCTTTTTTGCTTATTGTGGATGCTCTAAGATGTTTTTTGTTTTTTTGCCAAATGTATATCAATTGAGTTGGTAGAGAAGTGATGAATGGTATCACATGTAGTCACAGATTCAAACCCAACTGGTGGCACGCGGTGGAGAGGGTTAAGGGTTAAAAAAAAAAAAACAACTTAACTAGAATTGTAACAATATAATTTCAAACCATTAAAATTTGAAAACAATAAGAATATCGCTTTGGTTGTAACATCTCTAAGAGCCGAACCATTAACATCCCTAATCAGTCATCACGATAAGCTTCGAATCAACTCTAGTTAAAATGTATACTAAATCCTACGTCAATACCTTGTCATGTGCTCACATACCTACATTTGGACCAACAGTTAGAAATCCAAATGCGTCGGCAAAGAAACTCGCTAATTTCAAGTCATAAAGTCGCATGGCCCAATATGTCTGAATAGGTTACACAATTACACTATAATTCTATTTATCAATATAAAGGTTTGGATGTCCTTAAAACCTTACTCACTTTACGTGTACTTTCATTAGTTGTGTAGAGGTCCCCTACTTCACTATTCTATTCAATTCTTCAAGGACAAAATGAGCTCTGAGGAGAGCAAAATATTTGGAACAAAATGAAGTCAAGGGGAAAAACTTGGAAATCAGAGCCTTCTCCCTAACCCTAGCAATTCCATTCAATCCCACAATGTCCCTGTTAATGGGAGACCCTTCATGTGGGAGGCACGTAGAATTGACACACTAAAGGGGAACATTTTTAATGTGCATGAAAATGGCTTTTCTCTCTAGGTAGAAACAACACAATTTCAATTGTTTTTGCCCCTCAATACCTTTTGATCAAAAGAAATAGTAACCATGAATTATTAGTTTGTCTTGCTTACACTCAGCTTTTATTTCGACACCTTGGACATGGTACTAACTCCTTTCAAATTAGTTTCGCATTTTATATAGATTTTCTAGTTGATTTGTGCTTCTTGTGTTAGGATATGGCTCGATTAGAGCATGAAATAGCAATTGGGAGTGGAATAGGAAGTGAATGCAAGACTCTTGAGGGAGTGATGGAATGAGGGTGTGGAAAACAAGTCTAATCTTGAGAATGGGATCAAGAAAAATAGTTTCAGTTCTCTTAGATGTTTAAGTTGTGAACAATATTATTACGCTATTCATAATGCTTTTAGTGGAGTGAGATTTTTTAGATGTTTAAGTTGGGAACAATATCATTACGCTATTCATAATGCTTTTAGGGGAGTGAGATTCCGTGTAGGATGTTTCTTTCAAATGACCAATGATACATCAACCAACCGTGTTGTCAATGAGAGGTTTTACTCTTAACTAGCTTTTCTAATCAAATTATGGATCTGCGGTACAATTATTTGATAGTAACATCGCAAATCAAAGGGCACATGTCGACAAATGACCCTAACTTATCACAGAAAAACATGTTAGAACAAATTTATGGTCATGAAATTTAACAATAATGAAAACCCTAACTTTCATTGATCCGTGCAGACCATATAAGATTAAAATCTAGTACCTTGTGTTAAATGAGATCCTCGGAAATCAATGTTGATACTTAGTGTTTTGTAACAATCATTGAGAAAAAATATGTGAAGTCCCTATCTCTCTTTACCGACCTTACTGTACCATATAAATATGCACGGTACGAAATATACATATAGGCTTTTATCTCTGTAGGTTTTATGCTATTTGTTTGCTAGACAAGGTACATAGTCCCTAAAAATTAGGTTATGAAGAACCTAATTGGTCTCTCTATCACAATCTCAATTTATTGGGTTTACTATTCTAATCAAAGAGATTCCTTTGTCGCCTAATATAATGTTTGTGGAAAAACACGTAATTTGCATTTCAACATTATAGTCACATTTATGCATTTTGTGCCATTTAGGGCACCTATAGTACTTGTGTTGGCTAATTGTGGATGCATCCACAAATAAACCCAAGTTTATGCAATTTCACACAATAGGTGATGCCAGGCATCCATGGAGCACCAAGTAGAATCAAAAGAGGGGAGGCAGATTATTCAAGGGAGCGACTACACGGCATCACTATATCCTCTCTCTCACATCATTAATGTGTTTTTTTGTAGTTTTTTTTTTTTTACTTTCTCACATCACCGATAAATATGCATAACAGAGACACAAACTCAAAATGAAAAAAACTTTCGACCGATTCTCAAATTTATCAAAACATGAAAGTTGTATTACTATGAGTTATCTAATAAATACAACTTGAATCACTTGAAAATGTTTTGAAATAAGCAAGTTATAGTCATTTTACTAAAGTCGTGCAAATTTGTCTCGTAATGAAAATATGATAGTGTTCCTGACTTTTGGCCAACTTATGTGCTTAATTGATATCTATTATTCTGTTCGCAGAGTGCACTGCGGGTATCTGAGATAACAAATTTTCCTGTTCGCATTGTGCAATGCGGATTATCTCAGATACCCCACATTTCACAATGTGAACATGAAATTTTTTTTTTATTGTTCGCATTGTCCAATGCAGGGTATCTGAGATACCCCGCAGTGCACTCTACGAACAGAATATTTTTCGAACAGATTTGCCCGACTTTAGTAAAATGACTATAACTTGCTCATTTTAAAACATTTTCAAGTGATTCAAGTTGTGTTTGTTGGATGACTCAGAGTACTATAGCTTTTGTATTTTGATTAACTTGAGAATTGGTCTCGATCGAGCACATAAGTTGGCTGAAAGTCAGGAACACTATCCTATTTTTATTTTTCGGACAGATTTGCGCGACTTTAGTAAAATGGCAATAACTTGCTCATTTCAAAACATTTTCAATTGATTCAAGTTGTGTTTATTAGATAACTCATAGTGTTACAAATTTTGTGTTTTGATAAGGTTGAGAATCGGTCTCAATTGAGGGTTTAAATTGATCGAAAGTTATCATATTTTGCATTTTTTTTCATTTTGAGTTTAGGTTTCTCTGTTATGTTAAATTATGCATATTTAATGAGCTTGGGTTTAAAGGTTTCGACTTTAAGAGGATTTGAGAGTTTTTGAGGGAGTGTGAGGAGATTTGCAAGAGATTTGAGTATGGAGAGAAATTTGGAAGAGATTTCGCATGGGGAAAAGATGAACCATTGTCGATTTGAATGGTAAGGGGAAAAAAATTGATGATTTTTGTTTATATAGGTGGTGTGAAAAAAGTATGATGGTGTGAGAAAGAAAGTAGGCGGTATAAGAAAATAGAATGGTATGAGAGAGAGAAAATGGTGGTATGGTGTAATCGCCACCATTATTCAATTGATGTTGATTTTTTTTTTTCGATCAAATTTTGTAACGAGAATATTTATCGAAATTAACATTACCATAGGGATGTCCAAGAAGCGCAGCTAGACCCTTCTAGTCGATGTCCTCCAATTGTTTCACTACAGGCAGGATGGCCAACGTTGCAAAGTAATTTGCATATGTTTAGTTGAAGAAATCACTCAGATGGGACAATTAGGTTAAGGTTCTTATCAGCCCTTTTTTTTTTTTTTTTTTTTTAAATATAAGAATTATATGGACGTGTAACATGGGTAGTCTTACCAATTCAACTTAGCACCATAATAAAAATTCGTTTAAGGAGAGTCAAAAGTGAGTTTCCGGCATCAATGGAGAACTCTTTTATTAAATGCTAAAAATCCAAAACCTAAATGAGAATTGTCCACAGGGTTTCATTCACCTAAATGAACCTAATAAAATCTAGATGCATAAATCTAAATATATTGGGAATTGAAGAAGGGATGAATGAAAGGCAGGGGCAAGAGCTCATATCACTCCGGATTTTGCGATGTGAAAATGTAAAAAAACACTAATTAGAGAGAGAAGGCAAAATGCTTCAATTGCTTGCTTGTCCAACTGATCTGAGATAACCTGCTGCTTTTCTTTACCTGTCCATTCAATCTCTCAATCACTGTCTCTGCTCTCAGTCCCACATGCAACAAATGGCTTTCAGCAAGTCTTCTGGTTTCCTTGTTCAACACTTTCAACTCAAACATGACATCTTTGATTAGCCATTTCTATACATTTGTGACCCATACAAATCCAATTATACTCTCTACTTCATCATTATAAGTATGCAATTTGTCCAACAGGAAAAGAGAATACAGATGTATACGGCCATGAATGGTCCAGAAGAGTGGCAGTGAGTGATCTGATTTACCACTATATCTGCTCCAACATGATAGAATTAGGTTTGATGCGTCTATCTCCCTACCCCAGAAAGAAAAAAAAAATGAAGAATGACCCATCTCAGCATCTCACCACTGTTTGGACAAGCATGTTTCACTGTTTATGGTGAAATCTGAATGCCCAGACAGTCCCACACTCCACACTCCACACTCCACACTCCACACCAGACGCTTGTGCTAAATCACTGTCAGACACACTAAACGGTTTTTCCTTTCCCTCCTATTTCCTTTGGTTAAACACCCCATTCCCTTGAAAAATGGTTTTCACTCCTTGGGTCCTACACCATGTGCACAACTGGGAACAAAAGACTTGAAGTCAACACCAAAAATTAAAAGTAAGAAAGAGTATCTAATCTATGAAAATAAACATACTGAATGGTCTGACATATTCATTTTCAACGAAAAATCAGGTCATTCCAATTTTCCAGCACAACATATATGGTTGAACTACTAAGGATGCTTCTTTAACATTAACCATAGCAATACTAAACTTTTGTAAGTGGGAAAGAGAAACTCAAAATGATCCTGAAGGCTTTTAGTTATAGGTTAGATGCAAAATATCACAAGTCAAAGGGTGGGAAACCAACCTGACATCCTCAAATTGATAAGCCACATTCTACCATGTTGCAGTTTTTTCACTTCCAAAAAATCGGAAGTTCAATACAATTGAACTCATAATCAAAATCATTCATAAGAGTTAATTTCAAAGTCTCAGTTGTCCCAGGTTCTATAAGATAAGTGCAAAAGCCTTGATACTATTTTATGTGTCGCGGTTTACATAAAAAAACAGAAGTATCGTGGCAAAACACCAAGTATTTCACTCTTCCAACCTCGAGAAAAAATAAAATGAGTAACAAGAGGAAATACTTGCGGTCCAACATATGGCATGAAGAAAAATCATATCAATTTCCAGGATGTAGAACATATCTACACGACCTACTTTGAATTTCAACAAATCCCATAAAATCATATGCAGCAGTTATTCGATGAATATAAAATGTGGTATATTATTTCAAATAGCTAGTAGTAGAACCATTAAGAAGCCAATTCCACCAAAAAGACCCAAAATTTAAACATAATCAGGCACACTTGCTAATCGGTATCAAGTATATTAAAAAAAGACAACATTCTGTCAACCCAATCATTCATGTGCCATATGCCAACATGAATACAGAGTCGGCCTATCACATTGTTCTTTTTGCATAATATATGGGTGAAAAACTTGATGTTGATCAAAGATTTGAAAATGACCATTGGGCAAGGACCAATTATGAATTATAAGCTTAAAGATCGATACAGGCAAATGGTGAGAGGGAAACCTTACATCTCATGTCTATGAAAAAGAAGGCAGAAGACTCCAGTTTTATATCTGATGAGTATGAAACCTGTACTCTTTTATAATTTCAACTTGTTTGATAAATTTACATATACATCGCCAAACAAATTATACAGTTTCTACTCATTTTTCTTATTTTCTTCAGCACTCGTCATTTTAAAACAATAAATCAAATAATAAGACTAAAACGAAATAAAATAAATCTGCAATTGCATGACGCGAGATCCCTTTCATCTTCAATTTATCGAGTTGCAAACTGCATTGTGCTAATCAAACCATGATCGATGGGGCATATGGTAAACAAGATTACTTACCACATTCTTTTAATTAATCCTCGTCATAGCCTCCATCTCCTCCATCATATCCATCTCCATAGTCATCATCAGCTGCAACATTCTCTTGTTCCATATCAACATTTCCATAAATGGCTGCATTGTCTTCCGTCTTATCCTCATCGCCTTTTGGTCCTTCAGTGTCTTTCATTTCCATGGTTTTCAAATTCTCTTCACTGAAAAATGTTGTATAAGGTCTACAAACCTGCAACAGTTTTGTTGTTAAGGGGTCGCCAATTGGATAAATAGAAGAAGAGATGTTGATTGTGCATGAGCTTACTTTGAAGAGACAATTTCGTTCTTCTGCGTTCTCCACTAGATTACACCAATGCTTATCTTGCTTCAGCGTAGATGCAGAACCAACAACCTAAAGGAACATAAAATAATTATAGAAAATGAACTGACATAGCAGTTTAACATAGAACATCCTTTACAACAAGAATTTCATGAAGATTCCTAGGCATAATAGTAGAACAAGGTGGCCACTTCTAGCTCTTTCATAGATGAAACTTCAAACCCAGAGGAAAATATATCCCAGCACATGACAGAGCCAAATGAATTTCATGAAGATTCCTAGGCATAATAGTAATCCTTTTTTTTTTTTTGAAAGGCATAATAGTAATCCTTGCAATATACTAGCGTAGGAAAATAGGAACCCAGAAGGCAGTATGATTGTTTTCATTTATAAAGGACACAAATAACGCATAGATGCTAACCATTTATCTATATCACATAAGAGAACATTGAAACATAGGACCAGCGTTCCCAATTTACAGTTTTGTAACATAATACTACCAAGAACAATGACAAGTATCAAACATCAACACACTGAACTCTAGAGATCGTAAAGCTCTTTAACAACTTGTTCCCAATTCACAAGCAAATTTTCCTATATTTACCAAATAAGACTTTCAAAAACTTAGAGCTAATGGAGTTGCAAATAAACAGTTGTGAAGTAATTCCTTACCAGAACAGAAGACCTTGCTCTTGTAATTCCAACATTCATTCTCCTAAAGTCTGCTACAAATCCGATGCCTTTACCTTTGTTTGCTCGAACACATGAGAAGATCGCAACATCCTTTTCTCTACCCTGAAAACACAATGCAGGGCATCCTTGAATACTTGAACAAAAAGAAAACTCATGGACAGTAGGGGCCATAGATCAAATGGAGGTAGAGCATATCCTTAGATGATCAAAAAACGATTTTAACTACCAACCTGCCACACAATCTGGAATCAAAAGCCAAAATAATAATAAATAAATAAAACTGATTTGCATCGTCTAATTCAATCAACTAAATTATTGGGAGACTTCATTTGGTATTTCCCTGTCTCATTGCCTAAAGATGCACCGATATGGAGATGCGGAAAATCCTAAACTAGGATACAGGTAAAATAAGGACACACTAAAAGAAAAATATTATTAATACTTTGTTAATTATTATGTAAAGCAAAATGTTGAACTAGTTAATATACTAATTTTCAAAGTGAAAGGCCAGGCGAAAATAACTAACATACTATCAATGTATCAAATCATTTAAACTGCAACTTGTAACATTAAAAACGTTATAAAATGAATCTTACCACATACATTTTGAACCTAAGGAGTAAGGAATTAGGACCTAAAGTTTGGTTGTACAGATAACAAGACTAATAACTACGTCAAGAAGCATAATGATCGTGTCCAATATATATCCTGACCATACTCCAGTAATTATCTGACCATAATGCTTCATATCAAAGAAGTGCCTAGATAAGAAAACTTGACGGAAATACTTAGCAGGGGAATCTGAAACTCATCCAAAAAGTATCGGACCATCCAAGTACCCCACATGTATATGATATGTACATGGCTCCTTTCTTTGACAATTCATGATTCCTAGGTCATTGATTTACTCTAAACATAGAACGATAAATAAGAAAGCGAGGTTTGGAATTTGGAAACATTTATAAGGATGGACATGCCCTTTGCTGCATGATAGAAATCAGTAAAGAGGTTTTCTTTTGTTTGCATACGCTTGAATAAAGATGCCATTGTAGGGTTCCCCCACCCCCTAATGATATTGCTATTAACAATACCCATTAATGTAAGTCATTTTGACACGTTTTCTGAAACACAGTTGTTAGCATAACAGTAATGAGTTTTATTTTGTCATGTAATGAGAATAATACAATGATTAAAAACAGTCCTTGCGTTTGTATCAACTAATTTAGTATTAAATATTCGGAAGAAAAAAAAAGTTAATTTTGGGAGGAATATTAGAAAAGCAAAGAGGCTGGAAGGAGAAGCTACATCACCTGGAATCCATCAACAGTATTTATATCAACTAATTTATCTGATTCCACCCCAAAATTCTCACGAAAACGTTCACGTAATATCTTCACTTGATGTCTATAAGGCGATATAATTGCCAGTCGAGAACTTGACTTAAGCTCCGGATAACCAGTCACCAATTTTTGATACATCAGAAGCACAAAGTCGACCTCGTCAAGATTTACCCACGAGCCGCTTCCTGAGGGCTGGGATTCAACACCTTCTTCAATGTCAAAGAAACAAAATGGACCAAAGCAGCAGTAATGATGCCATGATCTTTCAGTCTGAAGATTGACATCAGGCCCATCCACCAAAGCCCCAGAATAGAATTCTCGTGAAGGAAAGTCTCGTATCTGTTTGGAATGTTTAAACAAAGTCCCAAATTAAAAGATTAGACTACTATACAAAAAAAATTCAAGGTAAAGGCAGCAATCTATATCTGTTAGAGTAGAATTTGCTAACTTTACACTTACCTTTGGATGCATGCGGTATTGCGTCTTCAACATCTGAACTGGATAGCCAGCTCTATGGAGCCTCTTGAACAAGCTTATGCCATATCTGCAATAGCAATTGAAACAAACAGGAGTTCTAAGCACGAAAAGAATCAAACTAAAGCACAATGTAAGAGTATCGTATCTTTGGGCGAAATATCCTACCCAAATCTCTCAGCAATAGGAGAAATTACAGTAGCTGGTAGTTGAACTGGATCACCAACCTAACAATGACCATTAACCAGTTAACCAGTGAGCGAGGCATTAGAAAACTTGAAAATCACATATTCATGAGAAAGCATAAGTAAATAACTCGTTAAAAGATGAAAAAGAGTATAATTGAATATTCTACATATTTTGATGAACAAGCTAAATCAAGAATAAACTTGAATGGCTAGGATTCAGGGGCAGCTCACATTGACAAAAAATTGATGAACAAAACCAATGTGAGGCAGAAGAGCAAAAACAATTAAGATGTTAGCCTAAGACTGAGACACACCTATAAGATAGATAGGAGATAAATTTACCCCTTTGCAACGATACACGCAAGAACTCCCCTTCTTTTGTGTGGGTGTGTGTGTGTGTGTGCTAAGCAGGCCATACACACATTGCAATCATTCAAATATTTTAAGCCTCAAAGAAAGAAAATAGTCAGGAAAATTTTCCAAGATATTTAACTGTCCCGCAATATTTACCAATTTCAATAAACCATAAACTGATACTTGCCACAAGTACTTGTAAGAATATAGCAAAGCTATAGAATGAGCCACAAAAATATTACCAGAAATACTTGTTTGCACCCATTGGCTAACGGGACGAGAGTTGCTGGTTCCACCTGAAAGGGAAAATCTAATTCAGAGGGAAAGAAAACATAATACATATTATTTAAAAAACAAAAAAGACGAAAAAAAAAATAGATAAGAGCACGTGGTAAGGGTGAACACAGTATAAATGTACAATTATACACTACAAAGCTATAACAGCCACTTTTGAAGAATAAGTATTACAGGGGGGCGGGGGCGGGTGTATTTTGAAAGAAGCCTAGTTGCACATTTATAGAAATGACAAGATGCTGTCTCCATTCATATATAATCAACATTATGAGCTTCCAGTAGGGAACTCCAAAATGACCAACAGGAATTGAAAAACAATGTCAATGTGATCAAGTTGAATAAAGAGGATCTAGCTGATGGAAGCATCTAGAAAAACAAAGTATTTTGTGAAACGGGTGTTCAGTTTTCATCGTTTGTGTGTGGGTGTGAAAAAGGCAGACTACTGAAGAGACTTAAGGTGATCAAAGCAAGAGCACCATGCCTATAGAACCACTTAAAACCAGAGAGAATCCCAATAAACACATGTACTGTTGCCTATATTTTCTCTAGATCTGGCCGCATGCAAAATATACAACTATTTCCTGTAAACAACAGTCTAAAGCTGCATGACTCGTGTCATTTAAAAACTTGTTTACATGCATTTCATTTTTGACATGACTACATTTTAAACTATATACAGCACATCTAAGCCACAGTTCAAATGCATTTAGAGTATGCCCATTCAGCTTTCACAACGATCTACACCATTCCTTGACATTACCAAGACACCAAAATTTTGTAGGTGAAAAATGTGTAGACTGTGTCCTTTGAATTTTGTTAGCATCTCATCCCAAATATTTTAAAACTTACTAGATAGATATGCATATACTAGGAATACTTGGTACTTCAAAATTAGACATGGGTTGGGATTAATTTATTTTTGTTGCATCGTAGGTATGACTTATTTCTAATCAGCCTAAGAGCATCTCCAAGACACTCCTTATAAGTCTCCTTCATGCACATGTGGCGGCTTTTAAGGAGGATTTTTTTTGTCACTCCAACAACCTCCTTAAGCTATGACATGGCATTGAGTCTGTTCTCTCTCCCCAAATTAAGAAGTGTGAAGGAGCTCCTTAACATTATTTTAATAATTTTAAACTATGCGATTCAAAATTATAAATGCTTTGTAATTTTGTATATCTTTTGGCCCACATACTAAAAGGAAAATTAATAAAATATTGATATAGGAGAATTTTAAAGAGGCTCTTTAAGATGAGTTGAAGGCTCATGCTATCCTTAAAATATATTATTTAATCAATTAAGGAGCTTCCTTTGGAGATGCTCTAATAGTAGCATATGCATATAAATAAATAAAAATTATTAAATTTCGGTGTGTTTTTGTTCATATAGTACTAACGCAATTTTATCATCTGCAAAGCTACCCACTACAGTTTTCAAGTTGGTTAGTACTTGCATTTGCAAGTGCAATCAGTGATTGACTTTAAGAACATGTGTTTAGTCATCACCATTAATTAGGGGTGGGCATCCGATCCCAATCCCGATCCCGTCCCGTCCCGATTTTTTCAGGTCTTAATGGGATTTAATAATTTCATCACGATCCCGTACCGATCTAGAATGGGATGGGATGGGATGGGATGAAATGAAGATTTTCAATCTCATCTCGTCCCGAGCTAATTTTTTAATATTTATTATTAATATTTTTATTTATTTATTTATTTTATGATTGCAATATTTGGATGCCCATATAAATTCACTTATGTATATAACATTTTAGCATCTCAATTTGTCTCTCACATACACATCTCTAAATTAATCTATTGATTCTAATCACTTCTCTGATTAAGGCTTACTTTAGTTTAAGGCTTAAGCAAGTCTTTTATTTTCTTTTCTCATTCATTCCTTTAGGTTTAGGGTTACTGAAGAAGAACAAATCAACAAACAACAAAATGGAAGAGAAGAGATTCAAGAGGAGAAAGAGAACAAAAAAAAAACCCACCACACAACAGCAGATTACGACGGCACACGACGAAAATCAACCAACCCACCAACACTCACTCGTGAAGCCATCCTGAATTACTGATTTACAGAGTTGCAGAGAGATAGCTCATTGAGCTCACACTACTCTGTGTGTGCTTCGCTTTTAGGGCGAAAAAATGGCGAAAATGAGGAAAACGAAGCTGGATTCAGGATGGGTAGCTACAAGATCGACTGAAGTCGTTGTTAATGGAGTTCAGCTCACTACCACTCATCCTCCTTCGGGTGATTCAGCTCCATGGATGGAGGCGGTGGTTCCCGAAATGTAAGATGTCTTTCCCACTCTCTCTTTAATCTTAATTGGTTTCTATTCATCTGTTTTTTGGTGCGATGACTCGGATTTAAGACATTTTGTTTTCAATTTTGTGCATATGCATTTGTTTTGGTTGACAAGTTGATTGCTAGACCGGGTTTTTAAACGTGATTTGGATTGTTAGGGAGTTTGTTTAATGTGAGGAATCAGGTTATGTTCATATTATATAATCAGAGTATGTTCTAATTATGTTGCTGATTATAATCAGAGCACGCTGATCCTGTTCCGTCCCGATAACGTATGAATGGGATGGGATAGGGATGTGTCTATCTCGTCCCATCCCGTCCCGTGCCCACCCCTACCATTAATATGTCTTACTTTAGAGGTGCGTGTCAGAAAGGATCGGTATCCTATGAGAGTCAAATATTAGAATTTCAATCCTAAATATTGCATATCCTTAAGTTATCTCAAGCGATGGCAAGGAACACTAGGCGGGTTAACCTTGTACTTAGTGTCTAGCATAGCCAATGCAAAAGCTAAGAGGTTGTGATCAAGCACTTACAAGCCAGGCAAGCTGATATGAATTGCAGAATTACAAGCAGATAAAAAAAAAAAAGATCAGAGAATGAAGACCTGATGATTGAAGATAGGAAGAAGTTTATACACTGTTTTCAAGCACTTCGAGAGGCTTGTCTCTCCAATTGTAGAGCGATTGCTCATGTACAGAATTCTCAATACATCTAATGTCCTTACCAAGTTCTATTTATACAATATGAGCAACTTTACAGAACAGCCACTTGACAAAGCAGCAACTTGACAGAACAACCACTTGACAGAGCAGCAACTTGAGCTCAAGCAACTCTTAACTGCTTCTAACTGAATTGTAGCCCACTTGCATGCTATGCATTCTCTTGGTTGTTAGATGACTCCAATCTCTTGTTACGCCTTGTATACCTATACTTTACTGGTGGCCTAACAATTCCTCCCCCCAAAGCAGCCACCTTGTCCTCAAGGTGAAATTTTGGAAATTGAGTGTTGATCAATGAAAAATCTTCCCAAGTGGACTAAAAAATGGGCAAGCCTTTCCAGTGAATAATAACTTCGATACTGGAATTGCCCCCTTTTGAATTAGGTCGCACTTCCAAAACTGTTGCAGGAGTAACCATTAATTCCATATCTTCATTCAATTGTGGAGGAAGGAATGATGCATCAGCACATTGGCCTTTGGCTCGGCGCAATTGAGAAATATGAAAAACAGGATGGATAGTAGCAGTGGAAGGTAAGTCCAATTTGTAAGCTATTGTGCCAATCTTTTGTAGGATTGTATAAGGACCATAATACCTGGCTGCCCGCTTCTGTGTAGTCTTGCGAGCCAAAGAATGGTGGCGATAAGGTCTCAACTTAAGAAATACCTTGTCTCCCACCATAAACTCATCCTCACACCTGGAGAGATCAGCCTGTCTTTTCATCCTCTGTTGTGCACGCAAGAGATGCATACGCAAATCATCAATAATGGCATCTCGTTCCAGCATCAATTCTTCTACATTAGATACAATGGTACACCCTTTGTCAACCTTCAGTAAACAGGGAGGGTCTCGCCCATACAGTGCTTTGAATGGAGTACATCCTAATGAAGTATGGAAAGACGTATGTACCAGTATTCCGCCCAAGCCAGCCAATGAACCCATTGTTTCGGTTTGTTTGATACAAAACATCGCAAGTATGTTTCCAGGCAACGGTTAATCACCTCGGATTGACCATCGATCTGGGGATGATACGCCATACTACGCTTCAAATAAGTTCCTTGAAGTCGAAATAACTCTCGCCAACTTAAAAAAATCTTATCCCTATCAGAAATTATAGATACTGGAAACCCATGAAGTCTGACCACCTAATAAAAATCTTAGCCACAGTGGCAGCAGTGAATGGGTGACTTAATCGTATAAAATGAGCATATTTGCTCAAACGGTCCACCACCTCCAACACCGTATCAATTCCCTTAACCCGCGACAGTGCCTCGATGAAATCCATAGTAATTTCTTCCCAAACATGGGCCGGCAGTGGGATTGGTTGTAACTGACCAGCAGGTGACACTGCCATGCTCTTGTTCCTTTGGCAAACCTCGCACTCCCCTACCCATTTGGCAATATTTGATCTCATGCCCACCCAATAAAACTCCTTAGCCAATCTTTGATAAGTTTTTGTTTCCCCGGAATGACCCCCCATTGGCGTGCTATGGAACTCAGAAAAGAAGGTAGGGAGGATAGGGGATTTACGAGTTAAGACCATTCTACCTTTATATAACAGCAATCCCTGATGTATAGAGAAACCCAAATGTGGTATATTACGCTCCTCAATATCAGTTTTAATTTGCTGGAAGGTCTCATCTGCAGCCACCTTGTTGCACACTTGCTGCCAATCCATCCCTTGAGGCACCATCAATGTACTGCATTCAGGAGTAGGCGTGATTCTGGAAAGAGCATCAGCTACAACGTTGGATTTCCCAGTCTTGTACTCAATCTTAAAGTCGTAGCTCATCAGTTTAGTCACCCATTTTTGTTATTCTCCTATCACGCGCTGTTCCAATAGGTACTTCAGACTTTGTTGATCAGTTTTTACTACAAACTTTTTTCCCAACAAATAAGGTCTCCATTTGGCAATTGCAAACACGATAGCCATAAGTTCCTTCTCATATACCGGCTTCTGTCGTGCTTGGGGTCCAAGAACTTGACTAAAATACGCAATTGGACGATGATATTGGATCAATACTGCTCCCAAACCATACCCAGAAGCGTTTGTTTCAATAACAAATTTTTTTGAAAAATTTGGCATCGCCAATACTGGTACTTGCGACATGCACCTTTTGAGAGCTTGAAATGCTGCTTCCGCCTCATGGTTCCAGCCAAAATTATCCTTCCTCAACTGTTCTGTTAGCGGCCAAGCGATAGTACCATAACTCTTGACGAACTTTCGGTAGTACCCAGTCAAACCCAAAAATCCTCGGAGCTCAGTGATATTCTTAGGTGACAGCCATTCCATCATTGCGGCAACTTTTGTTGGATCCACAGAAACTCCCTCTTCAGAAATCACATGTCCCAAGTATGCTAGTTCCTTCCGCCCAAACTCACATTTCTTGAGATTAGCGCACAAATCATGCTTCCTCAACAATCCCAGCACTGTCTAAATGTTGAATGTGTGCCTCAATACCCGAACTGTAAACCAAAATATCATCGAAAAATACTAACACGAACTTACGTAAATATGGTTTGAAAATTTCGTTCATTATGGCCTGGAAGGTTGCCGGCGCATTTTTGAGCCCAAACAGCATCACTAGGAACTTATAGTGTCCTTCATGTGTTCGGAAAGTCGTCTTTGATTCATCCCCTTCTCTGATCCGAATTTGATGATACCCCAATTTGAGATCAAGCTTGGAAAAAATGTTAGCACCATGGAGTTCATCCAACAACTCTTCTATTACGGGTATAGGAAATCTATCTGGAACCTTCTCCTTATTAAGTACTCTATAATCAACACAGAATCTCCAACTTTCATCTTTCTTCTTCACCAACAACACTGGGCTTGAGAACGAACTCTTATTGGGTCGTATGATTCGAGCCGTCATCATTTCGTTGACCAACTTCTCTATTTCATCCTTCTGACATTGGGGGTACCTGTATGGCCTCAGGTGAAGTACCCTCCCTTGAGCAAATGGCATGGTCATGACCCCTGATTGGTGGTAAACCAGACTGCATTTGAAAAACCTCCTGATACTTACTGAGGATTTTCTCAATTTCGTAAGGCATCACTTCCGGCTTCACGTTAGTAGTAGCCAAACTCCCAAACTCAATCCATAACCCTTGTTCCCGTTTGAGTGCACGAAACATCGCCTTTAAAGAAATTAGAGACTTCCCCAGAGTCAGATCTCCCTTCAAAACCACCATTTCGTCTCCTACCTTGAATTTCATTTCTTGCGTCTACCAATTTGTGAAAGTCGGTCCCAACGATGTCAACCATTTCATTCCAAAAATCACATCCGAACTCCCTAACCTCAAAGGCAAGAAATCCTCTACCACATCCACCCCTGGCAATTTGAGCAACACTCTTTTGCACACTCCTTTCACTGTATCTCCTGACCCTAGTGTGACCCCACACACCCATGTTGTCGAGATCGGAAGCCCCAAATCCGACACCAGTTTGGTTGAAATAAAATTGTGGATTGCCCCACAATCCACCAATACCACCACCTGCATTTTCTGAATCGACCCTCTCAATCTCATCGTCTTGGGTGAAGAAAGTCCAGCCAAAGAGTGAAGTGAGACCTCGACGGCTTGATCCACTTCCACCATTTCCAAATCGGCCCCCTTTTCCTCAAACCCTTCTTCCTCTTGGACGACCAACACTTGAAGCTCTTTCCGTTTACACCTGTGGCTGGGTGAAAACTTCTTGTCACACCAAAAACACAACCCCCGTTCCCGCTTGCTCTTGATTTCTTCATCGGTGAGTTGCCTAAACTCGCCTCTCCAAGGAGTTTTCTCCAGAGACCTAGAAGCTCCTGTTAGATCGAGATTTTTAGGGTTGTCTTGGCGTAATTGGGCTGCAATTGGGCCTCTTTTTTGTACAAACTAAAGGTTTTGTTTCTCCACTATTCTTTGGGCCAAAATCATGGCCCGGCCCAAATTAGCCGGTTCCAACACCCTAAGTTCAACTCTAATCCATGGTTTAAGCCCGTTCTAGTAGAGCTTCAAGTGGTGCAGACATGGTGACGAATCGTCTCCTATAATCCGCAACTGTAGATTCTTGCTTCAATGCTAGAAATTGCTCACACAGAGATCCTTCACTCATTGCTCTAAACTGATTCAACACCATTTTCTTAAGCTCCTCCCACAACACAACCGGTCTTCGTTTGTGCTCCCATTGAAACCAAAGTAGTGCATCTCCCTCAAACCCGATTATAGATGCTTCCAATTTCTCTTCATTTGTGTATCGATGAAGGGCAAAGAAACGTTCGGCCTTCATAATCCAACCATCCGGATTTGATCCATCGAAACTTGGCAGTTGGCATTTCAAGCTTTTTGTACTTGAGGTCAAATCGGGTTCCTGAATGAGTTGTTCCTCCTTCCAACTCCCTAGATTGTTCAGATGCAGAGGCAGCTCGAGAAGCCCCCTCTTGAAGTCTCACTAGTTGATCTATTTTTAGAGCCATGGAATGAAATTCCCTTCTCAATGTCCCTATCTCTTCTTGAACCCCTCCAATTTGCTCTTCCACAACCTCTACCCTTGCAGACACAGTACCCTCACTTGTCGACTTCCCTTTCATCCCAAGATAACTGCTCTGATACCAATTTGATATGAATTGTAGAATTACAAGCAGATCAAAAAATAAGAGATCAGAGAATGAAGACCAGATGATTGAAGATAGGAAGAAGTTTATACACTGTTTTCAAGCACTTCGAGAGGGTTGCCTCTCCAATTGTAGAGCGATTGCTCATGTATAGAATTCTCAATACATCAAATGTCCTTACCAAGTTCTATTTATATAATATGTACCTCTTCTAATATTTCAGACCACTTGACAAACTACTACTGCATCATAGATGAGCCACTTGACAGAACAGCGCAATTCTTAACTGCTTCTAACTGAATTGTAGCCCACTTGCATGCTATGGATTCTCTTGGTTGTTAGATGACTCCAATCTCTTGTTACGCCTTGTATACCTATACTTTACTAGTGGCCTAACACAAGCCTGGGAATATCTAAAACCATACAAAAGCCCTAGAGGGTGTTGACTCAACTAAAACCCCAACCCACAGCAAGTTGTGATTGCAACTGTGAAGTTCATAATGTGAAGTTGATTGAAGTCCCTAGCCAAGGCACATGACGACACAAGAGGGGACCTATATCTACTACATCTACAAGTCAAGCCCGAGGGAAGAGGCCAATGGGTGACTCCTCTGAGGACACAGATCATTGAGGATGAATCACCACAACACTTCGATCGTGATAATCAAGAAGATGATGGGTTCAATTCTGGTGAAGCGAGAATCTATGAACATTTCACTCTATGTTTATGGCTGTTATTTTTTAATGGTTTAACTCTGTGTATGATTGTTATTGCCTTTTTTTAAAGTTTGTTAATGGAATATAACTATGACTGCATTAAGTTTTTTTTTTTTTTTTTTTTTTAAATTGTGTCAAATTGATGGGTACAATGATGCACGCGTAGAGCTTCCAGAACTTCCTACAAATGCCATAAAAAATCTACCCACAAAGCTAGGCAAGGCTGAGGTGACGCCTAGGCAACCCCCATCGCACCTCGCCTAGCGCAAGAGACAACATAGCCCTCGAGTGTTATTGTAATAACTTTGTTTACAGGGGTCATGGTGTACATATAGAGGAATGGATTTGGTGGAGACAAACCACAAGCCATTATTATTCTATTTTTAGTTTACATTTACTTTTATATATTTGTGCAGTTTATGTTTTTTTTCGTATCTAACAGTTAGTTGAAAACATTACGTTAATCATTTTGGAAATTCTAAGTTGGAATGGTAGTGAGATTTTCAATGAAAGATGAAGATGAGAAAAATTGACATGGAGTACTATCATAGTGACGTAGGCACAAGCTACACTAGTATAAATAACACCAGGATAAGTATATGACCACGGATCATGGACCACCTGAACTGAAATAGGTAAGAAATTGAGAAATCTGCACATAACATTATAAGCCAAAACCGGATGATGATTCTATAATCTCATCAAATGATTTTGGATATCTGGCATCATAATGGCCTGCTTAGTCAAGTTCTTTCATACCTCCTTGAGAATCAAAAAAGATATCTTTTTCTATGCTTTCTTAATGAACTGTGTTGCAAATATCTATAATAAAGTTACTCCAAACCATAACTAAGTTGCAATGAATTAGAAACAAATATTACTTACAGCCTGAGCAGCTTCATCTATTATAACCACATCAAATACGTGCTTCAGTTTACTGAAAAGAGCAGAACCACTGAAACTAAGGGTTGAAAATACCTGCAATTTCGAAAAGGAATTACTAAAAAACTTTTGCGATCTCCAATTTTAGTTTCTACATTGACATAAGTTTAGCAACATACAATGGCTGCTTCATCAAGCACTGAAGCACGGGCACTGTCTCGATCCACCCCTGCAGTTCCTTGCTTTTTGGTATCAGTTGTGTTGACATTGCCAGATAGTTTTTGTTCCACCTGCATACAAAAGAACTATTAGATCATATCCGTCGAAGAAATTCAAAGATTGTACAGAGGTCTCAGATACTCACTAGGTAGTCCATGCCTACTGCCTTAACTGAATGATGTGGCTTCAGACCAATCCGCACAATTTTAGGATTATATGTTTGGTCATTTTCATCACGAATACCTGAGAAGATAACAAAAAAGAATAGTTTAAAGTCGATAGAAGACCCATCCAACCGAATGATCGTGCACCCCAACCAACCAGTCCAAGTAGTCAAAGCCACACTTAGATAGTGTATACCTATTCAGGTATTTCTTTGTTTAATTAACTGATGTCATGTTGTAACGGTGGCCAACCCAAGGGAGACTATTGTTCATTGAAGCTGACTTGAAAAATTCGTGATTTTCGTGAAACAATATGGTATTAATTATTTGTCGTAGTCATACAATCAAGTTGAACAAATGTGAGTTTGAGCAATATCAAATCGCAATATGAGTAAAATAAACAGACAACAGTTTACGATGTTTTATGGCCAATGATCATCCATACCCTTGGGTATTCAGTTGTTTCTACATAAACATATATAAGCTCCAACTCGTACCCCTTTTTAAACACTTTGGCAAGGAGTTTAGGGCTGATGAGAATCAAATGAACAGGCAGTGTTAGTGAATCGTGAATCGTATAGTAAATCGGAAAGGGTAAAATTTTGATTTAATCGTAAATCGAATCGTAAATCGTAAGATTTATAAAATTATAAATATATGTATTTAAATTAATAAATATTAATAATTTATACCCAAAAAGAATCAAAATGTAAGAGTGCACTTTCATTGGTAAGTCCAAAAGAAACTTCCTTAAAATAATAAGCCCAAAAGAAAATTACTAATTAAATCAAGCCCAAATGAAAGAATGTAACTAAATTAAGCCCAAATGAAACCCAAATTCCATTCAATTTCATTTCAGTTTCATAAATTTCATTTCAATCTCATTTAATTTCATTTCAATATCAATTTAACTTTTAATTGGTTTTGATTTTGATAGTTAGGGAGCAGCAAGGATGATGAACTCATCATCGATGAACTCAACATCATCACTCATTGCTCTGAAATCCTCAAAGACTGATCCTTTTCTTCTTCCTCGTCAAAGTTCAACAGTTGAAGATGACCCCCTTCACTTTGATGAAGCAATCTGAGGCGAAACCAATCTGAGAAGCTCTGATGAAGCAATCTGAGACAGAACCAATCTGATGAAGCAATTTGAGGCGGAAAGATGAAGATCTGAGCGGAACAGATGAAGATCTGAAGCGGAACCAACCTGATGAACCAATCTTAGCCGAATCTGACGCGGATCTAAGCCGGTATGTTCTTCCTTTTTTTTTTTTTTTACTCCTTTACAAAGCATAAATCGACGATTGCTTACCTATCGCGATTTCATCGTTGAATCGTCACCGATTCAGTCCAATTTAGGTAAGGCCCGATTTGTTGGGTGATTCACATCGTTTGTGTACCGACTCGAATCAGATCGACGATTTGGCTAGCGATTCTGAGCGATTCATACAACACTGTGAACAGGTGAAAATTCAATAACATTCCTCCAATTTTGGTATTATCATCATCAAACAATCAGCTCTTAACTCTAGACATGGGCCCATGAAAGTGCGTAAAATGCGATTTAAAGGTAACTTAAACTATTCATGTTAGACTACTTATGATATGTATTTTTTAGACTACTTATGAAGAGAATCCATATGAACTTTGGCATTGTTCAGATATAGGTACACAGGAAAAATGAAGCAGATGTTAATATATTCAATTGGTATCATGAAAAAATGATAGGAACGGGAGCATTGTTAAAAACTTCTACCTGTCATAAGCACACGCAACACTATCTCATCAAGAGCAGAGTTCGAAGGAGCACAAACCAGTACCCGTACACGATACTTTCTATTGGAATGAAATACCTCAGGTTTCTGCATTATTAATAAAAAAGAAATGAATACAAGAGTCGAACCTGTGGCAACACCATCATAAAATGAGAAAACTGTAAAAGGTTTACCAAGTCATTTCCAGTTGTCGGGAAAAAACCATCATCACCATTAACAGGCATAATTAGGTCTCTGGGATTTGTATCATATAACCAAGGAGACGCTTGTTGCCAATGGTTGTACCTGTAAAACCGACAAATTAGCACATCATGGACTACTAAACCTCATGCAGAAGTCACACAATTTAAAATAAAGTGTCCCAGAAATAATGTAAAGCATAGGATGGATGTACCGACGTGAAGCGTCAATGGAATCATCTCCCAAGAATTTTGGGAAACACATATAATGCATAAATCCCATGGAAAGTCCAGCAGGATATCACAGAGCCTCCTGATTGATGAACAAAAGTTATCATGGTACTTGATAACGGGCCACAAGGTGTAACATTGTGCCTCATTATCTAGGAGGATAAGTAGCAAAATATCAAAATCAATCTGAAATACACCATGCACAATCCTAGATTGATTATGATTTATGAGAAGTCAAACGACGGACCACGAGGTATGATGTAAATACAACTATGGATGTTTTGCATCAGACACTTGGCATGTTAAACTCTAAGGAACAATAAATTTTATTTCTTCAATTTTTTAAGCTATTTTCAGACATTTTTAAGATCATTTTGTGTTTTTTTATGGCAAACTAAATCTCTAAGCTTCATAACCTAGCTTGCACAAATAACACAATAAGGTTCTCCTCTTTTACTGATGTTATTGACACTAATTTTAAGTACTTGGAGACAATTGTCAAATGAAAGATACCAACATTCTGTTTACGCCTGTGAAGTCATGTACAATATACGAAGAGTTGTATGAAGTGAAGGCACATAATCCTATGGAATCATACATTGTCATGTTGACTTTAAACCACATCCTAGCATCATATTTACCTTTCATTGATTTCTAAAACTGACCCACGCCTCTGATCATTTGATTGTCCCCTACGATGAAAGGAAAAGGGTGAAGTTAGAAAGAATTTGAGAAGAAAATAATCCTAAAACAGAACCCCCCCCCCCCCCCCCCCCCCCCACCCACACACACACACAAACAAACAACCGTACAAACAAACAAATTATGGCAATAAAGATAAGTATGGTGCATATTTTTCAGGAAATTGGTATTAATTAAAAAGGAGTTGCAAAAGATTTACTTAGATTGAACTCTTGCTGGAGTTGAATGCAAAATCGCACTAAGGAGTCCAAGGATGGTTTGCGTCTTTCCTGTTCCTGGGGGACCCTAAAAGAATTATAATTTCAGGCTCCACAACATATAAAATAAAGAATCAATGAACTAACATCCAACTATCAATGTGATAAAGAATCAATGAACTAACATCCAACTATCAAAGTGCACATTATGGCAACTACAACGATGACAACAACAACAATAGTAATAATAGTAAAGAAAAATGTTACATCAATATAACAACACCCCTACTTACCATGTGAACAAAGAGGACTAAAAATGATAACACAATCATCTAAGGGGCCTGCTTACAAAGATGCATTAAATATTGCAAAGAGCATAAGAATCCAAGTCTCATGAGTACATATACATATAGAAAATAGTCAAATGAAGGAAACCTGAAGAATCTGAAGGAAATATGCAACGTAAATCAACAAAGTTTCACACGAATTGTCATTTCCTCACTCAAAGAGCCTTTGACTCTTCTCTAACTACAAGAAGTATAGTTCTCAAAACGTTTATCATCATATATCGGAACTTAAATTTAAGATACATGTATCATAACATATCGTATTTCGTAAGTTACAGTGCAAAGTTAATATATAAACAAAAAATATGTTATATATTTAAGCATTTAAAAAACATAAACAAGACTTATTCAAGCAAGGAGATCCTAAAAACACTTCCATTGATATGTGACTTGTATAACATAATATATTAAGAAGCTATTGGTTATCATCCATCCATTCATTCATGTCACTGACTCACTTGTACAAGGACGGTACGTCCATGAATCGCCTTATATCGGTATATCGTAAGATATATATGCAACATATCGGTGAGGCTTATATACAATAAATTTTCTTTGTTTCCTAATTAAACCACTTGAATCGCCGACTCTTCAATAAATCAAAATCACTTCATCAAAATGCTTGCAATCAATCACGATCCAAATGAGATTCTAGGATTGACATTTCAAAATCCTTTTGCAGTAAAAAAATGATATTTCAAATAAAGAAATAAAATTTTGATATTTCAAATAAAGAACTTAGAAAGCTAAAAGTCATCCATGCAAAACATTTAATAAGGACTATTTAGGTTAACAGATAAAAAATTTCAGCGAGTCGCAGCTATATGAATATATATCAAGAAAACAGTAAAGTACATGAAGTCAATAAAGCTAGAATTAACAGAAATGACAAAGTGGGTTAACAGTGTTGCAGAAGTTTTAGTACGAAACAATAGAAGTCAATATATCCCTTCCCAAATTACCGTCTGTGTGTGCTGGAAGAAAGACAAAAGAATTGGCACATTAGAAAAAGGTATACAGAAACGTACTTAAAGGAAATGTGGAAGAAAGGTAGAAGATGTTAGACATTTAGGAAGGAAAAAAAGGCTTGAATGTCAATTTGTCATGCCAAGTCACCAAAATAGTTGAAATACTAGCTCAATGTATCATCACATAACCAGAATAAAAACGCCATGATGTCACCATAACTAAGACTTAAGAGGGAAGAGTGATATAGAAACAAAACCATATATGGTACTTTGGAGAGGGGGGAAAACCTGTATCAAGACAAAGGTTTTGCGTAAAAGGCCTGCCTGCGAGAGCAACACATTTAACAAAAATGGGTAAGAAACGCAAGATTGATTACATATAAAAGGAAAAGAATGCGGAAAAACCACAAACTTATAGATGGATTCCAACAGATATCAAAACATCAAAATATGTAACACTTACACGTATAGCATCCAATTGTGAATCGTTGTGATTAGTTTCAAGGAACTCCATGAGGGGTCGAGGTATTTTCCAGGGCTGATCTTTAGTATCCTTTTCAGTAGCTGACAATATCAATTCCTTGAATGGAAGAGAACTGATAGACCACAGACCCACATATTCACGAACTATAGTTGATAAACTCGCAATCTGAACAGGTAGTTGCACTTGATAAAGTTAGCTCAGGATATGAAAGAGAAAAGAGTAATACTCATTTCAAAAATTTAGAAGAGCATACCTTGAGAATCCAAACTCCTCTTTTTGATTCATCTGCTGCAGTAAAAATTGACTGCATCTTTGATAGCCTAGGACTAGATTTAATTTTATCTAAATTCATTTGTTGTACCTCTCCAGCTAGAAACGTGCGAATTTTAACTCTGTCTCTACCCTCACGATTTGACACCAATGCAAAAGCATATGCACTTGGTAGTGTTGATCCCTCTTGAAACTGCAAAGGAGCCATCCTGATGTGTTGGATTCAAATGATAAGAAGTAAAAACCACTACAAAAGGAAAATGAAAAAAATAAAAAATAAAAAAAGGCATTGAATTTATATGCAACAAATAATGGTACTTATAAATAATAATAAATAAAACCAAAAAAAAAAAAAAAAAACTCATGTCATTCACCGAGAAAACTAGTACTATATCTTTTTCATGCCTTATTGCATCTTGTTCTAACGTAATGCAAAAACAATATACATTTGTGAACCTTGGCTTAAAAAGTAACATAGAAAGCAATATTATATTGCGTTGTGCTCATTCGGCAATGAGTATTTATTACAAGTGTAAAAAAAATAATATGAATAAAATTAAGGCACACCAAAACAGGAGGATATAAAGTTCAAGAATGAAAAAAAAAAAAGAAAAACAACAGTTTTGAAGTAAAAAAAACAAATATTCAAGCAATATTCAAATGTGTTTTACCTTCTCTCTGGAAAGCAGTAGAAGATCATTTTCTGATAATGATTCTCCATCTTCGGGGTCATATCCTACCACTGCTAAGTGAAAGCCATCAGCCTCGTTGCAGTTAATAACAGCACCGAGTGTCCATTGAGTCACTATAACAATAAAACATAAAACACGGAAAAGTAAAGTATATGATAAGTGGCCTTGAAAACATTTGCAAACTAAGCTAAACAAACTAAATGAATAATAATAGGGGAGAATAAGAGAATAAAACTTTTAAAAAATAAAATAAATAAATAAATAAAACCTTCTTCTTCATCTCTTCCTTGAACAATCTGAGCTTTAACTTCCTCGAACAAAAGGGGCTCGAAAGTTCCAATGTAATCAGCAACATCTGTGTAAGTGTCTTTCACTTTCTTCAAGCCCAAAGAAGCTCCATCACCAATATCTTTACTTTTCTTCTATATTTTCATCAATCCGTGTGATTGAAATACATACAATGAACAAGAAATAATTAAACAAAAAAAAAAAAGAGGGAACTAAAAATTTTACAGTAGATTCTTTGAGGAGACGAAGATAATCCCAACTCAAGATGATCTTGTGGAAGCGGGTAATGATATCTGCGTCCTTGTTCTTCTCCACCACCGTCATCCTGTAAAACATAGTATAGAATGTGAAAACCCTAAAAGTTCCAATTGAATACATGTATAAGTAACTCAAAAACCCTAAACCCCCATTGAAATGCAACCATTACCAAATTAAAGTCTATTATCGCTTGTTCACATATATGCCATCGTGTTATTGAATGGACAGTTGTTGTGTAACAATCTATTTTAACATCTGGGTTTAGGGATTCTTGTGAGACTTTGGAAGTAAAACTGTATTTTTTTAACCTATCTCTCTCACTTACCTTTGGTTCGTTGAAGTGATTAGTGATGGAAGAGTACCGATGTTGCGCACTTGGCTGGCGACGATGGAGTTGTTGTTGTTGTTAGGTACTGTTTAGCAAGTAAGGGTTTTCGAGTGAGAGAAGAGAGAGGGCCTGTTTGATTTGATGACCAGGAAATGCCGGGAAAAGGAAGAGTTGAGACATTTTTTTTTTTTTTTTCGGTCAAACATGAAGATTTTTATTAATGAAAGAAAGGGAAACAAGTTACAACAAGAAACATTCCTATATCAAGGAATGCCAAGACACTATGAAAGTGTCAAAACTCAAAACCGTAAATAAATTACATGCCGTACCCATTTTCCACAACAATTCTCTAATCTCGATAAAGATAGAGTGTTCTGATCTGTTTAGTCCTTCAAAAACCCTTTTATTTCTTTCTTTCCACACACACCACATGAGAACGTGAGGGACCCTACGCCATAACCATTCCCCCCGACGGGAAGGATTAGCTTTAGACCACCAACTTAGCCAATTGAGGATGGAACCTTCAAATATCAAACTCAAACCGAATTCCACCAAGAAATTGCGCCAAATGGATTTGGAGAAACTGCAATGAAGCATCAAATGGTCCAGTGTCTCTTCAGATTCGTTGCAAAGCACACAGAGACTCCCAGTGAGGATTCCCATTTTTCTTAACCTATCCTTAGTCAAGATCTTCTCATGCAAAACTGACCAAGTAAAGAAATTAATCCGAGGAAGAAGGTTTTTCACCCATACCAGATTTTTGTGGGAGGAAATGAATGGGTTAGAGTAGGTCTCATAATGAGATGCAGCCAACATATCCGAAAATTCTTTCACCGAGAAGCCTACACCTTTACCCTTCCACACCAAACTATCTGGTCCCTCTGAGAGCATTTGTCTATCCAACAGGAGAATAAGATTTGCTAACTCATCTAGTTCCCCAGTGTTGAGGTGTCTGCGAAATGAGAGATCCCAAGAGTTGCTGCTAGACCAAAAACTGCTCACATTCCCGTATTGATCCTTGTTAATGAGAAATAACATTGGAAAAAGATCTTTCAAAGATTGGTTGCTACACCAGACATCATGCCAGAAAGAGATGAGATCACCATTTCCACATTTGAGAGAGGTGTGTGGGTAGAAGCCACTGGAGCACCGGGAGATAGATTTCCACAAAGAGCATCCGTAGGAAGTGTACTTAGTTCTCTTTTCCCAAACCCATCTATTGCGCCCATATTTGTCCAAAATGAGAGATCTCCATAAATTATCATTCTCTTCTGCAAATCGCCAAAGCCACTTAGAAAGTAATGCAGTATTGAAAGTGAGCACCTGTCGAATGCCTAAACCACCTCGAGATTTAGGGCAACAAATTTTCTCCCAGCCCACTAAATGCATCTTTCTAGAGTTTTGAGTAGAACCCCAAAGGAAATCGCGCATGATCCTTTCCATCTTGGCTGCTATTGAACAGGGAACCTTGATAAGCCTCACGAGGGGGAAGGAACGTGATTTCTCGAACGCAGTGACTTTTTGACACCACAATGTCTACTGAATAACACCACTTCTTTCTATCTTTTTTTAATGTGTTGAATAACACCACCAATGTAAACCTTTCTTTCAACATTGTTCTTCTTCTCTACCTTCTCTTCTCTCTTCACAGTAATGACGGAGCAACACCATCCTGCTCATCCTGCCACCACATTTCATTTTTTCATCTTCTCTTTTGTTGTTATTCTTCTTCTTTTTCTACTAATTCTAATTTTCCCTTCTTCTTCTTCTTTTTTCTTCTCTTATCTTCTTCCCCACCGCGTCAGCACCACCCCGCCTCCCTTTTCCTTTCTTATTTTTCTCCTTTTTTTGCCCTCGAGCAAATTCGTGCGAATGGGGAATATTCTCAAGGGCAAAAAAACACAAAGGATAAGAGATGAAAAGAAAGGGGTTAAAATGAGGCGGGGCAGGGCGGGTGGTGCCACCGACGGCAGAGAAGAATAAGAAAGGAAAGGCGTGATTGATCGATAGGCGAGGTGAGATCCCAACACCCAATTCCCACAACACCATTAACTAGGAATTTACATATCAATTTCCTCATGTTTTCATTCCAACCATAGAATTTAACATTACACATTCTCCATATCACTCTGATACATCCACATATCTCTTCCAAGCCCACCATTGTTACAGAGCATTACTCATGGAACACTCCGACAGGAACCAGTCACCTGAACCCAACTTCCAATCCACCCAATGTGCCCACTCTTCCATCAACTTCAACCCCTTGCAACTCTTTCATCACTCCCCCGTCATTGAAACAACTCCTGTCAACCAACCAAGCCCCCTCCCCCCATTACCATGCACGATCCTCATCCATCCAACGATAGTTTGATTCACAATTTAGAACAACAATTGGCCCAAAACATCACACTCACAGCACCTATTTTTGAGACTAGAAATGAGGTGGACAGTGATAGTCGTGAGCTCCGGGCGGTGGCAAAGTACTTACACTTTCAAAGTTTACGCAAAGAAGTTTTCGCCCATAAAATGGCCAGCCAAAGGGAACCTTCCCACCCTTTTCCATGTGGAATAACTAGATCGAATGCATGATAAAGAAACTCCTACTATCTGATCCAATTCACACATCTTGGCGACAAAAAGAAAGTTATTCACTCCGACCCTTGGTCACTCTTTGGCTAGCTAGTGTCAGTCAAACCTGGGAAGAGCAATACCTCAACATCAATTTTTTGATTATGCTTTGCTGGTTGCGAATCCATGAATTTCTAGTAAAGAAAATCTTGTTGAAAGATGTACAACTGTTGGCGGCTTGTCTTGGAGATCTTATGGAAGTTGATATTGCCTATTTGGAAGATTTGGCCCTACTGTTCATACGTTTCAAAGTAAGATTGGATACATCAAAGCATCTCCCCTGTACAATGACAACAAAATTTGGAATTGAAGGATGACGCAACTTCAGGCTACGATTTTGCTACGAGGATGCCCTTAATTTCTAATTTTGTTGCGGAATGATTGGACATAATTTTTGCAATGTTTGCCCTCTGTTCACAGATGCTTCCACACAATCACGGGCGACCAAGAAGGAGTTGGTCTGTTACTTTCGTTCACCAAAGAACATGCACCAGGTCCCAGTAAGAGAATAGATGGAGGACTCAACCACGATTCAACCGACAGAGCTATATTAGGTATACTCACATCCCAACCCTGCCCCCTTACCGGAGAAACCCAACAACACCACTGCTTCATCACTCCACTAAGTTGCAACATGCTTCAACCAGCACTAAGGCGGTGCAACTCATGGATCCAGTCACCAACTCGCCGGCAGCCTTGGACCGGATTGATCCCAACAACGGTCAAAGTTGCGCACTTGGCTGGCAACGATGGAGTTGTTGTTGTTGTTAGGTACTGTTTAGCAAAGTAAGGGTTTTCGAGTGAGAGAAGAGAGAGAGCCTGTTTGATTTGATTACAAGGAAATGCCAGGAAAATGAAGAGTTGAGACACTCGCGTCACGAGGGGAAAAAAGGAATGTGATTTCTCGAATGCAGCGACTATTTGTCACCACAATTTCTATTGAAGCACACCACAACTCCCTTATTTATTTTTTAATGTGTTGAAGAACACGACCAATATAAAACATTTATCTCACTATTGTTCTTCTTCTTCTTCTCTACATTTTCTTATTTCTTCACAATAATGACGGAGCAGCACCACCTTGCTTGTCCTGCCACCACCTTCCCTCTCTCTTCCTATTCTTATTTGTTGTTGTTGTTCTTCTTCTTCTTCTTCTTCTTCTTCTTCTTTTTCTAATTCTAATTCTCCCCTCCTCCTATTCCTTTTCTTTTCTTTTCTTCTATTCTTCCCCACCGTCGTTGACACCACCCCGCCTCGCCTCCCTTTCCATTTTTTCTTTTTCTCTTTTTTTTGCCCTCGAGCAAATTCATACGAATCAGGAATTTGCTTGAGGGCAAAAAAAAACACAGAATAAGAGATGAAAAGAAAATAAATGAAGCAAGGCGGATGGTGCAACCGGTGGTGGAGAAGAAAAGAGGAAAGGTGTGATTGGCCGACGAGCGGGGCGAGGTCCCAACACCCAATTCCCACAACACCATTATCCAGGAATTTTACATATCAATTTCCTTATGTTTTCGTTCAAACCATAAAATTCAACATTACACATTTTCCATCTCACCCATATGCATCCACATATATCTTCCAAGCCCACCATTGTTACAGAGCATTACTCATGGAACACTCTGACAGGAACCAGTCACCTAAACCCAGCTTCCAATCCACCCAATGTGCCCACTCCTCCATCAACAACCCCTTGCAACTCTTTCATCACTCCCCCGTCATTGAAACAACTTCTGTCAACCAGCCCCCCCCCCCCCCCCCCCCAATTACCATGCACGATCCTCATCCATCCAACGAAAGTTTGATTCACATTTTAGAATAACAATTGGCCCAAAAACCTCACACTTCCAGTACCTGCTTTTGAGATTAGAAAAGAAATGGACAGTGACAGCCGTGAGCTCCAGTCGGTGGCAAAGTACTTCCATTTTCAAAGTTTACGCAAAGAAGTTTTCGCCCATAGAATGGCCAGCCAATGGGAACCTTCTCACCCTTTTCCATGTGGAACAACTAGATCGAAAGCATGACAAAGAAAACTCCTACTATCTGATGCAATTCTCACATATTGGCGACCAAGAGAAAGTTATTCACTCCGCCCCTTGGTCACTATTTGGCTGACTAGTATCAGTCAAACCTTGGAAGAGCAATACCTCAACATCAATTTTTCGATTGTGCCTTGCTGATCGCAAATCCATGAATTTTCAGTAAAGTAAATCTCGTTGAAAAATGTACAACTATTGGCGGCTTGTATTGGAGATCTTATGGAAGTTGATATTGCCTCTTTAAAAGATTTGGCCCTACTGTTCATACATTTCAAAGTATGGTTGGATACATCAAAGCCTTCCCCCTGTACAATGACAACAAAATTTGGAACTGAAGGATGACGCAACTTCAGCCTATGATTTTGCTACGAGGATGGCATTAATTTCTGCTTCTGACGCGGAATGATTGGACATAATTTTTTGCAATTGTGGATTCAAATTTTCATCGGATCATGTATTGATCACGCGGAACAATCTGCATAAGATAGAAGTTAATTTTTGACACCGATGTGGTGCTTCCCACGGGGACTTCGATGCTAAAGTTAGAACAATGTCTTTAGAAAAATGTTTGTATCTCTATATTTGAAGAGAGAAATGTAAGTCAAGAAAGTGTTACCTCCAGAAGGCTTTGTGTTTGGCTATTTATAGAGGCTAAAAGAGTTAATTGTTGGTTGATGAGTGAGACGAGTGGTTGATGAGTAAGTTATCTACTTGCAAGCGGTTGCAACTTCTTTCAGGCGATTGTAACTTTCGTGGTTGGTTATAACCTTCTGTTGGTGGTTGTAACCTCTTGTTTGGAGATACCTCTCCTGCAAGCCCATGTGCTCAGCTGAGCATGGTGGTTGGCGCTGAGCACTACTCCCCTGCTGAGAAAATTGTGTTCTACTGAGTTTGTATTGGGGTCGGGCTCGGGCCTTTTATAGTTGTAGCTTTCGTGGATAATCTTCAGGCTTCTTAGAAGAAACCCAAAACTTTGGGCTTCTTTATCCAATCGGGCTAAAAGTTATTTTTGGGCCCCACAAATGCCCTTCATCTCCTTTGCTTTTGACTAAATAAAAAAAAAAAAAATTTTAAACAAAGGAGATGTGCCTAAGGAGTCATGCCAAAAAAAGGAGCTTCTTCTGTACTGAGACACTTCCACTGAGGAGTTCTGTCCGGACTAGAAGTCTTCTTGTACTAAAACATCTTCACTAAGGAGTTCTATCAGAACTAGAAGTCTAGCTTGAGATAAATTCTCCTTTTCAAATCTTAAAGGGTTATCTTATTCCCTTTTTCTATATTTTGATTTCTCTTTTTTTATTCCCCACAAAAAAGGAAAGAGTTTCTTCTTTCTCTTCCATATCCGTAGACGGTAAAAAATAGGAGTTTGCACTTCTTCTTATTTTCTCTTGGCTTGGCTAATTGCGAGGTGAGATTTTTTTTATTTATGGAAATATAATCATTAGGTAGTAAAGTTAGGAGTTGTCTGATGACTTCTTTCTTCCCTATCTGGTGATGCGCGATGAGCGCGTCGACTATTTATATTAGTGAGTGAAAGTCAAGTTTGGTTGATATCCACCTTTTTTTTTCCGGCGATGGTAGTAACTATGGATCCAATATAGAATTTTATCCACCTTCTTGTTTGTCGATCTGTTTCTTGTTTATCCAACGATGCGCAATGAGCGCAGTGCGTGATCGCTAACTGTCGACGGTGGTGAAGGATATTAATCAATCGATGAATACTCGTCATCGTGTCGATGGTGGTGAAAGGAACTGTTGACTGTCAATGATGAATCCTCACCATCGTGTAGACTTTGGAAGGATTCCAAACTGTTTTTGGTTTTTTCGATCCAACTTTCTTTGCATCCTCGTCACAACTGACTCCATTCATTGCTTAGTATCCATTGCTCGTTGTATGTTCACCAACATGTGGCCAAGCGCATCATCTCCAAACTAATGGTCGATGTGGTTTGTCTGAGTGAGTGCCAAAGAAAAATATTTTCCCTCTTTTTTTTTTTCAAACTGGTAAACAGAGGAGTTGTTCGTTGGTCGACATCTTCTTTATCCGAAGATGCATCATTGGCTATTTACAGCAGGAAAGAAAATAGGAGTTTGGTTGGCTATTTTTCTTATTTTCTGGCGACGCACAGCAATGGCGAGTGGTGGTCGTCGACTGTCGAAGGTTGTGGAGCGTTTTACCAAACTGGGAGATTTAAATCAAAAATCGCATCCGATGATGTGCAGCGAGGGTGAGTGATCATCGACTGTCGACGATTGTGAGAATCGTTCATCCATGGATCAGGAGGAGTTTCCATTGATTTCTTTTCTTCTTTATCCGCCGGCGACGCGTAGCAATGACAAACGGTGATCGTCGATTGTCCACGGTTGTGGAATTTCCCTTCTTTATCAAACTTTGATATGAATTCAATCCAAATTGGATTTCACCAATGGATTCAAATCTAAATCAAACATGGGTTCATGCGGGGTCATTATTTGCTGATGGTTTGTAGTCTCTGTAAACTTGAACTAATCATCCTGGAGGAGGAGATGAATAGTTGCAAGGAAAGGGATTGTGTATATGCAGCCACCCTTTTTACTATGTACCACCGTCACATTTTGATTATTATTATTTTTTAAATCCAAATACATTTGGGCTACCTTTGTAATTGTGTTTCTTTGCTAATCTGCAGGTGGGCTTTTTCTCTGACTTTGTTCCGTATCTAGATCCCATGGGCTCTAAGAAGAAATCTTGTAATAGCCATTTCTCTTATGATGAGGAACCTTTGTACCGCTAAGGAGCTTCCATTTCTCATTTTGGAATATTTGTTCCTAGCTTGCCTGATTTGGTGAACAATGAGGCCTTTTTGAAATGGATTGAAGTTAACGCTCCGCCTTTCCCTAAGGAGTGCATGTAAGATTGGTTGACCCGAGGTGTGGCAAAGAACCTTGCATCACTCCTGATAATAGTACCATCAAATTTCACCCATTCAGTATCTCTTTGCGCTTCAAGTTTCCCATGCCTAATTCTTTAAAGAAGTGTTCTGCGAAATGGGGTGTGCCCGTGCTCAATGTTGCCCAAATGTATATAGGGCAATCACATGCTTATCCAATCTCAGTAATTTATGTGGGCTTGACTTGACTAAAGAAGAATTTTTCTTCTGTTTTGAGGTAGGAGGCATGGTGATTATGCTCAGTTTAGAGTAAAAAATATCAAACTCTTTGATGAGCTCAGTGCTAGTGACCATGACTGCAAGAGAGACACTTTGGAAATCAGCAGTGCTTGGGAAGGTGATATGGCAGATGACCTTCTTATGCCCATCATCTTCTTCCCATGTATGCATTTACGACCCCTTTAATCTACAATTGCATATATTTTACATATGCATGCATTTTTGTATTCTGCACAGATTGCTTACTTAGTCACTTTGTTGTATGTGATGAGATAGTAAAGAAAATCTCTGCCAAGCCTGACATGGAAAAGATTCGAAAGGCGCATGGCATACCATCTGAATACCGCGAATGGAGGTGGTTGTTGAGCCCATTGAGAAATGAAAAGAGAGGCCTTCCTCCAGCCGAAAACATAAAAAGTTGGAAAAAGAATGCCCATGATCTTATTGGCTTTTTCCATCTCTACTAGTGAGGCTTCTTCTGAGAGTTATTAAAAGAGAAAAAATAATCCCCAGGAATCTACTAAAGTTGAGGTCAACTCCTCTTAGGGGTGGGCACGGGACGGGACGGGACGAGATAGACCCATCTCAATCCCATCCCGTACATACGGGATCGGGACGGGATGGGATAGACCCCATCATGACCTCGTCCCATCCCAAATGGGTTCGGGACGGGACGGGATCAGCGTGCTTTGATTATAATCAGCTGGAATATAATCTGAACATCATTATATGGAATTGCTAACTAGAATAAGCTAAGCATAATCTAGGGTCTATTTTTTAGCTAAGCATAAGCAATTGCAATAATGAAATAAACATTAAACATAAGCTCAAATTGCTAACTGGAATTGCTAAAAAATAATAATGGAATTGCTTATTGTTTAATGTTGGAATATGCTAACTGGAATAAGCATAAGACTGGAATTAAACTGGAATAAACATTATATTGCTTACTGGAATTGCTAAAATTGCTAACTAGAATTGCTAAAAATAATAAGCTCTCGATATTTTTTTAGCTTATTCCGGTTAGCTAAGCATAAGCAATTGCAATAATGGTAAAATTGCTAAAAATACTAAGAAATAAATATTGAAAAATTAGCTCGGGACGGGATTGGCGGGATTGAAAATCTTCATCCCATCCCATCCCATTCTAGATCGGGACGGGACGGGATCGGGATGGAATTATTCAATCTCATTAAGACCTGGAAAAATCGGGACGAGATCGGGATCGCGGGATGGGATGCCCACCCCTAATTTCTCTACTAGGGAGGAAATATCTATTAAATCTCTTACAAAAAAACTTCTAGACAATCTCCCTTGGTTGCAAAGGGAGTATCTGCGAGATCTGAAGTTTCTTTTGAAAAATCTATTTCCAAAAGGAACAATTTGAAGAATGTAGCATCTCCTCCTTCTAGTTGTCCTCATATTCTGAAGACTAACACTGTCCAACACCGTTCTGCCTTGACCAAGAGATCTGCTAGCCATAAAGTTACTTCTTCTTTTCCCCAGAAAGTTGACTCTACCCAACATTGTTCTGCCACGACTGAGAGATCTGCTAGTCGAAGAGATGTTTTTCCTCCTCCATTGGCCATGAAGGTTATTCCTTCCCTTGGTGCATCAAAATCTCAAGTAACTGAAGATCAAGTTGCAAGTTTAACTCGTACTCCTTTTGAAGCTAGGCTCCTGCTTATTTCCAGAAAGTCTAATATCTTGAAACAGAACAGAGTTGACACTCCTAATATAAAACTAAAAAGTCTTGGCTCTGACAGGTTTGCAACGAATGTTCATTCTAAGTTAAATATTGTTTCAGGACCCTTTCCTATACAGGAAAACTTTGTCGCATCTCTTCCTACGTTGAAAGCTAGTAAGCAACTCCTATCCATGCATTGTGGCCCTTACCTTCAAGGTATATATATATATATATTTTTTCTGCTCGTTGATCTGCCAGTTGACTATCTGCGTTGATATGTAGATCATGCCTTCACCTTCTAAACCGATGTTGATTGATAGCGAGGGTGAATCCAGTTCTGCGGATATTGTTCCCTTAGCCGATCTACTGAAAAAATATCTTCTAGCTGACAAATCTGGGTGTACTAACTTGGTTGAACATCTCCGTAGATCATCCGACTTCAGTAAGTTTCAAATGAGCCCATCTGCCAAGCTACGTGAAGAGGCATGCTTCTCTCTTCTACGAGGTGTCATTATGGCTGAAGAGTTTATGAGACATTTGTCTTATGTGCTCGAGTCTGCTACTGTTACTGACCCCACTGCTGATCAGCTGAAAAGGTTGGAGGAAGAGAATGAGAAGTTGAAAGCTGACCTTGGAGGTATTAAAAGGGTTCTTGAAGCTAAGCAGAAGTCACACCAAGAAAAGAGTATCCAAATCCTTAAATTGGAAAAAAGTGTGCTGATCTGCAAACTTCTCTGTCTAATAAAAACTCTAAGCTGGTCTCCCTGAATCTCGAGTTTCATAATCTTACCCATAAATATGAAACTATGAAACTGGACATGGAAGAGTTGGAAACCTTAAGAAGAACCCATGAATTACTTTAAAAGGAATGCAACAAATTTAAGTTGGAGACAATTCGAGCAGAAGCGTGCAAAGGCTGAAGAAGACTCCTATAAGCTTGGTTATGTTGAGGGTAAAGGAGGATGTGCACCTTTTTTTGCAATAATTGATGAAGATGTTGATTTTCACCTGTAGGTTATAAAAATTCCATCTACTCCTTCCGAGCAAACTACTTTTGCCTCCCTTGCCAAGGTTTCTGGTTCTTCTACTCGTGGTGAGCAAGGAGATATTGCCGCTGCTAATGACCTTGGCCCTTCAGCTCTTTCTAAGAACATGTAGTCCTTAGAATGTTTTTATTTATTAATTTTGTTTTTTTGTCAGACAATGCCTTTTATTTTTAGTACCAACTTTCTTTTGTTTATTCATGTATTTGAATTGTGGTATGCTAACCGGCCTTGGTTGTTATGACTCCAAGCTTTATTTTTGCTTTTAATTTTCCTTGTTTTTAGTATGTTCAACTGTCGTCTTCCATACCAAAAAATGCACGAGTAAGAAACTTAGCGAAATATTTTCACAAAAAATTTATCATATATGCATGGATGTACCTTTCACTTATTGAGAAGAGGATGTGCCATTCGGTTGAGGAGAGGATGCATCCTTTCATCTGCCAAGAAGTGGTACTTTACCCTTCACCTACTGAGGATAGATTGATCTCATTCACCTGCTGAGTAGGGTTTACCTTTCGCTTGTTGAGGTGAGATATACTATTCTTTGCTTATAAGGAGATATGCCCTACCGTCTGCTTATACGAAAGAATGGTAGTTCCATACATGTTGTACAAGAAAGGATTTCAACTTGAGTCGTGATCTACTTTTTCCTTTCTGCCAAATGGGGAATTTGGGTAGAATCATGAATGAGAACTCAGTCTTGGGTTGTATTGTACATACTCTCGTTTGTAGAAGAGAGATATGTTTTTAAAAAAAAAGTACAACATTTTTATAGGGCTTCTACATTCCCGATTAAGTAAAGAAAAGTCAAGTGCTTACAAATTTCCAATAATTATGTTCTTTTACTAGAAAGGGTAAATACAATCAAGTCTTTCTAGTATGTACATTGCATTTTATTTTCTAAAAAGCTAAAGTACTATAATTTACTTGATAGATAGGCTGTTGGCAACAAAATGATCTGCTTGTAGAGTCTTCTGTTGAACATGAGTTATACATAGTATTTTCTGAGGCTGTTGGCGTTCCATTGTCTAGGGATTTCTTTGCCTTCAAGAGTGTCCAACGCATAGCTTCCCCAACCGCCAACTATACTCACTCTTGGGTCAGCAATAAAGTTGGTGTGAGTATTCTTCATCCCAAAATCAATAAATTCGCACGTGAACGTGATAACATCAAACTAAGCACAAACAATAAACAACCACACTAACTGTAGTTCCTCAATGAGGCAAATGTGTCATGTAAAAACAACACAGTTCAAAGAAATTTAGTTCCTCAACGAGGCAATCATGTCATCATCCTAACAAGTAAATATGAATTCACTTGTACTTACACTGTAGAAGTTGACTGTGGCAAGTCTGACCTGCAGAAATATTAGTGGACTTGCCATCTTGCATGAAAAGGGTTAGAAACAATATAAATGTAATTTATTAATTAAACAGTTTCTTCGTACTATATTTGACTTAAGCATCTTATTCATTTTTAACGAATTGATCACTTAGACGATACCACATTCGCACCACCTCCGTGCCGAACATACATGCCCGTATGCCTCTCTCATATAAATGAGGACTTTTTCGTCATCCATGCCCAAGTGGGGACACATCACATACAGGCATGCATCACCGAATACTCCTAACTATATGAGTACCAAAAGCCACTCTTGGGCTATCAATGCGCATAAAGTCACGTCACATTTTTGATAGAAAAATATCAAAGCCTATCTTAGGCATAAAAATCCACCTCATTTCCGCAAGACTAACCCGAAGGTTATTTTAGTTTCTCTATAAGAAATAGGCGCCCCACCTCCGCAAGACGACCCGCAGGTTATTTAGTTTCTCTAGTAAGAGAGTGAAAATAATAAACAAAAAGAGGTGTGGTAGTTCTAAGTGATACAATTCCAGGTAATTAAATTTTCAGGAATCCGAGTTTATCAATATCATTTATTTCTGATATTTCAGAATTCCTCCACAATGACATTTTGTCATTCATAAATCGATTCACCACAATCTCCGCCCATACTTTTGGGAAAACATAGACTTTCATATATAAACCTTTGATAACTAAAAGAGGATCAAAGCCCATTCAATGCAAGGAATTTAGGCTCCTTTACAAGTCAATTAACATAAGAATACAATTGTTCAAATTGATCTCATCAAAATATAAGTTTTCACAAATTAATTCCTCAAACATAATTCAATCAGAGTTTCCTTCGCAAACAATTACTTAGAATGAGGTAGATACAATTTTTTTATAAAGTAAATGCAAAAGTATTTGAAGAACATGCATGATCAAAACATTAAACATGAAAGTAAAACTATAGACAATAATCCAAGACAATCAAGTAGAAGTATTTTAGCTTCAGTAAGTATTTATCCCCAGTAAGTAAAAGATTGACAAGTAAACAATTGTATTTGGGCTAATGTTAGTCCCATGCCTCAGTTGAGTATTATTGCATTGTCCACTTACAAACAATATGTTCCTTCCCCATTTTCAATAAAGTTGTTCCTAAATAAAATCTTGTCATTCCTATATGTCATACTCAAGAAAACATAGAATGACAAATAGCTAAGAATAAGTTACTCTTTTCTGTTATTTCTGATCCCCACGAAAACCACAATTTAATGCTAATTAGTTTGATTCACATCATGTGATCTCCACATTTTAATGTTAATTGGTCAGGCCCACATCATACATTCAATTGCTAAACTTTGGTTTAAAACATATGCAAGAACTAGCCAATATTTGTCTAACAAATACACAACACACTATTAAATCAGTTTTGATGATTTCAAAAATTATTATCGTGATGCACATCTACAATTCACCATACAAATACTAACTAATCGTGTATGGCAAGAGATTGTCCTATGAAGTTTCACTCTGATCTGTGACATCACAACCCACAACAGAGATGAAGGAAGGCTTAGATCGAAACCCAAGATTTTAAAGGAAAGTAGAACTCACAATCCAAGATACCCAATTAAAATAAAGAGCAACAAGAAACCAAAATCCTCACAAAGAATTAATGGGAACTAACAAACCCATTACTAGAACAACAAGTGCAACAAATGGCGCCAGGAATGAATAAGAAAACAAGTTAGAAAAATAGGGAGAGATCTCACCTTCAATTCCAGAGTGGAAGATGCTTAATCTGATTTAATTCCCACACCATGCAAACTTGCAACCGCAAATCAACCCACGGCGCAGAAAGCACAGCATCTCGCTTGTGATCTCCCACACCATCGATCACTTGCGAGGTAGAGTCCCTATCCCACAATCCTCCATAAAAACATTTCGGTCTTTAAAAGTATTCCCTCATGGTTCCTTTCAGCATTTAAGAATACTGTAATGCAATCCTTTCTACCATGAACTCTGTGTCTATACCCATATATTTACTTGATTTGAAGCTTTCTCATTCTGGAAGTCTAACACATGGAAGCCTTTTCATACATGAGAAAGTAGGAAGACCATCTTACCGAGCCAATTTTCTTTCAGGCAACTACTACTCAATTTATGGATCAAACTCTATCCCACCAAATGAGAAATCTCATATCCTCAAAAGAGAGACCATTGATTTTTAAATTTGAATCTCACACACCACACCATTAGCAACATCCTCGAAGTAAGAAACTTCTTGATCCCGAAAATAATAGTTGTAATGCTATTAACATCATCCAAAAGACTCAAGTAGAACATGAAGGTACATAAACTACCACAGAGATTCTAATGGTGCTATGTCACCATAGGATGAACCTAGTACAATAGCCAACAGCCGATTACACCCTAGTTCCGTTGGCTAATATCCTAATACAACAAGGAAGAGGCGAAAGAAATATAAGCCTCACATCACTGGACTGCTAAGAAGTCTGAATGAAGAATTCCAAACAAGGCAACACTTGAGATCTCTTTGTTCAGATATGAAATTCTAGAAGCCCTATCAACATTACCCAACACACATGGCCAATCAAAGCAAGTGAACTCTCCT
Organism: Berberis vulgaris; assembly: GCA_963556465.1. Taxonomy (NCBI): domain Eukaryota; kingdom Viridiplantae; phylum Streptophyta; class Magnoliopsida; order Ranunculales; family Berberidaceae; genus Berberis; species Berberis vulgaris. The sequence continues at coordinate 6,856,910 of OY747130.1, read as the reverse complement.
CAGTTTTGATAGATACCATCTAAGGGAAGCATAGAAATGCAAGAACACAAAGAGGGATGATGAGATAGTTTTATGTGACCATGCTTAAAGCTAAATAGCCCAAACTTTCTTAAGAAATTGCTAACTTGTAAGCTTGGGGAAGATTAAGACTCAAACCCTCTTGCAGTTATACCTCAAGTTATAAATCTTCAAATCGGATGTTCTACAATCTGATCAGTAGTAGTTTTCCCTGCCTCGATGTAAATCCAACCGTTAGATGAACTCGAAATAAAACAATAATTTTTCTATGGATGTTTTCAAATTACGGATTAAATTTTAAATCATTTTGACTACGGGAAGATCTTGATCCACTGCAAAACTTTATACTGAGCAAAGCTGTTTTCTATTACTAAATTTAACAAAATCTTAGTTCTCTTTTAATTCAACTATTTTTTTCACGAAAATTATAATACAATACTACATGAATTTATAGATTTATTTATGTATTAAAATCTAACCCGAAATTCATGGATTTATATATCTAAAGAGAACTATAGAATCAAGAACACTTACTTCTACTAATATTCGATAATTCTACCAATAGATATCTAACAAAATTTAATATAAGAGTGAGAACAATCACTACTTTTTTTGTTTTAAAGAAAAAAAATCATATTCATAGAAACTAGACTTCAATTATATCCAAAGATTATATACTAAATCTTTATAATAAAGAGAATGAAGAAAACTAATAGAATTTTTATAAAGAGAAGGAAGCAAAGAACTCACATTTTACTTTTCTCTTCATTTCCCTTTTTCTTTATTCCTTTGTTCATTCTCTTCTTCTCCCTTTTTTTTCTACAATTTTTTTTGTGCGGCTGAGAAGAACCAAACTTCTATTTAACCAACCTAAAGACAAAACCCTACAAGGTTATAGTGATACACCCTCATTTATTTATTTAGTTATTATATGGCTCAACTTCAAATTTAATAAAGCCCTAAAATTTTGAAATTTAAATTCAATTAAATATAACTCTATTTTATTTAATTCAAAATAAAATAAATTAGTTTTATGAAATTTAGGGGTATTACAGTCCCCCTTTCGATGACGAATGAAGTTTTGGATTTGTCGGGTCCGTATATCATAATCTAATTATAACCTGAATAGACATCCAAAAAAGTGAGCAACTGGTTACCAGATGTAGAATCTACTAACTGATCAATGGGAGGTAGATGATAGTTGTCTTTGGCACATGCTTTGTTGAGGTCAGTGTAATCTACACAAACTCTCCATTTTTTTTGTTGACTAATACCACATTCGCCAACCATTCAGTGTAGGATACCTCCTCGATGAAACCGGCAACCAATAGCTTGTCTATCTCAACTTCAATGATTGCTACTTTTCTGGGGCAAAGTTCCGCCTCTTCTGCACAATAGGCCTAAAGGTCAAGTCTACATGCAATTTATGGCATATCACAGTTGGATCGAATTTGGGCATATATGGGCTGACCAAGCGAACACATCTTTGTTGCTTTGAAGGAAACTAGTAAGCTCTGCCTTCTTATCCGCGCTGAGGCAAGAGCCAATGCACAATATTTATTCGGATATCTTTTTTCCGGATCTCCCTTCATGGGTGGCGGTCTCTTCAGCCAAAGTTGGTTTTTTATCTCGTGGAGAATTTGATTGATTGGAACCGAGAACTCTGTGTATGCTCTAGTGGTAGATGTGTCTTTTGCTGGAGAGCATGCTCTACGTTTGTCACCCTTGTTCTTTTTACTTTCCTTTTGATCCACATTCTTTTGTGTAGGTTGACTATCCTTTTTAAACATATCAGATACCTTAACACTATTTTTTTCATTATCCCACAATGCGTAGCGTTCTGCCATGGCAAAGACTTCTGCAAGAGTTTTACCTGGTTTCATGGTCAGTTTGCCATACAACGGGTGATCTGCGGGTAGACCCTTTCTGAAAGCTGATGACGCAATTTGATCATCACACCCAAATATGCTCTTTTTTTTCTGCCTTGAATCTTTTAATGAAATCTCTGAGCGATTCATTTGACTTCTTCTTCATGTTGAAGAGGTGGTCAACATGTTTTTTGACGGTTCAGTGAATATTCTTTTGTGAAAAAAAGGGAGAGATCTCCAAAGTTGCTGATCGAATGGGGGGTCAAAGTGTGGAACCAATCTTGGGCTACTCCCTGTAAAGTCATAGCAAATATTTTGCACATAAGCGGGACATCATTTTTGTGCATAGTCATGACGCTTCAAAAGTGCTTCTCAGGATCAGAATCTCCTTTGAAAGGGGTAAAAGTTGGTGTGGTAAACCTTGCTGGTGGAGGAGCCCCTTCGGTGTTATCTATAAAAGATGAAGTGTTCACCAAGGCTAACTCTCTACGCATAGTATCATCTGGATTTTCCATAACTTGTAAATTCATCAACTGTTCCTTGACCATTCGTGTCACATCATCTGCTCTCAAGGGCTTGTGTGTATCCTGCTGATCGACTGTATGGTGATTTTGGTTATGATTATCTGCGGTAGATGAGTCCTCATATTCTGAATTTGATTGTGACTTACTTGCATGTGAGTGAGGTAGAGTCTCAATAGGGTTTGCCTGAAGGCTCCTCTTGATTTGACGAGCCTTTGAATGTGGGATGTGGGACAAATTAGTGTAGTGATCTAGATCTCGTCCTCTGTGTTGTTCGCATCCATTGGGATTCTGTCTTTTGCACCGACCACTTATATTAGGTGTAATCTGCGATCCCAGCCTTGAATGCACAGTTGCTTGGGAGCCCAACCTTGAGAAGACTCTCGTTTGAGGCCCGAGCCTAGAGTGCACATTTACTCGTGGCCATAATCTCGAATGAATGCTTCCAGAGGGGTTATTTCCCTTTGATGGATGACTACTTCCACTCCCATGCACATGATCTGCTGGTAGATGGTGATGTGTCGTTTGCCTTGGTTGCTCGCTCACCAATCGTTCTACCACTCGGGTTTGTTCTTCCAATATTTTAGTTAGATTGGCGATCTGACCTGTAAGATTTTCTTGTTGTGTCATCTCCATTCGGCTTGGTTGTTGGGCATAAGGTTGCAAATGATGGTCAACAGGCGGTGACAGACCTACTACCAGTGGCTGTCTGACCGGTAACGGCTGAACTCGTAGTGACGATGGTGGCCTAGTACGAGCAGAGGACCTTGTAACATTATTTTTGCTAGTTTGTTTTCGAGTTCCCACCATTGTATTGAATTGAAAATAAAAGTGTTTGTGAAATGAAATTTAAACTGAATGAATGAAAGTTTTTTGTGAATGGAAGAGAGCATGCAATGAGTTTGATTTAAACTCTTATTGAAAACACCAATTTGTGGATGCAAATTTTCATCGGATCATGTGCTGATCACGCAGAGCAATATGCGTAAGATAGAATCACGTGTTGTTCACGCGAAACAATCTGCATAAGATAGAAGAAGTTAATTCTTGACACTGGTGTGGTTCCTGCCACGGGGATTCCGATGCCAACGTTAGAACAATGTCTTTAGAAAAATGTTTATATCTTTATATTTGAAGAGAGAATTATAACTCAGGAAAGTGTTACCTGTAGAAGGTTTTGTGTTTGGCTATTTATAGTGGCTGAAAGAGTTAATTGCTGGCTGATGAATAAGAAACGTGGCTGATGAGTGAGACACGTGGCTGATGAGTAAGACGCATGACAAATGAGTAATTTATCTATTTGCAAGCGGTTGTAACTTTCGTGGTTGGTTATAACCTCCCGTTGGTGGTTGTAACTTCTTGTTTGGAGATACCTCTCCTGCAAGCCCATGTGTTCAGCTGAGCATGGTGGTAGCACTACTCCCCTGCTATAAAAATAGTGTTCTATTGAGTTTGTATTGGGCCCGAGCTCGGGCCTTCTATACTTGTAGCTTTCGTGGAATATCTTCGAACTTTTAGGAAAGGCCAAAATCTTTTGGCTTCTTTATCCAATCGGGCTAAAAGTTATTTTTGGCTCCCACAACAATGTTTGCCCTCTGTTCACAGATGCATCCAACTCTCATCACTCAATCACGGGCAACTAACAACGAGTTGGTCTGATTCTTTCGTTCACCAAATAATCACACACCTGGTCCCGGTAAGATATAAGATGGGGGACTCAACCACGATTCAAACTGACAGGGTTTTATCAGTTATACCCAAGGATTGTGATTTTGTTTTTTTGAAATTATGAAAATAAAATAAAAAGGGCGAAAGAAAAAATTACAATTTTCAAGGTTTTTTTTTGTAAATTTTGGGTTTTTTTCGTAAAAATACAAAATTAGCTACTAAAATTTACATTTTTTCGAGGATTTTTTTCCGAAAAATTTTGGAATTTTTTTTATAAATTTCAAGTTTTTTTTTTCTTCTAATTATCATTCATTTTAGTTATTTATTGATTTTTGAAACCACCCCCTAATTTTCTAATTATGACGTCTTCTACTTATATATTAATTTTTGAAACTACTCGTTGATTTTCTAATTATTGACATTTTAGTTTCATTTAATGTGTTTAATACATTTATTTACTTGTATATTATTTTTTCACATATTTAATATACCCTAAAAATTCATTATATATTTCATTTATCCTCAAAATTTTTACGTTTTTTCTTTACACACCAAAATATTTCTTAAAATCATGAAACCAAAATTAACTCGAAAAACGAAATCACAATCAACCTCGCTCCTCACCGGAGAAACCCAATAACACCACTAATCCATCACTCCCCTGAGTTGCAACATGGTTCAACCAACAATAAGGCGGTGCAACTCGCGGATCGAGTCACCAACTCAATGGCTTCTCACTGACTTCAATTGGTTGATTCGATCACTGTCGTGGGAAACCCCCTCCCTACAACATGTCGCATTAGGTTTCGATGGAACAAGGCGCGCTAGGGTAAATAGCAAGAGCCTTGGACCTGATTGATCTCAACAACGGCTACTCACTAATTCACTCCTCAGCGAGCCACCCCACATCATTGTCCTCGCACCCTGTTGACTCATCTCCACCCTCTCTCAGTCACACCATATTAACTCCCCTATTCTTTGAACACTCAACCACCCACCATCAATTCCCCAAACATTCAATGCAACCCATTCAACGACTCTAACAACTTTAAATGTTTCAAAACCACCTCTTACATCAACCCAGTCACGTGTCAAAGCAGACACAAGCCCCACCGAAGCTGTCTCTATCTCTTTTTCAACGATGGTTTCTAACAATGTTTTAATGCACAGTTATAACACCGTCAACCCACTAAACACTGAGATTATGCACCACCGTGACAATGCTATACTCCACCAAACCTTTTTTCAACATTCTAATTTTTGTTTCCCATCTGCAACTCAACAATTTCTACCATACCCAGCAGTTCATTATCTCGATAATCCACATTTTGTTGCTTTACCTTCCCTACTCATCAACACCCCAAACCCAATTTCCACATTCTCACCTTTCCACACTTCAACACAATCCATTTTAGAGCTTGAACAACCTAGCTACTCAGCACTTCTTGAGGCGATGAACATGGAATGCATTCTTCAATCTTTTCAAGCCATTCACAACAACTACATCCACCCTCACGACCCCTATGACTCTCACAACCCCCTTATTTCTCTTATACCATCCCTGCCCTCCTACCAATTACCAAATCAAACAGGTTTGAAATTGAGGCGGAGACTGAGAATAATTAGGAAAGTTCTAAGTTTCATCACCAGGCTTACTCCATGACTCCAGGGAATTCTGGAATTGAGCTACCATAGATTGAAAATATTCAAAAGCCAGACAAAGCTTATACTCAGGAGTGTATGACATCCACTATGAAACAGTCACAGCTTCTAGAGACCGAAGTTTTGCCTCATGCTGAACATATGGTGTTGGGTAGGAATAAGACTACTTTGGCCATGAGACATATGAACCCACACACTTTCATCATCTCCCCAAAGAAACAAATTTCTTCAAATCCTCAAATGATTAATAAAGACAAGTGTTTGAAAACTGAATCAATCCAAATGGGGAAAACAAAATTTGAGATAGTTCAGGATGAAGGGTTCCCCTCAAGAGGGAAAATAAAGCTTTCAACTCTATTTATTTGAGGCAATCAATCTCAGTATACATCATTAGTTATCCAACCAGCTCCCAGTGAGGTACCATGTATGATACATATAGAGACCCACCGCAGAACTGCTACCACTGTCACTCATCACTCTGATTCAGATGGTTCATTAGGCCACTTCTCCACTGACCCCAATCCAGCTACTGAGGTACACGCAACTGCCGAGGAAGGATTGCTAGAGTTTACATGATTTTTACATAAAATGCATGGGGGCATTGGGTCTCTCTGTGAATTCCAAAACCTAAAGGCCCTTTTCAACAAAATCAATTCCGACATAATTTTTCTTTCCAAAACTAAAGTTTTCCAAGCCAAAATGGAGCGCATCTGCCTGAGACTTGGATTCAAACACGTAGTCTCAGTGCCAGCTTACAGACTATCAGACAATCTTGATTTATTAATGGAAATAAGATATTCATCTCACCATCCTCTCATTATGTAAATGTTAATTCAACTGCACAATTGATAACTATTTTGTTCCTTATACTTAATTTGCTATTTTTGTTTATGGAGAATCAAATCCATCACTTTGGGCCCCCTTCTAGACTACCTTATCCCATATATATGATTTCCAAATAATGCCGGGCCTAGTTATAAGAGATTAAATTCTATTATATAACCTGATGACAAACTAGGAGGTAGAAAGCCAACTCTTTCCAATTTTAAACATCTCAAGAATTTATGAATACTCATAATCTTTTAGATTTTCCACTCAATGGCTCACATTTTACCTGGAACAACAAAAGGAAAGACAATAATGGGTTAAAGCCAAACTTGATCGCATCTTAGTATCTACTGATTGGATGAACTGCTTCCCTTCGGCCATTGCCCGATCTATCCACACTTCAACCTCCGACCATAGAGTCATCTCGCTCCAGCTTGTCTTTAGTTTCAATAAGGACCCCAAACTCTTTTGCTTTTTTCATATGTGGATGAGGGACCCTCAATGTCGACATCTTATTAAAAATCCCTAGGGACCACGACATCACATTACTCCTATCCACAATTTCCATCTTAAAACCAAGAAGCTCAACCATTGTCTTACTGGACGAAATAATAGGGATTTTCGTAATTTCCAACAAAATATCTCAGAAACTCAAATATCCCTGGACAAACTTCAGAATGAGTTGCCTTCCGTAGATAATGCAAATGCCATAACCATTCTGAAAAACAGGCTTTCTGAACTTTACCTCAGAGAAGAGATATTCGAGCGAAATAAATCTGGTTACTCCTGGTTCCAGGAAAGTGACATGAACACAAAGCTCTTTCACCTAGCCTCCCTGATGCGTAAAAAGAGAAATCTTATTCTTCGTCTTATGGACACTTCAAATACTTGGCACTCTAACCAGGACTCAGTTGGTCAAGTTTTCAATACTTATTTTGAAGTTATCTTCCAGTCTTTGAATCCTACTCAGTGCCCTAAAATCAACCCTCTTTCACCCATACCATTTCCTTGGTTGAGAATGAATCACTCCTCATTATTCTCAATGAATAGGAAATTTGTCTCACTCTTTTTGGCATGGATAGCCATAAGACCCCTGCCCCGGACGCCTTTCACACATTCTTTTTCCAACACTATTGGGATATTGTAAAGCTGGATGTGATTAAGGTTGTCGTAAACTTCTTCACCACTTGGAAGCTAGATCCAAACCTCAATGAATTTTTTGTCGCCTTGATCCCAAAAGTCTCTAACCCTACTGATGCAGTTGATTTTCGTTCCCTACTCGACATTGACCTGCACAAGGAACGCACGTGAGCCACGAACCACCATTGTGGTGGCAGATGACTCTTTGATGCTTAAGTCAGACAGGGCTCTGAGGAAGGCTTAAAGGTGTAAACAGGGAATTTGTAGCGTATCCTTATTCACCAACCTCTTGTCTTATTTATAGTGTTGGAGTCCTGGTTCGGCCAAGCCATTGGTGGCGTAGTTTAGGGAAGTAGATCTTCCTAGAGATCATTATCTAATTAGGAGTTGTCTTGTGGAGGGAAGTTTCTCGGTTAGACATGTGCTCCTGGATACGCGGGAGATAGTTTCCCATTGGAGTGTTGTCCATACGCGAAAGTTTCCACATACGATGTATACTCTGGTATTTACTTTCTAGTTGGAGACAAAGTACTACTGGCTTGCCCGCCCGAAGCTGATCCCCAAGATACTTGCCTCAATAAGTCTTACGGATGTTGGGGATGGTTGTGAGACGTGTGGGCTTAGCAAGCTGTAGCAATTTGAGTCTGACTGGCGGACTATTCGCGGGCTTGATGCTGGATCAGTGCTAGACTGATGCTTGGGTCTGTTGTTCTTTGAGATCATCATGACACGTGTACGATGTAGATAAAAAGATGTTTCGGTGTATCATCAGGTGCTCCCCCCGAGTTGGTGGCCCACCTAATCGGTCCACTAAGTCAATTCTCGAAAAGATATGCCACTCATGATGATTGAGTCTGGACTGTTACTTGAGCGGGCACTTCTTTAATTAAGCGTGCGCCGCTTCAGTGGAAAAGGGGGAAAATTAATCTCTATTTAGATCTCCCTTTCTACAGAGATTGACTCTTCAATTTTTTCGTTTTTAGAGACTCCACTCTATTAAGCTTTTAATTGAAAGCTTGTTCACTTTTTCCATGGCCCGACATAATCAACTCGACGGTGAGCTTCGTGCCATGAGCCTCCAGTTCTTTGAAGATAAGTCGGCCACCGAATCGAGCTTGGCTAAGATTTGAAAGACATATGGGGTCCTTGAAGACCTGAAATTCTTCACATTAGGTGTTGATCAGACTCCAATGTTTCCGCCAGAAGGATTTGTTTGTTTGCACCGTGGTATGCTTCAGACGGGTTTTGTTTTCCTGTGATTGATGAGATCTAGAGCTTTCTGGAATTTCTTGGTATCTCGCTTGCCTAGTTGGTACCGAATGGGTACAGGATTGTCCTCGCCATATTGATCAGGGCAAAGGATGCTGGTGTCCGAGTGACTCCGAGGGTAATCCAGTTATTAACTTCTTGATTAAACAAACACGTTGTGTGTGAGATGAAGTCGCTTGCCAGCTTGCTTCGAGAAACTGCCAGATGACTTCAAGTTCTGGCAAAAGCACTACTTCCTGGCCCCTTCGGATTCGAAGTATTTCGAGTTCAATGGACGCCCACTTTAGCGGGACTTCAGGCCACTTTGTAAGTATAATTTCGTCATTTGCTTCCGTTGTGCCGATTGTATGTTGATCATTACGTGTGTTCTCTGTAGGGAGGTTCCCCACTACTCTTATTTCCTCTAAGGAGTAAGCTATTATGAAGGCATTCCATGATATGCCTCGAATGAGAGTGGATGATGTTATCCGCACTTCCAATTTTAATCGCAGTGGGTGATGGGCCCATTGGCACGTGGCTCCCATTTTCTTCAGAATGTTGAAGGTTCAGCCCAAGGTGGAGCTTCTTCTAAGAAAATGAAGGCCTTGAAAGTTAAGGTTTCTAGTACGTCAAACATAGATGAGCTTTCTGAGACACTTGCTTCCTTCATAAGCTCGAAGAGGTCTCGCACTGGGGTTGAACCTGCTTCCAAATGGTCCGCTCCATCGAGGGAGGAACGTGATTATGACCTGTACGCCGAGGCGGAAGTTGTAGCATTCGAGGGGCACGACCTTCGGGTTGAGTCCCCTATTTCTACTTTGAATAAGAAGTTGATGTTAGCTGCTATGGCGGCTTCTACTGATGCTGACCAATCCAGGCTGGAAGGTCTGGATAAAGATTTGTCTATGGCCCCCGAATTCCCTTGCCCTGCTGGTGGATCGTTTAACAGTGGCCATTGCAGTGTGGGCCCTCCTTCTTTTAGTCCGCATTGCCCTCCATCCCACTCTAAGCTGTATATCAAGATAACGAAGGGTCTGATAGACAATTAGCTTCCTTTTCTCCCTTTGAACTTTACCGAGTCGACTCACCATGGACGGTTGGCTGCTAGTGACAAGGGGAAGGTTGTGGATGAGGGCTCAGGTGCGGTAGACTGCAAAGGGCAGTGCCCATGTAATTCTGAATCCGGGAGAACTTCATACGGATGCGCGGATGAGTCTGTTTTCTTTGGATGCAATAAAAATGAGCAACCAGGCCTGGCACCAGGAGGTTGACATTGATTATGCTTCGAGGAAGCATGTCGACAGATTTATAGCTAGCCGGTGAACCGCGCTTTAGAGCCAGAGAAGGATGCATTGGGAAAATGTATGGATAAATGGCTAAAACATCTTAAGTTGGGGATGTCGCATTTGATCCAAGTGGTCGTTGCTGGGACGGAAGTTAAGGCGGCTCGTGAAAGGGTGTACACCATGGAGTGCGTCTTCTCCAATATGCAGAAGTCGTATTCCGATGCACTCTTTGAGATCAAATCCCTGAGAAAACAACTTGAAGAGAGGAGGCTGGAACAATCAGTCCCTGATGCTGAGGCTCAGAGGGTTCGTTTGGAAGCCCTTGAGTCCAATTTGGCAGAGACGGTGTCAGCAAGGGACAGATCCAGAAAATAGAAGAACCCAGTCCGCCATGGCTTAAAAGTTGCGCAGGATACTGTGGCTAAAGTGCGCTCTGAGTTGCGGTTTTTAACTGATAAGAATACCAAGAGAGAATCTGAGTGAATTCTCCAGAGACAAGAGTTAGAAGCCAACGTTGAATTCAACGCCCGGGAAGTAAGAAAAACTGGGGAGCAGCTCTTTCTGGTGCATCATGAAATTAGCGCAGTTAAAGACAAATTGTATACTGAGCGGTCACAGACTGACGCCCTGGCAGGCAGCTGAAGCTGCTAGAGTGTGAACTTGTTGAAGCAAAGGCGTGCGAGGAAGAGTTTCTCAAGGTGCAAGACACGTTTGAATTCCGCAGGATCGTGCATGGGAGGTTGGAACTGCTAGCGTTGATGAAAGAAGAGCATCCGGACTGGGACCTTTCTTACTACAGAAAGGTGTCCTTTGTGGATTTCGAAGAGATCTCTAAGTTGTTGGAAGAAGAGGGCGATCTGGATAATGGCACTTAGGCTGAGGCACGCACGGACGCAACTCCTACTTCTTCTTCTGTTAAGCTTAGTTCCCCTGTATTTGTACCTTCTCCTGACGAGGAGTGACTTTTGTACAACTGTACCTTTTGTTTGGATTGTTAATGAAAACTAATGATACACCAAAACAGTCCCAACTTTACGTCGTACACGTGTCATGATGATATCGATGAATGATAGGCCTCAGCGTCATCCCAACACTGATCCAACCCAAGCGGTTCTGAGCCCGCCCAATGCAGTTCGCTAGATGGACTCTAATTCTTACAGCCTGCTAGGCCCACCTGTCTCACAACTATCATCAATACCCATAAGCCCTGTGAAGGCAAGTATCTCGAGGATCAGCTTCGAACGAACAATTACAACAACTATTTGCTTCTAACTAGGAAGAGGATTCCAGAGTATATGTCACATAAGGAGACTTTTACCTATAGACTACTCTCGGAACGAGAACTATTTCCCGTGTATCTAAGAGCACAAGGCTAATAGGGAAACTTCCCTCCACAACATTACTCCTAATTAGATAAGGATCCCCACGAAGATCTTCTTCATGGCATGGTCAAACCAGGACTCCAACACTATAAATAAGACATGAGGTTGGTAAGCTAAGAAACGCTACGAATTCCCTGTTTATAGCATTACTCCTTCCTCAGATCCATATCTGACTTTAGCATCGGAGTGCCATCGGCTACCATAATGGTGGTCTGTGGTTCACGTGCGTTCCTTGTGCAGGTCAAGGTCAAAGTAGGGAACGAAAAATGACTACATCAAAAAAAAATTTCTTTCGGGTGAACTTTGTACCCGTTCTATCCTGTCCCCTTGTCAAATGTTTTCTATTTCGCCTTGTCATTTTATTTTGATGTAGGTTTTGTTGGGTTAGCGGGAATGTACTTCCATGAGTTTTCAAAGTTGCCATCGCGTAGTTATGCATAATAGGGAACATTCTGTATGATGCAGATGGTTTGGAAGTGGGTTACTTTACCCAGACTGCAGCTCATCCTCGAAGTAGACCATTAGAGGCTCAAGTTATATATTGGATCGTTGGTTGCGGTCACTGGCATGAGTGAACTATTATAGTCGAGCACATGCGTTGTCGTCAAGAACGCTTGGCCCAAGTTAGGTTTCGAAAGCTCAGGCTGGTCTCCTGTGTAACATTCGTTTGCGCTTAGCGGATTAGTTTTCAAGTTGGCTCAAGCGGCCATTGCCGATAATGGGATGTCGGCCCATGCGTGTGTGAAGACGTTGGTTGGGCTGTAATCAAATTCGGTGACCATGGTCTGTAGAAGAGCAGTGGTCCCGTGGCAAGCCATCGACATCAGTCGGAACTGACTAGGTTCCCACCTTTCAAACCATTTACACCCAAGCGGAGAGAGCTACAGGCTTAAGATGAGCAAATTCGGCGACCATAGTCTGTAGAAGAGCAGTGGTCCCATGGCAAGCTGTTGATATCAGTCGAAACTAACTAGACTCCCACTTTCCAAACCATCTACACCTGTGCAGAGTGAGCTACGGGTTTGGGATGAGCAAATTCAACAACCATGGTCTGTAGAAGAGCAGTGGTCTCGTGGCAAGCCTTCGATATTAGTCGAAACTTATTAGGCTCCCACCTTCCAAACCATTTACACCTGCGCGTAGCGAGATACAGGTTTGGGATGAGCAAATTTGGTGACCATGGTCTGTAGAAGAGCAGTAGTTCCATGGTAAGCCGTTGACATCAGTCGAAAATGACAAGGCTCCCACCTTCCAAACCATCTACACCCACGCGGAGCAAGCTACAGGCTTGGGAGCTGATCAAAAGCTATCGTCATTAGTCATCACTGACTAGGCTTACCTGATTGGGTTCGAAGATTATCATCCACAGGAGGGCCATGATCCCTAGCGAGTCATCGTCGTCAGGCATGAGAGCGTTGACTAGACTCCCACTTCCTAAGCTATCAACATTCCGCGCATCGAACTAGGTGATGAACCAGAAGTCGACATCATCAGTCAAAACTGACTAAGTTTACCTGGCTAGGTTGGGGCTTTGTTTATTACAAGTGTGCGAGCCTACTTTCGAAATTGGATTGCATTGTGCGGATTAGTTTCCACTAATTTCAATGAAAATTATTTAAAAAGAGGTACCTTAAATCATCTGGTGATATGTAAGTGTGTTCCATGTATCAAGGGTGACTAGGGCCTCTACTGTTTGCGTCAGTGCATGTGGTAGAGTGTTGCTCGGATAATGGACTGAGTTGGTGGGCCCATATAAGAAAAAACTAGGTCCTAGTGCAAGATCATGGTGTCATGTGTATGGCGTAGATTGCGAGATGGTAGAGTGTCAGTTACTCCCATCAATTAATGGGGTTACGAGCAGCGTCATTAATTAATTGAATGCAAACCTTGTGCAGTTTTCATGGGAACCGTCGCCTCCTAATTTCCCATACAGTATTCAATGCTGACGCGCCCGTTTGATGAGCCACTATGTCTATATAATGGCGTTTCTACACCGTTGTATATATTATCTTCTGCAGAGTGCACTCTCAAATGCAAACTCAAAGAATTTATTTTGAGTTTTCCAAAGGCTTATGGAGCGTTTCTGTTCTTTGAGTCTCTGAATGTTTTGACATTTGTAGTGATGAGTCTTGAGAAGACTTGCTTTGTGTGTGGTCACTCGCTCTGGGTGAGCACCTGATTGGTTCATTGAGACCTTGCAATTTCTTCTCGTATTGCAAAAAAAAAGTACAGACTTCCTCTCAAGGGACGAGTTTGTCTTTTATGTTCTGGTGCCCCTGATTGGTTCATTGGAGTGGTTGTTTTCTTCCCTCCTCAGTTTGCCTTGACACATTGCGTTGAGTTGGAACTTAGAGTTGCGGGGCAGAGTGAAGTTGGACATGGCCTGTCAGAGTGGGCTATTACCTCCTAGACGCCCCTCTCATCCCTCAATGGAAGGGTGCACTCAATCCGTTTCAACTTGATTCTTGCCCAAGTTTGGCTGATTGGCCGGATCAAGCGTGTGAGTTGGCAGTAGCTTGGGCCGGCGTGTCGCGAGGCCTCAGGTTGCTGATTTTGTACCACTTCAGGTCATCATTGCGAGGTGGGTCTGACATAGTATTGAATTGAATGCGCTATTTCATACTTCTTTTTGTACGTTTGCTCTTGCTTGTAAATCATCTTCTTCAGTGAAATCGCAGAGTTGAATTTCTAGTGGGTACCATAGTCTACCTTGGGTATCTTTGATGTCACTTTTGAGTCCTCTTTTGAAGTCGGATTGTTTAAGCGAATCTTTACTTTATATCGCATCGGATTTGGATGATTTTAGTTTGTAATATTTTGCATCCGCCATCTTGGCAAACGTTATAACATCTTTCCTGTAATCAATAAGTGTGTTTTCGTAGTTCTCTTTATTTCTGAGATGAGTCCAAATCACATAAATTCTTAATAATAAAACCTCTAAACTGACTATTGAAAGAAAGCTAAACAACTGTATAGATTAACTGATGGCGGAGAGAGGCTAATTCGACCCTGAAGTAGATTAGCATGGCCCTTGCTTGGATCGTAAGTACCTTTGTCAAATTGTCAAGTTTCGTCGACACCGTTGAGGTTATTGATGAGTAAAATTTGCGTGGGAGGGTCGTCCCGCATCGTTTGACAGTTGTGGGACTGTGCTCCCGTTTGCGATGACTTCTCCGCTTGGCTAGACGTCCTGTCGAGTAAGAGGGAGGACCGCACCTGTAATGTTGGAGTATCCTTTGTCACCAAGTTGAGCCATTGCTGGGTCTTTGTTTCCATCTCGGAAGAGCGACTCCTCCCCAGTTTCTGCATCCGGCTTCTGATCAATTTATTTGGTGGGCTCGAGCTGTATCTGAGAACAATCTATGTGCTTTAGTGCGACATAGTGGCAACCTCGTGCCGTTGGTTAGTCCCCACGAATTGTTCCTTCTGAGTGGTTGGCAGTATACTTGATGCACTAATGAAGGGTGGAGACCACTGCTTCCATCCAGTGAAGCTAGGGCCTCCCCAAGATGAGGTTATAGGTAGATGGTGTGTCTACCACCATGAAGTTCAGGAACATGACCTTCCTCAGTTGTGGCTCTCCTGCCACCACTTCTAGCTTTATCTTCTTGATTGGGAAGCATTTTTCTCCGCTAAACCCAATCAACGGGTAGCCGGAAGGTATTAAGTTCTCTTCCTTGAGGTTCATGCTGCGGAATGCGTTGTAGAATAGGACATTAATTGAGGGAGCTTCCCGTGTCTACCAGGGCCCTCTTTACTTCCCACCTCGCAATAGAGACCAAAATGAAAAGAGCATCATTATGCGGTGTGCGGACGCCTTCGAAGTCCTTATCTGTGAAAGTCAAAGTCGAGATTGGGTTCTGTACTTGCGAATATACACGTATCAGTCCTCACTGGTGGGTTGTGTCCGCATCCCAAAGAGTGTCCGCTTTCGGGACTTGTTTAAATGCTCCCCTTCTGATCCGACTCCGTGCAGGACATATAAATGCCCGAAGCCTCCTTTTTTGATTTATTTAACAGCCTCTCCTCTCTTCCTGGTTCGGTCCTGCTTTTTTTTTTTCTGAGCTCAAGAACTCCTTCAGCATTCCCTTTCGAATCCAATACTTGATCTCGTTCCTCAGACTCTTATTGTTGTTGGTGTCATGGCCACCCTCCTTGTGGTATGAGCAATACTTGGAGGGGTCTCCACGCAGCTGTGGGGGCCATTTTAGATCCTCCAAATTCTTCATGAAATTGAGGACGTCTGTCAAGTTAGAGTTGAAGGGGGTTATTGTCCCGGACCTGACATAGTTGGAAGATTTTTCTAGCCTGGCACGACCAGAGTCAGGACTTGCTGTCGTTGCGCTTCCGTTTGTTTCTATCTTCGTCTTCTTGTCTTTTTCCCTCCCTTCTGTCTCTAGAACCGGAGGGTTTATTTTCTGTTTCAGCTTCCTTTTTGGCTGCTCTCAATTCATCCAAAGTGATGTACCTCTGGGCGTTCTTCAGAAGGTCTGCCATATCAGTGGGGGATTCCAGGGTGAGGAAGTCGTACAACTTTTCCCTTCTTAGCCCCGCAGTATAAGCCGTAATGGAGGTATCGTTGCTGCAGCCGTCAACGAGCGCCATCTCGTCATTGAAGCATGTGACATATTCCTTTAGCATTTCATTTGAATTCTACCTCAGGGAGAGTATATAGTGCAAACCCTTCCTGATCCGCTGGCTACCAACAAAGCGTGTAAAAAATGCTTTGGCCAGTATTTTGAATGAGTTGATTGACTTTAGTGGGAGGCTATGGAACCATGTCACCGTTGACTTCTTCAGGCTGGTAGGGAACGTTCTGCACAACACTGATTCAAAACCTTCTTTGAGTGTCATCACGTGTTGACAATGACACAAGTGATCAAATGGGTCAGCGGTCCCGTCATAGAACTCAAACTTCGATGGGATGAATTTTTTTGGCCGAGCTTTGTTTATGATGTGGTCCATGAACGAGGGAACAAAAAGGTTGTACAACACATATGGGTTGTGAGCCCCTCGCCGGAGGGGGTTCTGCATGGCGGGTCTGTCGGCCCTGAAAGTTGGATTTCCGTTAATCGCGCCGCCACCTCTAGTCCAGTAAGAACTGGCAGAGGCTTGACTCTCTTGAGCCTGCTCTTTGTTCTCGTCAAGAGATTGAGATTTGTGTTGCTTGATCTGCACAGGAACACACGTGAGCCACATACCACCGTTGTGGTGGTCGATGACACTCCGATGCTTAAGTCAGACATGGCTCTGAGGAAGGCTTAAAGCTGTAAACAGGGAATTTGTAGCGTACATTTATTCACCAACCTCCTGTCTTATTTATAGTGCTAGAGTCCTAGTTTGGCTAGGCTATCGGTGGCGTAGTTTAGGGAAAGAGATCCTTCTCTAATTAGGAGTTGTCTTTTGTAGGGAAGTTTCCTTGTTAGACCTATGCTCCTAGATACGCGGGAGATAGTTCCCCATTGGAGTGTTGACCATACGCGAAAGTTTCCACGTACGACGTATACTCTGGTATTTACTTCCTAGTTGGAGACAAAGTACTGCTGGCTTGCTCGTCCGAAGCTGATCCCTGAGATGCTTGCCTCAATAGGTCTTACGGGTATTGGGGATGGTTGTGAGACGTATGGGCTTAGCAGGCTATAGCAATTCGGGTCCGACTGACGGACTGCAATTCGCGGGCTTGATGCCGGTTGGGCCGGATCAATTCTAGACTGATGCTTGGGCATGTTGTTCCTTGAGATTATCATGACACGTGTATGGTGTAGATGAAATGACATTTCGGTGTATCATCGCCTACCACTCCTGATAAGTGTCGGCCTATTTGACTTTGCAATATTATTTACAAAGTCACTTCTAAAATCTTTGCCAATCGTTTGAAACCTCTGTTAGACAATATCATCTTCCCCAACCAAGGTGCCTTTCTCAAATGACGCTCTATCGTGGACAATGTTAGCCCAATTCATGAAATTTTCTTTCAAATAAAACATTGTCGGAAGAAAGAAACAATGTTGGATGACTATCAAGATTGACTTGGCTAAAGCCTACGATAGAGTTGAATGGCCTTTTTTGCTCCAAATTTTCGAACAATTAAGGTTTGCTAGAGGTTGGATGCAAATGATTGAACAATGTATCTCCATGTCCTCTCTTCGAGTACTACTAAATGGTCATGGCCTCCCAAGCATCAAACCCACAAGAGGCATCAAACAAGGGGATCCCCTCTCCCATTATCTTTCACTACAAGAAAAATGTTGATTAATAGCGTTTCAAAAACGCTATAGTAGGATACCATAGCGTTTTAGTAAACGCTATGACAGCCGGAGCTATAATAGACCCAGGGGTTATTATAGCGTTTTTAAAACGCTATGGTAAGTATACATAGCAATTTTTTTTTTTTTTTTTTACTATCAAATGACTTTTTATTACATCTCATAAGTTTTATGTCTAGAAAATAAAATTTTAAATGTGCCAAAGTTAAACATTTCCATGAATGGAGTCAAAGTAATGTAATTAATTAATAAACTGTATTACATCGAGTCAGGACTCTGTGTTTCAAAAAATACAGTTTCATTTCCTGGAAGGCACAATTTCATTTCTGCCAATGGACAACTGCTCAAACAATGTCCCAGATTGAGATCTATGAGACAGCTGATCACTGCTTAACTGAGCACTCCTATCCAAATTTACCAATTGATCCTGCATAAAGCTGCCAAAATTGGAGTCTCGAGGCCCATCCATGAAAGAACTGCCAGACTGAACTGTAGGGATCCTGTATGAATGATCTGAAGATCTAGATCCAAAAGAATCCCTTCTTTCATAAGACGAGATAGGAGCACTGCCATTCGTTTCAGATGATTGACTGTTTTGAAGACCCATTTTCTGTTGGAACAAATTCATCAAAACTCATTTTGAGTTCCCATTATTTCCTCCAGCTTGAATCCATGAATTTGGGTCCTTAGACAACATGTGGACTTCAGCTTCCCTTTTCCGTTGCTCAGCTTCGAGATGCATTTGTTGAATTCAAGGATCCATCCATCCATTTGCAAGCTGCTCATTGGATTCAGAATAGTGGTTTCTAAAGGCATCCAAATTTGAAGCACTATACTGGTTGGGAGCTTTTTGGTGGTAAGAGCGATTGGCAGAATCCATTGTACCATATTGACCAATTGAGTGCATGTGGCTGTGGCTATCCTGCATGTCTAAACTTTGCAAATGACTCGAACCATTTATGACATCCATGTTCATACGAGGACTACCAGCAGGCAATGAAACCGACCTCTCAAATGCTGATGGACTTGGATTATAAAGCCTTTGCTGAAGTTGCTCCGGTACCGCACGATTTCTCTTAATATGGCTTAGTTGCTCCTCGTAGGGGATAGACCTCTACCACCGCTGGTAAGAGTCTAATGGACCAATTCCAGTCAACTGAGCCTGATGAGAATTAGAAACCTTAAAGACAAATTGACCAGATCTGTCCATAGACCATAGCTCACCATTATGCCTGTCTTCTTCTACTCCTGCTTGCGGCTTTGATGCCATTGAAAATTGCCTTGCCAGCAGTTGCTCTTGCTGAAGACGGAGCTGCTGATTCAGAGATGTCTGACCACGCTTTGCACCTGATAAATGATCCAGCAAATCAACATAATGTTCTTATTGGTTGCAACGTCTTTTTTATGCAGAAAATCTTGATGTCGTAAAAATATTCAGGGTATCTAGGGAATAAACTTTATCAACTTACAGGAGTAGGGACAATGACGCTTTGAGCAAACAAATATTGGATTGTAGAACTCCCAAAGCTTCTCATATTCCTCTATGTTCCACGCTCCCTTCATTTTGTCGCCACAACTGCATTGTACGAAGCTCTGAAACCCAGCCATACAGAAATGACATGCAGCTGCTCGTCTTCATCTGTTCATGGTTATGCATGCTGATCATTCGTGCTTCTCAAGTAACCTTAATTCAAACATAAACACCAATACAAAGAAAACCCAAGATTTAAATACAAAGAAAATCTTCAAACTTAACCACACACACACCACCACCACCACCACCACCACAAAAAGGTGAAATTAACAAAACTACACCTGAACAGGATAAGGATTAGCAAGCATCATAGAGCAGGACAGTATCAGAGTAGACACTCTGGAGATCAGCAGTTGACCAGTTTGATCACAAGTCTCTCTTGCTACCTAACCTCCCAAGGGAGAAGGGGGATCCTTTCCAGGTGGAACTAGGAGCCTCATAGCTTCACTAGATCTGATTTCTGCAATATAGGAACATCATAATCATAAGAACATAAATAAGTAAATATATAAAAGCATGCAACAACATGATCCATACCTTCTTCCAGACCTTGGAAGGCATCATTAAGGTGAATATTTATTGACATCAATATCTTTTGCATCATTAAGGACCAGCTATCATCATCTCCTCTTGCCTTTGGGAGCATTGCTAAGCATTGGGCAAATTTCTTAACATTGAGTAGGAAAGCCAGGTCACAATCTAACCAGATGAAATCGAATGTATAATGAAAATTTTCCTACAATAGCAACACAAAGTTTTTATCTTAAACAACTAGAAATATCAGTCACCTTTAACACATTTGTACTGCATTTCCCCGACATGATCTTCGAAACAATTATAGCTTCAGCTTGAGAAGAAACATATCAACATCTTATCATGTATGCATTAGCCTGAGTACTCGAAGTTCATTGTCACAAAGACAAGAAACACCATGTTGGTGATCAAGCAAAAGAAAATAAAATGTATTATTTTCACTTCCTTTTGCTGAAAGAAATGTTGAATGATCTAAACATTTTTGTGATGATGAATGTACATAATGTTTCAAGGGAAAAAAGGGAACGAAAGCAAGAAGAAGAAGAAGAAGAGCAAGAAATGGCAGTAAAATAACCAAATATAATCATGTCAATGGTAGTCATTGTCGGACACCTCGTAATCCGTCTTGGACACCGACACACATGTTGGTGTCATTGTTACATAGGTTTTCACTTGTCAAAAACTGAGGTGTTAGGGCCAGTGGCTTGTACTAAGCAATTAGTTAAATAAATGAGGAAAGTTTGGAGGGGCAGTGCATTTAGAGGTTTATCCTATTGTTAAGAAAGCTTTGGAGAGAAAAAAAAAACAGAAAGCACTACACTATAGAAAAGATTACATTTCACATAAGGAACAAAACCGTATGGGATCTTATGAAGGCAAAAATAACACTCACAGCTTCATAATGGCGATACACTACAGATGGAAAGGAATTCACAAGGGTGCATAACAAATCAACTGCTAGTTCACCTTTCATGGAAGATAATTATATGTCTAAACCAGCAAGTAACATTGGAATACTCATCCATGTCTTTTCTCTGAATGTTATCTGAATGACTATATGTCTATATATAGATATCTATATAAATACATATGGGCAAATGAACGAGGCTATGGTACTTTGCATTAGGCTGTGTTTGGTTGAGGGGGTAGGAAAGTAAATGAGTTTCTATGGGTCCACACTAATATTAATATCTATATGATATTTTTTACCCCCATACATGGGGTTATTTTCTTCTTCGACACTCCACCCGCAAATCAATTTGCCGTAAAGGACTCGAGTGGCTACAACTTTCTCAACCTTAAACCTCATCATGCTTCAAGGACTAGATTTTTTCCCACTACAACAGGACCAATTCCTAACTGAGACAATGAGACCAATCCAAACCAAGTCATTTATCACATGGTCAATGTTTCAAAACAATACAACAAAGGATGGTGCTTAACTAGCCAAATTCTTGTGTTGTAAGTGCAACCCTCATTAGCATGCATCTAAAATGTATATTCCATAAAAGTCATAATAGCAAATAGTCAATGTAGTTTCAAGGGTTCAAGGATCTCTAGTAGTGTGAATGAACAATTTCTAAAAAAATCATACAAAAGTCATCATAGTGTTCCACGTGACAATTTTATGTTGGGTTTTCTAGCGTGATCATCAATATAACTTTGAAGCTAGAATTTACTGTAGTTTCTGCCTTCTTTTTATTTTGATCGCCAAAACCATTACATGCATTGAACCCTATATTTGTGATCCAATATCAAATCAGTAATACCAAATTTATTGCAAGTCTACAAAAGATAAAAGACATCATATATGGATCATTTCTAAGAATATAATTATCACTGAGTGCTGCTTCTCTGAATCTATATTAGATAGAATCTACCAGATAAAAACCCTTCAATCAGTCCTAGAAAATCAAAAGGTGAGAAGGTACCATACCTTTGAGAAAAAAAATTTGTGCATGACTTCTGATCTGCACAGCCGTCTTCGTCCCAATATGTTCTGTACAAATACTTGGAAATTAAAGTCTCAATCGACAAAAATAACACTTAAAAGCACCTTGACAATCAAATCCTCTCCGTAAGTACATGTGTCCATTTCAGGACTCTGTGTTTCAAATCCTCCTCTGTTATAAACAAGTAATATCGACTCTTCTTTTTCCTTCCATCTCTCTGGCAGATCGGTTTTCGAGCTGATCTCTCAAACATACTTCTTCCAAAGTCAGCTTCCATACAAATCTATTAAGCAGGAAAAAAAATATTGTAACAATACAACAAATTGTGATCAAGCATGCAAAGCTAAGAGAATACAGACAATAAGAAGATAAACAAACCTGGCTTTTGATCACAAGATAACAAACAACATGTGAGAAAAACTTTAGTCCAAAACTAAATCACAAAAGCTACTAGAGATAGTTCGGTTTGCCTTATGCTTATTCTGTAAGAATCAAAACGAATGAGGATTTGAATTGAAAACCAGCAGAATGCATTTATTGCCAATTCAATACTCAGCTTGCAGAACAGTAGATTTAGAACGTAAATTATAGTAAAATTTGCCGTACCTGAAGCCTGCAAAGTCAGGAGAAGAATAGACTCTAAAGAATTCTTTGATGTCATCAACCATCATAGGAACGTAAACTCCGTTATATCCAGCATGTCTGAGAGCAGGATTATGCAATAGAGGGCCTTTACTGTGGTTTAATTTGTTGTAGTTTCTCCCTTCTAGCAAGTTCAACGAGGACATCTGCAAAAGTTAAACAAGAATAATGATCAAGGCTATATATAAGAAAACTCATCTAGATTTATTTCATTTCAAATCAATAAATTTTCCTAAGTACCTAGTCTATGTCCAACACCCTGACACCGAGCAGAGAAATCCAAGGTTTCCCTTACAGTCGTGTCGCCATTATGCAGATCATGTTGATTGATGTAGGCCGAAGTCCTTTGCGGGACAAACTCACTCATGGTATGTCCATTGTATGTAACATTCCCAGAGACCTACTCAACCCAACATAAAGAACAAATCAACAAGTGAATTTAATGGAACATGAAAAGATGAAATAGAAGATAAGCAATTGTAATGTGTAACCTTGAGATCCTTTCCAAGCTTCCCAGAAAGAGCTAACAGTAGAGTAGACTTTCCCGCGCCAGGAGGACCAAGAAGGAGTGTAAGCCTGTCCAGAATAAACACAAAACAGAACAAACAGTTAGTATTTGGACTGTTAGCAAACTAACAATTACTTAAAAACAGAACAGAATACCTAAATCGGAAGTATCTGAACTCGTTTACCTTCCTGGTTTGATGATACCGCTTATATCATCAAGGATTACCACTGGTTTTTTCTTGCTTTTAAGGATCTTAAGAGAACTCAGTAAGCTCTGCAGAATCAAAATCAGACACCAATTCAGTGAAAAATGTTTAGTTAAATGGACTGCAAATGTGATTCATGTTATTAATTCTAGTAATTGAGAGGTTTCATTTTTTTTCTTTTTTCCCACTCGCCTCTATCATGTTGAAGGTAGAGTTCACTAGTGTAGGCATCGCTCACACTATCTATGAGTCAAGTCATATATACTAGCTCTATCATAGACAAATCTGATCACCACACAGGCACACACACAAAGAAGTCCTAAATAATAGTATTAACTAGTGGGGAGAAAACCACACACCTGTTCCAAAATTTGGATGAACCTGCATTCAGTCGTGACAAAATTTCCCTTAAATCTCCTGAAATATCCAAGATGGACTCTGCAAACGGCATACAGGGAGCCAGGCATAATATACGTAATACATAAAATGTGTACATCACACTATGTACTCTTCCTCAAAAGAAGAAGGAGACATGATAAACACAAAGAAAACTTCAAGTGAAGAAAGAGGTGATACCAATGTGGCCAATGGATCAAGTTCTTTAATCTCTTCTAAATTTCATTACTATGATGAATAACAATTGTTAAAATTCATCTATTTTATCGAATAAAAAGTAACATAGCCTGAAAACATAATGGTATTCTCCCTTTTGCCACAAAGCAGATTCTCATACAAGGCAGGGGTTTCAAGGGAACCCACAAAGTATAGTTTTTTCCAGAAAGCATAATTGGATCAGCCACTTCTATCCAAATCAAAACAATTTGCACATTAGACGAATGCAAGCAACTCCCTATTTTCCATTGCCTACCAGTTTCTACATAACTAGTTCTATGCCCTTTTTGTTTGACTTGGATGAAACGAGATAGTGACCACAGTTCCAGGATGCATTTCCCCTAGATTCACCCGGGTTACCACATTTCATTACTAAAATCCTTGTTCTTCATAAGAGACGAGGCATTATTCAAAAGAATAGGCAGTATGGTTCTATAGAAAACAGAAAAAGACGAATGCTATTCTAACAAGAACCATGTGAAATATGTTAAGAACAGTGATAATACCTTCCTACAACAACAGCGAGGTCACCCCTGATTGTTCCTGGCTCTGATTTCTGTGGGTCAGTAGCTCCAATAAGTTTGTGACCATATTTTATCACTCCTTCACCTTCCCAGACCTAAAAAACAAAAACTTGTTTAAAGACTCACAAATGGGGTAGAAACTAAAAGAAAAAAAGGTAAAGCCCTTCATTTTCCTCACCATGGCAAGCACAGGGCCAGAACTAAGGAAATCACAAGCCCTTCATTTTCCTCACCATGCCGTTTCTTAGACTCTTCCTTCTCATTTTCTTCAGCAACTTTTGCAGCAGCTGCTGCTGCCTTTTCTTTCGCTGAAAATCCAATAAATAACAGTCACATATAGCAATACAAAAGGTAAGTGTAAAAGCAAAACATAATGGATAACCATAATAATAAAATAACAAGATACCTTTAATCTCTGCGTGTGAGGGTCCTGAGGGTTGGGCAACAGGTTGTACATCTTCCTTGATATCTTCAATAAATAAGAGATACAGATGCATATGCAGAATGTGAAAAATGCTATTGATACTGAATAAGCATATGCAATTGAAATACAGAACAACAAATCATAAATTCTGGATATTAACACAAGTTATATAAATTTCAGCTTTCAACAATCTAGAATCCTAATATTCACCTACCAGGGGGTAAATCTACTGATTGTAGCACCAATCACTACAAAAAATTTATATTCTTCTGAAAAAACCATTGCTTCCCAAGTGAAAAACAAGAGCTACTTGTTCCAATAAATACAATGACATAAGTTTCTCTCAATTCAAATTAGACAAAGATCTCTATTGCACCGAAATAGGTTCATCTAACATGCGACATTAGAAATCAAGACAAAAGAGCAAAAAATTCAAGAGTTTCCTCCAATCAATTTTTCCACTTCAACAGAACATCTTTTAATCTAGTTCAAGCACCAAAAATTACTAGAACCTACGAATCGCTTCTTCACCGTAAATATATGGAAGTTTTGGTAATATTGATAAGCTCAATCTCAGTGAAAAGAAGAATTAGGTTAATTACACTTTACCTTCTTCCATATTATCAGATTTTACGACTTCTTTCGACTTAACTTGTTTAGATTTCACTTCATCCATCGAAACCACACCGTTGTTCTCTTCTACAAAACTCAACCGAAACCTTACGTTTAGTACATCATCGAATACAGTAGTGATAGAGAACGAACGAACGAACGGTAAAGGATGAGATTCAGCGAATTCTTACCTGCTGAGTCGACCTGCAACGAACGGATGCTGGATTGGATCTCATCCTCGATGTCTGCAACAACAACAACAAATCAGGCAAATGGTGAGAGGAAGAGATTGGGAGAGGAAACCCTAACTTTTCAACTTTGCAAATGGGGAGAGGAAACCCTAACTTTTCAACTTTGCAAATGGGGAGAGGAAGAGATGAGAACAATAGACTATTCTGCTTGAAGAAATCATGCTTGGGGTGCCATGAACTATGAAGAAGAGAGGAGCTTTTGAGAGAGATTTGTGAAGAGGGAGAGAATGCGCCAAGGAAGAAGAGAGAAAGAGAGGGGAAAGAGGAGGAGAGGTCAGGGGAGAGCATTCGATCTGCTGTGAATGATGGGGGAAAGAGAGCGAGATTGAGAGGGAAGCAATTGTGAAATGGGAGGGAATCGAGCGGGTTAATTTTAGTTTTTCCCGCTTTGACTTTTGATAGCGTTTTATTCTTATAATGCTATTAAAATTTGGGCTTTTATAGCATGAGCGTAAAAAATGCTATGCTCAAATGCTATTAAAAGCCAATTGTGTTGTAGTGTTTTCATCTTAATTGCTGAAGTTTTATCAAGACTTCTTGCTCGGGGCCTCGGGCAGACACTGAGGGTCTCATCAAAGGAATTCAAATTCGGCATCACTCACCATCTATCAGTCATCTGTTATACGCGGATGATCTCATGATTTTTTTCCAAGCGTCTTTGGCAAAAGCTCATTTTGTCAAAGATAGTCTATCCTACTATTGCTCTGCCTAGGGTCAAGCAGTAAATTACGATAAATCGTCGGTTTTTTATAGCTCAAATCTTCACGCCAAGCATGCCAAAATGATAAATAGGATCTTTGGATATAAGCTATACAACCTCAACGACAAATACCTCGGATCATCACTTATTCTCTCTAAAAAAGAAAGCCTCTGATTTTAAATTCCTGTTGGATAAAGTCAATACAAAGCTTTTCGGCTGGAAATCCAAGGTCCTCTCTCAATCCGGTCTGATGGTCATGATTAAAATGTCCTTAATTTGATTCTTGTTTATACCATGCAAACATTCATGCTTCCTTGCTCTATCACTACCAAGTTGGACAATCTTGCCTGGAATTTCTGGTGGAATGGAGCTCAGGTTAGTAAGGTCAAACATCTTAGTACTTTGGATCACATCACTTCGCCTCACCACATAGGAGGTCTCAACATTCCTTCAGCCCGAAATAAAAACCTTGCCTTGTTGGGAAAAAACTTATGGCAAACGATTTCTTTACCACTCAACCCTTGCACTCTCTCCAGCTTAAAATTATGTATTTCCCTAATAAAAGCATTTTCCAACTCTCAAAGCCTGCCATTAATGCCTCCTTCGCTTGGAGAGGTAACCTTACTGCCTTCTTCAAGATGAGACGACATCTCATCTGGCAAGTGTTATCGCGAACAGACATCGACCTCTGAGGGATTGCTGAGTCAAGCCAGGGTTAGTCCTTGCTGACTGCTTATTGGACCCTACTACCTTGAATTCCCTCAATATTATTCCTGACCTCTGGCTTCCTTCCAAGGCCAAGTGCCTCAATGGGACACACATCTCGTCCGTTCCATTTTTTCGGGACCAGTAACTAGGGATATTCTGGACATTAACTTAAGACCCTCCATCCCGCCGGACATACTCATTTGCACTTTCGACAAAAAAAATATTTTCTGTTAAAAGTGCTACTCAAGCGTTTATTCAATAATAACTTGAAACGTCCACTTCGAGCACTCCAACACTGCATCTTCAGGGTATGAAGTACCGACAATTATGGAAAGTTAAGGATCAGCAAAAATATTTTATCCACCATGTCCAACTTGACTAGGCTGCGTACGCCTATCGTTGATTGTCGTGTCTTTTGTCAGGATCACATGGAGGATGTTACCCACCCATTCTTCCTATGCCCATTATTAAATAAACTTTGAACCTTTCCCCCTTCCAATCAATGGCTCAATACAAATTTTGACTCTCCCACCACTGCGAAGTTTTTTAACTACATGTGGGATACAACCAAAGCCCATCCTGAGGCCAAAGAGGAACCACTATCACAATTTACGACAATTTTTCATACCGTCTGGCAGACACGAAACAAAATTATTTTCAACAAAACCAAACTCAACACCCGGATTTTCCTGACCTCATTTAAGAAATCTTGGCCAGCCTTGCACAAACAATGGTACACCAATAGTCATACTTTGATCAATCCTACAAAAGCTCACACCACTATGGATATTAGGAAACTTGTCTCCATTCACCACATCCTTGAAAATGCGCAGAGACAAACAGATACAAGTATAAACAACATGACATTCTCATTGATTATTTATTCGGTTACATTCGGAGAAGAAGATACAACAATTGGAGAGGAAATAGTAGAAGCATCAGGAATAGAAAGAGGAGGTTGGGCACTAACATCAACAACACGGTCAACAAGAAGGGATGAAGTCTTGTCATCGAAAGGAGATGAAGCTTTCTCTTCAGCAACAAGAGCAAACAAGGTTGAAGGATCAGAAGAAGTAGAAAACGGATAACTTTCCTCAGCTGAATCACTTGGCGGATCCGAAACATATCCCTCATCGTCATATTCAAAAACTTGGTCAACCAAGGCACATATTTTGATAGAGCGAGACCTTTTTCCGATTCAATAAATTCGATTATGTCAATCCAAATCACCTGCTTTCGCATCCCTCAACCTATCTGTAACTGCTGAAAGCTCATTTCTAGTCAGCACAAGTTCTCCTTCAATAGTGGTGAGCCTCGCAAAAGTTTCAATCCTATCAGTAGCAAGCTCAGCGGTCAATTGCATTACTCGTTCTTCAACGGTCCCACGACAAAAAGATTGCTCGTTAGTAGAACACACTGCCTCATCACGACCAACCCTCAAACTGGAAAGCTCCCTCTCAACATTATCTGATGATACATCAAACCGTCATCTAATTAACGTTGTACGCGTGTCATGATAATCTCATCAACAGAATAAAGAAAGCCTGATTGCACGCTCAATCCAGCAAAGCCCAGGCAGCGTTAAGTCCACGATTGGCAGGATCCAGAAGGTCAAACCCAAAATTGCAACGCACCACTAAGCCCACACGTCACGTGGTCAAGCCCAATACTCGTAACCCCTGATAAGGCAAGAGTAAGCCTTGACAAGGCAAGTTTCTGGGGGATCAACCCAAGACAGGCAGGCCAACAATACATTGGTTCCGACTAGGAAAGGAATACTGGAGTATAAGTCGGACATGGAAACTTCCTTGCATACACAACGCTTTGAAAGGGAAACCTCTCCCGCAGATATAGGAGCACAAGTTGTATAGAGAAACTTTTCTACATGGACAACTCCCAATAAGGAAAAATCTCTAGCAATATCTTTTTTCCTAAACTAAGCCACCAAAGGCCTAGACGAACAAAGACTTTTGCACTCTAAAAGAGAGATAAGGTCGATGAACAAAGCTACGCTACAGAATCCTAATTTACAACTTTAAACCTCTCCTAAGACTTATCTAACTTAAGCATCGGAGTGTCATCGGCCTCCACACGATGGTCTTTGGCTCACATGCGTTCCCTGTGCAGGTTTAGATAAAGGCGAAGATGGAAAACATAAATCGACTACATCAGTTTGGCGCCGTCCATGGGGAACGACAGAGTTCCTTAGAAGAAATAGTAGTGCCACATTTTCCATAGAGCCAGAAATATGGTGATAACAAGGTCTCGCAACAATGGAGACGCTGGTGAACCCTTGAACGCTCGAACTAGTAGAGCGTCGCCAGTTTTGGTGCCACCACCACCGCAAGAGGACCCCTCTAAAACCCCCGCGCTGGTGGCAGCCACAACGAACCCTAGGGTGAATCTACTGTCGACGCAGATGCAACAAATTGCACGAGCGGTGGAGATACTCAATCAACAGAATCATCCACCCGCAAGAGGAGTCTGTGAGCAGCGAAGAGCCCAGTCCCCAGAAGGTTCCAGAGAAAAAGTTTAGGAGAGTCGCGCTGTCCCTGAAACAGTGGACCAAAGGTGGAACAACTACCAACAGGAACCCAACATCAAGAGCCAACAGACATGTCTCGCAAAACCCCATTTGGCAAGGGGCCACAAACATAGACGTATTATTCAATCTCACTGTCCCTCTGTTCATAGATCATATCATGGACAAACCGCTATCGAAGAAGCACAACCCGCCAAAGTTGAAGTTTTACGACAGGACGGGAGACCTGTCTAATCACTTGCACCACTTCCAGCATGTAATGACACTCAAGAAAGGGTCTGATGCGATAATGTGTCAATCATTCCCTACCATCTGAAGAAGTCAACACTAACCTGGTTCCACAACCTCCCTTCGAGATCCATCGATTTATTCTGAACATTGGTGACGACGTTCCTCACGTGCTTTGTGAGCAGCCAACGAATCATGAAGGGCCAACACTATCTACTGAAAAGGGAGGTGAAAATGGCCTTGGTGGATACAGAAAGCCCACTTAATGTCCTGTTTCTCAACGTATTCCAAAACATGCAGCTTCGGGAGAAAGACTTAATCTCCGCCACTCACCCCTGGTCAGATTCAGAGTTGATAATCAGCAAAGAACTGCCTGCCAGCACGAAGTTTACTCTTCGGTAACTTTGTTAGAGGGACTATGCAATCCGAGCCAAGACCATACACGCCTCCTTCAGGGCTGGGTTAATTTAGTCCTCACTCGGAGTTAAATTATTTTGGTGCTTTGATTTCGTTTTTCTTTTTCTTTTTCAGTTTAGAAAAATTGTTCGTACGAGACATATTCAAGAAATAAACAGATTTTATTGATTGCAATGAAAGTTATTACAAAGCTCGTCGACCAACTAGTATAGAAGTTTACACACTACAAGTATCTAAGTCTGGCGCAAATGTGCATCCGCTAACTGCATGTCGATAATTCGCTCCACCAATCTGCCTCCAGAGAAGGTGGTGAAAGTTTAATACTTGAAGGCAATCTGCATGTTGTCCAGTTCAGCAGGCTTCCCACTACGTCAACCCAACTTACGAAGAAGATTCAGAAGGAGAACAAAAGGAGCCAGATGGGGACGCCTATCAAATGTGTAATGCCTGGAGTGATGCAGAGATACCACCCTAGGATCGAAAGTCATGTCCGCTGGCGCTCCACTTCACCAAAAACTAGCTGCAGGGATCATCTCCCAACAGTAGTGACAGATGGGAGCTTGGGAGCAACAAAAGATGGAAGATGTACCTGTCCCCCGAGGAAGAGTCTGTACTTCTTCGAAATGTAAGAAGATATTACAAGATCTCATAAAATCAATCAGATGCTCACCCAGATCAAATGGCATGACATAATATCAAGTTTTACTAAGACGCATCGTTGCAAATGTCAGAACATTCAAAGACTCTAGTAACAGAGATTTCCCTTCAGCTTTTGGAAAACCCAAAGCATACTATCTGGTAAGATACATTTGATTAACATACTCTACAATGTTCATTGCATTGCTTGAGATGGAAAACAACTAGCCTATATGTAGGAGAGGTAGTTTACAAAGCAGCGTCAGACGACATTTACGTCAACATTAAATGTCGTATGGGAAATAGGGAAACGAAAATTCCAATTGCAACTACACGAGTCCACATTCATCGAATTAATGACCCTGCACGCAACCCCATTAACTAGGGGAGTAACCGATACTAAAGCGTCTCGCAATCTGCACTGTACACATGGCACACTGATCTATACAAATTTTTTTCTCTCTCTCACATGCAAAGACACAAACGGCGAAGGCCTTCAGTGCTCATGGAATAAGGAGCGCACCTACAAAAAAAACCAAGGCGTTCATTCTAATATTATTCCACTATTGTTCATTAAAGTTGGTCAAGCTATTATTAGTCTGATAAATCGATCCGGCTTTAAAATCAGACCATTAGGTGAATTAAGTAAGTCAGGACACCCAAGTTAGACTTGCTCGCTCGAAATCTTATTCTGACCAAAGCTTAGTCAGACCTGATTGATTACAATAGCTTCTGGTCCGCTCTAACGCCTAGCCTGCCAAAAGCGGACGACAATGGGTAGTCAGCGTTCGTAACTCCTGACCACAATGACTTGCCAGGGACTAGTGTCCAACTATAGATAATGGTTGCCGAACTTAACTAAAGCTTAGTCGTTTTGACCTATGACAATAGCTTTTGGTTCGCTCTAATGCTCAGTTCGTTAAATGGGTGCCAACGGTTTAGAAAGTGGCAGCTTAGTAAACGCTCCGATGCCTGATTGAGACAACTTGCCAGGGATCATTGTCCAAACATGAACAATAGTGACCAAACCCGACCAAAGCTTAGTCGATGACGATAGCTTTTGGTATCTCCAAGTCTAGTCCGCCAATAACAAATTTTGGCGGCTTAGAAAGTAAGAGTCTAGTCAACACTCTCGACACTTGATTAAGATGGCTTGCCAGGGATCACCGCTCTTACGCAGACGATGATCATTAAACCCAACCAAAGCTTAGTCAATCGTCGTTGATGACGATGGATTTTGGTTTGCTCTAAGTCTAGTTCGTCGTGCGCGTATTCCGACGACTTAAAAAGTGGGAGCTTAGTAGGTGCTATGACGCCTAACTGTGATGGCTTGCCAGGGATCATTTGGCTAACTACAGACAATGATCATCGAACTCTGCCAAAGTTTAGTAAAAAAGAATGACAATGATAACTTCTTGGTCACTCCAATTCCTAGTCCGCCAAAAGAAGACGAAGATGGGTCGAAAAGTGGGAGTCTAGTCAGTGCCCTCGACGCGTGATTAAGATGGCTTGCCATGGACCACCGTTCAATCACAAACGATGATTGCTGAACCCGACCCCGGTTTAGTTAGTTATAACTGGTGATAACAACCTCTAGTCCAACTAAGCCTATTCCGCCAATAACAGATAAAGTCGAGTCGAAAGTCCGGTTAGAGCTCTGGAAGCTCAAATCGGTGGACTCGCGAGAACTATTGTCCAACCATCTACGATGGTGCACGTGCTAGGATCACAGCTTGACTAGTTCGCTTACAATAGCAACAACAACTGCTGGTCCGATATACAGTTAGACCACAAGACAAAGGATGGATTACACTCCCCGATTTTTAAGAAGATTCTGGCCAGGATTGCACGAACTATCGCAACACAAGCAGTCAGAACACTCATCAGCAGATCAATTATATGGCTTCTTGACCTAGCAGAGCCTATCGTCTGACTACTAATGTCGCGATAAGACAAAACAGATAAAAGCTAGCAGGGAAAGTAAAATAAAATGCGCAAGTACAAAATGCTATTCATTTGCAAGCCAAAAAATACAAGGTTCACTCCTCATCAGGATGAGAGTCAGATACAACAGAGCCGGACTTAGCAGGAGACACATTTGTACGTGTTGCCTCTCGATCACCCTCATCGGGGTCACCTTCCTCTTTGGACGGATCGGAGGCCATTCCGAACTCCACATATGCTACCTCTTCATAATCGAAGAGATCCCAATCAGGATGTTCCTTCTTCATAAGCTACAACAACTCCAGCCTTCCATGCATGATTCTGTTGAACCCAAATGTGTCATGGGACCTAAGAAGCTTCTCCTCACGCATCCTTGATTCAACAAGCTCCTGCTCCAGCTTGTCTGACAGCATGTCAGTCTTGGACTGCTCGATGCTCACCTTATCATTAACAACACTTAGCTCATTCTGTGCCAAAAGGAGTTGCTATTCCGCGGTTCGTACGCTATTGGCAATAAAATCAACATCAACCTCCAACTGCTGACATCGGATAGCCCATTCGGACTTCTTCTTGGCCTTTTCGGCATTCAGAGCTTGTACCTTAGCCTGCACTCCGACTACAGTTTCCTGGGCAAATTGTAAGTCACGACGGGCAAAGTGCAATTCATTATCGAACCGATCTCTCGTGGACATTGCCCCACCAGGTCAGACTCAAGCGTTTCCAAGCGAACCCTCTAAGTCTATGATCTTGTGCACAAGGTCCCCGTTCCAGCATCCGAGTGAGCTTCGAGTTGCTTACTCAAATGATTCAATCTCGTAGAAAGCATCTGAGTATGACTTCTGCAAGTTTGCAAAGACTCGCTCCATGGTATACACTCTCTTACAAGCAACCTCGACTTCAGTCCCAGTTGAGGCCACTTGATTCAGGTATGACATCCCAAGTATGAGATATTTCTGCCCTTTATCCATACGCTCTCCCACCATCTCTCCTTCTGGCTCCGGAGCACAGTTTGTCAACCAGTCATTCCACTTGCTAATATGCTTCTTGGAAGCATAAGAAATGTCAACCTCTTGATGCCAAGCTTGGTTGCTCATCTTTACCACGTCCGGAGCAAAAATGACTGATCTACGCATCCAGATGAATGTTCTTCGGGACCGAAATCACTCTAGCACCACCCTTCACTGTCTTCACTGCATCAGGGCCCTCATCTACAACTTTCCCCTTACTCGCAACGATCTGCTCTCTTTCACGAGCTGACTCAGAATCAGTTGACTGGGAAGAATGAAGCGAGATATTCCTCGAACTGGTCGTCACCTCAATATGAGAACGGGAGCCAGACGGAGGACAGTACGGGCGATGCAGAGGGGACCTTTCACCATAAGGACGACAATCAAACAAAGTCTTTAGCAGGCCTAGCAGGGCCGCAAACAGAGTCGTTCAATGAAAAGGGTTGACCTAGTCCCACATCAGACAAAGCTTCCACGCCCGCCTGTAGTGGCGCTTTGTTCAGAACCTCTGCCTGCCCTGTACTCAACTTTGTTACATCTTCAACCCTAACCATTTGTAGATACTCCCTTTCCAAGTCAGGAAGGGAAATAGGAGCCTATGCCCGAGCATCATGCCTCTCAGACACAACAGTCTCCACCCCAACAAATGAATCAATAACCTGTCCGACAACTACATGCCCTTTGGACTAAGCCGAACGCCCATGAGCGGGCCTAGACACAACACAAGGCTTCTTTAGAAGAATGTGAGAAGGAAGCGCCTCACTTAGTTTTGTCCTCCTTAAAGGGCTCGGGATCTTAATCTTCAGGAACTTCTTATTCTTCGAGGAGGATACACCTTTGGGCTTTGGTTTCGAAACCCTAAAAGAGTGGGAGCCTCATGCCAATAAGCCCACAGTCCGTTGCGCTTGATATTAGAAGACTTAACGACATCCTCTATCGTCAGACGAGGCATGTCGCGAAACGCATCCAGAATCGCTTTATCTTCAGCAGAAAGAGATGAAGTTGAAAATTTCCCTACGAAAAGCGCAAAGGTCAATCTAATATGCATTTAACACAAACAAGATCAGAAACATAGTTGAACTTATTCAGTTGCCTGAATTCCCTCTCGATCGGATGACCATCAAGCTCGAAATACTTCGAGTCCGCGGAGGCCATGAAACAAAATTTCTGCCAGAACTTAAAATCGTCAGGCAGATTGCCAAAGCAATCCGACAATGTCAGCACGCACACAACGTGCTCGTTTATCCGAGGAAAGTAAGTAGTTGGATCGAACTCGACGATACTCGGACACCAGCGTCCTTCACCCTAATCAGAATAGCGATCACAATTCTATACCCGTTCGACACCAGTAGAATGGGCGCAATGCTAAGGTACGCTAGGAACTTTCAAATTTCTTTGATAATATGAAAGTTGACACCCGATTGAAGCATACATCGATGAAGACATATAAACCCCTTTGAAGGGGACAACAACGGCAGATCGGCGCCCAGAGTGACAAGCACCAGATCTTCAAAAATCTCATATGTTTTACGAATGACTTCCAGACTCAACTCAGAAAGCGACCTCTCCTTAAAGAATTTGCGACCTTAGCGAACAATTCATCGGAAAGCTGATTCAGACCCGCTATGAGATATCGTACAAGCTTTTGATTACGAAGGTTGAGCAAAGTCAAAAACACTGAATGCGGTACGACAAAACATAGTATCTGAGATTGAAAGAGTAAAAAACCAAACTCTGCTGAGAGAAAATCTATATAGAAAACAGAACTCCCGCCTTTTTTTCTTTCGAGTAGACGCACGCCAAATTAATGAAGCTCACCGCTCGAGGAAACGATTCAGACTAAACCATCATGACTACACAATTGCTTCATGAAATGACTTGGTAGACCAATAAGCTGACCCACTAACTTAGGGGGAGTAGCTGATGATACATCAAATCATCATCTGATCGGCACCATACGCTTGTCATGATAATCTCGTCAACAAAACAAAGCAGGCTTGATTGCATGCTCAATCCAGTAAGGGCCAGACAACGTTAAGCCCACGATTGGCAGGATTCAGAAGGTCGGACCCAAATTGCAACGCGCCACTAAGCGCACACGTCACGTGGTCAAGCCCAATAATCGTAAGCCCTGACAAGGCAAGTATCTGGGGATCAACCCAAGACAGGCAGGTCAGCAATACATTGGTTCCCACTAAGAAACAAATACTGGAGTATAAGTTGAGCAGAGAAACTTCCTTGCATGGACAACACTTCAAAATGGAAACCTCTCATGTAGATCTAGGAACACAAGTCTTGTAGGAAAACTTCTCTACATGGACAGCTCCCAATAAGGAAAGGATATCTAATAAGATCTCTTTCCCTAAACTACGCTACTAAAGGCCTGGTCGAACAAAAACTCTCACACTATAAAAGAAAGATAAGGTCGATGAACAAATGTACGCTACAAAAACCCAATTTACAGCTTTAAGCCTCTCTTAAGCCTTACTAATTTAAGTATCGGAGTGCCATTGGTCGCCACAAGGTGGTATTTGGCTCATGTGTGTTCCCTGTGCAGGTTTAGGTAAAAGCGAAGAAGATGAGCAAAAATCGACTACATCAGTATCCAATTATGCACAAAGCCTATACATCTCCACCTCCGAGGTTTCACGTTCAGCAACAAATTTGTCCCGAACAGACTCTGCTTCCTTCAACGAAGCCCGAGTAGCCTCATCTGCCTTCTCCTGTTCAGCATGTTCGACATTCAGCTATAAGACTCGGGCAAAACACGAGAAAACAGCAACGCCTGCGCCACCATCCTCCTCTCCACACACGCCACATGATTCCGTGCAATCTTGTAATCTGACCCCATCATCCCCGCATAAGTGAGATGATTCATACCATCTGAAGTAATCAATTTGCTTTCCTTTCTCGCCTTTACCTAGACCTGCACAAGTAGCACACGTGAGCCAAATACCACCGTGTGACGGCCAATGACACTTCGTTGCTTAAGTTAGATAAGGCTTAGGAGAGACTTAAAACTATAAATTGGGTCCGTCACTGGGAACATACGTTATATAGTCCAGATTTTTTGTGTCAAAAAATTATTATGTGAGTGAATGAGTGATTGTTATGTAATTTATAATTTGTACAACACTATGAGTTGTATGAGACTTTTTATTTAGTATTTAAAAGTTCAAATGAAATACATAACTTATATTGTTAAATTCAAAATTAAAATCGAAATTTTACGATTATTCTATTAACTCGAAAAACAAAATCACAATACTTGTTTTCAAGGTAATTTTGAGATGTTGATTTTAAGAAATATCTCGTGAAATATTTAGTTGTGTATAGAAAAAAGGTAAAAAAAATTCGGTTGTAATTTTGAAGTTATTAATATAATTTAAGCATTTTAAACTCTTGTATATTACATAAAGAGTACCACAAGACTCATAATGTTGTAAAAACAAAATATATTGCACAAGAATCACTAATATAACTAGATTTTAATACTAAACCAAGGTTACAACGAGTTAAAATGTAGGAAAATTGAGATTGGCGTAACAAAATAAATGAATATTTTGAATTTTGAATTTCGAAAGAAGTTTCGATAAATCGAAATTTTTTTTTTTTGTAAAATTTCAATATTTTTCGAGAAATCACATTCCTTGCTAATGAGTCTGAGGTTAAAGCAGCAGTTGAATTAGTGCCCAAGGTTATTGCAGATGTTCGACTACGTGCTTCAGTCCTGGACCTACAGGTAAAAGACAATGCTGAGAATAGAGAGCTCTTTGACAAATGGATGATTGGAGTTCAATTCCATATACGCACCAGTACTGTGCATGCATGGCAACGACATGAACAAGGGTGGTTCAAAGTTAACTCGGATGGATCTCTAGCAGGAACTAAAGGGGGATATGGTGCATTGATCAGGGACCATGAAGGTCTAGTGGTGGCAGCTGTGGCAGGGACTCAAAAAGCACAAACAGTAATCCTACATGAACTACAGGGGGTTGAATTGGGGATTAAGCTAGCGCAACAACATGGACTTCAGAAAGTGGAGCTAAGTATGGACTCTAGCAATGCTTTCAAATGCCTAACTACCACTAAAGCTCCTCCATGGGAAGCGGTACATACAACCAAACGCATTAAGGAGGCAATCAGGACATTTGAGGGTTGCAGGGTCATGCATGCAGTGCGAGAAACGAACCAGGTAGCGGATAAACTATCAAAACTCTTATCTAACCATGAGTTTGTTGAGATCATTCTAAGCTCTTTTGCGGAAGATATTAAAAAGATTGTCTTTGATGATGCTAGTGGTAGGAAATACACTCAAATGTAACCAATCTGATCCTATTTATTTTCAGTAGTCTGGGGAGTCCATATAAACCCCCACGCTTGCCTTTCAAAAAAAAAAAAAAAAAAAAAGAGTATGAGGTTCGGAACTATTAACACCCCCAATGTTACATGGGCTCCCAGAGAGTTTTTTGTTTCTGAACATGGGCTCTGCTTTTGGGCTTTTAATATAAGGTCTAAAAGTTCTTCAAATTCCGTTTCTCCCAATCAGAGCCCAATCCAGTGCCAGCCTGGCGGGCCGCCTTGTTGGAGTTATTGGATGATATCTGGCAGCTCAAGGAGACACGTGTGACTCGCCTTGTGGCACACTCCACACGTGTCCTATGACACATCACCCTACCAAAATCTATGATCACCTTCACTGCACTGGAGGCGCATCACCGCGAAGTTGCACGAGGAAGAAATCAATAGACAATCAACAATGGCGACGGATGGGAGTGAAGAATTCAAGCTAGTATCACCAAACATAGACAACGGAGGACGACTGCCGCGAAAGTACACCTTAGAAGGCCAGGGTGCGAAGAAGAACTTATCACCACCATTGGAATGGTACAACCTGCCGCCAGGGACTAAGAGTCTTGCATTGGTAGTCCAGGACATCGATGCGCCGGACCCGAGTGGACCGATCGTTCCGTGGACTCATTGGGTGATGGTAAACATACCACCTACACTGAAGGGAGTGCCTGAGGGGTTTTCAGGGAAAGAAGAGGAAGTGGGAGGGGAGTATGGTGGGATTCAGGAAGGGAATAATGACTTGAAGGTGCCCGGTTGGTGCGTGCCGAAGCTGCCTTCGCATGGTCATCGGATTGAGTTTAGGCTCTATGCCTTGGATGATATGTTGCATCTTGGTAACAAGGTATATATTGTCGAGTTTTTCTTAGTACTTACTATTCTTCATTTTATGCGAATGAATATGATTTTTATTCATTATATTGAATATTGTGGTGGTGGTGGCAGGTGACGAAGGAGAAGCTGTTGGAAGCGACCGAGGGGCATGTGTTAGGCGAAGCGGTGTTGATGGCTATATTTTGATAATGATAGAGTACGTGAAAATGAATTTTCTTGGTTTTTTTAAACATGCATGAGCTTTTTTTTTTTTTAAAATGTGTATTTGTACAAATGTGATGCTTGTTGTGTGTTGTTGATTAGGACTCAACTGTCGTTTGAAGCACTGCAATGTCACGGATAAGGAGTAATGTAAAATTCAGAATTAGGTGGCGTCCCTAAGTTTCTGGTTTTTTTGTAGGATTTTTTATCAAAAATTTGTATGATCACACAAAACCTATTTAGGAATTAGGAGGAAGCAATACCACACAATTGGGTCCTAAGTATTGTGGGTCTAAGCTATCGAAGCCGAAACTGTCCAAAATCATTCCATAGTGAAGTCCAAACCCAACTACCAAATGGGTCTAGTTATGCCCAATCCATCAGGACAGACTAATCATAGCATTTTTTCATCTATAAAAGACATAGTAATGTCACTTTTTGGTTATCTATTTATTTCTTGAATTATATGATCAAACATCGTTAAAATT
This sequence comes from Berberis vulgaris, assembly GCA_963556465.1. Classification (NCBI taxonomy): domain Eukaryota; kingdom Viridiplantae; phylum Streptophyta; class Magnoliopsida; order Ranunculales; family Berberidaceae; genus Berberis; species Berberis vulgaris. The sequence goes on along the minus strand of OY747130.1, from coordinate 6,817,170 downwards.
ATGTATAATACATTTGTGAAAGGAAAGTGCTCAATTTTTGAAAATACCACAAGTAAATTTTAAAAAGAACTGAAGCTTTTCTCTTGGTGCGAATGATGAATTTGGAGCATTTTTTGTTCCATTGAATGTGGGAATGAAAGGGGGGACTGAAAGGTAGGAAAGGAAAAGAGATGGGCATTCATAGGAATCGTACTTCACTTGAGAAACTCTTAGTGTGTTTTAAATAAATTTGAGGCTGGCCATGATCACACTCTGATGTGTCACAATCCACAGAACAAATTCGCATGGGACAGCCTAACCATAAAATGTATATGTAACTTCAAATATGTATAGAGCGCTGTATCTGTATCAGGATTGTTTCACACTAAACCGATCGAATTCATATCTGGTTCAAACTGAGGAACCATATCAGGATGACGTCCAGTTGGATACTATTATATCTAGATCGTAAAATCCAGATAGCTTTCAATGGAAAATTCTTTTTTGTTAATGACAACTGGTTTACATTTCAGATAAGTTTTGTGAGTCTAGATCTTCTTAGCTAGGGTTCCTACTTGCCTAGGATTAGGACCTCGATCCTCATCTAGTTGGGGGTGTTATGTTGTGTAGCGAACTTCTAGCAATGTCGAAGACGGACGTGAAAAGGATACCTAAATTCGTGTACCTCTGTTTTCAAACTTCTATGGATTCTAGCAAGGGGATAGACTTAGATTTGTGATGCAGGAGGATCTGAGTTAGATGATGCTAAGTTGTCAGATAACACGTTGTTTTCATTGAGATACCTCGAGTTGGCAGATCAGCGCAAAGATGGCAGAAAATCGTAATCTTTTCCTAATTGGGGCAGTTTTGGGTGCGTTTTGGTATTTTGGCCATAACTTTGGCTACGGTTATGAGAATCGCGCATATGACCCCAATTTGGAAAGTTCTTTTCAGTACGCATGTCATGGTCACTGAGCTATGCTCGGTGCACATCTTTTCGAAATCAAAATTCACTGTTTTCCCTTCTGAATTCACAATTTTAGTAATTTTTTTTTTCCTTTTATGATAATATTTTTTTATCGTTTAGGAAGTGATTTTGAACCCGATTTGAGCCAGATTTTTGGCAGATTATTTCTTTTATTACATATTTCGTTTTAGCATGATTATTGGGATTTTGCTAATTTTGGTAAAATTCTTATAATGACAAATTTTAGCCATAAAGCCCAGCTTGTGGGCTGATTTAGGGACATTACTTTTGATTTGAATAATTTTAATTGAATATTAGAGGCGTTTCTCTGTGTTTTGGGTGAATTCTCTGTGTTTTGGGTGAATCTCTTGTGTTCTTTTTCCTGTGAAGTATCTGTTGAACCAGCCTGCAGAATAATCTCTATTCTGTCCGGCGTCAATTTGTGCGTGGATAATAACAAAGATTGGTACGACACCAAAACCAAATCAAATCCTAAACCCAATCAATATATTTAACTCATCCCAGCGAGTGACAACATTATAGGCTTAGGGTGTGTTTGGTTGCATCGAATCCTATGCCATGGGAATTCATGAGGGGACCCCTACATTTTAGCCTAAATTGATGTATCACTCCACATCCACATTTGGTTTTGTGATCAATGGTAGGAATAGAAGTCTCATAAACATGAGAATCTCACTCCTTGGTCCCTCAAGGCATGTGATTCTCATGTTCATGAGACTTCCATTCCTACCATTGATCACAAAACCAAATGGTGAATGTGGAGTGATACATCAATTTTTCCTAAAATGTAGGGATCCCCTCATGGATTCCCATGGCATAGGATTCTATGCAACCAAACACATCTTTAGTGAAAAACTTTGGTTGTTGGTGGGTTAGCTTGTTATATTGGTATTTGACAACTTTGTTTTTGTCATTTAACCAATGAGAGGATTACTACTATCATCATTGTCGTCATCCCTATTGTCATTGTAGTAATAATAATTAGGTCTATAATGAAAGCTTTCTTATATATTGTTTACATGCATTTAGGAAAAAGTTTTGATAGTGAATGGTGAATAGCTTCCTATTTTGCTAGAGAGAATATACACCTAACTTAAACTGGTTTATCTAAATATAGTTTCCATCCTAACTTTTGTGACTCAACACTAGTTTACAACACATGTGCAATGGTTATGGCAACCGAAAGTGTTTAATTCCTGTTGAGGTTGACATTGCTCCTTCCACATAAGCTACAAATTATTCTAGCTAACAGAGAACTTAATGCAGATAAGAATGATAAGATTCCCAATCCACACAAGTTTTCTAGCTTTAGAAGTTCCAATGGAAAAGTTACAAACAATCTTATAGGTGAATGTAAGAAACATATAAGTGAATGTACTAATGACGATACCATTGGGTTATAGGTGAATGTACTAATGATGAGATGCACAAGAAACATATAAGTAGTGGACGAAATTGTCTATTTTGGTATCGAATAGGGGATAGAACTATGTATAGGGTGTTGGTTAGCATAGCAGGTAAACTCGAAATGGAGGAGGCCGGTTTCCTACAAAAACAGGCAATTGCAGGTCTTTGAGTTAATATATCCATCAAAAACACGTTTATTCGATCATTTTCAGTAGAGTTTGACATCGAGGGAAAACCCTATTTTAGGAATAAATGTGGAAAACTTGGCTCCTATGTGATGGTATAACAAGGTATGTTTACTGAAATAAAACAAAGTAGGGTATGTAGTCTTATGAACGCTTGTTCAGACCTCTCTAGGATCGACAAAGAGGGTCTTTGAAGGTGACTTATTTGTCAATTCAATGAGAGTATCTTGTTCATCATTTTTCAGTGCCTTTATGCACCACAAATCTTCAGTACATGACAGTAATCTCGAATGTGGGATATGACGCTTCAATACGTCGTATTCTCCAACTTCAGTAACGATGACCATACAGTCTTCACACTGACTGGAACCCATGTTATGTACGAAACGACACAATGAATGCATGAGGACACCTGAATTTAGGCCTTCACAACACAGACCATACATGAAATAGAATCCAAACTGGTGAAACAAGTCTGGCAATGTTGGCGCCTTCAAGCATGGAAAGATTCGATCAATAAATTGTGAACTCTTAGCATACAATTGACATGATACAGGTGCCCTGCCTACCCTTAGCTTGAAAAGCTCTCCACTGTTCCACACACTTAGCATGGCCCAACTAGTTGGAAGACCATCTGATTCGATCTCATTCCATGACTCGCCTCTGGGGTAAGCGACCCATGTACCCAAACTTAGCTTGTTTGTCAGAATTCTGTCTATGTCACAAGGGAAGAACTCAGTAGAAACCATGTACTTACCGTAGAGACGTTCAGCTTGTTCTACCTTGATCTTTATAATATCAACCTTTGGCGATATACGTAATGCATAGTTGCGAACTGGATTCACTAGTATAGCTGGGGTCCTAAATTTCATAAACCCAAGCTTGTCTATGAAGAGCTTTGTTGATGCTTTGTTATCCTTTTCAGTAGCCATGTAAGTGAACTCTGCATTGTTGGAACAGAACCATTCTTCTAGCTTCTGCACTAGATGTGAACCTATACCCTTTCGTCGGTGGAAAGGTGACACTCTAAGACCAAGTATGTATCCAACACTTGCTTGGTTCTTTGTGGAGCTCTGTAGTGTAACCATCTTTATTGATCCTCTGATGACTCCAACCAGCTGATCACCGAACTCTGCCACCTGATGAAGTAAGTTTAATGATACATATAGTAAGAAACATGTGTGTAAAGTACAAAGAGACCTTATAGGCAAGACTTGCAGTACTTACCAGCATTTTGTACGATGGGCTATTGCGAATCCTACAAATAGGATCTCCAATGGTGTCTGTAAGCAGAAACAGGCTATCCGTTCCTCCTACCTCACACCTCCGTTCAAGATCTTCAACCCGACATCGATCACTCTGCCTGTCATAGTTCCTTATTCTGATTTCATCTAATCCCATCGTAACAAGTCTTCCTCTAGTATGAGAGTTGGAGAAAGGAGGGGTTGAACCAAACATGCAAAATGTGATAACAAGCACTACAACACCAGCACTAGTAGTACATCAAATAAAAGCTATCTGAAAGCTTTTGGTTCCTCTTTCTTTCTCTCCTGTGAGAGTGACTAAAATAAGAGTGTTGTGTACAAGTGAAGTAGAGCTATTTATATCTACAATGGGGAATGTTCTCTGTCATCATCTATCTGCCCTAAACCTAGACTTCAACAACAACAATTAATTGGTATTTTTTATTACAAAGAAATGATCCATATTAAAAGGGAAGGTAAAAGGGGATATATAGTGGTATATCTTCTTGTCTTTATCCAGGGCCATTTGTTAAACTTAGGTAATCCATCCACGCTGGGATAACCTCATGCTTATGCTATGTGTCACGGACTTTTTTTTCACAAGTACTTCCCGTGTGGCACTATAACAAATTTTGCCCTGACTTATCAAAGAAGATAGTTGTGACACATGGTGCATGCCTATCCTAATACGTCGATGAATATATTGTGATTGATCCATCCTTATATACAATCCAATCCTCTGTTCTTTTGCTTTGCAAAGCTAATTTTCTTATGGAGTAGAGAGCTAAATGCCTCCTATTCTATCACTTAATTAGTATTTCTAGGTTAACAAAACCCTAATCATCTAGCTTGAAATGACCTTTAACTGGTAAGCATTACTACATGTGGTAAGCATTATACTACATGTGTGATCCTAAAATTCATTAAAGACCAAAACTGGTCAACACATCATAAACTGATAAAGATGCCGCAAGTTGGGTTCGAATTCAAGACCAAGTGGTACCATACGCCAAGCTCCAACTGTTGAACTGTCATGCCATTGGCATAAAGAAATGAGTTACATCATATGTTCGTATTGAATACGTTATTCCCTCCTAATATTCAATTAATAAAGTATAGTAGAGAGGAAAACCCCTAAATATCGAATCTTCTAATCATTAAGGTACTTTTCTACATAGTTAATTCCTAACAACTCACTAATATTTAAGGATCGAATAAACTTGCTAGTGATGACTCATCCAATGGGTGATCGCGCCATAATGTACTATCTTGATGAACATAGCATGTACGATCTTGATGAACAGAGCGAGCGAGGAACGTGTACTTGATGACCAGAGCGAGGAACGTGTACGACTAAGAATGCTTGACACCAATATATAACTCCTTTGGGATTAATCTAATGAGGTTGGTTAAGTGTTTGTGGGCTCTTTTTTATAATTAGGTTTCAATCACTTTATGCTAACCTACAGTTTGATCTTTTTCTTTTGTCTGCTCTTCATGATCATTGGCATTTGTGTGCTGTGGTCCTCACAAAATGGGCCTCTCTCTTAGATTCTTAGTGAAAGTGAAACCCCACTAAGCCAAATCTCTCTATCTTTCAGACAATTTGATTAATCAAAACATAAACATATAATTAAAAATTTATCTGATTGCAAAGCATACTCACATTTCCATCTCAAAAAAAAAAAAAAAAGTTCCACCAAACCCTAACTGTCCATCTCTTATTATTGCTCCTAACCTCCCTTCCAACTACCTTAATATTTTTAGATTAATTATTCAGATAATCCAAAAAATAGGCCATATCGTGTTCGACATGTGCACGCCCGTGAGATCATATACGTCTTGGCATGCAGGACCCGCCACTAATGAGGTAACATCTTTTACACTTGTGAAGTCTTGTAATTCATAATTCTCCTTCCACCAATATGGTCTAGCAAGTGTGGCCATCTGTTTGCTTTGTGATTATTCTTAACCTACATTATGATCTCTCTCTCAAATAAGCTTTTTGGACCACCTTTTTGGCATAATGTGTCCATGACTACTTGGGGGGGCCTATTTGATGGAATGAGCCTACTTTGAAAAGGTGACAACTAGGATTTTTCTTGCTTTGCGCATTCCTATTGAAACATGCGCTGCATTAAATTGACATTTTTGCAACAATCTTTAAAACAATATAAGTTGTAATAGTCTACCAAACAATTTTACACATCTTCACAAACAAAGTGATACAATTAGTGTATCATTATGAAGAGTATGGCGCTACAAGTGATACTATTTATGCTATCACTTTTTTTTTGAAACTATTTTTCATTTTTTCTATTAAATTTAGTTTTGACTTGAAATTGTTTGATAAACCGTTACAGCTCAAAAGTGATATTGTTTTGGAAAATTGTTACAAAAATGTCAATTTGAGTGACGTCGTAGCGAATGAATGAAAGCTCAGTTTGATATAAAATCACACCATATGTACCAATTAATTTCACCAACAAATTTCACTGTAGGCGTGCAAGTGTTTCTTTTGCTATTATTTTCAAAATGAGTTTCCAACACAGTGGCGTGAGTTACGCATTCTGGCATCTAATCATGTCTATACATAGGATTACGACTCCATAAATAATCATATAAAGTGTAAACACAAATTTCTAATATGGAATGAAATAATTACTGGGTTGTGGTGAAAGGTACATTCGTTTGGTGGACGATGCACCAATGGAGGTTTTTCCGGAGATCATAACCAGTGGAATTGAGGTCGCTTTTCTTGTTCAAACGATTTGAAATTATTAATTTGTTTAATGCATACCTATTCCATGAAATTGTTAATTTGTTCAATGCATATTCTCAGTAAAATTAATTTTATAAGACTATAATACATTTAAGTATTTACCTTTTGTTCCTGTTTTATTGGGCTCGGGCCAAAGTTTTGGATTCAACGAAGAATATAAGGTAAGGTGATCATGAAAATTTTGAACTATAAGTGTCTTTTGAACTGAAACAGCTCAATTTTGTTTAGGTGCACAGAGGAAGATAAATGTGTTTTACAGAGAAATTTAGTGGATAACCATAACTGGATCATCTCAACCTTCTAAATTGTTCCAGTGCTTTAACATGAATAATTATGTCAAGGGAGAATATTTCAATGGAGCTGACGATCAATGTGACATTAGAAGGGTAGGTGAGGTTTGATTTGATTAATCTGCATGTATGTGTTATCTTAATCAAGCAATCAAAAGTCCACGATGATTACTCCAACTCATTATTATGTGAATACCACTTCAGGACAGAACACCAAGTCGAGAAGCATCTATGAATTTGATGGACACTTATATGAGATAAAAGAAAAAGCAAATAAATTGAAAAGAAAAGCAAAAACGAAGGTGGAGGTGGAGGTGGCGAGTGAAAATTTTAGATTAATAAAGTAGGGTTCTTATGATTGGTATTCATAATCAAATAATTGAGTGTAAAGAAAACAAAAAAAAAGCTAAGTGGGAAGTGAAAGGTTATTATTAGAACTAATGCTTATCTGCTGGATTTGACAATGCTTTGATACTGGTTAATGACTATACTTATCCATTAATTCGATCATTTCAATGAGGGTGTGTTGACATGTGGACATTGTATGATTGACAAGTGGACTAAGACAAAGGTATATATGTCCGACATGGAAGAGAAGTCGAATAATCGAATTGATAGTGTCACATGTCATCATCATATGCCACAATCCAAAGCGACTATACTGGAATAAAGTGGTATTCCATGAATAAGACTACAACCACCAACTCGCATGCTAAGTTATAGTTTTGTGCACCTTTTATATACAAGAAAATTTTTATATTTGAAAAAAAGGGGTAAAAATTCCGCAACAAAGCAGAGCAATTTTACAAAAAAAAAAAAAAAAATGCTTAATTGAAGCTTGATCTACCAATAATACAATGATATAAGTGGAAGAAGCAACTAGTAGAAAGTCATTTTGTTTTCTAAAATGAGTAAGTCTAGGCAGCAAGATTTGGTAGTTACTTTTGGAGTTTTGGTTTTTTATATTTTTTGCTCATTTTTTTTAAAACACAATTATCGACACCATCTATAGAATAGGTAAAAGTATAAAAAAATTAAAACTTAATTCAAAAGTGACTACCAAATTTGGCTGACTAGACTTACTCCACAATTTTAGACTTGGCCTAAAATTAGCTACCAAGCTCATAAGTATCCACCAAACCTGACTGGCTAGACTTTTTATTTTATTTTATTTTATTTGGAAAGTGAGCTGGGTTTTAAGGACCCCAAAACCTTTTATACAAATGAAACAAAAGCAAAAAAAAAAAAAAAAAAAAAAAAAAAAAAAAAAACAAACAAACAAACTCTCACAAGAAAGAGAATTCTAGTGAGAGTGAACATGGATACTAGGCCTATAGAAATCTTCAACTAGTATCGGCCAAAGAAGAAACTTCTTGTTTTTTATCCCTGTCTCCTTTGTTAAGGAGGAAATGATTCAACCTTTGTACTTTTTGTTTGCTTTCTTAGCCCTAGAGGATCTTCGAGGGCAGAGATTAAAATCTTTAGTGCAAGATTTTGAAAACAAAATCGCTTGCAACCTCTTCACTAGAAAGATCTTGCTCATGTTCCTCGTTACTACTCTGCTCATCTATTGTGGTGTTCTCTTTGTCCTGAGTCGGTGTGTGTTCACTTGTCTCCACATTAGCACTACGCTCAAGCATTGGGTTGATAAGAATCAATGGTTGTAGACTCTGCGTTATGGCATCACTCTGGTCATCATTTATGTTATGCTCTGCCACATTGGCAGCCTCTATACTGGTCACATTCCCTGTTTTTCGTGTGATAGGTCTTGGACTCCCCTCTAAATTGGGTGGAGTCTTCGACTTGAATGTATGTCTACCCTTGGCGATTGTCCAACCATCGGAGTTTTGTCTTTCTAGTGATTGGGTCCTACCCGTAGCTTGCCATACCATATGGCCTGGAGTATTAATTTATTTGCTCTTTGAACACTGCTGTTTTGTATGGCCAAAAACTGCACAAGAACTGCATTTAATAGGAATCCATGCATACTCAACTTCAACTATTTTTTTCTTATCTCCATTGATAACCACAGGGATGTCTTTGGGTAATTGGTTGTTTACATCCACCTCCACACACACCCTCGCATACGCTAATCTTGTCATTTCTTCAGTAGCTTTGTCAAGCATGACAGACACTCCAATAAAACTAGCAATCCTTTGAATACCCTCGGATTCCATAGGAATAAAAGAATTTTCTTCAGTATAACTCAAATAGGTATCGAGGTAAGCACCTCGGCATCCTCGTCCATAGAAGGTGACCAGGCCCTGAGGATGAACAACCTGCTTGCAATATGCAGATGTCCCATTTCCAATACCTTACTTCTATCTTCGTCCTTCTTGAATTTGAATACAAAATTCTTATCTCCGTGTATGCTCATCTCAAAATCTCGAATTCCCCACGTCCTTATCAGCCACTCTTTGACATAACCATATGCTAAGCGCTTGCCCACAAAGCTGTCAATAACCAATCTTTCACATTCTTCTATCCTATTCGTAAAGTCAGCAGTTTGCACTTGTACTATTTTCCTTCCTTCAACAGTAATTGGAGGTTCATACCTAAGTTTTGTAGAGCCCGTATGCTTACTTTGCTTAAGCTTTGATGCCCAACTCATCCTCGCTGGTGCAACGGCAGGGTTTGTTGCCATTGGTTATTGAATTTTGCTAGGGCCAGAGGATGTAACACTGGTTGGCATTGTACATTCATCTGCTTTATGCGGAACCTCTTCATTCATTTGCGCTGCAGTCTGCTCTTGACTGGCTGACACCTTTGCAGTTAGCATTGCCCAGTTTTTGGGGTTTATCATCATTTTCAGTCCTTCTGCACCTAGTTTATCTCCATTTTTTACAGCCACTTGATATTCATTTGTGAGTAACTGTAGCAATCCATCGTCATGAATGTTGTACTTCTCCTCAAAAGCCATGAACACCTCCTGTGCAAACATGTTCGCACTGACTGCATCTCCACCATTTGTTCCTGTCATTCAATAGACCGGAGATGGGGTATCAGATCTAGAAGACAGATCTGACCTCCCTCTTCCTTCCACCCTTGAATCAGATCTAGACTTGATTAAGATCTAGAGCAGCTCCTCCCTGCAACGAGCCCTGCGTAGACGAGCCCTGCGACGACACACGACGAGCCCTGCGGCTTCCTGTGACGAGCCCTGCGGCTTCCTGCGATGCGACGAGCCCTGCGGCCGCGACACCATTGTTTGTGACATTTAACTACTAAGCAAAAGCAATATTAGTTTGAGGCAGCCTAGTACATATAGAGCCAATGACATGACAGCTCAACGGTTAGAGTTTGGCGGATGGTACTATTAGGTCATGGGTTCAAACCCAGCTTGCGGCATCTTTAGTGGGTTCTGTGATCCTATAAAAACTCTGCTTGCCTTTCAAAAAAAAAAAAGTAATACATATGCAATCATTTAGTTTTTTTTTTTTTTGTAAATTTCGTTTTTTGTGCAAATAAAAAAACCAACTACCAAAAATTACATTTTTCGAGGTTTTTTCGAAAAAATTAGGAGTTTTTTTTTGGAATTTTCAAGTTTTTTTTTCTAGCTATTCATTTCTTCTAATTACTTATTGATTTTTGAAACCACCCCTTAATTTTCTAAGTACCATTTCTTCTACTTATATATTGATTTTTAAAACCACTCCTTTATTTCTTAATTAGATATTGATTTTATGTTTGTTTCATTTCTTGATATTTAGGCTTTATTTAATGTGTTTAATATATTTATTTAATTGCATCTTAGTTTTTCACATATTTCATATACTCATGAAATTCATTATATATATTTCATCTATTCTCGAAATTTTTACGTTTTTATTTACAAATCGAAATATTTCTTAAAATCAGGAAACCGGAATTAACACGAAAAACGAAATCACAATCCTTGGTTAAATCCACCTGATTGGTTTTGAAAACAACTTCTATCACAATTTTCAGTAAGTTTATAGTCAGCCAGGTTTGGTAGCTATTTTTAGGCCAAGTTTTGGTGTTTTACACTTCTACCCTTTTATAGATGGTGTTTGTTATCGTATTTTAAAAAGAAAAGTGTTAAAAAAAGCTAAAACTTGACCCAAAAATGACTACCAAACCTAACTGACTAAACTTACTCAATGTTAATTATTTTATAATGGTGTAATTTCATTTGGTGGGTAAACGCATCAATTTAGGAAAGGCTGGATTTCAGTAGCTGAACCCAAACTTTGACTCAGTAATCCAACCCAACACTTAAATAGAGTTAATTGATTTGTATGATATTAAGCTAAGCCCTGCATTTGCTGTAAGTTGGCCCTGCCAAGAGCATGGAGACCCAGGTTAATCCAGTTGCCGAATGTTCTCTACAAAAGATTAATTAAAGACCACATTATGGCTGGAGAGATTAATAATTGCTCGGTGGAAGACAATCACAACCAAAAGAAGTATACAAATTCTTTCCATGAAACCTGTATTTACAAAACATCTCGCAAATTTTAAGAGTCTCAACGCGGTCAAGACACTCTGAAAATTATAGAGAAACATATTGGAACAAGTAAATTCATGTTACAAATGATCACCGTTGTAATAATGTTACATGTTTCTAACCCTAAGCAATAATCATATTTGTAGGAGGCAAAAATAATCCTCGGCCTAATAGGATAAGGAAGCCTAAAGATTTGTGTTGTTCTCAAGAAGCTCGAAAATACCCACGAAAGTTATAAATAGAGAAACCCAAGTTTGGGCCCAATGCAGCCCAAGTCTGTGCCCAGTATATAGCTCATCAGAACACTCTTTTCTCAGCAGAGAAACAGTGTTTGCTCAGCTGCACACACAAGCTTACAGGAAATGTGTCTCCAAACAGAAAGTTACAACCGCCAACAGGAGGTTACAACTATCTACGGAACTTACAACTACATAAGAGAAGTTACAACTACCTATGAAAAATTACAACCGCCTGCAAGTGGATGACTCACTCATCTGCCATGTGTCTCATTAATTTGCCACGTGTCTTACTCATCTGCCACGAGTCTTACTCATCTGCCAACAGCTTACTCATTACGCCTCTATAAATAGCCAAACACAATACCATCTGGAGGTAACTTTATCTTGATTCACAATTATCTCTTCAAATACAGAGAAATAAATATTTTTCTAAATGCATTGTTCTAACTTTGGCATTGGAGTCTCCATGGCAGGCATCGCATCAGTGTCAAAAATTAATCTTCATTTTATGCGGATTCCTCCGCATGATCAGCACGTGATCCGGTAAAATTTGCATCCACAAATTGGTGTTTTTAATGAGAACTTAAATCAAACTCATTGCATGCTCTTTTCCATTCATAAAAAAAATGTTCAATCAATTTGAATTTTACTTCAAAGACATTTTTCATAGTTCTTTTTCAACACAATGGTGGGAACTTGAAACCAAAATAGCAAAAATAACGTTGAACAATCATCTACCCAAACTAGACCGCCATCATCGCTATGGGTTCAGTCGCTGCCGACAAGACAGCCACTGGTAGTAGGTCTACCACCACCGGCTAATCATCAATTACAATTTTCTACCCAACAACCGAGCCCAATGGAAATGTAACAACAAGAAAATCTCGCAGGTCAAATCGTCAATTTGATTAAAATATTGGAGAACCAAACTCCGGTGGTAGAACGATTAGTGAGTATACAACCAAGGCAGAAAATACATCGTCATCCGCCAGTAGACCATGTGCATGGGAGCAGAAGTAGTCATCCACTAAGGGAAAATAATCCATCTAGAAACATTTATTCAAGATTAGGGCCACGAGCAAATGTGACATCTAGGCTCGGATCTCAAACAATAGTTTTATCAAGGTTGGGCTCCCAAGCAACTGTACACTCAAGGCTGGGGTCACAGATGATGCTAAATATGAATGGTCGGCCCAGAAAATAGAATCCCGATGGATGTGAACAATTCATATGATCAAATCTAGATCATGATATTAACTTGTCCCAAAACTGCCATGTCACTGAGCGGCGTAGACTGCCCTACCATGCAGCCGATCAGCAGGATGCCCTCAGGCCCTTGAAAGCTGATGATATAACACAAATTATCAATTAGCAGTTGACGCCGGGCAAAATAACGATTATTCTGCATGCAGGCTAATAGCAACAGATAATTGACAGGGAAGAACACAAGAAGATAACCCAAAACACAGAGAAATAGCTCTAATGTTTAATCAAATTACTCAAATCAAAGGTATCTCTAAAATCAGTCCAAAAGCCGGGCTTTATAGCTAAAACTCATCAATATTAGAATTTTACAAAAAATGACAACACCCCAAAAATCATGCTAAAAAAACGTAATAAAAGAAATATATTGCTAGAAATCTGGCCCAAATAGGGTTCAGAATCACTTCCTAAACAATAATTGAAATATTACTATAAAGAGAAATAAATTACTAAATTTGTAGATTCGAAAGGGGAAACGGTGGATTTTGGCCTCGAAAAGATGTGCAACGAGCATAGCTGGTTGACCACGACGTGCGCATTGAAAAGAGCTTTTTCGAATTGGGGTCGTTTGCGCGATTCTGATACTCGTAGCCAAAGTTATGGCCAAAATACTAAAACGCACCCTAAATTGCCAAATTTGAAATAGAATTATGATTTTCTGCCAGTCTTGCGCTGATTTGCTAATTCGAGATATCTTAATACTAATAACGTGCTATCTGACAGCTCAGCATTGACTCGGATCCTCCTGCATCAGCAGTTGAGGAACTCACGTGTCATGAAAAATCCAGATGATGCTTTGTGCAGAGAGGTGGCCTTGGTAAACACTTCACTTTTTACAAATGAAATTGAAGGGGATCCTCCACCGGTAAAGTTTACCATACCAACCCTTACTCATTTCAAAAGAGATTATGATCCTGATAGACACTTGAAGCCTTTCAAAAGTGTCATGACTCTTCACAAAAATGATGACCCACTTATGTGCAAAATATTTGCTATGACTTTATAAGGAATGACCCAAGATTGGTTCCACAATTTGACCCCTCGGTCGATCAACAACTTTGGGGAGTTCTCCCTTATTTTCACAAAGGAGTATTCATCTTATTGAACCATAAAAAAAATGTTGATCACCTCTTTAACATAAAGAAAAATTCAAATGAATCTCTCAGAGACTTCATCAAAAGATTCAAAACAGAAAGGGCGAGCATAAATGGGTGTGATAACTACATTGCATCCTTAGCTTTCAAGAAGGGTCTGCCCACAAATCACCTATTGTATGGAAAATTGACCATAAAACTAGGCAAAACTCTTGCCGAAGTCTTCGTCATAGCAGAACGCTATGCATTATGGGATGTTAAAAAAATAGTGCTAAGGCACCAGATATATCTGAGAAAGATAATCAACCTGCACAAACAAATGCAGATAAGAAGGAAGATAAAAAGAACAAGGGTGACAAACATAGAACACGTTCCTCAACAAGAGACTTCTCAGCCAATAGAACATACACAGAGTTCACCATTCTGATCAATCAAACTCTTCAGTGCAGAAGAATCTGATGATTGTGGCAACTGACCATTTCACAAAGTGGATTGAAGTTGAGGCATTCTAGTTTTTTTATATTTTTTTTTTTAGAAAAAAAATGCAATGTACATATAAGAAAAACTTGATTGTATTTTTATCTCTTTATTGTATTTTATCTCTTTAACAAGAGACTCTTCATCCGGTAGAACATTCATAGAGTTATCCGTTACGGTTAATTAAATTCTCCATGAGAAGAACCAACCTTGGCGGAAGAGATTACCACCAATCGAAGGAGATCCGACAAAAAAAATCCGAACAAATATTTACATATACCTTAGTAGAGGATATGTTATTTAGCTTCTCAGTAGAGAACACATCTTCTTCAGTTGAAATAGTGAAATAGGAGAATTCGTTTTACATGCTGAAGACATTCAGAAATACAAACATTTATGTACACCTCAGTAGAGGATGACACTAGTGGGTAATTTAATGCATAAAAGCATCTTACTCAAGACTACTTAAATTCGTTTAAGTTTAGTCAAGTGGTCAGCAGACCACACAAACAAAATGCCTCAGTAGAGGATCACACCTCAGTAGAGAATGACACTCTCAGCGAGTGGGTAATTCTATGCATAAAAATATCTTACTCAAGACTACTTAAATCCGTTTAATTTTAATCAAGTTGTCAGCAGATCACACAAGCAAAATGCCTCAGTAAAGGATCACACCTTAGTAGAGGATGACACTTTCAGTGAGTGGGTAATCAATGTTTAAAAGCTTTTTACTCAAGACTACACAAATTCGTTTAGGTTTAGTCAAGTGGTTAGTAGACCACACAAGCAAAATGCCTCAGTAGAGGATGACACTCTCAGTGAGTGAGTAATTCAATGCATAAAAACATCTTACTCGAGACTACTTAAATTCGTTTAAGTTTAGTTAAGTGATCAACAAACCACACAAGTCAAATGCCTCAGCAGAGGATCACACCTCAGTAGAGGATGTCACTCTCTGTGATTGGGTAATTCAATTAATCAATCACTGAGCATAGAAGCATCTTACTTAGGACTACTTAAATCTCTTTAAGTTTTGTCAATGGTCAGAAGATCACACAATATTTTCATGTAATTTTCAAGATAAATAAATTTGAATCCATGATTAGTTTTATCAAGTTATGCTTAAATTCATACTTAAGCATATTGAAAATCATGAAAAATGTCAATCAAACTTTTGTGCCCTTAATGCAAATATTTCTAAGTCAGAAGACAAACAAACATACACAAAGTTTGAGGATCATAAAAGCAAAAAAGACCACTACTTGGCATGAGTTACCATCAACTCCAAAAGAAATTCAAATTCTCACTAGTAAAGTAGCAGCTTTGGATCGATTTTTGAGTAGATCAATAGACAAATCCAGGAGATGATCTACATCTACTTTGCAGTTTCAAATGTAGCAGTTAGCTCGGTTCTCATCAGAGAAGAATTGGGGGCACAACTTCCTCTCGGATGCTTGTAAAAAACTCATGAGATGGACAACATAGTTGAGCTAATACAACTTAATCTATTGGCCGATGACAACTTTAAAAGGCTCAAGCTTTAATATAATTCATTCCCTTCTCAACCAGGAAAACAAAGTCAGCCAGCAGATCAGTGTCGTGTTTTTCAACAAAATCTATCGACTGATGACAACTATAAAGGCTAAAGCCTTAGCGAATTTCATAGTACAATACATTTCTCAATTAGGACAAAAAGTTCAGCCAGCAGTCAGTATCGTGTCCTTCAACAAAATCTACCAGCTAAAGACAACTATAAAGGCTCAAGCCTTAGCAAATTTTATAGTAGAATTCGTTCCCTTCTCAACCGGGAAAACAAAGTCAACCAGCAGATCAATGTCGCGTCTTTCGATGAATGAAAGCTTCTCAACTCATGCTGAAACATGGGCATGTCAACCTAAATATATGTGGCATTTATAGGTGAATGGGTCGTCAAATCGCCAGGATGCCGGAACATGACTTGTTTTATTCACCTAAGGATGATCCTCTATTTGGACAAAGTCCAAAAACCCATGAAATGACTATGTATGAGTCATTCAGTAGATCACCTCATCTGCAGCAAAAACATCTACATGCTGATCATTTTGTCTTCAATAGACTACATTTCAACAACAGAAGCCTTTACATGCAGATCTTTCACTTGTATCAATAGAGACAGATACGTCAGCAAGATCATGGGCATTTTACTTCTATTTTGACGGGACTCCTTAGTAAAAATACATCTCCTCTACTTTTAAGTCAGAAGGAAAAGAAAACGGTCAGCTCAAAAGCTAAGGAGATGAATGGCATTTGGGAAAGCAAAAAATAATCCTTGGCCCAACAGGATAAGGAAGCCCAAAGATTTGGGTTATTTCCAAAAAGCCCGAAAATTACCCACAAAAGTTATAAATAGAGAAACTCAAGTTTGGGCCCAATGCAGCCTGCCCAAGTCTTGGCCCAGTATAGTTTAGCAAAACACTGTTTTCTCAACAGAGTAGTGTTCAGCGCTGACCACCATGCTCAGCTGCATACACAAGCTTGCAGGAAATGTGTCTTCAAATAAGAAGTTACAACCGCCAATGGGAGATTACAACTATCTACGAAAGTTACAACTGCTTAAGAGAGGTTACAACTACCTAAGAAAAGTTACGACCGCCTGCAAGCAGATGATTCACTCATCTGCCACATGTCTCACTAATTTGCCACGTATCTCACTCATCTGCCACGAGTCTCACTCATTTGTCAGCAGCTTACTCATTCTGCCTCTATAAATAACCAAACACAGCCATCTGGAGATAACTTTTTTTTCTTGATTCACAATTCTCTCTTCAAATACAGAGAAATAAATATTTTCCTAAAGGTATTGTTCTAACTTTGACATCGAAGTCTCTGTGGTAGACACCACACTGGTATAAAATTAATCTTTATCTTGTGCAGATTGCTCCGCGTGATCAGCACATAATCCGATAAAAATTTACATCCACAATATTCACAAATCTGATACCAAGAAGTGTTTAATGGCACGATGAAGGAATTAGAGAGTTGGAAATGAAAGAAACAAAGCAATTGCTTCATTGTATTGCTTCTGCATGCACTGATATCAAAAGAAGGCAAAACATAGACATGGGAAGCAAGTATACTAGTTTAGAGCTAGGAAAAGAAACGAGCAAGAGCACTTCAGGTTAACTTGATCCATTTCCGAAACAACTATCAATTACTACACTAGCCAGATCAAATGCAAAGCTGCTAATCAATATTAAGATCCAAGGCACCCGAATTCCGAATAAAATCCTGCACTTCTCGTAAGAAACCACCATTCTCATTGTAAATGAAATTTCTGGTACTGATTTTTATACAATCACCATTCTCATTCAACAATTAATCCTCTGAAAATTTATACAAACTTTATAAATCTACACTCTCTGGTATTTTGTCTAATCAATAGAAAAATGTAATTAACCAATCTTGAGAAATGGAAAGAATCAAAGCATGTTCTTAATTCAATGTGGAGGGGAAGAATCAACGGCTAGTAATCATAAGCTATCCACAAAGAACCCCAAATATTAAAAAAAAAGAAAGTAAAAACTACTCATGGTAAATTGGCAAACTCCCTAAAAAGCTTGAAGAGTGGCTGAATTCAATCATGCATCAAGCGAAAGCCAGAGTGACATTGTGAGACTACAACATACGCAAGCACCAATTCACCATTAGCACAACTACACCGTAAATGCACATAGTATTAATGTAGATAAGCAAATGGACAATTTATTAAATAATTGAAGTTGGTTTAATATTCCACCGCAACAAACACAAACCACATCAAACAGTAGTGCATGCAGTACAAGAGACAGTGTGATGCAAGTCCCTAGTAAGTTACCAAAAAGGGGAAACATAAACAGGGAAACAGTATATATTACATACAAAATACAGTAACAGTACCATTTATGGATTTGATCTGTTCTTTTTGTAGAAGAATCAGAATACATTTCATTTTATTTATTCAACAAATCCCCCTAGCTAGTACATGACAAATATAGCATATCAGATCCATCCAACATTTTTCACTTCTCTTTGCTTCTTATTCTTTTAAGTACTCCAATCAAAATCTTCAAATTCAGGGTTTTAGCAATCATACCTTCTGATTTCTTCATACCCATTAAAGGGAAATTTTGAGATCAAGCATGCATGATGTGAAACAAGCCAACAACAACATCATCGGAGCACCTTTTCTTTGAAACCCTAATTTCAACTTCCTAAGTTCTTTCAATCAATCTCCAATCCAAACTTGAACTTGTGAATAAGAATTCGGGTTCGACAAAATGTAATCCAGATCAACTAGATAGAAATCTCGTATCTTGCATGCATGCGAGGTTAATCAAAAACCTTCTTTGAAACACACACATGCAGAAGCACAGGATCTAGGGTTTCTAATAAGCTAGGGTTTCCAAGAAAGAAATTAACCACTCTAAGTGTTAAAAATCAAATAGGTAGGGATCTGGGTCATCCCAATAACAAGGTGGGTAATCCTCATCCAATCTGTAAGGCCAAGAAGGCGAAGAAACAGGCGGTTCTGCCACCGATGGAGGCGGCGCCACCATCTGTGGTTGCTCAAGTTGTTGTGAAGACAAAGACAAACTTGAGTCTACAGAACCAGCAAGTGACATAATTTCTTGAAACAAAAGCCCATCCAGCTCACTAGGGTTCATGTAAGAAGTATTAGCAGTGTTGGTGATCGAGGTAGTGGGCCCGGGTTGTACTTCAACATCAAATGGACGGCTCTGATTCTGTTGTTCTTGATGGTGGTCATGTTGTTGGTGATTGTGGTG
Organism: Berberis vulgaris; assembly: GCA_963556465.1. Classification (NCBI taxonomy): domain Eukaryota; kingdom Viridiplantae; phylum Streptophyta; class Magnoliopsida; order Ranunculales; family Berberidaceae; genus Berberis; species Berberis vulgaris. The sequence continues at coordinate 6,797,952 of OY747130.1, read as the reverse complement.
ATGATGTTGTAAGGTTTGATATTGTGGGACCATTTGATGAAATTGTGAAGAAGAAGAAGATTGTAATATGTGATGAGGGGGACACAGCAGGGCAGGGTTGACAGTGGGGTAGACGGCGTAAGGAACGTAAGTTGACGGAGCGAATCCCGACGGACGCGGAAGTAAGGGACGTAAAGTTGTGGTAGTTGAAGATGTGCTAGAATTTGAAGTGGAGGTTGAAGAAGCGGAAGAATGAGCTCCGGAATGAGCATCAGAAGTTTGGAGATTAAGTTGAGCTCTCGAACCGAAGAAGATAAGAGCGGCACGGTCGTAAGCCCTGGCCGCGTCTTCCGCCGTGGAGAACGTACCGAGCCACTTTCGTGTTCGCTTTCTAGGCTCTCGGATCTCTGCTACCCATTTGCCCCAGCTGCGTTGCCGGACTCCTCTGTATCTGAACTTGTTGTTGTCTGGACCTCCCTTGCCTTTGCACTTCCTACTACTTGTGTTTTTGTTTGTGTTGCTTGTGTTGGTTGTTGTTGTTGTTGTTGTTGAAGGTGGAGAAGTTGTGTTAGTGTTGGGTGTGTTGCTGTTGCTGTTGCTGCCAGTGGAGCTGGTATTGGTGATTGGGTGGTGAGGGTCAGCAGCAGCTGCATCATCCATGATGGGTGTGCCTTCAACTGTGTGTTAAAAAGATTGTGAGTAGAGAGAGAGGGGTGTGAAGGACCTCGTTCTCTGGGAAGGTGAAATGAAGAGCACTGAATGGGGTTGTAACTTGGGAAAGAGAAGAAAGAGAGAGGTTTTTTCTCTGTGGAGGATTAGGGCGGTGGTCACAAGGTCTTGATATATATTTTTATGTGAGCACTGTAGAGAGAGAAAGTGAAAGTGTAGAGAGAGAATGAAAAGGGGTTTTAAGGGTTTGGTAGGGTTTTTTTTTTGGGGTGTTATTTTATGTTAGATTTTTTGGAGAGGTGTTACGATGTTTTCTTTCTTTCTTTCATCTTTGTTGTGGTTTTGATGTTCTCTGTTTGTGTCTGATGAGCTTGTGAGAGGGATTTTTGTTGGGTATTTTGGAGACTTGGAAAGGAAGGAAAGAGAGGTTTCTTATTAAGGACGAAAAGGTAACAAAGAAGGAACTTGAATTTGCATGGCTGGTGGGTTTGAACACAAAAGATGAGATAAGATCAGATTAGATAAAGATCTTTTGTGTCTGATGAATTGATGAAGATTGTGGGTTAGGCTTCCTTTGCATGTTTGACAAGTGTAAGTGTCTGCTGGTCAATGCTACAAGTTGAAAAATATGATCATTGAGAATGAGCAAATCTGATGAACAAGGAAGAATTATTAGTGGTCGATGGTTGGATATGAAAGGATCCAACTGTTGGAGAAGTTGGCTTGAGATGAGCTTGTAAATTTAGTCTCACATTGGTAAGGAAAAAAAAAAGAAGGGAGAAACATCATCTAAAGTTAATAAAGGATTCAATTTAACCTTCGGCTAGGCGCCTAAATAGAGTGAGTTCTTTCTCTTTCTGATTAAAAGCAGGATTCACTTCTATTGAGTGTCTTAAATTGGGATAATATTATTGCTTAAGATATGTCCATTGGTCAACAATGTCCATTGCTTAAGATATGTCCATTAAAAGCATGCATTTTTTGATGATTTAGTTACCTTATCTAACTTGTTGGACAACTAATTTGCTTTCATGATCATTGGTTGCAATATCTTTGAAGTTCGATAAATGTGATACAGTGAATGCATGATGGTCTTTCTCTTGAATGGTTGATTTTTTTTTTAAAAAGCCTTAATATATTAATATCTACTAGCTATTACATCTAATTTTACCAGTATCCAATGCCAAACGATGAGCTTTACCATTATGGTCTCTAGATATATATCTACAATGCCAAAAATGAAGAATAAGAAGCAAACGTTTAATATTATAAATATGAGGGCGCCAGACCCAATGCATAGTAGAAAGCTATTGAGAGTCTCCATCCTGAATGAGAACAAGCAGGGTCGCCGGGTCTCCAAAAAGAAGTTTGTTCCTCAATTTCAGAGCCTGAATGAGCAGCAAGGCCGCCTCCGCGGCATATCCTTCCGCATCGTGCTGTCACAAACTTTTTCACTTATTTGACAGGAAACAGAAGCCAGAACATTTCTAGCAATGTCAGTTGCTAAAACTCCCACACCCCCTGCTTAGTAGACTTAAAAAAAGCAAGCATCAAATTGACAATAATCATATCTCTATCAAGGCAGAGTGGAAAAAGTTGAAGGTGGTTGCTCTGAGATTAATTCTATGGATGCGAGCTGAGTGGATTTGGTCCTGGATAAGAAGTGTAGGCGAAAGAACATTAACAGGAGTATGGACCACTGAGGCTAGGGCCAGATCAATAGAAAAGCGGGAGAAGTGGGGTGAAGTTAAGGCTGATTTCGCAAAAAAGATCCTAGGGGAGATCTTGGTATTGTTGAAAATATTTTGATTTCGCAGATACCGGATAGTCATAAGAACAGCTGTAAACTGGGAAGACATCTCATAAGATCTCACAACATGGGCTTTAGCAGAATCCCACATAAATTCAAAGACTTTCAGAACGGAGTGAACGTTGAGATTTGGGCAGTCCAGTTAATAGGAAGTGGGGAGAGGAGCCAAAGTCGAAAAATGACAGGGCAAAGGAAGAAAATATAGAGCATATCTTCCTGCTGAGTATGACAAAAGACACATCTATCCTCGATGGAGATATGGATCCTAACAAGGTTGGTTCTCCCGGGAAGCAAATCCTGGCTAATCTTCCAAAGGAGGAACAACGCACTGGGAGGGGCCTTGATTCTCCAAATGGATCTCAAAAGTGTAGGGCCAAAGGTGGGAGGAGGGAGAGTGGAACTAGAGCTTTCCAAAAGACCAAGGTGAAAGCCCGTGTTGCACTTTTGACCCAAAAAAGTCCTCTTTTGTCAAAAGTCCAAATAAGTTTGTCAGGATTGTTTGTGGGTCGGATTAGAATGTTTTGAATATCCCTAGCCATTGGACCCGGAAGAAGAGAGTTGATAAGTTCTGAATTCCATTAGAGTGAACCTCTAGTAGGATAGATCCAAAGGTCCCGGATAGAACAATGAAGACTAGGATTGGTGTAGTCCGGGACACAATCTACCAGAACAATACCTGATTTGACTCAGCAATCAAGCCAAAGGTTAGTTTGATTTCAAGACATGACTTGCCATAAAAAAAGCATTTCATTTTGAGGAGTGTCGTAAGGTTCCTGTAATATCTGTAGATTTAAAAAAATATATATTTAGAGGATGGGGGTACTTAGAATATTTGGTGGGGGCATATAGCCACCCACCCCTTAAGAGAGAAACCTCCATTTCTTTCTTCATCCTCTTTTTTTTTTTTTTTTTTTTTTCTTCAGAGCACGTTTCCTCTCGCAACGACTCCTCTTCACTGGTTTTCCTTCGAGCAAATCGAACGATTCCTTTGCGGAATCTTGTCCCTTGTCCTTCATTTCTTCTCTTCTTCTTTCCCTCTTCATTATCTCCCATTTTTTTTGCGGAAAAAAAAATCAGTTTTCAGATTGTGGGTTTGACGGGTTGGGTTGATTGATCGGATTGCGTAGCTCCGATCAGCCTTTGAGGGGCATTTGTGGTGTCATTTGGAGCCCGTAAACCCCACATGCAAGGGTGATTTCGGGGTTGGCCGGAATTTTCAAAAAAATCAGTGTGCATGTTTGTTAGGAAGGTTCTTTGGCGTGAATTCAGGCTTTGGGCGCGTGGGTTAGCTGCACATTCATGATTTCAGTGTTCTTGGCCCTATTTCCGGCCTGTTGTGCGGTTCGGAGGCGATCAGACCGGAGTAGGGAGGGTTTTGGCGAGTTTTCGCCGAACTTTGGGTTTCGTCGGGGTGTTTGCCGGATTTTATTTGCCTGTAAGTTTTTCTTTCAGTCATGTGCCGGTTGTAACTTATTTCATTTTCTAGTTTTCGACTAGTTTGCTCACTTTTGAGTCCGCCTTGCAGTTTACAAATTTTCCGTGGTTCCGCATTCGCTGTTTTGCGACTTGGGAGCTTCGACCGGTAGGATTTGGGTTCTGAAAACCTATTCTGCTCAGGTGAGTGTAACTATAATATTTATTTTGAGAAATGATTATTTTAAATCCTGAATTTAATTTTTACATTATACCGTCGATTGTGTATAATTGAATCCAAGTCTGAAATATGGGGTTTTGGAGATTTAGATGGTCGTGTTGGTTTTTTTGTGAATGAATTATATATTGAGTTTTCTGAAAGCATGATATACAATAATGAAATCGAATAGTGATTGAATTTGGGTGTGATTAGGCTTTGGTGTAATGGCATTGGGCTTGTATGCTTCGTTTTCGAGTTTGCATAATATGTCAGGTTTTACCGTAGATTGCCGAGTTTTGAGCATGTATGATAGTTCGACTCGTATGAATTTATTGTGGTGAATTAGGTCATGTTGGGACCCTAGCGTAGTCGTGGATTTATGAAAATGGCTTAACTGATTATGGTTATGCGTCTGTTACATTTGATTTTGTACAAACTCGTAGTATGTGCATGTTGATATTAGTGTAAGTGTCTTTACCTCGCTATAATGCATGTTGTGTCGATGCTTAGAAGCTTGCTCACATTGTGAGTTAGATGGTGCTTGAGATGACTCGCACCAGATATTGAGGACGCTATTGCATGTGGCAAGCTTGCTGAGGTGCGGTGAGCTCCCGCACGCACTTGCCACTAGAGAGTGCATTAGGACGGGTCTCGGAGGACGTGCTTTGGAGATTACTTGCTTTCCCTCCTAGCGCCGCTTGAGTTTGATTTGTGTTAGGTTGGCCGTGTTTGGCCAGTCGTTCGGGTTATTTAAGTTTGTATCCTTGCAGATGTCACCCCATTAGGATACAAACCACCCGAAGTGGTACTGGTGCACATTGTGGGATGTGTCTGGGTGAGACACATTCGTAGGGTATGCGGATACCTACGATATGAGACACTTATACATAATTTTTGGTTTCGACTTGATTGCTATACCTAGGAGACTATGAAGAATTATGAGATTGCCTTTATTTTCATCGCTTGATATTTACCATGTTTGAATCACTTGTAATGACCGGCATATTTTGTAAACTTGTAGTTATTGTTGAATCTGAAATGTTTGTGTTGGTGCTTGAACTTAGAAATATTAATCTTAGAGACACGGTGTGGTTTAGACTTTAGAACCTGTATAGGGACACTTTTTCCATTTTATAGATCATGCATCTAGGATTACTCACTTATCCATTATTGTGTGGCATGAATTTTCCCTGTATATTATTCTGTTATGTGTATTTAGTTTGCTCGCACCAGCTAGCTTTGTACTCTGCTGACCCCGCAAGGGGTGTGCTTTTATTTGAGTGCAGGCAGTGTTGGCGTTCCCGCTGATCGTGGCGCTTAGACCCAGTTTTCCGTTGTAGGCGTGTTTTGTGTTTTTTGGTCGTGTCCACCCTGTACAGGTATGTTTTGCTTCCTCTGTATTATCAGGTGTATTATCTTGTTATACTAGATGTTTGTATATTAGTTTTGTTGATATGACTCTGGCGGGGCGAATCAAACATACTTATTCTGTTCAAATTTTATCGTAGTTTTTATTTTCCATTTGATTTTCGTATAAAAAATGTGTTATATTATGATGTTGTGGATCCGCCTGTATTACGGGTTAGTTCACGCATCGGCACGCTGTGATTCTCGTGGCTGGTAGGGGCGTGACAATTCCCCCTCCAAGCGAATGAAGTTAAGGAGGGGGTTTTTTTCCAACTGGAAAATACTCTTCACTACAACAATTAAGGCATTTTTCAAGAAAAAATGTCCTTGACAAAACTCAAAATTTTGTTGAAAACTACTTTTGACAAGGAAAAAATTTGTTAGTGGGTTCCTGATAGCATCCCCGTAGCTAAAGGTATTTGCCAAGGAATTACAGTTTTTGTTTGTAAAAGGGATGTTAAGTCAAGAAAATATTTTGTTGGTAATATTGACAACTACCAAGGAAATTCATTGGTAAAAATCAAATATCGTTACCAACAAATTGTTTGTTGCAATGAAAATTTTTCTACAAAATTTTATTTAACTACAAAATTTTTCTCGAAAAATCTTAAAATCATCAAGGAAAATTGTCGTTGGCAAAGGTAACAACCTTTATCATAGAACTTTTTCGTTGGTAAAATGCATGAATATCAACGAAAGTTGTCATCGGTATTGTTACCAATTTAACAAGGAAATTATTTTCAATAAAAAAATGATATATTAAAGTTGTCTAAGAGACACTTTAAGGACACCACCCACTACCTCCCAAACTCTAAGGACACCACTCTTGATGATAAGACCCCACTATGGAATTCCATATATAGTATATTTATTTTTAGGCTCAACAGGAATCGAACTCCTGACCTATAGTAAAATCTGTTGCAATATTTACCAATTGAGCTATTTGAATAATTGTGTTGCGTGAAACAACTTTATAGCTTATTAAATCAAATTACTCATTTTTGGCAATAAAAAAATCATTGCTACGTATATAATAGAGACCAATATATAATATTTCGTCACTATAAATTAAAACTAAATATTTTCACGATTATAAGATTTATGTTAAATATCTACCACTTTTAGCAATGAATTTTTTTTTACAATAACACCATTATAATTAGCAACAAAATAGTAATAGCATTTCAATGCTATATGTTATTGAAATTGGTTATATCCCCAATGAAATAAAATTAAATTGTTGTAAATAAGAAAATGAGCCTTAATAAGAAAAAAGTTCATGAAAATTTGATCAATATTTAGCAACGAAATAAATTGTTACCATTAATATTATAATTAACAGTAAAATATGTTGTATTGTTAAATAAATTTTATTTGATTTTCAGATGAAATAATATCAATGCTACTAATAAAAAATTTCAACGAATTGATATTTTTCCACTATAAAGAAGCTAGGAGCTTTAAATATAAAAATATTTCATGAAAAAAAATTCATTATAAGTAACCAAATAAATCGTTGCAATAACGTGGTAATTAACTAGAGAAAATTTAGTTTCATTGTTGAAGAGACACGAACAAGTGTTATAGTGCATTTACTAAGAAATTGTTTGTCAATAATATTAATATTTATTAGCAATGAAATAATTTATTGTAAATTACGCCATTATAACTAACAAACTAAAATTTTGTTGAAATAGAAATATTTTGTTGCTAAATAATGTTGGTGGGAAATTGTTTTTGGAATAAATATTTTTCGCCACCTCTTTACAAAGAAAAGTTGCCAACAAAATAGATTTTGTTATAAAAAGTGACAACTCTATGGTTTTTTCAATGAAATTTATTTTTGTTAGAAATAGTAACATATTAACAAGTAAAATAAAATTTGTTAGTAAATAAAACATTCTTTGTAGTGATTATATCAATTTCCAACAAAATAATGACTTGTCGCTATAAAATAGTTAGTGAACTTTAATGAGAAACAAATTGTCATGAAAATAATTATCAGTTTTTACCTAGAAAACAATTTGTTACGAACAATGTTAGAATTACCAACAAAATCTTATTTCATAGCTACAAAGATTTCATTGAAAAAGATATTATTTCCAACAAAATAAAAAACGTTGTCAATAGTGTGACAATTCTCAACGAAATATTACTTTGTTTCTATAAATTAATAAACGAGCTTTAACAAGAAAAAATCTATTGGAAAAAATTATCAATCATTATCAACGAACCGAATCATTACTAATAATGTGATTATTGTCTAGGAAAACATATTTCCTTACTAAAGAGGGATGAATAAGATTTAATATTCGTTAACAAGGAGAGTGATTTGTTGTTAAAATTAATCTTCTTTATCAACAAAATATTTCATTCCAGATGATGCCATAATTACCAAGGAACAAGTATTTTGTGGCCATAAAAATAATTTCATTGTTAAATCAATTTAGCGAGAAATTGGGTTTGGAGGGAATGTTTCCCGCTACCTATTTAACAATGAATGTTTCCTACAAAATATATTTTGTTGGAAAACAGTAACAAGTTTATGGCTTTTTCAAGGAAATTTTTTATTCGTTGACGATGCTACAATATTAACAAGGAAATCAATTTTCGTAGCAATAATTTTGTTGGAAAAAGGTAGATTTCTTGTAGTGCTTGTCTCGGAAATAGAGCACCTTGAATTGGCGGGTTCAGTGGTGTTGAGGAAAGGAGAGGGCATTCCACATGTTCTTTGCCATTAAGGCAAGATTTATGTTCCTACAAGAAGAAATATTGAGACCCCCGAGAATTCGAGATAGACAAACCCGTTTCCAAGTACAAAAATGTTTGGTCTTACTATCCGTCGCCCCATTCCACCAGAAATCCCTAGCCAGGTGATCCAACTTTATTGAGATGGTGCAAGGCAACATAAAAGCTTGCATAGTATAAATGGGGATCGAGTTGAGAACCGATTTAATCATCACAGTTCGACCTGCTTGTGAAAGGATTTTTGTCTTCCAAGAAGAAAGTTTGGCATTAACTTTGTCGAAAAGAAATTGGAAGTCCGAAGTTTTCTTCTTTTAAAACAAAATGAGGGATCCAAGATATTTATCTTTAGGATTATAGTTCTTAGTGCCCAATATCATATTAATCATTTTAGCATGTTTCGGGTGTACGTTGGAACTATAATAGACAGAAGATTTATCATAATTGGCTCCTTGACCTGAAGCCAGACAATACTGCTGAAGAATATCTTTGACTGGATGAGCTTCAACTAAATAGGCTTTACAGAAAAGCATCAAATCGTTCGCATAGAGCAGATGACTAATCGAAGGAGAATATCTCCAGAGTTTGATACCTTGAATTTTGCCTTCCGCTTCAGCCTTATGAAGAAAACGAAATAACGCTTCTCCTACCAATAAGAAAGGTAAGGCGATAGAGGGTCGCCTTGATGTATGCCCCTGGATGGTTTAATGGGTTAAAGGGGAACCATTGAAAAGGACTTGGAGAGAGGTCATGGATACACATTGATGGATCATATCTATCCATCCTTCAGCAAAACCAAACTGCCTAAGCACTTGAGCCAGAAAACACCATTCTACTCTATCATAGGCTTTGGCCATATCCATTTTGATTGCCATCCAACCCTGCTTTTGCTTCCGAAAATGTTTCATCTGATAGAAAGTTTCATGTGCAAGGCTAACATTCTTCGCTATCGAGCAACCTTGGAGAAAACTTATTGGTTAAGAGACATAATGTTATCCAGCAAAGGTTTGAGACGGTTGGCAAGAATTTTATAAATAACCTTATACATAACATTGCAAAGGCCTATAGATCAAAATTTATCTGGGGAGATAGGATTGCTTACTTTGTGGATCAAAGCAATGATTGTTTCATTCAACTTTGAATCTAACTGCTTAGAAGTGAAGAAATAAGTAATAGCCTTTATTGAAGAAAAAAAAAACGTAAAAACCATCAGAACTAGGACCTTTGTGACTACCCATATTAAACAACTGCCTGAATATTTGCAACAGTAGAAATAGCTAGTAGTGGAAATAACCGCTAATGGTTGATTTGATTTGTCAACAATGTAATGTAATGTGAGAATGTTATAGACCTCCTTATAAATGTTGTCATAGAAGATATTTCTGAAGAAAAAAGAAAGGAAAAGATAATGCATGAGTATGCAAGGTTTTACTTCTAGACTAGTAGACTACCACAGCCACAATGTTAGAGCATCCGCCATATATAATTAATGGGGAATTCTAATTGTCGAGGAAACCAGCGAGGAAAACAGCGAGGGAGGGAGGACCCTCCATCCCCCTCGTGATACATGCAAGGGATGGGATGCACGCATCGCAAGGGGGATGGAGGGTCCCCCTCCCTCCCTCCCTCGCTGTTTTCCTTGCCAGTTAGCCAAGCTCATAAGGGGAGTTCTAATTGTCGAGGAAACCAGAGAGGGAGGGAGGACCCTCCATCCCCCTCGTGATACGTGCAAGGGATGGGATCACTACAAGAAATCTATCTTTTACCAACAAAATTATTGCTACGAAATTGATTTCCTTGTTAATATTGTAGCATTGTCAACGAATAAAAAATTTCCTTGAAAAAGCCATAAACTTGTTACTGTTTTTCAACAAAATATATTTTGTAGGAAACATTCCTTGTTAAATAGGTGGCGGGAAACATTCCCTCCAAACCCAATTTTTCGCTAAATTGATTTAACAATGAAATTATTTTTATGGCCACAAAATACTTGTTCCTTGGTAATTATGGCATCATCTGAAATGAAATATTTTGTTGCTAAAGAAGACTAATTTTAACAACAACTAACTTTCCTTGTTAACGAATATTAAATCTTATTCGTCCCTCTTTAGTAAGGAAATATGTTTTCCTAGACAATAATCATATTATTAGTAATGATTCGGTTCGTTGATAACGATTGATAATTTTTTTCATTAGGTTTTTTCTTGTTAAAGCTCGTTTATTAATTTATAGCAACAAAGTAATATTTCGTTGAGAATTGTCACACTATTGGCAACGATTTTTATTTTGTTGGAAACAATATATTTTTTAATGAAATCTTTGTAGCTATGAAATAAGATTTTGTTGGTAATTATAACATTGTTCGTAACAAATTTTTTTGTAGGTAAAAACTGATAATATTTTCATGAAAATTTGTTTCTCATTAAAGTTCACTAACTATTTTATAGCGACAAGTCATTATTTTGTTGGAAATTGGTATACTCACTACAAAAAATGTTTTAGTTACTAACAAATTTTATTTTCCTTGTTAATATGTTACTATTTCTAACAAAAATAAATTTCATTGAAAAAACCATAGAGTTGTCATTTTTTGTAACGAAATCTATTTTGTTGGCAACTTTTCTTTGTATAGAGATGGCGAAAAATATTTATTCTAAAACCAATTTCCCACCAACATTATTTAGCAACAATATATTTCTTTTTCAACGAAATTTTAGTTTGTTAGTTATAATGACGTCATTTACAATAAATTATTTCATTGCTAATAAATATTAATATTATTGACAAACATTTTCTTAGTAAATGCACTATAACACTTGTTCGTGTCTCTTTAACAATGAAACTAAATTTTCTCTAGTTAATTACCACGTTATTGCAATGATTTATTTGGTTACTTATAATGAATTTTTTTCATGAAATTTTTTTATATTTAAAGCTCCTAGCTTCTTTATAGTGGAAAAATATCAATTCGTTGAAATTTTTTATTAGTAGCATTGATATAATTTCATCTGAAAAATCAAATAAAATTTATTTAACAATACAACATTATTTTACTGTTAATTATAATATTAATGATAACAATTTATTTCGTTGCTAAATATTGATAAAATTTCCATGAACATTTTTCTTATTAAGGCTCATTTTCTTATTTACAACAATTTAATTTTATTTCATTGGGGATATAACCAATTTCAATAACATATAGCATTGAAATGCTATTACTATTTTGTTGCTAATTATAATGGTGTAACTGTGAAATTTTTTTTCATTGCTAAAAGTGGTAGATATTTAACATAAATCTTATAATCGTAAAAATATTTAGTTTTAATTTATAGTGACGAAATATTATATATTGGTCTCTATTATATACGTAACAATGGTTTTTTTATTGCAAAAAATGAGTAATTTGATTTAATAAGCTATAAAGTTGTTTCACACAACACAATTATTCAAATAGCTCAATTGGTAAATTATTGCAACAGATTTTACTATAGGTCAGGAGTTCGATTCCTGTTGAGCCTAAAAATAAATATATATTATATATGGAATTCCATAGTGGGGTCTTATCATCAAGAGTGGTGTCCTTAGAGTTTGGGAGGTAGTGGGTGATGTCCTTAGAGTTTGGGACCTAGATTAGGTCGTCTCTTAGACAACTTTAATATATCATTTTTTTTATTGAAAATAATTTCCTTGGTAATTGGTAACGATACCGATGACAACTTTCATTGATATTCATGCATTTTACCAACGAAAAAGTTCTATGATAAAGGTTGTTACCTTTGCCAACGACAATTTTCCTTGATGATTTTAAGATTTTTCAAGAAAAATTTTGTAGGTAAATAAAATAGTTCTTGCAACAAACAATTTGTTGGTAATGATATTTGATTTTTACCAACGAATTTCCTTGGTAGTTGTCAATATTACCAACAAAATATTTTCTTGACTTAGCATCCCTTTTACCAACAAAAACTGTAATTCCTTGGCAAATACCTTTAGCTACGGAGATGCCTCCAGGAACCCACCAACGAATTTTTTTCCTTGTTAAAAGTAGTTTTCAACAAAATTTTGAGTTTTGTCAAGGACATTTTTTCTTGAAAAATGCCTTAATTGTTGTAGTGGATGCACGCATCGCGAGGGGGATGGAGGGACCCCTCCCTCCCTCGTTGTTTTCCTCGCTGGTTTCCTCGCCAATTAGCCAAGCTCATAAGGGGAATTTAAGGAAAAAGAGTAGAAATCAAGAATTTAGTGAGAGATTGCAGGTTCAAGACTATCTGTGGAATTTAGTTTTTTTTTTTTTTTTTTTTAAATTTGGTCATTGATTCTTATTATTTATTTATTAATCCATGTTCGAAGGCTACATATTGGCTCTATAGGGTTAGCCAAATTAGGCCCGAAAGCTACATTATTATTGCTACTTAATATCCTCGTTGTCTTTATCTCGCACGGAGATTTAGTTTCGCTCCGGTCTATCGCCTCCACCTCGCATGAAGACTTGCTTTCGCTTTGTTTCGGTCCAATCCATCTAAGTAGCTACATTCAATACCTGAAGGCTTATCAACGATGGAGCACATGTACTCCTAATAATCAGATGAAAACTCACAAAATTCTTACTGGTGAGTCTCGAACCAGCAACCTCTCATAAGTAGGTTGGATGTTTGACTAACTGAGCTACAATCGGTGAACAAAAAGAAAAGATGAGTTGAGATTAGGGGTGGGCATCCCATCCCGTCCCGATTTTTTCGTGTCTTAATGGGATTGAATAATTCCATCCCGATCCCGCTCGTCCTGTCCCGATCTTGCATGGGATGAGATGGGATGAAGATTTTCAATCCCGCCAATCACATTCCGTCCCAAATTAATTTTTCAATATTTATTATTAATATTTGTATATATTAGTTGGAGTGAGTCAATTTCCGTTATTATCGAGTTTTATCCTATCACTATTGCATTTTGTTCTCTTTATTTTTGAAAACTGTCGTTACCTATTATTGCATATTTTCTTAACCTTATATAGACAAAGTGATTGCTGACTTTTTCCATGGGTTTATAAGCTTGATACAAGCAAAACACAGTCCTAAGTCCTGATTCAAAATGGTGTAGAGATTTGGTCATTGAAAAAGAAAGAGCTGCCCCAGTTTTTTTATGCTGAAATGACATGGATGGGTTGAAGTTCCTTTTGAAACAGGGAGCTTATGTTATGTGTTGTGGTGTAAACAATCTCAGTACTTAATCAATTTGGACTTTAGGGTAGAGCTGTTGTTGCATTGCCTCAATCATCTTATTTATATAGCCAACTTCCCAAGTAAATGGTTGAATTGCCGGATCCTTGTCGATGATAATCTTCGTAGCAGTCACAGGCAGCACGCTGATCCCATCCCGATCCCGTATAAACGAGACGGGATAGGGATGGGTCTATCTCGTCCCATCCCATCCCGTGCCCACCCCTAGTTGAGATGGAATGAATACAAAAGCTTCTCTAAGTAGCTTAATTCCCACCACATGGGCTCACATGTTTTATGTTAATTTAGTGTGATTCATCTGATTATAATTACCAGCACATTTGTTCCCTAGCTGATAAAACTTTAGGCATGAAATATAGTTGCTTAGTTAGACAGAGCAAAAGGAAGTGATCATTTGAGTTGGAGATGACAAGCATATTAGGTGGCCACAACATCTAAATTAGTCTTCGAGCATGTTTTGGTTACGTGATTTGTTTTGAAAGGAACCGTAGCTTGCGAGCATTAATGTTTTGAAAGGAAACGTGATTTTGTAAACCAATTGCATGTTGTATGGTGAATTCTTATAATCTACTCAAGGTCGGTCATGTTATTATTATTGAAAAGCAAGCAAGGTTTTAAGGATTCCTAAATCTTTATATTAATGAAAAATAAAGATGTTTTGAATACAATATCTAAAAAAAAAAACGATTCTTTTTAAAACAAACACATAAGATGCTTAACCGAAACTTAGGAAACTAATCCTTATTATGACACTCAATCACAATCTTTTACAAAGGCGATTTATTTTCTATTTCATTAGAATGAGGTAATTTAAAAGTTACCCTTCTTCTTGTTGTTGCAGTGGTTGATTCATACTCCATGACAACAACCGATCCATACTCTAAGTATTTTTTATTTATTTATTTACTTTCCTAGTTCTGGTTGATCTTTGAGGGCTTCATAGTCATCACGAAATAGAAGTCACATAGCATGTTGCATGTTTAGCCCTATCATGGGCTTCAAAGTTAAAAAGTCTAGACACAAAATAGAACCTCAAAGATAAAAGTAAGATGTCTTCAAATTGAGACACAAAATTGAATTGTTGCCAACGTAAGTAATCTTTGCTTTCCTGGAAGATGAGTACCACATCTAGACAATCTAGATGAAAATAAATCTCCTCCCAAGTATAGGTCTGACCCCATCTAATAGCCTTCACTGCACCATAAAATTATGTTCTAAAGCTACTGTTGACTCTCTCTTCTAAGCTTCCACCTACATCACTATAACAATTAAGGAATTTTTCAAGAAAAATTACCTTGAAAAATATCAAAATTAACAAGAAAAAAAATCGTTACTAGGTTTGTGGCAGCATCCCCCTAGCTAAAGGTTTTTACAAAAGAATTATATTCTTTGTTGGTAAAATGGATGATAAGTCAAGGAAACATGGTACTGGTACTATTGACAACTACCAAGGAAATTCATTCGTAAAAATCAAATATATATCTTTACCAACATATTATTTTGTTGCAAGAAAACTTTTATTTACCTATGAATATTTTCTTGAAAAAACTTAGAATCATCAAGGAAAATTGTCGTGGTAACAGTAACTACCTTTATCATATAACTTGTTTGTTGGTAAAATGTATATGTATATCAACGAAAGTTGTCATAGGCACCGTTAACAATTATCAAGGAAATTCATTGCTAAAAAAAAATAAAATTGTTGTCAGGTGCACTGGGAATTATTGGGTTTTTCAAGGAAATATATTCGTTGGTAAGAAAATCTATTGCAATCTTTACTAGTTGAGCTATTCGAATAATTGTGTTGTTTGAAGCAACTTTATAGATTTTAAAATCAAATTATTTTTCTTTTGCAATAAAAAATCATTACTACGTATATAATAGAGACCAACAAATAATATTTAGTCACTATAAATTAGGACTAAATATTTTAACGACTATAAGTTTTATGTAAAATATTTACTACTTTTAGCAATGAAAAGAAATCCATATTAGCACCAATTATAATTAGCAACGAAATACTAATAGCATTTCATTGCTAGATATGTTATTAAAATTGGTTATAACCCCAATAGAATAAAATTAAATTGTGGTAAATAAGAAAACGAGCTTTAAAAATAATTGCTAGATATGTAATTAAATTGGTTATAACCAATGGGGCATTGCTCAGTAGGTTGGGCATACAGGAAAAGAATGTAAAAATGCCCCCTCCTCGGGTGCTTTATTGGGCCTTCCCTCCTACAGGATGGAATGTACTTAATGTTGATGGTTTTTGTATGGAGAATAATACTACTGGAGGCTTTGTTATTAGAAATGACGAAGGAAATTTTGTAGCAGCTAGACATTGTATTTTTTGGGAAGGATCAAATAATTCTGCAGAGACGAGAGCCTTGCTTGAAGGTTTGAGAGGTTGTATTGATCTAGGAATTCGGAATTGCGTGATTCAAACGGATTCAATGTTGGTTAAACAGTGGCTACTCCAAGAAGTTAGTATCCCCTGGTTTCTTAGCAATTCGTTATGGGAGATTAGAGATATGAGTAAGGCATTGACGTGGTACTGTATACACGTGTTCAGGGAGACTAATTCAGTGGCGGATTCGTTGGCTAGATTGGCGCAAGTGGAGCAAATGTCTAGAACCTATTCTTGGGAATCGTTGCCTAAAAGAACAAAGTCCTTATTTATTCTTGATAAGAATAAGACGTCGTATTTAAGGCTCTCGGATGCTAAATACGACGCAAGTGTTGTTCCAAGCAATGCAGGGATACAAGGAGATGGCCGCAGGGTGCAACATGGTTATCTGGCATTTTGACTCTTTGACTGGGATGAATTGTCGTTGTTTCTGGGCAGAGAAAATGTTGTCTTTGCTTTTTTCAGGATGGTGTGAAGCTGGCTGGATTGCGGATGCGAGGGATGGAGAACAAATTGCACTCTGCTGCAAAACAGAGTGCTATCTGTTTCATGTTGTTGCTGATACTGAGGGTTCGGTGCTTCCTTCCGTTCTGACTGTGCGTGATCGTAGGTGGTTTGCAATGGTGCAAATTGACAATTGCGGTAATTTGATGCTTGTGGGACTTCGATAATGGATGATGCATGGTGCTCATTTTGTGTTATCATGTTGTTAGCAATGCAATATGAAGTTAAAATGTGTATGAGCTAGGAGAGTTTTTTGTATTGATTTTAATGAAGTATTTTCATTGGTTTCTTTCTCGGGTAAAGTTTTCATGTACCCCGACATGTGTAACATAATTTTTTCCCTAATAATAAAGGTCTGGCATCCCATAGCTGCCCCTTCCCACTGGAGGTTTAAAAAAAAAAAAGCTTTAAAAAAATTCATGGAGAATTTTATCAATCTTTAGCAACGAAATAAATTGTTACCCATAATATTATAATTAACAATAAAATAATATTTTATTGTTAAAGAAATGATATTCAATTTTTTAATTGTCAAGAAAATAATGATTTGTCGCTATAAAATAGTTAGTGAGCTTTAACGAGAAATAGTTTTTTCATGAAAGTAATTATCATTTTTTACCTACGAAAACAATTTGTTACAAACAAGGTTATATTTACTAACAAAAATTTATTTCCTTACTAAAAGTATTTCATTAAAAAAGGTATTGTTTTCAACAAAATAAATACATTGCTAATAGTGTAACAATTTTCAACGAAATATTACTTTGTTGCTATAAATTAGTAAATGAGCTTTTAAAAAAAACTAATTAAAAAAATTAACAGTCATTATCAACGAACCAAATCATTACTAATAATGTGATTATTAGGAAAACATATTTATGTTACAAAGGAGAGATACTAAGTGTTAATATTCCGTTAACAAGGAAAGTGATTTCTGATAGAATTAGTCTTCTTTAGCAACAAAAAATTTCATTTCAGATGATGCCATAATTACGAAAGAACTAGTATTTTGTGGCCATAAAAAATATTTCGTTGTTAAATCAATTCGGCTGAAAATTAGGTTTGGAGGGAATGTTTCCCTCTACCTATTTAACACGGAAATTTCCCACAAAAATATATCTTGTTGGAAAAAAATAACAAGTTTATGGGTTTTTCAATGATTTTTTTTTCCGTTGATAATGATACCATATTAACAAGAAAGTTAAAACTTGTACAAAAAAATTTGTTCGTAAAATGATAGATTTCTTGTAGTGATAAAAGATTATGACTCCTTGTTTATCTGCAGCAATCAGCTCATAGGTACCTGTTTTGGTGCCATAAGAAAATCCATTATCAACAAAAACAAATATTTCACTATCTGTATCAACCTTCTTGTAGCTCTAGTTTGGCTGAATTGTTCATCAGTTTCTTAGTGGTCTTCTTGTCCATTCTGATTCTCTCCGTGAAACGTTTTGTCCCATTTGGTCCATAGTCTCCATGTTTGCCTACCCAATTGATGTGGCTGGAGTTCAACCTGTTGAAGCATTTTGCATTTTTGGTCTGCCAAATACTGTTAAGAACTGCACCAAATTTACTAACCACCAGACGTACATCAAGATGATAATTAATATGCGTTCGCGATAAAGTCAAAGATAGATTCAACATTGTTCAGAGACACCACTAGTCAATTAATAGGTTGTGGGTATAGAAGCCAAGTTTGGATAGCTATAGGGCATTGGAAGAATATGTGTTTAATGGTCTCGGTATCTTGATAGCACATGGGCAGAAAACATCAATGTATTTTATTTTATTTTGTTAAAACCTTGCTTACCATAAAACTAAATATTACTATAGTTTCCAGCCGAACCTGCAAGGTTATGGGCCTATTTGTTGAGGTTTCTAGGGATATAATTACAAAACTATAATAGATGCATAGAAAGCAGAGTTTTAATATTGCATATAATTGGTTGCCACATTTAATGGATATTCAAGTCATCCACCTCTAAGCTATAATGCAAAATAGAATGAAGACTATTGGAGTCTCCAAGCAAAAAACCTGTTCGCCATCTTCTTGATTGGATCAAAAGCAAAACAATTTCTGCAAGTAAGCACTCTGCCATAGTACTATCATAAATCTTTCCCTGAATCTGTTCGCCAGTCTTGCACACATGTTACCCTGAAAATCAACTGTAAAAACTCCTAGAGCACCCTGTTGTGATGAGGCACAAAAACTCGCATCATAAGTAACAAAGATCATGTCTTGTTTAATTCTAAAAGGGGGTGATAAGGTGTTCTGGTGTTGAGAATTGATTTCATGGTGTTGAGAATTGATTTCATGGTGTTCAGCTACATGAAGTTGACAATGAATCATATGAAGTCTAGAGGTTTGGCTATTCGTAGGGATAGAGGGGATTGGAGTGAGTACATGAGATGAGACTCTAGAATCAGTGATAGCATTGTCTAAGGCTTGGTCAAGAGAGATGATGGTAGAAGCCTTGGTCATGGACGTGTCAAACCATTGTTGCTTCCATTTTTGCCATAGATGGAAGACAAAGTTTAGCAGAAGTGGTGTTGAAAATTGTGCCTTCCTAAAGATAATAGTTTTGCAAAACTGCCAAATGGAGAAGATGATTACAGTGAATTGGGACAACAATTCAGATTTGATGTTAGTATGTGCGACGGTAGTGTCCCACATGAAGAAGAAGAAAGTTGGGGGCAGTCCTTCAGTCACATTGGTCTTAAGCCAATCAAATGAAAGAGGAGTCAAAAGCCAAAACCGTGCAATAAGGGGGCAGAGAAAGAAAAGATGTGTAACTTCCTCCACGTGATTTTGACAGAAAATGCAACAATCGTGAATTGGCCTGAAGTTGGGAGAGTTTCGTCATGGTAGGAAGGAGATTTTAGGAAACTTTTCAAATAAGGAATAGAGTGAGGGTCGGTGCCTTTATTCTCCATAATTTCAGGGCAATTTTGTGACTAAGAAGAAAAGCGGGAGATGGGAGCAAGGAGGAAGAAAATTCCAAAGTTTCACTAGCAAAAGCTTTGGCAGAACTTCAAATAGAGAAAACCCCTCTCTTGTCAAAATTCTAGATCAGTTTATCAGGGGAGGTCGAATGTCGAATAAAAATCTTCGAATGTCCTTGGCCACTTTTCCTGGAAAGATGGATTCAAGCAAGTGCAAATTTCACTGAACATGTTGCCCATTAGACGGGTTCCATAGATCTAGGATAATCTGAAGGGATTCCGAGGTAGTCGTTGATAGACGATAATCATCTAAAACAAAACCTGGTTTTACCGAACAATCTTGCCATAGGTCTATGCCATGACCCGGCCGGATTTGCCAAATCATGTGGCGTTTCATTAGTGGCAAGGCTGCAAGGGAGCCTCGCCATGCAAAATAAGCAATATTAGGTAGTTTCAACAATTGAAACATGTTTCTTTTACGGAGATAGATTGCTCTGAACATGGAAGAGCATGGAAGGGTGGGTTGCGAAACAAGCTGGCAAACACTTTTGACTTCCAAAGCAAGATTTTTGTTTCTAGCCAAACGGATATTAAGACCTTCAAGATTTATGGGTAAACAGACACACTGCCAAGTACAAAGATGTTTTGATTTATCCTCTACTGTGCCAGCCCACCAAAAGTTTCTAGCTAGAGTGTCAATCTTGTTGGTGATTTTCTTGGGTAGAAGGAAAGTTTGCATGGTATAAACAAGGATAGAATGAATGACCGCCTAATCATAATCGTTCTCCCTGTCTGGGATAGAACCTTCGCTTTCCAGGCCGATAGCTAGGTATTGAATTTATCAATAATGAACTAAAAACCAAAAGCTTTGTTTTTTGAAAGGAGTAGAGTCGTGCCAAGATATTTGTTTTTAGGGTTGTAGAATTTATAGAACCCAGGATTTTGTTGATAATTCGGGCATGTCGATGGTGTACATTTGAACTAAAGTAGATCGATGATTTCTCATAGTTGACAGCCTATTCCAAAGCAATACAATACGATGATAGAATGTATTTAACCGCATGGGCCTCCGCTAATGAGGCACGACAAAAGAGTATCAAGTCATCAACATAGAGAAAATGGTTGATAGAATGTGAGTTTCTTCTAACACAGATCCCCTTTATTTTGTTCAAAGATTCTGCTTGGATAAGAAAACGAGATAGAGCCTCGACCACTAGAATGAACAGGTAAGGAGAGAGAGGATCTCCCCGACGAAGTCCACGCGATGGTTTTTATACTGTCTTGTGGCGAGCCATTGAGAATGACATGAAGGGATGTAGTAGAAATGCATTCTTTAATCAATTTAATCCATCCTTCTGCAAAACCCAAGGATTCTAGAATTTATAATAGAAAAGACCACTCCACCCGGTCATAGGCTCTGGCCATATCCATTTTAATGGCCATCCAACACTACTTTTTCTTTTTGCAGTGCCCCATTTGAAAAAAGGTCTCATTTGCAATATGCACATTATTCGAAATAGATCGACCTTTGATGAAAACACCTTGATTTGGAGAAATGATGTGCTACAACAGGGGTTTCAGTCTAATCTTGGAGATGATTTTGTATATAACATTACACAATCCTATGGGTCGGTACGTTTCAGGGTAGTGGGATTAGAGATCTTTGGAATCATCGCTAAGTAAGTTTCGTTTAGCTTGGGGTCCATAACCCGATTTGTGAAGAAGTCAACTACTACTTATGTGACATCATCCTTCAAAATATCCCAATAGGCTAGTGTTGGAAAAAAACATGAAAACCACCTGGTCCCGGTGCTTTATGACTCCTCATTTCAAAAATAGTGTTTCGCACTTCACTTTCATCAGGGATAGCCAAAAGCGCTTCATTTTCCTGATCAGAGATGATAGGATGGAAAAGAGAAAGAATTTCCACTTTAGGCTCCGGGGCAGAGGACTGAAAGATGTTGATAAAATATTTATTAAAAACTTGCCCCATGGATTTGGCATTTGATTTCTAGGAACCCGACTCATCTTTAAGTCGAAGAATTGTGTTTCTCTTACGCCGCAAAATGGTAGAAAGATGAAAGAATTTGGTGTTTCTATTACCCTCTTGGGGCCAGGACTCACCATATTTGTTTTTCCAGAATAATTCTTCTCTGACATACAGATCAGAGAGACAATCTTCTAAGATAGCAATGACATTGACATTTTCAACCGATGGAGGGCAGTTTTGTAGTTTGTCCAAAGCCAAAAGGGTGTATTTGATATTTTGATCAATGTTTCGAAATATAGTTTTATTCCACTTGGTAAGAGATTGACTGAGTTTCTTAGTTTTCAAATGAAAGTTTTGGGAGGGATTTAGATGAGGCCGTGTAGACCAAAAAGAGTCAACAAATTGTCGACTACTGGAATCTCAAGTCCGCATATGAAAGAACCGAAAGGGTTTAGATCTCGAGTTAATGTTTGAAACGAGTTAGAGAAGTTGCTCTGTGGTTAGAGGATGTGGTATGAATCGTAGAAGCATTGGCCGACGGGAAAAACGTTAACCATTCCATCGGGGCCAGGATACGATCCAATTTAGCTTTCACTCCATGACAATCTTTACGTTTGTTATTCCAGGTGAAGGGGGAGCCATGTAAAGGTAAGTCCACAACGTTCAT
Source organism: Berberis vulgaris (assembly GCA_963556465.1). NCBI lineage: Eukaryota > Viridiplantae > Streptophyta > Magnoliopsida > Ranunculales > Berberidaceae > Berberis > Berberis vulgaris. The sequence goes on along the minus strand of OY747130.1, from coordinate 6,775,955 downwards.
GTGGTGCTTGTGGAGGTTATTTAGGGTTGGAAGATGATTGAAAAAGGGTTTTCAAAAAGGAGAAAATGAACTAGAAGTAGGGATGGCAATGGGGCGGATTTGGACAAATCCATCCCCGCCCCGCTGGGTATCGCGGATCCCTGAATCCGCTTATAAAAATTTTCAAAAACCATCCCTACACCTGTCGGGTTGACGGATATCCGCCCCACCCCAAATATCCATTTAAAAAATAATAATAATAATAACATTTGTTTTTCCACCATCATACAAACATCAAGCTCACTACTACCATAATTTATCTATTTTGTTCATAAGACATCTTATCTTTATTAGGTATGTTTAGATATGAATCAATGATTACATAGGAAGAGGATTCTCATCAGGGAGAAACAAAAAGAGTTAACTCAAATGATTACAGAGGAAGATGAGGAGGATTCTCATCAGGGAGAAAAAAAGTGTAGGAAAATCCCCAAATAACATTCATATATGCTTCAAACATGCCTTCTCTCTCACCAACTCCAGACAAATGAATAAGAAAAAAAAAATTCAACCATTTGGTAGCATTAGGAACTGAGTGGAGAGACGACCAGAGATGAGAATATCTATTTCACAGTCAGGCCACTGCGAACACATCGGATTCACACAGTACCCCATCAAATCTTTTACTCGATCGAGTGAGCGGACGGGATCTCATTCGTCGAAGAGATGGGAAGGACTGAGACCGGGGTAATGGAATTCTCTTTGAGTGTAATAGTGTAGGAAGATGAAGATCCATGGGAGGAAGAGGAAGAGCCTGGGCTAAGGTCTGAGCGTGAGATATCTCTGGAGGAGGGAGAACGTGAAAGAGACCGAGCGTTCTTCCAAATTTGCTTGTGGTTAAAATGTTATATAAAAGGGGAGGAGGTTAAAGAAGAGGGGACTGGAAAATTGTTAGTGAGAGGAAGATATTGCATTACTGTGTGGATGAAGGAGGCAGAGTGTGAGAAAAATAGAAAAATGAGAGATTGAGTTTAGGGTTAGGGTTTTTTTGACTTTTTAAGGGTCAGGGGTAATTCTGTAATTTCTATACTTAAACGGATATCCGTGGGGCGGATATGACCAAATTCGTATTCACCCCGAATATTTGACGGACGCTGTTTGGATATGCTTATCCACCCCGAAATCCGCTTAGGCATATCCAAAACCGCCCCGAATGGAGCGGGCGGGGTGGATATTAAAATCTTATGGGTAATATTCTTTTTGGTATTTTATGAGGAGGAAGACCAATGGGGTACCAGCTCAGCAGTAGGCCTGTGGTAGATGGAATCACAGGTCTAGTGTTTGAACCCTGTCGGTGACATCTGAGTTAGGAATTGTGGCAATAAAGCTAGTCTAGGTTTAATAAATTGTTTGTAAGTTGAACTAATAGAGATCTGACCATTTTCGGTGAATGTCCATACCAAATTATCACCAAGATTTCCTTGTTTAATAGGAGTTTTGAGAATATTGTGAGCTATAATTGGAGGGGTGGAATTCACAGCCTTTTTGGTGAATGTCCATCCAAGTTATCATCAAGATTTCCTTGTTTAATAGGAATTTTCACTGTACCAAATGGGCAATTTTGTAAGAATACCCCAAATAATATCATTTTTTGATGTAACAGTCCACCAAGATTTCAAGTCAAAACTAAATTCAGTCAAAATTTTGAAAAACAATTTCACAAATAAAGTGATACAATAAATTGGATCACCATTAATAATATCACTTGCAACACCATACCATTCATGGTGATCCATTTATTGTATCACTTTATTTGTGAAACTGTGTGAAATTGTTTGGTGAACTATTATAACATAAAAATGATACTATTTTGAAATGGTTACAAATATATCAATTTGGTGTAGTGTTTGAAATTATTGTGAGCTATAATTGAAGGGGGTGGAATTCAAACCATTCGTTGCCTCTTCATTCCAGACTCTTTTGCCTTCAGTCATAATCAGGTGACAAACCTCATCAATCATCGTGGCAGTGATATCAAACATATGATTCTTAAAAGAAAAAACATTGATCTACCCATTTCTCAATCCATACATCACCATAACTCCATCCATGGGCGGATCTACCCTTAGGCTAAGGGGGTCAGTTGCCCCCCTTATCTTTATGAAAAATTTCACTAAATTACTCAATTTTTTTTATATTGCCCCCCTTTTAAAAGTTTAGGTTGCCCCATTTTGTATACAATCTTGGCTCCGAACTCCACTAAAAATTATATTATGGGTTATTTTTAAAGTTTAGGTCCCCTATTTCTATACAAATCTTTGCTACCGATATGTTCGCGTTTTAGGGTTCGATATAGTCAGCTGCTACGAAGTTGAGCAAATTGGGAGTGAGATGAGAGGCGGAGTTGAGAGATTACAGAGTGAGAGAGGGTTTGTGAGGGAGAGAAAATATAAGAGAAGGCGAAGGATAAGAGGAGAGAGTGAGAGGGTTGGTGAGGATGGATTTGCTAGGAGTTAAAAAAGAAAAAAAAATCTTCGTTCGGTTCGGAAAACCACGTTCAGGGGTAAATTGGTCTTTTCAAACTTTTTTTGCCCCCATTTGTCAGCAATCCTGGCTTCGCCCCTAACTCCATCCACTATTATCCAAATAATACCCCCTATAAACTCTTCTACTACTTTCCCCATAGATCTCCACACATAGGATACAATGGCTTCTTGTAATCAAGAAGCATAGGTGGCTGGGATTTAGTAAATAGGTAGCTGATCAGCCATCCGAGTTTGTCCATAACTCACAATCTTTGAATTTTCAATGTTAGAATGTTTCTTTTATTCTTCAGAAAAAAAAAAGCGATGGATTTGACAATTTTTTAAATTTAAAATTGGATTGTAATATATATATATATATATATATATATATATATATTTTTTAAATAAACCTCCAGTGGGGAGGGGCAGCTATGGGATGCCAGACCTTTATTACTAGGAAAAAAATTTGTTACACATGTCGGGGGTACATGACGACTTTACCCGAGAAATGAACCAATGAAAAAACATCATTAAATTCAATCGAAAAAACTCTCGTAACTCATACATATTCAACTTCATATTGTATAGCTAAAGACATGCTTGCACTAAAAGAAACTATTGCGTCAACCATTCTCTAATTCTCACTAGCAGCAGAATAACGCCATTGTCAATTTGCAACATTGCAAATCATCTACGAACACGCACTGTCAGAACAGCAGCAGCAGGAAACAGAGAGCACTCTGTTTTGCAGCAGAGAGCACTCTGTTAAACAACAATTTGCACTTTGTTCCAGCATTGCAACATAAAAAACCAGGCAGCAAAATATGTGCAAAACAGGCAGAAAATATGCAGAGTACTCTGTAAAAACAGAGCACTCTGCCACAATTTAGAGACATCATGCAATGCATCGAAATGTGCAGCCCTGACTTCACTGATTCAGCAGAGTTTCAGGCCTGATCGCTGCTACCACCGTCTCGCAGAGATCGCCAACACGAGGCAAGAAAACTAGCAGAGAGCGCACCTAAAAAACTGGAACAGCGAGCAGTTTGCATACTCTGTCCCAGTACCAGCAACTGACCAGTTCCAGCGCCGTTCCAGCCATTGCAGAGCATGCCACCTGCAGTCCCCATTCCCTCGCATTAAATCCAAACCCCGAGCGATACAAGCATAGATTTACAAGGTCATTTATCATCCGTGCGTCTTAAATATGCCGTCTTCTTCTTATCAAGAATAATTAAGGATTTTATTCGTTTAGGCAACGAGTCCCAAGAATAATCCCTTGTCATTTGTTCCACTTGCGCCCGTCTTGCCAAAGCATCCGCCACTGAATTAGTTTCCCTGTACACGTGTATACAATACCACGTCAATGCCTTACTAGTGTCTCTAATTTCCCTCCACCAATTACTAAGAGACCAGGGAATACTAGCTTCATTTAATATCCACTGTTTGACCAATCTAGAATCCGTTTGGATCACACAACTTCGCAATCCTAAATCAATACAAAGTCTCAAACCTTCAAGTAAGGCCCTCAACTCAGCGGAGTTATTTGAGCCTTCACCAAAAATACACTGTCTAGCCGCTACAAATTCGCCCTCGTCATTTCTAATGACCACACCTCCAGTAGTGTTATTTTCCATACATGATCCATCAACATTTAGAGCATACCATCCTGTAGGAGGGAAAACCCAATAAAGCACTCGAGGAGGAGAGACTGTAACAATCTTTTCCTGTATGCCCAGCCTACTGAGCAAAGCCCTGTTGTGATCCTTAATTTTAGGAGTAAAGAATTTGGCCACACATTTAATCCAGAAATGAACTTTAATAATCACATAGCTTGATGAAAACTCTTTTCCTTCAAAAAGTTTTTTGTTTCTCTGGATCCAGATTTCCCATAGGATGAAAAGTGGGGTGACATGGATGAGGGTCCCTGATAACGAGGATTTCTTCGCTTTCCTAAACCACGCCTTAAGCATAGTATAAACTTCCACCGGTCTGTGAATGTGCATATCAAACACCAAATCAAAATGTCCCCACAACCTTTTAGCTAAATCACTTTCCAAGAAAAGGTGTTTCATCGTTTCCTCCCCAGGTCTCAAGCAACAGCTACATTTAGACGCAAGATGGAATCCAATTCTTCTAATTTCACCATCAATAGGTAATGCCCTTCTAATTATTTTCCATATGAAAATAGAGATTTTAGAAGGCAATAAAGGATGCCAAATCCAATTCCAAAAATCATCTTGTGTCCCCCTACCACAAAGAATTTTACAGACTGAGCTAATCGTGAACCCGCCATTATTACTCGGTATCCAAATTCTGGCATCTCGATCGCCGACTTCTCCTTTCACAATTGTCTTGTAAAGCTCTTGAGCTTTGCTTTGCATATCCGGGCTTAGCCGCCTGAAATTCTCCCTGTGCATTTTCCTGAGAGAAGGCCAAGAGTCATTCATCCCCACCTCCTCATTTTTACTGAAAATTTCATTCTTAGCCCATGGTTCATCGAAGAAGCTGACGGTGCCTTTAGAGATCCGCCACGTGGAGTTTTCAAGTATAAAATCCTTATTCTCCAACAATTCTTTTATAAACGGAGACGCCCCAACTTTAGTTACTTGCTTTCTGATTGGAATCCCAACTTGCATGTACTTACGCCTTAGAAAATTTGCCCATAAAGAATTGGAGGTTATTAGGTTCCAAAGCGACTTCATCCGAAAAGCTCTAATGATCACATCTAAGCTTCGAATACCTAGACCACCCTCCTCCTTTGGAACAGAGATTTTATTCCAAGCTATCCACTTCCGCTTGTGTCGCCCTTCATGATCTCCCCAAAAGAAATCTGCAATCAACTTCTGAATGGATTGCAGGACCTTATTAGGGACAACTGTAGCTGCTATGGAATAAATAGGTATGGACAGTAAGACATGTCTTATCAGTGTCAATCTACCTCCTGGCGACAAAAGTCTGGCTTTCCAACCCTGAATTCTCTGCTGGATTTTATTGATTAAGGTTTCAAAAAAAGAAATTTTGCATCTCCCTTGATAAATGGGGACACCAAGGTAGGTAAACGGGGATTGCTTGTAGACAAAACCTGTCCACTGTTTGATCGAAATAATTTTGTCTGCACGAGCTTTTTCATCAATCAGGAATGAACTTTTTGCAATATTAACTTTCTCGCCTGAAACCTGACAATATCTATCCAAGAACTGCATACAGCCTTCAATGGACTTTTTCCTACCATTCAAGAAGATCAATGAATCATCAACATACAAAAGGTGGGTGATCGGTGTGGCCATCCTGGGAGTATGATAAAAGCCAATTTCTCCTCTACGAAAGGCCCGAGAGAGCCCTCTGCTTAGTACTTCTGCCGCAATGACAAAGAGAAGAGGGGAGAGAGGGTCCCCTTGACGAAGACCCCTTGTTGATTTAAAATAGCCATCATATCTGCCTTGCATCAACACCGAGAACCCGCAATGTGTAATGCAATTAGAAATCAAATGACATATTCTGTGATTAAATCCAAATCGACGCAAAACTTGCAAGAGGTATCCCCATTCAATTCTGTCATACGCCTTTTCCATATCCAATTTAAATATTGTATTATTTCCATTAACCTTTTTCCCAATTTCTCTCATTAGTTCTTGTGCCAACCCTATGTTTTCTGAAATGAGTCTGCCCTGAACAAAGGCCCCTTGCTCTAGAGAGATAATATGAGGGAGAAGCTTGGCCAATCTCAGACTAAGAATTTTGCTGAAAATTTTATATATCACGTTGCAAAGACTAATAGGCCGAAAATCAGAATAAGTGACAGGTTCTTCGATTTTGGGAATAAGAGCCAAAAAATTGGAAGAAAAGGTACCTGGCATCGCATGGCAAGCAAAAAATTCCTTCGCAGCTGCCCATATGTCCATCCCAATAATACTCCAACAGTTCTGAAAGAATCTAGCTGTGAAGCCGTCTGGGCCCGGGGCACTATCATGGGGAATACTGAAGACTGCTGTCCTGACTTCCTCTAACTCAGGCATCTGCATGAGTAATTCACAACCATCCTCTTGTATCAGCCTCGGAATGCAATCCATGAGTTCTGGATCATCTCTGTGCTCTCCCGATGACAGCAAAGATTCGAAAAAATTATTTGCTTCCAAAATAATAGATTTCGGATCCGTAATTAAGTTCCCCGATATGTCATGAATTTTGGTAATCGCTCTTTTTTTTCTGTTTGGCCTTGACTGAGGCAAAAAAGAATTTAGTACAAGCATCTCCTTCCTTAAATTCTTTTTCACCTGATTTTTGTTTCCAGTAAATTTCTTCTCGCACCAGTGCCAGTTTGAGTTCAGCCTGACATCTGTTCAAATTAGTCATACCACTTGGATCCCAGCCCTGCATTAGACTAAATTCCAGACTGTCAATTTCATCTTCCAACCTTCTAATAGTGCTGAAAATATTACCAAAAATGTCTTTATTCCATAACTTTAAGGCTCCGCGAAGGCGCTTCAGTTTGGAAGCAACACTATACATAGCCCCATTGGATTCTCCAGCCGCATTCCAAATTCTGTCCACAAACCCTAAGAACCCTTCATGAGTTAACCACATACTTTGAAATCTGAAAGGAGACATACCTGCCCTTTGTGACATTGGCAAAGAAAGTAACAAAGGTGCATGATCCGAACAAACTCTAAGTAAATGATCAACCCGAGCATGCTGCATTACTGAAAGCCAGTCAGCATTCCCCAAAAAACGATCCAACCTAGCCCATGTTCTGTCCTCCCCTCTTTGATTGTTACACCATGTGTATTTAGGTCCTTCAAACCCACAATCAGAAAGCCCACAACTTGAGATACAGCTGGAAAATTCTGCCATCGCCAAAGGATTTGGGGGGCGTCCCCCTAGTTTTTCTCCCCCATCAACAATCACATTAAAATCGCCACCAATGATCCATGATTCATTTAAACCCATTGCAATGTGTTCCATGTCTTCCCATAAACTTCGTCGCTCCTGAATTGAACACTTTGCATATACAAAAGAAATGAAGAAAACGGTATTGGAAAAGAGAATATGAATCTTACAGTGCATTAATTGATTCGTGCATAGCAAGACCTCCACTGTTAAGTTATTGTCCCAGAAGAGCCAAATTTTACCACCAGACTCTTCATTCGTTGCAAAACAAGACAAGCTCACCTTACTTGCGACCTCCAAGTATCTAGAAGAAGGAATCATAGGTTCCGCAATTGCAAGTAGCTTAACATTGTGTTCTTTAACCAGCTTTTTTAGTCTACATCGGGTCGCCCGGTTACCAACTCCCCGTGCATTCCAAAACATGATGTTATCTATCATTACTAACACCTGGAGTAGGCATATTTCTCGTCATCCTCCGAGACCCCACCACCGGTCCGGGTTTAGAGCTTTTCTTTTTTCCTTTCTTCTTGACACCACCCGACAGGTACCCTGGATCAATGATATTGTTCGAAGACATGTTAGCATCAGAATCATTGTCCGACACCGCGTCAAGGTCTGATCTGTGGCCCTCTCCCTGTTCCTGAATCTTTGACGCAGTTCCAACTTTCGCCTGATTATGCAGCGGCCCAGTTTCTGGATCACCCACCAGCTGATCGTTCTGTTCTAACGCGCTCTGTTTTGTCATCGAAATTGTGCACTTTTCCAGCTTTTGTGCCTTTGAAACTAGCGTACCCTGTGCTAACTGAAACCCGGATTCGGATGGGGTCAAATCAGCCTCCGTACGCTGGATGTTTCCTCTTGTCTGTAGCACCCTGGGAGCAGCAAGAGCTGTCCCCTGTCTCGCCTGATGCTGCTCTGTTTCAGCAAGCGTTTGCACCTGCTGCTCCTCTGTTTCAGCAAACGTTTGCACCTGCTGCGCCTCTGTTTCAGCTGGAATAAAACTATTAATAGCACAATCTGATTTACTGCCTGCTTGAGTGTTGTTTGAGCAGCTATCCCCCACAAAAGGAACGATCCACAGCGGGGCTGCAGTCGCAGATCCTTGAGCCAATGTAACTGCATCACAATTTTGATTACCGTCAATATCTTCACAATTTTGCTTCAACCTAGTCATTTTGATTTCGCTCATTGTGTAGCCAGCATCTCTTAAAACATCTTGTGTGTTTTCAATTGCAGAATTATTTACTTTGGTATGATGGCCCTCAATCTGGCACTCATGTTTGGAGTTTATTATTTCAACATCATCACCCTCCCCAATGTCGTCCGAAGCTTCTTCCGCAAGAACCCCGTATTGGTTTGATGAAATCACATTGTCAAATACGGTTTCCTTTGTTTTCTCCTTGGTTTCTTTGGCAATATCACTAGTAATCTCGACTCCTTGAGAGTTTTTAGCTCCGCTAGTTCCAATATTTCCATTAGTTTTCATCGCTTTTTTGGCCACCGGAACATACATTTGTGTTGGCACATGTTGGTGTTGCTTCTCTTCCCCCAGAGTTTGTCTTAGCTTGGCCTTGTCGAGGGATTTAAAATCTTTATAGGGTTCCCCAGCAGATGTAGGTTGCTCCCGCTTCTTTCCGACCAATTTTCTACAATAATCCTTCTCATGCCCAATCAGGGAACAATGGTCACAATATTTGAAACCTGGATATTCAAGTTTTTGCCAATACCCTCCATATTTAGGGCTCTCAAGCCAAATCTTGTGTGGGAGAGGTTTAGAGACTTCCATCTCAACGCACATTCGTGCAACCTTTGGGCGGGCAAAGTATCTTGTGCCATCATCTATCCGAAGAAAGTTACCGAAGGAATCTCCAATCGCCTTCATGATTGCTGGGAGAAAAAAGGCGAAAGGAAGATTAGGGAGTTCTACCCATAATGGTGCCAACTCCGGATCCGCCCGTAGGCTAAAACCTGGATGCCAACGAAACATTTTATATCTAACTCCCCGGATCGTAAAGGAGTCGTTTGATAAAACTTTCTTGACTTCATCTTCAGATTGTAAATAAACCATCACATGTCTAGGATCAATGAGACCCATTATGAACTCTCCTGATATCCCCCAAGATCGATGAATAGAATCTCTTATTGAATCCAATGATGGCCTAAAGCTTGAGAATTTCATAACAACAATATGATTAGAGACATGGGACTCACCTCTTGCGACATCTGAATCGGATAGCCGCAAAGCCGGATTGCCATCTTTTCTAAAGGTCGTGGAATCCGTCGGCTTATCGTCAAGTGCATCTTTCATCGCTTTCCCAAGAACTTGTGCAAACGTGCGCCGAGAAGAACCATCATCCTCCTTGCCAGCCGCAGGGGCAACCCCCTTGGCTGGCAGTGTCGCCTCCATGGAAACACCTACCAGCGCCTACAAGACTCCCTGGATGACAGCAGAGTAAGCCAAAACCCAACCAGCCCCTTTGCTGTCCAATTACGTCCAGGAAACCAAACTCCCAGGAGCCAGCAACTCGACCAGGAACCAGCAACTCGCCCAGGAAATAGAGCGTCCAGGACAACAAGACTGGTCGATCTAGGAAGGCGGCTGGTCGACCTAGGGAACGGCGACGGCTGGAGGTTCTGTGTTAGCAAACTCCTTTAAGAAATTTCTGATCCAGTTCAAGAAGACAAAGCAGAGCAACTCTTCCAGAAAACAAAACGTCTAGGATTCAAACAACTCGTCTAGGATGAAACAACCATCCAAGAAGACAACACGTCCAAGGAATCCACAACTCTTCCAGAAAAACAAAACGTCCAGGAGTCGAACAGTCCAGGGATCAACAACTTGTCCAGTATATATATATATATATATATATATTTTAAATCCGTGCTAGAAGGCCATCTCACTAGTCCCAAAAGGCTACATCATTAATGTTGCCATCTAGCATCCATATCCATTACCTCTACTTTGCATGAAGGAATAATTCTAGGGAGCCCGCCTTGGTAGTCTGGGAGGTTGTCCGGACCCTCCCTGGCACGTGTCTGGGAGGGTGGCTGGCATGTGAACCCAACACCTCGGCCTCCTCCTCTCCTGCGCCTCCTCCACCTCTTAACCTCTTCTCTCATGCGCCTTCTCGCCAGATCTGCTCCTCTGCTCCTCTCCTCTCCTGTGAATTTGTGTACAAAACACATCTGCACGGAATGGGAAAAAAGAGAAACTTCATAGAGAACTTCGACGATGAGTCGGTGTGGTGTGGATGAGGCATTAGATGGTTCCTGAGGGAGGATTTGTCAAGTCTTCGAGGTTTGAAATACTACAACTTCTAGGCAAGGCAATAAAACCCACCAATTCAAGCTCGACAAAGAGGAGGAGCTTTGCAGATGCAGATGCAGACTGGTCAGGTCCCTTGAAGTAGAAAGCTAGCAATTGGGTGGCTGACATCATCTTTGGTTCTTCTATGAGGGCTTGGGGCTGCTTTGATTGATTTTTGTTTTGTTGGTTTTTACAGAATGCAAGGTGTGTATCCAGTGCCTTGCGACTTTTGTTAGCTATGGATCTTTCATTGGAATGGTTGGGTGCTAGTAGTCTACCTTAGTTGCCTTAGGCTTTTGTAAGCCAAGGATCTCTCATGTAACTACTGATGGTTTCAATGAAAACTTCTAACTTAAAAAATAAAATAAACAATAAGGCATGTGTATCAGCTCTTCAATTAGTATGCCTTTCTTCTTTTTCGTTTTCTTTGATTCCCATGATCTGCAATTTGTTCTGATCTGGCGAGAAGGCGCAGGAGAGGAGAGGTTAAGAGGTGGAGGAGGCGCAGAAGAGGTTAAGAGGAGGAAGCGCAGGAGAGGAGGAGGCCGAGGTGTTGGGTTCACGTGCCAGCCACCCTCCTAGGCACGTGCCAGGGAGGGTCCGGACAGCCTCCCAGGCTACCAAGGCGGGCTCCCTAGAATTATTCTTGCATGAAGATTTTCTTTTGTTTCTATCCATCGCCTCTAGTTAAGCTATAATTATTGGTGGGCAATAATAGTATGGTAAACTTTCAAGATGCATGTTGCTTCGGATTGGTAGCAGGGGTATGGTATGCAATACTACACTAGCTCTTCTCTCATTGAGAATACTTAATGCATACATATATCATAGAGTACAATCCAAGGACATAGTTGGCCTATTCAAACAAGATAATCATCCACATTCATGTTCAACTTATTTACTTTTGTAGCCAGATTGGTCATCTCAATAATTTGTTCATAAATGGTTCGCCTGAGAGGGAAGCACTTGTGCAAGCAGGTGTGGACGAAGTGGAAGCGAGAATGTTGGCTTACGAGTACCGTCAAAACGAGTAGTAGTCAGTTCAGCCATAGGTTTCCTAGCAAGGATTTGTCAGTAGTACGAAAACATTATTTTAAAATTTTCATATATTCCTTAGCGTTATCAGTGACTGGACTGAATGACTTAATGCTGGTTGCAACAATCATTCGCATGTACATGATACATAGTCTGTTTTACCTAGTCCATATTGCATGGACATACTTCTCATCCTCACTGCTTTCATCAGTAATAGCAGTGAGTCCGCTTTCCAAAAAAAAATAGGAGTGAGTTCATTATTGAGCATAGTCATGTCAAGATCCATAACTCCAAACTGAATTTAATATGTTCTTTCCAATCCGAGAAGTTATAAGTCTCAATCGAAAGAATAACAATAGGTACATGACTATGAGGAACAGGGAGATTAACTGCAATAAATTAAATATATTCTCACAACATTAATTGGGTTTAAAAAGTGATAAAAATAAACACACATAAAAATAATTAATTGGGCCAGATTTTACCTCTCTTAGCCTATAAACTCAATTATGTGTTTATTATTTTAATTTTTTAATGACAAATATGTTTTTTTTAATATTTATATGTAAGTCTCGCAATATACCGTGTGATATAGATAGAGAGAGGACTTAGTTTCCTAATTTGATTACCCAATTTCAACCATCCATTACAATGTGTGAGATTGATTAGAAACCAATTTATTCTAAAACTACAACTTGACTATTTCAATAATTCCTATTAAATCAATATTTTTAATATAGACAACATCGTAATATTAATTAGAAATTGAATATATTTCTAACATGGTAGACTTTCAAGATGCATGTTGGCTTCCTAACTGGCAGTGGCGGTACTCGTAGAGAAGACTACACTAGCTCCTATGATTCAGAATACTTAATGAATACGTACATTACAGAATACAAAACAAGGACATAGTTGGCCTCTTCAAACAAAATTGGACCGCACGCAATATGCAAAGGTGATGGTTGGTTCAGCTGGTCCATAACAGGTAGCCAGATGGGTCAGCTCAAAAATAACCAGAGAGAGAGTCCACAGGGTCCAGATTCCAGAGATGCTTTCTCCTCTTCCATCAACCATGCATCAATCAGAATCGTTTAATTTTTTATTTTTAATATGTTGTTTTGAAGACAAAGGTGAGTTCATGATGTTTCATCGTCACTATTAAGAGAGATATAAAATGGACCCCACTTTACCACATTCACATCATTTCACAGTAGCTGTTATTTTCTTCTTTTTCTACTGTATAAAACCCAACCCCTAGCTAGCAGGGAGCAACAGAGAAGGAGTTGATAATGTCGAGAGAGCAGAGAGGGTCAAAAGTTTCAGCTAGTTCCCAATGAAAGCAAACTCTCCCCACACCATATTATTCCAAAAATAATTTATATTATTTCTGCATGAACAGCACACTTGTCAACAGCCCAAAGGAACCAAAATGAATTGTGGGCTCTGTACAGAAGCACAGTGCATCATGTGGTTTGCTCCTGCAATGTCCAGACCTCTGTACCCATTTCCCAACCACTAGGCCTCAATCTGTGGGTGCACACAAGAAGTTCTCGTATCAAAATGACGAAATTTTTTTTTATTGTCAGGAAAGGGGCGAAGAAATAAGTGAGGTGGAGGGGTTTTATCACTCATCTTTTTCGAAATTCACGTTGTTGCGTATTTTGAGAGTGTAGATGCACATTTCAAGGTAAAATTTTCATCTAAACCCAATTGTTTAACCAGTGGTAAGAATTTACACCATTAAATCGCAAATTCTCCATAGCAAAATTGTGTAAAAGAATGCAAGTATACAGGTTTTTTTCACTAATTTCTTGTTTACTGGATGTCTCTGCACAAATTTTTTTTTCAGTGCTTATATGTCTTTAATATATTAGAAAGAGAGTAAATATCCGACCAACTAAACTTAATTTCACGTAGTTTTGCATTTTGATCAAAACAATTCTTCAAAACAGAGTAATTTTGATTGGCTTTCTCATTTTGGTTTCATTTGTGTGGTACAAGCAATGATATGAACAATGAGATAACTCTAAAACCTACATGTGATTTCATGTGAACCCCATGAGGGGTCAGTATGTATGATATTACTTTTCTATATTGTTACGTTCTATTCTCTGAAAAGTGGCATGCTGCATGAATTGATATAAAAAAACCATTATTGTTCCGTATGAACTGATCAATTATTGTTTCTTTGGACATGTTAGGCAGATTACTCTATACAGATATCGTGTACCTTCCATTTTTATAGAAATGGATCTCTCTTCTATTCTACATTGAGTAAGTCTAGGTATTCAAGGCAATCAGTTATTTTTTTTATCAGAATTGGGGGCTCTTTTACATTTTTACTCATTCTCTTTAAAACATAATCACAAATATTAATTATAGAATGGATAGAATTATAAAGAGCCCTGACCCTAACAAAAAAATAGCCGTTGTCCCTGACTCTCTAGAATTGGAGATTCTACGTCACATGACAAACAAATTTGACTCATAAAAGCATATCTTGGGCCTTCGGGCTTCCAAGTAAAAGTGGGTATTCAGAATGTCTATTTAGCAACTATACGTAAATCTCTAAGGAAGAACCCTCGATGTCCAAGTAAATTCATCTTTGCAATTGAGAGGAAATTTGCTCTGATCACATGTGTTTAAGTAACTAATATTAAGAGAGCTGACAGAATTGTGTTTAAAGGCTCAGAAATTAGAATCTATTAGAGACCATCCAATATTCGTGGTTACTGGGCAGGAACAAACTTACTTGACGCTTTACCGAAACGGAGAAGAAGAAAACGTTTCCTCTGCACATTTCTAGTTGAATTGTTACGTTAAATTACTATCTAATGGAGGACCTTAAATTGGCCATTTTGATGGAAGAGTCTCCAGAGCTTGTTAGAGAGTTCGTCACAATTTCAGAATGACCTCTTGTCATTGCTATTGCTTTTGGTATTGTTGTCACCTAACAAAATGACTTATTGTTGTTCGTGTTGTCAAATTTACTTGCAAGTTCTCGCTAGCTAAATTGTAATCTTAGCATCACAAGTTTGTTCCTTTGAACTCAATAAAAAACCTCAAATTTTTATATGGATGTCTCATCATTTTTTTGAGTTTTGTTCATTTTCGCGATTAGTGGACCACAATTTGTTACAGGCCCAACCCAATACCCAGATCACCAACCCTAACTAATCCCAGTAGAGAACATTCATTTTTTTTCCGAAGGACAAAACATAACTTCTTGGCCGCGACATATGATAACAAGTCATTAAAACCTTACGGTCTTTTTGGTTGCACAATACATAGACATGAAAATTGAAATTATTTCTGTTAATTTGATTCCGAGGCTTTTCCTAGAGATTTCGGATTCCAATAAACAACCAAGCAACGAGAATTTGCTTATAACAAGGAAAATGAATTACCAAACATACCATTAGAAAAACCTTGGGTTTCGTGAGTAGTGAAAAAACTGTCTTAAAAAAATTAATTTCATTTAGTAAATAAACAACCAAACATACAAAAATTTGTGTAACAAGGAAAATCAAAATTACTGAGATCAAAATTAGGTCAAACGACTCAAGCCCCCTTTATCCCATCATCACATCCAAAATCAATCCATTCCCCTTCCCATTTCCTTGTGGAAACGTTTTCCATTCCCAATCACTCACCCATTCCCTTTTCCCCCACTTTCCACTCTACCGCCTGACACCAACTTCTCATCTCTCTCTCTCTCACCTGTACGCATTTTTTCAAGAAATTTTATCCCTCTGTTTGGTTTGGTGAAGATGAAGAACTCTTCCTCTTCAAAAGGAGCTGTTGTGGCAGAGAACAACAATGGGAACAGTGAAGAGATCGATTGGGAGCTGAGACCTGGTGGGATGCTTGTTCAGAAGAGAGAAGATGAGGTTGGGGAGTCTGGGGGGCCTTTAATTAAGGTCAAGGTCTCTCATGGGACTTCTCTTCATGAGGTCAATGTGCCTGCTCAAGCTACTTTTGGTATTTTTTTTTTTCAACTTTTTCTTTCTGGGGTTTTGTTAATTTGCTTGAAAATTGATGTTATGTGATTTATTTGGTGTTTGTGTGGTGGAATTTGAAGTGGGTTTTTGCCCATTCGATTTAATTATGACATATTTCACTGCCTTTGTAGCTGGTAGTTTTGTTGTGAAATTTTTTGTTCATATGGAAGGTTATTTATTTGGTAACTTTGCTTTGTTTATGTGAAATCTTAAGTGGGTTTTTGGTCATTGATGTAATTGTGCCACATTTCGCTTTTAATTTAGTTGTTTGGTAGTTTATTTATTTGTGTATATTTCGTGGGAAATTTTGAATGGTTCTGTGTCCTGAAAATTAGTTTTTTTAGTGAATTACATATATCTGGTCTCTTGTAAATTTGATTTAGCTGTGTTTATGTCTTGACTGTTTTTTATTGGACGGGATTTATGTGAATTATAATCTATTATTATATTCCTGATGTTCATTTTATGATGCTATCAATCTCTAATGGTACAATCTTGAAATGGGATTTCACTTGTTGATCTGTTATGTTATGTTAGTCAGTAGTAGTTACAAATTTATGGTATCTAGTCTCTAACAAAAAGAGGTTTGGAGCTGCCTATCCCATTTGCTTTGAAATTGATGTATAGTTACTTTAATTGGTTCTTAATATAGGGGATTTAAAGAGGCTTGTTGCTCGTGAGACTGGTTTGGAGCCTAAGGAACAAAGATTATTGTTCAGAGGAAAGGAGAGGGAGGTTGATGAATGCTTGCATATGGTGGGGGTGAAAGATATGTCAAAGGTGGTGCTTATGGAGGACCCAGCTAATAAGGAAAGGAAAGTACAGGAGATGAAAAGGAAGTTAGAGGATATGAAAAAGAATCAAGGAATATCGAAAGCATGTGAAGCTATCAATAAAGTCAGAGCAGAGGTTGACAAGTTAGCACAAAAGGTTGACACCACACCATTATCCAATTCAATAATGAATAGCTTGACTTATGGATACCGATACTGGACCCTTGTATTTTCTAGGTCTCGGTGTTAAAATCAATGGTGCATGGTGGGACCAAGGTTGACGAGAAGGAGTTTGTCGTGTTGACGGAGTTGCTTATGGTGCAGTTACTGAAATTGGATGGGATTGATGCTGAAGGAGAAGCAAAACTGCAGAGACGTGCCGAGGTTGGTATTCAAACTGTCTGTTCTTATTGTGCTGGACTGTTTCCTAATTTGCGATTTATAGGTCTTGTTGGTTTATCTTTGCATTGTTTTAGTACAATTGTCAATTCTATGGTTTTCTTCAAGAGCTCTTGATATTGTTAGTTGATACGATGTTCTATATTCAAAGCTATCATTTGGAGATAGCCACGAGCTCTCTTGAATTTCCATTTCAAAATTTTTATTAATTAATTATGGGAGTGGTATTCCTAAATTGGTCTTCAAATAGTTGTTCTACTTGAACAAAAGAAAATTTTGCATGTACAGCTGCATCCAATTTAGTATAACAACATAAGTTGTAACTTTTGTAAGTGATGGTCATCCCTAGCATATTTTGGTCAGTTGATCCCGTGTACCTTGCTTGACTTTTATTTTGTTGAGCGAATGCTAGTAAAGTTGTGTATTTAGGAATGTCTGTTAAAACGATGGACAAGATGCAGATGCAAACTTATTCATCTTCATTGAAGAAAATTGTTGAGCTTCGTTGTAGATGGCATCCAAATGTGAATTTGACATCTCACCTGCTAAAACCATTGGTTACTGAGAAGCAAGAGTAGATAAACAAATGTCTTCTTTCAGTTTGTGTTCATTTCATCTTAACTGCCAAAAGGGAGAAGAGAAGAGAGATGAAACAAATAGGGAAAGATAGCCTTATATTCTGAGTAATATTCGTTGCCTTGCCTGCATCCTAATGAAACAATTTCCAAGAAAGCATGAGGAACATAGATTGTCAATCTCAAATGCCACATTATTCCTCTTTTATGTTGCTCTAGTTGTTTGAAGATTTTAGTGACTTGCCAATGCCCTTTTTGCTTTTTGCTTTTAAGTTTTTTTTTTTTTGATCTTGGATGGTACTCTCAAATGAAGAACACATCTCCATTAAAAGGCACTCTGAAACGTAACATGTTCTGTTCTTCCACATGAATCCAATATTTAAAAAATATGTCCATTCTACCTTGAGCTTCAACTTCATACTATCTATCCGACCCTTCAACCATATGAATTTTTTTTAGTAAGACTTATGGTCATTATTTATATTTCATGCTTGATGAACTGCCGTATAAACTAAAGGAGGTTATGAATGTGTTGTTGGCAAACTCATAGACAACATGTAACGTAACTTCTTCAATATCATATATGCTCCAAATTTTCTTAAAGAACACCAAAGAATATCTTTTTTCTGTTTTATAGATGTGAACTGGCTGCATATTTTAGAATCATAGACTGTAGAGGATCTCGCTTTAGAATATGTGATAGGTGCAACTTACGTTAAATTTTACCTTAGAAAGCCATTTCACAATTGAGGGCATAACACGGTTCATATCTTATGACATATAAATGTCTAAGCTAGAAGGCAGTCTTTGATTCACCTCTTTCAACTAAACCAAAGAATGTTTACAATAGATTCAAACAAAAAAGAACAGGTGGTTTGGGAACTGAGCATGTTGAAACTTAGTAAACTTGTATGAATGAAAAAGAAACAAAGTTAACTTTTGCACGTGTCAGAACTCAAAATCCAGTCTCTAATTTGTTCCAAGAAAGTCTATCATTAATGGTGCAAATGTGCAGTTTTGTCCGTGTATCTATGATGTGCTTTTGTTTGTCGGTGAGATGAACGGTCCTTTCTCAACATTATTCCAAATATATTGCAGAGTCGGTGCATATTATTTTTTAGGTTTTGCTGCATCTAAGTGACCTAGTTTGTCTAAAGGACCGCTATGGCGGACAACGGCCGAGTTGAGTCCTATTCAGGATGACGACAACTCGCCGCATCTAAGTGACCTAGTCCATCTAAAGGACCACGATGGCGCACACCGGCCGAGTCCAGTCCTATTTATGTTTTGCCAAGTCTGATACTTGACTAGTGTGTGTAATGTAGATTATTCAGTTGACTAGTGAGACAAAAGATTGTATATATCCAATGGCTCTTTCTGGATAGTGAGAGAAAATCAAACAATAATATATTTACAGAAAATAACAGACTATTTTTCACTGGGTTTATCTGCATTTGAATTTGTTGTGCAGGTTCGGCGTGTGCAGAGCTATGTTGATTTACTTGATGCTCTCAAGGCAAGAAACTCTAATCCTTTTGTTGGCAGTGACAACAACGTGGCCGTGACAACCAAGTGGCAAACATTTGAGTCAGGAATGGGAAGCCTGAATGCTCCACCCCCAACATCGTCTCCGACAGTCACTCAGGATTGGGAAGTTTTTAATTAATTGTAATGCATAAATTCATTTTGTACAACTCTTATTATATTTTAAATTATTCATTTTGTGCAACTGTTGCTGGAGTATAAAGATTAAGAACTTGGAACACTGTAGTGTTCCCTTGGATATTCATGAACTCCTGAAATTTTACTTCAGCATGTGGTAGAGGTTTCTGCTATTGTAGAGAAAACTCCATGTATATTTTGATTACGATTAATATTAACGTACACAATCCTCCGATCTTATTGGATAATGTTCACTCCTGATTTAGTTTAATTTTCTGTCTTGTGTAGCGAAGGCAGAAATGTAGGCTAGCCCATGGTGGTGCCAAACTTGAATGAAGACCGACTATTGGAGCATCTATACTCGTGTGTTTTCTATACTCAATACCATAGCAACATACCAAGATGGGTTATAGAGAAAACTTTGGGGCGCATTAGCTTCCCCAGTGCTGATTGCTGAGGCACGCAAGCT
The DNA here is from genome assembly GCA_963556465.1 of Berberis vulgaris. Lineage (NCBI taxonomy): Eukaryota > Viridiplantae > Streptophyta > Magnoliopsida > Ranunculales > Berberidaceae > Berberis > Berberis vulgaris. The sequence goes on along the minus strand of OY747130.1, from coordinate 6,756,337 downwards.
AGAATGAGAATACGCACTAGCCAAGTCTTTACCGAATTGGATAAATAATGAACTAATAAATGAATCCATTGCAGACTGCTGTGTGCCACGCAGAACTGTAAAATATGCTTGATTTTCATGAATAGATGCAATCCTTTGAGAACGTTTCTCAAATTCCCGAAGGTCAAAACAGGTCCTATGGTAATTTTAATAATAATAAAAAATGTTTGTATTAGTTATGGGTTTGTTCACACGGCTCCACGGTTTGACATCACCAATTTTCCACTTTAACACCAGCACCTCTTTTTTTAACCTACTAAGGAGCACCATCAATAAAAACTCTTTTTCCCTTTCCTCTCCTTTTCTCTCTTCCTCAATGATCTCTTCCCATCAGCGTGCAGGAACAACCCGCCTCGCATGCCCCCTTCTCTTCTTTTTTTCATTTTTTTTCCTATTTCTCCTTCACATTTCTTCTCAAACACAGCTTGTTGCAACCTTCTCTTTTCTTCTCAACAGCAATCAACAGAAGTAGCAATAGCGGCGGATGGGTTATCAACGATGACAATTGGCTGGGGCGGGAGAGAAACGAGGCAACAATGATGATGTTGCTATTGTTGTTGTTTTGTAAAGAAGAAAACAAATAAAAAAAAGTTGTGGTGTCAAAAAGCAAGTGACGGTATGGAATAGAGATGATGGTATTAGACAGAAAGGTGGGAGATGGTGGCGTTGAAGAGGGGGAAACGGTGTCAACAGTTGAAGCCTTCAAAGAAATTGGCGAGGAAAGGTGAATTGGGCATAAACGAAAAGAAAAAAAAAGGTGAAAGAAATAATTACATTTTTTCAAGAGTTTTTTGAAAATTGTTGAAGTTTTTTTTGTAAATTTCGAGATTTTTTCGTAAAAATACAAAAAACAGCTACCAAAAATTACATCGAGGTTTTTTTCGAGAAATTTCAAAGTTTTTTAGTAAATTCGAGGGTTTTTTAATTATAATTTTTTTAATTATTTAATAATTTTTAAAATCACCCATTGATTTTCTAATTATCATTTCTTATATATAAATTTGACGGTTTTTTAATTATCATTTCTTAATTTCTACTTATATATAGATTTTTGAAACCACTGTCTAATTTTCTGATTGTATATTTTAATGTTTGTTTCATTTTTTGGTATTTAGACTTTATTTAATGTGTTTATTAGTTTTATTTAATTGTCTTTTATTTTTTCACATATTTTAAATATTCTCAAAATTTATTATATATATTCTCAAAATTTTTATGTTTTTTCTTTACATATCCAAATATTTCTTAAAATCACGTGACTGAAATTAACTCGAAAAATGAAATCACAATCCTTGGGCATAACATGGTGGTGGACCGTAGAAGCATGGTAGCCATGGAAAGGTGTATTTTTTACACTTTGTGTACATTGATTCCTCCAACAGTGCAATTGCTAAAGTGCTAACTAACACTCAAGCAGACATTACATTGAAATATTGGTGTTGCGTTTGGGTTTTCGCGAGTTGTTGGCGCTTAAACCCTTAGCAAGATAGCAGAGCATAGCAAAACCTTTCTTCACTCACTCTCTCTGTATCTCGCCAGATCGATCTGAGTTCCTTCAAAAACTGTTTTGGAGCTCGCTCGCTAGCCTCCCATCATTCAGGTTGGTTTTCTTGAAATTAATATACACCTGGGAGTTTGGTTTTCTAAAATTAATATGATGCACGAGGAGTGTTTGACGAATTGACTAACTGACGATGGTTGTAATCTAACTTGTTTTTTTCTCATTCATTACACTTGAGAGAGCTTAATTAGAGTTTCTTCTCACTTCTTGTGAAAGTCAGGGGAGTTTAGTTAAGGAAAATGGATGAACTATTAAAGAACAATTTGTTCGCAACACATGCCATTGCATCGACAGGGTCTGTGACAATAAGCACTGCTATCACTCATCCACTTGACACTCTTAAAACCCTAATCCAGGTTACAGCTTTTAAATTTAAACAGCTTCTTTGTAATTGAGTGTGTATGCATTTTGTATGATTACTTGTGTTGTTGAGATTTATTCATGACTACACAGGTAGGTACCACTCCAAGTAAAAAGTTGGTCGCCGTTCAAGTTCTCGAAAGAGTTCATTCATTTTCAGGATTTTCAGGTGAATTCCTTGTGATATTTCTCACTGTTTAGGAATATGTGGTTTGAGTAGTTGCAATAAGGTTTCAATGGGTATTTTTGTTCTGCAATATATAGTAATGGGGGTAAATGTGGTAGCCTTTGTTTGTAGGTTGATCAAGAAACAATATGGTTAGCATTACAGCTAGAAAATTGTTGATAAAATTGTGTTGTAAGAGATTAGGCATGCATTTTAGAATTAGTGTTTCCGATGTTTAAGGCAATACGAACATCTCAGTTAGGCATTCCAAAATCGGAAGCTATCCAATGCAGTTACTGCACATCTTGTTTCTTCTAATGTTGTATTGTTAGTTACCCTTTTCTTTTGTTGACCATGTTGCACGTGTGTTAGGTTTATATAGCGGCTATCCATGGGCAACACTTGGAAGGATATCAGGATTGGGGGCACGTTTTGGCGTCTTTGAGCTTTTAACTGCTTTCTATAAAGGTAGGTTCTTATGGCCAGTCAATATGCAAATGTTCATACTTTTGTATTTTTCTGTGACTCATGCGGTATGTCTACTTGAGAAAAAAACTGTTGTTTAAAAGTGCATATATTAGACCATGAAGGAATGTGTACACCTTGACTAGTAGTTCATCCTGTCAGAATTTAGAGGTTTTATATCACAGTCTATTGTCTTCAACTTTGTCGGAGATACAGCCCTCAAGTTGCAAGTATGCAATTTTGGTGAACTCCTATTATCTTAGTGCTTTCTCTTGCATGATTGCTGTCAATATTGCTTAACCTGTGATATTCCTTCGATAATGCACTAAAACTTAACCTAATAACTGACAGAGCATACTCCTTAGTTAGTGTTTCACCTAAAACTGCTGGTCTATGGAAGTGTAGTCACAACTCATTTATCCCCAGTCTTCATTAAATGTCGTTGCCTTGTGCAAAATAAGTTCATTGTTTAAATTAAATAGTGATGTTACCATCATTATAGAATTTAAAGGAAAGCCGATATATTTGCAGATGGAAGAGAGGACAAATACGTGTATGTGTCTGAAGCTCTCTTGGCAGGCATTGCAGCTGGTGCCTTGGAAGGTTTTGTAAGCACTCCATTTGAACTTTTTAAACTTCGTGCACAGGTGGCTTCTGCCTCCTACCTCTCAAATACTGCTGTTGTAACAAAGGAAGCAACTTCACCTGTGATTGCAAGATTACTACGTGGATACACTCCTGATAAGAAGGCATGGGACTATACAGTTGGCCTGTTGTCTACTCTATCTACAAAGCATCCCAATCTTGTTGGCGCTCTGAAAGAGTATCCTTGGATAATGACTGGGTCAGGAAGGCCACCCCTTGTACATGAAGTAAAAAGTCCTTTAGATATCATTTCCTTGGAGGGGTGGCGTGCGATGTGGAGAGGTCTCCGTCAGGGAATTGTCCGTGATTCTGTTTTTGGTGGTGTTTTCTTTTCAATTTGGCAGTTCCTACACATAACCATGCTTGACTGGAAGGCAGTTCAGATGGACCCTCCCCCCAGGTTCTCATTATGACTTTGTCACTCTCTAGTTGAACTTACTCGCATGTCCTGCCTAATTCTTATTTCAACACTTCCCCTTGATACTTGCATTAGTTCCTGTTTTATGTTCCCATTTCTGAAGTGATAACTTTCTTGGAAAAGTTCATTTGGGGATATGTTTGTTATGGCACTGTAGTAAGAAATTATCACTTTCCTGTGAATTTGTAGACAGAATAGGATGGTATGGGCAAGTTGTTTATTGGTGTTTGGCTCATACTGTAGGTTCCAGATGTTTCATGATTATGGTCTGGATAAAATGACCATGAATATAGTTGTGTGGCTTTCCTGAAGGAAGGTTTGGGAATGACCTAGCATTTCAATACTCTGTATTAAAGTCTCATGTGTAGCTTGTGGAATTTTGTTTTTCACTGACAGGGCAATTCCAAAAATTGCGCATATGCCCTACCTTATGCATCTAACCATCTTTCACTTGTTATTAGGTCCATTGAAGATATTGGTCCGGTGTCCCCTATGGGTGCTAGTCTTGCAGCCGCCTTTTCTGGTTCAATGGCTGCCGCAGCCTCACACTGTTTTGACACTGCTAAAAGTCGAGCACAATGTATTGTGGTTCCAAAGGTATTTAATTAATTTGTCTCTGCACGACACCTAGACTAAGAATCACAAACATTTTCTTACTCCTAGGTTTATAAGATGTTCTGATGATTTTTCTACCTGGGTGATTGCAGTTTGTCGCTATGGAAAGGAACCTTATTGGAGGGAAAAAACCAGGATACTGGGTTGAGAGAGTTTCTGGTATCCATCCCTTGGATAGGTATATCCTGTTTCATGGGCTAACATTGCGGATGGCTCGCAGTGGATTAGCGTGCTATGTTATTGTAGGTAGTTATTTCTTGATGGTTGAGCATCTGATACCAAAGTAAATGGCTACTGCAATAGGGAATCTGTTTTGAAAGTGACTATATTAGTCTTTATCTTTCATTATTTCCTTAACTGTGGTAGCATTCTTTTCAATAAAAAAAATATGTTATCAATAAATTTACTTATTTCCATTTTGGATGTGTTTAACATATTTTTTGGACTTCTCTCGAGGAATTTGAAAAGCCAGAGAGATTCCTGGATTGTTAGCAGATTGATCCGTGTGTCAGGCCAGCCAATTTGTAGTTTAGATTGCAGTATTTTTGTTGTGAATTTGAAGCGACTTTTATTTTGTGAATGCTCGCTCGAGACACTCAAAAGTGTACCCTTTCTGTGTAAGATGCTTTATTTCAGGTAGTATTGAATTTTTGGTTGGTGAACCAACATAAAAGGTTATATCGAACAATTAAACTACATGCCATGCTGATATCCTACAGAAGGAAGAAGCTAACTTGGAAAATAAATTCATTAGAACTAGAAAGTCTTTCTTTATTACATTGATCTATAAGTAGTAACGAGTTTATCTGATTGATCCAACAGTGATAGACCAAATAAATCTAGCAATATGATCATGTTCACTCGATAAAATAGGGACCATCACAAATTGGACAAGGATTAGTTCTTCTCTCATAAAAAATTTGACACATTGTTTCGAATCCATCCAACTTCCTTATCTTTCTTCCTTCACTTGAATTCGCAACCTTGGACGAACCAATACTCTTCCTATTCTCCTTGTCAACGTGATGAAATCTCATCTCATCTCTATACACAGATTTTATTGATGAAAAGAAACTAGACTGTCCGCAGAAAGAACAAGAACAGTCACTGAAGAAGGATGAGTCAATAAGGTTAAGACTACCTCGCACCATCATATCCTCTTTTCCACATCACCAATGATTTTTTTTTGTTTTTTGTTTTTTTACTTTCTTACACCACCTATATAAACAAAAATCATCTATTTTTTCCCTCACCATTCAAATTGACAAGGCAATGGTTCCTCCCTCCCCCATTCGAAATCTCATTTTCCAAATTTCTTCCCACACTCAAATCTCTTCCATCTCTTTTGAAAACTCTCAAAATCCCCTTAAAGTTGAAACCTTTAAATCCAAACTCAATAAATACGCATAACTTAAAATAACAGACAAACCTAAACTCAAAATGAAAAATAGTGTAACTTTCAAACCAATTTAAACTGATTCTCAAGCTCATTAAAATACAAAAATTGTAGTACTTTGAATTATCTAATAAACACAACTTGAATCACTTGAAAATGTTTTGAAATGAGCAAGTTATGATCATTTTACTAAAGTCGCGCAAATCTGTCCGAAAAATGAAAATGGGATAGTGTTCCTGACTTTTGACCAACTTATGTGCTCGATTGAGACCAATTTTGAAGTTGGTCAAACACACAAAATAAGTTGTAGTACTCTAAGTTATCTAATAAACACAACTTGAATCACTTGAAAATGTTTTGAAATTAGCAAGTTATGGTCATTTTAGTAAAGTCGTGCGGAACAGAGAGTACTATAACTGCAAGTTATGTTCAAGTGATTCAAGTTGTGTTTATTAGATAACTGAGAGTACTACAACTTTTGTGTTTTGACTAACTTCATAATCGATCTCGATCGAGCACATAAGTTGGTCGAAAGTCATGAACACAATCCCATTTTCATTTTTCGGACATATTTGTGCGACTTTAGTAAAATGATCATAACTTGCTCATTTCAAAACATTTTCAAGTGATTCAAGTTTTGTTTATTAGATAAATCATAGTACTACAATTTTATTTTTTTAATGAGCTTGAGAATCGGTTTCAATTGAGGGTTTAAATTAGTCAAAAGTTACCCTGTTTTGCATTTTTTTCGTTTTGAGTTTGAGTTTCTCTGTCATGTTAAGTTATGCGTATTTATTGAGTTTGGGTTTAAGGGTCTCGACTTTGAAGAGATTTTGAGAGTTTTCGAGGGAGAGGGAGGAGATTTGCAAGGGATTTGAGTGTGGGGAAATATTTGAAAGAAATTTGGAAGAGGAGATTTCGAATGGGGGAGGGAGGAACCATTGTCGATTTGAATGGTGAGGGAAAAAAAATGAATGAGTTTGGTTTATATATGTGGTGTGAGAGAGTATGGTGGTGTGAGAAAGTAAGTAGGTGGTATGGGAGAGTAGAATGGTGTGAGAGAGAGGAATTGGTGGTGCGAGGTAGTCGTTGCCTTTCAATAATTGTTTCCCATAGTCTTCCATCTCTTCCCTAAAATCAATCAAATCAATCAAGCAACCAATTAGGACACTAAAACAAGGGTTGTTTGTAATTTCCTCCCTATAATATATGCCTTATTTAACTTTACACCCAATTATCATTCATATTGCACTTCCCCCCTAAGACTAGCCGTCAACGTGCATTGATCATCTGTTTTCAAAGCAGATTACTAAAATACCCCTGAGAAATCAAAGGCTGAGATTGAATCTTTCGTATCTCAAACATCTCATCTCGAGGAAAATCCTAAGGCCTAACTGAAATCGTAAACACATCTCGAGAAAAATCAAACAGTTGATTTAAAAAAAATCATCTTAACACAACTCATAACGAGGAAAATCTAGCGGTTGAAATTTAATTCTGCAGACATCTCTAGGTAAATCTAACGGTCCATATTAAAATGTGTGCATCTCGACAAAATCTAATGATCCAACACGCATCTCGAGGTAACCTGATGATCCACCACACATCTCGAGGAACCTGACGCTCCAACACACATCTCGATGAATTTTGACGGTTCAGATTTATTCTTGCACGCATCTCAAGGAATTTGACGTCTAAATAAATTGCCCCCATATAATAAATTGCAGACAATAACTTAACTCCATAAAATAAATTTGAATTTAATTTTGCCCCCTAAATCAGAACAGACCTGAGAGTGACTAAGAAAATTTTGATTATCTTCCTCCTCTTCCTCCCTCATTTTCCTCCCATTCTTCCTTCTCAATCTCGTAGCCTCACCACCACCTCCCACTTCATCCTCCCTCGGATCTTTCTCATTCCTCCACTTCCCCATTCCTCTTCTGTTTCACAACCCCTATAATAAAGTTAGGGCTTCATTCCTCATTCCTTCGCATTCCTTCTCCTTCCTCCTCCTTCATCTCTCAGGTCTGTTTTATTTCAGGGGGCAAAATTAAATTAAAATTTATTAAGAACGCCAAATTTTCTCGAGATGCGTGCACAAATAAATATGAATCGTCAGATTTTCTCGAGTACCAAATCGTCAAATTGCTAGATTTTTCTTGAGATGTGTGCATAATAAAATTTGAACTACTAGATTTACTTAGAGATGTGTCTATGATTAAATTTGGACCGTTAGATGTTCCTCGAGATGAGTTATTTAAGATGAACGTTTTTTTTAAAAATCAACTGTTGGATTTTCCTGGAGATACGATTACGATTTTCGTTGGGCCTTAGGATTTTCTCGAGATGAGATGTTCAAGATACGAAAGATTCAATCTTAGCCTTTGATTTCTCAGGGGTATTTTGGAAATCTGCTTTGAAAACAGACGATCAAGGCACGTTGACTGCTAGTTTTAGGGGAAAAGTGAAATATGAATGATAATTGAGTGCAAAGCTGAATAAGGCATATATTATAGGGGGGAAAGTGCAAATAACCCTTGAAACAATGTTAAACATAAACATGGAAATAATACTAGATAGTTGATGCTGGATTATAAGATTTTGTGCAACAAGTTTACCTGCACGTAGATGGGTTTGCAGGCCATTTATGAACGTCCTTCAATGACGAAGGTAGGTATAATGAAGAAAAAAGTAATTGCGCAAATTCAGAATCGCGTCCTTTTGGACCCCTAGATGGCTATCATACCCTCCACACTCCTTCGGTGAATTGGCATACTCTTGTTTTAGCTCAATAAGCAAATGAGAGAAGCCTCTCTAGTTTCCACACCTCATGAGTCCTATGCATCAACTCAGGGATCACCCCATGGTTCACAACCTGAAAAAATCCCCATTCATGTTTATGCGTCCAAAAATTGTCATCCTGTGAATTTGACCTGCAAAACAATTGTTAGACTTCCAAGGACTACCTTTTTGGTGGCCGAAGGCACTCCGATGCTTAAGTCAGTAACTCTGTTGGAAGAAGGATATAAATCTAGACAAAACTCAGTTAAAGTTGCATACCTGTGTCTAATGTTCTCTTTACCTTTTAAAATGGTCGTGGTTAACTCTTTGCGTGACGTAAGTATGTGAAGCGCAACAGAAGAAGATGTTTCTTGTAATAGTCACCTCCTTAATGGATATACGTTCGAAAATGCGTAACTCACTCCACGGCTCTTTTTGGTGGAACGCTTTTCTTCTTTATGAGAGAACTCGTGTCAGGCCTTGATCCGAGCTCTGATTTGTTTGGGCCTGGATTTAGGCCCTGTTTAGTTTCCTCATTAGCGGGCCTCGTTTAGGCCTCAGTAGTAAGCTATATTCTTCTTAGGCTTTACGAGCTGGCCCAATAGGCTGGACGCTATATCCTCGCAATGAATCTTTATGCCACGTGTACGATAGTGGTGATCGATTTATTTTGATGTATCATCAACTACTCCCCCTTAGTTAGTGGGTATGTTCGTGTATCCACTAACTGTGAGGCAGTTTTGCGTTTGATTGCAACATTACGACTCATTTAGTGTTTTTGCTATCTTTTGCTGCTATTATCTCTCTGGTGTTCCATCCGCCCATTCGTTTTGGCGCGATTTCTTGGATTTCATGCAGTTGTCATACCTTACACGTTCTTACAAGAGCGGTCCTTTCATTGCCCGTTCCTATCAAAGGAGAAGTCTATATATGCTCTGCTTCCTTATGCATTTCCTCATTTTCTGATTGTTAACCCTTTGATTCCTTGCATTCGTTCTGTAGTCATGTCTAACTTAAAGGTTTTGGGTGGCGATGCTCTTGATGCCTGCGAAGCTTTCTTTATGCCCAAGCGAGTAACACACGCAACTCTGGACAACATTCGGCATGGCAACTCATTGCCAAATGATCTGGAAATTGTTCTTCCAGGAGAGGGCGATAGTCCTTGTCATCCTAAGCATGGGTACATTGTTTTGTATCCTGGTGTGTTCCATTCTGGTTTCAGACTTCTGACTCCTACGATTGTCTGAGAGTACTTGAATTTGGTTGTTATTGGTCTGGCTCAACTGGTCCCTAATGGTTGGAAAATAATAATTTCAACCTTAGCAAGGGCTGTCTCGGCTCGTATCCCTAATGGTTTTGCATTCTCTAGCAGGGTTCAGCGTGAACCCCAATCACAAGTGTCGCATGTATTCTCCTCCTTGTTTTGAGGACATGCGAGAAGAGTACACGGGTTGGTCGATGTCCTGGTTCTATGCCTATCTTTCTTCAAATCACTTTAGGTTATGTGGGAATCAAATTTTGCGATCATTCCATGAGCCTAAGAAGGTAGAGTTGTCACTGTGTTTGGAAGAGCAGGAGTTCTGCCCTCAGTTTTGTGATTTTCCCTGAGTATCAATGGAGGATTTTCTCATTGCGAATGCCATTATCTGTAGTGGTTTGCTTTCACCGAGTAGGGCGGGTCTCACTTCAGAGGTTACTGTTGCGCGCACTGGTGATGTAAGAGTCACTGCTTGAGGCCCTAGGAATACTGGTTCAGTTGTTAAGAAAATGAAAGTTCCTAGGCCTCATAGCCCCTCCAAGATGTCGATCGTCAGTTTTGGCTGCATCTCGAAGAGGAGAAAACTCGCTTCCTCCGTCCTTGAATCTACTAGGACCCCTCTTTCATCTTGCTTCTCTCCAGAAAGGAGGTCGTGGTTCAGAGGATGATTCTTCTGCCCGCGAGGATGATGAGGTAAACTGAGTTCTCAAAATAAGTAAGAAGGAAGTTTCTCGTTCTCTAGATGACCATGAGAAAAAAAACTTGTTGCTTCTTATGGCTTGCCGAGCTCTGCCAGTCTTTCGATTGATGATTCACGCGTTAGCGAGAACAAAATGCTTCAGCTAGGTGTTTGGCTGTCGAAGAATTTGAAGGGTACTAAGACCTTGAATGATTTTTAGTACAATCCATCAGTAGATGATCAAATTGTTGCCCGTGCTCGAGATCTCAAGCATACTGTTTCTTCTATTGTGGCTGGGAGTTCGAGATCACTTGTTGTTCCTTCTGCGTCTCGCCCCACTCCTACTATCCTTGGCGAGACCTTCTAGCCTTTCGAGGCTGATGTGCAGGACAATGTTCGCAATCTCATTGGCGGCTATCACAGGCGGTTGGCTAATAGAGCTCCTATGCCCATGCGACAACCACGTTTTCATATTGACGATGGCCTCCAACATCTTATGGAGAGGATGACGCATCTTACTTATGCAATCTTCATGGGGTCGGATTGTTAGGTGTCTCGTGACCAGGCTGCGCACGTCGAGCGAAATCAGGACACATTCTGGTCATTTCCCATGTTCTCCATCAATTGGATTTGTTGAAGGCGCAATGCACGAAGGATGAAAGGGCCGTGAATTCTGCGAGGGTGTCATTCAGGGAACTCGAGGCTACACGTGATGCGTTCGCTTATGACCTCGAGACATCCGAGGTGGAATTGGGCAGGTTGCGTTCTCGTTTGGATGTTGTTGAGAAAGAGCTATTTGACCGAAAGGAGGAACGTGACGAGGATGCTCATTCTGCCGAAGAATGTTCTGCCAAGCTCAAGGCTTCAACTGTTCGCATCGCTTAGCTGAATTCTGAGTTTATAGAGACCAAATTAGTGGTCTCTGCTAAACTTGCGAATGTTGACATAGAGTTTGCGTCAACCCAAGCTGAGCTGTCAATTGTTACTAAGAAGTTGAAGGTAGTGGAGGCCGCGGATTTTAAGAGAGTGGTCGAGGGTCGCCAAGATTTTCTAGATTTCTTGGAACCGCAAGGTTTGGATATATCCCCATACCGTTGCTGTGTTGAGTAGGAATTTGATGATGTCGAGGAAGTTGTTCCGGATGTCGAGGAGCATTCTGATCCTATGCTGCCTGAAGATGCTTCCCACGACACTGATTTTCCTTCTTAGTTGTTGTTTTCTTCTTCTTTTTTGTAATCTCCTTTTTTAGAAGATAAATGGAAAATTTATTATTTCACATTTTTGTGTCCTGTATGTCTAGCTTGTTAGTTTTTATTTATGACATTTCTGGGAGATTTTCGACTTGTTTGTCCAAAATTTTATGGGTGGCTTCGATACTCGACGTTTTAGTCATATAAAAGCAATAGTTTACGAAATCTTGTTTCTCATTTAGATTACGATGTCACATGTTACAGTCGACGTAAAAGTTCGGCTCTTATGTCCTAGTACTTTATTACTCGTGGTTGATCATGCCAAAAGTTATTGATTTATGTTCGACTCAATCGTCTAGTACATGTATTTGTTTTTGCTTGATACTCTAGTTGTGTTGAGTATTTTCTCGAGTTGGTTTTTTAATCTGACTTTTTGACCTAATTAAATTTTTGTTGTTTCGAAATTGAGTGCAAAAGACTATAGTGATAATATCTTTTCAAGTGCTCTACATTCCATGGCCGAGGTATCATTTCACCTTCTTTGTCTTTCAACCAGTATGTTCTTGGTCCGTTGATTTTTGTTACCCGGTATGGTCCTTCCCAGTTCGGGTTCAGCTTGCACGCGTCGGGCTTTTTCGATTAGTTGGACTTTTCTTAACACCCAGTCTCCGACGTTGAAAGTTTGGATTCGCACTTTCTTGTTGTAATACCTTGCCATGCGCTGTTTGTAGGCTGCTGTTTTAATGAGGCTGCTTCTCACTTTTCTTCGAGGTGATACAGTTCGACTCTTAATGCTTCGACGTTGTCTTCAATGCGGAATTCTTCGGTTTGGAATGTTAACATTCCAATCTTCATGGGTATCATTGCTTCTGACCCGTAAGCTAGGGCGAAAGGTGTTTCTTCTATAGGAGTTCATTTTTGTTGTTCTGTACGCCCAAAGGACACCAGGTAACTCGGATGTCCATAGCTATTTTGCTGCCTCGAGTCTTATTTTGATTGCTTCCAAGGTTGTCCTGTTAGTGACCTCGGCTTGTCTATTTGCTTGCGGATGAGCTGGCGCAGAGAAATGTTGCTGAATATTCAGATTCTCACATAACTCCCTAACCTTTTTGCCATCAAATTTCCTCCCATTGTCCGTGACAATTACTCTTGAGATCCTGAATCTGCATATGATGTCTCTCCAAAGAAATTTCTCGACTTGTGCTTCCTCTATCTTTGTGAGGGGCTTTACTTCCACCCGTTTGGTGAAGTAGTCTACTGCGACGAGGAGAAACTTCTTTTTATCGGACTCTGGGAGTGGTCATACGATGTCCATTCCCCATTGTGCGAGCGGTCAGAGGCTGCTCATTGGGATCAGATTTTGTCCCGGCATGTGGGTGTAAGGGGCGAATCTTTAGCACTTGTCGCATTTACGAACTAGCTTTGAACATCCACTTGCATTGTTGGCTAATAATAACCTAATATGAGAGCTTTGTGGGCAATGTTCTTCCTCTTGAATGATTTTCGCATGTGCCGTGGTGTATTTTCTGCAGGACGTATTCGGTATCTCTTGGTGCAAGACACCTTAGTAATGGGCTCATGGCAGACCTCCTATACTGTTTGTCATTGATCATTGTTATCTTGCTGCCCAGTTTCGTATTTTTCTGGCTTCTATCTTGTCTGTTGGGAGTTTTTCGTTTTATATATACACCAGGATTGGAGTTGTCCAGCTGGTTTCTTGGTTTACGGCGCATGCTTCTTCCGTTTGATTTTCGTGTATGGAGCTTTCTTGTGTCATGACGCGTGGGTTATCATCATCCTTTGTTGTTAAGGCTTCTTTTGCTAGTTTGTCTGCTCTTTTGTTCTTTGTTCGTGCGCATTGTTGAATGGTAGCATTTCAAAAGCCTTTTATCAACTCTGTGGTTTTCTGGTGGTAGGCTTTCATTCGAGTGTCTTTTATTTGGAACTAGCCATTTAGTTGATTGACCACCAACTTGAAATCAGCAAAGACACTAATGTCTTTTATTTCAAGGTGTTTTGCTAATTGTAGCCCCACTATCACAGCTTCACACTCGGCTTCATTATTGGAGGCTTTAAAACTGAATTTTATCGCCTAATGCGATGCCTTCCGAGTTGTACAAGACTAGTCCAGCTCCGCTTCCTATGAACTGAGTGATGAGTTTCGCTAATGCCTGAGATTTGATAGCGATTTTCAGGGCATAGCTGATGTCAAATTGTTCGAGCTCGCCCACTTTACCATTCTTCCCGACAGGTCCAGTTTGTGTAATACCGACTGAAGCTGTTGTTCGATCATAATCGTGATTGGGTGTGCTTGAAAGTATGGTCTCAATTTTCTTGATGACACGATTTGAGCGAGCGCCATTTTTCTAGGGTTGAATAGTTGTTCTCTGCATCTGGGAGTGTTTTGCAGATATAGTACACTTGTTTTTGCACCCTTTTTTTCTCGTATCAGTGCTGAACTTATCGTGTGGTTGGAAACAGATAGGTACAGATACAAATACAGTGTTTCTCCTGTGTTCGGTTTTGTTAGTAGCTTCATGCTTCCCATCTATGTCTTAAGGCTTTGAAAGGCTCTCTAGCATTCGTCATTCCATTCGAATGTCTTATTCCCTTCAAGATTTTGAAGAAAGGCAGACACTTGTCTGATGATCTGGAGATAAATCTGTTCAAAGCCGCTATCCTGCCGTTAAGACTCTGAACATCTTTTATGTTTGTTAGCGATTGCATGTTGAGAAGTGCTTGGATCGGCTTCAATTCCTCATTGGTTGATCATGTACCCGAGGAACTTCCCTGACTCCACTCCAAAGGTGCATTTATCTAGGTTCAACTTCATCTTATATTTTCGAAGCTAGGAGAAAACATGTTCGAGATCCGCGATGTGGTCTGTTATGTGTGAGCTTTTGACGAGCTTATCGTCGATGTTAAACCTCCATTGTTTTGCCGATCTGATCTTTAAACATCCTGTTTAGTAGCCGTTGATATGTTGCTCCAGCGTTATTTAATCCGAACGACATTACTCGATAACAATATGTACCCTTTTCCGTTATGAAAGATGTTTTTTCTTGGTCGGGAGGGTACATTTGTATCTGATTATACCCGGAGTACGCATCCATGAAGCTCGACATTTCGTGTCTGGCAGTTGCATCCACTATTTGATCTATTCATGGAAGTGGAAAGTTGTCTTTGGGGCATGCTTTATTTAGGTCGGTGTAATCCACGCACACCCTCTATAATTGTTCTTCTTCTTTACTAATACCGTGTTCGCCAACCAATCCGGGTAATGAGCTTCTCTTATCATTCTCGCGCTAAGCAGTCGGTGCACATTTTCGTTTATCGCCTGATTACGCTCCAGGGTTACCGGTCTTCTTTTTTGTTGAACCAGTTTCTTATCTGGATTCACTTGTAATTTGTGGGAGATGATGGAAGGATCTGTTCCCACCATTGCCTTCATCGTCCATGCAAAAACATCTTGGTTATCTTTCAGCACCTGGATCAGTTCTTTGGCGAGTTCGGGTTAAATCTTTGTGCTGATTCAGACTGCCTTTTCTGCTTCATTGTCTAAGTAGACCTTGATTGTTTCTTCTTCCGGTTGTCTGGTGTTGGGTCGATCTCGCGGACTGGTTGGAGCCGTATTCAGACAGTCCGAACTCGTTTCATCAAGTTGCTGTGAAGACTCTTCCAATCGTTGTAGTAATTGCTATTTATGGGGAGTCTTTATTATAGCAAAATGACACTCTCGGGCCACTGGTTGGGTTCCTTTTATCGTTTCGATGCCGTTGTCGATATGGTACTTCAAACTTTGGTGGATAGTGAAGAAAACTACGCCTATCTTGTGTATCCACGGTCTCTTGAGTAGCATGTTGTACGCAACAGGAACGTCGACGACGAGAAAGTATGTCATTAATACTCACTGCTTTCCTGGCTTTCCCGCTTCAATTGGTAGTTGAATCATTCCCAGTGGGTGACATTGTTCCCCACTAAAACCTACCATAGATTGATTTCTTGGTGAAAACATCTCAGTGGTCAACCGCATCCTTCGGAAAACTGTTAGATATAAGAGGTTGGCTGAGCTAGAGGTGTTGACTAATACTCTTTTGATTTCCCATTTAGTTATCATGACCAAGATCACTAAAACATCATTGTGTGGGAAATTAACCCCATCATCATCTTCGTTTGAGAAGGTTAGAGTTATTTGCATTGTTGTTGCACGCTGTGTGGATGGTTATTGGAATCTAATATTTGTACGTAAGTCTCTGACTATACGCTTTCGGGATCGATTGGATTGCTCATTTTCCCCGCCTTGACGTACAAGACATAAATTGTTTCCGTTGCTTGCTCCTTTGGAATGATGGTTTCGCCCTCGAGTTCGACGAATTCTCTGAGTCATCCTTATCTGATATGGCGTTCAATCTCGTCTTTTAGGTTGCGACAATCTTCGATATCATGGTCATAATCGTTGTGGAAAAGGTAGTGTTTGCTTTTGCTCCGCTTCTCCGGATCTCTTCTCATCTTCGGCGACCATTTGACATCTTCTCTTTCTGCCAAAGCTTCAAGAATCTCGCTCGACTAGCTATCAGAGTCGATAACGTTCTCCCGTATTTGGGCTTTTTCAGTTGTAGATTGTCGGACGATCCTTGATTGTACTTGGAATTATTATTAGTACGGTCTCTCTTAAGCTGGGTGATTTCTTCTCGAAGGTTGCTACCGTGCAAGTTTCGGATGATTCTGTCTATCATCTCGATCATGCGGTTCATCTAGGCCATAAGCATCTTTACTCAGGGATCTGAGGGAATTCCTCATGATGTTAGAGATGTTTGAATTGTTACCTGTTGGAGCTCTCTTCCAGTGGGTATGATTGTTTCGATGGTCTTCTTTGAATCAGTATTGGGCAACATGTCATATCTTTCATCGCCAGATTGAAGATTTGTGGAGTATTCCATTGATTTTCTATCAGGTTGCGTGAGTTTTGTTACTGTGAATCTTATGTTTGAAAGAAAAACTTATCGTTCCCCACGGACGGCGCCAAACTGATGCATCCAAAAATCGTCCTCCTGTGAGTTTGACCTGCAAAACAATTGTTAGACTGCCAAGGACCACTTTTTTGGTGGTCGAAGGCACTCTGATACTTAAGTCAGTAACTCTATTGGAAGAATGATGTAAATCTGGAAAAAACTCGGTTAAAGTTGCATACCTGTGTCGAATGTTCTCTTTACCTTTTATAATTATCGTGGTTAACTCTCTGCGTGACTTAAGCATGTGAGGCGCAACGAAAAGAGACGCTTCTTGTAACAGTTTCCTCCTTAATGGAGATGCATTCGGGAAGGTGTAACTCCCTCCACGACACTTTTTGGTGTAACGTTCCTCTTCTTTATGAGAGAATTCGTGTCGCGCCTGGATCCAGGCTCTGATTCGTTTGGGCCTGGATTTAGGCCCTATTTACGTTTCCTCATTGGCGGGCCTCGTCTAGGCCTCAGTAGTTAGCTTTATTCTTCTTGGGCTTTACGAGCTGGCCCAATAGGCTGGGCGCTATATCCTCGTGATGAATCTCTATGCCACGTGTACGATCGTGATGATAGGCCTATTTTGATGTATCATCACATGTCATGACGACACGAATAGTACTTGCATGGAGTTCCTTATCATCCCCATCTAGCCCCGGAATATCAATAACTGGGATAAGGACTTCATTGTTCCCTAGGGTCGTTGAAGGCCTCTCGGAAGGTGGCTTGATGTAGGGGTGTGCATCCTATCCCGCGATTCCAATCTCGTCCCGTCCCGATTTTTTCAGGTTCTTTTGGGATTGATAAAACTCATCCCAATCCCGTCTCGATCTAGAGTGGGATGAGATTAGGATGGAGGTTTTCAATCCTGACCATCCCGTCACGTCACGTCCCGAACTTATTTATTTACTATTTATTATTATTAATTTTAATATTTTAATTTAATAATTGAAAGAGAAGTCATTTTGATATAAAATTTGAAATTATTATTCCAACAAAAAAAAATATAATAACTATCAAATTATGAAATTAGTTACATTTGGAGTTATTGATTGCTCATTAATATACACATAAAAAAGAATTCCCCCAATTGTCTTGCATTATCAAACAATTGATAAGAATAAGAATTTTGGTCAATGATGATATATATTATGCTATCAAAGATAGTTTGCTTTTGTCTCATTGTTATATCTTTGCGATAATAAAATGAATTGTTATTTTTAATTTGGGTATTTAATTATAAAATGAATTTGTATTCATAATTTCGATATTTAGTCACCTTGGAATAAAAAGTCATACTATAATTTTTTTGAAATAAAGTTTTAACATTTTTTATGATGTTTGAACAATGCTCATCTTGCCTTGTCCCAAACCCGTTTGGGATGGGAGGAGGCTGGGATGAGGTCTATCCGCCCCGATTTCATCCCGAAGATAAAACAATGGGATGGTATAGGGATGAGGTTCATCTCGTCTCGTGCCCACCCCTAGCTTGATGTACATATCATGAATTGTGGTTAGACAACTATCAGAGAGTGATTGGACCCCGATGATTGGTTCAGGCCATTCTTCAGTTAAGTCATTTTCCATTTTCAAGGTGGATACTAAATGAGGATTGTGATTTTGTTTTTCGAGTTAATTTCAGTCTCCTGATTTTAAGAAATATTTCAGTGTGTATAGAAAAAACATAAAATTTTTGAGGATACATGAAATACACACACATATATACAATAAATTTTGAGGGTTATATGAAATATGTAAAAAAAAATGAAAGTAAATAAATTTATTAAAAACATTAAATGAAGGCTAAATACTAAGAAATGAGGCAAACATGAAATTAAAATATAATTAAAAAATCAGGGGGTGGTTTCAAAATTCAATATATAAGTAGAAGAAATGATAATTAGAAAATAGGAGATGGTTTAATAAATCAATAAATAATTAAAAGAAATGATAATTAAAAAAAATCCCAAAATTTACAAAAATAACCTCCGAAATGTTTCAAAAAAATCCCTCAAAAAATCTAATTTTTGGTAGCTGTTTTTGTATTTTTACGTAATTTATGAAAAACTGCGAAATTTACGAAAAAAACCCTAATAAATGTATTTCACCTTTTTTCTTTTCGTAATTAAAAAAAAACAGAATTTCGCGAAATCTCATTCCTTAATACTAAGAAGGAATGGAAGTGGCTGTATATGTAAGGGTTCAAGAAGAAGGTGGGGTTTGTAATGTGAAGGTGGTGGCAGTGTTTATATATCAAGTAATGGAATCTGTGTCTTAGAAAGCATGAAACAAAGAGGTGTTAGAAAGCGTGACTGTATTTGTGTTTTTACATGTGAGGATGTGATAGATCAGTTTCCGTTTTCCTAGACCTTGACCTGCACAAGAAACAAACGTGAGCCAAAGACCACCGTTTTGGTGGCCGATGACACTCCAATGTTGAAGTCAGACAAGGTGTGAGAAGGGTGTATTGCTTGAAATTAGGGTTCTGCAGCGTACCTTAGCTTGTCAACCTTGTTCTCTATTTATCATGTGAAAGTCCTTGTTCGGCTATGCCTTTAGTGGTGTAGTTTTAGGAAAGATATCTATTAGAAATCCTTTCCTTGTTGAGAGTTGTCCATGCAGGAGAGCTTCCATGCAGGAGAGTTGTCCATGCAGGAGAGCTTCCATGTACGACTTATACTTTGGTATTTGTTTCCTGGTAGGAGTCAACATCTTGCTGGCCTACCTGTCCATGGTCAAGCTCTTAAATACTTGCCCTATTTGGTCTTACAGGTTCTGAGCTTGACCATTTGACTTATGGGCTGAACACTGCCTTGCTGTTTGGGTCCAACTCCCAGATACTCGCTTCAGTGGGCTTGGAGTGATTTGGGCTTGGTTCTTTGTCTTTTGGGTTGGATCACTCATCTGGGCTCGCTGCATCTGTTACTGAGATCATCATGCCACTGTACGGAGTAGATTGCAAGACGGTTTGGTGTATCATCAGCTGCTCCTCCCGAATTAGTTGGCTTGTCCACTAAGTCATTTCATGAGGGAACTGGATAGTCGTGACGATTGAGTCTGAAATGTTTCCTCGAGTGGCGCATATCATTAATTGAGTACGTGACTGTTCAAAAAAGGCGCGCACCCTTCCACCTCTATATAAGTCTTCCCTTCTGCAGAGTTAAGTTTATTTACTTCTGCAATTTTTTTGAGACTCCTTCTTGCTCTTCTGCTTTGATTTATTTTTGCTTTCGCAAGTGTAATAGAAAGTTTGTACATTTTTCAATGGCTGATAGGAATGAACTCAATCCTAGTGAGGAATTAGCACTATCTTATTTTGAGTTTTTAGTGGACAAGTTGATCGACAAAACTGGTCTTGTTGGTCTTTGAGATAAATACCAGATTCATGAGTCCCATTGGGTTCAAATCAAACCCCGCTAAGGCCTCCAAAGGGGTTCACCGCTTTGTATAGGGACATGCTTCAATCGGAGCTCCATTTTCCTATCCCAGAAGATATTTGGCGCTTCCTGGCATATCTGCGTATTCCGCCCGCTCAGGTGGTGCCAAACAGGTATAAAACTTTGATCGTTGTTCTAATCAGGGCGAAGGACGTTGACCTTTGATTGACTCCGAATGTGATCCACTTGCTAACTTCTCCCTGGTTGAACGAGCATGGGGTCATTGTACTGTAGACGCCGACTTGTTTAGACTCTCTACCATACGATTTCAAGTCTTGGCAGAAATATTGTTTTCTGGATTCTTCGGACTCTCAATATTTTGTGCTGGATGGTTGTCTGTTCACTAAAAATTTCAGGCTGGATAACAGTAAGTATACATTTTTTTTGTCTGATAATTGTGGATGTTGCACTGAATTGATACTCATTTTTGCAGAGAAATTTTCGGCTCCAGTTCTTTATGAAAAAGGGTCGATAATGGTGGAGTTCAACGATCTGGCCTTTATGCCCATAGAAGATGTTATGCAGCCGAGCAACATTGTGCAGAGTGAGCTGTTTGAGAATTTTTCATGAGGCTCCCATCCTCTTCAGGACGTTGACCAGTGAGGGTGGTGATCGTCCTTCAAGGAAAAGAAAGTTGAAGATGCCCAGTGTATCCAAAAAGGAAGAGTTGGATGCAGCTCTGCCACCTGTCGCTCGGCCCAAGAAAAAGTGGGCTAGTTCTAAGGTCGTTCTACCTTTTCAGCCCCTGGTTCCTCTTGAGAAGAAGGTGACTGTTGCAGACCTTGGGTTGGCCCAGTCCGCCATAGAGATAGTTCTGAAGAAGCAGGATACTTCACCCGAGCTTCCAGTCTCAGTTATTGACTTGGAGAGGGACCAGCTCAAGTCGATGGGTGTTGACGATGTCAGCCAACCGAGTAGGCCAAGCTCTTAGACACTCAACTCATGTGGACTACAATGGCTGCGTTCGCGGGAGCTGGTGACATTCCTCCATCTTCCGCTGATCGTTTTGTCTATTCCTCCTTCCCGCTATACTGAAACGACTGCCCAAAGGGGTGGTTCTATTCCTTCTTCCCCACCTGCAGACGCTGATGCAAGATGTTAGGCTGCTCCTCAAACTGAGACACCTGTGGCTGAAAAAGGGAAATTGGTGAGCGAGGCTCCTGATATTGTGTGGACTTCCAAGGGCAGAACATTCATATTTGCAGGCTAGAAAGAGTTGCATCCTGAATCTCAAATCTACATGTTTGGTCCTAATGTGGTGGAGTTGAATGCACACGCCCAGTTGCTTCATTACATAAAATTCGCAAGTGGCATGACTGGTTGAACACTCGCGCACTGCTGCTTGAGGGTGCAACGATGGATGACCATATTGACAAGGGTCAGAGGCACATGATGCTGGGGATGTCGTTTTTGAATCAGGCCGCCATGGCTAGGATCGAAGTGGAATTAACGCGCTCTAGAGTGTATGGCATGGAAAAGGATTTTGCTAACTTGTAGAAGTCGTACTCTGACACACTTTATGAGCTTGAGTCGCTGAAGGAGAAGTCTGAGCAGCCTGGCAAGGAGACAGATTTCGAGGCTCGTTTGCAGGCCGCACAGGCAGACTTTGCAGCCAAAGTGGGAGCTTTAGAGGTGGAGTTGGATTATTACAAGGCTCGCCCGGTGTCCGCTGAGGCTGACCTGGTTAAGGTTCAATCTTCAATAAGTGGCATTGAGGATGAGTTGAGAGTGCTCAGGAAGAGTTGAGGCGCACTGAAGAAGTGGTGGATAAGGCACAAGGTGATCTGCAAACTCAGGTTGCTGAAAGGAAGCATGCTGAGTCTGAGTGGAATGCCTTATGCTAGAAGCTGGAATCCGAAGTTGTTGCGGCCTTCACTGCGTTTAGAAGGCGGAGGAGAAAATTGCTTCTGCGCAGGATGAGCCCAGCTCATTGAAGGAGTAACTGGTAGATGAGCAATCTAAGGCAGTCACACTTGCGGCCAGACTGGTGAAGGCAGAGAAAAGTTTGGCGAAGTCCGAAGCTCGCGAGAAGAAGCTGCTTGAAGGTCAGGAGACTTTAGACTTCAACCAGGTCATCCACAGTAGGTTGGAGCTGCTAGGGCTGATTGAAGACGACTACCCTGATCTTGACTTCGTTTTTTTTTTTTTTTTTTACAGAAAATATGCTTATGAGAAGTTTGAAGAAGAAGCTTCTGACCCAGCGCCTCCAGACGACGATCCAGAGCGAGCTCCTGAGATCGTTGTTCCACCCCCTGATGTCTCCTCTGATGTATTTGGCCTCCCAACCATTGAAACTAACTCTCCATAGCTGTAATTTTTGAATAATTAATGAAGGAAAACATGTTAAGTAACACTTTGTACTTGTATTTTCTAGATTTTTTCTACTGAATCTTTTCTGTATTATCTTGCTATGATGTTGGTCTTTAGACATGAAATTTCACTAAGTCTGGGAACTATCCAGTTAAGTTGTTCTTGTGAGTTCTGACCATTCAACTTGCATGCGCTCTTGAAGTCAAACGCTCTTGGCTCAAACTCGTTAATGGTCCAAAAGTTATCTTGGCCAAACTCTGTGCAGTGGAGTAAGAATAATCTTGGTGAGCCAGATATCACTCGAACTCATAAGTCAATTATACTTTCGATTGCTGAAGCCATCTTAATCCGCTCTTGGCGGACTAGGCTGTAGAACAGACCAAAAGTTGTGTTCATCAACCTTTGTGGATTGACTAAACTTTGCTCAAGTTCGACCATCATTGTGTAAGGTCGGACAATAATCCCTGACATGTCATCTTGGTAAGGCTTCATGAGTTTTGACTAGACTTCTACTTTCTAAGCCATCTTTGTCCGTTCTTGGCGGACTAGGCTGTAGAGCGGATAAGAAGTTGTCTTCATCAATCTTAGTAAACTGATTAAACTTTGGTCAAGTTTGGCCATCATTTTCTATGGTCGAACAATGATCCCTAGCAATTCATCTTGATCAGGCTTCACGAGCTCTTATTAGATTTCCACCTTCTAAGCCATTTTTGTCCGTTCTTGGTGGATTGGGCTGTAGAGCGGACCGGAAGTTGTCTTCATCAGCCTTAATAGGCTAACTAAACTTTGGTCAAGTTTGGCCATTATACGGCCTTGGGTGTGAAAGTCTTACTTGGGTGTCCTGACTTATTTAACTCACCTAGTGGTCTGACATGGATATCAAACCAACGAGTCTAATACTTGAATCAGATTATAAAAGATTGACTGGATACTCAGCCAGATTTGATGAACAACAGTGAAACTTTAGTAAAAGCAAATACCTTGAATCTATCGATAATATTTCTTTAGGTTCTCTACATTCCATGGCCGCTTAAGGTTTTCATCGTTCATGTTTTCTAACCATTACGTACTTGGCTTGTTGACCTTAGTCACTCTGTAGGGCCCTTTCCAGTTTTAATTTAGCTTACCCGCGCCTGGTTCCTGAGTGTTTTGCTGAGTCTTTCTAAATACCCAGTCTCCCACTTTGAACTCTCGTGGCTTGACCTTCTTATTATAGTACCGAGTCATTCTCTGTTGGTAGGAGGCCTCATATTTTTTCCTCGAAGAGATCTAGTCCTACGCGCAAAGCTTCATCATTGCCATCCGACCTGAACTCCTCCGTTCCAAATGTTGGCATCCCTAGCTCTACTGAGATCATTGCTTCTAAGCTAGAGCGAACGATGTTTCTCAGTGGGGGTTATTTTGGTGGTCTGATATGCCTAAAGGATTCCTGGTAGCTCCGAGACCAACAGGCCTTTGGCCGCATCAAGTTTTCTTTTGAGCGCTTTCAAAATGGTCCTGTTGGTAACTTCCACTTTCAATTGGCTTGGGGGTGCCCTGGTGGGGAGTAGTTGTGGCTGATGCTAAGGTTATCACATAACTTTTTGCCTTCAAACTGAGTCCCATTGCCATTGACTAGTGTTCTTGGGATGCCGAATCTACAGATGATGGATGTTCATATGAAGTTCTCAACTTAATTTTCGCCTATTTTAGCTAAGGGCTCCACTTTGACCCATTTGGTGAAGTAATCTACAGCTACAAGGAGGAACCTCTTTTTGGCGAAGATAGGGAGCAACCCGACAATGTCCGTTCCCCATTGTGTGAAACGCCACAGACTTGTCATTGGAGTCAAGGGTTGAGCGGGCATGTGCACGTATGGCACAAATCCTTGATACTTGTCGCATTTTTGGATTATGTCCTTGGCGTCCTGTTGCATCTTCGGCCAATAGTACCCTAAGGTCGGGGCATTGTGGGCTGGATTTCTTCCGCCTGGGAAGTTCCTACAGATGCCCTCATGAATTTTCCTGAGAACGTAGTCCACCTCTCAGTGGGTCAGGCATCCAAGTAGGCTGTCATATTTTTAAGCCTCCTGGCTTCTGTCTTATTTGTTGGGAGGACTTCATTTTTTATGTACTCAATGATGAGATTAATCCAGCTTGTCTCTTCGCCTGTCGCGTAGGCGTCATTGGATTCTTCTTCTTCCAGACTTGGTTTCTCTTGGAACTCAATGAGCCCATCTGCGATCTCAGTCATGGCTGAGGCCATTTTGGCCAGTTTGTCAGCCTTTTCGTTGTTCTCTCTAAGGCATCGTTGGAGTTCTAATATTTTGAATCCGCTTATGATACTGATCACTTTCTCACGGTAAGCCAACATTTTGGGATCTTTGCTGTTGAACTCCCATTTGGCCTGGGTGACTACCTAACGGGAGTTGCTGTATGCAGTCAGCTCGTCTATTGTGATCCCTTTTGTGAGTTTTAACTAGAACAAGAGGGCCTCATACTTCGCTTCATTGTTGGAGGCGGGGAAGCCAAATCTGACGGCTTTGTCCAGAGTCACCCCGCCTGGAAAATAGAGAGTGACTCCAACTCCACTTCTATTAACTGTGGATGACCCATCACAGTGTAAAACCCATCCCTGGTCATCTAACTTATGTTCCTAGTTGTCTGATTCATGTTCTCCACTGCCAGTAAGTTTGGCGATGAAGTTCGCCAACGCTTGAGCTTTGATGGCTATTATTGGGCGTAGTTGATATCAAACTGCCCTAATTCGACAGACCATTTAACCATCCTGCCTAACAACTTAGGCTTGTGCAATACTATGCGAAGTGGATGTTTAGTTAAGACCGTTATAGAGTGGGTCTGGAAGTAGAGCCATAGCTTCTTGGAGGAGATGACTAGCGCCTAGTCTAACTTTTCTAGGTCTGGGTAGTTCTCATCCGCTTCCACAAAGGTTTTGCTGGCATAGTATACTGGTCTTTGTACTCCTTTATCCTTTTAGACTAGGGCTAAACTGACAACATACTTTGAGACCGATATATACAAGTAAAGTGTATCTCCTGGTATCGGTTTCGAAAGTAACTTTGTACTTCCATATACGGTTTCAGGCTTTGGAAGGCTTGCTCGAGTTCTTCATCCAATTTGACCCTTTGCTTCCTCTTAGAATTTCGAAAAAAATGGAGGCATTTGTCGGATGATTTGGAGATGAACGTGTTGAGTTCTGCCACCCTCCTAGTCAGGCTTTGAACTTCCTTAATGGTGGTCGGAGACTTCATATTGATGAGAGTATGAATCTGCTTCAGATTGGTTTCTATCCCTCTTCGATTCACTATGTAACCCAAGAACTTTCCTGACTCAACTCCAAAGGTGCATTTCTGCGGATTGAGTTTCATCTGATACTTGCGGAGCTGGTTGAATGCTTCGGCAAGGTCGGTGATGTAATCTGGACTGCGGAGACTTTTGACCAACATGTCTATATAAACCTCAATAGTCTTGCCAATTTTCTCTTTGAACATTCGGCTTACCTATCGTTGATACATTGCTCCTGTGTTTTTTAGACCGAACAACATCACCTGATAAAAGTATATCCCTTTTTAGTTATGAAGGAAGTCTTCTCTTGGTCTGGGGGTGCATTTGTAGATGGATATATCCGGAGTAAGCGTCCATAAAGCTTAGAAGATTGTGTTCAGACATGGCATCCATGATTTGATCAATGCGAGGAAGTGAAAAGTTGTCTTTCGGACAAGCCTTGTTCAGGTCTGTGTAATCCACGCAAACTCTTCACTTCCTGTTCTTCTTTTTTACCAAGACGGTGTTTTCCAACCAGTCTGGGTACCATGCCTCAATCATGTAAGCATTAAGTAGCATTTGTACCTCTTCATTGATTATTTGATTTCATTCAGAGGTGATAGGTTTACTTTTCTGCCTGATTAGTTTATGCTTAGGGTCAACTTCCAGTCGATGGGTGATTACAAAGGGGTCAATCCTCATTATGTCCCGCATCGTCCAGGAGAAGATGTATTGATTCTCCTTAAACAGCTTTATAAGTTGTTCTGCCAATGTTTTGCTCAGGCAGGAACCTATCTGGACGACTTTGTTGTTATTGGGGTTGTCAAGGTAGACCGTGTGTAACACCCGTTAAATTTTAATTGTGGTATTTTAGATTTTTTTTATTTTTATTATAAGCAGTATTTCTAAGTTTTGGAATTTAATTGAGATTTTTAGAAATTTTCTAATTTTTTAAGGTGGGTGCCCTTAGAAATCTGGTTGGGCAAATAGCCACCCACTTATAAACCCCCATTTTCTTTCTTCTTCTTCCTCACGAGAGCATACCTGCTTTTCCTCTTCTCCGACCTGATTCCAGATGTTTCGCCTGCATTTTCTCGCCAAAACTCCTCATTTCTTCCCCATTTTCTTCCTATTCATTTTTTTTTGATTTCTTGCTCAAAGCAAATAAAATCATAGTGTGTGTGAGCTCGACGGAGCTGGTTGTGATTGATCTGAAAGCGCGGCTCCAATCAGCCCTTTCAGGGGTGTTCGTGGCGTCGGTTGGAGGGCAGAAACCCCATACGCAGTAGGTGTTGTGTGGTTGGCTAAAAAATTCAGAAAAAATGGATACTAAGGTTCGACGACATTGATTTTGGGTTGTGATTTGCGGGTGAGATTTGATACACTGTTCAAAGGTGTTGGGGGAGCTTGTAGAGTTGATTCCAGCGAATTTCAGGTGAGCAAGACTCTACATATCTCTGGTTTTTCAGTTTTATTTTCTATTATTGCTTGAATTTGGGTTTTTGAACATGTTCTAGATCTCACATGAGTATATTATAGAAGATTTTGGGTTGGGATATTTATGGGTGATTTTGTTGCTATCTCTGGGTTTACTATAGACATATGATCATTTAAAGTGCAATTGGTTTGAATCGAAAGTTGAAACAGGTAGAAATTGTAATACTGACATAGTTTGGTTGACCAAGCAGATCAAGTTACTTTGGTCCACCAAGCTTTACGAAAAACAGTAAAATTTAAAGGGTTGTCTTTTGGTTAGTTTTTGTGCATTGTTGTATTGCTAATTCTCTAATTCCATTGGTTTATTAAATTCCGAGTTCGAGTGTGAGAGTTAGGTCCATCTGAATGACAACATGTCAGATTGTCTTGATTGGATATGTTGCTTGTTTGGGGATAATTTAGTTGGTTTCACCGCTTCTTTGGATGGTTTAAGTTATGTTAGTACTAACTTTAGGTAGGTTTTAGTTTGGTAAGTTCATTAAGGTTATTTGTTGGCAATCTTGCTATGGTTTTTATATTAAATATGTAACAGTAAAAGCATGAAAATGAAAATATCTTTAGTACGTGCAATTTAATCCATTTAGTAATGATGGTTGCCTCAATATGAGTTTAAATATGGTGAAATTATAAATATGAAATGATCTTTTCACACATATTAGAGATTAGATTATGGTGTATGTCATGGATACCATGGAATGAATATTCTGAGCTGACTATTTATACATTTCAATGTTGTGAGACATATTATTGTGGTTATGAATGTGTCCAGGGTTATGTTAGTTAACCTAACACTTGTAATGGGTCGGTAGAACACTGAGAATAGTTATATATTTGTGACATAATTGGAAAATCATGGAATATCTCCTAGATAATATTTGCAGATTATTTCAGTAATTGCCTTGCATCATTTAGACTATATTTTCCTATAAATCTAGCCAGATGGATATGCATACTGTGTTAGGTGCATATCACCCGTTCAACAGGAGGAACTAAGAGAAATCTTGGTAGGGAGTGACATCATGGCCTTGGGAACGAGGTGGATCTCTCATCCAAGAAAGGAACTCCCGGCGCAGTTGATCACTGCCTCGGCCGTGAGGGTGTTTGATCCTGATCTCTCATCCAAGAAAGGAACCGCCGACTGTAGTTAATAACTAGGTCAGCCTTAAGGGTGTTTGATCTTTGATTCCCCACATCCAAGAAAGGAACTCCCGACGCGGTTGATCACTGCATTGACCTTAAGGATGTTTGGGTTTTTTAATTGGATTGATAGTTCCCCAATGCGCGCTATGATTTATGATTGGGCCACATGATCGGTCTTCTGTGGCAACATGTATGTCCTAGAGACGATACTCCGCCTGGGAACATACATGCCATGAGTGGTATTTGTGTGTGTATAGAGGTATGTCAAGTTGAGACATGTTTGACACATGGACTAGGTGCGATTGTGGGAAAATATAGGACAACTCATTTGCATTTATGCCGCTAACATGTGATAAATTGTATTTGTTCTCTGATTGATTGACAGGGAAATAAGCCCATTATAGTTTATGCAGATACATGGCTTACCTCGAAATAGGTAAACCTCACTTTGGAGGTGATATAATGAATTCCTTACGAAACTAGGTATACTATACTTTTGATAGTTCTAATGGTTTCCTCGATGTATCAATTAGTATGGATGTTGCTTGGCTTCATGATGCATAATTGTATAGAGAAATGAATCCTCATGGTCGTCACACTAACATAATGGGGTATGTTCACTTAGATGGGAAAATTAAGCCATTGCATTAGGGTGGTTTAGCCTAGTGCAATGGGTTGTTCCCAAGGACTTTGGTTTAGAATACGATATGAGTTCTTTCCTAGTGTTGTATACATACAGTTTAAAAGTATGTGCATATATATAGCAGTGTTCTAAAAATCGCTAGGCGCTGGGCGGGCGGCGAGCAGGTGCCTAGCGCCCAGGGGCCTAGGCGGGTGTCTAGGCGGTGCCTAGGCGGTCTTAGGTTTTGTATTATAACTTTAATAATTTACAAAAGTTAAGCATAATACCTTATCAATTACATCCAATTTAATGTCAATATACATATGCAAAATTTAAAAACATGAAAAATTAACAATCGTGAACAAAATTTATTAAAACTCAAATGACTGAAGTTGGTCATGATGGGTACTTTATATAAATTTGAATTTGTGTACTCTTTTATTTTTCTTCAAATTGCATGAATAACCTCAATTATGTTTGATAAAATCTACATTAGTAAAATTGGTACCGGCAGATCCTTTGAGAATTCCATTAAGTAATCATCCTTCGCTACATTTAGACATATACTGAATAAAAAACAATTAAATAGTTTATTTCTAAAAAATAGGAAAGAAAAATAAAATAAGAACACAATCAACCTTATTAAAAAAATAATAATAATAAATAATAAAAAAAAAAAAAAAATCTCCCAGACCGCCTAGAGTCCGCCTAGACCCCGCCTAGGCCGCCTAGACCGCCTAGACCGCCTAGCCCGCCTAGACCCCGCCCAGACCCGCCCAGACCCTCCCAGAACCGCCCAGACTGCCCAGAACCGCCCAGACTGCCCGCCCAGGCATTAATCTGGGCGGTTTTCCACCTTCTAGCGCCTAGGCGGCCGCCTAGACCGATTTTTAGAACACTGATATATAGTCATGAAGGTGATGATTTTCATAAATTGACGAATAGTTTGATGACTTATATTGTGGCGTGTTGATTGAAAATCTTAACTTGATGGAAATTTCACCCATTTCATCTTGCATCATGCATTAGTTGCATCTAGGTTTACCTCTGATATATATACTATAATTTATAGCATCATTATGACATTCTATGGTTGTGTAGTACTGTTATATATTTGTGGTCTGCCCATACCAGCTAGTGCTAACCCGTTTGCTTGTTTTGTGGCAAATGGGTGTACCCCTACCTGGGTGCAGGTGGTGTTGTTGTTGTTGTTGGTGATGCTGCTAGTGGAACTAAGTTGTCGATGCTAGCCCTTTAGGATGGTGAGTTTTCATATTTTATTGGATTGCCTTTATGAATGTTATGTTTCTCTTTAAAAAAATTAGGGTTTTGGAGTTGTGTCTCGGTTTTCGAGGCATTTAGGTGTCTCAAAAATTGGGGCATGACACTATGACTAGCTTCTCCTCTGGCTGGCCGACATTAGGTCTTCCCATCGAATTGATTGGAGTCTCTTCGTCCGAGCGTGGAGACTCTTCTTTCATCTCTGCACCCCGGGCTCTGAGATGTCTGACTCGCGGACCCAGACTATGATTGGTAATTGTCCAACTGCTTTAACGCTGCATAGTAGCAGTCTTTTGCTGACGGTTGGTATCCTCGAATGGTCCATATTGCTTGATTGGCATGGTATTTGATGCATTGATGCAAAGTGGAAACTACCGCCTCCATCTGATGGAACCAAGGCCTTCCCAAAATGATATTGTAGGTAGATGGGACATCGGCCACCATGAACTTCTGGAACAAGAGTTTCTGTAGGTGCGGCACCCTCGCCACTACCGTCAGCCTAATCTTCCCGACGGAAAAACATTTCTCCCCGCTAAACCTAATCATGGGGTGGTTGGCGGGCATCAAGTTCTCCTTTTTGAGCTGCATGTTGCAAAACACATTAAGGAATAGGACGTTCAAGGAGCTCCCTGTGTACACCAATGATCTATTCACGTTTCACTTTAGTATAAAGAATGACATAACCAGGGCGTCATTATGAGGAGAGTGGAAGCCCAGGAGGTCTTTATTTGTGAATGTTATCGACGGGATCGGGTTTTAAACATGAGCGTATTGCACTTGTCGGTCCTCGTAGATGGACTGTGTTTGCATCTCGCAGAGCGTCCTTTTTCAGGACCTGTTGGATTGCTCACCCTCCGAGCACGCCCGATGTAGGACGTATATAATGTCCACCGCCTTTTCTTCTATTTCTTTGATGACCTCTTCTCTTTCCTTCGTCCGGGCTTGTTTCTTATCCAGGCTCAGGAATTATTTGAGTTTTCCCTTCTTAATCCAGTAGTCAATCTCGCTTATGAGATTCTTGCAGTCTTCGGTGTCGTGGCCGCTGTCCTTGTGAAATGAGCAGTACTTGCCATTGTCTTGCCGGAAGGGATCTCCCCAGAGTTTGGAAGGGCACTTTACTTCTCCCCAATTTTTAATGGTATTGAGGATGTCGGGTAGGCTGGCATTGAAGGGAGTGTAGGATCTAGATCCGACGAAGTTAGAGGCTTTTTTTGTCTCATCCGGCTAGAGTCTAGCTTGTTGTCATTCCGATTCCTATTGCTTTTGTCGTCGTCCTCCTGTTTCTTTACCTCCTTATCTCGAGAGCTAGGGGAATATTTCTTATCACTTTCTCTCCCATTTTTGGCGGCCCATATCTCTTCAAGGGTGATGTAGTTCTGAAGGCTCTTTAGTAGGTCTGCCATGTTTGTCAGAGGCTCCAGGGTCAGGAAGTTGTAAAATTGGCCTCTCCTTAGGCCTGAAGTGAAGGTTGTGGCTGAGGTGTCGTCGCTACAGCCATCGATTAGGGTAAACTCATCATTGAAGCGGGTGACATACTCCCTCAGTGTTTTGTTTGGCTTTTGCTTGAGGATGAACAAGTAATGCGGGGCCTTCTTGATCCGCTGGCTGCCGACAAAGTGAATGATAAATGCTTTGACCAGCGTCTGTAACAAGTCAATAGACCTTGGAGGGAGACTGTGAAACTAGGTCAGCGCTGTTTTCTTCAAGCTGGTGGGAAATGTCTGACACATGACTGCTTCAAATCCTTCTTTCAACGCCATTACGTGCTAGTAATGGCGTAGGTGGTCGGACGGGTATGTTGTCCCATTATAGAATTCCAGCTTTGTGGGGTTGAACTTCTTTGGCAGTGGTGCATTTATAATCTGGTTTGTGAATGAGGGGACAATGAGGTTGTACAATACACAGTGTTCTAAAAAGCGCTAGGTGGGCAGCGAGCAGGTGCCCAAGGGCCTAGGCGGGCGCCTAGGCGGTTTTAGGTTTTGTATTATAATATTAATAATTTATAAAAAGCATAATACCTTATCAATTAAATCCAATTTAATACCAAGATACATATGCAAAATTTAAAAACATGAAAAATTAACAATCATAAACAAAATTTATTAAAACTTAAATGATTGAAGTTGGTTATGATGGATACTTTATACAAAGTTGAATGTGTAGACAAATATCCAAACATACTCTTTATTTTTCTTCAAATTGCATGAATGACCTCAGTCATGTTTGATAAAATCTACATTACTAAAATTGGTACCGACAAATCCTTTGAGAATTTCATTAAGTAATCATCATTAATTTGCTACATTTAGACATATACTGAATAAAAAATAATTAAATTGTTTATTTCCAAAAAAGGGGAAAGAAAAATAAAATAAGAACACAATCAGCCTTATTAAAAAAAAAACTCGCCCAGACCGCCTAGACTGCCCAGACCCCGCCAAGACTGCCCAGAACCCACCCAACCATTAATCTGGGCGTTTCTCTAACGCCTAGCATCTAGGTGCCGCCTAGGCCATTTTTCAGAACACTAACAATACATCCAAATTAATGGCCCCAAGCCGGAGGGGATTTTGTGAAGTGGGCTTGTTAGCCTCAAACGTCAGGTCACCGTAGACCGCTCCATTTCCCAGGTTCCCGCCATCCTTGGTCCCCTGAGAGCCAACAGGGACATAGTGCTCTCCTGAACCCGCTCCCGGTTGTCCTGTAGGGACAAGGTTATTTATGCCTCCATGTTTCCTCCTGCAGATGGCGGGTTCTACTAAGCAAACATCTCCACCACTCGCGCAATTTACTGCACTTTGGCTAACAATTGATCCACCTTAGAGTTTGTCGTAGCTGCAGCCGGCGGGAGGGCCTTGGTCTGTTCTCCTTGCATGGCTGATACCACCGAAGCTGGTGGTACTGCGCTGGTTAGAGCGTTTGAAGGCTCGACTATTTCACCAATAATACGGGATCTTGTGGCTACCATTTTTCAGACTGTAATGAAGGGGTGTTATTTCATTTTCTTAGGAACTTTGTCATTCCCCTCAGACGATGCCAAACTAATAGATTAGTTTCCGTTCTCCTTGACCTTGACCTGCACAAGGAACAAACGTGTGCCAAAGAGTACCCGTATGGCGGCCGACGACACTTCGATGCTAAAGTCAGACAAGGCGAGAGTCCTTGTTTGACTATGCCTTTGGTGGCGTAGTTTAAGGAAAAATATATGTTAGAGATCATTTCCTTGTTGAGAGTTGTCCATGCACTACTTATACTCTGGTATTTGTTTTCTAGTAGGAGTCAACGTCCTGCTAGCCTGCCTGTCCATAGTCAATCTTCTAGATACTTGCTTTATTTGGTCTTACGATTTCTAGGCTTGACCATTTGACTTAAGGGTCGAATACAATTTTGTTGTTTGGGTCCAACTCCCAGATACTCGCTGATGGGTCCAAAAATCGCCCTCCTGCGAGTTTGACTTACAAAACAATCGTTAGACTGTCGAGGACCACCTTTTTGGTGGCCGAAGGCACTCCGTTGCTTAAGTCAGTAGCTCTGTTGGAAGAAGGAAGTAAATCTGGACAAAACTCAGTTAAATTTGCATATTTGTGTCGAATGTTCTCTTTACCTTTTATAACGGTCGTGGTTAACTTTCAGCGTGACTTAAGCATGTGAGGCGCAATGGAAGGAGATGTTTCTTGTAACAGTCTCCTTCTTAATGGAGATTCATTTGTGGAGGCGTAACTCCCTCCACAGCTCTTTTTTGGTGCAACGTTCTTCTTTATGAGAGAACTCGTGTCGGGCTTGGACTCGGGCTTTGATTCGTTTGGGCTTGAATTCGTGCCCTATTTACGTCTCCTCGTTAGTGGGCCTCGTCTGTGACTCTACGATTGGATTTATTTTTACTGGGCTTTACGAGCTGGCCTAATAGATTGGGCGATGTATTCTCATGATGTGTCTATATGCCACGTGTACAGTCGTGACGATCGGTTTATTTTGATGTATCATCAGCTACTCCTCCTTAGTTAGTGGGTATGTTCATGTATCCACTAACTGTGTGGCGGTTTTACTTTTGATTGCAACATTACGGCACAGTTAGTGCTCTTGCTATCTGTTGCTGTTTTTGTCTCTCCGGTGTTCCATCCGCCTGTTCGTTTTGGTGCGATTTTTGGCATTTCGTTCGGATATCATACCTTAAACGTTCTCCCAAGAGCGTTCATTTCATTGCTCGTCCCTATAAAAGGAAAAGTTTGTGTATGCTCTGCTTCCTTCTGCACTTCCTCATTTTTTGATTGTTAACCCTTTGATTCCTTGCATTCGTTCTGTAGTCATGTCTAACTTTAGGGTTTTGGGCGGCGATGCTCTTGATGCTTGAGAAGTTTTCTTCATGCCTAAGCAGGCAACACACACGACTCTTGACAACATTCGTCACAACTACTCATTGCCAACTGATATAGAAATAGTTCTTCCCGATGAGGGCGACAATCCTTGTCATCTTAAGCATGGGTACATTGCTTTGCATCCTGGTATGTTCCACTCTGGGTTCAGGCTTCCGGCTCTTACGATTGTCTGGGAGCCCTCGGATTTGGTTGGTACTGCTCCAGCTCAACTAGTCCCTAATGATTGGAAAATAATGATTTCAACTTTAGTGTGGGTTGCCTTGGCTCGTATCCCCATGAATGTTAGGGTTTTGCATTCTCTGATAGGGTTCGGCATAAACCCCAATCACACCTATCGCCTGCATTCACCTCCTTGTTTTGAGGACCTACAAAAGGAGTATGCGAGTTGGTCGAGGTCCTAGTTCTATGCTTCTCTTTCTTCTAATCACTCCAAGTTCCATAGGAATCAGATTCTGTGATCATTCCGGGAGCCTAAGAAGGTCGAGTTGTCACCATCTTTGGAAGAGCAGGAGTTTTGCCATTGGTTTTGTGATCTTTCCCGAGTATCATTGGAAGATTTTCTCACTACGGATGCCATTATCCGTTGTGGTTTGTTTTCACCAGGTAGAACATGTCTCGCTTCAGAGGTTACTGTTGCACACGTGGGTGATGTAGAATTCATTTTTTTGGTCTCTGCTCGAGGTTCTAGGAATATTGGTTCAGTTGTTAAGAAAATGAAAGTTCCTAGACCTTTTAGCCCCTCCAAGATGTCGACTGTCAGTTATGGCCGCGTCTTGAAGAGAAAAAACTTGCTTCCTCCGTCTTTGAATTTGCTAGGACCCCCTCTCATCTTGATTCTCTTCGAAAAATAGGTCGCATTCGGGGGATATTCTTCTGCCCGTGAGGATGAAGAGGTAATTGAGTTCTTGAGATAATCCTTTGGATGACCATGAGAAAAACTTGTTGCTTCCTATGGCTTGCCTGATTCTGCTAGCCTTTTTATTGATGATTCGCGTGTTATTGAGAACAAAATGTTTCATCTAGGTGTTTGGCTGTCGAAGAATCTGAAGGGTACTAAGACCTTGGATGATTTCGAGTACGATCCGTCAGTAGAGGATCAATTTGTTGTTCGAGCTTGAGATTTCAAGCTCACTATTTCTTCTGTCGTGGCTGGGACCTCGAGATCACCAGCTACTCCTTCCGCGTCTCATGCTGCTCCTACTATCCTTGGTGAGACCTTCTGGCCTTCTGAGGCTGACGTGCAGGACAATGCTCGCAATCTCATTGAGAGTTGTCATGGGCAGTTGGCTAATTGGGCTCATGTGCCTGTGCGACAACCACATCTTCATATTGACGAGAGCCTCCAACATCTTATGGAGGGGATGACGCATCTTACTTATGCGGTCGTGATGGGGTCGGATTGTAAGGAATCTCGTGACCAGGCTGCGCACGTTGAGCGAAAACTATCAGGACACATTCTGGTCCTTTCTCATGTTCTCCGTCGATTGGATTTGTTGAAGGCGCAGTGCACAGAGCATGAGAGGGCTACAGATTCTGCACGGGTGTGGTTGAGGGAACTCGAGGCTACGCGTGATACTTTTTCTTCTGACCCCGAGACACCTAAGGTGGAATTGGGCAAGTTGCGATCCCGTTTGGATGTTGCCGAGAAGGAGTTGTCAAACCGAAAGGCTAAACTGATGAGGTTATTAGTTCAGCCAAGCTCAAGGCTTCTACTATTCACATCACTCAGTTGAATTCCGAGTTCGTAGAGACCAAATTAGCGGTCTCTACTAAACTTGCGAACGTTGATATAGAGTTAGCGTCAACTCAAGCTGAGCTGTCAACTGTTAATGAGAAGCTGAAGGCGGCAAAAGCCGTGAGGGTTGCCATGATTTCCTGGTTACGCAAGGTTTGGACATGACCCCATATCGTTGCTTTGTCGAGCAAAAATTTGATGATGTCGAGGAAGTTGTTTCAGATTCACTGGGTGACCCAGATGTCGAGGAGTCCTCTAATCCTATACTGCCTGGAGATACTACCCACGAAACTGATTATCCTTCTTAGTTGTTGGTTTCTTCTTCTTTTTTGTAATCTCCTATTTAGAAGATAAATGGAAAACTTTTTATTTCACATTTTTGTGTCCCATATGTCTAACTTGTTAGTTTTTATTTATGACATTTTTGGGAGATTTTTTACTTGTTTGTTCGAATTTTTATGAATGGCTTCGATGCACGGTGTTCTAGTCGTATAGAAGCTTTAGTTTATGGAATCATGTTTCACATTCGGATTACGATGTCACATATTACAATCGACGTAAAAGTCTGGCTCTTATGTCCTAGTACTTTATTACTTCGTGGTTGATCAGGCCATAAGTTATTGTTTTATGTTTAATTCGTTCGTCCAATACATGTATTTGTTATTGCTCGATACTCTAGCCGTGCTGAATATTTTCTCCAGTTGGTTTTTTAATCCGACTTTTTTGTCCCAATTAAATTTGTGGTTTCGAAATTAAGAGCAAAAGAATTTATTGATAATATCTTTTCAAGTACTCTACATTCCATGGTTGAGGTATCATTTCGCCCTCTTTGTTTCCCAATTAGTATGTTCCTGGTCTGTTGATTTTTGTTACCCGGTATGGTCCTTCCCAGTTCGGGTTCAGCTTGCCCCTGCCGGGCTCTTTCGTGTTTAGTTGGATTTTTCGTAACACCCACTGTCTGACGTTAAAAGTTCGGATTCGCACCTTCTTGTGGTAATGCCTTGCCATGTGCTGTTGGTAGGCTGTTGTTTAAATGGAAGCTGCTTCTCGTTTTTCTTTGAGTCTTAACGATTCGACATTGTATTTAGCGTGAAATTCTTCGATTCAGAATGTTGGCAATCTGATCTCCACGGGTAT
Source organism: Berberis vulgaris (assembly GCA_963556465.1). Taxonomy (NCBI): domain Eukaryota; kingdom Viridiplantae; phylum Streptophyta; class Magnoliopsida; order Ranunculales; family Berberidaceae; genus Berberis; species Berberis vulgaris. Next base: position 6,718,966 of record OY747130.1, on the reverse strand, counting down.
CATTGCTTCTGACCCGTATGCCTGTCGGAGTTCGTGTTGTTGTTCTGTACTCCCAAAGGACGCTGGGTAACTCGGATGTCCATAGCCCTTTCGCTGCCTCGAGTCTTCTTTTGATTGCTTCCAAGATTGTCCTGTTAGTGACCTCGGCTTGTCCGTTTGCTTGTGGATGAGTTGGCGCAGAGAAATGTTGTTGGATATTCAAATTCTCGCACAACTCCCTAACCTTTTTGTCATCAAATTGCCTCTCGTTGTTCGTGACGATTACTATTGGAATCTCGAATATGCATATGATGTTTTTCCAAAGAAATTTCTCGACTTGTGTTTCCCCTATCTTTGTGAGGGGATCTACTTCTATTCATCTGGTGAAGTAATCTACTGCGACGAAGATAAACTTCTTCTAATCAGGTGCTAGAATGGTCCTACGATGTCCATTCCCCATTGTGCGAATGACCATGGGCTGCTCATTGGTATTAGATTTTGTCTCGGCATGTGGGTGCATGGGGCGAATATTTGACACTTGTCTCATTTGCGAACTAGCTTTTGAGCATCCGCTTGCATCTTTGGCCAATAATAACCTTATGCGAGAGCTTTGTGGGCCAATGTTCTCCCTTAGATGATTTCTATATGTGCCATGGTGTATTTCCTGTAGGACGTATTTGGCATCTTCTGATGCATGGCACGTCAGTAATGGGCTCGTGGCAGACCTCATGTACAGTTTGTCATTGATCATTGTGTATCTTACTGCCCGTTTTTGTAGTTTTCTAGCTTCCATCTTATCTTTTGGGAGTTCTCCGTTTAATATATACGCCGGGATTGGAGTTGTCCAGTTGGTTTCACGGTTTACGGCGCATGCTTCTTCCGATTGATTTTTGAGTATGGAGCTTCCTTATGTCATGACAAGTGGGTTGTCATTATCCTTTGCTGTCGAAACTTCCTTTGCTTGTTTGTCGGCCCTTTTGTTCTATGCTCGTGTGCATCTTTGAATGGTAGCATTCCAGAAGCCTTTTATTAGCTCTGTGGGTTTATGGTGGTAGGCTTTCATTCGGGTGTCTTTCACTTGGAGTTCGCCGTTTAGTTGATTGACTACCAGCTTGGAATCAGTAAATACACTTATGTCTTTTATTCCCAAGTGTTTTGCTAACTGTAGCCCTGCTATCACAGCTTCGTACTCGGCTTCATTATTGGAGGCTCTAAAACTGAATTTTATCGCCTTTTCTAATGCGATGCCTTCTGAGTTGTACAAGATTAGTCCAGCTCCGCTTCTTGCCTCGTTGGATGCCCCATCACAGCGGATAATCCATCCTTCGGGGATTTGATCGGGTTGTTCTATTATGTTTTCCTTATCCTCATGTTGGTTGTTGCTTCCTGTGAACTCGGCGATGAAATCTGCTAATGCCTGAGCTTTGATAGTGGTTCTGGGGGCATAGCTGATGTCAAATTGTCCGAGCTCTTCGACAGATTCGGTTTGTGTAATACCGACCAAAACGGTTGTTCGATCATAATCGTGATTAGGTGTGCTTGGAAGTATGGTCGCAATTTTCTTGATGACACGATTAGAGCGAACGCTAGTTTTTATAGGGTCGGATAGTTGATCTCTGCATCAGCGAGTGTTTTGCTGATGTAATACACTGGTTTTTGCACGCTCTTTTCTTCTCGTATCAGTGCTGAACTTACCGCGTGGTTGGACACAGATAGATACAGATACATGTACAATGCTTCTCCTGTGTTCGGTTTAGTAGCTTCGTTATTCCCATGTATGTTTTAAGGCTTTGAAAGACTTTCTCGCATTCGTCATTCCACTCGAACAACTTGTTCCCCTTCAAGATTTTGAAAAAAGACGTACACTTGTCTGATGATCTGGAGATAAATATGTTCAGAGTTGATATCCTCCCGTTAAGACTTTGAACGCCTTTTATGTTTGTCGGCGACTGCATGTTGAAAAGAGCTTGTATATGGTTTGGATTAGCTTCAATTCCCCGTTGGTTGACCATGTACCCAAGGAATTTCCTTGATTCTACTCCAAATGTGCATTTTTCTGGGTTCAGCTTCATCTTGTACTTCCGCAGCTGGGAAAAAACATGTTCAAGATCCGCGACGTGGTCTGTTCTGCGTGAGTTTTTTACTAGCATATCGTCGATGTAAACCTCCATTGTTTTGCCAATCTGATCTTTAAACATTATGTTTACTAGGCGTTAATACGTTGTTCCCACGTTCTTTAATCCAAATGGCATTACTCGATAACAGTATGAACACATTTCCGTTATGAAAAAGTTTTTTCTTGGTCAGGAGGGTATATTTGTATTTGATTATACCCGGAGTCCGCATCCATGAAACTTAACATTTCGTGTCCGGCAGTTGAATCCACTATTTGATCTATTCGTGGAAGTGGAAAGCTTTTTTTGGGGCAAACTTTATTTAGGTCTATGTAGTCCACGCACACCCTCCATTTTTCGTTCTTCTTCTTTACTAGTACTGTGTTCGCCAACCAATCAGGGTATTGGGCTCCTCTTATCATTTTTTCGCTGAGTAGTCGGTGTACTTCTTTGTTTGTTGTCTGATTACGCACTAGGGCCACCGATTTTTTTTTGTCGAAACGGTTTCTTATTTGGATTCACTTGCAATTTGTGGGAGATGATGGATGAGTCTATTCCCACCATGTCCTTCATCGTCCATGCAAAAACATCTTGGTTATCTTTCAGCAGCTGGATCAATTCCTTGGCGAGTTTAGGTTGAATCTTTGTGTCGATGCGAACTGTTATTTCTGCTTCGTTGTATAAGTAAAAATTGATCATTTTTTCTTTCGGTTGTCCGGTGTTAGGTCGATCTCGCGGACTAATTGGAGCCATATTGTCGTCTCGGAGAGTCCGAACTCTTTTCATCAAGTTGCTGTGAAGGCTCTTCCAGCCGTTGTAGTAATTGTTATTTATGGGTAGTCTTTATTGCTGCAAAATGACACTCTCGGGCTGCTGATTGATATCATTTGATCCTTTCGATATCGTTGTCGGTATGGTACTTCAAGCATTGGTGCATAGTGGAGGAGACTGCGTCCATCTTGTGTATCCACGATCTTTCGAATAGCATGTTGTACGCAGCAAGAGCGTCAACGATGAGAAAGTCTATTAATAATACTCATTGCTTTCCCGGCTCTCCTACTTCGACCGGTAGGTGAATCATTCCCAGTGGGTGACATTGTTCCCCACTAAAACCTACCATAAATTGATTGTTTGGTGAGAGCATCTCATTGGTGAACCGCATCATCCAGAAAGTTGTTAGGTATAGGAGGTTGGTCGAGCTGTCGGTGTCGAGCAAACTCTTTTGATTTTCCATTTAGCTATCATGACCAAGGCTACTAAAGCATCATTGTGTGGGAAAATAACCCCATCAGCATCTTCGATTGAAAAGGTTAGAGTCATTTGCATTGTTTTTCAACGCTGTGCGGATGGTTCACGGAATCTGATCTTTGTACGTAAGTCTCTGACTGTACGCTTTTGGGATGGATTAGATTGCTCATTCCCCCTCCCCGCGTTGTGCAAGGCATAGATTGTTTCCTTTACTCACTCCCTTTAAATGATTGTTTCACCCTCGAGTTCGGCGAATTCTCCGAGTCATCCTTCTTTGATATGACGTTCAATCTCGTCCTTCAGTCTGTGACAATCTTTGGTATTGTGGCCGTAATCGTTGTGGAAGAGGCAATGTTTGCTCTTGCTCCGCTTCTCCTGATCTCCTCTCATTTTCGATAGCCATTTGACATCTTCTCTTCTTCCCATAGCTTAAAGAATCTCGCTCCGACTCGCTATCAGAGTCGAAAACGACCTCCCGTATTTGGGATTTTACAGTTGTAGATTTTCAAACGACCCTTGATTGCACTTGGAACTATTGTTAGTCTAGTGTCTCTTACGCTGGGTGATTTCTTTTCGAAAGCTGCTGCCCTTCAGGTCTCGGATGATCATGTCTACCATCTCGATCACGTGGTTCATCTGGGCCATAAGAATCTCTACTCGGGGATCTGAGGGGATTCCCCAAGATGTCAGAGACGTCTAAATCATTACCTGTTGAAGCTCTTTTCCAGTAGGTACGATTGTTAGATTGAAGATTTGTGGAGTATTCCGTTGATCTTCTATTGGGTTGTGTGAGCTTTGTTACTGTGAATCTTATTTTTTAAAGGAAACTCACCGTTCCCCATGGACGGCGCCAAACTGATGCGTCCAAAAATATCCACCTGCGAGTTTGACTTGCAAAATAATCGTTAGACTACCGAGGACCACCTTTTTGGTGGTCAAAGGCACTCCGATGCTTAAGTCAGTAACTCAATTGGGAGAAGGAAGTAAATCTGGACAAAACTCAGTTAAAGTTGCATACATGTGTCGAATGTTCTCTTTACCTGTTATAATGGTCGTGGTTAACTCTCAGCATGACTTAAGCATATGAGGCGTGATGGAAGGAGATGTTTCTTGTATCAGTTTTCTCTTTAATGAAGATGCGTTTGTGGATGCATAACTCCCTCCATGGCACTTTTTGGTGCAACGTTTCTCTTCTTTATGAGAGAACTCGTGTCGGGCCTGGACTCGAGCATTGATTTGTTTGGGCCTGGATTTGGGCCCTGTTTACGTCTCCTTGTTGGTGGGCCCCGTCTGAGCCTCTGCGATTGCCTTTATTTTTCCTGGGCTTTGTGAGCTGACCCAATAGATTGGGCGATGTATTCTCGTGATGGGTCTCTATACCATGTGTACGGTCATGATGATCGGTCTATTTTGATGTATAATCACTCACCTCAATGGACTTGTAGTGATCTGGGCTTGGTTCTCTGTTTTTTAGGCTGGATTAGATTGGACGCTCATCTAAGCTTGTTACATCTGTTAACGAGATCATCATGCCACGTGTATAGATTAGATTGCAAGACGGTTTGGTGTATCATGGATGAGAGAATGTGTGTTCAGACGTGGGTTTTGTTTGTTTCAAGTAAACTGAAACATAGCACCTAAATTTGTTTGGATTCTTCTCCAACGGTGCTTTAGCTTCATAAGGGCAATTAGCTTGCTAGGAATGAAATTATTTGGGAAGCTTAGAGCATCTCTAATAAGCATTTTTCTTTACAGGCTTCTAAATTTCAATGGTTTATGTCAATATGGAATAGCCTTCATATAAAACTCTTCTAAATTCCAAAAGGCGTATAAAATTCTAAATTTCAAAGGTGTGTTCTTTCATTGAGCACGTCAAACATTTTTGAACCTAGTCACTCTACACATCCAAGCCCATCCATATTGGGCACTCGCTCTCTAGGTATTGGATTTATGATTTTCATGTTGAGCATCAAATACTAGTTGGACACTGATCTTCTGAACTAGCATAGTTCATATTGTTTTATTCACCACTCATGTAATTTACATTGATATGTTACACACAACCTGGGAGTGGGGATTTCAGTTTCATGGACTCTACTTGTGATTTTCCTTGTAGACCATTTTTCCTGATAAAAAGTCTGTACTCGTCGAATGTCATGGGCTGGTACAGCGCTGGTTGATCGCATGTCACAAGCTGCTCCAACGGTTGTATGATTTGATCACCTTTAGGGTTGTAAAAGAGTACAAAGGAAAGGCGCTCAGTAGTTGAGTTTGTTATAACTCTGTGTTCCACGCTCCTGTAAATTCCATTGCTTAACACCTACCTCATACAACATCAAATACCCAAAAGCAATTAGCAAATAAATATAATAATGTGAGCATGGAGATTAGTCCCACGCTGAGGAGTAGATACCTCAATTTGATCCCCAATGTTTACAATGAAAGCGTTGGGAACTGTCTGCACAGTGACCCAACTATCGCCTTTACGAACTTGGAGACCAGCCACTTTGTCGTCTGGGAGGACAAGGGCCATTCCTCATGGGTCAGAGTGAGAGGAAAGACCAAGAGCTAGTTCAGGTTGTGGACATTTTGGGTAGAGATTCACCCTGAAGGTTGCTCCAACATCCTCGCCTCCAAATGTTTTATGAAGTTGGTTCTCCTCTAATCCAAGATTCATCGATAAAATCTTCATCAAGTTTCTACATAATTTCACTAAGTGTTTCCCATATTCTTCAGTCTCTTCCCTACAACATTCAATCAACAACCAATCATGAATCTGAAACAAGATAAACATATATAAACTGGGTTGATGGGTAATTATAAGATTTCATACAACAAACTTACCTAGTTACCTGCATGTAGATGGGATTACGTGCCATTTATTGACGTCCTTCAGCGATGGAGGAAGGTAATGAAGGAAAAAGTAATCACACCTATCGAGAATCACATCTTTTTGGACCCCTAGACGACTACCATACCCTTCATAAATATTTGGAGAATTGGCATACTCTTGTTTTAGCTCAATAGGCAAATGAAAGAAGTCTCTCCACACCTCACGAGTCCGATGCATCAACTCAGGGCTCACCCCATGGTTTATAATCTGGAAAAAACCCCATTCACGGCATGCTGTCAATATTTCATTCATTGTTCTTGCATGTAGTTCCTTGTCATCCCCGTCTATCCCCTGAAGATCAATAACTGGGATACGGAGTTCATTGTTCCCTAGGGTCATTGAAGGTCTGTCGGAGGGTGGCTTGACGTGATGTACCTATCAGGGATAATAGTTAGACCACTATCGGAAAGCGATTGGACCCACTTCTTAATTGACCCCCCCGAGTCCCACTTCTTCCATCTCCTCTCTCCAAACTTTCCTTATTTTTCTTCTCTCTCTTGTTCTTCCTTTTCTTTTCGGCTCTTCTTCTTTTTCGTCTGCTTCAGCTCTTCTTCTTCTTCAGCTCTCTGCAAAGCATGGGTGCTTGGATAAAAATGAAATTTTCAGAAGGAAACCTCTTCGACGGACTGCAATCTCAGCACAAACTGAAAGAATTGCACCTGGTGGGATACATCCTTTGGAAGCTGTTTTATGTTGGTTGGAAAGTGGTAAAGACCTGAATATGAAAATTTCCACCTCATGGTGCCAGAAAGCTCTCCCAGCAGCTAAGGAGATTTATCTAAAAGATCTGCCTGCTTGTTATCCAACTTCCCTCCACACGGCACATCTAGAGAAGGCTTTGCAAGCTTTCCACTCAATGGTCAAGGGCCCAGCTGTAAAAAATTTCAGGAAAAAGTTGGAAGATGAGTGCATAACAATTTGGAGATCTGGGAGGCAGCTCTGTAATGCCATTAGTTTGACGGGAAAACCGTGCATGCATCAACGACATAATGTTGAGGTTGGTGATAAATGGGCAAGAGAAGGAAGAACAGTCGGAGACTTTGATTGTTTCTAAAGGGCAGTTAGACATGGCGCAGAGGTCGGATGAAGGGAGAGATGAGTGAACTACGGAGCAAACAGGTGAGCTACAAGGGACTTTAGAAGCAGAGGCTGAGATTTTAGGAGGAATATTGGAAGAAAGGGTTGCATCCTCGTATTTGCCTTCACAAAGAATGCATTCAAAAGGGGCACAAGGAAACCAAACAAGATCACTACCTGTGTCCAAGTAAAGAGAGATTGTTTGAGCTGGTTTGGAACCAAAAGAGAAGGAGAGGGTGTAGTCACTTCCAGGTGATAGAGGGAGAGAGACTTGGCGCTGGTGGTTGTGGAATCTTTTGGTGGAGCTTGCAGATGCGGATTTGAGGAGATGGTGGGTCTGGTTGAACTGGGTTTTTGAGAGAGGAGATGGAACCCTTTCTTCCAAGTTTGGAGAGAGGAGATGGAAGAAGTGGGACCCGGGGGGGGTCAATTAAAAAAAAATTAAAGTCCCAATAAAGCGATAAAAAAGTGTGAAATAAATTTTTTTTAAGTCCATCGATCTGGACCGTTGGATCAGATCCTACGGCTGTGATTTGTGCGCAGGAGCCCGTGCTGCGCTTTGTCGAGGGCATAGGCACGCATCTCGAGGGGATGAGCGGTCACACTCACCCCTTCGCCCATTTCCTCGCCATTTAGAATTTTCCTTCTTACTTTGAGCAAGCGCATAAAACTACTTTTCACCTCGTCACTCTTGCACATGATATTTTGGTGCTCAAATACTTAAAATTTTGATCACCATAGACTCTAATAATTTTTTTTTTATTATAGAAAGTGGATTTTTGTGCAAAGTTTTGTGATTTTACTAGGTCATAGGATCCGGCCGGTTGCCACTGTTGTAGATATGAGAGTTTGCAGGTAAAAATACTCGTTCAAGTGGAAGGAGGAGCACAAATTTGGACTCACAATGATGGTTCACACGCTAACTGGAAATAGATGAACGTTTTACTAGGTTTATAGGATCCGTTTGTAAGTGACTCTTTTGCTTATCCAGGTAGTTTTTGGTAAGATTTTAGCGAAATTAAAAAGATTAAGAAAAGGCGTTTGAATTAGAAAAGATTCAGAGGAGTTCCCCCATGGGGTTAAACCATGCTTCTGTTGGGATGGAGTTGGCTTGAATAGTCTCACTTCAAGTAAGGAGGAGTGGTCACTAAGATTTATAAGGAGATGGTCCACTCCCTAATAGCAATGAGACATTTTAAGATAAAAACCCCATACCCGTGGCCCGGATGGTAGACCCCAAGATAGAGAGTGTTTGAGTTGTGGCCCGGATGGTAGACCCAAGATAGCGAGTGTTTAAGTTGGGACAATATCATTGCTATGTATAGTGGACCTAGGTGTGCCGTAAATGGATCCAAATTAGGTTCCAGATCCTTGCCAATAGAACTTATCCTACAAGTCCGAACTATAATGTATCCTACAAGTCCAGACGTAGAATGTTATCCAAGTTCGGGCATGAATTGGATAGCAGCCCGTACACCGAGTGTTACCCACAGGTTCGTAGTACAAAGAAATTCTACCAATGAAAGAACCAAGTAATATCGCCAAACAAATATTCAATACAAGCAAAGTACAATACAATGTTCTTCTCAAGCCTTTTGCCCAAGGCTTGAGGAATACAAGGAACGATACAAGGGTTACCGCAAAAGAGCCTCAAACAACTTTCAATCAAATGAAGAATACACCGAAACAAACGACACCAAAATTCGACAAGAAACAGATCTAAAACACACTCATGAGTCTTCAATCAAGCCCCAACAATCAGTTCCTCCTTCCCTTCTTTCTTCTCTCACAATGAAGACACGCGCACGCAGCCGTCACACAAAACAAAAACGCAACCTATTTTATTTTCTTTCTCTTCTAATATTTATAAGCATCAATAGTAACCCTAGTTTCTATTTTAAATTCAGGGCATAGTCCACACTAATGGGTTGGACCCAACCCAACAAATCTCCCTCTCTAGACCATAAAGAGGAACTATAGCCTAATTACATTAGGCTATTCCAATGAGCTATCTACAAAACTCATGTTTCTCTTTAGGAACCACTTTTGTCATCATGTTAAAAGGATCCCCAGTAGAGTCGCCAAGCCAGGTAGAACATCACATGTGCGTGGTCCGAGGTGGAGGTGCAGGCGGCACATTGTTCAGGGGATTAAGCGCGAGGTAGCGAGCCAGGTAGAGCATCACATGTGCGCGGTCCGCCAGATGAATGGATCCAAATTAGGTTCTAGATCCTTGCCAAGAGAAGGTATCCTACAAGTCCGGACGAGGTGGAGTTAGTGCGGTGGTTGCGACTAAGGTGGAACCAATAACGCCGGGATAGCAGCCCGTACACTGAGTGCTACCCACAAGATCATGGTTGTACATGAGACTCGAGGAGGAGGTGTACTTCGAAATGTTGCAGACCGGTTGATAGATTGTAGGATGTGTGACGATTCACACCAAAGGTGGAGATTGTTGGGATGAAGTTGACTTGAATAGTCTCACATCAAGTAAGGTGGAGTTGTCACTGAAATTTATAAGGAGATAGTCCACTTCCTAATAGCAATGAGGTCTTTTAAGATAAAAACCTCACACCCTTGGCCCAGATGGTAGGCCCAAGACAGCGGGTTTTTAAGTTGGTGACAATATCGTTACTATGTATAGTAGACCTAGGTGCGCGAGCGCGCTCGATGGGCCAAACAAGTGGTATCAGAGCCGATGGTTCGACGGGGACTTGGCGAGGTGGTGGTGCAATGCGGCACATTGTTCAAGGGATCAAGCCCGAGGTAGTGAGCTAGGTAGAGCATCGCATATGCGCGGTCTGAGGTGGAGGTGCAGGCGGCACATTGTTTAAGGGATCAGGCGTGAGGTAGCGAGCCAGGTAGAGCATCGCATGTGCGCGGTCCGAGGTGGAGGTGCAGGCGGCACATTGTTCAGGGGATCAGGCGCGAGGTAGCGTGCCAGGTAGAGCATCGCATATGCGCGGTCCGCCAGATGAATGAATCCAGATTAGGTTCGAGATCCTTGCCAAGAGAATGTATCCTACAAGTCTGGACGAGTTGGAGTTAGTGCGGTGGTTGCGACTAAGGTGGAGCCAATAACACCGGAATAACAGCCCGTACACCGAGTGTTACCCACAGGATCGTGGTCGCACATGAGACTCGAGGAGGAGGTGTACTTCGAGATGTTGCAGACCGATGGATGGATTGTAGGATGTGTGACGATTCGCGCCAAAGGTAGAGATTGTTGGGATGGAGTTTGCTTAAATAGTCCTACATCAAGTAAGGAGGAGAAGTCACTAAGGTTTAGAAGGAGATGGTTCATTCCCTAATAGCAACGAGGTTTTTTATAATGAAAACCCCACACACGTAGCCTGGATGGTAGGCCCAAGACAGTGGGTGTTTAAGTTGGGAATAATATCGTTGCTATGTATAGTGGACCTAGGATCGCGGACGCGTTCAACGTGCCAACAGCCTGTTTAGTTGTTTAATTCAACTGGTTATCATTCATAAGAGTGAAAATACAAACAATTCATAGATAGTATATCTTATCATTGAAGAACATAATTTTGTTGAGTTGGAAGGAATAATCAATACTTGATATTTGAAGGCCAAGCTTTCTAGCACATGCGTGAGTTCGCTTATCTTGTTGTGATACTTTGTGTAGGCGAATCTGAGAGGAGGGTGCGGAAAAAGGCCCATGATGGCAAAGCCCAATAGGTCCGTGAATTCCAAACGGAGTTAGGCCGGATGCCAAAAGGAGCTCACATCGCCTAGGTAAGGAAAGATGATGTGCTAGATATGTACGAGGTTGGATCTACAAAGTACTACGTGTTTTAAAGTCGTGCGGGCCTTGGACCCCAAGCGAACAATATAGTACTATGTGGATCGGGTCGTAACAAAATGGTATCAGAGCCGGACCTAGCCGAAAGTGTGCCAACGAGGGTCTTGGGCCCAAAGCGGACAATATAGTACTATGTGGATCGGGTCGTGACAGAATGGTATCAGAGTCGGATGCCAACGAGAACGTAATACTCTTGTGTGGATGGACCTGGGGGAGGGTGTATTATAGTCCCACGTCGCCTAGTTGAGGAAAGGGAATGTGCTACATATGTACGAGGTTGGATCTACATGAATCTACAAGCAGACAATATAGTACTATGTGGATCGGGTTGTGGGGGAGGGTGTGGGAAAGGCCCGTGATGGCGAAGCCCGGACTTGAGATGAAGGGTGTGGGATAGGCTCGTGATGGTGAAGTCCAATAGGTCTGTGGATCTCAAGAGGGGTTGGGCAATCTATTATAGTCCCACATGTACGAGATTGGATCTACAAGCAGACAATATAGTACTCTGTGGATCGGATCGAGGAAAAAAATATGTTATATATATACGAAGTTGAATCTACAAGCAGACAATATACGAGGTTGGATCTACAAGAGTACAATATACTCTATGGATCAGGTTGTGGGGGAGGGTGTGGGAAAGGCCTGTGATGGCGAAGCCCGGACCTGAGAGGGAGGGTGTGGGATAGGCCCATGATGGCGAAGTCTAATAGGCCCGTAAATCTTAAGATGGGTTGGGCAATCTATTATAGTCATACATGTACGAGGTTGAATCTACAAACAGACAATATAGTACTCTGTGGATCGGGTCGAGAAAAGAGAATATGTTATATATATACGAAATTGAATCTACAAGCAGACAATATACGAAGTTGAATCTACAAGAGTATAATATAATATTCTGTGAATCCGATCGTGACAATTATACTGTAACAGCTAAGTAAAAAATGTGTCATCAAGTTTTCTTTCTTCAATGGAAACTTTTTAATCTTTACCTCCAATCGGGATGGCATTGTTACAGAAAATCTCTTTATGTCAGTGTCGTGCTCAGGTCTTATGCTCAATCCTAATTTTTAACAGAAGTTCTTCCTTATCTTAAAGGCACTATGAGTTTGATCCATATCCAAAAGGATGAATGTCCCGTCGTAATTCAACAAAAGTTCCCTCTTTTTCTTGTAGCTTCATGAATGACAAATTTTTGGGACCTAGTGTCTGCTGGTGGCCTGTTTTATCTTTACCACGAAACTATACAATTCTGATTTCATCATCTGTTCTTGTCCAAAGCTCTTGGTCGCGACCCCTCTCAAGTATTGCTAACACATAATGCTACAATTAACATTCGAGTCATGATTATGAAATTCCTATAGTATTTGACTAGTTGGATATTGATAGACATAGTTCATGGTAATTGGACTGGTGTAGGCTTTAATTTGGTGCCTTATAAAAATTGGATTACCGAAGGATCAACGTGGTTGAACTTCTTATCTGCTGCAGAAGATTGCATCATTACAGTGGCTAATTAAGTTTGAATAGTTGCAAAAGCCATCTTACATGTCACCTTCTCTTTGATTATTTGAATATTTATTCTCAACTTGATCATCCGCATGGGAAACAACACTTTAGGCTTTTGTAGTGTGTAGATATTGCAAATATTTACACGAGATGTTGTCTTTCGCTTGGAAGCTTAGGGCCCATTTTGACAATAAAGCGAAAGCAAATATTTAGTAAATCCCTCAAATCAAGGCTAACCATGCTTGAAAAAGGAGTCATGATAGAACAGGTCTGTGATTATCTTTGTCAATTTAGTACCTTAACCTATTACTGTAGCAACTTTTGGCTTTGTTTAATTGTGTCGCGTGTACGAATCATCTCCCAAATCAAGCTTACCTATGCTCTTTTCATGGTTTAACTGTTCTTTTGAGCGATTGTAAGTTGAAGAAAGTATGGGATATGGGATAGGTATTCCCCAATATTGGATTGCTCCAACAAGGATACACCTTGTATGCCAACAAGACATGGTCGATGAACCTGTCGGACAGTTAGAATATCTATGATGAAAATAGCTGGGTCTGAAAGCAATTAAAATCTGCATTATGTGCACTATTTCAGTAGATGTGCAAATTCATCAGTGCATTGAGTTTACCACAGTTACCTCAATCTTTTATGACATTGATCACATATATGTTAGTGGCCCTTTTACTTACAATCATAACTTTTTTGCTTACAATTATAACTATTAAGATTAGAAGTCCACTCCATCCATACCGAACACTTTTCATCATCAATTGTCAAAATCTAACCTAAAATCAAAAGTTAGGCTTGTTGGATCTCTGCTCGCTTTAAAAATAAAAAATTAGGTTGTTATTGAAACGAAATCTCAAAAACATGTTAACAAATATGTTCAATAGCTTTCATTTCGAGAGGTCGTTTTCCACAAATGTAACATGCTCGATGATATTCCATCCACGTATATTATTGCATACTGGCTACTACCTCATCCAATCTTAGATACCTTTATAAAGGAGAATTAAAATGTCAACCATATTGATATGCAGATCGATCCCCATAACATCATTGTTCCTCTCTGTCCCATCAAATCTCCATTTTTAACCCAACACATGTCAACCTGTTCTCGACCAACTGTACATCAAATCTGAACCCCATTATCACTTATCCAACTCAATCCACCGCACAATCAAAACTAAACATCGCGCATCCCGAGGTTGTTTTCACTATTAATTACGTTATCTTCTCTCTCCAATCAGTCTTGAAATTCGCGCCAAAAAATCTAGTCAGAAAAAGTCAAACTGGTCCATCATCAATTCATATATATTAACATCGAGTCAAAGCCCTTTTACAGAGAATAAGATCAAGTGCAGGGGCTTTTCAGCAAATACTCATATTTTACAACAGCACTTTTTGGGACTGCTACCATGACCTTCACTGCCTCTCTGTGCTCGTGCACCGGTAGGAATAAACAATACCTGTCGCAACAAACGGGTCCTACGTGGACGGGTTTCCCCAACCCGAAATCCACCTTCTCTAACCCGAGTTTTGACCATTGTGACACGATTAACACACCCGTTAAGTCCGGGTCCGGGCATGCTCTCGACTCGCTTACCACCTCCACGATCGATTTTACGTACTCATCCGTCACTCGTTCTTTCGCTCGGCGCACTAACCCAACTGCATGAGCTAGACCCTTCTCTGTGAGCTCCTTTACGCTGGTTAGCGCGCAACCGAGAACAAAACCATTTCCGTAGAACCCAACGGGTAGACACGGCTTGACACGATTACGAACGTTTATGCTAAACAGCATTTTTAGTGTTTGCGATGCAGGCAATTCTAGTGACCTCGCCCAGCTCCTCCACACGTGTGCCGAGAGCACCTCGAATGACGTATAGGATGATCCACCGGATTGACCCGTTGCAGATGCGATTTTCTTGAGTTCCATTAATGATCTTCGGTCGAAAGTGACCGAAGTTGGGCTCAGCGGCTCTCTAGCGAACCGTAACACGAACCCGCCTAGGTCCTGCACCCGGTTGAACTCCGGGTGCGGAACGTTGCGGTAATTGGCTCGACCTATTGGATTTGGGTCGAGCAAGTGCCGCTGCCAGACCGGTTTTAACTCAGTGTGTTTTCGTCTCCCGGAGGCTAACTCAGAAAACGAGTTAAGAAACTCAGCACTACCGATCCCATCACAAATACAATGAGTGATGCCAACGCCAATAGCCGCGTCTCCGTTCGCCAGCCAAGTCAGCTGCACGACAAGTGGAGGGACCCCACACAGCACATCCAACACGTGTACGGTCAGCAAGTCTTTCCACTGCATCGAGTAACGCGGCGCACGATCAAAATCAGACACAGACACATCATCAGCTATAGCTTCTATGAACAACGCCCCCTGCCCGCGACAGACAACTTCGAGATTCACACCATCGGGTCGGGTTCTCACACGACCCGCAAACGGATAGTACGGCACCAGCGCACGTGACAAAGCGTCTTTCACACGTGCGGCAGTGAGAGAGCCAGCGGTTTGGAAACGGTTCGAACCGGACCGGTAAATGAGGAGGTACTCGATTGTGAACCGGAGGAAGAGTTGCGAGTCGAGAGCAGAGAGAGGGAGCACGTGTGAAGGAGTGTGCTCTGATGGGGTCACGAGCACCATCTCCTTTATATCAACAACGCTTGCAGCCATGGATGTTGTTGTGTGTGTTAACAATTAATGTACGCAGCAAGAGAGCAATTTATAGTAGAGGAGAGGTGTGAAGTGAAGTAAGAGGGGCTGTTTAGTTTGGTTTGGTTTGTTTGAATGTTTTGGGTTGTGAAAGATTTTGTGAGAGATTCTGCAGGCATCGCTTTATGGGGGGAGGGGAAATTTTTTGTTTTCTTTTTCTTGATTTGAAAGGGAGGGGTAGATGGATCAGATTCCTGCAACATATATATTCTGTTTCGAAAATCGTGTCTTTTTAAAAAAAAAAAAACAAAAATCCTTAACCCTTTCGTGCGTCCAAACTCAGCTTCTAGAAATATGACCTGTGTTAATCCTTAAACACTTTTTGAAAATGTGTGTTTAAGGAACCCATCTCAGACAACAAACTTGGCCGGTTTTTAGGTCAGTTAGAATTTCTAAATTATATTACCAAAAACTTTTTTTTTTTAGTTAAAGGCACTCCAATGCTTTTTTTTTTTTTTTTTTTTCGGTCAAACAAGAAGATTTTTATTAATGAAAGAAAGGGAAACAAGTTACAACAAGAAACATTCCTATGTCAAGGAATGCCAAGACACTATGAAAGTGTCAAAACCCAAATCCGTAAATAAATTACATGCCGTACCCATTTTCCACAACAATTCTCTAATCTCGATAAAGATAGAGTGTTCTGATCTGTTTAGTCTTTCAAAAACCCTTTTATTTCTTTCTTTCCACACACACCACATGAGAACGTGAGGGACCCTACGCCATAACCATTCCCCCCGACGGGAAGGATTAGCTTTAGACCACCAACTTAGCCAATTTAGAATGGAACCTTCAAATATCAAACTCAAACCGAATTCCACCAAGAAATTGCGCCAAATGGATTTGGAGAAACTGCAATGAAGCATCAAATGGTCCAGTGTCTCTTCAGATTCGTTGCAAAGCACACAGAGACTCCCAGTGAGGATTCCCATTTTTCTTAACCTATCCTTAGTCAAGATCTTCTCATGCAAAACTGACCAAGAAAAGAAATTAATCCGAGGAAGAAGGTTTTTCACCCATACCAGATTTTTGTGAGAGGAAATGAAAGGGTTAGAGTGGGTCTCATAATGAGATGCAGCCAACATATCCGAAAATTCTTTCACCGAGAAGCCTACACCTTTACCCTTCCACACCAAACTATCTGGTCCCTCTGAGAGCATTTGTCTATCCAACAGGAGAATAAGATTTGCTAACTCATCTAGTTCCCCAGTGTTGAGGTGTCTGCGAAAGGAAAGATCCCAAGAGTTGCTGCTAGACCAAAAACTGCTCACATTCCCGTATTGATCCTTGTTAATGAGAAATAACATTGGGAAAAGATCTTTCAAAGATTGGTTGCTACACCAGACATCATGCCAGAAAGAGATGAGATCACCATTTCCACATTTAAGAGAGGTGTGAGGGTAGAAGCCACTGGCGCACCGGGAGATAGATTTCCATAAAGAGCATCCGTAGGAAGTGTACTTAGTTCTCTTTTCCCAAACCCATCTATTGCGCCCGTATTTGTCCAAAATGAGAGATCTCCATAAATTATCATTCTCTTCTGCAAATCGCCAAAGCCACTTAGAAAGTAATGCAGTATTGAAAGTGAGCACCTGCCGAATGCCTAAACCACCTCGAGATTTAGGGCAACAAATTTTCTCCCAGCCCACTAAATGCATCTTTCTAGAGTTATGAGTAGAACCCCAAAGGAAATCGCGCATGATCCTTTCCATCTTGGCTGCTATTGAACAGGGAACCTTGATAAGAGACAGCATGAATACTGGGATAGAAGCTAATGTGGATTGTACAAGAGCTAGTCTGCCAGCTTTAGATAGAAATTTGCGTTTCCAAGTCGCAAGTTTCGATTCCATCCTTTCGAGCGTCTCGTCCCAAACAACTTTACTTTTGAAACTAGCCCCCAAAGGCATGCCCAAGTACTTAACTGGGAGGTGACCTGCTGAACAACCCAATAAATCCGCCAACTGGTGCAGGTGAGGGACATCTCCAATAGGCAAAACCCTTGATTTGTGAAAGTTGATTTTCAGCCCTGAAATAACTTCGAACCAAAGCATAATTCTTTTAAGAGCAAGAACCTGAGAAGCGGAAGCATCACAAAAAAGGATAGTATCATCCGCATACTGGAGAATAGAGACAGGCGGACTACCCTTCGCGACAGAAAACCCTCTCACTAGGCCAGCATCAACTGCTTTCAGGATCATTTGAGTTAAACCTTCTGCTGCTATAGAAAAAAGAAGAGGAGACAGGGGATCGCCTTGTCGCAGACCTTTCGAGCTATTGAAAAACCCGTGCAGCTGACCATTAATTTTCAGAGAAAAATTAGCTGTAGATCTGCAAGTGTGAAGCCAATCAATCCATTTCGAGTCAAACCCCATGCGAGTCATTACCAAATCCAAATATCTCCAAGAAACATTGTCAAAGGCTTTGGAGAAATCTAATTTGATAACAAGCCCTGGAACACCTTGTTTTTTTCTAGAATCAATAATTTCATTGGCAATCAAAGGGCTATCCACCACCTGTCTTCCACTGACTGCTGCACTTTGAAAAGGAGAGATGACTGAATGAAGAACTATTTTCAATCTGTTAGCTAACACCTTGGCGATTATCTTATAGGTCCCATTCAAAATACTGATAGGTCTAAAATCATTTACCGTCCGCATCCCCGCACATTTGGGAATGAGCGAGATGATAGTGGTGTTCAAACGCCAATCAAGGAAGTTTCTCGAGTTAAAATCTGCAACAACTTTCAGAAAATCTTTTTTGATTACCTCCCACATTTTCAAATAGAACACCATTGAGAACCCATCAAGACCTGGAGAAACTTCAGATTTTAGATCTTCCATTGCTGCTCTAATTTCCATTTCCGAAAAGTTATCTACCAATGCCGTAGCCGTAGACTGAGAGATAGACTTGAAGGTGATCCCCGAGAAGAAAGGACGCCACTCCTCCTTTTCATGGAACAACTTCTTGAAGTGAGAAATCAATAGTGCTCTAATACTGACTTCATCCACGACCAACTCCTGACCCGTGCTAAGAGCTTCAATGGAGTTAAACAGTCTACGTCTGTTAGCCAAGGTATGAAAGAATTTAGTCCCCTGATCCATATGACGAACCCAGTTGACTCCTGATCTGATTCTCCAAACCTCGTCATCTCTTTTGGTTAATGTTGCCCATTCTTGTTGCAGCTGCACTCTACAAGATCTCTCCTCAACAGTCAAGTCTCTAATCTCTTCATCCGCATCAATGCTAGCAATTAAAGCAGAGATATGTTGAATACATAAATTTGTCTTACCCCAAACTTTAGTCCTCCAACTTTTGAGATTGCATCTGAGAGCCTTAAGCTTCCACCATAAGCAGTAGCCAGGGTGGCCAGAGACTACTGAGTTGTTCCACCAAACTTTCATCTCCTCTGCCAGAGTAGGGTGATCAAGCCAACCATTATCAAAAGAAAAAAGGCGAGTACCACCACCAACAGACGAGTTCGCAAGCATGATCGCGTGATGGTCAGAACCTGCTGTACCTTTGATCCATTCGACTTTATCACCAAATTTGTCAATCCAATCCACCGAGGCGAGAAATCGGTCAAGTCGACAAAGGATAGGGAGATCCCTACGATTTGACCATGTGAATTTTCCCCCTTTTAGACTAAAATCAGCAAGTTCCACCTCATTAATGAATTGATTGAATTTCTGCATGCTTGTGGACCTCCTCCTGCATCCTTTTTTTTCCCTCATGTGACGGACAGCATTGAAGTCACCTGCTAACACCCATGGCGATTGCACCCAACCAGCAATGTCATATAGTTCTTCCCAGAAGTGGTCTCTAATCGAGGGATCACATGGGCCATAAATGTTAGTCCCTGACCAAATGGAGTTATCCGAGACCATTTGGAATTGAATAGAAAGGGAGAAAACCCCTTTCAATACTTCCCTCATCTGCAAAAGATCAGCGTCCCAAATAGCTAAAATTCCGCCCGACCTGCCAATGGATTCCACCATAGCCCAATCAAAGGAACTATCACCCCACAATTTTCTGATAAATTCTCTAGAGCATCTCTCCAATTTCGTTTCCTGAATGAAGACAAGGTCTGGACGATTTTCTGATATTAGTCTACGACAACCCCTTTGACGCTCAGTATTTCCGAGGCCCCTACAGTTCCACGAAAGAATTTTGAGGTTCATGAGAAAACTTCAAACCCGTGGTTGTTGCATCTGTCCATTGCTGCGGCAGATATTGAACTCTGCGCTGCAGCATGAACCATATCTAAAGCCCTGTTTTCATCCTGAATGAGGTCCACTCCCACTGTCAAGCCAATTTCTTTGAAAGCCGAACGATCTGATGCTTCTTCCTGAGTCGAATGACAGTCAGAGACAGCAGGCTCCGCACTGTCATTAACCCTAGAAACAAGAATTGGAGACTTGCCTGAAGTCCGATCGCTAGTGAGTAGAAATCCAAAATTGTCGATGCGTGGGAGCTCGAAACCTGGAGGAGCGCCTACGCGGTCTTGGGTGGATGAGAAACTCTCCGCATGAGACACACCTAGATTTGTAGACAACCCATGGGCTTCAACACAATGTGCTGCGAGAGGCTCGAAACCCGGTGGGTAAGGTAAAGATGCCGAACAATCCTGGGTTTGGTTGGAGGACTCTCCTCTTGCCAGCCCGGTAGGGGCACTACAACCTTTAAATTCACCATGCCCTGCCTTGTTGGTTGAATTAGATTTGTTGGATCTCTTATGAAGCATGAACCTGGATCTGGTAGGAAAGACAGAGAAATTGGCCCATTCAGCGGCTCTGTCACGCTGTGCTTTCCTTGCAAGCTTTCGATCCCTACGGGCATGCCTAGACATCTTGGTCAAAAGGGGGTCCAAGTTGAAGACATCTTCTTCCACCGCTTCTAACACCCTCCAATAATTGCCAGCTGTCTGTAGTTCATGAGACTTGACCGGGCTGTGATCCGAAAAAGACTTAGGCCCTTTGCTGGGTGAGGGCCCAACAATACCTTTTCCTTTAGCCTGCTGAGATGGACAAGCTGGCTCAGACCGCGAGTTTCCAACCTTACCCGCTGAAACAGCGCGAAAACCCGGGGAATGGGGAAGCACTGGGGAATGCTGGGGGGACAGATCATTCAGTGTCGACAACCTAGTAGGCGGTTCCAATGCTGCGCATGGGGACACGTGTGGCGAAGAAGCGAAGACCATAAAAGCTGTGTGTCCAAACGGAAGAGCCACAGGTGTCCACTGAATCATTGACTCGGGCAATTCTATCAACGACCTGGCAAGGTTCTTTCTTGCAACGGGATCAGGAGGAAGATGATTGCCCCATACTTGGGACAAGAAATCGATGGGAGTGTCCCGATGAATAGTGGTTGCTGCAATGGTACCCTGACTGGCAATCGGGGTAGGGCTCACACTGGAGAGGTTAGTGGCCACTACTTCCACAAATGATTTTTTGCGCAAAGGTGGGACAACACTAATACTTGGCAGAGTTGAAACACCATCTCTTCTGACTTGCTGCTGATGAAAAGGCTGAGGCACCTTATTTAAAGTCATCTCCTTCATAGCTTGAGCGAGTTGACTCCAGCCTGTCCCTTCCACGCCAGCTGGCACCCTGAGAGTTTTGGACCCTGATCCCCAACCCACCAAAATAGAAAGGAAGAGTCCTCCTAAATTGGCCTCTTTTGCCAGCATAACCCATCTGTTGTTGGTTTTCCAACTGGCTGTGAAGGCGTGAGAGCCTGATTCCACAGCTTTTTTAAGCTGAAATGCAATCCATTCTCCCATCTGCATTTCAACAAAGACTTTGATTCGAACCCTGGAGCTCGATTCAAGAATCAACAAACCTCCTCTAGAACTACGAATCCCAAATTCTTTACCATCAATTTTCATCAGACGAAGATTTTCTTTTTTAGACTCCATCTCTCCCCAAGATTAGGACCAGTTTACCAATTTACAAGCACAAGTACTTCAGCATACAAGCATCTTAACAAAACGAAGATGAGGAAAAACTGAAAGATCTTACTTGTTGCCCAAAAAAGGCAAATGTGTACCGCAGTCTGAAAAAAGAGCTCTCCCACCATCAAGCCGCGCCCCTTGCACTGTCGAAAACACGGTCCAGCAGAACTCAAAGTCGAGAAACGGCTTTCAACAGTTCAGCACCGTCAGATCTCACCTTCACTTCACTGATATGAAAAACCACCTTTCACTGTTTCGAAACCACCTTTCGAAAAAACCGCCTTTCCCTTCACCCTTCGAAAACCACCCTGCGATCACCACCCTTCGAAAAACCACCCTTCCCTTCCCTGCGAAAAACCCTTCACCCTGCGAAAAAAACCCCCTTCCCTTCGCCCTGTGAGAAAAACCTCCTTCCCTGCGACCTGAGAGAAACCCCCTTCCCTTCACCCTGCACCTTGCGACAAGCGAGATCCCTGCATCCTGCGAGAAAACCCACTGCGAGAAACCCCCTTCCCTGCGAGAAACCCCCTTCCCTTCACCCTTCACCCTGCACCTTGCGAGAAACCCCCTTCGCCCTGAAACCCCCTTCCATCCTTTCTCTTGAAGCAGAATTTGAAAGTGGCTTTTGCACCACTCCAATGCTCACCTAAGTTAATAAGTGAAAGAAGACTAAATTTAGAGAGGATATAATTCAATTAAATTTACATACATTTTGTCGAATATTTTATTTATTGTATATAATGTTTGTCATTAATTATTCATATGATTTAAACATGTAAGGCGTAATGAGGGAAAACATTCTTTGCAAGAATTTTCTCCTTCATGGAGGTATTGGGGGAGTGATTTCCATCACGATTTATCTCCTCTGTAAAGTCTTTTTAAGAGAAGAGATTCATTGAGTTTGAATTCAGACCCTTGATTACGATATATTATCGAAAATCATTTTCGAGATTTTTTAATGATTGGGCATATCTTTTCGAGTCTCTTAAGTCGAGTCTAGAGTGAAGTATTTGTTCGTCGTGACAGATGATATTTGCCACATGTATGATAGTGATTCGAGCGAATTCTAAGATTGTGATTTCATTTGTCACAAATCTACCACTCAGCCGATGCTTCATTGGCCTTGAAAATCATAACATACAGATAGATGAAGGAGATTAGGGGTATGTGACCTACTATCCATTGGCCTCGAAAATCATGATATGGGCTAAGGAGAGGAAAAGCAACTGAGATGGACCACGTAGGAGTACAGATTTGGCGGGGACTAGAGTTTCCATTTTGCCTTATGAATTTGGGTTTTATGATTTATTTTCACATGCTACGTACAGGGTACAGTGGTACAAGAACAGAAGGTCGATTGACTATTTTTCACATGTTTTTATCTGGAGGTGGATCGAAATGGCAGGCAGGGACCCATGCATGTGATAAACTGAAAGATAAGTCTTTAGTTTATGCAAATTGTTGGCATGCAATTCAGAATTGTTTTAATCAATCAAGCCAGAAATGCATGAGATATATTTGGATTTATGTGTCGAGTTAGTAGGTCACATACCCCTAAAAAGTCTCGTGTTTGTGCCATGAGTTTAATTTGTTTGTCCCATGGATGATAGATGGCTAGCTGAAGAAAAAACATCTATGCATGGAAGGTGTTTTTTTGTTGCGTAGCTACAAATCATTTTATGTATTTTAACATAATTACAAAGATAATGTTCGTATATGAACTAAAATGCATGCTTACAAGGTAAGTGATGCGTCCAAAAATCGTTCTCATGTGAGTTCGACATACAAAATCACTGTTAGACTGTCAAAGACTACCTTTTTTTGTGGCCGAAGGCACTCCGATGCTTAAGTCAGTAACTCTGTTGAAAAAATGAAGTAAATCTGAACAAAACTCAGTTAAAATTGTATACCTTTGTCAAAAATTCCATTTACCTTTTATAATGGTCGTAGTTAACTCTCTGCGTGACTTAAGCATTTAAGGCGCAATGGAATGAGGTGTTTTTATAACAGTCTCCTTCTTAATGGAGATGAGTTCATGGAGGCGTAGATCCCTCCACGGCTCTTTTTTGGTGCAACATTTTTTTTTATGAGAAAACGTGTAACAGGTTTGGATTTGGGCTTTGATTCGCTCGGGCTTAAATTCAGAACTTGCTTACGCTTCCTTAGAGGTGGGCCTAATCTGACCCTCTATAATTGTCCTCAATCTTTTTGGGTTTTACGAGCTGGCCCAATGAAATGGGTGTTGTATTCATTAGATGCACTAGTGAGAAGTGGACATCAGCCAACTGAGCTAGAGCAGGTAGATGTAGTGGCACTCCAGGACACATTAAGCTTGGACACTGATTAAAATTATGGTAAAATTTATAGCGGATGATATCACAAGTTTAAAGTTATTATTTTGTCAAGAGCATTCAATGATGATGCGAATATTGTATTGGATTAATCATAATCGAATATTAGGCAAACCAACTCGTTATTACCAAGATTTCTCATCACAACTATAACGATGATGCATCCTACACAAGATTTGGACACGTACTAAATTCATCAGGCGCAGTACTACTACTTGCTTGAAAATACTTTAGCACTGAGAAAGTTAATGTTAGCTCATCTATAGCGCACTTATTCTTTCGTAGTATTTTCTTTTATTTCTTCAAATCAATCAAAACTACATAAAGTTCATATAGGTTATTATTAAATTTTTCAAAAAGGGAGGTACAGTATCAAATTTTGTTTTCATAGGCATCCTAGCTAGTGCTTATGGAGGAAAATAGCAAAAAGCTCTCTACATCGCAACAAGTAGTAGTGAAAGCATATGCAGATAGCATCGAAAGCAACCTTATTCCCAGATGTAGATCATAACTACATTCCCAAAAGGAGGATGGAATCCGGTATTGGAGACTACAATTAATCAACTTATAAACACATTTTTTGTGTGTGAATCACCCAATCATTGTATAATATACTTGCACAATCCATAAAATAAAACATCGATGTGCAGACATTGTAAATGGGATGCTAAATTAAGAAACCACACTCTGATTAGAAAATTAGCAAAGAAGATACCCACCTAGAGAGTAGACAGACACTTTAAGCTAATTCATTTTATATGGTTTATTAGGTGGTAGGAACATACTCTGTTTTACATAATTATGTTATGATATCACTACATCAAATTGATATTTTTATAACAACTCTCAAAACAGTAACATTTTTTAGCTATAACAATCTACAAAGCAATTTTAAATATTCTCAAAACAATAATTGTATCATCATGAATAGTATGATCCTACAAGTGATACTATTCATGGTGATCTAATTTATTGTATCATTTTTTTCGCGTAACTGTTTTTCATTTTTTTGACTAAATTTAGTTTTGACTTGAAATTGTTTGTTGGATTTTAACAGCTCAAAAGTGTTACTAGTTTGAAAGTTGTTACAAATATGCCAGTTTTATATAGTGATATATATGTATGTATGAGTCCACATCTTCGATGTAAGCTTATCTAATATCTCTCAAAATATCATTTATAGTCATTTAAATACACGGATCATGTGTATTAAATAAATCATTTTAGTCTTAGACTATAAATTTTTTATGGAGTAGATAAGAGTTTCAAAGAGCACACTGTATATGCCACGCATAGACGTACAATTTGGATTCATATAATTGTAGAATATATTATGAGGTAGATGACCTTTGAGATCTCTGAAAACCAATGTTCATTCATAGTCTATATTTCAGAGAAATGGGTAATCTAACTATCTAAGATTAGGTGCTAATTTTGGCTTTTAATTGATATGATGATATAGCAGAAGATGCCCTTGTCATGTGGAAACCTACCACCTAGTATATTTTTTGAGGGTGCTTTTGAAATCCTACCATACTAGGAAGGAAATCCTATACTCTTGTCTAGTATAAAGTTCATTCATGGAAGTAGGACCTTATGCATGGAGGGGACATAGATGACAGAATATCTTTTGCACACATGAAATATAACAAAACAAAGTTCCTAGCCAAGCTTTGGTGCTTTTGCTAAATGGACGATGACAATTGTATTGCATTGCATGCTCAAACCACTCTTTCATGCACATCTTTTCATGAAAGAAAGAGAGATATCATACTATATGGGCGAGAGATTTGCTTACTTTTAGACAATTGATGAGGATATGGGGTATAGTGAGATAGATGGAATATCTACACAAAGCTTTTTGGAGGATAAAGTGATCTTTTTTTTAAGAGAGCTAGGCTTTATTTTGGACATCATTGATGCATTGAGTTTGATATGTTTTGTCTTCAAAGACAAACTCTATACAAACTAATCTTTCTATCTATATAGATATCTATAATGTCACGAGTTCATGTTTTGATGGTGAAGTTAACTATGAGCTCATCATCTCTGGTCGAGTTGTGTTTATCTCCAGCTTGAAAAGTTGAAACTGTAATCAACTTTTTGTTATAGCAATAAAAAAAAGTTGATTCTCTTTAGCTCCTTTTAACTGTATGGACACTTCATCCATCTAAAATCCTGTTTGATCACCTGTCTTGGCAAATCTAGCATGATGCGTATTACTAGAGCATCCACCATAAGTTAATTGTAATCCTACTTAAATGTGAATGAGTCTCCCAATCTTGGGTCTTTAACCTACAATAAGTAATTAAAGAGTGATAGAATGTATTCAATGGAGAATAAATTTAGCACTTGCACAAACCCAAGGAACACAAAGTGGGCGCCTTTTGAAAAACGTCCAAAGCTGTGCACATTTGAAAGAGCGCCCAACTTTGAAAAAGTACAAAAGGTGCCCATCTTATGTTACTTTTAACATTTTCAAAGTTGGTTATTAACTTATCTCCAATTTAATCACTGGACTAAGGGAGCCTCTGGAAACCAGCTCAAAAGCAACTTATTTGATTATAATCACCGAAAATACCAAAGTATATAAGTTTGGGAATTAAAGAACTCTCAAGTTTTTAGGAGTTGTTGTTGTTGTTGTTATTGTAATTTTTTTTTTTGTTGCTTAAATCCGAACCCAATTATTTTTGCTTTTGACTTATAAATATTTTGACTTCTACTAATATAAGAAGAAATACTGGCACTTTTGGTCGTCAAACGCTCCTTAAATGAAGAAAAAATTTAAAAACATTCTAGACCTGAAGGGTTTGGAGTTAGGGCACTTGGGTCCTTATTTAGCGTGGGTTTTTATTTATTTGTTAGGAAAATATGCCAAAATACAAAGTTTGATAAAAAATCTTGAATGCAAACTAAAATAGAAAAAAAAAAAAAAAAATCAAAGTTATCCAATTATCAAACAAAAACTAGACATCAAACGCATGCATACACCACCTATGAACGGGTGGGTAAAAATTTTCAATGCATTTTTTTTATAATTTTTTAAACGCATAAAGTTTCAAAAACATCGTTAAAATGACAAAAGAATATTTTGGTTGTTTCCTTGACCGTGAGGCATTTACAACTCCGTTATTCTTGAGCCTAGCCTCTTTATATAGTAGAGATAGAGATAACAACATTGAATCACTCATAAGATGACACAATTCCAATTCATCCAGCTTGATTTCGTAACTTAAATTGAACCTTACCCTAATGTTGACATGCCTGACTAAGGCTCAATTTAGCATTAGGTCAACGTTTGTCTTTGTACACAATTAATGAGAATTATAAACAATTGTATAATTAAGTTTGGTAGAAATGTACTGTACTGTTTTTTTTTTATCAGTTATGACTTATTTATATAATTCTTGGAAATATCAATGACGAGGCGGTTTTTGAAATATAATCTTAGTGAGGTCACATATCAGATGTTTTAATATCAGTGGTTTTTCTTCTTATTATTATTATTATTATTATTATTATTATTTTATTTCTTTTATTCTCTAGGTGATTAGTATTTTCTTAGCAGTATATGTAGTAAAATTAGGTAGGCATCAATATCAAGATTAATGTTTCAATCACATCTTCAGATGAATAAAATCTGAAAAAGAACGAAAGAAAGTTAGAGATCACAACTTGTAGTAAGTACTCGCAGCTTTGAATACACGTCGATAGCTAGAAAGGTTCCTAAACCATACCCTTTTTATTTTATTTTTATTTTTAATGATGATGTGCCTAATTAAGTTGACCCAGGTATACATCAAATCTTAGTTTTAGGTATTAATTGAACGTGTTTATATGTTATGTTTGTGATATAATAGTAATTATAAGAATGAACGAAGATTTCTAAGATAGTTTTCAAGGAATGATTTTCATTGCTTTGTATCAATATACAAGTGAGTATTTATATACAATGAAACTCACAAAATCAGTCTAAACTATTACATGAATCAGGGAAGTAATCATGGAGGAATTGATTGAAGTTGTTAATAGGCATGTGACTATTATTCCATAAATCAGGAAAGCAATCATGGAGGAATTTGTTAATAGGCATGTGACTATTATTCTTTCCTAATATGCCACTGCAAGACGGTGCTGCCATCAAGGACACCGATCTTGGACCGAAGAGAGACAAACCGAGCTCGAGAGAGAGATTTGGTAAGAATATCAGCATATTGATCTTGAGTCGAGACGTGAGCAACGACTAGTGATCCAGCAGTAACCTTGTCTCTGACAAAATGATAGTCAATGGCAATATGCTTCATTCTTGAATGGAAAACAGGATTTGCACAGAGGTAAGTGGCTCTCAAATTATCGCAAAAAAGCTTTGGTGGACATGGTAAGGAAATACCAAGCTAGTTCAGTAGTGGCGGATGCAACGGCTTGATACTCAGCTTTAGTGGATGAACGAGCAACTGTACGTTGCTTCTTTGAACACCAAGAGATAGGATTGCCGCCAAGATAGAGAACATAGGCAGAGATTGAAGTATAATCATCATGGTTGCTAGCCCAATCTGCATCCGAGTAAGCAACAAGAGTGGATGCTGGAGATGTAACGAGTTGAAGGGATTTGTTTCGCCTGAGATGAAGTCTAAAGTAGATGGTATGTTTTAGATAACGCAGGAGGCGTTTAACAGCTTGCCGGTGAAGAGTAGTGGGAGCATGCATGAATTGAGCTAATTTATTGACCGAATTGGCAATGTCAAGTCGAGTAAGAGACAAGTACTGCAACCCTCCAATAACACTTCGATAAGCTTTGGCATCAGCAGGGGAATAACCATCGTAGATGAGCAATGTGGTTGATGAAGGCATGGGTGTGATGGCATATTTGGCACCAGCCATATCATGTCTTGTTAACAAATCTCGAATATATTTGTGTTGTGTGAGGAAGAGACCTGTCTTGGTTGGAATAGCTTCAACTCCTAGGAAGAAATTCACATCGCCAAGATCCTTGAGGGAAAACTTGGAGGAAAGTGTTTGAACAAAAGTAGAGATGAATGAAGGTGAATTTCCTGTCACAAGAAGGTCATCAACATACACCAAGAAGTAAACAATATCAGCATTAGAGCGATACACAAAAAGAGATGAGTCAGTTGTTGAATTAACAAAACCACAGGAGAGAACAAAGGACTTGAGCTCCTGGAGCTTGTTTGAGGCCATAGAGTGCCTTTCGAAGGCGACACACTGCAGAGGGTTGAGATTGATCAATAAAACCTGGCGGTTGAGTCATATAGACTTCTTCCGAAAGGGTTCCATGCAGGAAGGCATTGTTCACATCGAGTTGTTGCACACGCCAGCCATGATGAACTACTAAGGATAAAACAATCCGAATGGTGGCAAGTTTAATAATTGGATTGTAAGTGTTATGATAATACAAGCTAGCTCGTTGATGAAAGCCTTTAGCAACCAGATGAGCTTTATATCTCTCAATGCTCCCATCTGACTTCATTTTTATTCGAAACACCCATTTGCACCCAATGACATGATGCTTTGGTTGAGGTGAAACAACATCCCAAGTGCCATTACGAAGGAGTGCATTAAGTTCATCACACATAGCAGCCCGCCACTGAGGATCTTTTATGGCTTGAGAAACACAACTGGGTTCAATGGAAGGGGAATGGGATGTTTGGTGGTAAGGTTTATGTGTTTGGGCTGAAAGGTCTTTGTTTTGCAACGAGTTTGCATTAGGTGTTTATTAGTGTTACTTGAAGGATGATGAATATGAGGTAAAGAGACTTCAAATTGAGAATTATACCTGGGAGGTAGAGATGACGCAAAGGGAGGAGTCAGTGAAGAGCTAGCCATGTTCGAGTCACCAGGAGAGTCCAATGCTTGTGATGGAGTGGAGCTTGGTGCAGCTGTTGCAGGGGATGCGGGCTCCCCAAAACTGGTAGTTTCCTCATGGGGGAGCTCGGGTGCATTAGAAGGAACAGAGGTTGGTTGATTTTGGGAAGATGTATGTACGACAATTTCAGTAGCTAAGTGGGAGAGGGATGGATAGGCGGTCGTCCAGGTGTGTAAGTCAAGAGGGGATTGGGTGGAATTTGCGAGGGGTAATTGATCATCAACAAAGACAACATGCCTAGAAATAAACATTTTATTCGTGGAGATGTCATAGCTCTTGTAGGCTGAGTGTTGGTTGGAGTAACCGAGGAAGACACATGGTCGAGAACGTGACTCAAATTTGTGAGTGGTGTAGGGACGTAACCAGGGATAACAAAGACATCCAAAAATTCGAAGTTTTGAGTAATTTGGGATTGAATTAAAAATGTTTTCGAAAGGTGTTTGAAGATCAAGGAGAGGTGTTGGAAGTCTGTTGATCAAATATACAGTAGTTTGGAAGGCATAAGACCAAAAAAAGGGAGGCATTGAGGCTTTGTGAAGGAAGGACAAACCTGTCTCGACAAAGTGGCGATGACGACGTTCAGCGGACGAGACATGTTGGGGTGTGTAAGGTGGAGAAACCAAGTGTTGGATACCATGAGATTGAACTAGAGTTTTAAGGCCTTCATATTCACCACCACCATCAGTGTAAATGGTGACAATTGGAGTGTTAAAGTATTTTTCCACCATTACTTTAAATTGTGCAAAAAGAGAGAAGACATCAGATTTTTTTGCAATTGGATAAAGCCAACAATACTTAGTATAATGATCAACAAATAGAACATAATAAGAGAATCCGTCCAGGGATTTTACTGGAGAAGGTCCCCAAACATCCGAATAAACCAAATCTAAAATTTTTCTACTTTTAAGAGAAGAAACACCAAAGGGTTGTTTGTGACTTTTGCTGCAAAGACAAGAATCACAAAACACATTAGACATAGGGTGATTGGAAAGGAAGGGAAGTTGTTTATTTGAAATCAGGTGACTAATAACTTTGGAAGAGGGATGACCAAGACGATTGTGCCATCTACCAAGTGAAGTCTTGACTCCTACACAAGCAAATTTAGACTTTGATGGTGACTCATGTATGGATGGCCATTCATACACATCATTTTTGTTCCTCCCTCGTGCGAGCATTGCTCCCGTAGTAAGATCCTTCACAATAAAATAAGAGGGAAAAAAATTCAATGGAGGTATTGTTTGTATTGCAAAATTGTGAGACAGAGAGTAAGTTTTTATGCATAGTAGGCACACAAAGAACATTATTCATTAGAAAGGATTTGGAGTGAGAGTGAAGAGAAGATGAACCAATGTGTGTGATGGGTAGACCTGTACCATCGCCAATGACAATGTTATCGGATCCGTCATAAGGCTCGTGAAGAGAAAGATTGCTCAGATCCGTAGTCACATGGTGAGAAGCACTAGAGTTCACCAACCAACTTGAAGATGCATCATTAGAACCTCTAGTAGCAGCATGATTGGCAGTCGGAGGATTTTCCCGCAACAAGATTGTCTTTGCATGATAGCATTGCTTTGCAGCATGCCCACGTTTTCCACAAATTTGACAAACCACATAAGAATTTTTGCCTCCGAAATTGTTCTTATTGTGGGGATAGTGATTACCGTTTTTGTTTGGAGCATGACCATACCAAGTTTGACCATTGTTCCTCTTCGCACTGCGATTGTTGTTGTAGTTGGATCGAGTGTTATTGGTTGTCATAGGGGCAAGTGTAGTTTGAGGTTCTTCCCTTTTTAGATAGGTTTCATACTCAATCAGTTTATCAAATAGTTCTTCAAATGAGATGATTGTGTCTATGGCACGAACAGCTGCAGAGATTGGATTAAATGATCTACCAAGACCATTCAAAACATGCATGACTAGATTGAGATTATCGAGAGGAGCCTCAGCCATAGCTAACTCATCTGCAATGACCTTGATTGCTTGGAGGTAATCTGAAACAGAGGAGTCCCCTTGTTTGATTCTCATTAGGCTCTCTTGGAGACCCATGATACGAGATGTAAAATTATTGACATAAAGGCTTGTAAGCTTTTTCCAAGCTTGTTGAGAAGAGCTAGAGGATGCTACCAATGGAATGATGGTGGCATCAAGTGAGCCAATAATGGCCAAGAATAATAACTTATCTTGGCGAACCCAAAGATGATGATTTGGGTTTGAAACTGTTTTTCCATTTACTTCAATGGTTTGTGATGGACATGGATAAGTGCCATCAACAAAGCTAAGAAGATCATACCCCAGGAGAAGTGCATCAAGTTGAGCTTTCCATGAGGGATAATTGGTGGAGGTTAGTTTCAATAGCAAATGGGTGGAGTTGAAAGTCGTGAGAGTAGAGGATGAGGTTGCAATGGTGGAAGGGGTTTTGATTGATGCCATTGAAGATTTTAATTCTCGTTAGAGATCTTGGGCTCTGATACCATATAAGAATGAATGAAGATTTCTAAGATAGTTTTCAAGGAATGATTTTCATTGCTTTGTATCAATATACAAGTGAGTATTTATATACAATGAAACTCACAAAATCAGTCTAAATCTATTTCATGAATTAGGGAAGTAATCATGGAGGAATTGATTGAAGTTAATAGGCATGCGACTATTATTCCATAAATCAGGGAAGCAATCATGGAGGAATTTGTTAATAGGCATGTGACTATTATTCTTTCCTAATAGTAATATGCATAAGTTTTGGTAGAATATACATTTTGTTTTTCTAGTTTTCATGTCCTTGATTGACGAAATTGGTAGTCATAATCTTAATGAACTCATGTATCTTTATTATACATAACCGTGGTTGGTTTGATGTCAAATGTTGATGATATGTGTTTTTAGTTTTGTTCTATGTGACGAACAATATATGATTATATGTAACCATCGATCTCAAGATAGTTTATTTCGATCACCTTCAGATGAACAATACTTAAAACTCAATTTCTTTTCTTATATTTTCTCTCAAGTTCAACCACCACTAAAGTTCCAAATTAGTTGATTTTTGGATGCAAACAAGCTTCTCGTTGATGGTACATGTAGTCTAGTTGGTTAGGATACTTGGCTCTCACCCGAGAGACCAGAGCAAAGAAATATGTTTTGGTTACATAATGAAAATCACAGGATGTTTTTATTATTGTTATTACTATTATTCACTTTGAAAAAAAATACTCAGTTTTTTGTTACAAAATGAAAATCACAGTGAAATAAAATCATAAAATCTTGGCTGATAACATAGTGAAAGAGGAATGAGAGAATGATATTGTGAGCTAGAAAATGCATAGAGCATTTCGGTAAAATTCCCATGATTCAATTTTTTACACACTAATAAACTTGAATGTGTCCATGATCAACCCATATTAGGTCTCATTATATATATTAAAAAATTCTTGAATATTCTAAAATTTACTATCTGATGATACATAAAAACGATCACACCCTGAGCCGTAGACGTGTCATAATGATCTTGAGGAATTACGGGCTCCAGCATCAGCCCAACACTGATTCGGCCCAAGTGGTTCTAAGCCCGCCCAATTCAGTCCGCCAGAAGAACCCGAACTCTCACAGCATGCTAGGCCCACACGTTTCACAACTATCCTCAATACCCTAAGTCCTACAAAAGCCAAGTATCTCGAGGATCGGCTTCGAACGAACAACTACAACAGCTCTCTGCTTCCAACTAGAAAGCAAATACCATATTACATCCCACACAGGGAATATTCCTTCTAGGATTGCTTTCGCATTGGGAACTATCTCCCGCGTATATAGGAGCACAAGGCTAATAGGGAACTTCCCCCCTACAACATGACTCCTAATTAGAGAAGAATCTCACGAAGATCTTCTTCCTAAACTACGCCATCGATGACCTGGTAGAACCAGGACTCCTTGCACTATAAATAAGACATAAGGTTGGTAAGCTAAGGTACGCTACAAATTTTCTATTACAACATTACACCTTCTTCAGATCCTTGTCTGACTTTAGCATCAGAGTATCATCGGCCACCACAAAGGTGGTTCACCGCTCACGCGTGTACTTGTACAGATCAGCGGGATTATGTCAAAGCAGGGAACGAAAATCGACTACATCAGTTTGGCACAGTCTGTGAGGAATAAGCTCCTCCGCCCAGCGAAACGGAGAGGCCAAGGCAAGCAGAGATACATCCCCCCGACGTTCCGTCGGTACAGTAATTGACCCTCTACAAGGTTTAATCTTCAGTAACCTCTGAAGCATCTCGACAATCCACTGAACAATCCACAAGAGCAAACCGAATTCACTTCAAGGCTAGGATCAATTTCTCTCTGTCAACAGTTAGTCTACTTTCAGTCATTTGTTTCCCTTTCCATGGTCAATGTAGAGTTTTAGTTCTTAAAAACTTATGTGATTTGCAATCATTTAAGAAATAAAGGAAGAATTACAAAAACAAACTCTATTGATTATTGAAAAGATGTAACAACAAGCGCCTTGAGGCGGATACAAAAGACTACATACTACAAGCATCTGAATACAGTGCGACATGAAGTAAAAGGCTCGTTTAGACAATTCTACTACGGGGGCATCCGAAGAAGACTAAATTAGGAATAAAACATCATGTTCAAATGCTTCCACAGACATACCGCTCAAATATGGTCTGAGATGGTACAAAATCGGCAACCGGGAGCACCGACAAAAATTGGAAGCCCAACTCACACACTCTATGAACTTGGGACAGATGAGCTTGGATTGCATATACTTTTCCGCGCAAGTAAAACATGAATATTTGGGAATCAATGGCCCATTCCGACATACCATGTCCAACTCCGCCTCGACCCAGATGCTGACTACCTGTGCAAGGCGAAGTGACTGAACTAATCGAGAAATGGTGGGGGCAGGTGCTCAGACGATGACTGCTAATGTTATCTCTAAAATTAAACATTTAGAAACAACGATAAGGCACCAGCAGGCGAATGACAAATTCTTCCCTTGAGAGAGAATTCGTACTACTTTTCCGCGACATGAGAAAAAATTACAAGACCTTAGCATATCAACTACGTGCCCACCCAGAACAGGTGACCACGCATAACAGCAACT
This sequence comes from Berberis vulgaris, assembly GCA_963556465.1. Classification (NCBI taxonomy): domain Eukaryota; kingdom Viridiplantae; phylum Streptophyta; class Magnoliopsida; order Ranunculales; family Berberidaceae; genus Berberis; species Berberis vulgaris. The sequence goes on along the minus strand of OY747130.1, from coordinate 6,684,306 downwards.
ATTGTCGCACCTAACCAGTGCAAATGTTAGAACATTCGAGGACTCCGTAGCTAGAGATCTCCCTTCAGCCTTTGAAAAACCCAAAACATTTTTTTCAAACAAGAACATTTAGGAGATAAGCTCTGCGAAAGATAGCGCCTATAATGATTGGAAAACACCATTACATAGGTGTAATGGTTCACCAAACGGGCCTCTTACATTAACTGCTAAGCATAGAATACCGTGTAGGAAATGAAGAAACAGCGGTTCCCAAGGAAAGTGCGCAGACCACGTTCGCTCAATTAATGGCGCTGCATGCAACCTCAAATTCAGGGGGAGTAACCGGTACTCAACCGTCTCGCAGCCTACGCCATACACGTGTCACTGCGCGATCTATGTCATACACGTTGTGCAACCGTACAAAAAACCCTAACTCTTCCTTTGTGGGCCCAAAGACTCGATCCACTCGGCCTACCATTCAAACATTATTCTACTACATGCTAGGCACGAGCGCAAATTCAAAGTACCCATGACTCAAGGACCGTACCTACGGATCGATGTTTGTTTTAAGGCAATGCCATCCACACAGTGCACGACACTAACTGACATAGGTTTGCACGCCCTCAAACGGGCGAAACCCCTCTCCAATCGGGTAAGCTTAGTTAGCCAAAATTGATGACGGCGACTTTCAGTATCTCCCTACACCTAGTCCGCTCAGCGCGGATCTCGATGGTCTAGAAAGTGGGAGTCTTATCAGCGCTATCACTTCTGGTGACGACGACTTGTCAAGGATCATTGCCCCCCTTCGCGGTCAATGATCGTCGAACCCAATCAGGTAAGCCTAGCTGGTGACGACCAACAACGAAAGCTTCTTATCAAAGCCCAGATTTGTAGCCCCCACTGCGCGGGTATAAATGGTTTAAAAGGTGGGAGCCTAGTCAGTCCCGAACTGATTCTGACGGCTTGCCACGGGACCAGTACTTTTCAGCGTGGCCGCAAAATAACCAACCTTGGATTTGTAGCCCCTACTGCATGGGTGTAGATACTTTAGAAGATGGGAGCCTAGTTAGTCTCAAATTGATTCCGATGGCTCGCCATGAAACCACTACTTTTTAAGCGTGGCCGTCAAATTACCAACCATGGACTTGTAGTCCCCATTGCGCGAGTGTAGATAGTCTAGAAGGTGGGAGCCTAGTCAGCCGCAAACTGATTTCGACGGCTTGCTAAGGGACAACTGCTTTTCAGCGTGGCCGCCAAAAACTCCAAAATTTGTAGCTTGGTGCGCACATGTGTAGATGATTTGGAAAGTGGGAGTCTAGTCAGTCCCGAACTGACCTCGGCGGCTTGCCACGGGACCACTAGTTTTCAGCCTGGTCGCCGAACTCTTTTTACTCTAACTTGTAGCCCCCACCGTGCGAAGTGGGTGTAGATGGTTTGAAAGGTAGGAGACTAGTCAATCCTTAACTTATGTCGACGACTCGCCATGGGGCTACTGTTCTTCAGCATAGTCGCCAAACCTTTACTCCCCGAACTTGTAACCCACATTGCTCGGGCATAGGTGGTTTGAAAGGTGGGAGCCCCAAGCAACTCGCCACACGACTACTGCTTTCCTTCAAAACAACGGCCACAAACATGAATCTAGCTGAGTCAGCGTCTTCACGCTCAAATGGACTGACATTCTAATATTAGCAAAGGCCATCACGCCGATACAAAGGTCGTATGACCAGTGCCCAGATAAAAGCTACTTAGGATGTCAACCCGAGTTTACGACGCCCGACTCAGCATGAACGCTTTGACACATGCCCTCGGCCAGCGCAACTCGCCCATAGCAGCAGCTGCAGTCGACCGATCAGACAAGTGAGGTAAGCCTCAAACAGCTTACCTTGGGGACAAGACACAACTCGGGCAACTCAACCATCGACTAAAATGTCCGCAACATGCCCACTATCGGACATGACTACACAACGATGACCCTGAGTCATTCGCAAAGCAAAACAGTCAGGCTCTCTATCGTAGACAGACCAGTTGACGTCCTATTGACTCAACCAGCCTATGCCAAAGCAAGACAACAAGGCGAAACGAAAAACATGCAATAAAGACAACAAGCACGAAACAGATAAAATTATTTTCATTAATGGTCAAAACGGAAAGGGGTACAAACACACAAAGTTTATTCTTATCAGAAGATGGTACAGAAACAGAAGAGCTAAGCCTAGTGGAAGAAGAAGCAGAAGTTGCGTCCACGCGCGCCATGGCTTGGACATCAGGGCCCAAACTATCTTCCTCATCCGATGACACAGAGGTAACAGACAAGTCTACGTACGCCATCTTTTTATAACGACCAAGATCCCACTTCGGATGTACCTCCTTCATTAGCGCCAGCAGCTCTAGCCTGCCATGTACAACCCAGCGGAACTCGCATTTGCCTTGTTCCTGAATAAGCTTTTCCTCTCGCACCTTCGCATTAACAAGTTCATGCTCTAATAGGTCCAACTTGCCAATCAACGTGTTGACCTGAGACTGCTCTGTGGCCAGACTGCTCTTCACAGCACTAAGTTCATGCCACTCCAATTCGAGCTGGTCCTCAGCCTTCCTCGCCTCTTAAGCATAAAACCCAACATCGAATTCTAACTGTTGATTCTGAGCAACCCAGTCGGCCTCCCTCGAAGCATTCTCTTTAGTAAGATACCGTAGTTCAAAACGCGTCTTAGCGACAACTTTCTACGCAACCTCTACGTCTCCGCGGGTCCGGTCCAACTCTTGTTTGAGTCTATCTCTCTCAGACACCGCCTCTGACAGATCATGCTCAAGGACTTCTAGACGAGCCCTTTGAGTCTCAGCGACCATGATTGACTGATCCAGCCTCTTCTCCTCAACCTGCTTATGTAGCCAATCAATTTCATAAAGCGCATCAGAATACAGTGCCTGCATGTGCAAAAACACAAGCTCCAAGGTGTATACCCTCTCATGAGCCACCTCGACTTTCATCCCAGCAACGGCCACGTGGCTCAAGTGAGACATACCCAACATAAGGTACTTCAAACCCTTGTCCATACACCCTTCTATCATATCCTCCTCGGGTTTTGGAGCGCAATCCATCAGCCAGCTATGACGCATGCTTATATGCTCCCTCAAAGCTTATCCGCGCAAACAGGCTGTTAACTCATTTTTACCAAGTCCGGTGCAAACAGGCTTATCCACGCATCCGGATGAAGCTTTTTCGGATCAGGAATTACGCCAGCACCACCCTTCACAGTTACCATTTTCCTCGGGCTTTCCTCTGTGGCTTCTTCCTTGTCGACAGCAACCGACCCTTTATTGCAAGATGGATCGACGGGATCCGGAGGGAGAGGAGGAAGCAAATTATCCAGGTGACCCTCCAACACTTCTAATTGTGATCTGGAATGAGACGGTGAGCAATGCAGACTACATGAAACTTGGCATGTGCCACCACGACCACTTTCAGATTGCACGCCAGCGGGATGATCAGATTCTACAACCTCAAGTGAATCCTCACAGGAGCCTTATATCGGAAAAGTCCCATGCGAATCAACACCGGTTGAAGACGCCATTGCGACCCACACCAGACAATCATTCAAAGCTTTGGCATACGCGTCACTAAGATTCAACCTGTTTACAACCTCGACAAATCGTAGGTAATCTTACTCCAAGCCGGACACATCAGTCCCCGCCCCGACAAGCTTAACAGACTCGCTTTCCTCTCTTACTGGAGCGGGTCATGCTAAAGGAAACCCAGTTCTAACACGGGACCTCTTCCTCACAAAAGAGGCAAGCGTTTCAAACGGCTCCTCCATGTCAGACAGAACGGGAGCTATGGCCCCAGCAGCCTTCTTCTTCTTTGAAAAAGCCCCATCTTTCAACTTAATTCGCGATACTCGGTACAAAGTGGGGGCAATGTGCCAGTTGTCCCACATCCCACTATGGATGAAGTTGGAGACTCTTATGACATCGATCACATTCCTTTTTGGCAAGCCGCAGAATGTCTCCATGGTGTTTTGCTCTTCTAAGGTTAAAAGAGTAGTGGGAAACCGCCCTGCGAAGAAACATAAGTAATGATTAGCTAGCCCGCGATCAAGCATATCAAAGTCACGAGAAATGGTTGAATTTACGTAGTGGCCTGAACTCTCGCTCAAGCGGACGACCTGTGCATAAAAAATACTTTGAATCTGTAGGGGCCAATAAGCAATACTTATGCCAGAATTTGAAATCATCTGATAGATTCATAAAGCAAGCCGACGACGTCATCTTACAGATAGTGTTACCCTTCAATCGGGGAGAAGTCAGCAACTGAATTACTCGCAGAGTCACGCTGACGCCGGCCTCCTTAGTACTGATCATAATCAGGAGGGCGATCCTATATCCGTTAGGCCTCAACTGGGCCGGAGGAATCCCCAGAAGATCCAAGAATTCCCAAATCACGTCCAGAACCAAAAAATGCATTCCAGTTTGAAGCATCCCACGATGTAAGTAGATGAAACCGGCTGGAAGTGACATTGGCGTTTGATTACCCGTTAAGACATACAACGACAGGTCCTCAGGGACCCCAAACTTCGTACGGATTTCAGCAAGGCCAGGCTTGGACAACAACCTGTCTTCGAAAAACTCCAGACCCTTGGCCAAGGTTGCATCGTCAAGAAGGTTTTGTTGAGCCATGAAGAAGATGACCAATCTTTTCTAACTAGAGCAGTATCTTCAACAACAAAGAAAGTAGAAGAGTCAGACTTTACACTGCGGATGACCTAAATAAATATTGGGTTCCCGCCTTTTTCCACCGGACCGACGCACATTCAATTAATGCAGCGTGTGGCTCAAGCAACGATTGAGACTCAATCATCATGAGCGGCGCATCCCTTCAAGAGATGACTTAGCAAACCGATGTGACGGGCCACTGGCTCAGGGGGAGTAGCTGATGATACATAAAAATGGTCACACCCCTGAGCCGTACACGTGTCATGATGATCTCGAGGAATTACGGGCCCAGCATCAGCCCAACACTGATTTGGCCCAAGCGGTTCTAAGCCCGCCAATTCAGTCCGTCAGACGGACCCAAACTCTCACAGCATGCTAGGCCCACACGTCTCACAGTTATTCTCAATACCCGTAAGTCCTACTAAGGCAATTATCTCGAGGATCAGCTTCGGATGGGCAACTAAAACAACTCTCTGCTTCAAACTAGGAAGCAAATATCAGAGTACACCCCACACGGGGAATCTTCCTTCTACGGATGGCTCTCGCATTAGAAACTATCTCCCGCGTATTTAGGAGCACAAGGCTAACAAAGAACTTCCCTCCTACAGCACGACTCCTAATTAGAGAAGGATTTCCACAAAGATCTCATTCCTAAACTACGCTCTCGATGGCTTGGTAAAACCATGACTCCTTACACTATAAATAAGACATGAATTGGTAAGCTAAGGTACGCTACAAATTCCCTGTTACAGCATTACACCTTCTTCAGATCCCTGTCTGACTTTAGCATCAGAGTGTCATCGACCACCACAATGGAGGTCTGTGACTCACGTGTGTTACTTATGCAGATCAATGGAATTAAATCAAAGGAGGAAACGAAAATCGACTGCATCACTATCAATTAAAGAAGTCCAGTTATATCAGATGTCATGTTATATTATCCATGAATTGAGGTTTTATATTATCCATGAATTGAGGTTTTGTTTCATTTCACGTATGTCTGTGTTTTAGTTCTATATAAAATGGTGATTATGAATCGATTTTGATACTCGAAATTCTTGATCTCTGATTTCAGAAATCCTCAGTGACACAGTGGATATAGTCAGCAGATGTAGATGGAGATGAGGAACGTCTTTCATAACACCAAAGACTTATTTGGCATAATTCAGAATTTCTACTTTAGTTACTTATGATTTGTTGATTACTGCAATTCTGTTTATGATCCTAGAAATTTAAACTCTATTTCCCATTCTATTGCGACTTCTGTTTATGGTGGTTGTGATATACCAGATAATTGGTTAGCAAGTAGTTTTGTAGACCTGAAACTCTAATTAATGTTTAATGAAGTTCTTATGTTGCCTAAATAAATAAAAAATCTCAAAATCTAATAGAAATCTCCATGATAATGGACGAGAAAAGTATAATCACTGTTCTAGTTCTGCTACTTGCCGCTGCAACATCATTAACATCTTATTTTGTGGATGCTTATTCTTTATATGATCATGACTATGAGCTAGCTATGTCCGACGCTTCTTTGGTGGCTCGTTTGCTTGATGACTATCTCCATAAGGAGTGAGTAGTAACGGATGTATGCTTTAATGGTGAGTTGCTTGATGAATATTGAAAGTGGTGGAGTGTTACCATCTGATATTTCATTTGCTTGCTTGACGAATATTACATGAGTGTTGAGATGGTTCAGGGCAAAAGTACAAGTTTCAGAAGTACTCATCCTATGTTTGTTGAGTTGCTCAATAAGTATGGTTTGATGGAGTTATTTGAGAGCCGTCGCAACAGTTACCACAAGCCTTCTGCTGGATGGTATGATACATCTCGAAAAATATGGGGATGCTACATGGAATTTCCTTCGGTATTAGAATTTTTTTTTTCAAAGAAGACTATGATAAAGAATTATATGGTTAGATATCCCCATAACTATTTGATGATACATCAAATAAGACCAGGCCAACTCATGAAGCCCAAAGAAGACAAATTCAGTCACAAAAACCAAAATAGGGCCCATCAGAATAAATCATAATCAGAGGCTTAAATCCAGGCCTGATAAAGTTTCCCTCATGGGGGAGAAACGTTACATAAAAAAAGAGTCGTGGAGGGAGCTACGCCTCCACGGACGTATCTCCATAAATGAGGAGATTGTTACAAAGAATGTCTCCCCTCATTGCACCTCACATGCTTAAGTCACACGGGAAAATAACAATGACCATTATAAAAGGTAAAAGGAACAATTGACAAAGTTATGCAATTTTAACTGAGTTTTGTCCAGTTTTATCTCTATCTCCAACTGAGTTGCTGACTTAAGTGTCGGAGAGCCTTCGGGCACCAAAAGGTGGTCTTTAGCAATCTAACACTTGTTTTGCAGGTTTTACTTATTGGAGACTGGTTTTACTTATGGGAAGATGTCAACTGGCCACTCAAGGTGAGAGGAGACCCAGGAGGGCGAGATAAAAGCAAGTACTGCTCTTTCCATAAGGATCACGAGCACGACACTGAAAACTGTTACAACCTTAAAGATGAAATCGAGCATTAGGTTCAAAGAGGACGACTCGACGAATTTGTCGGGTTATCAGATAAACAACTCAAAGGGAAGGAGAATGAGGAGACCACCACGAGATCTAAGGAACAAACTAGAGAGTTGATGTACGCCTTACACTGCGTAACCGAAAAAAGGTCAACTAAGCTTGCCAATGACATTTCTTATTCAAGTTGATCTATATAGAACCAGAAGCGCCAAGGCTGTCAAATGACACCAAACGATTCGATACGACAACACAAACAAGAAGCAAGGAGGAAAATGAGAATTCAAATGGGGGCAAACAATAGACAAAATCCAAAGAAACTTACAAGCTCGACCATTGTCAACGACAAGGCCAACAACGCCTCCTACACTACTAACAACAAAGATAACACAAACAAATTCTACAAATCGACAAACGAAGCCTGATATTCACATAATTATTACATAATATATCCCTTAATTTATACATGTTAGTGTTTCGATTATCATATTTTATAGTAATTATTTTGTTTTCATGTCTTTGTAGGAATTTGAGCATAAACGATGAAATCATATTAAGGCGACAAGTTAAGGAACGGCAATTAGTCGATTCTAACGTTGGTATAAAGCAGATGGTCACAAACTTAAACCCAAAACCTAATTCATAACCTAAACCCAAAACCTAATCCATAACCTAAACCCAAACCCAATGCCAAGCCCAATCCTACCCAAAGAATATTTTCCAAATTATACCTTGATGAATCATCCCCTCATCTCATCCCTATTCATCTTGATCATTTTTATATAAATACAAGATAATAGGGTAAGAAAAAGAGGGAGGAAGAGAAGGGAAGAAAAAAGAAATCATTAGAAGATCAAATCCTCTTCCTTCACAAAAGGAGGGGAAGAGAATGGAAGAAAAAGAATTGCATAAAATTAAACCCTCTTTCTCTCAAATTGATTCTCATCACCCTCACCACTCATCCATCTCTCACTCACTCAGCAATCACAGCCATCCTCCATCTCGCCACCACCATCTCCCGAGCACCACAACCACCTTCGGACAGTCACCCCGCCACCACCGTGCGAGCACCGCCACCGCCACAAAACAGGGGAGTGACAACCCTATTTCGCATCAGACATCACCTCTCCCTGTCCATCATCCATCAACCATCATCATCGACCATCAACAACAACCACCATCGCAACCAGACTGGGCACCACCACCATCATCGCCGCGAAACAGAGTCTCACCGCGACTCTGTTCCGCCTCGCCACAGACACTGTTTCATCACTCTCTGTCGGCCTCTCTTCGTCTAGAACTCCTTCCTGCCTCCCTCTCTCACGACCACCGTCGCAACCAGACCGAGCACCACCACCACCACCACCTCGCGAGCAAAAGCAGAGACAGGGAGTGCCTCCCTGTTTTATTTCTCTATCGGTTTCCTTATCTCTCTGTTTCCTCACCCTCTCTCTGTATTCTTGCAGGTACCGGAGCTAGGTTGGAGGACGAGAAGCTCGCGAGGAGTAGAAATCACCACCGCGAGCGGTGTTGCTCGCTGGAGACGAAGGCGGAGCAGCGCAGGAACACTGAGTCAATTTAAGCTGGCTATTCACACCACAGCTATCTGTAAGAGCCACCACAGAGTGCTTTTGAATCTTGCCTCGGGATTCGTGTTCTAACCACCTCCTGATCTGCTGAGTACCACCACATCGAGTTTGTGACAAACTAAATGGGTTGCATAATTCATTTTGATTTATTTTACTGAATTGTGTGTTTAATTGTTAATTACAATTTATTTCTGAATTTTTGATAAATTGCTTTCACCTTGCATGTTCGAGAAATTAAACTTGATATGTTTTGTAGTTAGAATTACCCTTTATCAATATTCAAAGCATGTGCTAAAAATATTAAGCTTAAACTTTGATTAAGTGTGCCCTAAAAAGACACTTAATACTTAGTAAGAACGTATTTGCTTGAAATAATTTGTTAATGTTTGATAGAAACATGATATAAGTTGAATTGGATTTTAACGATCACATATTCGGTGTAAGCAAGGGATTCTCATCCCTAAAGCTTCTCGTTTAAATTTTCAGTAATTTAGATTTAAATATTTTTTGCTAACTCATTGGTGAGTCCAAGCCCACAAAATCCATCTCATCTATCTTTTATTTTATTTTATTTTTCTTATTTTTAATTTATTTTTAGTTTAGCTTTAAAAACACTGTAACCCCATTTTTTTTTCTAAATTAGTTTAATTAAATTATTAAATTCAATTGCATCCACCTTCCTCATGGGATCGACCCGTACTTGCCGTTGTCTACCAGTTAGACACCGTGCACTTGCAGTTATTACAAGTGGGCTGAATTAACCTATTTATTTAGGTTAGTTAAACTCTCATCAAGTTTTTGGCGCCGTTGCCGGGGAAGGTAGCGGTGTAATTGAATTTAAGATTTATTTTCACTAATTTTTATAAAAAAAAAAAAAAAAACAAATTTAAAAAACAAATTTTTATTTTTATTAAGTTCTTTTTACACTCATTTTGTGTTTGATTTTGCAGAAGACACGCTTCTCGAGAAAATTGGACGATCTTGCAGACATCAAGCAAAGTTTTTTTTTAATTTTTTTTTTGAGGAGAGTTTTAATTTTATTTTCACCTCGTTTTACGAGTGTGTGGTGTAATAATTTTTAAACTCTACTGTTTTTCATTTTGTTTAATCACTAAAAAAAAAAAAAAACCCAAAATTTTCTAAGTCAAAAGAAATTATAGGGAAACAATTTTAATTGTTACCCAATAATTTCTTGTGATTTAGAAATCCGACTTCTAAGACAAAGACCAGTAAATTTATTTGCATGTGTTTGTATGTTGAGTGAAACGGATAAAAAGAAGTCGGACATTTTTTTTAATTGTGCTAATTTTTTGTGCAGAACGGAATATGCACACTGTAAGTATTTCTATCACACGCAACGTATTAGCGACCCGGGTGCTTTGTGTAATTGTTTGAAATTGTGTGATTGGTTGTTTAATTTTTGTAATTGTGGATCCTAAACTTTAGTAATTCATAATAAGCAGACCCAGCTTCTAAATAGAAACTGGTGGGACTTGATATCCCCACCTTATCACTCCAGCTGTGTGCAACCAATAGCCTAACATAATTAAAATCAATTAGCAAGTTAGATAAAGCATCTTTTAGGTACGGTGTTCATAAGACAACCAAGACCAAGGTGAATCCAATAATTTTTGTGTTGACCGCTGCTAAAAGTGACGATGGGTTTAATCATTCAATGAACTCTGAGAGGCCACTGCCACAAGGGTAATTTACCCGGTACGCCGAGTCATAAGTAAGCTACGATCCACAAGAAGGATTGGTGTAACTAACAGTTTTGGGTTAGGAACACAAGCCTCAAGTGTACATTTAACATCACATCGTTCTCACATCTATTGGCTTACAGAGCGGTAGCACAAGTAAGTACTTAATTGGACCATTGTGACCTCCTTCTCTTGTGCAATAATCCGGTTTCTTTGAAACAAAACCCTAGCCTACTGATTTTGAACTTTGTGGTGTAAAGTATACACTCCTAGGATCAACTTGTAGCACACATTGCTCTGTCATAAAGATTACATAAGAAATAATTGTCCCCCAAAGATAAAAAGATAATTGATCTCAAAAACGTTGATTGCTTAGGGAGGTATGTTTCTTGTGCATTTATTGGTTGCTGATTGCGTGTGAGCTTGTGTATATTTTTAGAGTTAGTGCTTTCAAAAAAAAAAAAAATCCATGAACACAAGGGATTATCCAGCCTATTTTTCCGAGCAAGTCAATTCATTTTATGACATGCGACGACCTGATTATGATCCATATTTTGATTATTACAACCCAGGTCTAGTCTATCATCCTGACTTCTCATGGGCTCATGGTCAGTACCATGAAGGATCTCTAGACACTCCTCAGACTCCTCAAGCTTTCATTCCTGATAATGAGTTAGAGGATATCATGAACATTTTTATAGAACGAACAGGAGAAATACTTGAGCAAAATTTTCAGGATATCACAGAATTGACAGCTATTTATCAACAAAACTCCCAAGCTATCCGAAAACTTGAGATGACTGTGAGTCAGATAGCTGAGTCACTTCCTGAGATAGAGTCAGAAAAATTTCCTAATCAACCTATTTTTAGTCAAAAGGGTCCATTCGAATTTAGTGGCACATCTGAGCCAGATGATGAAGATGTTCAATGCATTACTACCCTTAAAAATGAAAAACTGGTTGACAATCAGGTAGGAATGCCTGATATAAGTGTTATTATATCCTCACCCAATTTTACACAGGTTGCATCCTCCTCTCATAAGAAGGCTGATAAAGCCTTATTTATTGATGAACCTGAAGATTCTGAGACACTACAGACATCTCCTTCCCATGTTGACTCATGCCTTCCTAGTGACTCATGCATCGAATCAAACTGTGAACATTCTTTAGAGTCTCCCCTTGACTGTTTAGAGGCTTGTTTGACTCAATTTAGTTTAGACTTTGATGTTGATGATTCCATTAGGGAAGTCAATGATTTGCTTGACTCATTCCCCATTGTGGATCCTAGTTATAAATGGAAGTCTAAAGTGAATCCTCTTCCACTCAGTGAGTCAAAACTAGTCCCATCAGTTGAGCCACCTGAGCTTGACCTTAAACAATTACCTGACACCCTCAGGTATGCATTTTCGGGTGATGAGTTGTCTAGACCAATATCTCTATATGATTCATGTGATGAGCCTGTACCACCTGATATATCCATCGTCTCATCTACTTGCATCACATTCCCATTTACTAAGGCTACTTTCACCGATCCCTTGTGTCGTAGTGAGGATTTCAGTTTTCACCATCCTGTTGTGAAAATTATCCAATCTTCTGATTTGGAACCAGACATAGGATGTTCCCTTTTTGGAGCACGCAAAAATCCTCTGTTGAGTATGACTACTGGTCACTTTTGGGATGTCTTAGTGTATTTGGTGCCCCATGTGATTGCTATATTTTGGTGGACTGATCCTCAACTGTTCAGGTTGTTGATATACGACCATAGACTAAGTGTTTGTCATGTTCTTCCTCTCCACTTTTCGATACACCATTTTTTAGGAAGAATATTTGTCGGGCTGATGACGATAAACCAAGCGCTCCTAGGAGGCAGCCTAGCTTTAGTTGTGTGTCTTTGCTGTTAGTCTGGATTGATTTTCGAGTACCCTATTTAGTTGTGTTTCACTCATACTCGTTAGCTCCGTAATAGTTTTGACTTACAACTTGCCTTTTTTTTTAGTTTTCTTTGTTAGTGTCGAATCTACAGTTTATCGATTTCTAATGAAAACTCCATGATTCTTATGTTGGTGAGCCTCATTGATGGATGACTTCTTGGAAATTGGTAAAATCTTCACCGCGGTAATACTGGTCTAACCTCCTCTCATGTACTTACTTCATTCATTTGTCAGAATTATTTTGTTAAACATTGAGGACAATGTTTGGGGGTAGGTTCATGAGTCGGTGAATTTTTCATTTTTTCGTAGTGTTTTCTTTTCTTATTCTTTAAAAAAAAAAAAAAAAAAAAAGGTTTTCTGTCAAGACAACTTGGTTTTTTGTGAAAATGGATTTTAAATGTTTTATGCTCAAGAAAATGCAAACCAACTTGACATATTGATATATTGATAAAGACTGAAAGTTTATTAAGATCCTTAAGTTAGATCTAGTTCATAAGATTTTTCAACTCGATTATCTTTGCACCATGAGCCATATTAGCATAACTTGAAGTTGATTAGTGAAATATGCACTAGAAAACCTTAGAATAATAATGGAGACTTAACCCTGAAAGTTTTGAACCTTTCTATTTTTCTGAGGGTTATACATAAGCTCTGATTTTTCTTGAGTCCGTATTATCTCGTTGATGATCTCATTATTCTCAATTTTCTGATCAATTGCTTTGGGAATGACATCAAAATTGAATTATTACACTAGAACTTCTTGGCTTATTCAATTAAGATATCATAATACTGACCCGAACTTAGGAAATGATCTAGGCATTTTTTTCTTTAGACCATTAACTAGCATTTTAACTTACCTATAACATTAACCTTTTTGTAGCCTTTTGAGCCTTAGAATAACTTTTATTTGTTAACCCATTAACCTTTACCCGACGTTTCTGGGAATGTGTATGGATGGATATACTTGGTGTAAAAAGGGCATCAAAAAGCAAAATATGAGATATTTCATAAATCCTCTATTGATGAAAAAAAAAAGGTTGAAGAAAAGAAAAATAATAAAAAAATAAAATAAAAAAAGATTTTTCAATGAGGATAAAGATGTGAAAATGAAGAAAAAATTGATGGTGCGCAACATTGGTTTATTCTTGATAGCCCTAATTGTTCGTTGAATGGGTGTATACATTCCTAGAAACTTTTCGTAGAATCCTTTGACATTCCTTATTAACCATTACCCAAGCCTCATTACAACCCAACAAAGTCCTAGTTGATCTTAGGTAAAGGTTGGTTCTGTAGATGTGGAGATTTAATAACCAAGACCTATGGTGTTTGATTCAACATTCCCAAAAGTAATTGATATTCCTGTCCATGAGATCATGTTTATTCCATTCTTGAAAAGTCCGTTCTTCATATTACTATATGTGAAATGATTGTTTTCCATTATTTACTCTTTTCCTCACTCTTTTCCTCACATATAAACTGAGTGAAATACCAAATCTCTGAGTGCTTTATTGTGAGTGACATGAGAGGTTTGAAGTCAAAACAAACTTTCTACAGGAGATTTAGTCATTGTTTTACTCTTAAATGAAAAGTTATGTTGATAGTGTCATCCACACACACACATTGAGTTGATGATGATTGTAATTTTTCTCTAACTTGTGGAGAATATTAAATTATTTGGAAATTTGTTGATACACTAAAATGACACTGTTGGTTTCTTGCATTTCTTGAAGTTTTAAAATGAACACTGTTTGACCAAGTTTTGATTGAGTCAGTAATGTTTGTGGGTAACATTTCTGGAAACCCTCACGAGACTATAACTCGTCCACTAGAGGTAATCTAGGGGTTTAAAGCCTTGTTGCACGTTTAAGGTAAGTGCAACCGATGATACCTGCGAAAGTGAGTTAGGATTTTCTTTTTATTGTTTTGCTCGAGGACAAGCAAAATATAGGTTTGAGGGTATTTGATATTCACATAATTATTACATAATATATCCTTTAATTTATACATGTTAGTGTTTCGATTATCATATTTTATAGTAATTATTTCGTTTTCATGTCTTTGTAGGAATTTGAGCGTAAACGATGAAATCATATTAAGGCGACAAGTTAAGGAACGACAATTAGTCGATTCTAACGGTGGTATAAAGCAGATGGTCACAAACATAAACCCAAAACCTAATTCATAACCTAAACCCAAAACCTAATCCATAACCTAAACCCAAACCCAATGCCAAGCCCAATCCTACCCAAAGAATATTTTCCAAATTATACCTTGATGAATCATCCCCTCATCTCATCCCTATTCATCTTGATCATTTTTCTATAAATACAAGAGAATAGGGTAAGAAAAAGAGGGAGGAAGAGAAGGAAAGAAAAAAGAAATCATTAGAAGATCAAATCCTCTTCCTTCACAAAAGGAGAGGAAGAGAAGGGAAGAAAAAGAATTGCATAAAATTAAACTCTCTTTCTCTCAAATTGATTCTCATCACCCTCACCACTCATCCATCTCTCACTCACTCAGCAATCACAGCCATCCTCCATCTCGCCACCACCATCACCCGAGCACCACCACCACCTCGGACAGTCACCCCGCCACCACCGTGCGAGCACCGCCACGAAACAGGGGAGTGACAACCCTGTTTCGCATCAGACATCACCTCTCCCTGTCCATCATCCATCATCCATCAACCATCATCATCGACCATCAACCACCACCACCATCGCAACCAGACTGGGCACCACCACCATTATCGCCGCAAAACAGAGTCTCACCGCTACTCTGTTCTGCCTCGCCACAGACACTGTTTCATCACCCTCTGTCGGCCTCTCTTCATCTAGAACTCCTTCCTGCCTCCCTCTCTCACGACCACCGTCGCAACCAGACCGAGCACCACCACCACCACCTCGGGAGCAAAAGCAGAGACAGGGAGTGCCTCCCTGTTTTATTTCTCTATCGGTTTCCTTATCTCTCTGTTTCCTCACCCTCTCTCTGTATTCTTGCAGGTACCGAAACTAGGTTGGAGGACGAGAAGCTAGCGAGGAGTAGAAATCACCACCGCGAGCGGTGCTGCTCGCTGGAGACGAAGGCGGAGCAGCGTAGGAACACTGTAGCGCACTGTAGCGGGAGCGGGACTGAGTCAATTTAAGCTGGCTATTCACACCCCAGCTATCTGTAAGAACCACCACAGAGTGTTTTTGAATCTTGCCTCGGGATTCGTGTTCTGACCACCTCCTGATCTGCTGAGTACCACCACATCGAGTTTGTGACAAACTAAATGGGTTGCATAATTCATTTTGATTTATTTTACTGAATTGTGTGTTTAATTGTTAATTACAATTTATTTCTGAATTTTTGATAAATTTCTTTCACCTTGCATGTTCGAGAAATTAAACTTGATATGTTTTGTAGTTAGAATTACCCTTTATCAATATTCAAAGCATGTGCTAAAAATATTAAGCTTAAACTTTGATTAAGTGTGCCCTAAAAAGACACTTAATACTTGGTAAGAGCGTATTTGCTTGAAATAATTTGTTAATGTTTGATAGAAACATGATATAAGTTGAATTGAATTTTAACGATCGCATATTCGGTGTAAGCAAGGGATTCTCATCCCTAAAGCTTCTCGTTTAAATTTTCAGTAATTTAGATTTAAATATTTTTTGTTAACTCATTGGTGAGTCCAAGCCCACAAAATCCATCTCATCTATCTTTTATTTTATTTTATTTTTCTTATTTTTAATTTATTTTTAGTTTAGTTTTAAAAACACTGTAACCCCATTTTTTTTTCTAAATTAGTTTAATTAAATTATTAAATTCAATTGCATCCACCTTCCTCGTGGGATCGACCCGTACTTGCCGTTGTCTACCAATTAGACACCGTGCACTTGCGGTTATTACAAGTGGGTTAAATTAACCTATTATTTTAGGTTAGTTAAACTCCGATCACCTTGGCAGCAAGAACTGATGTGAGTATGATTGGACAATTTGGGATTGCATTCTATTCTGCCTGCCTGAATCAACCTGCCTATGGCACACACGTAACAACTCGATTAAGAAGCATTCCGAGTTCATAAGCTAACTCACGGCGACCATACACGAACAACAAAACTACAGAGAATCATGGAGGAAAAAGTTACAACGAAAATGCAAAAACCATTCAAGACAAAACAAATTAAGAAATAGTCAGAATAGCGCAATGCAGACTCCACAACATAGCTTTATGATAAAGAGATGATTACTACTACTATAGGTTGTTAAACACCCGAAACGGGGTTATCAATAAAATTTCGAGTTCAAAACTCTCCATCTTATGCTCGAAAGTATGGCATCAAATCCAGACAATGAGAAGCTCTCGACACACCAAATCGTCAGGACGTATAAGTCAGACACAAAACTTCTAGTATGATCAACCACAAACTAAAAGTTGGGACGAACGAGTCAACTTATTCAAATAAACTTCGGGTAAACTAGTATGTCACACCAATGAAGTAAAAGTTGGGACGAACGAGTCAACTTATTGAAATAAACTTTGGGTCGACTGGTATGTCAAATGAATGAAGTAAAAGTTGGGATGAACAAGTCAGCTTATTCAAATAAACTTCAGGTCGACTAGTATGTTGAACCAACGAAGTAAAGTTTGGGACGAACGAGTCAACTTATTCAAATAAACTTTGAGTCTACTGATACATTAGACCAACGAAATAAAAGTTGGGACAAACAAGTCAACTTATTGAAATAAACTTCAGGTCGACTAGTATGTTGAACCAATGAAGTAAAAGTTGGGATGAACGAGTCAACTTATTCAAATAAACTTCGATTTGACTGATACATTAGACCAACAAAGTAAAATTTGGGACGAAAGAGTCAACTTATTCAATTAAACTTTGGGTCGACTAGTATGTCGAACCAATGAAGTAAAAGTTGGGACAAACAAGTCAACTTATTCAAATAAACTCTAGATAGACTAGTATGTCAAACCAACGAACTAAAAGTTGGGACGAACGAGTGAACTTATTCAAATAAACTTCGGGTCAACTAGTATGTCGAACCAACAAAGTAAAAGTTTGGACAAACGAGTCAACTTATTCAAATAAACTTCGGGTCAAATGATACATCAGACCAACGAAGTAAAAGTTATTCAGCCCTATATGTCGGACCAAGAAGTTGAAATACACAATACTACTTGCTCGTATAAACTCGACGGATCCATCTAAAAGAAAGTGAGTCAATTCACTCACAACACAATCCAAAAGTGCTTTAGAAGACCTTGGCATGCTAACACTCAAGGATCTGATTGGGGAAATGCCTCGACTGATAGGAACAAATAAAAACTTTGAATGGTCGACAAGAAAGCGCAAAAACAGAAATAAATCAATCACAACCTCAAGAAGAGAACATGCGAATCGAAAATTAAATAGAAAGAAATACAATACGGGTAAGCCTAACTCGCCAGTATTTACCACAAATGACTTGATGAGGAAAGCACACACATCATAACAAATGACCAACCTCAAGGAGAAAACATGCGAAGTGGAAATTTAATAGAAGGCAGTACAATATTGTTAAAGAGAAAATTTCTCATTCAGAAAATCATTATGTTACATCTGGAGGAGAAGACAGACCATTTGAAGAAAGAACAGTAGAAACAACGAGAACATCTGATGGATTAGAGACCGCAGTGACAATGACAGAAAAGACAAGGTTCTCTTCTCAACGACAAAAGCAAATGATGGAATCTGGTCGGAAGGAGGATGAAATAATGATTTTTTCTTAATGAGGTCATTTGGGAGATCCGAGGTACCTTCTTCAGCATCTTCATCCTTGAACACTTGATCAACCAAGTGACAATACTCGGATAAATCAACACCAAAACCCTCAATATAGTCAAGAAGCTCAACTCGCCCATAAACGACCAACTTCCAATCTTCCACCTCCACAATCTTCAGCTTGTCTTTTGTCACAACGAGTTCATTCTTACCTGAAAATAGTTGCCCCTCAGCAATGGTCAGCATGGCGGAGATGTTCGACTTAACTCCATCGAGCGCAACCATTAACTGCTCCACCCGCCCTTCAGCAATCCTTCGGTTGACTGACTGCTCAACAACATAGCGTAGAGCCTCATCATGGCAAAATTTCTTGAATGACAACTCTTTCTCCAACTCATCCAATCGTGCTCGAGCCCCCTCCAAATTGGCCGTTGAAGTCTAAAACTTCGCAGCAAACTTATCTTGCGCAATTTTCACTTTCTTTAAAGAAGTCAGAGTAGCCCCAGCTGCCCTCCCCAACTCCGTCACTGCTCCTTCAGTACGTCAAGCTGACGAAGGAAGTGAAAAAACACCAGCAACAACGCTGCCAAATTCCTCTCAAGAGCAGCCATTTGGCCACGACCGGTCCTGCACTCCGACCCCATCACCCCAGCATAAGTGAGGTGATTCATCCCATCCATTATCTGCCTAAGACCATGGTCGAGATGAGTATTGGGATCCAGCACAGGCATTGAAGGCCCTTCTACCGCCTGCCTATGCCATTCATTAACCAACCTACTGCGCACCATCTTGCATGTCAAGCTTGGTAAACCAACGAAACTTCCCATCCGACACAGATATCCTCCGGGTTAGGCTCCTTCTAACTAATTTGTGGGTGAAGGACGGGAGGATCTACAAGCACTGAGGAACCACCTCCAATGTCGGAAGAGCGGGCGGAACAGCAGTGACGACAGAAAAACCAATATTTCCTTCTCGTTGTGAAGTGCCGATGCAGTCAATTTTTTCTATCTGCTTTGACCTTAATCCTGCTAACCTGCACAAGTAATGCACGTGAGCCACAGACCACTGTGGGGTGCCTGATGGCACTCCGTGTAATGCTATAACAAGGAATTTGTAGCGTACCTTAGCTTACCAACCTCATGTCTTATTTATAGTGCAAGGAGTCCTGGTTCAATCAGACCATCGTATGCGTAGTTTAGGGAGGAAATCTTCATGGAGATCCCTCTCTAATTAAGAGTCGTGCTGTAAGAGGGAAGTTTCCTGTTAGCTCTGCACTCCTAGATGCGCGGGAGATAGTTCCCAATCAAATAGCAATCCGTAGAAGGGAGTTTCCATGTGTGGAAGATACTCTAGTGTTTGTTTTCTAGTTGGAAGCAGATAGTAGCTATAGTTTCCCATCCGAAGTTGATCCTCGAGATACTTGCCTAAAAAGGGTTTATGGTATTGGGGATGGCTGTGAAACGTGTGGGCCTAGCATGATGTGAGATTTCGGGTCCGCTTGGCGGACTGAAGTTGAGCGGGCTTAGATCCACTAGGGCTGGATCTGTGTTGGGCCGATGCTTGGGCCCGTAGTTCCTCGAGATCATCATGACACATGTTCGGCTCAGGAATGTGACCATTTTTATGTATCATCAGCTACTCCCTCTGAGTTAATGGGCCGTCACATCGGTTCGCTAAGTCATTTCTTGAAGGGATGTGGCACTAATGATTATTGAATTTGAATCGTTGTTTGAGCCGCACGCTGCATTAATTGGGCGTGCGTCGGTTCGGCGGAAAAGAGGTGGGAACCTATCCTTTATATAGGTCATCCGCAGTGTTGAGATTGACCCTTCTGCTTTACTTGCTTTTGAAGATATTGTTATGAAATGTTCGTTCGTCTTCTTCATGGCTCGAGAAAACCTTCTTGATGATACTGTTCTGGCTAAGGGTCTAGAGTTTTTTGAAGACAGACTGTTATCTGAGCCTGGTCTCGTTGAAATCCTTACAAAGTTTGGGTTTCGTGAAGACTTTTCGTTGTACCTTCTGACGGGTCACCATACGCCAATTTTGGCTTTCGACCGATTTCATCTGTTTACATCGAGGGATGCTTCAACTTGGAGTGTGTTTTCCGGTTCTAAACGTGATTTGGGAGTTCTTGGATTTCTTGGGGATTCCTTCGGCTCAGTTGGGACCCAACAGATACATGATCATTCTCATGATTCTGCTCAGTACTAAGGACGTCGGCGTTAGTGTGACACCGAGGGTGATTCAGTTTTTGACCGCTCATCGACAGTAAGGCAATGCTATTTGCAAGATGAAGTCGCCAAATTGCTTCGTTAACTTGCCGAATGATTTCAAGTTCTAGCAGAAGTACTGCTTTCTGGCCTCTGCTGATTCGAAATATTTCCAATGTAAGGGTCGTCCGCTTGAGCGACAGTTCAAGCCGCTTCATAAGTTCAACTCCTTTCCTCTGACTTTGATGTGCTTGATAGCGAGCTGCGTGATCATTGCTTATGTTCTCTTCCAGGAAGGAGTCCCACTGCTTCCCTTACCTTAGGGGACCAAACCACCATGTAGACATTTTGTGCCATGGAAAAAAGGGAGGCGATTGATATCATAAGAGTTTCCAATTTTGTCCCTAGTGGGTTGTGGGACAATTGGCACATCGCCCCCACTCTGTATCGACGGTCACGCATTAAGTTGGAAGATGGGGCCCCTTTAGGAAAAGGAAGGCTGCTAGGGCCAAGACTCTTGTTCTGTCTGATGCGGAGGATCCATCTGAGACGCTTGCTTCCTTTGTGAGGACACGACCTTTTCTGGTAAGAGGGGAGCGCGAGTCCGCTTGGCCTGTTGAGGCGAAGACTAATGTTTCTAGCTTGAAGAAAGATTATTTGTGGTTGGCGGGAGTTGCTGACGGGTTGAACCTTAGTGACGCGCAGGTTGAGGCTCTGAATGACCGTCTAGTGCGGGTTGCAATAGCAGCTTCTACTGGCGATGATTTGCGTGGGGCCGCTCTGGTAGAGAGCTCTGTTGAAGATTCGCTTGAGGTGGTGGAATCTAATCACCCCACCGTTGACTCGCATGAAAGTGGTCGTGGTACCGGCCGTATCTCCTGTAGTCAGCATTGCTCACTATCTCGTTCTAGGCCACAACTAGAATTGTTGGAAGGTCCTTTAGATACTTCGGTCCCTCCTCTGCCTCCGAATCTTGTTGAGTCGTCTTGCAATAAAGGGTTGATCATTTTTACAAGGGAAAAACCACGGAGGAGAGTCTGAGGATGGTAGCGACCGTAAAGGGCGGCGCTGGCATAGTTCTTGATCAGGGGAAGCTTCATCCTGATGCACGGATAAGTCTGTTCGCACCGGACTTGGTGAAGATGAGCTCACATGTATGGCACCAAAAGGTGGATGTTGAGTATGCTTCGAGAAAACATATAAGCAGACGTCACAACTGGCTGATGGACCATGCTCCAAAACCCGAGGAGGATACGTTGGAAGAGCGTGTGGACAAGGGTTTGAAGTATCTTATGTTGGGTATGTCTCATATGAGCCACGCGACCGTTGCTGGGGAAGTAGAGGCGGCTCCCGAGAGAGTATTTATTTTGGAGCATGTCTTCTCGCACGTGCAGACGCTGTATTCTGATGCGCTCCATGAAATTGAGCAGCTTAAGAAGCAGGCCGAAGAGATGCAGTTGGATCAATCAACCGTGGCCGCTGAGGCTCATAGGGCTCGTCTGGAAGACCTTGAACGTAATCTGACCGAGGTGGTGTCCGAGAGGGACGAACTTAGTCAAAAGTTGAGTCGGCTCCACCTAGAAGTCGAGGTTGCGCAAGAAGCTGCGGCTAAGGCGCATTCTAAGCTGCAGTCTTTTGCTGATGAGAGTGTTTCAAAGGAAGCTGACTGGGCTGCTGAGAAGCAACAGTTGGAATCTGATGTGGAGTTCTATGCTCGAGAGGCGAGGAAGGCCGAGGACCAACTCGAACTGGGATGGCATGAACTCAGCGCTGTGAAGAGCAGTCTCAAGTCGATGCGCTAACTGGGAAGTTGGAGCTATTGGAGCGTGACCTTATTGATGCAAAGTTGCGAGAGGAAGAACTTGTCCAGGAACAAGGGAAATGTGAGTTTCGTTGGGTTGTTCATGGCCGGCTGGAGCTGATGAAGGAGGAGCATCCGGAGTGGGATTTCAGTCGTTACAATAAGATGTCATATGTGGACTTGTCTGTTACCTCTGAGTCGTCGGGCGAGGATGACAGTTTGATCCCTAACGTCCAGGTTGAAGCGCGTATAGATGCAACTTCTGCCTCTATTCCTCCTAGGCTTAGCTCTTTTGTTTCTATACCTTCTCATGATTAGGATCAAACTTTGTGTGCTTGTACACTTTTTGTCTTGACCATTAATGAAAACAGTATTCTTCGTTTCATACTTGGCATCTATATTGCAAGTTTTTTGTTTTGCCTTATCGTCTTACTTTGGCATAGGCTAGTTGAATCAATAGGACGTTGATTGGTTTGTCTGCGGCAGAGAGATTGATCGCTTTGTATTGTGAATGACTTGGGGTCATTGTTGCGTAGTTATGTCCGATAGTAAGAATGTTACGAACAATTTAACAGGGGGTTGAGTCACTCGAGTTGTGTCCTGTCCCATATGTAAGCTGCTTAAGCTTTTTCTTGTTCAGGACTGACTAAGCTTCCACCTTCCGAATTATTTATGACCGAGCAAAGCGATCGACAAACTCGGGGAGTAAAGGTTTGGCGACCAGGCTGAATAGCAGTGGTCCCATGGCAAGCCGTCCGAATCAGTTTGAGAGTGACTAGGCTCCCACCTTTCGAACCGTCAACACCCTCCCCGCCAGGTGGGGGCTACGTATTCGAGAGGGGTTTGGTGACCACGCTGAATAGCAGTGGCCTCATGGTAAACCATCAAGATCAGTTAAGGACTAACTAGGTTCCCACCATCCAAATTATCTACACCTGAGTGCACCAAGCTACAAATTTTGGAGTTTTTTTGGAGGCCACGCTAAAAAGCAGTGGTCCCGTGGAAAGCCATCGAAATCAGTTCAGGAGTGACTAAGCTCCCACCTTATAGACTATCTACACCCTCTCAATGGGGGCCACAAGTCTAGGGTTGATGATTTGGCGGCCACGCTGAAGAGCAGTGGTCCCGTGGCGAGCCGTCAAAATCAATTCGGCACTGACTAGGCTCCCACCTTTTAGACTATCTACACCCTCGCAGTGGGGGCTACAAGTCTAGGGTTTGATCAGAAGCTTTCGTTGTTGGTCTAGGATTAGGTTCAGGGAACAGTCACCGCGAATAGGGCAGTGACACCTGGCAAGTTGTCGTCATCAGGCGTGGCAGCACTGATTAGACTCCCACTTCCTAAACTGACGATTCCTGCGCTAAACAGACTAGGTGTCGGGGCGAACCATAAGCTATCGTCATCAGTGTTGGCTGACTAAGCTTGTCCGATTTGACAAGAGGTTTCGCCTGCTGAAGGGCGTGCGAACCTAGTGGTTCATGGTGTGGACAAAGTTACCTTAACTCGGCGAGTGGTAAAGTCCGTATTTCAAAGTTGACTAGGATCCTCGAGTGCTTGTGCCAAGCATGTGACAGGGTCATGTTTGAAAAACAGGTTAAGCCCATGGACCCGCAGAGGAAGGGCTAGGGTTTCCTGCATGGTGCGTTGCGTGTACGACGTAGATTGTGTGGTGACACGTGTATGGTGTAGGTTGCGCAACGTTTGAGTATATCGGTTACTCCCCCTCAATTGATGGGGTAGCATGCAACGCCATTAATTGATTGATGTGGCTTGTGCAGTTTCCTTGGGGTCCGTCGTCTTCTATTTTCCCATACGGCATTCAATGTTTGGCAGTTAATACTGGAGTGTCCGTTTGGTGAACCACTATGTCCATATAATGGTGTTTTCCAAACGTTGTCGGCACCATCTTTTGCTGAGTTTATTTCCTGTAATGATCTTGTTTGAAAGAAGATGTTTTGGGTTTTCCAAAGGTTGAAGTTGGATCTCCATCGCTGGAGTTTCTGAAAGTTCTGACGTTTATATCGACCATGCATGATGACAATTGTTGTTATGCGTGATCACCAGTTGTGGGTGGGCATGTAGTTAATCCGCTGAGGTCTCGTAATCTCTTCTCATATCATGGAGAATTAGTGCGGATTTGCTACCAAGGGAGATGCCTTGGTGTTACACCATACCACTTGTGTCTTCGTGTGCTCGGATCCCGTTGCTGACCAGTGGTTGATCGAAGTGTTTGTTGATGTGCGATGTCTCCGAGTGCGATATCCCTCAATCACACTGGGTATCGCATATGGGAAAAGTGGTCTCCCTTGATGGCATTGTGAGGCCGTAGCTACGTTGCTGCTTGTGGCCATCCTCATCTGTCTTCTTCTAACCTATTTGAGGAATTTAGAAGGAGGGTCAGACGTCTCTTGAGGAAATCAACAACCCGTTGTTAAGTCTACAATGTTGTAGTACGAGACTTTTTCGGTGTGATTCGACGGAACCATCCGACTGCTCAGTCTTTCAATCCCTTTTGCCAACTTCGTTTTATCTTGGGAAGGTATCGAGTGATTTTTTTTATCTTTATATCACTTGCACGTTGTCTGCAATTTGTAGTCTTTTGTATCTGCTTTAGGGCATTCGTGGTAAGTAGCCTTTTATATCCGCCTCAAGGCATTCGTAGTATGTAGCCTTTTGTACCCGCCTCAAGGTGCTTGTTGTTACATCTTTCCAATAATCAATAAAGTTTGTTTCTGAAATTCTTGTTTTATTTCTTAAATGATTCCGAATCACATAAGTCTCTTAAAAACTCTAAACTCTATATTGACTACGGAAAGGGAAACAAACAACTTAAAGCAAACTAGCTGTTGATGGAGATAAACTGATCTTGGTTTCGAAGTGAATTTGGGTTGCTCTCGCGGATCGTTTAGCAGACCGTCAAGGCGTTACTTAGGTCACTGAATAGTAAACCTTGCAGAGGGGCGGATTTTCGTGCCGACAGAATGTCAATGGGATGTGTTCCCGCTTGCCATTGCCATTACGACTCACTGGGCGGGAGAACTGACTACTCCTCTACCGCTCGAAAATAGTGTTTCTTTCGAATTTTGGCCTTGCAATGGGTCAGGCTGCTCTGCATGATGTAGCTGAATCTGGGAGCACTATATCTGTTTCAGTGCGGCGTAATTACAACCTTGTGTCGCAGGTTGGTCTCCACGTATTGTCCCTTCAGAGTGGTTAGCAGTATACTTAACACACTAATGGAGAGTGGAGACCACTGCTTCTATTTGATGTAGCCACGGTCTTCCCAGGACAAGGTTGTAGGATGATGGTGCGTCTACCACCATGAAGTCCAGAAACAGGACCGATGATGGTTCTCCAGCTACCGTGGCTAATCTTATCTTTTCGATGGGAAAACATTTCTCCCCGCTAAATCCGATCAGCGGGTGCTCTGATGGCACTAGGTTTTCCTCCTTGAGGTCCATGCTGCAAAAGCATTGTAGAACAGAACATTGAGCGAACTTTTTGTGTCAACAAGAGCTCTCTTCAATTCCCACTTTGCGATGGAAACGGAGATGACTAAGGCATCGTTGTGTAGCGCTCGGACTCCATTGAGATCCTTGTCCGTAAAAGTCAAAGTGGGATGGCGTTCTGAATTTTCAAATAACTAGCTGATATACACATAAGTATTACATAATATACCTCCTAACTTATGTTTGTTAGTGTTTCGAATAGTGTATTTTAGTTTAATTATTTTATTTTTGTATTTTTGTAGGATTTGGAGTTTAAATAACAAAATTGCGTTTGCGTGGCGAATTTGGAAATTCATAGAAAAATTAATGAAGTGGAGCGAGAGACACTCAAGCCAAAGATTAAGATAACCAAAGAAAAAAAATTTTGAATAAAAGCAAGAAGATTTGAGTGCAATTTGCAAGTTCTTGAACATGCTTCAGTAATTTTATGATAACTTGAGCTGTAAACCTCGGAATTGGATGATTATTAAAGTGTTGGAAAGAAGACTCGAAAGGCTAAAATGCATATGTTCATAACATTTCCATATTCTGGAGTTATCATGCTTGATTTTGGATATACTTGAAGACTGCAAAATCTGGACAGATTTGGGCACGAAGGAAGAATGGAGAGCAAAACCGACTTTTTACATCATAGCTGGATTTAATTGAAATGAAGCTTGAATCAGCAATTACTATTAGAATCCATGAGACGCCCAAACAAAAAGGAGTCTTAGTCTAATTAGCAACAGGAAGGAACACGTTTATTTGGGTTTCCAAATTGGATTGGTTTCCAAATTGGGACCAATGGAGATTTGAATTCCAATTGGGGTGGCCAATAGGAGGAGCTTTGTTTCCTTTTTAACACAAAGAAATACGGCAGCAACAAGAGTTTTTTTAAGGCTGAAACACAAGGACAGCAACCAATAAGGAGAAGTTTGGTTTTCTTTTTAAAACAAAAAAGACAACAGCCAATAAAAATTTAAGAACTTTTTGGCTGGAACAAAAACGCATCAGAAAGAACCCACCACGCTGTCCAGCAGCAGCAGAAACGCAAGAGAGGGCGCTGTCCAGGACAGCAGGGAGTGCGCAGAACGAGCGGGAACGCAGCAGCAGCAGAGTAGAAACGCAGCAGCAGCAGCAGGGTGCGCATCACTGATTCACCACGCGCTGCCATGCCGATGAAACTCCACACCATTGTTGTTGTCCTCACCTTCGCCATGTGTCACTAAACTCCACACAAGGTGAAGAGACAAACTCCTAGATGTAACGCACTTAATTAATATTTGATTCGTTTTATGCTTTTACGATGAATAATGGTGTTTATGATTTTCACTTTTATTTAATATAGGAATTTATGTTATTTTAATGACAAAGATTTCATCAATTTCTTCGTAGATTATTATTATTCCGTTGATTGTCTTTTTGTTCTCCATATAAGTTTAGTCACGTTTTTCTTACGTGTGGAATTTTAAGGATAAATTGATTCCGATAGGTTAGTTATATGTGATCGTCTTTTATTACGTTATTGTCTCCGGATATATCGTAAGTTTAGGATATCACATATGACCAACCTTTGTGTTTTCTAGAAAAAGTGAAATCTAAAATCCATTTACATTAGGATATATTAATGCATTAAAACTATTTTTCCGATTATATTGTTTGGAATGTGAAACAAATAATCGAGTCATCATAGCGAATCAATACTAGTTGGCGCATGAAATCTAGGAGGGATTCTTGGAACCTTGTGACTTCTCCAAACTTGATTTTTATTAAACTAAATTTAATTTCATATTTTAAAATTGCTAAAATTTCTTACATTTAGTTTTGCGTAGTTTTTCTTCCTGGACCTTGTTTTGTAGATCGTTTTTCCTCGTGGGATCAACACCCCAATCTTTACTGCAATTGACCGCATGTACTGTTTGGGCGTAATCAAATTTTGGCGCCATTGCTGGGGAACAAGCGTCATTCTACAATGAAGGTTTCAGGTATTATCTTTCTTGCTCATTGTTTTATTTTATTTTATTCTATTTTTAGGTTTTAGGTCCAGTTTAATTTTTATTTTTATGTTTATTTTATTTTATTTCTAAAAAAACAAAAAAAAAAACATTGGGGGAGTGAGTTGGAATAGAGACCACTTAGGGAAACTAATTAGGATCCCAAATTTAGAACACCTACAAATTCACATTGAAGCCAAATTAAGTTCTACTTCTAATTCTAACACCATGAGTAATCACGAAGATGACCATGTTTGGTTGCTAAAGGACTATCTCTACCCCACGCGCACTGCTACTCCATCATGTATCATGTTTGCACCAAGTACACCAAAGCTAGATTTTAAGCCGGGTATGATACAATTATTACCCACTTTTCATGGCCTAGAGAGTGAGAATCCTTATTTTCACATTAGGGAATTCGAGGAAGTTGTGGCCACTTTTCACAACAAAGTTGAGGTTGTAGACTCGGTTAGACTAAGGTTTTTTCCTTTTTCCCTTAAGGAAAAAACGAAGAGTTGGCTATACTCTTTGCGACCAAGGTCTATAGGTTCGTGGGAGGAGATGACCCAAGCATTTTTTAATAAATACTTTCCTCGCCACAAAACCAACGGTCTAAAGAGACAGATTTCTACCTTCACCCAAAAGAATAGCGAGACATTATATCAAGCATGGGAAAGGTTCAAGGATCTTTTGAATACATGCCCACACCATGGGTATGAGAGTTGGCGCTTAGTCAGTTATTTTTATGAGGGGCTCACCAGTAGAGAACGTCAGTTCGTTCAGATGATGTGTAATGGAAAGTTTTTGCAAAAGAACCCTGACGAGGCCATTGAGTACCTGAATGACTTGGCTGAAAAAGCTCATACTTGGACTGGTCCAGTGCTACTGAGAGCACGGATAGAACACGCCCAGCTGGAGTTTCCCAACTTAGGGAAGAGGATAGCCTTAGAGCTCAACTTGATAGAGTAACTAGGGAGTTAGAGGCACTTAAGACCAAGGATGGTAGGCCCACACATACTGTTGCCAGAGTTGAGCTACATGACGCCTGTTTTATATGCGGGGGAGTTGAACACTTCGCACAGGATTGCCCAACCTTGACTAGGATGAGAGGGGTTTATGAGGAACGATGTAACGCCTTAGGGATGTACAAGAAGCCTTATTCACCATTCTCTAACACTTACAATTCTGGCTGGAGAGATCACCCTAACTTTGGCTGGAGGTCCGAGGGAGACCAACCTACACACTCACAGGCACAACCACCTAGGTCATACTCTACACCTCCATACAATGCGCAATCTAACAGAAGTTCCTTATCAGACACATTACATGCATTTATAGAGGCACAAGGTAAAACTAATCAAAAAATTGAGGTTGCATTGACACAATTGGCAGAAGAGAACAAGGAGATCAAAAGCCAGATAACCAAGTTAACAAGTTCATTAACAGTACAAGAGCGGAGCCAATTTCCGTCACAGCCTCAAGCAAATCCGAAGGGCCAACTTATGGCACAAACCTCTACTTCAGACTCTCAGAATGTCAAAGAGTTTAATGCCATCGCTACTCGGAGTGGTAAGATTTTAGATGGGTCAAGCTCGTCTACGACTATAGGCATCTCCCCAAGTGCAAAGGAGAGCATCCCTAAGGATGAGCCCAACATGAACATGAACATTCCAGTTCCTTTTCCTCAAGCACTACGACCTACTGGAAAGAAATCGGAAATGCATGGCGAGATTCTAGAACACTTGAAACAGGTTAAAATTAACTTACCTTTGCTACATGTGATTAAACAGGTACCAACTTATGCGAGGGTCATCAAGGATCTATGCACTATCAATCGGAAACATCATGTCAAGAAGACTACCTTCTTGACAGAACAGGTAAGCGCGGTGATTGAGTAGAGGACACCACCCAAGTACAAAGATCCAGGGTGTCCTACAATCACCTGCTAGATTGGAACTCATGAGTTCGACCAAGCCTTGTTGGATTTAGGGGCAAGTGTAAATCTGATGCCATATTTTATTTACTTGCAACTGGGTTTAGGAGATATTAAACTCACATCCGTGGTACTACAATTAGTCGATAGATCGGTTAAGAAGCCAAAAACAATAGTCGATGATGCCTTGCTTCAAATTGATAAGTTTTACTATCCCGTCGACTTTATTATTTTAGATACTCATTCTGCGGTTAATATGGAGTCTACAGTTCCGATTATTTTAGGTAGACCTTTTCTTGCCACAACTAACGCTCTTATCAATTGCAGGAACGGTATAATGAAGTTGTCTTTTGGGAACATGACTCTGGAGGTCAACATATTCAATATTAGAAAGCAACCACGTGATGATGATGAGTGTCATCATACCTACATGATAGACACGCTGATATCAGAGGAGGCGCTCCTGAGCGCAGATTCTGAAACCTTAGAGTATCTCCTTTCTATTTCTGATTTTGAAAATTCACTTTATCCTGACAATGCTTTTGATATTTCTGTTGTTTCAGGGTTAAAGGATAAAGGAGGGCGACAATGGCAACCATGCTTTGAGGAGTTGCCAAAGGAAAGACAGAAACCACAACCATCCACTGTGGAAACTCCGAAAGTTGACCTAGCTCCACTGTCTGAGGGACTTAAACATGCATTCCTCGGACCAGGTATTCAACGGAAACTTCAGTTGGCTGAAATTGAGGAGTTGCGGAATGATGCCTATGACAATTCCCGAAAATACAAGGCGAAGATGAAAGCAGCTCATGATAAGCAAATTCTGAGGAAACATTTCAAGCCCAACCAACGAGTCTATCTCTATGACTCACGACTTCATCTCCATCCTGGCAAGCTAAGATCGAGATGGACGGGCCCATTCATGGTAAAACAAGTTTTTCTCAATGGGTCCATAGAAATTGAAGATCCAACAGATGGGAGAGTATTTAGAGTAAATGGGCAACGTTTGAAGCACTATGTAGAACGAGTAGAGGTGCCAGAAGAGATCTCTCTGGTTGCCCCTGTCTACTTGATTTGATGTTCTCCACCCTATCTTTAGTTTAGGTTTTTATTTTTTATTTTTATTTTTTTCATTTATTTTTTATTTATTTTTTTTAGTTTAGTTTAGGTTTTTGCTTTTATGTTTTTCTTTTAGTGTTTCAGGTTATTTTAGGTGTTGCTACTGGAGTCACTCGGAAACCCTCATCCCATGTGTTCCTTTCTCCCGTCGGTATGATTTTCTTATATTTTGGTGATTGTGAGGACATTGTCTATTTAAAATTGGTAAAGTTTCACCATGGTAATATCACTCTAACCCTCCTCTTTTCTTTTGCCTTCATTTGTCATGATTATTATTTTATACATTGAGGACAATGTTTGGTTTAGGTTTGGGGGTGTGGTTTATTAGATTTTTTGTGCAATTTTCAAAAATCTTTGAGCTTAAAACATATTTTACAATTAAACCGAGTCATTTTTGTGTTCTACTCAATCTTCATTGAATACTTAGATGATTACGGTAATTGTGCAAACTCTTTATGAAAATGCATTCAAAATTTGAACGCTTGGTGAATTTTTAAAAAAAAAAAAAAAGTGAAAAAAAGGGTTTTGAGTCTTTTTTAATTTTAGAGAATATTTTTGTTGCCTTTAATTTTGAGAAAACACATACTAACACGTGTCACATAGTTATATTAGTGGAAAACATGATATTTGATATTATCCTTATGTTAGATGTATTTCGTGAGACTTTTCAACTCGACTATTCATGCACTATAATTCAAGTTAACATAGTGAGATATTGAACTAGAAAACCTTAGAATAATAGTGGAGACTTAACCCGTGTGAGTTTTGAGCCATTCTTTATTTCTTGAGGGTTATTAATTACACTCTGATTTTTCTTGAGTCCGCATTATTTCGTTGATGATCTCATTATTCTTGATTTTCTTATTGATTGCTTTAAGAATGACATAAAAATTGAATCTTTACACTAGAACTTCTTGCTTTATTTAGTTGAGATGTCCTAGTACTAACTAGAACTTATGAAGTGATATAGGCATTTCTTTCTTTAAACCATTTTTTAGCCTTTTAGCCTACCCAATAATAAATATCCATTTGCAGCCCTTTGAGCCTTTAAATAGTCTTCTCTTTGTTATCCTCATTCCCAATACCTACTCCAATCAAGGAGTAATACCTCTATTATTTTATCCTTACCTAATTTTCTGAGAATGTATACGGTGAGATATATTTATGGAATGGGAAAATAAAAAGAGTTGAAAATAGATATTTTATGCGCCCTCGAAGTAAAAGTGCTGGATTATATCAACGGGGAAAAGCATACAAAAAAAGGTTGAAAAAAAAGGGGTTGAACAAAAAAAAAAAAAAAAAAAAAAAGGTTGCAAAAGAAAAAGTTAATGGTGTACAACATTGATTTGTTCTTCAATGCCCTATGTGTTTATTTAAGG
This sequence comes from Berberis vulgaris, assembly GCA_963556465.1. Classification (NCBI taxonomy): domain Eukaryota; kingdom Viridiplantae; phylum Streptophyta; class Magnoliopsida; order Ranunculales; family Berberidaceae; genus Berberis; species Berberis vulgaris. Next base: position 6,652,171 of record OY747130.1, on the reverse strand, counting down.
GTGTAGCCATTTTCAGGAAATTCTTGTATCCTTTTTGTCCATTATTGTTTGCCATAATTCAAGCCCCATTATAACCTAGTAAAGACCTAATTGATCTTAAGTGAAAGTTGGTTTAATAGATGTGGAGATTGAATAGGCAAGAACTATGGTGTTTGATTCAACATTCTCAAAAGTAATCAATATTCCTGTCCATGAGATCATATTCATTTCACTCTTTGAAAATTCCATTTTTCATGATGATTATATGTGAGACGTTTGCATTTTCCATGATTTATATCATTTTCCTCACATATAAACTGAGTGCCCAATCTCTGAGTGTTTTATTTCTGAGTGACATGAGAGATTTGTGGTCGAAGCGTACTTTCTAAAGGTTATCTCGTCACATCTTTACTATGAGACGAAGAGTTATGTTGATAATGTTTCTCACACACACACTTCGAGTTGAAAATGATTATGAAATTTATTTAACCTTTAGATACTATTAAATTATTGTACTCTATTGATATACTATTGTGACATTTTTAGTTTGTTGTTTTTCTTGAATTTTAAGCAATTAGAAAATTACTCTGAGGAAAATAAAGGAGAATGCCCATGTTTTTGCATTATGTTTTTAAAAAATAGATTTTGTTTTATTGAGTCAGTAAGGTTTGGGGTAACATTTCTGGAAACCTTCACAAGACTATAACTCGTCCACTAGAGGTAATCTAGGGGTTTAAAACCTTGTTGCACGTTAAGGTAAGTGCAACCGTGATTCCTACGAAAGTGAGTTAGAATTTTATTCTTAATTTTGTTTTGCTCGAGGACTAGCAAAATGTAGGCTTAGGGGTATTTGATATTCACATAAGTATTACATAATATACCTCCTAACTTATGTTTGTTGGTGTTTCGAATAGTGTATTTTAGTTTAATTATTTTATTTTTGTAGGATTTGGAGTTTAAATAACAAAAGTGCGTTAGCGTGGCGAATTTGGAAATTCATAGAAAAATTGACGAAGTGGAGCGAGAGACACTCAAGCCAAAGATTAAGAGAACCAAAGAAAAAAAGTTTTGAATAAAAGCAAGAAGATTTTAGTGCAATTTGCAAGTTCTTGAACATGCTTCAGTAATTTTATGATAACTTGAGCTGTAGACCTCGGAATTGGATGATTCTTAAAGCGTTGGAAAGAAGACTTGAAAGGATAAAATGCATATATGTTCATAACAGTTCCATATTCTGGATTTATCATGCTCGATTTTGGATATACTTGAAGACTGCGAAATCTAGACAGATTTGGGCACGAAGGAAGAATGGAGAGCAAAACCGACTTTTCACATCATAGCTGGATTTAATTGAGCTTAGAAATGAAGCTTGAATCAGCAATTACTATTAGAATCCATGAGAAGCCCAAACAAAAAGGAGTCTTAGTCTAATTAGCAACAGGAAGGAACACGTTTCTTTTGGTTTCTAAATTAAGACCAATGGAGATTTGATTTCCAATTGGGGTGGCCAATAGGAGGAGCTTTGTTTCCTTTTTAACACATGGAAATACGGCAGCAACAGGAGTTTTTTTAGGCTGAAACACAAGGACAACAGCCAATAATTAGAAGTTTGGTTTTCTTTTTACAATAGCCAATAAAAGTTTAAGAAGTTTTTGGCTGGAACAAAAACGCATCAGCAAGCAGCCACCATGGTGTCCAGCAGCAGCAGAAACGCAAGAGAGGGCGCTGTCTAGGACAGCAGGGAGTGCGCAGAACGAACGGGAACACAGCAGCAACAGAGTAGAAACGCAGCAGCAGCAGGGTGCGCATCACTGATTCACCATGCGATGCCATGCCGATGAAACTCCACACCATTGTTGCTGTCCTCACCTTCGCCATGTGTCACTAATCTCCACGCAAGGTGAAGAGACGAACTCCTAGATGTAACGCACTTAATTAATATTTGATTCGTTTTATGCTTTCACGATGAATAATGGTGTTTATGATTTTCACTTTTATTTAATATAGGAATTTATGTTATTTTAGTGACAAAGATTTCATCAATTTCTTCGTAGATTATTATTATTCCGGTGATTGTCTTTTTGTTCTCCATATAAGTTTAGTCATGTTTTTCTTACGTGTGGAATTTTTAAGGATAAATTGATTCCGGTAGGTTAGTTATATGTGATCGTCTTTTATTACGTTATTGTCTCCGGATATATCGTAAATTTAGGATATCACATATGACCAACCTATGTGTTTTCTAGAAAAAGTGAAATCTAAAATCCATTTACATTAGGATATATTAATGCATTAAAGACTATTTTTCCGATTATATTGTTTGGGATGTGAAACACGTAATCGAGTCATCATAGCGAATCAATACTAGTTGGCGCGTGAAATTTAGGAGGGATTCTTGGAACCTTGTAACTTCTCCAAACTTGATTTTTATTAAACTAAATTTAATTTCATATTTTAAAATTGCTAAAATTTCTTACATTTAATTTTGCGTAGTTTTTCTTCCTTGACCTTGTTTTGTAGATCGTTTTTCCTCGTGGGATCGACACCCCAATCTTTACTGCAATTGACCGCGTGTACTATTTGGGCGTAATCACTAACGCATTTATCTTCATCCGGGGGTCGTGTCTGCATATCCAGCAGAGTTCGCTTGCGGGACCTGTTCGACTGGTCTTCATTCGGTCCGACTCCATGAAGGACGTGAGTATCATTCTCAATCTTTTTTACTGACTCCCCCTGTCCCTAGTCTATTTTGATTGCTTTTCAAACTTTAGGAAGTATTTCAATTTGCCCTTGCCGATCCAGTACTCTACTTCACACCTCAGATTTTTGCAATCATTGGTGTTGTGGTCGCCCTCCTTTTGGTACGCACAGTACTTGTCGTTGTCCCATTTGGCAGGGTCTCCACGTGTCTTTGGGGGACACTTCAATTCCTCCCCATTTTTCATGGAGTTGGGTACATCTAACAGACTAGCATTTAGGAGTGGCATGGCTCTGGATTTAACGTAGTTGGATGATTTCTCTGGCCTGGGACGATTAGGATCCAGTCTATTGTAAGTGTGTTTCCTCTTGCTTTGTTCCTCATCCTCACATCTCTTTCCCTCATTCTTGTCCCTAGAAGCTGAGGGCTTCCTATTGCCTTTGGTTTCCCTCTTGACGGTCCTTGACTCCTACTGGGTGATGTGTCTCTGGACGCTCTTGAGGAGCTCTGCCATGTCCAGAAGGGGCTCCAAGGTGAGGTCCTCGAAGAGCTTTCCCTTTTTTAGGCCCTCAGTGAATGTCGCCACAACTGTAACATCACTGCACCCATTGATGAGGCTTAGCTCGTTGTTGAAGCGTGTGACATACTCTTGGAGTGTCTTGCCGGACCTCTGCCTTAGAGAGAGTATGTAGTGCAGGTCTTTTCTGAAACGCTGGCTTCCGACAAAACGTGTCAAGAATTCCTTTTCCAATGTTTTGAAGGAATCGATTTACTTCGGTGGAAGGTTGTGAAACCACGTCAATGCAGGGCCTTTAAGACTGGTTGGAAAGGTTCTGCACATGACGGATTCAGATCCTTCCTTATAAGCGCCATTACTTATTGGTAATGGCGTAGATGATCGAAAGGATCAGTGGTCCCGTCATAGGAATCGAGCTTCGGGGGAGTGAACTTTCTCGAAAGTGTTTCACTCATGATCCGGTCCACAAAGGGTGGGATGGAGAGATGATATAGTACATTTCGGTCGTGCGCTCCTCTGCGAAGATGGTTCCCGGGACCGAGCCTTTCTGTCATGGCGGTGGGATCAGGATTAGTCGTGTAGCCTCCCTTAGTCCAATGGAAACTAGCGGGGGCATGACTCTCCTGTGGTTGCTCCCTATCGTCCACTAGAGGTGGAGGTTCATGTTGTTTCTGGTCTCTATTAGTAGCGGGTGGATTCTGTCGTGTGAGCATCTCCATCGCCTTGATGACCTGCTGTATTTGAGACATTGGCGCCTCGATTATGGGGTTCATCGTTACAGCCGTTGATGCAGGGGCGTGAGTAGGTTGCTCGTGCATGATAGGAGTTGGTATACGGACAGCCGGAACATTGGACGTGTCCCCTGGTTTGTTGTTGTGTGACCTGGTGGTCACCATCTCTCTGGGATTTAATAAGAGATGACGCTTAGTGTAAGGTTAAGAACCATGTCGTCCCCACGGATGACGCCAAATTGATGCAGTCGATTTTCGCTCCATGTTTGACCATGTTCCTGTTGACCTGCACAAGTAACGCACGTGAGCCACAGACCACCATGGGGTGGCCGATGACACTCCAATGCTAAAGTCAGTCAGGGATCCGAGGAAGGTGTAATGTTGTAACAAGGAATTTGTAGCATACCTTAGCTTACCAACCTCATGTCTTATTTATAATGCAAGGAGTCATAGTTCAACCAGGCCATCGTAGGCATAGTTTAGGTAGGAGATATTCGTGGAAATTCCTCTCTAATTAAGAGTCATGTTGTAGGAGGTAAGCTCCATGTTAGCTTTGTACTCCTAGATACGCGAGAGATAATTCTCAATCTAAGAGCAATCCGTAGAAGGGAATTTCCCAATCCAAGATACTATGGTGTTTGCTTCCAAGTTGGAAGCAGAGAACAATTGTAGTTGCTCATTCGAAGCTGATCCTCGAGATACTTGCCTAAAGAGGGCTTATGGGTATTGAGGATGGCTGTGAGATGAGTGGGCCTAGCATGCTGTGAGAGTCTGAATCCGCTTGGCGGACTGAAGTTGAGCGGGCTTAGATCCGCTTGGGCTGGATTTGTGTTGGGCCGATGCTTGGACCTATAGTTCCTTGAGATCATCATGACACGTGTTCGGCTCAAGAGGGTGGCCATTTTTATGTATCATCAGTCACCACAAGAGCAGAACGAGTAGTAGTGGCAACGAGAACAAAAAGATCCAGACGAGCAGGAGAAGAAACTGATAATCCTGCTGCATTATTGACAAAAGTGGAAGATGATCAAGAGGAAAAACCTCAAAATCGTGACCATAGACACCAACCTCCTTAGACTGCTCCATTACCAGCTGAAGCGTCTTATCATCAATGGCTCGAGGGTCATCATTAGAATATCCAGCAATGTCAGGCACACCATAGGCAGAGAGAAGCCTTCTTTAATTATCATCCAACGGATGAATAGCTTCCTGTTTACTCCTCTCCATCGCCAAAGTCATCTCCTCAGCCTCGTCGAGGGGTAAGCGATCGTCTTTCACAACCTCTTTATCAGAAGAACTCAGGCGAGAAGCAACCAGAGCAACACCACCGGTGGAAAGTCGCTTCTTCCTCAGAACACGGCCAAGACTTATCATCAATCGCTTTGACGGGCTGCAAGCCTTCGAAAATTTTCTCTTCCTAGAAATCGGGCCTGCAACACCAATGCTAACAGGAGCTTCAAGTCCGTAACATGTTCTCATCAACACTAGCATCACTAACACTAACGGGAGCAACACGAGCAACAATTTCCTCAGCTTGGGATGCAATAAGCAAAGCTCGTTCTGCCTCGTTCATAGTGTATAAACCAATGCGCCTCACTATATCCCCAGAAAAAAATGTTCCCAAGGGAATCACATGAAGCTCCAAGAAATGATCACTGATCATCTGCTCTTCCACAATGAGTTGTAGGTCATTCCGTTTGTCAGGAACTCGAAACGACCGAACAATCTGATGATCATGCAATCTGAAGTAACCAAAACTGACAGAAACATAAAACCATAACTTTGACCAGCCCCTAATGTCATCGTCGAGATTCCCAAAATAGGAGGGAGAACGAAGGAAGCAAATGCTTTTGGTCACAACAGACCAACCACCAAGTGCGGGATTCTGGCAGTTAAGGGAATGCTGAAAGAATGGCTCTCGCATAGGTAGAAACCATAACCCTTCAACCATTATGACCCATCTGAGCAAAAGGAATACCCAAAAAATCCAGATATTCCCATAACAGCTTAGAAATCCGAAAACAAAAACCGGAAGAGAACATGCACAGGTAAAGCGCAAATACCCAATTTTTGGATTACAAGGACTTTCGTTCTGCTATCTCGAGGTCAGATGGTAGGCCATAATCGGAACGAATGTTGTCCAACGTCGCCTGAGAAGCCTTCTTGGGCGAGAAGTGGGCCTTACAAGCAGTAAGCGTCTCGTCGTCTAGTATATCACCAACATACATCGTGAAGGAAAAAAGGAGCAAAGAAAACAAAGAAAAAAAGCGAATAAATCCTAATTAAAAATTCATGCAGCGTAAAAAGAGGAACAAATCAATCACACCCCTTTTATAGAACCGAGCAACAAAGAGACTAGTCATAGGACTGATAAGCATATAAATGAGACGTTTTATGCCCTTAAATATACAATTGGTAGGTACAACTATCTAATAAAATATCTCATTACATGTGTTTTTGTGTATTTTGTAGAAATTCAAGCACTAATCTCAAATCATACACAAAGTGGCACAATAAGGCTAAGATCAACAAATAGAAAAGCTCATTGGAAGTTTATATATGCATTGTCAAATATCAAAGATTTTCAAACCCAAAGATTCGTGAAGTCAAGCCCACATAGTATCATCTTCGGATCTCGAGGAAATCAACTTGAATATTTGGACATCCACATGGAAACTTTATCATAGCCAAAGAATCTCTACAAACTCCACTATTCATTCTCACATTTGTACTCCATCACTTTTATACTCCACCTTTTTTTACTTTTACACTATTCCATATATTTACTCAATCGCGTTCATATTCCACCTCTCACCCTTCTTCACCTATAAATACCCCACACATGTGATGCGCTATTTTAGTAGCACACAACTTAATACCCTGCTTTGTGATTGTAGTATAGAATAAGTAGGGATCATTCTGGACCGGGGATTAGAGGGCTTGCCAATTAACACTAAGAGTAGCTAAAAGACAACTAACAACCTAATTAAGTAAATAATGATGGATTGGATTTTCTAAATTAAACTATGAATATAACTACGAAAATTACTATAAAGATAATAAAACTAAAGGGAATGGCAAAGATGTGAAATTAGCTAAGGGTTTATCTCCACACACCAAACATATGCTCATAAATCAATCTTCAATAATCACTTGCTAATTCGTGAGAGACAATGTTCAAGATTAACCGTAATCAACACTGCATTAATCTTATTATTTTCCCAAGTTCGTTGAATTAAACTAAGCGTCGCTTTCAAACTATTATTATCATGTTATCTAATCGGGAATCACAAGTTAGATAACAATCTAAGACCATTAAGTTTAGCGGAAAATATGAACATTGACTAGGCAATTACAAGTATGATCAACACCTTATTCTTACATAGGTTTTTACCTAACCTTACCAACGTTCCTTGGTATTTACTACTTGTGAGTACATGATTATAACAATTAGGTAAAACTCTCCTATACTCTAGCCCCAGATCCTAGCATGCTTACTAAGTTGGCCACCTTAACAAACATACAAAGAAAAGTTCTCTATAAAGTAGTTAAGCAAAACACAATCACTAATAGCAAGGAAGATTAAATTCAATTAATTCATAAAACACATGTTCGGGGCTTTGAATCAACCCCTAGCTAAAAGGGAGTTTAGCTAGACATATTAATTATGTTCAAACAGTAATCCATAATCAAATATCAAACTAAAATAAGTAAAGATAGAGATGAGAAGAAACAAAACACTGTCGTCGTGCGTGGTGGTAGAGAGAGTCTGCTGGGGTGCAAATAGCGTGAAGGAGGAGAGTATAAACTCTTCCTCCTTCTTGCGATCTCAGGTGTGCTTCACGTGATTGGCTTCACTTATCTTCTTCTTCAGCTCCTGATCTCTGCTTCTTCAGTCTCTGCTCCTGTCTCCTTCTTCAATCTCCGCCTCCTTCGTCAATCTCTGTTTCACTTCTCTTTGTATGCGCAACTGTGATTGATGGAGGTGACGAAAGGAATGGGGAGAGCTGAAGATGGTGACGATGGGTGGCGACGATAAGGTACAACGAGAGAGAGGGACTGAGATGAGGGTTTCCGTGCGCGAAGGGTCTGATGAAGATGGAACGATGGGCTCGATGGTGATGAGAAAGCGGTGAACTGAATGGGGGTATGATATGTGGCTAGGGTTGGCGAGGTTGTTGTTTCGAGGAGGAGGGTGACAGCTAGCGCGAAGATGGATTTATGGTGAAGTTGCGATCTGATGCGAGGGTTTCGATTGGGTGGAGGCTTGCTGTTGCGAGGCTGAGTTGCGGCTGTGATGAGGGGGTTGTGGTTTCCTCCTTTCTCCAAAGTAAGGTATTGTCCTTTTATAATCGTGTTATTTAGGTTTCCTTCCTTGTGTAGTTTCCTTTTGCAATAACTTTTCCTAATTTAAACCAATTTGCACTTCTTAGCTTCTATTTTGGAATCTTGTAATTGGAAACCTACACAAACACGAAAATAGCAATTAGTATCATAATTAACAAGTAATAGCCTAATTATGCTCCTATCAAATTCCCCCATACTTATCTTTTGCTAGTCCTCGAGCAAATCCAAGAAACAAAAATAAAATACTCAATTTATACTTTCAAACATTTGTCTCAGAGATTTTTGACGGATCATGGCATGTTAAGATTCTTTGTAAACACAAGATTAAATCCACTTCATTAAAAAATTAATACACGTTCATAGCAATGATATAAAAATTCACAATTAAATCAATCAAGTGATTGTGAAACTCAAGCGCATGCCAAGAAGAATTAACCCAAAAACTCACTAGGGGCACTCTTTTCTTTTTCACTAATTGTTTGGTAAAATCACTCTTCCTATTCTAGTTATATGTGAGAGGATTGATGTAAAAGGGAAACAAATAGCTCACATATGATATAACAAGAAATAAAGGCATTTCTGACACTTTTTTTTCTTTATTTTTTTTTCTCAGATATATGATCTCATGGAAGGAATGTTACTACTTGAATGCAAGAACTAGTGACACCATATGCTCATACCTCATTCGAATCTCCACATCGTGACATTGCAAGACACACTCAATCAAAAGGTCTTAATTCAAGTTGTAATAAGGCCAATGGGTCAATGGAAGAGAAAGAACGGATAGGGAATTTTCAAAGGGCTTAAAGAAATGGTGAAAGCATGCAATAAGATTAGAGACATTAGCAATGAATCATATGGTTCAAGACATAAGTAGGAAAATGAAGAGGTGACCTACTGAAAATGAAGAGTTTCAACAATTCTTTTGGATCTACTGAATGAAAAGAACTAAACTATCTGTATGGTACTGAAATATTGAATGAATATAGACAAGGACTTGTGTCCCTTCTGTAACTTTGTACCATTTTTTTTTTTCATTCCATTTTTTTTTTTTTGCCAACTCTTTTTTCTTTAACTGTCTACCACAAGGGTTTTCCCCCACACTTGCTTTTCAACATACCTTGAACCACAATAAAATCTCTGCAAATCAAATTATGCTCCATTGTTATGATTAGGTTAGGGATAGAAAATGAGGGTAATGAAACAAAAGGCTTAATAATAGGCTCAACGGGGTTAACCTAAAGGAAATATGCTTATTTGGCAATGGTGGGAACTAGGTGCCTTTATCATGTCAAGCATGTCATGCAATTCAATATGATGCTTTGACCGAAATTAATACAAGTTCTAGTATTTTATTTTTAATTATGAAAGCAATCCAAGTAGCAACCAAAGCAAACAAAATTGAGATCATGCAACGAATTATTATTGACAAAAGAAATAAAAGATGGCCTAACTAAAAACTCTTAAAATCAAAGGAACAATAGGCTCAAAACTCACATATGGGTTATAATGAGTTAAATTCAATTAAACATGCTATGAATACCAATTACTCAGTTGATTACATGTGAATTTGCATATGATAGCCATGAATAAACATTAACCAAAGATTAATATTAGACCTTAAATCATCTTAAAGTCATGCAATTAAAAACCAAATCTCATCATTGTATTGGAAAGTATCCTAAGACTCAAAACAACTATAAATTTTTATTTTATTTTAATGGCACTAATACCAACAAAGAAAATAAAAACCAACAGTGTTATTTATTTATTATTTTTAAATTTTTTTTCAAAATAAAAAGTGTTGTTCCCCCCACACTTAAACCAAACATTGTCCTCAATGTTAATAGATTATAGCACATGCAATGAAAGATTTAAAAGAGGAAAAACAAACTACTAACAAACAAAAATAGAAATAACGAAGGGACAATAAAGAGATAGAGAAACCAAATCTGATTGGATTGCCTTTCAAGAAGCGCTTGTTTTAACGTCATGCAGCCTGACGGTATCTCCAATCAATCCTCATGGAGTGATACAAACTCCACGTCATGCTCCAAAAATGAACTCATAATAAGTTTTCTCAAGCTCCAGATCATATTATAATAAGTTCTCACCAGATCTCCTATTGCGCATGGTACCTAAGATAAAAAGAAAAAAGAAAAAATTAATAAAAAGAAAATTTTAAATTAATAAAAAAACTAATGAAGTAATTAGCAATATTATTAATCCCCGACAACGGCGCCAAAAAATTGATGCGTTATTTTAGTAGCACACAACTTAATACCATGCTTTATGATTGTAGTATAGAATAAGTAGAGATCGTTCTAGACCGGGAATTAGAGGGTTTGTCAATTAACACTAAGAATAGCTAAAAGACACTAACAACCTAATTAAGTAAATAATGGGGCATTGGATTTTCTAAATTAAACTATGAAAATAACTACGAAAATTACTATAAAGATAATAAAACTAAAGGGAATGACAAAGATGAGAAATTAGCTAAGGGTTTATCTCCACACACCAAACATATGCTCATAAATCAATCTTCAATAATCACTTGCTAATTCGTGAGAGACAATGTTCAAGATTAACCGTGATCAACACTGCATTAATCTTATTATTTTCCCAAGTTCGTTGAATTAAACTAAGCGTCGCTTTCAAACTATTCTTATCATGCTATCTTATCAGCAATCGCAAGTTAGATATCAATCTATGATCATTAAGTTTTGTGGAAAATATGAACACTGACTAGGCAATTACAAGTATGATCAGGATTTTGTTCTTACCTAGGTTTTTACTTAACCTTACCAACGTTCCTTGGTATTTACTACTTGTGAGTACATGATTATAACAATTAGGTAAAACTCTCCTATACTCTAGCCCCAGATCCTAGCATGCTTACTAAGTTGACCACCTTAACAAACATACAAAGAAAAGTTCTCTATAAAGCAGTTAAGCAAAACACAATCACTAATAGCAAGGAAGATTAAATTCAATCAAATCATAAAACACATGTTCGGGGCTTCGAATCAACCCCTAGCTAAAAGGGAGTTTAGTTGGATATATTAATTATGTTCAAACAGTAATCCATAATCAAATATCAAACTAAAATAAGTAAAGATAGAGATGAGAAGAAACAAAACACTGTCGCCGTGCGTGGTGGTAGAGAGAGTCTGCTGGGGTGCAAATAGCGTGAAGGAAGAGAGTAAAAACTCTTCCTCCTTCTCGCGATCTCAGGTCTGCTTCACTTCTCTTCTTCTTCAGCTCCTGATCTCTGCTTCTTCAGTCTCTGCTCTTGTCTCCTTCTTCAATCTTTGTCTCCTTCGTCAATCTCTGTTTCACTTCTCTTCGTGTGCGCGGTTGTGATTGATGGAGGTGACGAAAGGAATGGGGAGAGTTGAAGACGGTGACGATGGGTGGCGACGATCAGGTACAGCAAAAGATGGGGATTGAGACGAGGGTTTCCGTGTGCGAAGGGTCTGATGGCGATGGAACGATGGGCTCGATGGTAATGAAAGGACGATGAAGGGATGAATGGGGGTATGAGATGTGACTAGGGTTGGCGAGGTTGTTGCTTCGAGGAGGAGGGTAACGGCTAGCGCGAAGATGAATTTGTGGTGAAGTTACGATCTGATGCGGGGGTTTCGATTGGGTGGAGGCTTGCTGCTGCGAGGTTGAGTTGCGGCTGTGATGAGGGGGTTGTGGTTGCCTCATTTCTCCAAAATCAGGTATTGTTCTTTTATAATCATGTTCTTTAGGTTTCCTTCCTTGTGTAGTTTTCTTTTGTAATAAGTCTTCCTAATTTAAACCAATTTGCACTTCTTAGCTTCTATTTTGAAATCTTGTAATTGGAAACCTACACAAACACGAAAATAACAATTAGTATCATAATTAATGAGTAATAGCCAAAAATATATATAGAAATATGGTATTAAAAAATAGCCTAATTATGCTCCTATCAACATGAAACACTTGGAAGATAACACTTTGAAAGGCTTTGGAGAGACAAATAGTTGAAGTAGTTGTAGTTTATAGAGAAATAAGTGAAGTTCGGCCTAGAGCTTACCATGTTTGACTAACATCACACCTTAGGGTGTGATTGAGCCCATGGGAAGATAACTCTATTTTAGATTAGTTATTTTCATTTTCATTTATTAGAAAAGCATGTGTAGTTAGATCGGTATTGTCACTTGGTTATATCTATGAGATAAGTTAGATGTTTTGTGTTTCATCATATAAATTCAATTCATGCTTTCTTCTTCTAGTTCTTAAGATTAGATAAGTTTCTATACTTGCAATTTCTTTAATAAGCTCCTTACAATGTTTTACATATTATTAATCTAAGTTTCATTGTGATTTGCTAGATATTCGGTGTTTCATTTAAATATGGATTCCTTGCATGCTTTTAAATCCACATTTGATTCTTAGGTTACTAATATACTTAAGCTTGAAATCAATTTGCTCATAATGCCTTATTTTCCATTCTAAGGTGAGATGAGAATCTACCTTAGGGTGTGTTAATGAATTTGGAAAAGATTAATCTAAGAGTATCATAATGGTGTCATCTACTCATGGTGGTAAACTCAAAGCCCTAACTTTCACATTTAGGCTTTACTTTGCATTTTTATTTCAAACACTTCACCAATTACTTCTTTTCTAACTAGGTTAAGTTTCAATAGATATTTAAATATTAGTTTTCCGAATTTTATAGCTCTCCTTGTGGGATTCGACCTGTACTTGCCGTTATCTAACTCAATAGATAACCGTGCACTTGTGGAAAGATTTGAGATCGATCAAGGATGACATGCGAGATACGATATCTGCTCAAAATACATGCAGAAACAAATGGACAAACAAGATATCGGGATACCAACCCACCGAGAACTGCCAACGACATTAATTGCGAGACAATGACAAAGTCGAAAAATCCAACCGTCGTCGAGTTAATGGTCATGTCAACATACCCACTAACCAAATGGGAAATAGCTGATGATACATCAAATAAGATCGACATCTCGGTTACACGTAGCATAGATCGTCCATCTCGAGATATAAGTATCCCAAGATCAGACCAAGTCATGAAGCCCAAAGAAAACAAATTCAGTCACGAAAACCCAAACAAGGCCTGTTAGAATAAATCATAATCGGAGACCCAAATATAGGCCTGATAAAGTTTTCCTTCAAGGGGGAGGAACGTTACATAAAAAAAAGTCATGGAGGAAGTTATGACTCCACAGACGTATCTCCATAAATGAAGAGACGTCTCTCCTCGTTGCGCCTCACATGCTTAAGACACACAAGGAATTAACAGCGACCATTATAAAAGGTAAAGAGAATATTCGACAAATGTATGCAATTTTAATTGAGTTTTGTCTAATTTTATCGCCATCTCCAACTGAGTTACTGACTTAAGTATTGGAGTGCCTTCGACCACCAAAAAGATGGTCTTTGGCAATCTAACACTTGTTTTGCAAATTTTACTTACTGGAGACTGGATTTTGGACGCATCACTAATTACATACATTCATATCCGAACTCACATTATCACAATAGGATTTCTCTTAACTTTGTTTTAGGTTATCGCATTAGGATTTCTCTTAATTTTATCTTTTTCAAGTTTTATTAGTTAATGCTTAATTTTTTTCCTAGTTTTTTGTGTTTTTAATTTTAGAGGTGTGTAACTGACAAAGAGTTTGAGTTGTGACTGAGGAATGAGATTTCGCAAAATCTTGCTGAATTTCAAAGAAAATTTCATTTTTTTTTTAAATTACGAAAAGAAAATTTGCATTTTTCTAGGTTTTTTTTGAAAATTTTCGAGGTTTTTTTTTATTTTTTTTTTCGTAAATTTCATTTTTTCGAGGGTTTTTTCTATAAATTTCTAGATTTTTTCGTAAATTTTGGGGTTTTTTCGTATGATCAATTCTTCTAATTATTTATTGATTTTTTAAGCCACCCCATAATTTTCTAATTATATATTGATTACATGTTTATTTCATTTCTTGGTATTCAGGCTTCTTTTAATTTGTTTAATAGATTTATTTACTTATATCTTTTTTTTTTTTTACATATTCCATGTATCCTTGAAAATTTTCATTATATATATTTTATGTATTTTTGAAATTTTTATATATTTTTCTTTAAACATCAAAATATTTCTTAAAATCAGGAGATTGAAATGTTCTCGAAAAACGAAATCACAATCCTTGGTTGTGATATTATTAACTTTGAAGTACAGGTACAAATTTGAAAAAATAAATAGTAAAAAAAAATCTCATTTCATACAAATTTAAAGTCCAAAAATACCAAAACTAATATAGTTTTCTACAGGTGTTGAAAATAGGAGCATTTTATCTCTATAATTATATTACGAAGCTAAACAAGAGCCCAAAGAAACCCACAAATCCTCTCTTGGGGTTGTTGAAATATGAGGCTTCAATATCTACTCACTGAAATCATCTCACAAGTATTGGTGAGAGTTCTAGCAAAGGATGTTGGAAGTTTCAATATAGGCTCCGTTTGGCACATAAATAATGTATTTTACAAATTGATGAATATGTCTCACAGTACAAGAAATCTGGCATTAAATGGCGAATTTAGGCTCAGTCACATTTGATCAAAACCCAACCCCAATAGTGACGAAATTAAATTTTGAAAAAAAAAAAAACCATTGAACCTCTCTTCATCTCTTCTCGAACTCCAAAAGCATATCTTCAAGCGTCTTTTCAAATCCTCCTTTCAAGAGCAGTGAGACCAACTGAGTGAAGAAGGTGTGAACCAACGACCGAGCAAGGTACTCTTCTTCTTCATCCCTTTCTTCTTTTTCTTCTTGCAATGGTTTCTGCAACTTGCAAACACAATCAGACAGTGAGGGTTCTTCATACCCAGGCGTTGAGAGCAGAGGTGGCCATTCTTTTGAATCTAAAGCCTCACGCGGAAGGGGATTTCTTCTCTGAAACGTTCAGAGATTCTTCGGTCACTCTCTGAACCAATTCAATCTCATCTTCTTCACGCACCACCTCTCTTCTCTCCAACCCATTTCAATAGCTTATCACGAGCAGCCAACATAGCACTGAGCATATCTCCAAGGAATCCAGCAGTGCTCGAATTAGAAGGAAAATATGCAAAATAATATGGGCTCTGCCGATGAGTTGCCCCAGGTAATATTTTTTCCTGAATATATGCATTTGTTAAACCTTTAACCATGAAATTCGTAATTTTTTTGCTATTTTGAATTTGAGAATGGTAGAGTTAAGGTTTGGGAAGGTGAAAAGATTCATGAAGTTGGTGTGGATGATCTTAAACTCACACTAGGTAATGGCAAAAGTTGGTGTTCATTATTGCATAGAAAGTGTTTGATGAAATGTAGATGAGTAAAAAATGGTGTTATCTACTCCTGTTTTAAGTTGAAGTTGTGGGTTCTCTTTGAAGTGCAACAAGGAGGAGGTCATGTTAATGTGTTGTTGTGTTGAAAATATGTAAAAAACTGAGAGACTATTTGTGGTTACAATCAACATATGTTATGTTTATGTTATGTTTCTCTGTGATGATGAGAATGAAATTGAAAAAATTACAATAGCCCTTACATTCTATTAGCAATCAATCATCCCTATCTCTCAACATCACACTTGAACAATCTTTCATTCCCCTTCTTTTGTTACTCTATTATGACACCCCCAGTCCCCACCTAGCTAATTAAGATAAGCTAAGCTAGCTAGCAAGCTTTCCTGAATAGACCACACAACCTATTATTTTTCTGAATCAATCAAAAGATAAACACCAAGTCTCTATCCCTTAAAAATGTGCTTTTCAATGTTAACTTATATAGACTTTGGTTGGAGGACGGTGCCATCTATTTTTTGTCTTTGTTGTTTTTTCCTTTTTTTCTATTTCTATGTAACATGTACAAACTGATGTGCTGGGAGCATCAAATAATTGAACTTGATTTGATGCTTCTTACCGTATATTTGGACAATTATTCAAGTTTTTATGCAAAGAAACAAACATATATACACGATGAAAGTTGAGAACATAGCGTGTCTTGGGCACTATGGATTTCTCACCATCATATTGTATACATTGTTTGTTGCTTTCAATTGGAATAACTTGCAAGTTTTTTTTTTTGGTGTTGTTATGCATCTACCACTAATTCCTTCAGTCACTTATCGGTGCCTTCTCTATCATGTACATGGAACACATTCAAATTTGCTTCAGTTCTAGGAAGTATCGCCACCCCACAAAAGTGTATGTTGTGCTAATTTATGGTATTATCATATTTATTTTAGGGTGAGTAGCTTATTGGTAGTCTTTGGGGTATGTTCTCCAAGACATGGAATCCAAAGAAGACCCGTGCAATTCAAGAGCCAGTTAGTACACATGGTAATGATACAAAGTTCTATTTTTCTTAAATAATTTGTCGGTATTCGATGGACCACTTGAAGGAAATGAGAACAGAATTTAAGGTTTGAGAAAGATCCAGCAGATTACTGTGTGGTTGCCTCAGATACTGAAATTTTCTGTGAAGGGGAGCCAATGAGAACAGAGGATGAAGAAACATCAATAAGGGAGGTGATTCTAGACAGGAATTGTTCAACAAAGAGGTGATTCTAAACAGGAAGTGTCATTGAAGATTCACTTGTTCCTTTATTGAACGAGTCAAAGTGCTATCATATGCAACATTGTACTTCACAAATGCCACTTCTTTTCTGCCCCGAGTGTATGTCAGGATCAACTTCATATGAAGTGTGACTTCAGACTCAACTCCTTCAATGATCTAAATGTTTTCTTAGTATGATCATTAAAGAATGCCTCAACATTTCTTATTTCTGAACAGGTTATTCATGAATCATCTGGCGAACCTGTATTCTCACCTGGAGAATAGTCCATGGTCACGTCCTATATTAATTTTGAATCTGAGTGCTTTTAGTTGTAGTGATGGCCTTATGGTTTCAACTTTCATTAGTGTTGCAAACAATAAGTTTTAAAATCGTCAAGCCTTAGAAAATAAGAAATTAGATGGTTGTGGACTACTACAAGATGTTACAGGTTGACAGGAATGCCAAAGATGAGGACCTCAAGAAGGCCTATAGAAAGCTTGCCATGAAATGGCATCCTGATAAGAACCCCGATAACAAGAAAGATGTGGAAGCTAAGTTCAAGCAGATCTCTGAAGCTTATGAGGTCAGTCAATGAAATCAATCCCATCTTGTTATTATTATCAAATTTACATTTTACGGAGATTTCACGTCATCTCACCTCATTTTTTTATATCTACGACAACCCGTTGAAGACTATGAAATTTTTTTGATCTCACAGTATGGGGTTCTCTGTTTGTGCCTTTAGAAGATTGCCCATTAAAGAGAAATGGTTAGATTTTTCATATTTTGTTAGAATTTTGCGTGTGTATTAATGTCTATGTAATATATCATCTTGTTTTCAGGATGGGCGATTATTCGCCACAAGTTCAATGTAGAGGAGAGGAATGAACAATGTAGTCTGATAAACAGACCAATTCTTAGAATGGTTCATTTGTTAATTTGAACAATTCATGGAAGTTTAAATAAAATGTACTGTTGTGACATCGTGAATTCTGAAAATGATCTAGAATCTCATTTTTCTATTTCATTAGGTTCTTAGCGACCCTCAGAAAAGAGTAGTTTATGATCAATATGGCGAAGAGGGGCTTAAAGATCAAGTTCCTCCACCAGGTGCTGGGGGTGCTGATGGGGCTTCCTTCTTTCAGACTGGAGATGGGCCAAAGGCATTCAGATTTAATCCACGAAATGCAGATAATATTTTTGCAGAGTTTTTCGGGTACTCTAGCCCTTTTGGAAGGATGGGCGGTGGACTTGGTGGAGTTGGTGGTGGCCGTGGCAGTGGCATGAGAGGTGGTTCAAAGTTTCCTGGTGGAAAAATGTTTAGTGATGATTTCTTTGGTACATTTGGAGATGGGGCAATGATCCATGGCCCTCGGAAAGCTCCTCTTATAGAAAACACTGTGCCTTGTGCCTTGAGGAGCTGTATAAAGGGACTAGCAAAAAGATGAAAATCTCCAGGGAGATTTCACATATGAATGGGTGAGTATTTCTCCATTGTTATGTTTTCTTGCGTATTTCTTTATTTTTGGTGTTTGCCTTATTTTCATTAACTTGTTAGTTTTTTCTATATGTCATCTAAATATGATTCAGCGCCTTCTATAGAACGATGTTGTCTTCTTCGTGTGTTTATGGTATTCATGCATCAACATAATGAGCAGACATGAAATACTATAACATTATTGCTTCTATTTTTTAATGTTCGCTTTCTGGTGCAGGAAGACTTTGCCTGTAGAAGAGATTCTGAATGTGGAAATCAAGCCCGGTTGGAAGAAAGGAACAAAGATCACATTTCCTGAGAAATGGAATGAGCAGCCCAATGTCATCCCAGCAGATGTTGTCTTTATTGTTGATGAGAAACCACATAACACGTTCACAGGGATGGGAACGACCTGATTGCCACACAGAAGATAACATTGAATGAAGCACTCATAGGCACCACTGTCCATCTGACAACTCTCGACAGAAGAAGCCTCACTGTCCCAATCAACAATATGATTCATCCGAATTATGAGGAGATGGTTCACAATGAGGGGATGCCAATACCCAAATAACCTACCAGGAGGGGTGACCTGAGGGTCAAGTTTGACATCAAGTTTCCTGCAAGAAACTCTTTGCTCCATGAGCATTTTCAGCATTAAGCAGGTATGAGAAACTTTTGCAAAGAATTGTGTATATGAATCTCATCATCATCAGTTGATTGTGGCTACCCTGCTGCAAATGGGTTCTCTCTCATTTGTCAATGTAAATGTTTCTAGGTCAAATTTTGATGGATTTTATACCCAATGTAGCAAAAGTAAAAGTAAAAGTAAAAGGGGATTTGATGCAACAACAATTATCTACATACAACATGAAACAATAATTGCAAAAGTAAAAACTAGTTATGTGTTGAAAAAAAGGGGAAACCGCGTATTGTACAAAATTACAGTTACATTCCATCATTCCTCCTTTTCACCAAACAGCTTAGTTTCTTATTGTTTGTCCTAAATAGTTATGCAGCCATTTATCCCATGATTTATCCCATGATTTATCCCATGCTTTCGCAGGTGATTCCATGACAGCTTTGTGACAATGCTGGATTTGATGCAATTGATGTATTGAACAAACTCATGCAGAAACATGCGCTTGCATCTGGTTAGTTTATCATCCCCTTTCCATTGATGCTGAAATGAAAATTATTAATGACGATATCCAAATACTTTTGGAGTTTCTTATTTTTGTATTCTAATTGGATGTGAGGTCATTTATGATTATAGTTGGTTTAGTGGTCCCTAATTGATATTTTGGTTTTGCTACTATTGTACTTATACCTTTAACAAAAATTCTAGATGTCGAGGAAATGAGCGAGGAAACCAGCGAGGGAAATGAGGTGGAGGGGGTGGAAACCGTTCACCCCCTTCGGGATGTGTGCGTTGACTTTTCGCGCGCGCATCCCGAGGGGGGTGAACGGTTTCCACTCCCTCCACCTCATTTCCCTCGCTGGTTTCCTCGCTCGTTTCCTCGACAGCTAGCACAGCTCTACCTTTAATGTGTGACACAGGCGAGGGTGCTTGAGACAGGACAGAATGATGAAGCTTGAGAGCTGACTAAAGGGGAACTGGTTTTGCAGTGAAAAGTGCAAACAGGTACTAGGATTTTCTTCGGGTTCTGAATGCGGTATTGTGTGTGTGCATGTTGTGGATTGTTTGGCTCTCTGAAATTCATCTATAGTGTTTGGAGCACCATATGAGATGCATGCTTACATTGCATGTTGACACTGTAGATTATAACAAATTGAAGTGTCTGCTATCATATCTATTTTAGTGCAATGTCAATAAGTTGATTTATTATTATGCTTTTAGATAAAATTGTTCTGTTTTATTTGTTATAGAAGAATGGAAGATGGCAAGAAATTTCAAACTTTGACCTTGGGGAAGACAACTAAAAATCCTAACAGTTCCATTGCTGCGAGAAATTTGTATGCTGAGGACCTTGTTTCTGTCATATATGACGCTATACAAAGCACTATCAATGAGTGACATCCAAATGATCCATATTTCGATGAGCTTGAGCTTGGTGACCATGATGGTGGTGAAGAATGATTCAAGGAGGTTGTGGGTATGAATAGATAATGAGTTAAGGAGCTTAGTGCCTTAGTGTTACTAAAGTAGACTCAGTTATTTTTTGGACATCAACATGATGTAACTTGATATCATTATTGTATTCAGTTATGTTGACTTTGCATATGCAATGAAAGAATGCAATATTTTTTTATGAATGAAAACTGCTATTTTAATTTTAGATTTTGCATTACACAAAAAATAAGTGGTGGCATTTAAGAGTATGTGCTAGTAGACAACTATAATAAATGGGTGAAGAATGAGTTGTCACAAATATAATGAAAGTGTGATGAAAAACAGGTAGATAATTTTAATGTATGTAATCACTACCGTGACAAACTATTCCTAACGTATAAATTATATAAGTGAGGAAAGTTTCCTCACAGAAAGTTCATAGTAGATATTTAAATCACTATCGTGATAAATTGTTACTCACATATAAATCACATAAGTGAATAACGATTCATCACAGAAAGTCACCACATGTGAGGCCAAATTTTCGTTACGCATAACACTCTACAGTGACGAAATTTTCGTCATCCATGTTGTAATTGTATATTCGTGCGTTGAGTTTATGTGAGAAACCACTCGCCATGTAAGCGGGTCCGTGACGAGTTGTGAATTTGTCACCTAATACTTTCCTTGATGCCCCTCATGTGAGGGACACTGTGACGACTGAAATTCGTCACCGTTGCTGAACGGTGATGAATTAACATGTTTCAGTGAGGAACAACGTTCTTCACCAAAGCCCAAATTTCTTGTAGTGTTAGTTTGTAATGAATTACTGTACGGGCGCTTGGTAGTAATTAAAAAAATTCAATGCAAATCAGACAAATGATTGTGGGTGGTGTTGATGATGGTAGTACTTGTAATTGTGGCATGGACATGGTGGCAGTGATTGTGATTGTGGTGATGGTGATTGCGAATGTGGACAATGATGGTGGTGGTGGTGGCGACAGTCATGATGGTTGTAGTGGTGGTGGTGATGGGTGTGGTGGCTATGTTGTTGTGGGGGTGGTAGTAGTAAAGGCGGTGGTAGTTGTGGTGATTATGCTATGGTAGTTGTGGTGGTAATAGTGGTTGTGGCGGCGACAACGGTTATGGTGGTACTAGTGAACTTGGTAGTGGCGATTGTTATGTTATGGTTGTTGTTGTGGTGGTGGCGTGCGATGGCGGTGGTTATGGTGGTAATAGTGAGGTGGTGTTGGTTGTAGTGATTATGCTAAGGTCGTGATAGTGGTGGAGGTGGCGGCGGAGGTGGTAGTGGCATGGTGGTGGTTGTGATGGTTATAGTATGGTGGTCGTGGAAGTGGCGACGATGGTAGTTGTGAAAGTGATGGTGGTTGGGGTGATTATGAAGGAGTTGGGAGTACTTGAGGAGATGATGAGAGTTTTACAAAGTAATGCGGGAGGTTTTCTCCTGTAAAAGTTTGCAAAATTTTATAACTAGGAGATGCAGAGGTCTTGAATTCAAATTTCAATAACTGTTTTCCGTAAAGCCAACCAAACACCAATTTATGTAACCGCTGTAAACTTTTGCATTATGCATTCTTTCACCGTGTACCAAGCTGAGCCTTAGTGTCCAAGCTCTGACACTCTATAATCTCCCATCCGAACTTTTTAAAAGCCCATCTCGCTTGTGCTCAATAAGTCGGTCTCACGTTTCAGACAAATAATAGAAGCATTTATTTAGTCGATACCAGTGACAAGTCCAAGATTACTGCCAATGGTGTGACAACTCAATGGTTAGAGCTTGGCTGATGGTACCATTAGGTCACGAGTTCGAACTTAGACGACAACAAGTTTATCAGTTTATGGTGTGTTATAGTCTTTCGCTCTCCAAAAAAATAATAAACTGTCTCAACTGTACATCTTTAATCCACTCACTGACGCGATTAAGGAACTTCCCTTACCAAAAAATTTCACTCCCTTACCAAAAAATTTCACTATGCTTAAAATTTAAGGTGTTTACAGTGGAGGGTAACATGATGGGTTGGAGAGAGTTGGCTCCAACTTCTTTAAGAAAAAATGAAATACCAGTTTCTTTTTTGGAGCTGCGAAAAAGTTGCATTGGTTGGTAAGAGAACTCGACGATAAAGGTATGTCTAGGTTGTCTCCCTGGATGCAGCAAAAGAGGAACTTAAAAAGGTTGTAGTTCCATCACACATGCCTGAACATTGTTGAGGGTCGCAGAGGTTAGAGGATCTATGTGATGTGCCTCAAGAATGTTTTTTTCCTGTTTGTATGATACAATGCAAGTGTGGGCTTTGCAAGACTGAGTTAATGGTAAATGGAGCCAAATGTATAACATTACTGATGCGTCCAAATCTCGTCCTCATGAGAGTTTGACCTGCAAAACAGATGTTAGACTGCCAAATACCACTTTTTTGATGGCCGAAGGCACTCTGATGCTTAAGTTAGCAACTTTGTTTGAATAATGAAGTAAATATAGACAAAACTCAGTTAAAGTTGCATACGTTTGTCGAATATTCATTTTACCTTTTATAAGGGTCGCGGTTAATTATCTGTGTGACTTAAGCATGTGAGGCGCAACGAAATGAAATGTTTCTCGTAACAGTCACCTCCTTCATGGAGATGCGTCCGTGGAGGCGTAACTCCCTCCATGACTCCTTTTTTATGCAACGTTCATCTTCTTTTTGAGATAGCTCGTGTTGGGTCTGGATTTGGGCTTTGATTATGTCTTCTTATAGTGGGCCTTGTTTGGATCTCTATGGTTGGCTTTAACCTTCTTAGGTTTTTTTAGCAGACCTAATAGATGGGACGCCACATCCTTGTGAGAGATGTTTTCTGCCACGTGTATGGCTTTGATGACCGTCTATTTTGAAGTATCATCAGCTACCCCCCCTAGTTAGTGGGTATGCTGACGTGACCACTAACTTCGTGACAGTTTGTCTTTCAATTCCATCATTGCCTTGTATTTAATGTTGTCAGTAACTTTTTGAGGGTTGGTGTCTCGATTCTTTGCTTGCCCATTCATTTTTGCGCACATTTTTGAGATTTCACATAGCCATTATATCTCGCACGTTGTCCCATGAGATGTCTCTTCGTTGCTTGGCTCTATAAAAGGGAACGTGGCGGGTTTGTTTTCCCTTTTTATGCTATCTTTGAAATTAGGGTTGGTTTCTTCCTTCGCCTTCACCGTTCTCTTTGTTTTTTCGTTCTTTAACAATGTCTGTTGGCGATAAATTAAGGGGTAAGCCGCTATCTATTTGTGAGACACATTTTTCCCAAGAAAGCTTCTTAAGCGACGTTGGACAACCTTCATTCTGATTACAATCTGTCACCCGACCTCAATATTATTTTGCCTAGATAGAACGACAGTCCTTGTCGTCCAAGGTCTGGGTACATTGCGTTGTGTTCGCCCATGTTTTCTTCTGGCCTTCGGTTCCCAGTTCCATAGCTGTTTTGGGAATATCTGGATTTCTTGGGAATTCTTCCTGCTCAAATGGGTCCTAATGGTTGGAGAGTAATGGTTTCTTCTTACGTGAGGGCTATTATGTCCGACATTCATTTGACTGTGAGGGTTCTACATTCGGACCAAGGATATCTGCTTCCTCTGTTCTCCTGCCTGCTTCGCGGAGATTGACGATGACATCCACGATTGGTCGAGGTCCTGGTTTTATGTTTTTGTTAACTCTGGCTATTTTTGATTGCGAGGTCGTCTGATTTTTCTATCATTCTGAGTTCCCAACAAAAGGAAGGATCTTCAGTTGACTGCGGAGGATCAGTGACCAATTCTTGAAGCTTCCATAGTTTCTTGTGGAGGCATTTTTTTTCTGAGGACATCTTGGATCGTAGTGGTTGTATACCATGAAAGAAGTGGAGCGGGCCTTGCTTACTGAATCAAGTGCTGAGGATATCACTGCTCGCGTTGTTCGTGCTGGCGTTAGTGGTGCTAGCATTGATTGGGAAGTAAGCTCAGACAGACGTTACGGATCTCAATGCTCCTGTCAATGTCGTAGTCTCGGCCTCCAAAAAAAATCTTGCGAGGCCCATCAGTCCATCGAGGCGATTGTTGGTAGATCCTGGTCGAGACTACGACATTGACAGTCCTACCAAGGATGTTACGAAAGCTACCTCGCGTCCAAGTCTTTCCTGCGAGGATGTCGTGAAAGAGGATCGTTCATCTCTTGAGAAGGCTGAGGAGATGAGGTTGGTGTTGGAGAGGAGTGAAAAAGAGACTACTCGTCCGTTGGACAATAATGAAAAGAGGCTTTTTTTTTGCCTTGGTGTTTTGAACGTTGCTAAATGGTCTAACGATGATCCCTAGGCTATTGATGATAAAATGCTTCAGTTGGCGGTAGAACAGTCTAAAGAAGTTGTTGGTGGTGGTCAGAGTTTCGAGGTTCACTCTCCTTCTTCTCCTTCTATTAACGTCAGTGATGCGGCCGGATTCTTAGTTTCTTTTCATGCTCGTCTGGACTCTCCTACTCCCGCCGTCACTACTAGTCTCGTTCTTGCTATGGTTGCTCCTCGTCGGGAGAGTAAAAATGATTTTTCCATTGTCATTGTTGTTCCTTCTACTCTTCCGGTTGTTGGGGTGGTTCCTCAGTGCTTCCAGACCCCGTGTGCTTCATCCATGGGTTGGTTGGACTTAGCCTAGCCCAAAATATATTTGTATCAAGTCAGACAACAAGTTTTGCTAGTTTACTCAGCTTGACGTGCAAGAGGTGCACGCATGTTGATAAATGAATGACATAGGTGATCGGTGGAAAGACCTTTGATGTTCGTGTTGGATCCAAGTGATTACCTTGATTATGGTCTTGAGCAGACAATGAACGGGATGAATCATCTCGCCTATGCACGGGTGATGGGCTCGGTCTATTGAGTCGGTCATGATCAGGTGGTTTCTTTGGAGAGAAAGTTGGCAGCACTGTTACTGGTATTTTCTCAAGTCATTTCCCAATTCGACATGTTGAGAGCGCAATGCATAGAGTCGGAGTAAACTGCCAAGGGCACTCAAACTATGTTGATTGAAGCGAAAAGTGTGCGGGATAAATCTGCTACCGAGCTTGAGTCCTTGAAAGCTAAATGGATGGGGTTCGTGCCCGTTTACGTGATGTGGAAAAGGAGTTATCCGCCGAGAAGGCAACTTATGATGAGGCTTCTTGTGTTGAGATTGAACAATCCATTAATCGCGATATTACTGAAAGGCAAGTGGAACAGTTGACAGCTGCGCTCGACGAGGTCAAGGTAGATACTTCCATTATGCTTACCACCGCCGAGGGACGGCTTGCCGCAGCAAAAAATGAACTCAATGTTGCCAAGGACAAGCTTCGCATTGTCGAAACTGAAGATTTGAAGCGAGTTGTTGATGGGCGGGTTGAACTTCTTGATTATATCGAAGGGCTCGGTGTGGATATATCTAGGTACCGCCACTTGGTTGATCAAGCTTTTGAAGATGATGATGGTGAAGAAATTGCCCCGTCCCTTTCAAGCGCTCCATTGGTTGAAGATCCATTGCTTCCTTCCCCTTCTAAAGAGATAATTTTGTCGTCTCCTGTAGATGATGTTGCTAACGATCTTGTGGTTTTTCTCCATTTCTTCTCCTACTCCTCCATCTTCTTCTCCGGATGTAACAAAATAATATTGTTAATGAAAAGAGCTTCTTTTTTTGTATGGCATGTTTACATAGTTTATCTTGCCGACTCGTTGTATGTTGCATGTTCCTTTTTAGTCCAGTTGTAGTCGTATCGAGCTTTACTTTGAATTCCTTTATGGCAACTTTCACGCTTTGACGCATTAATTGTCTTGAGATGGGTTGACTTTATCCTTCTTGATGCATTGGAGCTTGCGCGAGGAAGTTGATTTTTCGCCTCAATTTTTACTTTGTTGGTTTAACACATCGGTGGATCCATAACTCCTTGAATCAAGTCGATTTGTTCCTTCAATTTGACTTCACTGGTTCGACGTATCGGTAGACTCAAAGTTTTCTGGATTAAGTTGACTCGTTCGTCAAACTTTTACTTTGTTGGTTAGACGTACTTGTCAACTTGAAGTTATTTTTTACTTAAGTTGGCTTCTTTGTCCAACTTTTACTTCGTTGGTTCGACGCATCAGTCGACTCAAAGTTTTTTGTATTAAGTTGACTCGTTCGTCCAACTTTTACTTCGTTGGTTTGACATGCTAGTCAAACCGAAGTTATTTTTTTACTTAAGTTGACTTGTTTGTCCAGCTTTTACTTCGTTGGTTCGACGCATTAGTCGACTCGAAGTTTTCTGAATTAAGTTGACTTGTTCATCCGACTTTTACTTCGTTGGTTCGACGCATCAGTCGACTCGAAATTTTTTGGATTAAGTAGACGCGTTCACCTGACTTTTACTTCGTTGGTTCGACGCCTCAATCGACTCTAGATTGAAAAGCGATTTGCTTTGTCTTCCTGATATTTGTTTGGTTGATGTCGATCCTCGTGCTAAAGATTGATGTTTTTGTTGTTTTGTCTCATACATATTTATTCGTCGTATTTTCTATTGGTTATGTTTTGCTTGTTTGTCATATATGTTATCGTAGCTAACAAACTCGGGGTTTTTTTTATTTGGTAGCTGGGCAATATCGATTTGTCAGATCATGCTCAAATCAGCGCCAAACTGTCCAATCATGCTCATATCAGCACCAAATTGTCTAATCATGCTCATGATAGCACCGTGTTCGGTGTCAACTAGCGAGGTTTGGTCGAGTCCGTCGTCATCAATTTCGTCATTGGTAATTCGGGTCGAGCTTGCATCCGTCGGTAGGGTCCTTGAATCGTGTTAGTTGATCGATGCAAACTTGTTGTTTTTATCCCGTAGTTGGGTTGATTGTTTTATTTCCTCCAACCACGCAGTGTAGGGCGTATATTAGTTCTCTGAGCTGTTCTTTTTATCCCATAGTAGTATCTATTTTTTCTTCCCTTTGAGTTGTTTTTCTGGCATTTCGATGAACTCGTCGAGTCATCTTCTCTGAACCTAATGCTCGATTTCATCTTTTAGATTGTAGCAATCTTCGGTATCGTGCCCATGGTCCTTATGGAAGGAACAATATTTGTTTTTGTCTCTTTCTTTTGGGTCTCATCTCATCCTGAGTGGCCAGTTAATGTCATCCCATTTTGCTATGTGCTTCAGTATATTGGCTCGACTCATTTTCAAGGTGTTATATGGTTTGTCTGTCTTTTTTATAACATTTGTTACTCGCTCGTGTCGGGGTCGTGCTGGCTGCAGTTTCTCAGACTCTTGCTGGTTTGATTCAGTTCTTCCGCTATTCCTATGCCTTTTCGAATGAATGTTTCCTCACGTGGTCCGTCATCTCGTCTTTTTTTTCCTTCATTTCCCGTTTCCTTGAATGAATTGCCCTTTCTTGGTCATTTTTCATCCTGACAGTTTTCATCTCCTCAAGAGAAATATGTTTTTGGGTTGTTTTCAATAGGACCGCCATGCTTTTTTGAGGTTCCAGGTTGAGAACATAAAAAAATGGACCCCTCTTCTGTCTGGAGGTGAAAGTTGCGGCGGCTGTGTCGTCACTACATCCATCAATCATCGTCAGTTCGTTGGTGAAACGAGTGACTTTTCTCGTATTGTCTCTTCAAGCTTTTGTTTGTTATGGATGAGGTAGTGTGGTCATTTCCTTATCCGTAGACTTTCGATGAATCTAGTGATAAAGGTGGATTCTAACGCCTCGAAAGAGTCTATTGACCTCGGTGGTAGGTTGTTGAACCAATTCATTGTTGTGGAGGTAAGACTAGTCAGAAATGTTATGCACAAGATAGACTCCATAGTCTCCTTTAATGCCATCATGTGGTGGAAGTGTCTCAGGTGATCTGTTGGGTCAGTGGTGCCATCATATACTTTGATCTTTGGTGGAGTGAACTTTTTCGGCATAGGAGTTATCATAAAGGAGTTGGAGAATAACGGCTCGGCTAATTCGTACAATACGTTGGGATCAGTGACTCCGATTCTGAATGGGATTTCAGCAATCGTTCGGTCACACTGTGGAATCTTGCCCTGGAGGAGTTCATAGCTCTCGAGGTTTCCCTGTTGGGGTTCTACTGGAACTTCGTCACTCCCTCGAGTTCGGTTGGTGGAGTTTTGCTGGGGCGGTGCCTGGATAGGATCAACTAGCTGAATGCGCTCTTGGGTGAGTTTTTCTAACATCTTCATCATGTAGTTCATCTGGACCATAAACAGGTCTACCCGAAGATTCGTGGCAGCGTCACCGAATGTATGGGATTTCTGAGCTATTGCATGTTGTGGATCTTGATTGTCGGGTGCCATTGGTCTGATGATTTGTGATGCATCTTTTTCGCAAGTTGTTTGAGATACATTGTCGCCAGTATGAGAGTTATTGTTATCCTCTCCGGGTTGAGGATCTGTAGGGTGTGTCATTTGTTCTGACAGTTTGTTGATCGTTTATCAGATTTTGGTGAACTTCATCACCGTGGATCTTCTTTTTAGAAAGGAAACTTGTTATTCCCTACGGACAACGTCAAACTGATGCATCCAAATCTCGTCCTCCTGAGCGTTTGACCTGCAAAAGAGATGTTAGAGTGCCAAATACCACATTTTTGGTAGCCGAAGGCACTCCGATGCTTAAGTTAGCAACTCTGTTTGAAGAAGGAAGTAAATCTGGACAAAACTCAATTAAAGTTGCATACCTTTGTCGAATGTTCCTTTATCTTTTATAAGGGTCGAGGTTAATTTTTTGTGTGACTTAAGCATGTAAGGCGCAATGGAAGGAGATGTTTCTCGTAATAGTCTCATCCTTTATGGAGATGCGTTCATGGAGGCGTAACTCCTTCCATGACTTTTTTTATGCAACATTCCTTTTTTTTATGAGAGAACTTGTGTCGGGCCTGGATTTGGACTCTGATTATATCTTCTTATAGTGGGCCTTGTTTGGACCCCTATGGTTGGCTTTAACCTACTTGGATTTTACGAGCTGGCCCAATAGATGGGACGCCAAATCCTCGTGATAGATATTTTCTGCCACATGTATGGCTTCGATGACCGTCTATTTTGATGTATCATCAATTACCATGTTCTATTTTTCTCCAAACCATGGGTAATTATTGGTCCTCCCAATGTGGCAACTCCCCTTGTCTGGGGAAGAAGTGGTCGATCTATGACTCTTATGCAGAGGCATATCAAAGTACTAAAAGTTTCTCGGCCCTTTTGGAAATACTTCTGGCCCAGCTTAAATGGGAAATGATCACTTCTTTATGGTCTTAACATTCTTGCCAATACATTATCCTCATTCTGTTCCGGATTGTAATCTCTAATAAAGAACATAGCTAAATGAGCAAAAGCTCCTATCGTGACAAGTAAGTATTGTTAGTTAGACTCGATAAACCCGACTTTCCTTATATGCGGTACTCCTTATGCTAGAAGCACAGACGGGTTTTGGACATACAAGCCCTTACCCTCTTCATTCACCATATCCATTTTGTTGAAAATAGTTGTTTTTAATGACGTGAAGAACCACGAATGCAAACTACTTTCATTTTTCAAGACAGGTGAACAATTACAGTTCAAGGGAGATTATCGGTATCACATCAATAGCCTTGTCAGTTGGAAATGAGTAGCATTTGGTTTCCCATTTCCTCTCGAAATTGGGTTAGTTGATTTCATGAATATTACTTATTAGTTCTTCCATTTGAAATTCAGTAGTTTTCATAACTTGTTTTTTTTAGTTCTTCCATTTGAAATTCAGTAGTTTTCATAACTTGTTTTTTTAGTTCTCCTCTATGACCATAATATGCATATCAAACTTAGGTGTTTATAGCTTTTGCTAAATTTGCATCTTCAAATAGTCCTTGTTGTTTATGTCAAATCATCAAGAATTGGTGTTCCAGGTGTTGATAGTCATCACAGACTCTGGTTTTCTCTAGAGACTTCAAGTCTCTCCTACTTCCTTCAAGATATTTCAAGATCATGGGTAATCTAGAAGCTCTAGAATTATCATAACAATTGTCAAAAATGTGTAGCTCTCTAGAAATCTTTTTGGAAATATCTAAGATTCTACATTTTTCCTCCACCTCCTTAGAACTAATATAAATAGGGGTGAAGGTTGAATTTTAAAGGCATGGGAACAAAAATGCTCAATTGTGAGTTCAATCAAGAATGGGTGTGAGTTTGAAGCATTTTTGAGAAATCAATAAAATCCAGTGTTTTGTAAGTCCAAGTTCTCCTTCAAATACCAACAATTTGGTATCAGAGCCGGAGTAGTACTGTTCACCGGACTTACAGTACTATTTAATAGAAGACAACACTGTTCAGCATTGTTCACGAGTTGAACACTATTCAACACTGTTCACAGTTGTCGTTGGTGAGACGCTGCTTGTCGGAGATCGTTCGTGCACAGTTTTAGACTGTGAAGCAGATTGGTCTGGAATCAAGCTTACTCGGTAGCACAAAAGAGGTTGCACCTTGTCACGATGGGAGATCTCGTTGCCATAACTAGTGGGCTTACAAAGCTCAACCATAACAATTATAAGATCTGGCAGACAAGAATAAAGTCCTATTTACAAGGACAAGACTTGTGGCAAGTTGTTGGTGGTAGTGAGACTACGCTTCAGCCAAGGGAGAACGCTGTTGAATTTAGGAAATGGGAAATCAAAGCTGGGAAGGCACTTTATGTGCTCAAGAAGACAATTGAAGACGAGATGCTTCAGTACATCGAAGACGAAAACACACCCAAAAGAGCGGGATACATTTGCATCCCTGTTCTCAAGAACAAACGAAGCCCGCCTGCAGTTCTTGGAGAATGAATTGATGAACTCTAGACAAGGAGATATGTCTATTGGAGAGTATTTTTTGAAAATAAAAAATTTATGCCGTGAAATTTCAGAACTAGACCCATCCTAAAAAATTAATGAAGATAGGATAAAAAAATAATCATCCACGGATTAAAGCCCGAGTATACCGAGATTGTCACGACAATTCGTGGTTGGACAACTCAACCTTCCATTGTGGAGTTCGAAAGTTTGTTGGCGAATCAAGAGAGCCTCACTAAGCAAATGGCAGGCGTCTCTTTGAAAAATGAGGAAGAAGAGGCACTCTTCAATAAAATGAATGGTGGATATAAAAAGAAGAAATTTCTAAAACAAAATAAAGAAGAAGATAGCATGCCCAAGAAGTCCCAAGAAAAGAGTCATAAGAAAGGGGGAGCTAAGTAAGGCAGAAACAACAATGATCGACCAAGTCATGGTTGCTACAACTGCGGCAGGAGAGAACACTACGCAGTAGACTGTCAGTCAAAGAAGAAGACAGTTGAAGGCAACTTGGTGACATCTTGCAATCACCAAGACAGTAGTGAAGAAGAATGAGACTTCCAAACATCCTTTGCAACTACTCAGCCTGTTCGTGAAAATTCTCTTGAAAAAGAAGTAAACTTCTCCAGGAATGAAGTAGCTATGGTCTGTGAAGATAAAGTACTAGCAATCGACTACAACAAAGATTGGATCGTTAACTCAGGCTTCTCCAATCATATGACCGGAGACAAGGAGACGTTGTCCAGCCTCTGTGAATACAAAGGATATCGGATCATGATAATTGCTGACAACACGAGATTGCCGATTGCTCACACTGGAGAGGTTGCATTCACCTCTCGCTTCAGCCCCAATCAAGTTCAACTATAGAAAGTCTATCATGTTCCAGATATGAAGAAGAACCTATTGTCAGTATCACAATTAACATCTGGCAACTACGTGGTGTTTGGGATGGAAAATGTTAAGGTGTACCGAAGCCTAAAGCCATCAGGTACACTCATTATGGAGGGACATAAGTTAGAGTATATCTACGTGATGTCTGCAGAATCAGTATATGTAGATAAGACTCGACGCGGTGAAACTGCTGATTTGTGGCACGCTAGGCTAGGGCATGTTAGCTATAAAAGGTTGAAAGCGATGATGAGCAAGTCCATGCTAAAAGGCTTACCCTACCTGGATATACGAAGATAAAAAATCTGTGTTGGATGCCAGTATGGAAAAGCTCATCAACTACCCTATCAGGAGTCGGAGTTCAGGGCCAAAAAACCGTTGTAACTCATCCACTTAGATGTGTTTGGTCGAGTAAAACAAGCCTCAAATAGCGGGATGCGCTACATGGTGACTTTTATTGACGACTTTTCAATGTACGCGTGGGTTTATTTTCTGAAGGAAAAATCAGAAGTCCTTAATATATTTAAGGAATTCAAGAAGAATATTGAAAGTAAAGTAGGAAAGAAGATTAAATGCCTGCGTACAGATAATGGTGGAGAGTACACATCAGATGAGTTCTCCAATTACCTGACGAAATGTAAAATCAGGAGACAATTAACATGTCCAGGCACTCCACAACAAAATAGAGTAGCTGAAAGGAAGAACCGGCATTTGGCAGAGACGTGCCGAAGCATGTTGCATTCCAAAAAATGTGTCAAGTTGATTTTGGGCCGAGTGTATGAAGACTGCAGCCCATGTTATCAACAGATTGCCACAAGCAAAGTTAGGGCTTGTTTCACCCTATTAGAAGTTATGGAATACTAAACCCACAGTGAGTCACTTCCGAGTTTTCGGATGTGTGTGTTACGTGTTCGTGCCTGATCACTTGCGAAGCAAGTTCGACAAGAAGGCGATTTGTTGCATCTTTGTGGGATGTGACAATCAAAGGAAAGGATGGAAATGTTGTGACCCTACAACTTGGCGCTTCTACACATCAAGGAACGTGGTGTTCGATGAAGCTTCATCATGGTGGTCTGCACAACAACTACTGCTGCCGGATTCCAAAATTATGGAAGAAGAAATGCAGGAATATGAATCAACACCTGCAAAAGGTAAAGAAGAAAGCGGACTCAACTCACCGAAGACAACAAATGCGTCCAGTAACCCATGACAAACTGATGCACATTAAAGAGCATCAAAAGAAGATCAAGGCAATCAGGAAGATTTGGGGCAATGACTGAGAAGGTCAACCAGACAACACAAACCCAATCCAAAAATGCAAATATCGTGGTCGAAGAAGACAACAATAGAGAACCCACAACATTTGAAGAAGCATCTCAGAGCATGGAGTGCAAAAAGGCGATGGAAGAAGAAATCCAAGCTCTGAAGCAGAATCAAACTTGGGACTTAGTACCAAAACCCAAGGATGTGAAGTCTATATCATGCAGATGGGCCTACAAGATAAAGACACGTTCTGGTGGCTCAATAGAAAGGTACAAGGCTCGATTGGTAGCCTGCGAGTTCTCACAACAGTATGGATTGGACTACGATGATACATTAAATCCAGTAGCTAAGATCACTACAGTCCTGTTTGCCCTAGCAGCAAGCAAATCTTGGAAGTTATGGCAGATGGATGTGAAAAATGCCTTCCTGCACGGAGAAGTTGATCGAGAAATATATATGGAGCGACCTAGGGGGTTTGAGAGTAAAACCCAACAAAATTATGTATGCAAATTAAAGAAGGCTTTGTACGGATTGAAGCAAGCACCAAGAGCCTGGTATGGGAAGATAGCAGAGTTCTTAGTTCAAAGTGGGTACAAAGTTGCACATTCGGACTCAAGCCTGTTCATCAAATCTCAAAGAGGCAAACTAGCAATAGTGTTAGTATATGTAGATGATCTAATTATCATTGGAGATGACAAAGAAGAAATAAGAATAGTACGAAGAAACTTGGTAGTTTGATTCCAGATGAAGGAATTAGGAGAACTAAGACACTTCCTGGGGCTCGAGATTGAACGAAGTGACAAAGGCTTATTCCTTTGTCAACAAAAGTGTGCTAGAGATCTTTTGAAGAAGTACGGGATACTCGAGTGCAAGCCAATCTCAACACCTATGGAGGCTAATGCTAAGCTATGTGTTGAAGAAGGCAAAGACTTAAAAGATACAACAATGTATCGCCAGCTTGTTGGGAGTCTAATCTACCTGATGCTCACACGGCCAGACATAGCCTATGCAGTTGGAATAGCAAGTCGATTCATGCAGAAGCCAAAGAAGCCCCATCTCGAAGCAATCTAAATACTATTAAGGTATGTGAAAGGAACCACTGATCTTGGTATCTTATACAAGAAGGGTAAGGAATGTAAAATAGTCAGCTACTGTGATGCTGACTATGTTGGAGATCATGATATGCGAAGATCAACTACCGGGTACGTGTTCAGTCTTGATTCAGGAGCAATCACTTGGTGTAGCAAGAGTAAACCAACTATATCTCTCTCGACTACAGAAGCAGAGTATAGAGCAACAACTTTGGTAGCACAAGAAAGTACTTGGCTAGTGCAATTAATGAAGGATTTGCATCTGCCAGTGGAGTATGCAATACCATTGCATTGTGATAATCATTCTGCAATACGCCTAGCTGAAAATCCAATGTTCCATGCAAGGACAAAGCATGTCGAGGTCCACTACCACTTTGTAAGAGAGAATGTACTTCAAGGAGAGATAGAGATGCAAACAATCAAGACAAACAACCAAGTGGCAAATATATTCACCAAAGGACTCGGTACTACAAAGTTCGAAGACAATTTGGAATGACTTTCAAGGGAGTCAGAGATGAGGGGGAGTGTTGAGAGTCATCACAAACTCTAGTTTTCTCTAGAGAATTCAAGTCTCTCCTACTTCCCTCAAGATATTTCTAGAACATAGGTAATCTAGAAGCTCTAGAATTATCCTAATAATTGTCAAAAATGTGTAGCTCTTTAGAAATCTCTTTGAAAATATTTAAGATTCTACACACTTCCTCCACCTCCTTAAAACTAGTATAAATAGGGGTGAAGGTTGAGTTGTGAAGGCATAGGAGCAAATAAGCTCAATTGTGAGTTGTGAGTTCAATCAAGAGTAGGTGTGAGTTTGTAGCATTTTTGAGAAACCATTAAAATCCAGTGTTTTGTAAGTCCAAGTTTTCCTTCAAATACCAACACCAGGTACATCAACCATATATTTGACGATGCAACAACTGAACAAATGGTGCATCGGTCATCTATTCAATCACGTTTTAACATGCATATCATCAAGCTTCACCTGTTTTCCAGGACAGTTAATTTTGTAAATGGAGCCAAATAAATAACATTGCCATGACATATCAGTGAGAAGCGAGAGTGACAGGAAAACTAAGTTTTTTTCTGTTACTGTGAGAAATAATGGAATTGCCATGAGTTGTTCTATAGAGAAGAAAACACCATCAAACTTTTTCTCTTTTTTTTAGTTTCAAAAGATATATATAGCAATTAGGTAAACGATTTTTGCAGTGATCAGAGAGAAATGTTTTGGTAGAGTTATATGTGTCTACGTAGAAAAACCATTTTGGGACATCATGCCTGCGGGAAACAACATGCCTTTTACCTTCTAGAATGGTACATTGATAGGCTGCAACTGTTGGAATCCACCCTTTCATGAACACTAACCTGATACGATTCCTCATAAATAGATAGGAATACACTCATACGGTTCCTACTTGTCCAATGTAAGACTAAGAGTGGCATGTTAGGTGTTGAGATGAATCCTCGGTATCTGCCTAGAGAGATCATAACACAAATATTAGTGAGAGTTCCAGCAAAGGATGTCGGAAGATTCAATGTAGTCTCCAAGCAATGGCTTTCTATAATCTCGCATCCTGAATTTGTGAAAGCCCATCTTGCTCGTGTTCAACCACAGTTTATGTTTGAGACCAATACAGGAGGAATGACCTACTGCACTGACGCCATAGACGAGAGCGCGAACAATGCTGCTAGTGAAATAAGAGTGGAAAGGTTTCAATTTCCCTTTGAAGATAAAATGTGTATCTTAGACTCTTGTTGCGGTTTGTTGCTTCTTCTACGTGAATGGATAGAGAGAATGTACATCTTTAATCCAGTCACTCGCAAGATTCAGGAACTTCCGTTACCAGATAAATATGAAAAAGTATTTCACTGGGCCTTAGTTTATGACGATTCCTTCAAAAGGTTTAAGGTGTTTGGGATTCACAAGACAAACAACATGATGTTGGTGCTTACGGTGGAGGAAATTGAAACTATGATGATGCGCGGATGGAGAGAATTGGTTCCAACTGCATCAACTTCATCTGTGACACAGGACCTATACAGATCATCATGGGTTTTTGCAGCTGCGGAAATGGAGTTGCAATGGTTGGTACAAGAATTCGTTCAAGGATATTCTTTCAACGTTATTCACTCAGTGGACATAGCAACAGAGGAACACAAACTGGCTCTAGTTCCATCATACATACCGAAACATTGTCGTACACTCTCAGTGGTTAAAGGATCTCTGTGCCTAATGAATCATATTAGCACCTACCGTGATACATTGCAAGTGTGGGTTTTGGAGGACAGAGTTAACTGCAAATGGAGCAAAATGTATGACATTTATATGTCATGTCCTCCTTTTCTCCGAACCATGGGAAATTTCTGGTCCTCACTACCAAATGCCATAAGATATGTCAGTCCACGCGAGGGGTATGAGTGGCCCAGATATGACTCTTTCGCAATGACAAATCGAAGGAGCAGTTTCTCTGGCCTTTTGGAAATTATGGTCACTCGTAAAGATCGGTTGTTCCTTTATGATGTGAAGAACCACAACTGCAAACAACTTGCATTTTTCATCAAAGGCGAAGAGCCGCATGGTCATGACTTCAAGGGATTATATTGGTCCCATTTTAATAGCCTTGTCAGTTGGGAATGAGAGGCATTCGAATTTTCCAATTTTTAGTTGTTCGTTTAACTATAGTTTTAAGTCATCAATAATCTATTTGATTTGTAAAAACCTGGTTGCGAAAACTTGGTTTGCTGGTATTTTCGATTTGTTTTGGATTTCATAACTCTTATCTCTGAATAAGTATTTTTTTTTTCTGATAATAAATCACATCTGGTCATACGTTTGTGCCGGTGAAACTTATATTGAGTTATGGCTAATGCTATCTTCGTAGCAGCACATACGCATATTGACTTGGAGGTACAGAAATGTAACCCTGATTACCTCTTTCTTCTATTTGTTTATTTATTTAATTTTTTTCATTTTTATTACTAGTGAGGTTTGTCGAGGGCCAGCCTTGAGATTTTAAAGAGCAGTAGGTATATTATATCTTCACGATCATGTAGGCCATTCATTCAGTCGACATAGTAAAAGAGGAGGAGCTTGATGAACAGGCTATTATGCCATCCTAATTCCTACATACCTAAACATTGTGCTATACTCGCAGAGGTTAGAGGATCTATGTGCCTGATGAATGAAATTAGCCGTGATATTAGCTTAAACAATTTCAGTGCAAATTGGAGAATCCAAATGGTATCCGTCACGAATTCAGAGCGAATACGGATTTGTCAATATTGATCCCGTGGATATCCATTAATATATTATGGGTTGATGTGTTGACAATGCATGGAGCGCTTGTACTCAATAATGTGGGAGTATACTACCAAGTCGGAGTTGTAGATTAGAGTGGCTCGCTTGAATTGCACTCGTTTATGGATTGAATAAGATATTCTCCGAAGATTAAGTCCATTCGGTGGGACCCAATCGAAGCAATGGAAGAGCCTAGCAAGAGCCATCAGCACAAAGACCACTCCAACCAAGCAGGCCCCCCGAAAACTTCTTCTTCCCTGCCGAAAATTCTAGGGGTCGAGGGAGGGAACGAGGGAAAGAGACGAGGGATGGGTGGAAGCCACCCATCCGCCTCGAGATGAACGACATCACGCTCAAAGCTGATGCGCTCATCTCAAGGCGGATGGATGGTTACCACCCATCCCTCGACCCCTAGCAAAGCTCCTTCCCTGCACTGAACGACCAGATCCTTGAATCCACCCCGTGACTGATCTCAAATTTTACAACAATTAATGCCCTAAATCATATCTCTAATTCCTTCACCAATCGAGCAGCGATGGTTTTTAGAAAACAAACAAAAATAATATTCCAGGCAGATTCGGGGTCTAGGGATGGCAACGGGGCGGATTTGAGCAAATCCATCCCCGATCCGTCAGTAATATCGGATCCCCAATCCGCCCCGCAAATCCGTTTGCAATTTTAAATCAAAATCCATAACCGCCCCGTGCGGATGCGCGGATATCCGCCCCGCCCCGCCAATCCGCACAAAATTATAACAAAAAATTAAAAAATCAATCTCTGAAGTCTGAATTCGCACAAAAAAAAAAACATAAAATTCTGAATTACAATTTACAATGAATTCGTACAAAAAATATTACAAAAACTTCTGAATTACAATTTACAAAGAATTCGTACAAAAAAAATTTTAAAAATACAAAAAAAAATTAAAAAAATCTCTGGATCTGATTTCAGATTTTAGATCTGATCTGAAATCGTATCAGATAGATCGTATCAGATCTGAAATCAGATCAGATCAGAGATCTGAAATCAGATCTAAGATCAGATCTAAGCTAAGATCAGAGATCTGAAATCAGATCTAAGATCAGACTAAGATCCAGATCTGATCTGATCTAAGATCCAGATCTAAGCTAAGATCAGAGAACGAGATTCGGAGAAGGACTGAAGGAGAAGGGGCGATCTCCAAGCTTCAAGCCTTCAAGATCTCTGTGATAGAGAGATCTCTCTGCGAGGGAGCAGTGACGCGGCGTGAGGGAGCAGTGACGCGGCGTGAGGGAGATCTCGCGGTCGACGCGGTGTGAGGGATCTCTCGCGGTCGACGCGGTGTGAGGGAGCAGGGTCCAGGGAGGCAGATCTCGCGGCCGCGCGGCGTGAGGGAGGGCGAGGTGGTGTGAGGGAGGGAGGGGGATCGCTGGTCGCTGCTATGTGAGAGGGAGAGCTTGTGCTCTACTGCTCTGTGAGACAGTGAGAGGGAGAGTTTGGTGAGGGACCGAGGGTGAGGGACCGAATGAGCAAATTGTATTTGTGATTTGTGAAAAAAAGTTAATCCTTTATATAGGCGAAGGGCACTTTTGTAAATTTGTTGGTTAAACGGATATCCGCGGGGCTTGCGGGGCGGATATGGCCAAATCCGTATCCGCCCCGAATAGTGAACGGATATTTTTTGGATACCCGAAACCACCCGAAAACCCATTCAGCCATATCCAAAACCGCCCCAAACGGATTGGGTGGGGCGGATATCCGTGAAAATCCGCCCCACTGCCATCCCTATTGGGGTCACTATCCCTGACAAGTCGAGGATGGATTTGCCCAAATCCGCCCCGATCGTGTATGGATGCATTTAAGGGATATTATTGGTCTCATTTCAATAGCCTTATCAGTTGAGAATGAGTAGCATTTGGCGTACCAGTTCAGCGGCAGGATTGTGGCAGATTGAATTTGATACATCTATTTTCTTCCTTTTATAACATCTTGAAGATATAGCATTACTACATTTACCATGTCATGTCCTCCTATTCTCATAACCAAAACCATGGCAAGTTGCACAAGGGCAAATTGGCCCTTCTACGAATCTTTCCAATGAGAAAACAAAAGTGTTCAGGGAACTATTTCAATCATTCAATGTGGTCATGTTATTTGTCAATCATGCTGCTTGCCTGTCATCTAAAAAACATACAAGTTATATGAGGAGCAAGAGAAACAAACACAGACTCGTTGTTGCAGCAGAGATGGGAGCTGGGACACCCCTAAATGAGCAAGTATCTAACTTAAATAAATCATCATGGAAATAAATTTCAAAGTTCCATCTCAGAGTGTTCATTCTGGCACTCAATTGTCTACGATTCCAGCTAGGGGATGCCCAACTAACTTCTTCAAGACTTAGGGTTGTCATACAAAATAACGTTTGCCATTGTCTGCGGCAGAGAGATTGATCGCTTTGTATTGTGAATGACTTGGGGTCATTGTTGCGTAGTTATGTCCGATAGTAAGAATGTTACGAACAATTTAACAGGGGGTTGAGTCACTCGAGTTGTGTCCTGTCCCATATGTAAGCTGCTTAAGCTTTTTCTTGTTCAGGACTGACTAAGCTTCCACCTTCCGAATTATTTATGACCGAGCAAAGCGATCGACAAACTCGGGGAGTAAAGGTTTGGCGACCAGGCTGAATAGCAGTGGTCCCATGGCAAGCCGTCCGAATCAGTTTGAGAGTGACTAGGCTCCCACCTTTCGAACCGTCAACACCCTCCCCGCCAGGTGGGGGCTACGTATTCGAGAGGGGTTTGGTGACCACGCTGAATAGCAGTGGCCTCATGGTAAACCAT
The DNA here is from genome assembly GCA_963556465.1 of Berberis vulgaris. Taxonomy (NCBI): domain Eukaryota; kingdom Viridiplantae; phylum Streptophyta; class Magnoliopsida; order Ranunculales; family Berberidaceae; genus Berberis; species Berberis vulgaris. The sequence continues at coordinate 6,611,588 of OY747130.1, read as the reverse complement.
CAAGATCAGTTAAGGACTAACTAGGTTCCCACCATCCAAATTATCTACACCTGAGTGCACCAAGCTACAAATTTTGGAGTTTTTTTGGAGGCCACGCTAAAAAGCAGTGGTCCCGTGGAAAGCCATCGAAATCAGTTCAGGAGTGACTAAGCTCCCACCTTATAGACTATCTACACCCTCTCAATGGGGGCCACAAGTCTAGGGTTGATGATTTGGCGGCCACGCTGAAGAGCAGTGGTCCCGTGGCGAGCCGTCAAAATCAATTCGGCACTGACTAGGCTCCCACCTTTTAGACTATCTACACCCTCGCAGTGGGGGCTACAAGTCTAGGGTTTGATCAGAAGCTTTCGTTGTTGGTCTAGGATTAGGTTCAGGGAACAGTCACCGCGAATAGGGCAGTGACACCTGGCAAGTTGTCGTCATCAGGCGTGGCAGCACTGATTAGACTCCCACTTCCTAAACTGACGATTCCTGCGCTAAACAGACTAGGTGTCGGGGCGAACCATAAGCTATCGTCATCAGTGTTGGCTGACTAAGCTTGTCCGATTTGACAAGAGGTTTCGCCTGCTGAAGGGCGTGCGAACCTAGTGGTTCATGGTGTGGACAAAGTTACCTTAACTCGGCGAGTGGTAAAGTCCGTATTTCAAAGTTGACTAGGATCCTCGAGTGCTTGTGCCAAGCATGTGACAGGGTCATGTTTGAAAAACAGGTTAAGCCCATGGACCCGCAGAGGAAGGGCTAGGGTTTCCTGCATGGTGCGTTGCGTGTACGACGTAGATTGTGTGGTGACACGTGTATGGTGTAGGTTGCGCAACGTTTGAGTATATCGGTTACTCCCCCTCAATTGATGGGGTAGCATGCAACGCCATTAATTGATTGATGTGGCTTGTGCAGTTTCCTTGGGGTCCGTCGTCTTCTATTTTCCCATACGGCATTCAATGTTTGGCAGTTAATACTGGAGTGTCCGTTTGGTGAACCACTATGTCCATATAATGGTGTTTTCCAAACGTTGTCGGCACCATCTTTTGCTGAGTTTATTTCCTGTAATGATCTTGTTTGAAAGAAGATGTTTTGGGTTTTCCAAAGGTTGAAGTTGGATCTCCATCGCTGGAGTTTCTGAAAGTTCTGACGTTTATATCGACCATGCATGATGACAATTGTTGTTATGCGTGATCACCAGTTGTGGGTGGGCATGTAGTTAATCCGCTGAGGTCTCGTAATCTCTTCTCATATCATGGAGAATTAGTGCGGATTTGCTACCAAGGGAGATGCCTTGGTGTTACACCATACCACTTGTGTCTTCGTGTGCTCGGATCCCGTTGCTGACCAGTGGTTGATCGAAGTGTTTGTTGATGTGCGATGTCTCCGAGTGCGATATCCCTCAATCACACTGGGTATCGCATATGGGAAAAGTGGTCTCCCTTGATGGCATTGTGAGGCCGTAGCTACGTTGCTGCTTGTGGCCATCCTCATCTGTCTTCTTCTAACCTATTTGAGGAATTTAGAAGGAGGGTCAGACGTCTCTTGAGGAAATCAACAACCCGTTGTTAAGTCTACAATGTTGTAGTACGAGACTTTTTCGGTGTGATTCGACGGAACCATCCGACTGCTCAGTCTTTCAATCCCTTTTGCCAACTTCGTTTTATCTTGGGAAGGTATCGAGTGATTTTTTTTATCTTTATATCACTTGCACGTTGTCTGCAATTTGTAGTCTTTTGTATCTGCTTTAGGGCATTCGTGGTAAGTAGCCTTTTATATCCGCCTCAAGGCATTCGTAGTATGTAGCCTTTTGTACCCGCCTCAAGGTGCTTGTTGTTACATCTTTCCAATAATCAATAAAGTTTGTTTCTGAAATTCTTGTTTTATTTCTTAAATGATTCCGAATCACATAAGTCTCTTAAAAACTCTAAACTCTATATTGACTACGGAAAGGGAAACAAACAACTTAAAGCAAACTAGCTGTTGATGGAGATAAACTGATCTTGGTTTCGAAGTGAATTTGGGTTGCTCTCGCGGATCGTTTAGCAGACCGTCAAGGCGTTACTTAGGTCACTGAATAGTAAACCTTGCAGAGGGGCGGATTTTCGTGCCGACAGAATGTCAATGGGATGTGTTCCCGCTTGCCATTGCCATTACGACTCACTGGGCGGGAGAACTGACTACTCCTCTACCGCTCGAAAATAGTGTTTCTTTCGAATTTTGGCCTTGCAATGGGTCAGGCTGCTCTGCATGATGTAGCTGAATCTGGGAGCACTATATCTGTTTCAGTGCGGCGTAATTACAACCTTGTGTCGCAGGTTGGTCTCCACGTATTGTCCCTTCAGAGTGGTTAGCAGTATACTTAACACACTAATGGAGAGTGGAGACCACTGCTTCTATTTGATGTAGCCACGGTCTTCCCAGGACAAGGTTGTAGGATGATGGTGCGTCTACCACCATGAAGTCCAGAAACAGGACCGATGATGGTTCTCCAGCTACCGTGGCTAATCTTATCTTTTCGATGGGAAAACATTTCTCCCCGCTAAATCCGATCAGCGGGTGCTCTGATGGCACTAGGTTTTCCTCCTTGAGGTCCATGCTGCAAAAGCATTGTAGAACAGAACATTGAGCGAACTTTTTGTGTCAACAAGAGCTCTCTTCAATTCCCACTTTGCGATGGAAACGGAGATGACTAAGGCATCGTTGTGTAGCGCTCGGACTCCATTGAGATCCTTGTCCGTAAAAGTCAAAGTGGGATGGCGTTCTGAATTTTCAAATAACTAGCTGATATACACATAAGTATTACATAATATACCTCCTAACTTATGTTTGTTAGTGTTTCGAATAGTGTATTTTAGTTTAATTATTTTATTTTTGTATTTTTGTAGGATTTGGAGTTTAAATAACAAAATTGCGTTTGCGTGGCGAATTTGGAAATTCATAGAAAAATTAATGAAGTGGAGCGAGAGACACTCAAGCCAAAGATTAAGATAACCAAAGAAAAAAAATTTTGAATAAAAGCAAGAAGATTTGAGTGCAATTTGCAAGTTCTTGAACATGCTTCAGTAATTTTATGATAACTTGAGCTGTAAACCTCGGAATTGGATGATTATTAAAGTGTTGGAAAGAAGACTCGAAAGGCTAAAATGCATATGTTCATAACATTTCCATATTCTGGAGTTATCATGCTTGATTTTGGATATACTTGAAGACTGCAAAATCTGGACAGATTTGGGCACGAAGGAAGAATGGAGAGCAAAACCGACTTTTTACATCATAGCTGGATTTAATTGAAATGAAGCTTGAATCAGCAATTACTATTAGAATCCATGAGACGCCCAAACAAAAAGGAGTCTTAGTCTAATTAGCAACAGGAAGGAACACGTTTATTTGGGTTTCCAAATTGGATTGGTTTCCAAATTGGGACCAATGGAGATTTGAATTCCAATTGGGGTGGCCAATAGGAGGAGCTTTGTTTCCTTTTTAACACAAAGAAATACGGCAGCAACAAGAGTTTTTTTAAGGCTGAAACACAAGGACAGCAACCAATAAGGAGAAGTTTGGTTTTCTTTTTAAAACAAAAAAGACAACAGCCAATAAAAATTTAAGAACTTTTTGGCTGGAACAAAAACGCATCAGAAAGAACCCACCACGCTGTCCAGCAGCAGCAGAAACGCAAGAGAGGGCGCTGTCCAGGACAGCAGGGAGTGCGCAGAACGAGCGGGAACGCAGCAGCAGCAGAGTAGAAACGCAGCAGCAGCAGCAGGGTGCGCATCACTGATTCACCACGCGCTGCCATGCCGATGAAACTCCACACCATTGTTGTTGTCCTCACCTTCGCCATGTGTCACTAAACTCCACACAAGGTGAAGAGACAAACTCCTAGATGTAACGCACTTAATTAATATTTGATTCGTTTTATGCTTTTACGATGAATAATGGTGTTTATGATTTTCACTTTTATTTAATATAGGAATTTATGTTATTTTAATGACAAAGATTTCATCAATTTCTTCGTAGATTATTATTATTCCGTTGATTGTCTTTTTGTTCTCCATATAAGTTTAGTCACGTTTTTCTTACGTGTGGAATTTTAAGGATAAATTGATTCCGATAGGTTAGTTATATGTGATCGTCTTTTATTACGTTATTGTCTCCGGATATATCGTAAGTTTAGGATATCACATATGACCAACCTTTGTGTTTTCTAGAAAAAGTGAAATCTAAAATCCATTTACATTAGGATATATTAATGCATTAAAACTATTTTTCCGATTATATTGTTTGGAATGTGAAACAAATAATCGAGTCATCATAGCGAATCAATACTAGTTGGCGCATGAAATCTAGGAGGGATTCTTGGAACCTTGTGACTTCTCCAAACTTGATTTTTATTAAACTAAATTTAATTTCATATTTTAAAATTGCTAAAATTTCTTACATTTAGTTTTGCGTAGTTTTTCTTCCTGGACCTTGTTTTGTAGATCGTTTTTCCTCGTGGGATCAACACCCCAATCTTTACTGCAATTGACCGCATGTACTGTTTGGGCGTAATCAAATTTTGGCGCCATTGCTGGGGAACAAGCGTCATTCTACAATGAAGGTTTCAGGTATTATCTTTCTTGCTCATTGTTTTATTTTATTTTATTCTATTTTTAGGTTTTAGGTCCAGTTTAATTTTTATTTTTATGTTTATTTTATTTTATTTCTAAAAAAACAAAAAAAAAAACATTGGGGGAGTGAGTTGGAATAGAGACCACTTAGGGAAACTAATTAGGATCCCAAATTTAGAACACCTACAAATTCACATTGAAGCCAAATTAAGTTCTACTTCTAATTCTAACACCATGAGTAATCACGAAGATGACCATGTTTGGTTGCTAAAGGACTATCTCTACCCCACGCGCACTGCTACTCCATCATGTATCATGTTTGCACCAAGTACACCAAAGCTAGATTTTAAGCCGGGTATGATACAATTATTACCCACTTTTCATGGCCTAGAGAGTGAGAATCCTTATTTTCACATTAGGGAATTCGAGGAAGTTGTGGCCACTTTTCACAACAAAGTTGAGGTTGTAGACTCGGTTAGACTAAGGTTTTTTCCTTTTTCCCTTAAGGAAAAAACGAAGAGTTGGCTATACTCTTTGCGACCAAGGTCTATAGGTTCGTGGGAGGAGATGACCCAAGCATTTTTTAATAAATACTTTCCTCGCCACAAAACCAACGGTCTAAAGAGACAGATTTCTACCTTCACCCAAAAGAATAGCGAGACATTATATCAAGCATGGGAAAGGTTCAAGGATCTTTTGAATACATGCCCACACCATGGGTATGAGAGTTGGCGCTTAGTCAGTTATTTTTATGAGGGGCTCACCAGTAGAGAACGTCAGTTCGTTCAGATGATGTGTAATGGAAAGTTTTTGCAAAAGAACCCTGACGAGGCCATTGAGTACCTGAATGACTTGGCTGAAAAAGCTCATACTTGGACTGGTCCAGTGCTACTGAGAGCACGGATAGAACACGCCCAGCTGGAGTTTCCCAACTTAGGGAAGAGGATAGCCTTAGAGCTCAACTTGATAGAGTAACTAGGGAGTTAGAGGCACTTAAGACCAAGGATGGTAGGCCCACACATACTGTTGCCAGAGTTGAGCTACATGACGCCTGTTTTATATGCGGGGGAGTTGAACACTTCGCACAGGATTGCCCAACCTTGACTAGGATGAGAGGGGTTTATGAGGAACGATGTAACGCCTTAGGGATGTACAAGAAGCCTTATTCACCATTCTCTAACACTTACAATTCTGGCTGGAGAGATCACCCTAACTTTGGCTGGAGGTCCGAGGGAGACCAACCTACACACTCACAGGCACAACCACCTAGGTCATACTCTACACCTCCATACAATGCGCAATCTAACAGAAGTTCCTTATCAGACACATTACATGCATTTATAGAGGCACAAGGTAAAACTAATCAAAAAATTGAGGTTGCATTGACACAATTGGCAGAAGAGAACAAGGAGATCAAAAGCCAGATAACCAAGTTAACAAGTTCATTAACAGTACAAGAGCGGAGCCAATTTCCGTCACAGCCTCAAGCAAATCCGAAGGGCCAACTTATGGCACAAACCTCTACTTCAGACTCTCAGAATGTCAAAGAGTTTAATGCCATCGCTACTCGGAGTGGTAAGATTTTAGATGGGTCAAGCTCGTCTACGACTATAGGCATCTCCCCAAGTGCAAAGGAGAGCATCCCTAAGGATGAGCCCAACATGAACATGAACATTCCAGTTCCTTTTCCTCAAGCACTACGACCTACTGGAAAGAAATCGGAAATGCATGGCGAGATTCTAGAACACTTGAAACAGGTTAAAATTAACTTACCTTTGCTACATGTGATTAAACAGGTACCAACTTATGCGAGGGTCATCAAGGATCTATGCACTATCAATCGGAAACATCATGTCAAGAAGACTACCTTCTTGACAGAACAGGTAAGCGCGGTGATTGAGTAGAGGACACCACCCAAGTACAAAGATCCAGGGTGTCCTACAATCACCTGCTAGATTGGAACTCATGAGTTCGACCAAGCCTTGTTGGATTTAGGGGCAAGTGTAAATCTGATGCCATATTTTATTTACTTGCAACTGGGTTTAGGAGATATTAAACTCACATCCGTGGTACTACAATTAGTCGATAGATCGGTTAAGAAGCCAAAAACAATAGTCGATGATGCCTTGCTTCAAATTGATAAGTTTTACTATCCCGTCGACTTTATTATTTTAGATACTCATTCTGCGGTTAATATGGAGTCTACAGTTCCGATTATTTTAGGTAGACCTTTTCTTGCCACAACTAACGCTCTTATCAATTGCAGGAACGGTATAATGAAGTTGTCTTTTGGGAACATGACTCTGGAGGTCAACATATTCAATATTAGAAAGCAACCACGTGATGATGATGAGTGTCATCATACCTACATGATAGACACGCTGATATCAGAGGAGGCGCTCCTGAGCGCAGATTCTGAAACCTTAGAGTATCTCCTTTCTATTTCTGATTTTGAAAATTCACTTTATCCTGACAATGCTTTTGATATTTCTGTTGTTTCAGGGTTAAAGGATAAAGGAGGGCGACAATGGCAACCATGCTTTGAGGAGTTGCCAAAGGAAAGACAGAAACCACAACCATCCACTGTGGAAACTCCGAAAGTTGACCTAGCTCCACTGTCTGAGGGACTTAAACATGCATTCCTCGGACCAGGTATTCAACGGAAACTTCAGTTGGCTGAAATTGAGGAGTTGCGGAATGATGCCTATGACAATTCCCGAAAATACAAGGCGAAGATGAAAGCAGCTCATGATAAGCAAATTCTGAGGAAACATTTCAAGCCCAACCAACGAGTCTATCTCTATGACTCACGACTTCATCTCCATCCTGGCAAGCTAAGATCGAGATGGACGGGCCCATTCATGGTAAAACAAGTTTTTCTCAATGGGTCCATAGAAATTGAAGATCCAACAGATGGGAGAGTATTTAGAGTAAATGGGCAACGTTTGAAGCACTATGTAGAACGAGTAGAGGTGCCAGAAGAGATCTCTCTGGTTGCCCCTGTCTACTTGATTTGATGTTCTCCACCCTATCTTTAGTTTAGGTTTTTATTTTTTATTTTTATTTTTTTCATTTATTTTTTATTTATTTTTTTTAGTTTAGTTTAGGTTTTTGCTTTTATGTTTTTCTTTTAGTGTTTCAGGTTATTTTAGGTGTTGCTACTGGAGTCACTCGGAAACCCTCATCCCATGTGTTCCTTTCTCCCGTCGGTATGATTTTCTTATATTTTGGTGATTGTGAGGACATTGTCTATTTAAAATTGGTAAAGTTTCACCATGGTAATATCACTCTAACCCTCCTCTTTTCTTTTGCCTTCATTTGTCATGATTATTATTTTATACATTGAGGACAATGTTTGGTTTAGGTTTGGGGGTGTGGTTTATTAGATTTTTTGTGCAATTTTCAAAAATCTTTGAGCTTAAAACATATTTTACAATTAAACCGAGTCATTTTTGTGTTCTACTCAATCTTCATTGAATACTTAGATGATTACGGTAATTGTGCAAACTCTTTATGAAAATGCATTCAAAATTTGAACGCTTGGTGAATTTTTAAAAAAAAAAAAAAAGTGAAAAAAAGGGTTTTGAGTCTTTTTTAATTTTAGAGAATATTTTTGTTGCCTTTAATTTTGAGAAAACACATACTAACACGTGTCACATAGTTATATTAGTGGAAAACATGATATTTGATATTATCCTTATGTTAGATGTATTTCGTGAGACTTTTCAACTCGACTATTCATGCACTATAATTCAAGTTAACATAGTGAGATATTGAACTAGAAAACCTTAGAATAATAGTGGAGACTTAACCCGTGTGAGTTTTGAGCCATTCTTTATTTCTTGAGGGTTATTAATTACACTCTGATTTTTCTTGAGTCCGCATTATTTCGTTGATGATCTCATTATTCTTGATTTTCTTATTGATTGCTTTAAGAATGACATAAAAATTGAATCTTTACACTAGAACTTCTTGCTTTATTTAGTTGAGATGTCCTAGTACTAACTAGAACTTATGAAGTGATATAGGCATTTCTTTCTTTAAACCATTTTTTAGCCTTTTAGCCTACCCAATAATAAATATCCATTTGCAGCCCTTTGAGCCTTTAAATAGTCTTCTCTTTGTTATCCTCATTCCCAATACCTACTCCAATCAAGGAGTAATACCTCTATTATTTTATCCTTACCTAATTTTCTGAGAATGTATACGGTGAGATATATTTATGGAATGGGAAAATAAAAAGAGTTGAAAATAGATATTTTATGCGCCCTCGAAGTAAAAGTGCTGGATTATATCAACGGGGAAAAGCATACAAAAAAAGGTTGAAAAAAAAGGGGTTGAACAAAAAAAAAAAAAAAAAAAAAAAGGTTGCAAAAGAAAAAGTTAATGGTGTACAACATTGATTTGTTCTTCAATGCCCTATGTGTTTATTTAAGGGTGTAGCCATTTTCAGGAAATTCTTGTATCCTTTTTGTCCATTATTGTTTGCCATAATTCAAGCCCCATTATAACCTAGTAAAGACCTAATTGATCTTAAGTGAAAGTTGGTTTAATAGATGTGGAGATTGAATAGGCAAGAACTATGGTGTTTGATTCAACATTCTCAAAAGTAATCAATATTCCTGTCCATGAGATCATATTCATTTCACTCTTTGAAAATTCCATTTTTCATGATGATTATATGTGAGACGTTTGCATTTTCCATGATTTATATCATTTTCCTCACATATAAACTGAGTGCCCAATCTCTGAGTGTTTTATTTCTGAGTGACATGAGAGATTTGTGGTCGAAGCGTACTTTCTAAAGGTTATCTCGTCACATCTTTACTATGAGACGAAGAGTTATGTTGATAATGTTTCTCACACACACACTTCGAGTTGAAAATGATTATGAAATTTATTTAACCTTTAGATACTATTAAATTATTGTACTCTATTGATATACTATTGTGACATTTTTAGTTTGTTGTTTTTCTTGAATTTTAAGCAATTAGAAAATTACTCTGAGGAAAATAAAGGAGAATGCCCATGTTTTTGCATTATGTTTTTAAAAAATAGATTTTGTTTTATTGAGTCAGTAAGGTTTGGGGTAACATTTCTGGAAACCTTCACAAGACTATAACTCGTCCACTAGAGGTAATCTAGGGGTTTAAAACCTTGTTGCACGTTAAGGTAAGTGCAACCGTGATTCCTACGAAAGTGAGTTAGAATTTTATTCTTAATTTTGTTTTGCTCGAGGACTAGCAAAATGTAGGCTTGGGGGTATTTGATATTCACATAAGTATTACATAATATACCTCCTAACTTATGTTTGTTGGTGTTTCGAATAGTGTATTTTAGTTTAATTATTTTATTTTTGTAGGATTTGGAGTTTAAATAACAAAAGTGCGTTAGCGTGGCGAATTTGGAAATTCATAGAAAAATTGACGAAGTGGAGCGAGAGACACTCAAGCCAAAGATTAAGAGAACCAAAGAAAAAAAGTTTTGAATAAAAGCAAGAAGATTTTAGTGCAATTTGCAAGTTCTTGAACATGCTTCAGTAATTTTATGATAACTTGAGCTGTAGACCTCGGAATTGGATGATTCTTAAAGCGTTGGAAAGAAGACTTGAAAGGATAAAATGCATATATGTTCATAACAGTTCCATATTCTGGATTTATCATGCTCGATTTTGGATATACTTGAAGACTGCGAAATCTAGACAGATTTGGGCACGAAGGAAGAATGGAGAGCAAAACCGACTTTTCACATCATAGCTGGATTTAATTGAGCTTAGAAATGAAGCTTGAATCAGCAATTACTATTAGAATCCATGAGAAGCCCAAACAAAAAGGAGTCTTAGTCTAATTAGCAACAGGAAGGAACACGTTTCTTTTGGTTTCTAAATTAAGACCAATGGAGATTTGATTTCCAATTGGGGTGGCCAATAGGAGGAGCTTTGTTTCCTTTTTAACACATGGAAATACGGCAGCAACAGGAGTTTTTTTAGGCTGAAACACAAGGACAACAGCCAATAATTAGAAGTTTGGTTTTCTTTTTACAATAGCCAATAAAAGTTTAAGAAGTTTTTGGCTGGAACAAAAACGCATCAGCAAGCAGCCACCATGGTGTCCAGCAGCAGCAGAAACGCAAGAGAGGGCGCTGTCTAGGACAGCAGGGAGTGCGCAGAACGAACGGGAACACAGCAGCAACAGAGTAGAAACGCAGCAGCAGCAGGGTGCGCATCACTGATTCACCATGCGATGCCATGCCGATGAAACTCCACACCATTGTTGCTGTCCTCACCTTCGCCATGTGTCACTAATCTCCACGCAAGGTGAAGAGACGAACTCCTAGATGTAACGCACTTAATTAATATTTGATTCGTTTTATGCTTTCACGATGAATAATGGTGTTTATGATTTTCACTTTTATTTAATATAGGAATTTATGTTATTTTAGTGACAAAGATTTCATCAATTTCTTCGTAGATTATTATTATTCCGGTGATTGTCTTTTTGTTCTCCATATAAGTTTAGTCATGTTTTTCTTACGTGTGGAATTTTTAAGGATAAATTGATTCCGGTAGGTTAGTTATATGTGATCGTCTTTTATTACGTTATTGTCTCCGGATATATCGTAAATTTAGGATATCACATATGACCAACCTATGTGTTTTCTAGAAAAAGTGAAATCTAAAATCCATTTACATTAGGATATATTAATGCATTAAAGACTATTTTTCCGATTATATTGTTTGGGATGTGAAACACGTAATCGAGTCATCATAGCGAATCAATACTAGTTGGCGCGTGAAATTTAGGAGGGATTCTTGGAACCTTGTAACTTCTCCAAACTTGATTTTTATTAAACTAAATTTAATTTCATATTTTAAAATTGCTAAAATTTCTTACATTTAATTTTGCGTAGTTTTTCTTCCTTGACCTTGTTTTGTAGATCGTTTTTCCTCGTGGGATCGACACCCCAATCTTTACTGCAATTGACCGCGTGTACTATTTGGGCGTAATCACTAACGCATTTATCTTCATCCGGGGGTCGTGTCTGCATATCCAGCAGAGTTCGCTTGCGGGACCTGTTCGACTGGTCTTCATTCGGTCCGACTCCATGAAGGACGTGAGTATCATTCTCAATCTTTTTTACTGACTCCCCCTGTCCCTAGTCTATTTTGATTGCTTTTCAAACTTTAGGAAGTATTTCAATTTGCCCTTGCCGATCCAGTACTCTACTTCACACCTCAGATTTTTGCAATCATTGGTGTTGTGGTCGCCCTCCTTTTGGTACGCACAGTACTTGTCGTTGTCCCATTTGGCAGGGTCTCCACGTGTCTTTGGGGGACACTTCAATTCCTCCCCATTTTTCATGGAGTTGGGTACATCTAACAGACTAGCATTTAGGAGTGGCATGGCTCTGGATTTAACGTAGTTGGATGATTTCTCTGGCCTGGGACGATTAGGATCCAGTCTATTGTAAGTGTGTTTCCTCTTGCTTTGTTCCTCATCCTCACATCTCTTTCCCTCATTCTTGTCCCTAGAAGCTGAGGGCTTCCTATTGCCTTTGGTTTCCCTCTTGACGGTCCTTGACTCCTACTGGGTGATGTGTCTCTGGACGCTCTTGAGGAGCTCTGCCATGTCCAGAAGGGGCTCCAAGGTGAGGTCCTCGAAGAGCTTTCCCTTTTTTAGGCCCTCAGTGAATGTCGCCACAACTGTAACATCACTGCACCCATTGATGAGGCTTAGCTCGTTGTTGAAGCGTGTGACATACTCTTGGAGTGTCTTGCCGGACCTCTGCCTTAGAGAGAGTATGTAGTGCAGGTCTTTTCTGAAACGCTGGCTTCCGACAAAACGTGTCAAGAATTCCTTTTCCAATGTTTTGAAGGAATCGATTTACTTCGGTGGAAGGTTGTGAAACCACGTCAATGCAGGGCCTTTAAGACTGGTTGGAAAGGTTCTGCACATGACGGATTCAGATCCTTCCTTATAAGCGCCATTACTTATTGGTAATGGCGTAGATGATCGAAAGGATCAGTGGTCCCGTCATAGGAATCGAGCTTCGGGGGAGTGAACTTTCTCGAAAGTGTTTCACTCATGATCCGGTCCACAAAGGGTGGGATGGAGAGATGATATAGTACATTTCGGTCGTGCGCTCCTCTGCGAAGATGGTTCCCGGGACCGAGCCTTTCTGTCATGGCGGTGGGATCAGGATTAGTCGTGTAGCCTCCCTTAGTCCAATGGAAACTAGCGGGGGCATGACTCTCCTGTGGTTGCTCCCTATCGTCCACTAGAGGTGGAGGTTCATGTTGTTTCTGGTCTCTATTAGTAGCGGGTGGATTCTGTCGTGTGAGCATCTCCATCGCCTTGATGACCTGCTGTATTTGAGACATTGGCGCCTCGATTATGGGGTTCATCGTTACAGCCGTTGATGCAGGGGCGTGAGTAGGTTGCTCGTGCATGATAGGAGTTGGTATACGGACAGCCGGAACATTGGACGTGTCCCCTGGTTTGTTGTTGTGTGACCTGGTGGTCACCATCTCTCTGGGATTTAATAAGAGATGACGCTTAGTGTAAGGTTAAGAACCATGTCGTCCCCACGGATGACGCCAAATTGATGCAGTCGATTTTCGCTCCATGTTTGACCATGTTCCTGTTGACCTGCACAAGTAACGCACGTGAGCCACAGACCACCATGGGGTGGCCGATGACACTCCAATGCTAAAGTCAGTCAGGGATCCGAGGAAGGTGTAATGTTGTAACAAGGAATTTGTAGCATACCTTAGCTTACCAACCTCATGTCTTATTTATAATGCAAGGAGTCATAGTTCAACCAGGCCATCGTAGGCATAGTTTAGGTAGGAGATATTCGTGGAAATTCCTCTCTAATTAAGAGTCATGTTGTAGGAGGTAAGCTCCATGTTAGCTTTGTACTCCTAGATACGCGAGAGATAATTCTCAATCTAAGAGCAATCCGTAGAAGGGAATTTCCCAATCCAAGATACTATGGTGTTTGCTTCCAAGTTGGAAGCAGAGAACAATTGTAGTTGCTCATTCGAAGCTGATCCTCGAGATACTTGCCTAAAGAGGGCTTATGGGTATTGAGGATGGCTGTGAGATGAGTGGGCCTAGCATGCTGTGAGAGTCTGAATCCGCTTGGCGGACTGAAGTTGAGCGGGCTTAGATCCGCTTGGGCTGGATTTGTGTTGGGCCGATGCTTGGACCTATAGTTCCTTGAGATCATCATGACACGTGTTCGGCTCAAGAGGGTGGCCATTTTTATGTATCATCAGTCACCACAAGAGCAGAACGAGTAGTAGTGGCAACGAGAACAAAAAGATCCAGACGAGCAGGAGAAGAAACTGATAATCCTGCTGCATTATTGACAAAAGTGGAAGATGATCAAGAGGAAAAACCTCAAAATCGTGACCATAGACACCAACCTCCTTAGACTGCTCCATTACCAGCTGAAGCGTCTTATCATCAATGGCTCGAGGGTCATCATTAGAATATCCAGCAATGTCAGGCACACCATAGGCAGAGAGAAGCCTTCTTTAATTATCATCCAACGGATGAATAGCTTCCTGTTTACTCCTCTCCATCGCCAAAGTCATCTCCTCAGCCTCGTCGAGGGGTAAGCGATCGTCTTTCACAACCTCTTTATCAGAAGAACTCAGGCGAGAAGCAACCAGAGCAACACCACCGGTGGAAAGTCGCTTCTTCCTCAGAACACGGCCAAGACTTATCATCAATCGCTTTGACGGGCTGCAAGCCTTCGAAAATTTTCTCTTCCTAGAAATCGGGCCTGCAACACCAATGCTAACAGGAGCTTCAAGTCCGTAACATGTTCTCATCAACACTAGCATCACTAACACTAACGGGAGCAACACGAGCAACAATTTCCTCAGCTTGGGATGCAATAAGCAAAGCTCGTTCTGCCTCGTTCATAGTGTATAAACCAATGCGCCTCACTATATCCCCAGAAAAAAATGTTCCCAAGGGAATCACATGAAGCTCCAAGAAATGATCACTGATCATCTGCTCTTCCACAATGAGTTGTAGGTCATTCCGTTTGTCAGGAACTCGAAACGACCGAACAATCTGATGATCATGCAATCTGAAGTAACCAAAACTGACAGAAACATAAAACCATAACTTTGACCAGCCCCTAATGTCATCGTCGAGATTCCCAAAATAGGAGGGAGAACGAAGGAAGCAAATGCTTTTGGTCACAACAGACCAACCACCAAGTGCGGGATTCTGGCAGTTAAGGGAATGCTGAAAGAATGGCTCTCGCATAGGTAGAAACCATAACCCTTCAACCATTATGACCCATCTGAGCAAAAGGAATACCCAAAAAATCCAGATATTCCCATAACAGCTTAGAAATCCGAAAACAAAAACCGGAAGAGAACATGCACAGGTAAAGCGCAAATACCCAATTTTTGGATTACAAGGACTTTCGTTCTGCTATCTCGAGGTCAGATGGTAGGCCATAATCGGAACGAATGTTGTCCAACGTCGCCTGAGAAGCCTTCTTGGGCGAGAAGTGGGCCTTACAAGCAGTAAGCGTCTCGTCGTCTAGTATATCACCAACATACATCGTGAAGGAAAAAAGGAGCAAAGAAAACAAAGAAAAAAAGCGAATAAATCCTAATTAAAAATTCATGCAGCGTAAAAAGAGGAACAAATCAATCACACCCCTTTTATAGAACCGAGCAACAAAGAGACTAGTCATAGGACTGATAAGCATATAAATGAGACGTTTTATGCCCTTAAATATACAATTGGTAGGTACAACTATCTAATAAAATATCTCATTACATGTGTTTTTGTGTATTTTGTAGAAATTCAAGCACTAATCTCAAATCATACACAAAGTGGCACAATAAGGCTAAGATCAACAAATAGAAAAGCTCATTGGAAGTTTATATATGCATTGTCAAATATCAAAGATTTTCAAACCCAAAGATTCGTGAAGTCAAGCCCACATAGTATCATCTTCGGATCTCGAGGAAATCAACTTGAATATTTGGACATCCACATGGAAACTTTATCATAGCCAAAGAATCTCTACAAACTCCACTATTCATTCTCACATTTGTACTCCATCACTTTTATACTCCACCTTTTTTTACTTTTACACTATTCCATATATTTACTCAATCGCGTTCATATTCCACCTCTCACCCTTCTTCACCTATAAATACCCCACACATGTGATGCGCTATTTTAGTAGCACACAACTTAATACCCTGCTTTGTGATTGTAGTATAGAATAAGTAGGGATCATTCTGGACCGGGGATTAGAGGGCTTGCCAATTAACACTAAGAGTAGCTAAAAGACAACTAACAACCTAATTAAGTAAATAATGATGGATTGGATTTTCTAAATTAAACTATGAATATAACTACGAAAATTACTATAAAGATAATAAAACTAAAGGGAATGGCAAAGATGTGAAATTAGCTAAGGGTTTATCTCCACACACCAAACATATGCTCATAAATCAATCTTCAATAATCACTTGCTAATTCGTGAGAGACAATGTTCAAGATTAACCGTAATCAACACTGCATTAATCTTATTATTTTCCCAAGTTCGTTGAATTAAACTAAGCGTCGCTTTCAAACTATTATTATCATGTTATCTAATCGGGAATCACAAGTTAGATAACAATCTAAGACCATTAAGTTTAGCGGAAAATATGAACATTGACTAGGCAATTACAAGTATGATCAACACCTTATTCTTACATAGGTTTTTACCTAACCTTACCAACGTTCCTTGGTATTTACTACTTGTGAGTACATGATTATAACAATTAGGTAAAACTCTCCTATACTCTAGCCCCAGATCCTAGCATGCTTACTAAGTTGGCCACCTTAACAAACATACAAAGAAAAGTTCTCTATAAAGTAGTTAAGCAAAACACAATCACTAATAGCAAGGAAGATTAAATTCAATTAATTCATAAAACACATGTTCGGGGCTTTGAATCAACCCCTAGCTAAAAGGGAGTTTAGCTAGACATATTAATTATGTTCAAACAGTAATCCATAATCAAATATCAAACTAAAATAAGTAAAGATAGAGATGAGAAGAAACAAAACACTGTCGTCGTGCGTGGTGGTAGAGAGAGTCTGCTGGGGTGCAAATAGCGTGAAGGAGGAGAGTATAAACTCTTCCTCCTTCTTGCGATCTCAGGTGTGCTTCACGTGATTGGCTTCACTTATCTTCTTCTTCAGCTCCTGATCTCTGCTTCTTCAGTCTCTGCTCCTGTCTCCTTCTTCAATCTCCGCCTCCTTCGTCAATCTCTGTTTCACTTCTCTTTGTATGCGCAACTGTGATTGATGGAGGTGACGAAAGGAATGGGGAGAGCTGAAGATGGTGACGATGGGTGGCGACGATAAGGTACAACGAGAGAGAGGGACTGAGATGAGGGTTTCCGTGCGCGAAGGGTCTGATGAAGATGGAACGATGGGCTCGATGGTGATGAGAAAGCGGTGAACTGAATGGGGGTATGATATGTGGCTAGGGTTGGCGAGGTTGTTGTTTCGAGGAGGAGGGTGACAGCTAGCGCGAAGATGGATTTATGGTGAAGTTGCGATCTGATGCGAGGGTTTCGATTGGGTGGAGGCTTGCTGTTGCGAGGCTGAGTTGCGGCTGTGATGAGGGGGTTGTGGTTTCCTCCTTTCTCCAAAGTAAGGTATTGTCCTTTTATAATCGTGTTATTTAGGTTTCCTTCCTTGTGTAGTTTCCTTTTGCAATAACTTTTCCTAATTTAAACCAATTTGCACTTCTTAGCTTCTATTTTGGAATCTTGTAATTGGAAACCTACACAAACACGAAAATAGCAATTAGTATCATAATTAACAAGTAATAGCCTAATTATGCTCCTATCAAATTCCCCCATACTTATCTTTTGCTAGTCCTCGAGCAAATCCAAGAAACAAAAATAAAATACTCAATTTATACTTTCAAACATTTGTCTCAGAGATTTTTGACGGATCATGGCATGTTAAGATTCTTTGTAAACACAAGATTAAATCCACTTCATTAAAAAATTAATACACGTTCATAGCAATGATATAAAAATTCACAATTAAATCAATCAAGTGATTGTGAAACTCAAGCGCATGCCAAGAAGAATTAACCCAAAAACTCACTAGGGGCACTCTTTTCTTTTTCACTAATTGTTTGGTAAAATCACTCTTCCTATTCTAGTTATATGTGAGAGGATTGATGTAAAAGGGAAACAAATAGCTCACATATGATATAACAAGAAATAAAGGCATTTCTGACACTTTTTTTTCTTTATTTTTTTTTCTCAGATATATGATCTCATGGAAGGAATGTTACTACTTGAATGCAAGAACTAGTGACACCATATGCTCATACCTCATTCGAATCTCCACATCGTGACATTGCAAGACACACTCAATCAAAAGGTCTTAATTCAAGTTGTAATAAGGCCAATGGGTCAATGGAAGAGAAAGAACGGATAGGGAATTTTCAAAGGGCTTAAAGAAATGGTGAAAGCATGCAATAAGATTAGAGACATTAGCAATGAATCATATGGTTCAAGACATAAGTAGGAAAATGAAGAGGTGACCTACTGAAAATGAAGAGTTTCAACAATTCTTTTGGATCTACTGAATGAAAAGAACTAAACTATCTGTATGGTACTGAAATATTGAATGAATATAGACAAGGACTTGTGTCCCTTCTGTAACTTTGTACCATTTTTTTTTTTCATTCCATTTTTTTTTTTTTGCCAACTCTTTTTTCTTTAACTGTCTACCACAAGGGTTTTCCCCCACACTTGCTTTTCAACATACCTTGAACCACAATAAAATCTCTGCAAATCAAATTATGCTCCATTGTTATGATTAGGTTAGGGATAGAAAATGAGGGTAATGAAACAAAAGGCTTAATAATAGGCTCAACGGGGTTAACCTAAAGGAAATATGCTTATTTGGCAATGGTGGGAACTAGGTGCCTTTATCATGTCAAGCATGTCATGCAATTCAATATGATGCTTTGACCGAAATTAATACAAGTTCTAGTATTTTATTTTTAATTATGAAAGCAATCCAAGTAGCAACCAAAGCAAACAAAATTGAGATCATGCAACGAATTATTATTGACAAAAGAAATAAAAGATGGCCTAACTAAAAACTCTTAAAATCAAAGGAACAATAGGCTCAAAACTCACATATGGGTTATAATGAGTTAAATTCAATTAAACATGCTATGAATACCAATTACTCAGTTGATTACATGTGAATTTGCATATGATAGCCATGAATAAACATTAACCAAAGATTAATATTAGACCTTAAATCATCTTAAAGTCATGCAATTAAAAACCAAATCTCATCATTGTATTGGAAAGTATCCTAAGACTCAAAACAACTATAAATTTTTATTTTATTTTAATGGCACTAATACCAACAAAGAAAATAAAAACCAACAGTGTTATTTATTTATTATTTTTAAATTTTTTTTCAAAATAAAAAGTGTTGTTCCCCCCACACTTAAACCAAACATTGTCCTCAATGTTAATAGATTATAGCACATGCAATGAAAGATTTAAAAGAGGAAAAACAAACTACTAACAAACAAAAATAGAAATAACGAAGGGACAATAAAGAGATAGAGAAACCAAATCTGATTGGATTGCCTTTCAAGAAGCGCTTGTTTTAACGTCATGCAGCCTGACGGTATCTCCAATCAATCCTCATGGAGTGATACAAACTCCACGTCATGCTCCAAAAATGAACTCATAATAAGTTTTCTCAAGCTCCAGATCATATTATAATAAGTTCTCACCAGATCTCCTATTGCGCATGGTACCTAAGATAAAAAGAAAAAAGAAAAAATTAATAAAAAGAAAATTTTAAATTAATAAAAAAACTAATGAAGTAATTAGCAATATTATTAATCCCCGACAACGGCGCCAAAAAATTGATGCGTTATTTTAGTAGCACACAACTTAATATCATGCTTTATGATTGTAGTATAGAATAAGTAGAGATCGTTCTAGACCGGGAATTAGAGGGTTTGTCAATTAACACTAAGAATAGCTAAAAGACACTAACAACCTAATTAAGTAAATAATGGGGCATTGGATTTTCTAAATTAAACTATGAAAATAACTACGAAAATTACTATAAAGATAATAAAACTAAAGGGAATGACAAAGATGAGAAATTAGCTAAGGGTTTATCTCCACACACCAAACATATGCTCATAAATCAATCTTCAATAATCACTTGCTAATTCGTGAGAGACAATGTTCAAGATTAACCGTGATCAACACTGCATTAATCTTATTATTTTCCCAAGTTCGTTGAATTAAACTAAGCGTCGCTTTCAAACTATTCTTATCATGCTATCTTATCAGCAATCGCAAGTTAGATATCAATCTATGATCATTAAGTTTTGTGGAAAATATGAACACTGACTAGGCAATTACAAGTATGATCAGGATTTTGTTCTTACCTAGGTTTTTACTTAACCTTACCAACGTTCCTTGGTATTTACTACTTGTGAGTACATGATTATAACAATTAGGTAAAACTCTCCTATACTCTAGCCCCAGATCCTAGCATGCTTACTAAGTTGACCACCTTAACAAACATACAAAGAAAAGTTCTCTATAAAGCAGTTAAGCAAAACACAATCACTAATAGCAAGGAAGATTAAATTCAATCAAATCATAAAACACATGTTCGGGGCTTCGAATCAACCCCTAGCTAAAAGGGAGTTTAGTTGGATATATTAATTATGTTCAAACAGTAATCCATAATCAAATATCAAACTAAAATAAGTAAAGATAGAGATGAGAAGAAACAAAACACTGTCGCCGTGCGTGGTGGTAGAGAGAGTCTGCTGGGGTGCAAATAGCGTGAAGGAAGAGAGTAAAAACTCTTCCTCCTTCTCGCGATCTCAGGTCTGCTTCACTTCTCTTCTTCTTCAGCTCCTGATCTCTGCTTCTTCAGTCTCTGCTCTTGTCTCCTTCTTCAATCTTTGTCTCCTTCGTCAATCTCTGTTTCACTTCTCTTCGTGTGCGCGGTTGTGATTGATGGAGGTGACGAAAGGAATGGGGAGAGTTGAAGACGGTGACGATGGGTGGCGACGATCAGGTACAGCAAAAGATGGGGATTGAGACGAGGGTTTCCGTGTGCGAAGGGTCTGATGGCGATGGAACGATGGGCTCGATGGTAATGAAAGGACGATGAAGGGATGAATGGGGGTATGAGATGTGACTAGGGTTGGCGAGGTTGTTGCTTCGAGGAGGAGGGTAACGGCTAGCGCGAAGATGAATTTGTGGTGAAGTTACGATCTGATGCGGGGGTTTCGATTGGGTGGAGGCTTGCTGCTGCGAGGTTGAGTTGCGGCTGTGATGAGGGGGTTGTGGTTGCCTCATTTCTCCAAAATCAGGTATTGTTCTTTTATAATCATGTTCTTTAGGTTTCCTTCCTTGTGTAGTTTTCTTTTGTAATAAGTCTTCCTAATTTAAACCAATTTGCACTTCTTAGCTTCTATTTTGAAATCTTGTAATTGGAAACCTACACAAACACGAAAATAACAATTAGTATCATAATTAATGAGTAATAGCCAAAAATATATATAGAAATATGGTATTAAAAAATAGCCTAATTATGCTCCTATCAACATGAAACACTTGGAAGATAACACTTTGAAAGGCTTTGGAGAGACAAATAGTTGAAGTAGTTGTAGTTTATAGAGAAATAAGTGAAGTTCGGCCTAGAGCTTACCATGTTTGACTAACATCACACCTTAGGGTGTGATTGAGCCCATGGGAAGATAACTCTATTTTAGATTAGTTATTTTCATTTTCATTTATTAGAAAAGCATGTGTAGTTAGATCGGTATTGTCACTTGGTTATATCTATGAGATAAGTTAGATGTTTTGTGTTTCATCATATAAATTCAATTCATGCTTTCTTCTTCTAGTTCTTAAGATTAGATAAGTTTCTATACTTGCAATTTCTTTAATAAGCTCCTTACAATGTTTTACATATTATTAATCTAAGTTTCATTGTGATTTGCTAGATATTCGGTGTTTCATTTAAATATGGATTCCTTGCATGCTTTTAAATCCACATTTGATTCTTAGGTTACTAATATACTTAAGCTTGAAATCAATTTGCTCATAATGCCTTATTTTCCATTCTAAGGTGAGATGAGAATCTACCTTAGGGTGTGTTAATGAATTTGGAAAAGATTAATCTAAGAGTATCATAATGGTGTCATCTACTCATGGTGGTAAACTCAAAGCCCTAACTTTCACATTTAGGCTTTACTTTGCATTTTTATTTCAAACACTTCACCAATTACTTCTTTTCTAACTAGGTTAAGTTTCAATAGATATTTAAATATTAGTTTTCCGAATTTTATAGCTCTCCTTGTGGGATTCGACCTGTACTTGCCGTTATCTAACTCAATAGATAACCGTGCACTTGTGGAAAGATTTGAGATCGATCAAGGATGACATGCGAGATACGATATCTGCTCAAAATACATGCAGAAACAAATGGACAAACAAGATATCGGGATACCAACCCACCGAGAACTGCCAACGACATTAATTGCGAGACAATGACAAAGTCGAAAAATCCAACCGTCGTCGAGTTAATGGTCATGTCAACATACCCACTAACCAAATGGGAAATAGCTGATGATACATCAAATAAGATCGACATCTCGGTTACACGTAGCATAGATCGTCCATCTCGAGATATAAGTATCCCAAGATCAGACCAAGTCATGAAGCCCAAAGAAAACAAATTCAGTCACGAAAACCCAAACAAGGCCTGTTAGAATAAATCATAATCGGAGACCCAAATATAGGCCTGATAAAGTTTTCCTTCAAGGGGGAGGAACGTTACATAAAAAAAAGTCATGGAGGAAGTTATGACTCCACAGACGTATCTCCATAAATGAAGAGACGTCTCTCCTCGTTGCGCCTCACATGCTTAAGACACACAAGGAATTAACAGCGACCATTATAAAAGGTAAAGAGAATATTCGACAAATGTATGCAATTTTAATTGAGTTTTGTCTAATTTTATCGCCATCTCCAACTGAGTTACTGACTTAAGTATTGGAGTGCCTTCGACCACCAAAAAGATGGTCTTTGGCAATCTAACACTTGTTTTGCAAATTTTACTTACTGGAGACTGGATTTTGGACGCATCACTAATTACATACATTCATATCCGAACTCACATTATCACAATAGGATTTCTCTTAACTTTGTTTTAGGTTATCGCATTAGGATTTCTCTTAATTTTATCTTTTTCAAGTTTTATTAGTTAATGCTTAATTTTTTTCCTAGTTTTTTGTGTTTTTAATTTTAGAGGTGTGTAACTGACAAAGAGTTTGAGTTGTGACTGAGGAATGAGATTTCGCAAAATCTTGCTGAATTTCAAAGAAAATTTCATTTTTTTTTTAAATTACGAAAAGAAAATTTGCATTTTTCTAGGTTTTTTTTGAAAATTTTCGAGGTTTTTTTTGATTTTTTTTTTCGTAAATTTCATTTTTTCGAGGGTTTTTTCTATAAATTTCTAGATTTTTTCGTAAATTTTGGGGTTTTTTCGTATGATCAATTCTTCTAATTATTTATTGATTTTTTAAGCCACCCCATAATTTTCTAATTATATATTGATTACATGTTTATTTCATTTCTTGGTATTCAGGCTTCTTTTAATTTGTTTAATAGATTTATTTACTTATATCTTTTTTTTTTTTTACATATTCCATGTATCCTTGAAAATTTTCATTATATATATTTTATGTATTTTTGAAATTTTTATATATTTTTCTTTAAACATCAAAATATTTCTTAAAATCAGGAGATTGAAATGTTCTCGAAAAACGAAATCACAATCCTTGGTTGTGATATTATTAACTTTGAAGTACAGGTACAAATTTGAAAAAATAAATAGTAAAAAAAAATCTCATTTCATACAAATTTAAAGTCCAAAAATACCAAAACTAATATAGTTTTCTACAGGTGTTGAAAATAGGAGCATTTTATCTCTATAATTATATTACGAAGCTAAACAAGAGCCCAAAGAAACCCACAAATCCTCTCTTGGGGTTGTTGAAATATGAGGCTTCAATATCTACTCACTGAAATCATCTCACAAGTATTGGTGAGAGTTCTAGCAAAGGATGTTGGAAGTTTCAATATAGGCTCCGTTTGGCACATAAATAATGTATTTTACAAATTGATGAATATGTCTCACAGTACAAGAAATCTGGCATTAAATGGCGAATTTAGGCTCAGTCACATTTGATCAAAACCCAACCCCAATAGTGACGAAATTAAATTTTGAAAAAAAAAAAAACCATTGAACCTCTCTTCATCTCTTCTCGAACTCCAAAAGCATATCTTCAAGCGTCTTTTCAAATCCTCCTTTCAAGAGCAGTGAGACCAACTGAGTGAAGAAGGTGTGAACCAACGACCGAGCAAGGTACTCTTCTTCTTCATCCCTTTCTTCTTTTTCTTCTTGCAATGGTTTCTGCAACTTGCAAACACAATCAGACAGTGAGGGTTCTTCATACCCAGGCGTTGAGAGCAGAGGTGGCCATTCTTTTGAATCTAAAGCCTCACGCGGAAGGGGATTTCTTCTCTGAAACGTTCAGAGATTCTTCGGTCACTCTCTGAACCAATTCAATCTCATCTTCTTCACGCACCACCTCTCTTCTCTCCAACCCATTTCAATAGCTTATCACGAGCAGCCAACATAGCACTGAGCATATCTCCAAGGAATCCAGCAGTGCTCGAATTAGAAGGAAAATATGCAAAATAATATGGGCTCTGCCGATGAGTTGCCCCAGGTAATATTTTTTCCTGAATATATGCATTTGTTAAACCTTTAACCATGAAATTCGTAATTTTTTTGCTATTTTGAATTTGAGAATGGTAGAGTTAAGGTTTGGGAAGGTGAAAAGATTCATGAAGTTGGTGTGGATGATCTTAAACTCACACTAGGTAATGGCAAAAGTTGGTGTTCATTATTGCATAGAAAGTGTTTGATGAAATGTAGATGAGTAAAAAATGGTGTTATCTACTCCTGTTTTAAGTTGAAGTTGTGGGTTCTCTTTGAAGTGCAACAAGGAGGAGGTCATGTTAATGTGTTGTTGTGTTGAAAATATGTAAAAAACTGAGAGACTATTTGTGGTTACAATCAACATATGTTATGTTTATGTTATGTTTCTCTGTGATGATGAGAATGAAATTGAAAAAATTACAATAGCCCTTACATTCTATTAGCAATCAATCATCCCTATCTCTCAACATCACACTTGAACAATCTTTCATTCCCCTTCTTTTGTTACTCTATTATGACACCCCCAGTCCCCACCTAGCTAATTAAGATAAGCTAAGCTAGCTAGCAAGCTTTCCTGAATAGACCACACAACCTATTATTTTTCTGAATCAATCAAAAGATAAACACCAAGTCTCTATCCCTTAAAAATGTGCTTTTCAATGTTAACTTATATAGACTTTGGTTGGAGGACGGTGCCATCTATTTTTTGTCTTTGTTGTTTTTTCCTTTTTTTCTATTTCTATGTAACATGTACAAACTGATGTGCTGGGAGCATCAAATAATTGAACTTGATTTGATGCTTCTTACCGTATATTTGGACAATTATTCAAGTTTTTATGCAAAGAAACAAACATATATACACGATGAAAGTTGAGAACATAGCGTGTCTTGGGCACTATGGATTTCTCACCATCATATTGTATACATTGTTTGTTGCTTTCAATTGGAATAACTTGCAAGTTTTTTTTTTTGGTGTTGTTATGCATCTACCACTAATTCCTTCAGTCACTTATCGGTGCCTTCTCTATCATGTACATGGAACACATTCAAATTTGCTTCAGTTCTAGGAAGTATCGCCACCCCACAAAAGTGTATGTTGTGCTAATTTATGGTATTATCATATTTATTTTAGGGTGAGTAGCTTATTGGTAGTCTTTGGGGTATGTTCTCCAAGACATGGAATCCAAAGAAGACCCGTGCAATTCAAGAGCCAGTTAGTACACATGGTAATGATACAAAGTTCTATTTTTCTTAAATAATTTGTCGGTATTCGATGGACCACTTGAAGGAAATGAGAACAGAATTTAAGGTTTGAGAAAGATCCAGCAGATTACTGTGTGGTTGCCTCAGATACTGAAATTTTCTGTGAAGGGGAGCCAATGAGAACAGAGGATGAAGAAACATCAATAAGGGAGGTGATTCTAGACAGGAATTGTTCAACAAAGAGGTGATTCTAAACAGGAAGTGTCATTGAAGATTCACTTGTTCCTTTATTGAACGAGTCAAAGTGCTATCATATGCAACATTGTACTTCACAAATGCCACTTCTTTTCTGCCCCGAGTGTATGTCAGGATCAACTTCATATGAAGTGTGACTTCAGACTCAACTCCTTCAATGATCTAAATGTTTTCTTAGTATGATCATTAAAGAATGCCTCAACATTTCTTATTTCTGAACAGGTTATTCATGAATCATCTGGCGAACCTGTATTCTCACCTGGAGAATAGTCCATGGTCACGTCCTATATTAATTTTGAATCTGAGTGCTTTTAGTTGTAGTGATGGCCTTATGGTTTCAACTTTCATTAGTGTTGCAAACAATAAGTTTTAAAATCGTCAAGCCTTAGAAAATAAGAAATTAGATGGTTGTGGACTACTACAAGATGTTACAGGTTGACAGGAATGCCAAAGATGAGGACCTCAAGAAGGCCTATAGAAAGCTTGCCATGAAATGGCATCCTGATAAGAACCCCGATAACAAGAAAGATGTGGAAGCTAAGTTCAAGCAGATCTCTGAAGCTTATGAGGTCAGTCAATGAAATCAATCCCATCTTGTTATTATTATCAAATTTACATTTTACGGAGATTTCACGTCATCTCACCTCATTTTTTTATATCTACGACAACCCGTTGAAGACTATGAAATTTTTTTGATCTCACAGTATGGGGTTCTCTGTTTGTGCCTTTAGAAGATTGCCCATTAAAGAGAAATGGTTAGATTTTTCATATTTTGTTAGAATTTTGCGTGTGTATTAATGTCTATGTAATATATCATCTTGTTTTCAGGATGGGCGATTATTCGCCACAAGTTCAATGTAGAGGAGAGGAATGAACAATGTAGTCTGATAAACAGACCAATTCTTAGAATGGTTCATTTGTTAATTTGAACAATTCATGGAAGTTTAAATAAAATGTACTGTTGTGACATCGTGAATTCTGAAAATGATCTAGAATCTCATTTTTCTATTTCATTAGGTTCTTAGCGACCCTCAGAAAAGAGTAGTTTATGATCAATATGGCGAAGAGGGGCTTAAAGATCAAGTTCCTCCACCAGGTGCTGGGGGTGCTGATGGGGCTTCCTTCTTTCAGACTGGAGATGGGCCAAAGGCATTCAGATTTAATCCACGAAATGCAGATAATATTTTTGCAGAGTTTTTCGGGTACTCTAGCCCTTTTGGAAGGATGGGCGGTGGACTTGGTGGAGTTGGTGGTGGCCGTGGCAGTGGCATGAGAGGTGGTTCAAAGTTTCCTGGTGGAAAAATGTTTAGTGATGATTTCTTTGGTACATTTGGAGATGGGGCAATGATCCATGGCCCTCGGAAAGCTCCTCTTATAGAAAACACTGTGCCTTGTGCCTTGAGGAGCTGTATAAAGGGACTAGCAAAAAGATGAAAATCTCCAGGGAGATTTCACATATGAATGGGTGAGTATTTCTCCATTGTTATGTTTTCTTGCGTATTTCTTTATTTTTGGTGTTTGCCTTATTTTCATTAACTTGTTAGTTTTTTCTATATGTCATCTAAATATGATTCAGCGCCTTCTATAGAACGATGTTGTCTTCTTCGTGTGTTTATGGTATTCATGCATCAACATAATGAGCAGACATGAAATACTATAACATTATTGCTTCTATTTTTTAATGTTCGCTTTCTGGTGCAGGAAGACTTTGCCTGTAGAAGAGATTCTGAATGTGGAAATCAAGCCCGGTTGGAAGAAAGGAACAAAGATCACATTTCCTGAGAAATGGAATGAGCAGCCCAATGTCATCCCAGCAGATGTTGTCTTTATTGTTGATGAGAAACCACATAACACGTTCACAGGGATGGGAACGACCTGATTGCCACACAGAAGATAACATTGAATGAAGCACTCATAGGCACCACTGTCCATCTGACAACTCTCGACAGAAGAAGCCTCACTGTCCCAATCAACAATATGATTCATCCGAATTATGAGGAGATGGTTCACAATGAGGGGATGCCAATACCCAAATAACCTACCAGGAGGGGTGACCTGAGGGTCAAGTTTGACATCAAGTTTCCTGCAAGAAACTCTTTGCTCCATGAGCATTTTCAGCATTAAGCAGGTATGAGAAACTTTTGCAAAGAATTGTGTATATGAATCTCATCATCATCAGTTGATTGTGGCTACCCTGCTGCAAATGGGTTCTCTCTCATTTGTCAATGTAAATGTTTCTAGGTCAAATTTTGATGGATTTTATACCCAATGTAGCAAAAGTAAAAGTAAAAGTAAAAGGGGATTTGATGCAACAACAATTATCTACATACAACATGAAACAATAATTGCAAAAGTAAAAACTAGTTATGTGTTGAAAAAAAGGGGAAACCGCGTATTGTACAAAATTACAGTTACATTCCATCATTCCTCCTTTTCACCAAACAGCTTAGTTTCTTATTGTTTGTCCTAAATAGTTATGCAGCCATTTATCCCATGATTTATCCCATGATTTATCCCATGCTTTCGCAGGTGATTCCATGACAGCTTTGTGACAATGCTGGATTTGATGCAATTGATGTATTGAACAAACTCATGCAGAAACATGCGCTTGCATCTGGTTAGTTTATCATCCCCTTTCCATTGATGCTGAAATGAAAATTATTAATGACGATATCCAAATACTTTTGGAGTTTCTTATTTTTGTATTCTAATTGGATGTGAGGTCATTTATGATTATAGTTGGTTTAGTGGTCCCTAATTGATATTTTGGTTTTGCTACTATTGTACTTATACCTTTAACAAAAATTCTAGATGTCGAGGAAATGAGCGAGGAAACCAGCGAGGGAAATGAGGTGGAGGGGGTGGAAACCGTTCACCCCCTTCGGGATGTGTGCGTTGACTTTTCGCGCGCGCATCCCGAGGGGGGTGAACGGTTTCCACTCCCTCCACCTCATTTCCCTCGCTGGTTTCCTCGCTCGTTTCCTCGACAGCTAGCACAGCTCTACCTTTAATGTGTGACACAGGCGAGGGTGCTTGAGACAGGACAGAATGATGAAGCTTGAGAGCTGACTAAAGGGGAACTGGTTTTGCAGTGAAAAGTGCAAACAGGTACTAGGATTTTCTTCGGGTTCTGAATGCGGTATTGTGTGTGTGCATGTTGTGGATTGTTTGGCTCTCTGAAATTCATCTATAGTGTTTGGAGCACCATATGAGATGCATGCTTACATTGCATGTTGACACTGTAGATTATAACAAATTGAAGTGTCTGCTATCATATCTATTTTAGTGCAATGTCAATAAGTTGATTTATTATTATGCTTTTAGATAAAATTGTTCTGTTTTATTTGTTATAGAAGAATGGAAGATGGCAAGAAATTTCAAACTTTGACCTTGGGGAAGACAACTAAAAATCCTAACAGTTCCATTGCTGCGAGAAATTTGTATGCTGAGGACCTTGTTTCTGTCATATATGACGCTATACAAAGCACTATCAATGAGTGACATCCAAATGATCCATATTTCGATGAGCTTGAGCTTGGTGACCATGATGGTGGTGAAGAATGATTCAAGGAGGTTGTGGGTATGAATAGATAATGAGTTAAGGAGCTTAGTGCCTTAGTGTTACTAAAGTAGACTCAGTTATTTTTTGGACATCAACATGATGTAACTTGATATCATTATTGTATTCAGTTATGTTGACTTTGCATATGCAATGAAAGAATGCAATATTTTTTTATGAATGAAAACTGCTATTTTAATTTTAGATTTTGCATTACACAAAAAATAAGTGGTGGCATTTAAGAGTATGTGCTAGTAGACAACTATAATAAATGGGTGAAGAATGAGTTGTCACAAATATAATGAAAGTGTGATGAAAAACAGGTAGATAATTTTAATGTATGTAATCACTACCGTGACAAACTATTCCTAACGTATAAATTATATAAGTGAGGAAAGTTTCCTCACAGAAAGTTCATAGTAGATATTTAAATCACTATCGTGATAAATTGTTACTCACATATAAATCACATAAGTGAATAACGATTCATCACAGAAAGTCACCACATGTGAGGCCAAATTTTCGTTACGCATAACACTCTACAGTGACGAAATTTTCGTCATCCATGTTGTAATTGTATATTCGTGCGTTGAGTTTATGTGAGAAACCACTCGCCATGTAAGCGGGTCCGTGACGAGTTGTGAATTTGTCACCTAATACTTTCCTTGATGCCCCTCATGTGAGGGACACTGTGACGACTGAAATTCGTCACCGTTGCTGAACGGTGATGAATTAACATGTTTCAGTGAGGAACAACGTTCTTCACCAAAGCCCAAATTTCTTGTAGTGTTAGTTTGTAATGAATTACTGTACGGGCGCTTGGTAGTAATTAAAAAAATTCAATGCAAATCAGACAAATGATTGTGGGTGGTGTTGATGATGGTAGTACTTGTAATTGTGGCATGGACATGGTGGCAGTGATTGTGATTGTGGTGATGGTGATTGCGAATGTGGACAATGATGGTGGTGGTGGTGGCGACAGTCATGATGGTTGTAGTGGTGGTGGTGATGGGTGTGGTGGCTATGTTGTTGTGGGGGTGGTAGTAGTAAAGGCGGTGGTAGTTGTGGTGATTATGCTATGGTAGTTGTGGTGGTAATAGTGGTTGTGGCGGCGACAACGGTTATGGTGGTACTAGTGAACTTGGTAGTGGCGATTGTTATGTTATGGTTGTTGTTGTGGTGGTGGCGTGCGATGGCGGTGGTTATGGTGGTAATAGTGAGGTGGTGTTGGTTGTAGTGATTATGCTAAGGTCGTGATAGTGGTGGAGGTGGCGGCGGAGGTGGTAGTGGCATGGTGGTGGTTGTGATGGTTATAGTATGGTGGTCGTGGAAGTGGCGACGATGGTAGTTGTGAAAGTGATGGTGGTTGGGGTGATTATGAAGGAGTTGGGAGTACTTGAGGAGATGATGAGAGTTTTACAAAGTAATGCGGGAGGTTTTCTCCTGTAAAAGTTTGCAAAATTTTATAACTAGGAGATGCAGAGGTCTTGAATTCAAATTTCAATAACTGTTTTCCGTAAAGCCAACCAAACACCAATTTATGTAACCGCTGTAAACTTTTGCATTATGCATTCTTTCACCGTGTACCAAGCTGAGCCTTAGTGTCCAAGCTCTGACACTCTATAATCTCCCATCCGAACTTTTTAAAAGCCCATCTCGCTTGTGCTCAATAAGTCGGTCTCACGTTTCAGACAAATAATAGAAGCATTTATTTAGTCGATACCAGTGACAAGTCCAAGATTACTGCCAATGGTGTGACAACTCAATGGTTAGAGCTTGGCTGATGGTACCATTAGGTCACGAGTTCGAACTTAGACGACAACAAGTTTATCAGTTTATGGTGTGTTATAGTCTTTCGCTCTCCAAAAAAATAATAAACTGTCTCAACTGTACATCTTTAATCCACTCACTGACGCGATTAAGGAACTTCCCTTACCAAAAAATTTCACTCCCTTACCAAAAAATTTCACTATGCTTAAAATTTAAGGTGTTTACAGTGGAGGGTAACATGATGGGTTGGAGAGAGTTGGCTCCAACTTCTTTAAGAAAAAATGAAATACCAGTTTCTTTTTTGGAGCTGCGAAAAAGTTGCATTGGTTGGTAAGAGAACTCGACGATAAAGGTATGTCTAGGTTGTCTCCCTGGATGCAGCAAAAGAGGAACTTAAAAAGGTTGTAGTTCCATCACACATGCCTGAACATTGTTGAGGGTCGCAGAGGTTAGAGGATCTATGTGATGTGCCTCAAGAATGTTTTTTTCCTGTTTGTATGATACAATGCAAGTGTGGGCTTTGCAAGACTGAGTTAATGGTAAATGGAGCCAAATGTATAACATTACTGATGCGTCCAAATCTCGTCCTCATGAGAGTTTGACCTGCAAAACAGATGTTAGACTGCCAAATACCACTTTTTTGATGGCCGAAGGCACTCTGATGCTTAAGTTAGCAACTTTGTTTGAATAATGAAGTAAATATAGACAAAACTCAGTTAAAGTTGCATACGTTTGTCGAATATTCATTTTACCTTTTATAAGGGTCGCGGTTAATTATCTGTGTGACTTAAGCATGTGAGGCGCAACGAAATGAAATGTTTCTCGTAACAGTCACCTCCTTCATGGAGATGCGTCCGTGGAGGCGTAACTCCCTCCATGACTCCTTTTTTATGCAACGTTCATCTTCTTTTTGAGATAGCTCGTGTTGGGTCTGGATTTGGGCTTTGATTATGTCTTCTTATAGTGGGCCTTGTTTGGATCTCTATGGTTGGCTTTAACCTTCTTAGGTTTTTTTAGCAGACCTAATAGATGGGACGCCACATCCTTGTGAGAGATGTTTTCTGCCACGTGTATGGCTTTGATGACCGTCTATTTTGAAGTATCATCAGCTACCCCCCCTAGTTAGTGGGTATGCTGACGTGACCACTAACTTCGTGACAGTTTGTCTTTCAATTCCATCATTGCCTTGTATTTAATGTTGTCAGTAACTTTTTGAGGGTTGGTGTCTCGATTCTTTGCTTGCCCATTCATTTTTGCGCACATTTTTGAGATTTCACATAGCCATTATATCTCGCACGTTGTCCCATGAGATGTCTCTTCGTTGCTTGGCTCTATAAAAGGGAACGTGGCGGGTTTGTTTTCCCTTTTTATGCTATCTTTGAAATTAGGGTTGGTTTCTTCCTTCGCCTTCACCGTTCTCTTTGTTTTTTCGTTCTTTAACAATGTCTGTTGGCGATAAATTAAGGGGTAAGCCGCTATCTATTTGTGAGACACATTTTTCCCAAGAAAGCTTCTTAAGCGACGTTGGACAACCTTCATTCTGATTACAATCTGTCACCCGACCTCAATATTATTTTGCCTAGATAGAACGACAGTCCTTGTCGTCCAAGGTCTGGGTACATTGCGTTGTGTTCGCCCATGTTTTCTTCTGGCCTTCGGTTCCCAGTTCCATAGCTGTTTTGGGAATATCTGGATTTCTTGGGAATTCTTCCTGCTCAAATGGGTCCTAATGGTTGGAGAGTAATGGTTTCTTCTTACGTGAGGGCTATTATGTCCGACATTCATTTGACTGTGAGGGTTCTACATTCGGACCAAGGATATCTGCTTCCTCTGTTCTCCTGCCTGCTTCGCGGAGATTGACGATGACATCCACGATTGGTCGAGGTCCTGGTTTTATGTTTTTGTTAACTCTGGCTATTTTTGATTGCGAGGTCGTCTGATTTTTCTATCATTCTGAGTTCCCAACAAAAGGAAGGATCTTCAGTTGACTGCGGAGGATCAGTGACCAATTCTTGAAGCTTCCATAGTTTCTTGTGGAGGCATTTTTTTTCTGAGGACATCTTGGATCGTAGTGGTTGTATACCATGAAAGAAGTGGAGCGGGCCTTGCTTACTGAATCAAGTGCTGAGGATATCACTGCTCGCGTTGTTCGTGCTGGCGTTAGTGGTGCTAGCATTGATTGGGAAGTAAGCTCAGACAGACGTTACGGATCTCAATGCTCCTGTCAATGTCGTAGTCTCGGCCTCCAAAAAAAATCTTGCGAGGCCCATCAGTCCATCGAGGCGATTGTTGGTAGATCCTGGTCGAGACTACGACATTGACAGTCCTACCAAGGATGTTACGAAAGCTACCTCGCGTCCAAGTCTTTCCTGCGAGGATGTCGTGAAAGAGGATCGTTCATCTCTTGAGAAGGCTGAGGAGATGAGGTTGGTGTTGGAGAGGAGTGAAAAAGAGACTACTCGTCCGTTGGACAATAATGAAAAGAGGCTTTTTTTTTGCCTTGGTGTTTTGAACGTTGCTAAATGGTCTAACGATGATCCCTAGGCTATTGATGATAAAATGCTTCAGTTGGCGGTAGAACAGTCTAAAGAAGTTGTTGGTGGTGGTCAGAGTTTCGAGGTTCACTCTCCTTCTTCTCCTTCTATTAACGTCAGTGATGCGGCCGGATTCTTAGTTTCTTTTCATGCTCGTCTGGACTCTCCTACTCCCGCCGTCACTACTAGTCTCGTTCTTGCTATGGTTGCTCCTCGTCGGGAGAGTAAAAATGATTTTTCCATTGTCATTGTTGTTCCTTCTACTCTTCCGGTTGTTGGGGTGGTTCCTCAGTGCTTCCAGACCCCGTGTGCTTCATCCATGGGTTGGTTGGACTTAGCCTAGCCCAAAATATATTTGTATCAAGTCAGACAACAAGTTTTGCTAGTTTACTCAGCTTGACGTGCAAGAGGTGCACGCATGTTGATAAATGAATGACATAGGTGATCGGTGGAAAGACCTTTGATGTTCGTGTTGGATCCAAGTGATTACCTTGATTATGGTCTTGAGCAGACAATGAACGGGATGAATCATCTCGCCTATGCACGGGTGATGGGCTCGGTCTATTGAGTCGGTCATGATCAGGTGGTTTCTTTGGAGAGAAAGTTGGCAGCACTGTTACTGGTATTTTCTCAAGTCATTTCCCAATTCGACATGTTGAGAGCGCAATGCATAGAGTCGGAGTAAACTGCCAAGGGCACTCAAACTATGTTGATTGAAGCGAAAAGTGTGCGGGATAAATCTGCTACCGAGCTTGAGTCCTTGAAAGCTAAATGGATGGGGTTCGTGCCCGTTTACGTGATGTGGAAAAGGAGTTATCCGCCGAGAAGGCAACTTATGATGAGGCTTCTTGTGTTGAGATTGAACAATCCATTAATCGCGATATTACTGAAAGGCAAGTGGAACAGTTGACAGCTGCGCTCGACGAGGTCAAGGTAGATACTTCCATTATGCTTACCACCGCCGAGGGACGGCTTGCCGCAGCAAAAAATGAACTCAATGTTGCCAAGGACAAGCTTCGCATTGTCGAAACTGAAGATTTGAAGCGAGTTGTTGATGGGCGGGTTGAACTTCTTGATTATATCGAAGGGCTCGGTGTGGATATATCTAGGTACCGCCACTTGGTTGATCAAGCTTTTGAAGATGATGATGGTGAAGAAATTGCCCCGTCCCTTTCAAGCGCTCCATTGGTTGAAGATCCATTGCTTCCTTCCCCTTCTAAAGAGATAATTTTGTCGTCTCCTGTAGATGATGTTGCTAACGATCTTGTGGTTTTTCTCCATTTCTTCTCCTACTCCTCCATCTTCTTCTCCGGATGTAACAAAATAATATTGTTAATGAAAAGAGCTTCTTTTTTTGTATGGCATGTTTACATAGTTTATCTTGCCGACTCGTTGTATGTTGCATGTTCCTTTTTAGTCCAGTTGTAGTCGTATCGAGCTTTACTTTGAATTCCTTTATGGCAACTTTCACGCTTTGACGCATTAATTGTCTTGAGATGGGTTGACTTTATCCTTCTTGATGCATTGGAGCTTGCGCGAGGAAGTTGATTTTTCGCCTCAATTTTTACTTTGTTGGTTTAACACATCGGTGGATCCATAACTCCTTGAATCAAGTCGATTTGTTCCTTCAATTTGACTTCACTGGTTCGACGTATCGGTAGACTCAAAGTTTTCTGGATTAAGTTGACTCGTTCGTCAAACTTTTACTTTGTTGGTTAGACGTACTTGTCAACTTGAAGTTATTTTTTACTTAAGTTGGCTTCTTTGTCCAACTTTTACTTCGTTGGTTCGACGCATCAGTCGACTCAAAGTTTTTTGTATTAAGTTGACTCGTTCGTCCAACTTTTACTTCGTTGGTTTGACATGCTAGTCAAACCGAAGTTATTTTTTTACTTAAGTTGACTTGTTTGTCCAGCTTTTACTTCGTTGGTTCGACGCATTAGTCGACTCGAAGTTTTCTGAATTAAGTTGACTTGTTCATCCGACTTTTACTTCGTTGGTTCGACGCATCAGTCGACTCGAAATTTTTTGGATTAAGTAGACGCGTTCACCTGACTTTTACTTCGTTGGTTCGACGCCTCAATCGACTCTAGATTGAAAAGCGATTTGCTTTGTCTTCCTGATATTTGTTTGGTTGATGTCGATCCTCGTGCTAAAGATTGATGTTTTTGTTGTTTTGTCTCATACATATTTATTCGTCGTATTTTCTATTGGTTATGTTTTGCTTGTTTGTCATATATGTTATCGTAGCTAACAAACTCGGGGTTTTTTTTATTTGGTAGCTGGGCAATATCGATTTGTCAAATCATGCTCAAATCAGCGCCAAACTGTCCAATCATGCTCATATCAGCACCAAATTGTCTAATCATGCTCATGATAGCACCGTGTTCGGTGTCAACTAGCGAGGTTTGGTCGAGTCCGTCGTCATCAATTTCGTCATTGGTAATTCGGGTCGAGCTTGCATCCGTCGGTAGGGTCCTTGAATCGTGTTAGTTGATCGATGCAAACTTGTTGTTTTTATCCCGTAGTTGGGTTGATTGTTTTATTTCCTCCAACCACGCAGTGTAGGGCGTATATTAGTTCTCTGAGCTGTTCTTTTTATCCCATAGTAGTATCTATTTTTTCTTCCCTTTGAGTTGTTTTTCTGGCATTTCGATGAACTCGTCGAGTCATCTTCTCTGAACCTAATGCTCGATTTCATCTTTTAGATTGTAGCAATCTTCGGTATCGTGCCCATGGTCCTTATGGAAGGAACAATATTTGTTTTTGTCTCTTTCTTTTGGGTCTCATCTCATCCTGAGTGGCCAGTTAATGTCATCCCATTTTGCTATGTGCTTCAGTATATTGGCTCGACTCATTTTCAAGGTGTTATATGGTTTGTCTGTCTTTTTTATAACATTTGTTACTCGCTCGTGTCGGGGTCGTGCTGGCTGCAGTTTCTCAGACTCTTGCTGGTTTGATTCAGTTCTTCCGCTATTCCTATGCCTTTTCGAATGAATGTTTCCTCACGTGGTCCGTCATCTCGTCTTTTTTTTCCTTCATTTCCCGTTTCCTTGAATGAATTGCCCTTTCTTGGTCATTTTTCATCCTGACAGTTTTCATCTCCTCAAGAGAAATATGTTTTTGGGTTGTTTTCAATAGGACCGCCATGCTTTTTTGAGGTTCCAGGTTGAGAACATAAAAAAATGGACCCCTCTTCTGTCTGGAGGTGAAAGTTGCGGCGGCTGTGTCGTCACTACATCCATCAATCATCGTCAGTTCGTTGGTGAAACGAGTGACTTTTCTCGTATTGTCTCTTCAAGCTTTTGTTTGTTATGGATGAGGTAGTGTGGTCATTTCCTTATCCGTAGACTTTCGATGAATCTAGTGATAAAGGTGGATTCTAACGCCTCGAAAGAGTCTATTGACCTCGGTGGTAGGTTGTTGAACCAATTCATTGTTGTGGAGGTAAGACTAGTCAGAAATGTTATGCACAAGATAGACTCCATAGTCTCCTTTAATGCCATCATGTGGTGGAAGTGTCTCAGGTGATCTGTTGGGTCAGTGGTGCCATCATATACTTTGATCTTTGGTGGAGTGAACTTTTTCGGCATAGGAGTTATCATAAAGGAGTTGGAGAATAACGGCTCGGCTAATTCGTACAATACGTTGGGATCAGTGACTCCGATTCTGAATGGGATTTCAGCAATCGTTCGGTCACACTGTGGAATCTTGCCCTGGAGGAGTTCATAGCTCTCGAGGTTTCCCTGTTGGGGTTCTACTGGAACTTCGTCACTCCCTCGAGTTCGGTTGGTGGAGTTTTGCTGGGGCGGTGCCTGGATAGGATCAACTAGCTGAATGCGCTCTTGGGTGAGTTTTTCTAACATCTTCATCATGTAGTTCATCTGGACCATAAACAGGTCTACCCGAAGATTCGTGGCAGCGTCACCGAATGTATGGGATTTCTGAGCTATTGCATGTTGTGGATCTTGATTGTCGGGTGCCATTGGTCTGATGATTTGTGATGCATCTTTTTCGCAAGTTGTTTGAGATACATTGTCGCCAGTATGAGAGTTATTGTTATCCTCTCCGGGTTGAGGATCTGTAGGGTGTGTCATTTGTTCTGACAGTTTGTTGATCGTTTATCAGATTTTGGTGAACTTCATCACCGTGGATCTTCTTTTTAGAAAGGAAACTTGTTATTCCCTACGGACAACGTCAAACTGATGCATCCAAATCTCGTCCTCCTGAGCGTTTGACCTGCAAAAGAGATGTTAGAGTGCCAAATACCACATTTTTGGTAGCCGAAGGCACTCCGATGCTTAAGTTAGCAACTCTGTTTGAAGAAGGAAGTAAATCTGGACAAAACTCAATTAAAGTTGCATACCTTTGTCGAATGTTCCTTTATCTTTTATAAGGGTCGAGGTTAATTTTTTGTGTGACTTAAGCATGTAAGGCGCAATGGAAGGAGATGTTTCTCGTAATAGTCTCATCCTTTATGGAGATGCGTTCATGGAGGCGTAACTCCTTCCATGACTTTTTTTATGCAACATTCCTTTTTTTTATGAGAGAACTTGTGTCGGGCCTGGATTTGGACTCTGATTATATCTTCTTATAGTGGGCCTTGTTTGGACCCCTATGGTTGGCTTTAACCTACTTGGATTTTACGAGCTGGCCCAATAGATGGGACGCCAAATCCTCGTGATAGATATTTTCTGCCACATGTATGGCTTCGATGACCGTCTATTTTGATGTATCATCAATTACCATGTTCTATTTTTCTCCAAACCATGGGTAATTATTGGTCCTCCCAATGTGGCAACTCCCCTTGTCTGGGGAAGAAGTGGTCGATCTATGACTCTTATGCAGAGGCATATCAAAGTACTAAAAGTTTCTCGGCCCTTTTGGAAATACTTCTGGCCCAGCTTAAATGGGAAATGATCACTTCTTTATGGTCTTAACATTCTTGCCAATACATTATCCTCATTCTGTTCCGGATTGTAATCTCTAATAAAGAACATAGCTAAATGAGCAAAAGCTCCTATCGTGACAAGTAAGTATTGTTAGTTAGACTCGATAAACCCGACTTTCCTTATATGCGGTACTCCTTATGCTAGAAGCACAGACGGGTTTTGGACATACAAGCCCTTACCCTCTTCATTCACCATATCCATTTTGTTGAAAATAGTTGTTTTTAATGACGTGAAGAACCACGAATGCAAACTACTTTCATTTTTCAAGACAGGTGAACAATTACAGTTCAAGGGAGATTATCGGTATCACATCAATAGCCTTGTCAGTTGGAAATGAGTAGCATTTGGTTTCCCATTTCCTCTCGAAATTGGGTTAGTTGATTTCATGAATATTACTTATTAGTTCTTCCATTTGAAATTCAGTAGTTTTCATAACTTGTTTTTTTTAGTTCTTCCATTTGAAATTCAGTAGTTTTCATAACTTGTTTTTTTAGTTCTCCTCTATGACCATAATATGCATATCAAACTTAGGTGTTTATAGCTTTTGCTAAATTTGCATCTTCAAATAGTCCTTGTTGTTTATGTCAAATCATCAAGAATTGGTGTTCCAGGTGTTGATAGTCATCACAGACTCTGGTTTTCTCTAGAGACTTCAAGTCTCTCCTACTTCCTTCAAGATATTTCAAGATCATGGGTAATCTAGAAGCTCTAGAATTATCATAACAATTGTCAAAAATGTGTAGCTCTCTAGAAATCTTTTTGGAAATATCTAAGATTCTACATTTTTCCTCCACCTCCTTAGAACTAATATAAATAGGGGTGAAGGTTGAATTTTAAAGGCATGGGAACAAAAATGCTCAATTGTGAGTTCAATCAAGAATGGGTGTGAGTTTGAAGCATTTTTGAGAAATCAATAAAATCCAGTGTTTTGTAAGTCCAAGTTCTCCTTCAAATACCAACAATTTGGTATCAGAGCCGGAGTAGTACTGTTCACCGGACTTACAGTACTATTTAATAGAAGACAACACTGTTCAGCATTGTTCACGAGTTGAACACTATTCAACACTGTTCACAGTTGTCGTTGGTGAGACGCTGCTTGTCGGAGATCGTTCGTGCACAGTTTTAGACTGTGAAGCAGATTGGTCTGGAATCAAGCTTACTCGGTAGCACAAAAGAGGTTGCACCTTGTCACGATGGGAGATCTCGTTGCCATAACTAGTGGGCTTACAAAGCTCAACCATAACAATTATAAGATCTGGCAGACAAGAATAAAGTCCTATTTACAAGGACAAGACTTGTGGCAAGTTGTTGGTGGTAGTGAGACTACGCTTCAGCCAAGGGAGAACGCTGTTGAATTTAGGAAATGGGAAATCAAAGCTGGGAAGGCACTTTATGTGCTCAAGAAGACAATTGAAGACGAGATGCTTCAGTACATCGAAGACGAAAACACACCCAAAAGAGCGGGATACATTTGCATCCCTGTTCTCAAGAACAAACGAAGCCCGCCTGCAGTTCTTGGAGAATGAATTGATGAACTCTAGACAAGGAGATATGTCTATTGGAGAGTATTTTTTGAAAATAAAAAATTTATGCCGTGAAATTTCAGAACTAGACCCATCCTAAAAAATTAATGAAGATAGGATAAAAAAATAATCATCCACGGATTAAAGCCCGAGTATACCGAGATTGTCACGACAATTCGTGGTTGGACAACTCAACCTTCCATTGTGGAGTTCGAAAGTTTGTTGGCGAATCAAGAGAGCCTCACTAAGCAAATGGCAGGCGTCTCTTTGAAAAATGAGGAAGAAGAGGCACTCTTCAATAAAATGAATGGTGGATATAAAAAGAAGAAATTTCTAAAACAAAATAAAGAAGAAGATAGCATGCCCAAGAAGTCCCAAGAAAAGAGTCATAAGAAAGGGGGA
The DNA here is from genome assembly GCA_963556465.1 of Berberis vulgaris. Lineage (NCBI taxonomy): Eukaryota > Viridiplantae > Streptophyta > Magnoliopsida > Ranunculales > Berberidaceae > Berberis > Berberis vulgaris. Next base: position 6,570,939 of record OY747130.1, on the reverse strand, counting down.
GCTAAGTAAGGCAGAAACAACAATGATCGACCAAGTCATGGTTGCTACAACTGCGGCAGGAGAGAACACTACGCAGTAGACTGTCAGTCAAAGAAGAAGACAGTTGAAGGCAACTTGGTGACATCTTGCAATCACCAAGACAGTAGTGAAGAAGAATGAGACTTCCAAACATCCTTTGCAACTACTCAGCCTGTTCGTGAAAATTCTCTTGAAAAAGAAGTAAACTTCTCCAGGAATGAAGTAGCTATGGTCTGTGAAGATAAAGTACTAGCAATCGACTACAACAAAGATTGGATCGTTAACTCAGGCTTCTCCAATCATATGACCGGAGACAAGGAGACGTTGTCCAGCCTCTGTGAATACAAAGGATATCGGATCATGATAATTGCTGACAACACGAGATTGCCGATTGCTCACACTGGAGAGGTTGCATTCACCTCTCGCTTCAGCCCCAATCAAGTTCAACTATAGAAAGTCTATCATGTTCCAGATATGAAGAAGAACCTATTGTCAGTATCACAATTAACATCTGGCAACTACGTGGTGTTTGGGATGGAAAATGTTAAGGTGTACCGAAGCCTAAAGCCATCAGGTACACTCATTATGGAGGGACATAAGTTAGAGTATATCTACGTGATGTCTGCAGAATCAGTATATGTAGATAAGACTCGACGCGGTGAAACTGCTGATTTGTGGCACGCTAGGCTAGGGCATGTTAGCTATAAAAGGTTGAAAGCGATGATGAGCAAGTCCATGCTAAAAGGCTTACCCTACCTGGATATACGAAGATAAAAAATCTGTGTTGGATGCCAGTATGGAAAAGCTCATCAACTACCCTATCAGGAGTCGGAGTTCAGGGCCAAAAAACCGTTGTAACTCATCCACTTAGATGTGTTTGGTCGAGTAAAACAAGCCTCAAATAGCGGGATGCGCTACATGGTGACTTTTATTGACGACTTTTCAATGTACGCGTGGGTTTATTTTCTGAAGGAAAAATCAGAAGTCCTTAATATATTTAAGGAATTCAAGAAGAATATTGAAAGTAAAGTAGGAAAGAAGATTAAATGCCTGCGTACAGATAATGGTGGAGAGTACACATCAGATGAGTTCTCCAATTACCTGACGAAATGTAAAATCAGGAGACAATTAACATGTCCAGGCACTCCACAACAAAATAGAGTAGCTGAAAGGAAGAACCGGCATTTGGCAGAGACGTGCCGAAGCATGTTGCATTCCAAAAAATGTGTCAAGTTGATTTTGGGCCGAGTGTATGAAGACTGCAGCCCATGTTATCAACAGATTGCCACAAGCAAAGTTAGGGCTTGTTTCACCCTATTAGAAGTTATGGAATACTAAACCCACAGTGAGTCACTTCCGAGTTTTCGGATGTGTGTGTTACGTGTTCGTGCCTGATCACTTGCGAAGCAAGTTCGACAAGAAGGCGATTTGTTGCATCTTTGTGGGATGTGACAATCAAAGGAAAGGATGGAAATGTTGTGACCCTACAACTTGGCGCTTCTACACATCAAGGAACGTGGTGTTCGATGAAGCTTCATCATGGTGGTCTGCACAACAACTACTGCTGCCGGATTCCAAAATTATGGAAGAAGAAATGCAGGAATATGAATCAACACCTGCAAAAGGTAAAGAAGAAAGCGGACTCAACTCACCGAAGACAACAAATGCGTCCAGTAACCCATGACAAACTGATGCACATTAAAGAGCATCAAAAGAAGATCAAGGCAATCAGGAAGATTTGGGGCAATGACTGAGAAGGTCAACCAGACAACACAAACCCAATCCAAAAATGCAAATATCGTGGTCGAAGAAGACAACAATAGAGAACCCACAACATTTGAAGAAGCATCTCAGAGCATGGAGTGCAAAAAGGCGATGGAAGAAGAAATCCAAGCTCTGAAGCAGAATCAAACTTGGGACTTAGTACCAAAACCCAAGGATGTGAAGTCTATATCATGCAGATGGGCCTACAAGATAAAGACACGTTCTGGTGGCTCAATAGAAAGGTACAAGGCTCGATTGGTAGCCTGCGAGTTCTCACAACAGTATGGATTGGACTACGATGATACATTAAATCCAGTAGCTAAGATCACTACAGTCCTGTTTGCCCTAGCAGCAAGCAAATCTTGGAAGTTATGGCAGATGGATGTGAAAAATGCCTTCCTGCACGGAGAAGTTGATCGAGAAATATATATGGAGCGACCTAGGGGGTTTGAGAGTAAAACCCAACAAAATTATGTATGCAAATTAAAGAAGGCTTTGTACGGATTGAAGCAAGCACCAAGAGCCTGGTATGGGAAGATAGCAGAGTTCTTAGTTCAAAGTGGGTACAAAGTTGCACATTCGGACTCAAGCCTGTTCATCAAATCTCAAAGAGGCAAACTAGCAATAGTGTTAGTATATGTAGATGATCTAATTATCATTGGAGATGACAAAGAAGAAATAAGAATAGTACGAAGAAACTTGGTAGTTTGATTCCAGATGAAGGAATTAGGAGAACTAAGACACTTCCTGGGGCTCGAGATTGAACGAAGTGACAAAGGCTTATTCCTTTGTCAACAAAAGTGTGCTAGAGATCTTTTGAAGAAGTACGGGATACTCGAGTGCAAGCCAATCTCAACACCTATGGAGGCTAATGCTAAGCTATGTGTTGAAGAAGGCAAAGACTTAAAAGATACAACAATGTATCGCCAGCTTGTTGGGAGTCTAATCTACCTGATGCTCACACGGCCAGACATAGCCTATGCAGTTGGAATAGCAAGTCGATTCATGCAGAAGCCAAAGAAGCCCCATCTCGAAGCAATCTAAATACTATTAAGGTATGTGAAAGGAACCACTGATCTTGGTATCTTATACAAGAAGGGTAAGGAATGTAAAATAGTCAGCTACTGTGATGCTGACTATGTTGGAGATCATGATATGCGAAGATCAACTACCGGGTACGTGTTCAGTCTTGATTCAGGAGCAATCACTTGGTGTAGCAAGAGTAAACCAACTATATCTCTCTCGACTACAGAAGCAGAGTATAGAGCAACAACTTTGGTAGCACAAGAAAGTACTTGGCTAGTGCAATTAATGAAGGATTTGCATCTGCCAGTGGAGTATGCAATACCATTGCATTGTGATAATCATTCTGCAATACGCCTAGCTGAAAATCCAATGTTCCATGCAAGGACAAAGCATGTCGAGGTCCACTACCACTTTGTAAGAGAGAATGTACTTCAAGGAGAGATAGAGATGCAAACAATCAAGACAAACAACCAAGTGGCAAATATATTCACCAAAGGACTCGGTACTACAAAGTTCGAAGACAATTTGGAATGACTTTCAAGGGAGTCAGAGATGAGGGGGAGTGTTGAGAGTCATCACAAACTCTAGTTTTCTCTAGAGAATTCAAGTCTCTCCTACTTCCCTCAAGATATTTCTAGAACATAGGTAATCTAGAAGCTCTAGAATTATCCTAATAATTGTCAAAAATGTGTAGCTCTTTAGAAATCTCTTTGAAAATATTTAAGATTCTACACACTTCCTCCACCTCCTTAAAACTAGTATAAATAGGGGTGAAGGTTGAGTTGTGAAGGCATAGGAGCAAATAAGCTCAATTGTGAGTTGTGAGTTCAATCAAGAGTAGGTGTGAGTTTGTAGCATTTTTGAGAAACCATTAAAATCCAGTGTTTTGTAAGTCCAAGTTTTCCTTCAAATACCAACACCAGGTACATCAACCATATATTTGACGATGCAACAACTGAACAAATGGTGCATCGGTCATCTATTCAATCACGTTTTAACATGCATATCATCAAGCTTCACCTGTTTTCCAGGACAGTTAATTTTGTAAATGGAGCCAAATAAATAACATTGCCATGACATATCAGTGAGAAGCGAGAGTGACAGGAAAACTAAGTTTTTTTCTGTTACTGTGAGAAATAATGGAATTGCCATGAGTTGTTCTATAGAGAAGAAAACACCATCAAACTTTTTCTCTTTTTTTTAGTTTCAAAAGATATATATAGCAATTAGGTAAACGATTTTTGCAGTGATCAGAGAGAAATGTTTTGGTAGAGTTATATGTGTCTACGTAGAAAAACCATTTTGGGACATCATGCCTGCGGGAAACAACATGCCTTTTACCTTCTAGAATGGTACATTGATAGGCTGCAACTGTTGGAATCCACCCTTTCATGAACACTAACCTGATACGATTCCTCATAAATAGATAGGAATACACTCATACGGTTCCTACTTGTCCAATGTAAGACTAAGAGTGGCATGTTAGGTGTTGAGATGAATCCTCGGTATCTGCCTAGAGAGATCATAACACAAATATTAGTGAGAGTTCCAGCAAAGGATGTCGGAAGATTCAATGTAGTCTCCAAGCAATGGCTTTCTATAATCTCGCATCCTGAATTTGTGAAAGCCCATCTTGCTCGTGTTCAACCACAGTTTATGTTTGAGACCAATACAGGAGGAATGACCTACTGCACTGACGCCATAGACGAGAGCGCGAACAATGCTGCTAGTGAAATAAGAGTGGAAAGGTTTCAATTTCCCTTTGAAGATAAAATGTGTATCTTAGACTCTTGTTGCGGTTTGTTGCTTCTTCTACGTGAATGGATAGAGAGAATGTACATCTTTAATCCAGTCACTCGCAAGATTCAGGAACTTCCGTTACCAGATAAATATGAAAAAGTATTTCACTGGGCCTTAGTTTATGACGATTCCTTCAAAAGGTTTAAGGTGTTTGGGATTCACAAGACAAACAACATGATGTTGGTGCTTACGGTGGAGGAAATTGAAACTATGATGATGCGCGGATGGAGAGAATTGGTTCCAACTGCATCAACTTCATCTGTGACACAGGACCTATACAGATCATCATGGGTTTTTGCAGCTGCGGAAATGGAGTTGCAATGGTTGGTACAAGAATTCGTTCAAGGATATTCTTTCAACGTTATTCACTCAGTGGACATAGCAACAGAGGAACACAAACTGGCTCTAGTTCCATCATACATACCGAAACATTGTCGTACACTCTCAGTGGTTAAAGGATCTCTGTGCCTAATGAATCATATTAGCACCTACCGTGATACATTGCAAGTGTGGGTTTTGGAGGACAGAGTTAACTGCAAATGGAGCAAAATGTATGACATTTATATGTCATGTCCTCCTTTTCTCCGAACCATGGGAAATTTCTGGTCCTCACTACCAAATGCCATAAGATATGTCAGTCCACGCGAGGGGTATGAGTGGCCCAGATATGACTCTTTCGCAATGACAAATCGAAGGAGCAGTTTCTCTGGCCTTTTGGAAATTATGGTCACTCGTAAAGATCGGTTGTTCCTTTATGATGTGAAGAACCACAACTGCAAACAACTTGCATTTTTCATCAAAGGCGAAGAGCCGCATGGTCATGACTTCAAGGGATTATATTGGTCCCATTTTAATAGCCTTGTCAGTTGGGAATGAGAGGCATTCGAATTTTCCAATTTTTAGTTGTTCGTTTAACTATAGTTTTAAGTCATCAATAATCTATTTGATTTGTAAAAACCTGGTTGCGAAAACTTGGTTTGCTGGTATTTTCGATTTGTTTTGGATTTCATAACTCTTATCTCTGAATAAGTATTTTTTTTTTCTGATAATAAATCACATCTGGTCATACGTTTGTGCCGGTGAAACTTATATTGAGTTATGGCTAATGCTATCTTCGTAGCAGCACATACGCATATTGACTTGGAGGTACAGAAATGTAACCCTGATTACCTCTTTCTTCTATTTGTTTATTTATTTAATTTTTTTCATTTTTATTACTAGTGAGGTTTGTCGAGGGCCAGCCTTGAGATTTTAAAGAGCAGTAGGTATATTATATCTTCACGATCATGTAGGCCATTCATTCAGTCGACATAGTAAAAGAGGAGGAGCTTGATGAACAGGCTATTATGCCATCCTAATTCCTACATACCTAAACATTGTGCTATACTCGCAGAGGTTAGAGGATCTATGTGCCTGATGAATGAAATTAGCCGTGATATTAGCTTAAACAATTTCAGTGCAAATTGGAGAATCCAAATGGTATCCGTCACGAATTCAGAGCGAATACGGATTTGTCAATATTGATCCCGTGGATATCCATTAATATATTATGGGTTGATGTGTTGACAATGCATGGAGCGCTTGTACTCAATAATGTGGGAGTATACTACCAAGTCGGAGTTGTAGATTAGAGTGGCTCGCTTGAATTGCACTCGTTTATGGATTGAATAAGATATTCTCCGAAGATTAAGTCCATTCGGTGGGACCCAATCGAAGCAATGGAAGAGCCTAGCAAGAGCCATCAGCACAAAGACCACTCCAACCAAGCAGGCCCCCCGAAAACTTCTTCTTCCCTGCCGAAAATTCTAGGGGTCGAGGGAGGGAACGAGGGAAAGAGACGAGGGATGGGTGGAAGCCACCCATCCGCCTCGAGATGAACGACATCACGCTCAAAGCTGATGCGCTCATCTCAAGGCGGATGGATGGTTACCACCCATCCCTCGACCCCTAGCAAAGCTCCTTCCCTGCACTGAACGACCAGATCCTTGAATCCACCCCGTGACTGATCTCAAATTTTACAACAATTAATGCCCTAAATCATATCTCTAATTCCTTCACCAATCGAGCAGCGATGGTTTTTAGAAAACAAACAAAAATAATATTCCAGGCAGATTCGGGGTCTAGGGATGGCAACGGGGCGGATTTGAGCAAATCCATCCCCGATCCGTCAGTAATATCGGATCCCCAATCCGCCCCGCAAATCCGTTTGCAATTTTAAATCAAAATCCATAACCGCCCCGTGCGGATGCGCGGATATCCGCCCCGCCCCGCCAATCCGCACAAAATTATAACAAAAAATTAAAAAATCAATCTCTGAAGTCTGAATTCGCACAAAAAAAAAAACATAAAATTCTGAATTACAATTTACAATGAATTCGTACAAAAAATATTACAAAAACTTCTGAATTACAATTTACAAAGAATTCGTACAAAAAAAATTTTAAAAATACAAAAAAAAATTAAAAAAATCTCTGGATCTGATTTCAGATTTTAGATCTGATCTGAAATCGTATCAGATAGATCGTATCAGATCTGAAATCAGATCAGATCAGAGATCTGAAATCAGATCTAAGATCAGATCTAAGCTAAGATCAGAGATCTGAAATCAGATCTAAGATCAGACTAAGATCCAGATCTGATCTGATCTAAGATCCAGATCTAAGCTAAGATCAGAGAACGAGATTCGGAGAAGGACTGAAGGAGAAGGGGCGATCTCCAAGCTTCAAGCCTTCAAGATCTCTGTGATAGAGAGATCTCTCTGCGAGGGAGCAGTGACGCGGCGTGAGGGAGCAGTGACGCGGCGTGAGGGAGATCTCGCGGTCGACGCGGTGTGAGGGATCTCTCGCGGTCGACGCGGTGTGAGGGAGCAGGGTCCAGGGAGGCAGATCTCGCGGCCGCGCGGCGTGAGGGAGGGCGAGGTGGTGTGAGGGAGGGAGGGGGATCGCTGGTCGCTGCTATGTGAGAGGGAGAGCTTGTGCTCTACTGCTCTGTGAGACAGTGAGAGGGAGAGTTTGGTGAGGGACCGAGGGTGAGGGACCGAATGAGCAAATTGTATTTGTGATTTGTGAAAAAAAGTTAATCCTTTATATAGGCGAAGGGCACTTTTGTAAATTTGTTGGTTAAACGGATATCCGCGGGGCTTGCGGGGCGGATATGGCCAAATCCGTATCCGCCCCGAATAGTGAACGGATATTTTTTGGATACCCGAAACCACCCGAAAACCCATTCAGCCATATCCAAAACCGCCCCAAACGGATTGGGTGGGGCGGATATCCGTGAAAATCCGCCCCACTGCCATCCCTATTGGGGTCACTATCCCTGACAAGTCGAGGATGGATTTGCCCAAATCCGCCCCGATCGTGTATGGATGCATTTAAGGGATATTATTGGTCTCATTTCAATAGCCTTATCAGTTGAGAATGAGTAGCATTTGGCGTACCAGTTCAGCGGCAGGATTGTGGCAGATTGAATTTGATACATCTATTTTCTTCCTTTTATAACATCTTGAAGATATAGCATTACTACATTTACCATGTCATGTCCTCCTATTCTCATAACCAAAACCATGGCAAGTTGCACAAGGGCAAATTGGCCCTTCTACGAATCTTTCCAATGAGAAAACAAAAGTGTTCAGGGAACTATTTCAATCATTCAATGTGGTCATGTTATTTGTCAATCATGCTGCTTGCCTGTCATCTAAAAAACATACAAGTTATATGAGGAGCAAGAGAAACAAACACAGACTCGTTGTTGCAGCAGAGATGGGAGCTGGGACACCCCTAAATGAGCAAGTATCTAACTTAAATAAATCATCATGGAAATAAATTTCAAAGTTCCATCTCAGAGTGTTCATTCTGGCACTCAATTGTCTACGATTCCAGCTAGGGGATGCCCAACTAACTTCTTCAAGACTTAGGGTTGTCATACAAAATAACGTTTGCCATTGTTTTCATGATTGTAAACATATTTTCAAGAAACAACTCCTGCCAGAACTATATACAGGCGGCCACACGAAGCAATGAAAGAAGTAATTGATCCTAATGGATGACTTAGCTGTTGCCTTACATGTTTCTTGTGCCTAGAGTGCTTGAGAATTGTCTCCCTTGTCTTCTATCATGGCACTAGAGCTTGATGGTTCACCAACTGCATCAGGAGAACGCCCTCTAACTGAAGGTTCCCACTTCAAAGAAGTTGGCATGCCTGAAATCTCCTGGAAAATGACACACTATCACCTCAGTAATTGATCTAAGATAATTCAAACATGCAAATGATGCCATGAAATCACCAATGGCAGTATGGAAGTTCTACGTGAACGTTGTGAATTGCCACAGTGACGCTTATAAAGTGTGAAAGGTTCAGAGAAGTGAAACTTACATGGCCTTACTCCCAAGCATCGTATATGCACTAGCAGTATGGTTCAAACTATAGATACCATATTCGTTGCACCGAAAGGCAATATATTTCCATGACATGAGTAGTAGCCATAGGAATTCATACGACTCTATGCAGTATACTAGTACAAAAAATAAAAATAAAAATAAAAGCCGATGAGGCACCATTTCTTTTCAAGTGTACTAAAGAAAGTAGTTATTGCGATCTTTGACAAGAACAGACCTTCATCAAATGCAACCTCAGATCGCAAGGTCGAACACGTTCCCCAATGCACACCATAACAAATTGTGAATACTGATACAAAACGTCTGCTGCCGCTTGCTTTTTTTCTTCAATCTGCAGTTCAATAATTGGCATGCTCTCATAATATAGAATGGGAAGCAATCCAAAAAATTACAAGAAATCCAATCAACAAGAATTGCCGGAAACTGTTTCAATGTAAAGAACAAGAACACTTTACATGACCATAGTGTAAGCTCTTAAGGATAGAAATATTCAAAGTATTGTATCGATGATAACACGAGTAAAATGAGATTATTCAAATCAAGAACCTAATTTACATACCTCAAATTCAAATAAAAATCTATATAATGCTGGTGTCAATATCATTATGCATAAATCTACCAAATCCACATTTTCACAACAACTGAAATCACTCAACATACAGGATTAGAAGCTAATTTTAAATATATTAAACCCTAATTAGAAACATCAGATCTCACATATAGTAGAAATTAGACGTTTAAATCTCAAAATGCTGAGAAACCGAGAAGAATTCAGAGTTTAAGAACAAACAAAAACCTAATCTGTTTAAATTGTAAAGAGATTAGTAACTCATCATAACTGCATAAATTGGAATTACGAAAGAAAACTAACCTCATAATCTTCCATTCTTGGAACTTAAAACCCTCTTTGATCTCTTTACGTTCTTCTTCTTCTTCTTCTCTCTCAAATGCAAGAAACGGAACCCTCTCTCTCCTTGAAAAGCCTTTTCATGTTTTGTCTACGTAGCACCACATTTTATTGTACAGAGAATATACAATGATTGTATGTAGCAAAGAACGTGATTTTCGAAATATGTCGAAATTTCACGTTTCTTATTGTCGAATTATCGAAAATATCTTTTAAAATCTGAAATATATATATATATTTTAAAATTAAAAAAAAATTGTATATTTTAAATTGATATAAATTATTTTAATATTAAAAGTTTATTACTTTAATTGGTTATAAAGGATATGCAGTTTGTATAAATCTATAAGTTATATGATTTGTTTTATATCGTATTTAAGAGTTTAAAATGCATAATTTATATTGTTAAATTTAAAATTAAAATTAAAATTTTATATATTTTTATAAAAATAAAATCGGACCAAAATTTACTCGAAAGATGAAATCACAATCGTTCATATGTAGACGGGTTATTGACACTCACCAATTCAAGATGGGTTTAGCCAAAGTGGACCTTTGACTCGATTTATGCCTGGCCTATGTGTTTGACTATTTACTGGACAGAGATCCTTTAAGGATGGACAAAACCCACGTGTGGATCTGATAAAAGACTACACTTTGATTGACAATTTGATACAAAAATGCAATATGGAATTATGGATATTGTGTATCGAGTACGAAAAAACACCAATCCCATTCCGTGATGGAATAGCTTTTTCCAAAAAAGGGTACAATAATTCAAACCATCTTCAATTTGAAGTCACGCTTCCATAGGCCCATGCTGCTCATTTTAGAACATTTCCCCGTGAGTATTGTTGATACAAGTCCAAGAACTCATCGGTTTATTTGTTTGCGTAATTATGAGAACATTGTCTCCTGTCGGAAAATATTTTCATCATTGAATATTACCTCTTCCTGGTTAATTGAAATTAAACAAAAAGAAATGGCAAGTTTTCTATGAGGAATCGATCATTACAATTGAAACGGAAGCACAAAAACTATAGTGAAACAAGATATTGTGAGAAAATGCAAAAAGAAATGAGTTAAATATCTATATTATGATCCACTTCCGAATAGTCCAGTGGGCCAATGAGCCCATAAAAGTTTTGACACATTCTAAGGCTCCAACCAAGGATCGCGTTTTCACCAAAATCTAATTTAAATTTTCATTTTTTTTTAAATTACAAAAATAAAAATTGTGAAAGAAAAAATTACATTTTTCAAGGGTTTTTTTTGTAAGTTTCGAGGTTTTTTCCATAAGTTTCTTTAAAATACAAAAATTACATTTTTTTTTAGGGTTATTCGAAAAGTTTCGGAGTTTTTTCGTATTATCATTTATTCTAATTATTTATACATTTTTAACCACCCTAATTTTCTAGTTATATATATATATATATATATATATATATATATATATATATATATTTTTTTTTTTTTTTTTCTAGTTATATATTGAATTCGTATTTGTTTCATTTTTTGTATTTAGACTTCATTAATGTATTTAATAGATTTATTTATTTGCATCTTATGTTTTTTCACATATTTCATATACATTTGAAATTCATCGTATATATTCATACATTTTTTTCTTTATATGCCAAAATATTTCTTAAAATTAGGAGATCGAAATTAACTCAAGAAATTAAATCACAATTCTTGCCTCCAACTATCCGTCCTCACTTTCTTCGGTGAACTTCATTAATTTGAACATCAGATATGCAATAAAGGATTGAAAATTTTATCATTTTAGAGCGCATTTTAAAGATGATTGATGGTATTGAGCCTGGCTGGCCCTCTAGAAAAGTTCATAAAGTATGAAGTGATGGTGAGCAATTCTTTTTGGCCTAGGAAACTAGCGAAGTTGCTGTCTTGGGGGCGTGATTTTACAATTTTGCCCCTCCTTTTTAAACACATTTTTCAAAAAGTTGTTAAAGAGGGGGGCAATAGTATAAATTCGGCCCCCAGGCAGCAGCCTCGCTGGTTTTCCCAGGCCAACTAGAATTTCGGGATGGTGAAACTTCGCACACAGACATTTCACATCCTTACAAGAAAAAGGCAAACACGTGTTGATATCCTATAAGGCGTGAGGAAACTTCGATGAACCTTCCTCTTTATAACCCTAGCTACAGATAGATATAAGAGCTGGTTGAGAGCCTCATTTGCATGGTTTCTTCTTCTTATTCTTATTGTGAAACTCTTCTAATGTCACCTACCATGGCTCCTGATGAAGGACATCAACAACAAGAGCATAAAGAGCTTCTTTTCTCAGGTGACAAGAGTTTTGCTTTGCATGGGGAGATTATGATGCTTGTTATGCTACTTCTTTTTGTTCTTCTCATCATCTCCATCTTCTTTTGCTTTTGTTTCCGAAGAGTTAGAATGTCGGAAATCGATGATTTGGATTCAATTCCACCTCCAAAAGATCATGTAGATGCTAAGTTGGCCAAATTTAGAGATCACAGCATGGATACAGGCATAATGTTGTGAAACTATCATAGATTTTGTACTACTATAGTTGATTAATGTTTTCTTGTACTAATTAGTCATGGTGATTAACCCCATTTTTTTTTTTCTGCATAGCTTAATTATCTAATATTAATTATGATGTAACATTGAATAGGTAACAACACTGTGTATATTATCAGGAATTCTTTAGTGCACTGGTTTCTTGCCCGGTTTTGGTGCTGGTGATATCAGGCACCGTTGACATGCCTCGAGATATGCATATGTTCCTATCTCGAAGCATATCAACGGTGCCTGGTAGCACCAGGCACCAAAACCGGGCAAGAAACCGGTGCACTGTAGTATTCCTCGTATATTATAGATGGGCACATCACATGTGTGCATTGAATATAGTTATTGACTATAATGTAACTTGTGAGGTTGTCTTTACCATTTGATGGATTATCAAATTATGTTTTTTATTGGGCAAATTATGTATGGATGTAGATTCATTGGTTGTCACTAGCTATTTGGAAACGGTGATTCTAAATAGGTGGGGTTAAGAAAAGGATGGAGTGAAGAACTAATGGTTTCGTAAGGCACACTATTCAAAATAGATCCTTTCGGTGCACGTCATGTTATAATGACGACATTTCCAAGCGCTCAACTCACATGTAATTGAGGAAGAGACCATTTCATAGAAGATATTTTGTTAGCAATATAGTGTATAGTTCAGTAGATAGTTTAATCACACACAAAAGTTACTGGAAAATTTTGTAGAGATCAAACATTAAACAAATCAATCTTGAAGATGACAAAGAAAAAATCAATGGTCAAGATGGTCCTAGATGAATAATATGTATAAGATATATAAAGCACTAGAGTATGTCCTATGTCGTTGGCACTTTATATAATTTTATTTTTTGCTAATTATTTTGTACCGAATACCTTCATTACTATCCTCATTTTCGCTCTCAATCAGTATTGAAATGTAAGCCTATTCAGTCAAATTTGAATCAGTTGCGGAAAAATTTTAAAAGCCGAGAATGAGTTCTCTTCCAATTTTTTAAATTCACCAAAACATGAAATTTAGGGTTTTTGTTTAAATGTGCATTAAGATGCGAAACTCATTTTTTATGATATGATCGGTTCATCTCATTGCTTTTAAAAATATTGAATAATATTAAAAACGTGTAATACATTATATGTTTTTTTTTAATTATGAAATACATATTTTTAATATTTTGGCCATTGTATCGATCATTGATTTTGTTCAAAAGATCTTCAAAAATGCATTTCAACGATACTAAGTTTATCAAAATCCGACAACGGTGTATATAGTTATGATAATTTTCATTTTGCTAAAAGGAAAACACTAATATTTTCTCTTTCTGTCACATGTACATTCCACTAAATTTTTTCAAAAGTTTTTCATTATTTTTGTACCCTTCCACATGTTTTATATTTACAAATATGTCATCATAGTAAATGAATTTCAACCCTCAAATTCAATACATTTCCCAACTTTCAATCTTAATCATCTTTTATCTCTAATCCTTTCGATTTGACTTTGTCCCAGTCAACAATGAATAGTAAAATATCACTTTAAATTGTAATATAGATTGTACCTGTTATTTGGTATAATTAGCAATGTTTATCTCTTTGGTTTCCTCCCATATTTCAAAATTTAAGTTTATTTGTACTTTGGATAACGATGGTTTTATAAGAACAAACAATTTTTTTTTTATAAACAGTTTTGTCATGATAAATTTATGAGTGATTCTACATGGCGAGGAAACGAGCGAGGAAAACAGCGAGGGGAGGGGGACCGTTCACCACCCTCGGGATGCATGCCGTCATTTTTTGCGCGCGCATCCCGAGGGGGTCCCGATCCCCCCCCTCCACCTCCCTCCCCTCGCTGTTTTCCTCGCTCGTTTCCTCGCCATTTAGAATTTCTCTAAATTTATGGATTGAGTTTAGAAGTGTGTCTAGGGATGACAGTGGGGCGGATTTTCACGGATATCCGCCCCACCCAATCCGTTTGAGGCGGTTTTGGATATGCCTAAACGGATTTTGAAGCGGATACGGATATCCAAATAACATCCATTAAATATTCGGGGCGGATACGAATTTGGCCATATCCGCCCCCACGGATATCTGTTTAAGTGTGGATATTATAAAAATACCCTCAACCCTTTATGTGCTGGAAAAAAAAAAAAAAAAAAAAAAAAAAAAAAAACCTACACTGCCTCTCACCTCTCTCTCTGAGTCTCTCTCAATCACTTTCATTTCACTTATTTTTTTCAACTCCCACAAACCAGAGCCAGAGGAGAGCAGAGCCCGTCCCTTCTTCTCCCTCAAAACAGCGAGCAAATGAGCAACCTTCCCTCCCTTCGAGCAACCTCGCTCGGGCAACCCTCCCTCCCTTCGAGCAACCTCGTTCGGGTAACCTCCCTACGAGCGATCTCCTTTCGAGCAACCTCCCTTCGAGCGACTCACAGCGAAGGCCGCGAGCGACCGAGCAACCTCCCTTCGAGCGACTCACAGCAAAGGCCGCGAGCAACCTCCCTTCGAGCGACCTCCCTTCTTCTCTATCACAGTGAAGGCCGCAAGAGACCTCCCTTATTCTCTCTCACAGGCAGCGAAGGCTTCCCTTCTTCTCAGATCTGAGATCTTAGATCCAGATCTGATCAAATTTGATCTTAGATCTGATCTGAGATCTCATTAGATTTGAAATCAGATCCAGAGATTGATTTTTTTTAATTTTTTTAGATCGAAATTTAGTTTTTTTTTTTGCAAATTTTTGTATTGCTTTTTGTAATTAGATCTTTGATCTAAGATCATTCTTTAGATCGTTTTTTTTTTTGGTATGTTGTTTTTGTAATATTTGTATGGATCCTTTGTAATTTGTTGTTATAATTCTTTTGATCTAATGAATGAAATATATAATTAGATGGATAAAATTAGGTAAGTGGAATAAGATTGGCAAAACAGTCTTGTTAATTCCTGGTCGATCTGAGATTTTTTTTTGTTTTTGAAGATCTGAGATCTGTTTTTTTCGGGTTAAATGGGCGGGGCGGATATCCGCTTATCTGTCCGGATCGGAGATGGTTTTAAAAAAATGATAAACAGATATGTGGGGCGGTTTCGGGGATCCGAAATCCTTTGCGGGGCGGGGATGAATTTTCTCAAATCCGCCCCAATCCGCCCTGTTGACATTCCTAAGTGTGTCAAGCATGATACTTATTTTATAATTTTAGTTATTACACTAATTTGCCTATGCTAAAATTATCAATATTATAACCTATTTTGGCTTAAAATTGCCTAAACTGAATTCATTTTTTATTTATACAATATTTTTTTAATTAATTACTAGATAAGAAAAATAACAAATTTCTCCACCCATGTGAGTCCGCCACTGACCAAACGCCAACTTTCTTGAAAACAACACACTGTCTTTAAACACGGAACGTACGTGCCAACGACCAACTATCCCACAATATTCCACCTGTCGTATTACCCATACTCCAGCTACTCAAGTAAAGCTTTTTGAGTTTTTCTAAAGAGTCAGGCCGGACCAGTCAAGCCAGGCTCAATATGCATCTCTAAGATGATGGATGGTTTTGGGTGTGGCCTGACTCTTTAGAAAAGTTGTTTTTTCTTAGAAAAATTCTAGGGGTCGAGGGAGGGAGCGAGGGATGGGTGGTAGTCACCCATCCGCCTCGAGATAAGCGTCATCGCGCATCTCCAATTCGATGCGCTTATCTCGAGGCGGATGGGTGGTTACCACCCATCCCTCGCCCCTTTTCCCTCGCTCCCTCCCTCGCTCTGTAGCAAAGCTCTTTTTCTTAAGCAGAAATTCTAAATGTCGAGGTTTTGGGCGAGGAAACCAGCGAGGGAAATGAGGTGGATGGGTGGAAGCCGTTCAATTTCCTCGAGATGTGTGCATTGACTTTTCACGCGCGCATCCCGAGGGAGGTGAACGGCTCCCACCCCGCCACCTCCCTCCCCTCGCTCATTTCCTCGCCCAAAACCTCGACAGCAAGAATTTCTCTTTCTTAAGAGTGTTGTGTTCTTTTGAAGAATGTGAATGTTTTTTTTTTCTTTGGTCGTGTTGTTGACCTCCAAAGAGAACACATAGACGACTGAACTCACTAACTCACTGATTCCTCCACCCAGACGTGTTGTTGATCTCCAAAGGCAAAGAGAACCACATAAACGAATGAACTCACCGACTCCCCCACCCAGAAAAAAGAAAGAAAACCGAAAACCGAAAACCAAAAACCAAACCAACCAAACATCTTGAATTTGCGTCGCTATTCGTGCGTCCGTTCGTATGTTCGGCCCTACCGTCCTCCAAAGATCCCCACCCAACACACAACACCCAAAGCAAAGCAAAGAGCTGACGTTATCGTCGATTCCCATACCGATCAAATGCACGCGTCCGTCGCCTCCCCTCCTTTTGGTGGGCCCTCCAATATCATCATCATCACCACCTACACTCTCACCATCATCCTCTCCATTCTACCCTTCCCCTCCGGCGCAATTTAGCACCACCTCACCTTCTCTCCATGGATACTCCTCACACCACTACCACTACCACTACCACTACCACCACCGCTACGCGCCCGCACTACAACTACTCTCCACACCCCTACAACGGTCGCGAGGATTGCTGGAGCGAATCCGCCACAGCAGTCCTCATCAAAGCCTGGGGTGACCGCTATCTCCACCTCAACCGAGGCAACCTCCGTCAAAAAGACTGGAAAGACGTCGCTGACGCCGTCAACTCCTCCGTCTCCGTTAAAACCCCCAAGACTGACGTCCAATGCAAGAACCGGATCGACACCATCAAGAAGAAGTACAAGCAAGAGAAATCTAAGCTCCCTCTCCCTTCCAAGTGGCCTTTCTATTCGCACCTCGACAGTCTCATCGGCGCCACCACCACTCCTCCCGTCAAACACAAATCATCGTCGTCGTCTCTTTCTCTCCATAAACTACCCTCAGTCACCTTCACCGTCAAGCCCTACCGCCAAAAACTAAACCCTAAACCTAACTCCGGCGGTGGATCTTCGTCCAAGTCAAGAATCAACAACTCCTCGAACGGATCCACCGGGAGTTCGAGATCTCACGGTGCCGAAGAAGACGGAGATGATGGCGATGCTAATGATGATGATGATGAGGAGGATGATGATGATGATACGGTGTTTGATGAGGATCACGCTAGGAAGCATCGGATGGTGCAAGATTCGTCTGATGGAGCGGCGTTTAGGGAGCTTGCGAGGGCGATTCTTAAGTTTGGAGAGGTTTATGAGAGAATTGAGAGTTCGAAACAGCAGCAGATGATGGAATTGGAGAAGCAGAGGATGGAGTTTACTAAGGATCTTGAGTTTCAGAGGATGCAGATGTTTATGGAAGCTCAGCTCGAGCTCGAGAAGATTAAACGGCCTAAGTATTCGTCTGGTACCGGTGAGCTCTCAAATTACTGGATCTTTATTTCATTTCTTCGTTTACTGAACTGATTTTGTTGTTGATTAACTTGATTGCAATTAATTGATTGCAAAAGAATAGTAAAATGAGAATTGTTCATACTAGATACGGAAAATTAATTTTGGTGTTTGTTGAAATAGATTGATTCGTCATACTTGTATGGGTGAAAATAACAACATTTTGGATTAATTTTGGTGTTTGTTGAAATAACAAATAGATTAATTTTGGTGTTTGTTGAAATAGTTCCTGCTAAACTGTTGAAGACATTTCATTGTTTCTTGGATTGGCCTGTCCAAGTGATCTTTGATTTCATGAACCAAACAAAATGCATCTTATTTAACAACAATTGTTTTGCTAGGAAATGGATGTGAAATCACCATACTGTTTTATGAGTGATATCGAATTTTCAAGCAGCCTTCCTACAACACTCAATGTTCACAGTGCAATAGTTGATTCCTCTTTTGCATTTCGAAACTATCTTATATGTTTAGCAGTGTTATCAGTTATGTACTACACCAATATCTATTTTCAATCTATTTCAGATTTTGTTTTCTTGTTTTTTCAGCTTTATGTATATCAACAAATATGATACCAACTTTACATTGTATATTGTATTGCATCGCATCTGGTTGATTATCATTTTGCTTCTTATTGTCGTTTTGAGATTTTCGTGTTAAAACTCATCAACCAATTTCAATGTTTCGCTTAACAATTATCACAATTCACAAGTTTAGCTAAGTAGTTATAGTTTTGTGCACAACGGCCGATTATGTTCCTTCTTTGTGAATGACTTTTCGAAAAAAAGGGGAATGGGCGTTTCCCCCCTCTTCTTATCATGGGCAGAGGACAAACTAATATGTAGGCATTCCAAAATAAAGACAAAAGGTAGGTTAGGTACCATGGTTGATTGGACTGGCTATTTTTCTTGCCTTGATGAAATTTAAATATGTAATAGACAAGTTTGTCTGTAAATAAAGAATTGATTGAAATTTAAAAGAATAGACCTATTTGATCCTCTAAAATTCAGTATGATGAGCCATCAAGTTCAACAGACAAAACCTATTATGAAACTTACTTGAACTTGTGATTGCTAGATAAATAAGCCCAAGCTTCCTCCATAATCTGAAATCAACCCTAACTCTTAGCCAAGAAAAAATGTTATGCTAGAAAATTTCCGAGTCTCATAGGTTAGATTTTGCTACAGAATCCATTGAGAAGGAAGATGGACTAAGGGAGAGACGAGAGAATTGAATTGAAATGCAAGATCTAATTTGTGAATAATAAAATGAGCTCTCAAAGCTTCTGAAAGAAAGAGAGAGTTGAGGGATTTTTTTTATAGATCATATATGTTGTCGAGCAGAGGTGAGGGCATTGACTTGACAGTAGCGAGAATTACATGACTTCTTGAAGTTCCTTGATTGGACATTTGGACTAATATTCCCTACATGTTTTATTTCGAACTTACACGTTCATCACATATAGCCTTGCTTTGAACCATGACATGGTGAGTGGAAAATCACGCTAAAGGTGAATTGGAACCACACAAGTTATTGAAACCATTGAACCCGGTGAGTTTCTATTTAAACTACAATTGAAATCCATGGACTGCAGTGATGAACCAACACTGTGTGTTAGTTCTCCATGGTTCGTCTGCTACTTCCAAAAAGTTTTTTTTTTTTTTTTGAAAGTAGGTACCCACTATAATGAAGTGATCACCAGTCTGACCAGCTTCATCCTCAAATGTTTATTTCCCAAGGAAATATTAAAAACATAGGGCTCTATCGGCTTCTAGTTGCTTTTGTTTACATGAAAATAAGCATGTTTGTTGTTCTTTTTCTGCATGCCCCATGATCTGTTCATAATGTTGTGCAAGTGTAACCATAGGAATGTTCTCTGATCACTTGTTAAATCTTGTCAATCTCTTGTTTATACTGTTTGTGTTGCATATTTGGTGAATGGACATTGTCAATGCACTATCTAGTTATTTATTTTGCTTAGAGTTCGAGGTTTTTAGAAATTAGTGGTGATGTCAAAGGAAGAATCTGACAATGTCATCTAACTTCAACAGGGAAGAAGTTGTAGCCTACTGGGGATCTCAATTGTTTGTCAGTTCTAAGGAGCTGAATTTTTTAGGATGTCTTTATGAATGAAAGCCTCCAAGGTTTATACACCAACAGAAAATGCAGCCTATTGGGAGGTATCAGTCCGCCAATGCAAAGGTTAAGAGTACTTGGGATTGTCATCTGTTGTATTAATGTGATCCTGCCCCATCTTGCAAATGCTTTGCTGTATCCAGATAAAGTGGGGTTTCCTTCCTTTTTCGTGCAATCTCCAATCGCCTTGTTGTTTTATTTTACATTTCTGTAGGTCCTCTAGTCAATAGTATGTAGTAGTTTCCTTTGTGTATATCTCACTTGTGATCTGAATTTATGAGATTGGTAGAAGATATTTCCTCTGCATCTTGTTTGAAAAATTATTTTGTTTGGCAGCCAGTATGTGTCCTTGACTGACCCCCCCCCCCCCCCCCCCTTCCTTCAAATTATTGTTGTGCATTTATACCCATGCCGGTTGCATTTATACTGATGCTGTGATGCACACACATTGTTCCAGTTTTGTTATCAGCCAACATAAAAAAATTTGTATCACTGAAAGTTCTTGAACAGAATTTGAAAATTTCACTGATAAATTTGCATGCAAAGGTTCCGTACAATGAGATTTACATTCCAAGATTATTGGATCCATGGAAGGCTCTTACCAAGTTCTGTCAGTTGATATAAATTATCAACTCATTAATGCCTTTTGCACAGGTGATTCAGTGTGTTACATTACATTATTCTACGACCCTGGATTAGTTAAACCAACTGCTGCTATGTGAGTTTAAATTAATGGATATTGCATCAACAGAAATTGGTCATCTGATTTCAAGATACAATTGCACCCTCTGGATTTGATTTGAACACTAGTTTAAATGCATGGTACACAGGTCTGATTCAGAAGACTGAAGTAATGGGTCATGACCACAAAAGAAAGCTTTAAAGAGTTAAATGAGATGCAAAGCAGGAGACCAAAACATACATATATCTGAATTCAAACTGGATTTCTCACCATCATAATCTGTAATCAATCAGTATTGGTATGGCGTAGCTGGAGACGTCAATCCTGATTCAAGACATATTCATAGTGTTTGAAACTCTTTATGAAGTGATCATAGTCTTCCGGAAAGAAGATAATTGGGAATGAAATTTGATGATACATCAAATAATCCTCTAATCACAGCTGTAAACATGGCAAAGATGATCCATCATAAGGAACAAACTTCAATCTCAATGCACATAACAGTCCGGTCCCAAAAGCCCAAAGAGACAGACCCTGTCATTAAAAGCCTAAAGAGATTCGTAATAATAAACCATAATCAAAGGCCCAAGTCTAGGCTCAAAAGATATCTTTCCTTAGATGATAGAGACGTTACGAATGAGACAAGTCATAGCGGGAATCTCTCATCCAAAGATATATCTCAATGAAGGAGAAGATTGTTGTAAGGAATGTCTCTTCTTATCACGCCCTATATGTTTAAGTCATGCAAGGAGTTAATTACATACATTATATAAACAAAATATTTGACAAAAGGTATGCCAACACAACTAAACTATGCTTTGTGACAAACTTGGACGCATCAAAATTCTTTGAAGCACCCATCGAATGTGTGAGATTTATCAAACTAATCAGCAGCAGACGAAGGGTAGCCTCTGCGATATCTCTCGTACAATTCCATTAAGTGATACATAGCATCACTACTTTCGAAACCTCAACAGTTACCTTGTCAAATACCATGAAACAACTCGCTCATGTGATATTCTTTGAGCAAACTGATAAAAAAAATTTGTAGGCAGCAGTCCCCTCATTGGAGCCTTTCTAGCAGTCCCCTCATAACCACCCATCCCTCGCTCCCTAGAATTTCTGTTTATTTTGTAAACAGCAGTGATATTCATCAAGCAAATCAATCACCAAACAAGCATCAGTCGTAGCTAGTTCATGGTCATACAAAGCATCAGCATCAACCATAGCTAGTTCATACTTCATAGTCTTGATGAGACATCAAATAGTGATCTGATCGCGATCGTAAATGTAGTGCAGGTCAATCTCAATACGGAGAGGGCTCAACACAGTCTGAAATAGGCTCGAGTCAGGTCCAGCTCAGTCTCAGCCTAATCATTGTTTCACTCCTAAGTCAAGCACCTAAGCCTAAATTATGCAAGTTCAATATGGTGCAAATCTTGGAGCTTGACCTAGAACAATAAGGCCAAGTGTCAAAGGAGATTCGTGTCGCCGGTGGATATAGAACTCAAGACGTGAGGGTTAAACAATTACAGCCTTAACCATCTAATCAGACTACCATTAGCGACACCCAATCACCTTACTTTATATTAAATTTTAGATTTAACATAGTTAACAAATTTTGTGCAAAAAGTGCTTTGATTGGGAAAATTCCAGCTCTAAAAGCATTTTTGTGAATGAACATTAGGAGAAATAGACGCTTTCGACTGTGCACATTACAACTTACAAGGACCAATAAGGGTCCCATGAAAAATGAAATATTTATAAGCGAAGGACAAGATTTATGTCAAAGAAGGAAATCATCTTTAATTAATGTCACTTTTATATTACGTGTTGTTGGAATATTTAATCCACTCCAGTTATCGATGGCCTAAATTGTTCATGTGTTTATCCACGGTGATACTGTGTTAGTTTACAATGTAGTTGTATGATTGATACCCACCAATATATGTTGTACCACAGTAATAACCCGCTCTCTCTTTCACTTAATATATGACTAGTTCCTCTCTACGAGTTCGAGCTTTTTGTAAGCTATTTATTAGGTGCTACGATGCAATTTGTCATTTGGCTGATGATGAAGGATAATCACTCCTTTATCACCCATCACTTTTTGTTGGATCTCATCCATTTAATGTTTGCTTGAACCTAAAAAAATAAAAATATCTACCACTTATTATAAATTATATCATGAACAATGACAAAATACCAATTCTATAGGTCATAATATTTCTGATTGAATCTTAGATGCCTAGCAAAATTTTCATTTATTGTATAAACATCGAAAATTTGATCGCTATGTATAGAGAGAGTTATACGATCCATCTCCAATGTATTTCGTGAGGCAGATTGTATTCTTGGAAGCAAAATCAATATTGTTTGACTATATGATGGTGTTTGGTTAATTTATGTGTTAACACCTTTTTCTAATAAAATTCAATTCTAAAAATTGCTAGAAATATACTTTCTATCATTCATGATCTAGTAGTCTGTATTGTGTTCTTGATGATATGTTAATCTGAACCGATAAAAATCGTTGGATGTGTTGTATGCTATAAACTTTAAGCAGAAGGTCACTTACAATTTAAGAGAGCTTCTACCTGTCGAGGAAGCCAGCGAGGAAATCAGCGAGGGAGGGAGAGAGGGAAGGAGGGGGACCGTTCACCCCCTCGGGATGCGTGCATGAAAAATAGAGATGATATTCCTGACAATTTAGAATTCCTGACAATTTAAGCTACCTTGATCATCTGCTATGATCTATGAATTACAAGAATTTCAATCTTGTAAACACAAATAGAGATGATATTCTATCCCATCAGCTATAAACATCCACCGAAATTATGACTGACAGATGTCTGATTGACACGTACAATGAATTGATATATCGTTGTTTGATATAGCTAGCACCTATGATGAATATGAATGATCTGACTACAATTTCACGATCGAAAGAAACTGCCAATAGGAGAAATAAATGATCCATATTGATCAAAAACTTCAAAGGGCTAAAAGCAAACAGCCTGCCAGAAACGGTGAATCCAAGACTAATGCAGTAGCCCTTCCAATCTTGTAAACGCGAATAAAGTTTATGTTCTATCCCATCAGCTATAAACATTCACCAAAACATACTTGAAAGTTTCTTATGACTGACGGAAAGATGTATGATTGACACATATAATGAATTGATATATCATGGTTTGATACAGCATCTATGATGAACATGAATGATCTTACTACAATTTCATGATTGAAAGAAACTGCCAAGAGGAGGACTACATGATCCATATTGATCAAATTCTGAACAATATACTGGACAAGAAGAACCATTTTCAATCCTCTTTCCATCACAAATATTATAGGGGACTAATGGAACGGTACCAATGGAATCATCATATACAATGGTGGTGGAAGGAGGAGGAAGATTGGTGGCTGTAAAGTGAGCGAGATGAGACCTTACAAGAGCGAGATCTTGTTGCAACTGAAGCATCTTATTGTGCAACAGAGCCATGGCTCCAATGCAACCATAGACAGGATCTCTAAGCCTTGCTTCGGCCTCATAGACCAACGTGTGCACCGTATCAGGTCGTTTGTCTTGAGGAACTTCGCTTAGGATTTTGCTTACGTTGCTTGCTCCAAACACTTTGTGAACTTTGGCGAATTTGCCAAGCTCGTCGGACGGGAAATAAGGTGCAAAGATGCAATTGAGAGTGCATTTCTTCTTGAGGTACTTGCAAGCTGCACATGAAGAAACTGAACGTGTGTCATAGTTTCCCTTCATCTCAACATGTTTTAGGCATAATGCCTTGTCTTCCTCACCTTGGTCCCTATATATATATATAAACACTTTTTTTTAGAGTTATTCTACATGGCGAGGAAACGAGCGAGGGGAGGGAGGTGGCGGGGTGCGGACCGTTCACCTCCCTCGGGATGTGCACGCCAAAAAAGATGGCACACATCCCGAGGGAGGTGAACGGTCCCCACCCCGCCACCTCCCTCCCCTCGCTCGTTTCCTCGCCCACTTCCTCGACATTTAGAATTTCTGTTTTTTTAACAGAAGTCAAGCACAATTATTTATATATATTATATTGCTTATTTAAATAATTTTTAATATGGCCCATTAGCTCAGTTGGTTAGAGCGTCGTTATTAAACTCATTCACAATGCTCTCTAGAATTTTATTTATTTTTATTTTTACCGTCTCATTCACAAAGCTATCAAGAAACCCTTTTTACTTTTATTTTTAAAATTTTATTCTATTGGCTTATTATTATTATTTTTACTGGCCTATTCACAATGCTCTCAAGAAACCCCGTGCCATTTTTAATCGACTCATTTAGAATGCTCATAATAAGCCATGTGCATCGGCCAATTTTAGGGGCACATCCGACCTGCATGGGCCATTTTTATTTTTTATCAACTCATTCACAATGTTCTCAAGAAATCCTAGGCAAATTTTTTTTGACTATTTCAAAATGATCTCAAGAAACCTTTTAATTTTTTATTTTTAGGGCTCATTCACAATGCTCTCAATAAACCCTAGGCCTTATTTTTTTTTCATCAACTCATTTAGAATGTACTGAAGAAACCCTAGGTACTAGCCGATTTTAGGGGCACATGCGACCATCATGGTCAATTTTCATTTTCTATTAACTCATTCACAATGCTCTCAAAAAACCCTAGGTCATTTTCTAAATTTTAAATTTTTTATTGACTCATTTAGAATGCTCTCAAGAAACCTTTTTAATTTTTAGTTTTATCGGCTCATTCACAATGCTCTCAAGGAATCCCAAACCATTTTTTTATCGAATCATTCAGAATGCTCTTAAGAAATCCTTGGGATCGGCTGATTTTAGGGGTACGTATATGCGACTTGCATTGGCCATTTTTATTTTTATCGACTCATTCAGAATGCTCTCAAGAAACCCTAGGTACCAATTTTACAAGCATTTTTTTTTATTCGGTGCTTATTCACAATACTTTGAAGAAACCCTGAGTATGGGTTTTAGAGCAAAATTGGAGGTGCTTTTAGGCTAGCTTTAAGTTAACACTTTTTGAGCAGGGTGGGCACGGGACGGGATGAGGTGGACCTCATCCATATCCCATCCGGTTAGTTCGGGATCGGGACAGATAGACTTCATCACCTCGATCCATCCCAAACGGGTTCGGGACGAGGATGGGATAAACATGTACTAAATAGCCTCCAATGAAGAATAACAAAAGAATTTCATCTCACATTGCTCAAACACTAATAATGTCAAATTTATGTACATATAACTTTCATCATAACAATATTAAATGTCATATAAAATTTATGGTTCAATGAACTTACGGTTTTTTATATCAAGCATTTTCTATATGCAAAACTAATATAAGTTCGAAAATGAAAAATATTGCTCATTGACCAAATCTCCAATTACATAACTCATAGTGTAAAACTAATCCAAACCATCATTTGCATTTATTTTCTACAAGAATAATTGTCCTAACTATAACTAATCTAAAATGTGAAGAAGAAAAAAAAACATGTTCACGGGTTCTATTTGACCTAAAATATCCAAACTAGAATTTCTATTTAAACAAAGAGTATTAAATATAGTTTTAAAATTTTCAAATAGCAGATGTTTTGATTTAATTCCAACACATTATAAATTTTCCTTTAGAAAAGTAGTTTGATTAAAATTAATAATAATAAATAAGCTCGAGGGGGGGCGAGATGGCCATGATTGAAAATCTTCATCCCGATCTAATCCCACTGTAGATGGGGATGGGACGAGATCATGTGAGTTTGATCAATCCCAAAAAGACCCCCCAAACGGGACTGGATCGGGATGGGATGCCCACTTCTACTTTTGAGCAAGGATTGTGATTTCATTTTTCGAGTTAATTTCGGTTTCTTGATTTTAAGAAATATTTCGAGAACTATTTTCAATGTGTAAAGAAAAAACGTAAAAATTTCGAGCATACATGATATATATATAATGAATTTCGAGGGTATATTAAATGAAACCAAAATACCTGTAATTGAAAAATCAAGGGGTAATTTAAAAAATCAATATATAAGTAGAAGAAGTAATAATTAGAAAATTGAGGAGTGGTTTCAAAAATCAATAAATAATTAGAAGAAAAAAACTCAAAATTTACGAAAAAAATCCAGAAATTTTTTGAAAATTGTAATTTGAGTTGCTGGTTTTTATATTTTTACGAAAAACACCCGAAATTTACGAAAAAATCACAAAAATTTTCAAAAAACTGTAAATTTTTATTTCGCCTTTCTTTTCGTAATGTCAAAAAAACAAAAAAATTTGGCAAAATTTCATATAATTTCGCAAAATCACAATCCTTACTTTTGAGTACAAAAAAAAAGAGTCAAAACTAGAGGTTTTTCTTCAGCTCGATATGAGGCTATAGGATGGTAACGCTGCTAACTAATGCATAGCAAAATGGAGTGAAGCTGGATAACCCTACTTAATAACATCTACAAGGGATCCAAATTTTATGTTTCAACATCCAGATTTCTTTTTATCTGGGTTCTTGTCATCAAGCTTGGAAAAGATAACAGAGGGTTTTGTTTTGACGTGGGTGATAAAAATGAAGATAAAATAGATTGAAAAGACCACTCAACGCCTCATACATATAATCTTTGGAGAAATGAAATGGGTCCAAACAATCTGATCTCTGAGACTGAAAATCACAAGTTGCAGAAGAAAAAAGGTTCCATTAATGGTCGGCCAAGGGAGATGAGACATTTCATAAAAATGGATGGAACAATCAACATAAGACAATAAAGCAGCTCTTGGATAACTTCTATTTGTGTTTTACTTTTTGGCTGGTATTTCATGGAGTAAATAATAATAAGGGTTTACTTCTTGTGATCTTGAAGATTTATTTTGTTTTGTTTTGCAATAAAAGTGATGTGTTAAAATTTTTCAAATTTTGACAGGTCATTTTGAATGCAAAACCTGATTGCTAACTCCTGATTCCCCAATAAAAATTTTTTTTAGATTAAAATATCCAAATTAATAGTCACTCTACTCTTTAATTAAAAATGCGGCATAGTTTAACATAAATAGTTTAAGCATACTTAAATAGTTGTAGTGAAGCGAACACAAGACATGCGAGATATGGCATCATTTTAGGGTACTAATGATAGATTTTGACATGAGCCTCTCTAACTGGCGAGGAAACCAGCGAGGGGGTGGCAACCCTCCATCTCACTTGGGATGTGCAAAGGGGATGCAATGCACGCATCCCAAGCGAGATGTCCCTCGCTGGTTTCCTCGACAGTTAGAATTTCTGTTTTGACATATATAAACCATGGTGAAAAATATAAAAAATTAATCGAAAATATCAGCAAATTCTTCCACAATCCAAGTCGCAAAAAAAGGGAAGGCCTGGAGAACATAATAAAGGTAAGTGGGGGTAGTTCTAAAAGGAAGAGGGTTCAACCATCTTTTGAAAATGAAAGTTGGTAGGTAAATGAAATGGATGTCATTTTCCAGAGAAATTGTGGGGAAAGAAGATCTTGCAAGGAAGGGAAAGGCAAGGAAGGAACATCAATGATAGTTGCATCTAAAAATGTATTACATATAAACAGTTGCTTCCCCTTTCTCTGCCATTTTTTTTTTTCTCTTCAATGAGCACCTCCAATCCAATAACCATGCATGTTTCTATCCTCTCCAAGTACACTACTGTTGCCTATCCACTTTCGGTGACCACCACCAAGCTTTCCCTACAGTCGCAAATAAACACCTTTTTGCACGTTTCAATCTCTCTATGGCCTCCATGGCCCCATCGATGACGGATGCTTTAATGAAGGCCAATAGAGTACCAGCTAATTGGTAGAGTTGTGGCAATACAACTATTGCCAAAAGCATATGTTATTTCTCTGAAATAGTTATGAAATCTTGTTAAAAACTCGACTTTGTCAAAGAGAAGATACGGGGTTTGAAAAATGCAAAGCAATATAATCAGATGTCCTTAATGCCCACCACAGCTTTCCATAGCATACATGTGCTTCAGGAATTCATTTTCATGAAAATAATAAATACACCTCACTTTTTCTTCTTTTTTTTGTTAAAAATATTAGACAATATTTATTAATACCTACTAGCTGTTACATCCAAGTTTGTCGGCTTCTGATGTCAAGCGATGAGCCTTACCATTAAGGTCTCTAGATATATATTCACAATGTCACAAGGAAGCAAACATTTAATATTACAAATAAGAGTGCGTCATACCCAATGCATAGTAAAAAATTGTCGAGAATCTCCATCTTGAATAACGTCAAGAAGGGTCGCCGAATCTCCCAAAGGAAGTTTGATCATCCATCTTTGAGCCTGTACGAGTAGCAAGGGCTTTCGCCGCATATCCTTTTGCCATCACGTCGTCACAAACTTTTTCACCTATTTGGCAGGCAGCAGAAGCTAGAACATTTTCAGTAATGTCAATTGCTGAAACTCCCACACCCCCTGCTTGGTAGACTCTAAAAAGCAAGCATCAAAT
Organism: Berberis vulgaris; assembly: GCA_963556465.1. Taxonomy (NCBI): domain Eukaryota; kingdom Viridiplantae; phylum Streptophyta; class Magnoliopsida; order Ranunculales; family Berberidaceae; genus Berberis; species Berberis vulgaris. The sequence continues at coordinate 6,541,723 of OY747130.1, read as the reverse complement.
GTGACAATTATCATATCTCTATCAAGGCATAGTGGAAGAGGCTAAATGTGATTTGCTTTGAGATTAATTTTGTGAACGCGGGCAGTGGATTTGGTCTTGAATTAGCGGCGAAGGTGAAGGTACATTAACAGGAATAGAGATCATTGAGGATAGGGTCGTATAACAATGTCTTGAATATCCCTCGCCACCAGAATTAGAAAAAGAGAGAAGATAAGTTCATAATTCTAGCAGATGGCACCTCCAGGAGGTGAGGTCCAAAGTTCCCGGATGGAGCAAGAGCAGGATCAGAGACACAATCCACGAGAATAATATATGGTATGACCCAACAATCCTTCTAGATGTTGATTTGATTCTCAGACATGATTTGCCAAATAAAATAGCGTTTCATTTTGAGGAAGGCCATTAGGTTACATTTCCAAACGAAGGAAGCCAATGAGGGGGGTAAATACACCTCACTTGTTTACATACAGTGTTCTAAAAATCGGCCTAGGCGCTAGAAGGAGGAAAACCGCCCAGATTAATGGCTGGTCGGGCAGTCTGGGCGGTTCTGGGCAGTCTGAGCGGGGTCTGGGCGATTTTTTTTATTTTTTAATAAGGCTGATTGTGTTCTTATTTTATATTTCTTTCCTATTTTTTAGAAATAAACTATTTAATTATTTTTTATTCAGTATATGTCTAAATGTAGCAAAGGATGATTACTTAATTGAATTCTCAAAGGATCTGCCGGTATCAATTTTACTAATGTAGATTTATCAAACATAACTAAGGTTATTCATGCAATTTGAAGAAAAATAAAAGAGTACACAAATTCAAATTTATATAAAGTACCCATCATGACCAACTTCAGTCATTTGAGTTTTAATAAATTTTGTTCACGATTGTTAATTTTTCATGTTTTTAAATTTTGCATATGTATATTGGCATTAAATTGAATGTAATTGATAAGGTATTATGCTTAACTTTTGTAAATTATTAAAGTTATAATACAAAACCTAAGACCGTCTAAGCTCCGCCTAGGCCCCTGGACGCTAGGCACCTGCTCGTCGCCCGCCCAGCGCCTAGCGTTTTTAGAACACTGTTTACATATATAGAAGTCGAATTTATTTATACAGATTGCAAGTGAACATTCCAAGAAAACTTGTTAGTTTCATAAATCACACCGGGAAAGAAAAAACCTTCATTCTTTTATTGGATTTTAATTCATTCATTCACCATTCATATTTGCAGTCTGTCATCATCAAACAGTCGGTAATTTAGGGTTTCAAAGTCAGACCTATACATCACTACAAGGTTTGTCCACGAACAAGCACCTTCAAAAGTAATGAAAATTGGCCAGGTAATGAGATAATTAATAAGAACAGTAAAAACTAGTTAAATTGAGTCAGAGGATGAGTTCTGCTCAAAGGGATGCCTTCTAACCTGAATGTCACACTTCAATTAAGGGATTCTCAAAGCCAAAGGAAATCTAAATCTACAGCTTATCACTGGTTAAGAGCACAGTATATGCCTTCCAAGAAATTTACAACAATACAATTAGATAAGACAACTCTGATTCTTAGCCCATCCTCGATACATTGTCGATTGAAGTCAAATTGATCGATGAGAGGCTTATCCTCTATTGTCTGACATCTTTTGATAAGTCCATTTCATACATCATTGGATTCATTCGGATGCATTTCTGAGAAATGAATGTCAAGTGCATGTCCACCTCCTAGATTTTCTAAGCTAGTTCAAGTCTTAAAGCTAAGATATTATTTCCTTGATGAGACACTAACATACAACAAATTGCAAGAAAGAATTATTGTGACAATGTCAAAAGATAAGGCCGCCCACTAACAGAGATGTCAAGGGAACTGTGAGGTTGTCATCAAGCTCAGAACTAATGGGAAGTGATTCCACTAGTGCTGCAGCCAGAGAGACAATGAGGAATTTGAAAACCATTCCCCATGTTTCATGAATGAACCCAAACAAGGAGAAGTAGTGCATATACCTGTATAACCATCATTCAAATCAACAATCATCTTTAAGTTGCTGAATTTGGTTAAAAAGATGTGGAGGAATGAAAATAAAGTTACCCCACACATGATACAAAGCCAGCTGTGGCCATCGTGATGCTTCCTGCATAGGATTTTTCCCTGTTGTAAGGAAGTTTATGATAGCCAAACCGCCTTCCTACAATGTCAGCAAGACCTGAAACCAAATAAACTAACAGATGAGTTCATGTAAAATACCTATGAGCACTGTCATTCCATCTAATTTTACAGAAGCTCATGTCTTATCTTTGCCCTGGGAAAAGTCGAATCCACTTATTTCTTCTTTCTTCCTCAAATTGCAGAAGGTACCATAAGTACAAGCCAAGGTGATATTTATGAAACCTAGATGTGTTAATTGAAAATGAAAATGAAGAACATGAAAGAAACAGAAAATGGTGCCAGGGCAAAGCGATGGCGGTAAAGAGAAGAACGATGATGATAAGACGATGAAAGGAGCAATGAGAATGAAGAAAAGGAGGTGAGTGAAGACAAGTCGGACTTCAATCCATTACAACATGTGGTTGCTTGGACTCGAGCTCACTTACTAAAGGACTCCCATCCATTACAGCATGTGGATGCTTGTACTTGAGCGCACTTACTAAATGGGAAGCAATCAAGCCCTCCTTAGATCAACAAATACAAGAAGGCTAATCCCAAGTTCATAGATTATGGAGATTTTCAGCCAAACCCGAAAAGAAGGTAACTTCAATATTATCAGATATGGGTTACCATGGAAGCAAACTAGCCTATTGAGCTATAGCTCTTTGTTTGTTTCAGATTTGATGCCTCCGTTGGTTTCTATTAATAATGTATAATTGTATACTTAGTCGAACGATTGTATTAGGTTCTTTTACTTTCTATTTATTCAATAAACCCCCAAATAAAAATAAAAAATTATAAGAAGTTGATTGTAGTACCATCTCCAGCACACAGATTGCAAATTGCTGCAATTGCCATAGGGGAGGTTCGCCAATAGAAAAGAGATGCCAATGATATTGTGGTAGCATAGTATAATGGCCCCTTCAGAAGTTCCCTGTATGACCAAAAAGCAGATTAAACCAGAAACTAAATAGTTCTTTGTAAACGGTGCCAACATAATATCTTCATGCACAAACAGGTCCCTCCATCACCCACTGCAATTCTCCACAGGAGTGATTTAAGATGAAGTCCTCTGAAAATGATAACGCCAAAGATATATTGTATATTATTGGCTTATGAGATCTCGTAGGTGGTATCCACTGAGTAATGGAGAGGAACCCCATGAATGTGTATTGTGTACAAGGCACAAGGTACATGTAGTTCATTCCAACTCCAGTTTACCTCAATTGTTACCTGGGGTCTCCATGTCTACTCATTGACTTTACAATGGCATCATCTTTCAATTTTCCGAGCCCCAAAAGCAGCATTCGTATTATATTAACACCTGGGATGAGAGCTGCCAGAACAGCAGCCTGAGGTCCATCACTATATCAAGTAAGAGATATCTGATTTATCAGTCTGATAAGCATGATAAGTAATAGAAATACTTGGCCATGTCGAAATACCTGAACATGGGCCAGAAAAGCATAAAAACAAGTCCAATACTAAGATGAACAAGCTTCCTGTTCAGTTTCTACGAAGAGAAGGGGAGAACAGAGGGTAAGAAACCTAAATAAAGCATACAAACGTATATATATGGAGGGTCTTACATGCAAATCTTAGTTAAAGACAGTTTATCAGTCAGTCTGATCAACCAGTTGGGTATCTTGTTACATGGTCTGTGAATCCCTTGTTGATTCAAGAAATGGAAGGCATGTGTTAAGCATGAGTAAAACCAAAATCCAAGTGTCATATAATGACGGACCACACCGCAATATCAGGCTTTAGAGGCAGGAAAAAGCCTTAGGCCAGGACGGTAGAGACATGGTCTTAACAGGCATTTTTAGGATCACTGGGATACGTAGCATTTACCCAAGCCAGGCGAGAACTACCCAGCTTTATTCCTGGTTTTCATAAACATCAATGTATGACACACACCAATGATAATTAATCGTTCTTTTTACTGGGGCAATACTCTCATCAATGTATTGAGTGATTGCCAATTTGTTAGTACTTTCATGAGCATAAAGACATGTAAAGTGTTGTTCTAAAGGAATGTACATTGAAAAACTTAAGACACACAATAGAGTATTTCATTTTTCAAAGTTTTCACTATTACAACTTAAACTAAACCAAAATTTTCAACATTGTCAGCATCATTTAAGCATTTCACCAAAAATTTGAAATTTTTTTTTTTTTTTGGAAAGCAAGCTGGGTTTTTATAGGATCCCGTAACCTATCAACAAGGTGCGACCTACAGATCAACACCATAAGAAAGTAACCATGCTGCCAGCGGGTCTCGAACCTAGGACGTAGGGGATAAACCCACATAGCCCTAACCACTCGACCATAACACCAAAAATTTTAACTTTGTCAACAACATTTAAACATTTCACACGGCATTCCAAAATGACAGCTCTAGTCTCAATGCCCAATATTTTAGGCTCTTTAACTCACATCCATATGTCCATCTTGATTGTTCTCTAATAGTCTTGATCCTTGAATGAACCATCATTTTTCCTTCATTAGCTAAACAAAAACATGATCTGGTCTCACCAATACACAAAATTACATTCTCCACTACCAACTAACTCAATCACAACAAATTGTTCAATCAACTTAACGAAACAAACCCTAGAGATCAAGAAATCAATAGTAGAGTAAATTTAAGCTCGAATTAGCAAAAAAATGTTATTTAAAGCGTGTTCAATCACAGTAATTTAAACCCTACAGAACCAAAAACTACTCAAATTAATTTCAAATTAGTGAATGTCGTTCCAATTAAGCTGGCAAAAATGTAATTTGAAAGAGTGTAAAAGAGATCAAGAAGAAGTTAGTTCGTTCACCTGGTCGAAGATCCCTCGCTTGGCCGTCTCGCTCCAGAACTTCATCAGCGAGACAGCAACACCTCCAGCTAACCCAGCCACACAGACGTCATGGAGAACCTGGTTTCCGGAAAACATGGGGACTGCAGTGAGAGCTGTCAGATTCCGGCGAGGAGTTCCGACTACTAAGCCAGAGTTCAAGTGAATTCCAAGTGCGGAGGTTTTTGTGAGATGAGAAGAAGTGTACAATGTTGGATTGGGAGGGGAGAGAGTGAGAACGGGGAGAGTTGACCGGAGGAGAAAAGCCGGTTGGACCGTAAGTATCCGGTAGGACCGGATGGGAAAGTAGCAGAAGAAGTTGATAAGATTTTTAGCCATTATTATTATTATTATTATTACGAGACTTTGTAGCGGGACTTGGGATTTGTGCAGAGTACTAGAGTAGCTAGAAAGCACGTGGGCGTCTTAATTATATCATTTTGGCTTCTACTGTGGATGCTCTTACAAAAATAAGTAATTAAATATTGTTTTGTAATTCCTAACTAGATGGTCGAGAATGATTTATATTGAAACACAAAACATGCGTTGGAAAAAGAAAAAAGAAAAAAAACAATATTTTATATTATTGTTTATATATCCTTTTAAATTTTAGTGCCCGTAAGGTGTGGTTCCTTAGGCCCAAGCTTATTGAGTTACTCGTACCGCCTTGGTTCCGTAAGGCCACGTTTGGTAACTTGATAAAATGGGAATGAGATGGGGGAATGTTATTATGTTTAGTCACTCGATGGAATGGGATGAAAATAGAAATAAGAGTGAGAATGATTTGTGTCTTTATCATTATGTTTTCAATTATCAACCATAAATTTTTAGTCTATGGTAGGTAAAGAGGCATCTATGTTAGGTAAATAATGCAAATAAGATAAATGAAGTGTTAACCATTACAATGGACATTTTATAGGATTTTAAAAAAGAATGCCCATTATAATAAAACTTGTAACAAAAATACTAGGAAACCAATTTTCTGCAACTAAGGTGATGTGGCGTGATCTTGAAAGAATGATAAAATTTCAAAAGTGTTTATGCATATCTCGAGGTTGTAAAAAACTCTTATGCTGATGTTACGTCATTCTGGTTGCAAAACCTAATTTTCTAACCTCATTCAATTTGTGATGGTCATTCTCATTACGATATTTTTATACCAAACTAAACAAATGAATGACTTAAAACCATTATAATGATCAAATTCATTCCATTGAATAACCAAACACGCCCTAACTGATATTAGCACCTCGAGATTTATGTAGTATAACAAAAACAAAAAAGGAGTACGTGTGGGTATAAAAGGCACCATCTCTAACCAAAACATTTAATATCCCCTTCTAATCCTAAATTACTCTGTCGTTGAAAATTATTCTTTTGAGGGTGTTGTCAAACTTAAGGGTGGGCAATATCGGTTCGGTTCGGTTTTGAGCTCCAAATCGATTTCGAACCGATTTTATTCGGTTTGCCCAAAACCCAAATCGAAATTTTGTATTTGTAAACCGATGAATTTAGTTGAACCGAATTTCGGATCGATTCGGCTCGATTGGGCCAAAATTTCGGGCTCAAGCACTTGAAAGATTTTCATTAAAACATGCTCAATTTTTTTACAAGCCCAATTTTTAACACAAAATTGAAAACTTTGAGAGAAGAGGGTGATTCAGTGCAACAGGGTGTATTGCAGTGCATTTGTTGCACTAATCAGGTATTGACACCTACCTGTCATTTACTTATTTATATGTATCTAATTAATCGGCCGGTTCGGTTAAACCGATTTTGAACCGTTTGTAATCGGTTTGGTTCGGTTTTAATTATTTTCTTTCTACTCATATTTTGATTCGGTTACCGAACCGAATTTGAAAACCGGTTTGGTCAGTTAACCAAATTTAAATCGATTTTTGCCCACCCCTAGTCAAACTTAGGTTTAAGCGAGATTTCCTTAGTCACAACCTATAAATTAAAGTAGTATTATTGTCAAATTACTCAAATAGTTCTAAACAAAGCCAGAAGATGGATCAAGAAAAACCCACGGTGCACATCATCAATTATGTATGTTTATATTTGGTGATTTTTCATGAAATGTTTATTTAAATGGCCACAAAGGTTTTAGAAGCCACCCCTATCATTTTCGTTTCCCCTCTCTCCTTTTTATTTGTTTATTTCCACGGTAAGGAAAAAATATTCAAGATCTACTACACAACACAAATTTTCTTGGTTTATTTATCAAATATAACATTTCTTTTTCTTTTCATGTTTTTCTTGTGCAGGCGAAATAATGGCTCTAACGAACAAGACGGTAACAATAGGACGACCACCGAAATATGGAAAACCTTCTTCACTGGATCAAAAGTTAAGTTGTAAGTTTAACAGTGAACCTCTTTATTCAGATGAATCTCAATCAATCTGTTCTCAAGTTCCATCCCACTTTAGATCCATTAGCTTGCCGTTGATAAACATATGTGACAGATTAAATGTTGAAACCACCGACTTTGATTACTACAATGAACATAAAACTCAGGGTGGAAAAACCACCGATGGAACCATCAGTACGATTCCAAATCAAGATATGATAAAGAAAATGAAAAATGAAATATCAGCATCAGGTGTGAGTCAAAGTATGTACAATAGAAATGCCATCATTCATAATCCTTCAACGAAAGACCAACCAGAGTTTCTTAAGAATAAGGGTTGCGACATTGATAATGACGCAGAAACGAAAAAGTTCAAAAGGTATGTTTACAGTTTGGCATTTTCCCCAAATCTCTACTTTTTATTAGAAATTATACAATATTTATTTTATTTTATTTATTTAAATAATTTTTATTATAAATCTTATAGAATGATTTCTAACCGAGAATCGGCTCAGAGATCTCGGAATAAGACGATTGAATACAAAGCCAACCTTGAAAAGACTGTCACTAATTTGGAGGTGACATTTTTATCTTCCAAAATACATTTCTAATATATTCTTAAGATCTTCTAGATTTTAATATCTAGATTTGTTTGATTCGCAGGCCAACGTGAAGGTATACGCTTCTCAAGTTGCTCAGTACGATCAACAACGTCAAGCGCTTAAAATGGAGAATATCGCCTTAAAACAAAAAATTTCTAGTGTTATTAGTGATAACGCTATTAAAGGTGGTAAGTATCCAAACTTTAATATTGACTATAATTCCAAAACCATAAAATGCATTTTTTTCAATATGCCTGTAGAATTTTCTCGAGGATTAAGATATTGGTTGTTTACAGTTCAATTCCAAGCGTTGAACGAAGAAAAGGAAAAACTATGGCAACTTTATGTTTTGCAACTACAACATCGACAACAAAAGCAACAAACTTAAGAGGATTGGAATGCCACTTGCAAGGAGTTTTAATCATATAAAGAACCTTTTTTTATTGTTCATTTATTCAATATTTGTTTGCTTTTGTTTGGATTATTTTACTCAGCGAGACTAAACACTCATTTTTTTCAAGATGTTTCGCCATGAACATATGTCGTTCAACACACGTAGTTTGTCTATAGCATCATTAATAAAGGATTTCTTATTATTAGTAATTTATATTGTCCTTTACTGTAAAGAGTAACTAATTTTGTTATGTCCTTTTTTCCCCTAAATTGCAATAAGTTTTCAGAGCTGAAAATCTTTAGATGTCTTACCTCAGAAACCTCAATGTTGAGTTTTATTGTAAAATTGTGATTCTTATTAGCATCCGATACTTAGATTAGAGCCATCACATAAAGACAATGTTACCGAAGAAACATTTTCTTGGTACTTGATGTTGTTCTCATGGGGGTTATTTTTGTTGTCACCTTGAGTAATTTGATTTTTAGAAAGAACCTAACTAGTTTCTCCTCGGACCATAATGAATGATGATGATGATCCCATTACATGTAACATGTTGTAATGCTATAACTCAAATATAAATAATTAAATAAAGGCAACAACTTTTTTACACCACCACTTTTGCTGAAGGACACCACCACCCCTACTTTATTGTCTTAACATTCTTGCCAGTGCATTATCCTCATTTTGTTCCAGATTGTAATCTCTAATAAAGAAAAGTTCCATGAGCAAAAGCTCATATCATGATGGGTAAGTGTTGTTAGTAAGACTCTGTAAACCCGGTCTCCTTTTATGCGGTACTCCTTCTTGGGCTGAGAAGCACATACGGGTGGACATACAAGCCCTTACCCTGTTCCTTCACCAGATTCTTTTTATTGAAAATAGTTGTTTCTTTATGACTTGAAAACCACAAATGAAAACTACTTGCATTTTTCAAGGCATGGATTTAATACCGCAATTGCAATGGATGATATTAAAAGATTGTGATTGATTGAGTCCAAGTGATCAAACAATGTCTGATACGGCTCAGTCAACTTGCTCCATTTTTCATAAATGGAAATCAACGTTGTTAAATGATAAGTATGTGTGATTTTTTTGCCGACCTAGTTTGATTTTTAAGTCCACAGCATAAGATATTACAAAAAAGTATGTCTAGGCAGCCAAGGCAACCAAAATTTTTTGGTCAGGGTTGGGCTCTTTTACATTTTTACCCATTCTCTGTAAAACACAACCACAAACATCAATTATAGAAGGGGTACAAGTATAAAGAGCTCCAACCCTGACAAAAAATTTTCTGGTAGCCCTGGCTCTCTAGAATTGGAGATTACCAAAATACAAGTCTAGGTGGCCAGGAAAATCAGCCATTTTTTTTGTCAGATTTGGGCTTTTTTTATACTTTTACCACTTTTCTTTAAAACACAACCACAAACATCATTTATAGAATGAGTAAAAGTGTAAAAAACCCACAACCTAATAAAAAATGGCTGGCAACCCTGGCTGTCTAGAAAGATTGATTACCAAAATAAAAAAAGTCCATAACATAAGAAGGTTACATATAAAGTGCACACGGGTATTTGCTTATGTATTTTGTGCATTCTGACTATTTTGGATTATATTCTAATTGAAATAAAATAAAATTAGAAACACCTTTTCTACTCAAATTCTATTCAACACTTCTTGAGAGTCAGGCCCGCGCCAGGCCAACCCAATACCATCCATCATCCTAGAGATGCTGGAAATGGCCCAATCTCTAGGATGATGGATGGTATTGGGCTGGCCTGGCTCTCTAGAATTTCTGCTTTGTATTAAACCTTTGCCCATGTACTTTTCAGTCAGTTCAACTTTCTCAAAATTGATCATGGGAGGTTCGAGATGATAAAAAATTGTTTATTTATTATTCTGAGGTACTGCTTGGAACTTTATTTTTCAGTAATGTAATACACCAAGATATTACCAACCAGGATAATCCAAATTTGGCTAATAATTATAAAATTATTAAGATTATTTTGAGTTTGACCCTCATTAATTTATGTATAATTGAGTTTGGTACTCATTTAAAAAACTAATTCATTCTAGCACTCAAATTGTAACAATCAATGTAGTTTCCTTTCCTTGGTTTTTTAAGTTTTATTTTAAATCCAAAAATTTCCTTCACTTAGAAAGCACATACAAGACGTGCAAGTAAAAGTTTAAAAATTAAAAAAAATAACAATAATCAATTTCCTTAACTTCTCCTCCTCTCCCAAACATCATCCAACTTCCATCAATGAAGGATCTCTAGCCGCACAAAATGGAAGATATGTTAGGGGTTTCAATCTATTTATATTTGGGGGTTAATATGCCCCCTCTAAGTTTTTGTTAATCAATCCTTTTAAGGTCTTGTCCATTTGAATTTTGGCTTGTGAGAATGACTAATTGTTATTCGTTCTATGTTTGTTTCATGTTGGTTCATCTATTTCAATTTCTTTAAATTGGAGAGGTGTGTGAGAACTTGTTATTCTTTAAATGCAAGAGCAACTTTATACTTTAAATGCAAGAACAACACTAGACCGCAAGGACTTAAGATTGAAAATTAAAATTAAAATTAAAATTAAAATTGAAAGCTCAGATAGATGGTTTTTTTTAGATAGTTTGTTGTTTGTTCCCTTGATATTTCTCTTTGTCACTACACCATAAAAGACAGTTTGTAACACACTAGCTTTGTTTCTAAAATTATTTGTAACATCATAAAAATCTTACAAATCAGGGCATTACAAGTATTAGCAACATCTCGACGTATTACAAGCTTCAAATTTTGTAACAGTTATACAAGGTTGCTAATGGTACTGTAGCATGTTACAATGTTCAAATATTAGCAGCATCTCGACGTGTTATAAATATTTTTTTTACAAAATTCAATATTTAAAATTTTATTTATTTTTAATTAAATAAATAAAAAGGTATCAACAAACGAATGACATCCAGTGAGATTATAAAACCCAAATATTCAAATACCAATGTTATTACCCAAATTAAAATAATCTTGCAACCATTACAAAGTGAAATAGTTGCAATTAATTACAACATCGTTTCTCATATTGGATCAGTATTAAAAAAAATACACGTATCAAGTACATCATTAGTATGCTAACACAGAAAAATAAAAAATGTTCAAAGCTCTCTCGATAATTCCATATTGGAAATCATCTTCTGCATCACAGACCCAATGTATCCCTACAACATACCATTCATCGTATTAGTACATAACAATAAGAAAAATCATACACAACAAAACACAGACAATGTTGAATAAGAAAAATGACACATTTCATATCCATACAAGCAAGAAGGTACCAATAACTAACATAATCCACAATAAAATAAAAGGAGATGAAAAAAGAATTGAAAAACAATCAAACCCAAATGTCATTTTCTATAAAGAAGTTGTGCTAATGCAGCATGGAGGAATGTCATAGCAAAACAATCATTGACTAAGCGAAAAACGAAAACGGAATGGACTCTTTTAGACAGACAAAGCAAAAAAAGAGCCCACTATGGGACTTGCAAAAAATTTCAAAAGCAACATAGACCAAAATAAGGCAAGCTTAGACATTGAAATCCTCACGTCTAAAGGAGAAAACTGCAAAATACCCAATGGATATTAAATGACCTCCTACAACTTATTACAATTGATGTGTCCAAAAATTGTCCTCCTGTGAGTTTGACCTATAAAACAATTGTTAGACTGCCAAGGACCACCTTTTTGGTGGTCAAAGGCACTCCGATGTTTAAATCAGTAACTCTGTTGAAAAAAGGATGTAAATCTGGACAAAACTCAGTTAAAGTTGCGTACCTTTGTCAAATGTTTCATTTACCTTTTATAATGGTCGTAGTTAACTCTCTGCGTGACTTAAGCATGTGAGGCACATTGGAAGGAGATGTTTCTATAACAGTCTCCTTCTTAATGGATATACGTTCGTGGAGGCGTAGGTCCCTCCACGACTCTTTCTTGGTGCAACGTTCTTCTTCTTATGGGTTTTGATTCGTTTGGGCCTGAATTCGGATCCTGCTTACGCCTCTTTAGTGGTGGGCCTAGTCTGGGCCTCTATAATTGGCCTCAATCCTTCTGGGCTTTATGAGCTGGCCCAATGGATTGGACGTTGTATTCTCATGATGGGACTTTATGCCACATGTACGGCCGTGATGATCAATCTATTTTGATGTATCATCAGCTACTCCCCCATAGTTAGTGAGTATGTTCAAGTATCCACTAACTGTGTGGCGGTTTTCCTTTTTGATTACAACATTACGGCTTGGTTAGTGCCCTTGCTATCTGTTACTATTGTTTTCTCTCCGTTGTTCCATCTGTCTGTTCGTTTTGACGCGATTTCTGGGATTTCGTATGGTTGTCACACCATGCACGTTCTCCAAGGGCAGTCATTTCATTGCTCATTTCTATAAAAAGGAGAAGCTTTGTGTATGCTCTTCTTCCTTTTGCATCTTCTCATTTTCTTGTTGTTAACCTTTTGATTTTTCACATTCGTCTTGTAGTCATGTCTAACTCTAGATTTTTGGTGATGACGCTGTTGTTATTTGTGAAGCTTTCTTCACGCCTAAGAGGGTGACACGTGTGACTTTGGACAACATTCGTCACGACTACTTGTTGCCCAATGATTTGGAGATTGTTCTCCCAGAGATGATGACAGTCATTGTCGTCCTCGGTCTGGATACATTATTTTGTATCCAGGTATATTCCATTTTGGTTTCAGGCTTCTGACTCCTTCTCTCATCTGAGAGTACTTGGATTTGGTTGGAATTGCTTCGGCTCAACTTGTTCCTAAATATTGGAAGGTACTGACTTCGACCTTGGCGAGGGCTGTTGCTACTCGCATCCCTCTGAATGTTAGGGTTTTGCACTCCCTAGTAGGGTTTAGCGTCGACCCTAGTTACACTTGTCGCTTGCGTTCTCCTCCTTGTTTTGAGGACCTGCGAGAGGAGTATGTGAGTTGGTCGAGATCCTGGTTTTACGCCTTTCTTTCTTCTAACCATTTTAGGTTCCACGAGAATAAAATTCTGTGATTGTTCCAGGAGCCTAAGAAGGTTGAGCTGCCTAAGAAGAACAAGATTTTTGTCATCGGTTTTGTGATCTTCCTCGAGTATCGGTAAAAGATTTCTTTCATTCGGACGCTGTTGTCCGTGGTGATTTGCCTTAACAGAGTAGGTCAGACATCGCTTCTGATGTTACTATTGCGCGCACTGGCGATCTAGGAGTCCCTGCTTCTGCTTTTGCTTCTGCTCGAGGTCTTAGGAACACTGGTCCAATTGTTAAGAAAAGGAAAAAAATTTATACCTCCTAGCCTCTCCAAGATATCGGCCGTCAGCTTTGGCCGTGTCTCGAAGAGGAAAAAACTTGCTTCTTCTGTCCTCGAATCTGCCAAGACCCCCTCTCGTCTTACCTCTCTTCAGAAGGGGGGTCGTGGTTCGGGTGATGATTATTCTGCTCATGAGGATGAATAGGTCAATCGGGTCCTCGAGGTAAGTAAGAAGCAGATTTCCCACCCCCTGGATGACCATGAGAAAAAGCTTGTTGCTTCATATGGCTTGCCGAATTCTTGTCGGCCTTTCGATTGATGATTAACGCATCATCGAGAATAAAATGCTTCAGATGGGTGTCTTGCTGTCGGATTATACGAAGGGTACTAAGACTTTGGATGACTTTGATTATGATCCGTCAGTAAAGGATCAAGTCATTGCCCGTTCTCGAGATCATAAGCTTACTGTTTCTTGTGTTGTGGTTGACACTTCGAGATCTCGTGCTGCTCCTACTTCTCACCTTGCTCCTTCTATCTGAGGCGAGACCTTCTGGCCTTTCGAGGCTGATGTATAGGACAGTGCTCGCAACCTTATTGGCAGCTGTCACGGGAGGTTGGCTAACAAAACTCCTATGCATGTGCGTCAACCGCGTCGTCATATTGACGAAGGCCTCCAACATCTTATGAAGGAGATGGCACATCTTACTTATGCGGCCGTCATGGGGTCAGACTGTAAGGTGTCTCATGATCAGGCTGCTCATGTCAAGCGGAAGCTTTTAGGATGCATTTTGGTTCTTTCTCATGTTCTTCATCGATTGAATTTGTTGAAGGCGTAGTACAATGAACATGATAGGGCTGCGGACTCTACGCGGGAGTTACTAAGGGAACTTGAGGCTACGCGTGATGTGTTTGATTTCGACCTCGAGACATCCGAGGTGGAATTGGGCAGGTTGTGTTCCTGTCTGGATGTTGTTGAGAAAGAGTTGTCTGACCGAAAGGTTGAACATGACGAGGTTGTTTGCTCCGCCAACGAGTGTTCTGCCAAGCTTAAGGTTGCTACTGCTTGCATCGTTGAGCTGAATTCCGAGTTTGTTGAGACCAAGTCGGCGGTCGCTGCTATACATACCAATGGTTATAAAGAGTTAGCGTCTACCCAAGCCGAGTTGTCGATTGTTAAAGAGAAATTGAAGGCAGCGGAGGCCGCGAATTTTAAAAGAGTGGTTGAGGGTTGCCATGATTTTCTATATTTCCTGAAAATGCAAGGTTTGAACATGTCCCCCTACCGCAACCTTACTGAGCAAGAGTTTGATGATGTCGAGAAAGTTGTTTCGGATTCGATGGGTGATCCGGGTGTCAAGGAGCCCGCTGACCCTATGCTTCCTGAAGATGTTGTCCACGATGGTGATTTCTCTTAGTTGTTAGTTAGTTTTTTTTTTTTTTTTTTTTTTTTGTAATCTCCCTTTTTAGAAGATAAATGGAAAATTTGTTATTTCACATTTTCGTGTACCGTATGTCTAGCTTGTTTAGCTTTTACTTATGACATTTCTGGGAGATTTTTTACTTCCGATGTCCGAATTTTTGTGGGTGGCTTCGATACTCAACATTCTAAGCGTATGGAAGCTTTGGTTTACGGAATCTTGTTTCTCATTCGGATTACGATGTAGTACGTTACAATCGATGTAAAAGTCCAGCTCTTATGTCCTAGTACTTTATTACTTCGTGGTTGATCAGGCCAGAAGTTTTTATGTTTGACTCGTTCGTCCAACATATTTGTTTGCTCGATACTCTATCTGTGCTGAGTGTTTTCCCAAGTCTGTTTTTTAATCTGACTTTTTGTCCCGATCAGATTTGGTTGTTTCGAAATTGAGAGCGAGAGACTTTATTGATAATACTTTTCAAGTGCTCTACATTCCATGGTCGAGGTATCATTTCGCCATCTTTGTCTTCCAACCAGTATGTTCCTGGTCTGTTGATTTTCGTCACTCGATAGGGTCCTTTCCAGTTTGGGTTAAGCTTGCCTGCGCCGAGCTCTTTCGTTTTTAGTTGGATTTTTTGTAATACCCAGTCTCCGACGTTGAAGTTTCGGATCCGTACCTTCTTGTTATAGTACCCTGTCATGTGCTGTTGGTATGCTACTGTTTTAATCGAGGCTTCTTCTCGTTTTTCTTTGAGGAGATCCAGCCCGACTCTTAATGCTTCGATGTTGTTTTCAACACGGAATTCTTTGGTTCAAAATGTTGGCATTTTGACCTCCACGAGTATCATCGCTTCTGACCCGTAAGCGAGTGTGAATGGTGTTTCTCCTGTTGGAGTTTGTTTTGTTGTCCTATATGCCCAAAGGACATCAGGTAATTCAAATGTCCATAGTCTTTTCGCTGCCTCGAGTCTTCTTTTGATTGCCTCCAAAATCGTTCTATTAGTGATTTCGGCTTGCCCGTTTGCTTGCGGGTGAAATGGTGCGGAAAAGTGCTGCTGGATATTTGATATTCACATATATTTTATTCTAATTGTTTTGTTTTCATGTTTTTGTAAGAATTTGAGCGTGAACGATGAAATCGCATTAAGGTGACAATTTGAGGAATGATAAATTGGTTGATTCTAATGGTGGTACAAAGTAGCGGGTCACATGTCTAAACCTAACCCAAACAAACCTGAGTCCACCTAATTTAACCAAAGCCCATGCCCAAAAGCAAACCCAACCAAACAAGGAAAGAGGAGAACCCTATTTAGGTTTCATCTCACCTTCTTTTTTTTCGGAGGCTCTTCCTATGTTTCCTTTTCCTTGCCTTCTCATCCCTTCCTCTCCTCTCCTCCTTGGCAGAGACATAGAGACCTTCGTCTCTCGCCACTAACCAACTACCATAACCACGCCTCATCCATCCTGCTGGCGATCCTCGCTCGATAGGAGGATCGGCAGCGCGATCACCTCGCCATTACCGCCATCTCACTCCCCGTCCTTGTCGCAGACCACCTTCACAAACATACCATCATCACGACTTCATCCCCTGTTTCTCCCTCACAACACCTCTTCTTTTTCTCCACCTCCCTGTCCTCCCCGTTCTTCTTCTCTCCCTCTTTCTGTTCCTTCGTTTCAGCCAAAGACAACATCACCGCCCCTGCTTCCTGCTCCTCCTTCACATCACCTCTTCTCTGTCTCACAACAACCCAACCGTCCTTGCTTCCCTTCCCTGATGCAAACCACAAACAACCAAACAATACAGCAATAGGGGATCGCACAACACCATCACCACCCACTATTTCTCTCTATTTATCCTCCCCGTTCCATCTCACGCCAAACAACACCACCTCCACCTTCTTTTCGTTCTATCTTCATTCCCCCCTCATTCACCTCTCTTTCTTACAAGAACATGAGAAGACGAAAGAGAAGCAACAACGAACCAACAGACAAACCACCGCACTTCATCTCCCCAGTTCTCTTTTTTCCGTTCATATCTGTTTGTAGCTCTCTCTCGTCCCTATCATGTTTCTCTCTCTCGACTCTGCTTCTCTTTGTATTCCTTCCACAAGCCATCATCACCACCATCAGAGCCACTTCCCACCGCCATCAACCACCACAAACAGAGCTCGCAAACTCACCTCGCCCTCCTTCCTCATCCATCTCTCCCGGCTATCTCTCTCGTCTCCCCTTCTCTGTTTTCATCTCTTTTTCACTTACTGATTTCTCTCACAGGTGAACCGAAAGAAGAATCAAAGAAATCAATAAGCTCTATTTCGTTATTTGCGCCCCAAAGACTTGCTCTTTGTACCACCATAGTACACTTGCAACCCTTCGCGTCACGTGTTCGTGCAGGAATTGATTGGTTCCACCTATACCGGTGTTGTGACATCATCCACCATGATCTTCTAGACCCTACGCCGAGGCGAAGATGAAACCACTGGGTTTCCTAGAGTTTGTCGTATCTAAATTTATTATTTTCTATACGCTTGAATGTTAAACACAGTTGATTTCTGAATTTCAATCATTTGTTTTCACCGATTATATCCGGAATAATTATCTAGACTAATCGGTAGTTAGAAGTTCCCTTTGTTGATATTCAAAGCTTGCTTTAATCTATTAATTTGAATATGTGATTGTGTGTGCCGTAAGAAGACATGCAATGCTAGGGGTTTAGAATTAGTTAAAATAAACATGTAATTGTGTGTGTTGTAGAAAGACATGCAATGCTAGGGGTTTATGCCTTTGCTGAAATCAATTGCGAACTTCGATTAATCTTTAGGTTAATCGGGTTGATTCTTGAAAACAATGATTTGGATTACACAAATCTCGAATAACCTATGGTGGATTCGATGTCTTGGTCCACTCTCTTATCATCTTACTAGTTTAATTTTAATTGTCAATTTAGTTCTCTTAATTTAGTAATTTTCATCTGCTGCAACCCCCAACTCTAAATTAGTTTAAATAAGTCTTAGAATTCGACTGTCTCGTCAATCCTCGTGGGATCGCCCCGTATTTACCACTGTCTACGAGTTAGACAGCCGTGCACTTGCGGTATTATAAGTAGGGTTTATTAGGTTATTAATTTAGGTTAATAAAATCTTCATCAATATTCATGCTCTTGCATAACTCCCTGACCCTTTTGCCTTCAAACTACTTCCCATTGTCCGTAACGATTACTCTTGGGATTTCGAATCTACATATTATGTCTCTCCAAAGAAATTTATTGACTTGTGCTTCCCCTATCTTTGTGAAGGGCTCTACTTCTACCCATTTGGTGAAGTAATCTACTACTACGAAGATAAACTTCTTTTTTTTAACACTGAGAGTGATCCTACGATGTCCATTATCCATTGTGCGAACGGCCAGGGGCTGCTCATTGGGATCAAATTTTGTCTCGGCATGTGAGTGTATGGGGCAAATATTTGGCACTTGTCGCATTTACGAACTAGTTTCTAAGCGCCCGCCTACATCATTGGCCAGTAATACCCTAACATGAGAGCTTTATGGACCAATGTTCTTCCCCCCGGGTGATTTTCGCATGTGCCGTGGTGTATTTCTTCTAGGATGTATTTGGCATTTCCTGGTGCAAGACATCTTAATAATGGGTTCGTGGTAGATCTCCTTTACAATCTGTCATTGACCATTGTATATCTTGATGCCCGATTCGTAGTTTTCTGGTTTTCATCTTATCTGTTGGGAGTTTCTCGTTTAAAATGTACGCCAGGATTGGACTCATCCAATTAACACCTTGGTTTACGGCGCATGCTTCTTCTGATTGATTTTCCAGTATGGAGCTACCTTGTGTCATGATGAGTGGAATGCCATTATTCTTTGTTGTTGAGGCTTATTTAGCTAGCTCGTCTTCTCTTTTGTTTTTTGTTCGTGCACATTGTCGGATGGTGGCGTTTCGGAAGCCTTCTATTAGTTATGCGGTTATCTGGTGGTAGGCTTTCATTCGAGCATCTTTCACTTGGAACTCGCCGCTTAGTTGATTGACCACCAGCCTGGAGTCCGTACAGACATTAATGTCCCTTATTCCCAGGTGTTTTGCTAACTGTAGTCCTACTATCATAGCTTTGTACTCGGCTTCATTATTGGAGGCTTCAAAACTGAATTTTATCGCCCTTTCCAATGCAATGTCTTCCGAGTTGTATGAGACTCTTCCGACTCCGCTTCCTGCCTCGTTAGATGCCCTATCATAACGGAGGATCCATACTTCAGGGATTGGTTCAGGTTGTTCTGTTTTGTTTTTCTTATCGCGGATTGGTTGTTGCTTCCTGTCGGTGATGAAATCAGCTAATGTTTGAGCTTTGAAAACAGTTCTAGGGGCATAAGTAATGTCAAATTGTCCGAGTTCTATTGCCCATTTTACCATTCTTTCTGATAAGTCCGACTTGTGTGATACTGCCCGAAGTGGCTATTCGGTCATGACCGTGATCGGGTGTGCCTAGAAGTATGGCCGCAATTTCCTTGATGACACGATCAAAGCGAGCGCCGATTTCTCTAGGGACGGATAGTTGATCTCTACATCTCCGAGTATTTTGCTGATGTAATACACCCGTTTCTGCACCCCTTTTTCTTCTCATACTAGCGTTGAATTCGCTACGTGATTGGAAATAAATAGATACAGATACAGTGTTTATCTTGTGTTTGGTTTTGTTAGCAGGTTCATACTTCTCATGTATGTCTTAAGGTTTTGAAAGGCTTTTTCGCATTCGTCATTCCATTCGAATGTCTTGTTCCCCTTCAAGATTTTGAAGAAAGGCAGACACTTGTCTGATGATCTGGAAATAAATCTGTTTAGAGCTGTTATCATCCCGTTAAGACTTTGAACACTTTTTATGTTTGTTGGCGATTGTATGTTGACAAGCACTTGAATCTGCTTTGGATCGACTTCAATTTTTTGTTGTTTGTTGGCGATTGCATTTATCTGGGTTTAGCTTCATCTTGTATTTTCGAAGCTTGGCGAAAACTTGTTCGAGGTTCGTAATATGGTATGTTTTGCGTGAGCTTTTGACGAGCATATCGTCGATGTAAACCTCCATCATTTTGCCGATCTGATATCTGAACATCCTGTTTACTAGCCGTTGATATGTTGCTCATGCGTTCTTTAACCCGAACGACATTACTCGATAATAGTACATCCTTTTTTTGTTATAAAATATGTTTTTTCTTAGTTGGGGGTACATTTTTATTTGGTTATACCCGGAGTACGCATCCATGAAGCTCAACATCTCGTGTCCGGCAGTTGCATCCACTATTTGGTCTATTCGTGGAAGTGGGAAGTTATCTTTGGGACATGCTTTATTTAAGTCGGTGTAATCCACGCACACCCTCCATTTACTAGTACCGTGTTCGCCACCCAATATGGATAATGAGCTTCTCTTATCATTCCTGCGCTGAGTAATCGGTGTAATTCTTCATTTATTGCTTGATTGTGCTACGAGGCCACCGGTCTTCTTTTTTGTCTACCGATTTCTTATCTGAATTCACCTGCAATTTGTGGGAATTGACGGATGGATCTATTCCCACCATGTCTTTCATCCATGCGAAAATATCTTGGTTATCTTTTAGCAATTGGATCAGCTTCATGGTGAGTCCAGGTTGGATTTTTGTGCCGATTTGGACTACCATTTTGGCTTCATTATCTAAATAGACCTCGACCGTTTCTTCTTCTGGTTGCCCGGTTTGGATCGATCTCGCAAACTGGTTGGAGCCATATTATCATTTGGAGAATCAGAACTTGTTTCATTGGATCGCTGCGAAGACTCTTCCAGTCATTGCGGTAATTGTTATTTGTGAGGAGTCTTTATAGCAGCAAAATGGCACTCCCGGGCTGCTGGTTGGTCCCCTTTTATTCTTCCAACACCATTGTCGGTGTGGTACTCTACACATTTGTGCATAGTGAAGGATATTGCACCCATCTTGTGTATCCATGGTCTCTCGAGTAGCATGTTGTATGCAGCAAGAGCGTCAACGACGATAAAATCTGTCATTAGCACTCGCTGCTTCCCTGGTTCTCCCGCTTCAATTGGTAATCAGATCATTCCTAATGGGTTGCATTGCTCCCCACTGAAACCTACCATAGACTGATCGCTTGGTGAGAGCATCTCAGTGGTGAACTGCATCATTCAAAAAGCTATTAGGTATAATAGGTTTGTCGAGCTGCCGGTGTCGATCAATACCCTTTTGATTTTCCATTTTGCTATCATGACCGAAATCACTAAAGCATCATTGTGTGGGAAATTAACTCCATCAACATCCTCGTTTGAGAAGGTTAGAGTCTTTTGCATTGTCTTTGCACACTGTGTGGATGGTTCCTGGAATCTGATCTTTGTGCGTAAATCCCTGACTATGCGCTTTCTGGATTGATTGGATTGCTCATTTTCTCCACATGTGCCATGCAAGACGTAGACTGGATCGATTGGATTGCGTTGAAACGATTGTTTCATCCTTTTGGCGAACTCTTTTAGTCGTCTTCGTTTGATATGGCGTTCAATTTCGTCTCTTAGGCTACGACAATCTTCAGTATCGTGGCCGTAGTCGTTGTGGCTGAGACAATGTCTGCCCTTGTTCCGCTTCTCCGGATCTCCTCTCATCTTCGACGGCCATTTGACATCTTCTCTTCTAGCCATTACTTTAAGAATCTCGCTTCGACTTGTTGTCAAAACCGAGAATTCCCTATCATATTTGGGCTTCTTCAATTATAGATTTTTTGGCATTCCCTGATTGCATTTGGAGCTACCGTTAGCCCGATGTTTCTTAAGTTGGATGATTTCTTTTTGAAAGTTGTTGCCTTGTAAGTTTTGGATGATCATATCTATCATTTTGATCACGATGTCCATTTGAGCCATAAGCGTTTCCACCCAGGCATCCAAAGGGATTCCCCATGATGTCAAAGACGTCAGAACTGTTACTTGTTGGAGTTCTCTACTGGTAGGTATGGTTGTCTTTGGATCAGTACTGGGCGGCATGTCATATCTGTTATCGTCAGATCAAAGATTTTTGGAGTGCTCCATTGATCTTCTATAAGGTTCCATGAGCTTTATCACTGAATCTTATTTTTAGGAAAAAAGAAACTCGTCGTTCCCCACGGACGGCGCCAAACTAATGTGCCCAAAAACCGTCCTCCTATGAGTTTGACCTGCAAAACAAGAATTAGACTGCCAAGGACCACCTTTTTGGTGGTTGAATGCACTCCGATGCTTAAGTCAGTAACTCTGTTGGAAGAAGGATGTAAATCTGGAGCAAACTCAATTAAAGTTGCGTACCTTTGTCGAATGTTCCCTTTACCTTTTATAATGGTCGTAGTTAACTCTCTGTGTGACTTAAGCATGTGAGGCGCAACAAAATGAGATGTTTCTATAACAGTCTCCTCCTTAATGAAGATGCGTTCGTGGAGGCGTAGGTCCTTCCACGGCTCTTTCTTGGTGCAATGTTAATTTTTTATGAGAGAACGCGCATCGGGCTTGGATTTGGGCTTTGATTTGTTTGAGCTTGGATTCGGATCCTGCTTACGCCTCCTTAGTGGCGGGCCTAGTCTAGGCCTCTATATATGGCCTCAAGCCTACTGGGCTTTATAAGCTATCCCAATAAATCGGGCGTTGTATTCTCGTGATGAGACTTTATGTCACGTGTACGGCCGTGATGATCGGCCTATTTTGATGTATCATCAACAATAATGTATAAACATGCAACAAAAAGAGAAAAGGAAAGTAATGGTTATAAAAGAAAGCAACATAATGCTTAGTGTTGATATAACAAATAATTAACTTCAAAGCCGCATGGGACTTACTGCTTCTTTTACATCTCATCCAGAAGACCTGAAGCCTTAAAAATATAGTTCATTGTTTATGCAGGATACTTGTTCTATTTATGCTTTATATATAAAAGATGACAAGTGACGCCAAGTACATATATGAACTCTGATACTTAAGCTTTCAAGAAGATTGCATTATTGAAAACTAAATTTGACTACTGATGATACATAAAAATGGTCACACTCCTTAGCCGAACACGTGTCATGATGATCTCGAGAAACTACAGGCCAAAACATCGGCCCAACACAGATCTAAGCCCGCTCAACTTCAGTTCACTAAGCGACTCTCACAGCATGCTAGGCCCACACGTCTCACAGCTATCCATGATATTCATAAGCCTTCTTCAGGCAAGTATCTTTGGGATCGGCTTCGGACGGGCAACTACAGTTGCTCTCTGCTTCTAACTAGGAAGCAAACTCCAAAGTATCTTCACACAGGGAAACTCCCTTCTCCGGATTGCTCTTGGATTGGGAACTATCCCCCGCATATCTAAGAGTGTAGAGCTAACTGGGAACTTCCCTTCTACAACACGACTCTTAATTAGAAAGGGACCTCCACGAAGATATCCTCCTTAAACTACGCCTACGATGGCCTAGTTGAACCATGACTCATTGCACTATAAATAAGACATGAGGTTGATAAGCTAAGGTATGCTACAAAATTCCTGTTACAACATTACACCTTCCAAAAATCCTTGTCTGACTTCAGCATAGGAGTGCCATAGGCCATCCCATGGTGGTCTGTGGCTCACGTGTGTTACTTGTGCAGGTTAGCAGGAACAGGGTCAAAGCAGGGAGCGAAAATTGACTGCATCAGTTTGGTGTTGTCTGTGGGGACGACATAGTTCTTAACTTTACCCTAAGCATTGTCTCCTACCAAATCCTAGAGAGATGGTGACCACTAGGTCATACAGTAGCAAAAAAATCAGAGGACACGTCCAGCACTCAGGCCATCCCTGTGGTTCCTGTCGAGTGTGGACAGCATGGTCGCACCCCCGTGCACACGGCATCATCGTTGAATCCTTAGCCTGATGTACGATCTCTTCTCACACACCTGGACCAGTTAATGATTCAAACGTTCATGTCGATGAAGCAAAGTTCCAACGAGACGCAAGAGACGTATTTAACCTGATTCAACAATGAGTTAAACACCATATGCTCATGCGACGATGCAACGACCGAATTAACCTTCATTAATGGTCTGTGAAAAGTAGAGTTTGACAATCATCTGACATTGGATCCTCCGACAAACACAGTGGATTTGGAAAATAAAGCACAAAGCTTCGTCATCCAGAAAGAAGAGCAAAAGAGGACCAAACTCGGGAAGCCTTCGGTCAACAGGATACATGCGCTTTACGGAGCACATTCAGAGTCCAAACTGTCTAATAGGTCCAAAAAAAGGGCTCTTCAAGGCTTGAGGATTCAAGCTGTACGTGCACGATGGACAGCTGACACCACATGGTCAGAAACAAGGCTCATCTGCACCACTGACATTTACACAAAATGACCTTCAGGGCGTACAAATCCCACACGATGACGCACTAATGGTGATAGTTCCCTTGTGGGATGGGAGGTAAGAAGATCCCTGGTTGATACTGGGAGCTCGATGAATGTCTTGTTCCTCGGCACACTCCTTAGCATGAAGCTAGATGAAGCAGCCTTAATCCCTGATAGTCGTCTGGTAACCGACTTCAGTGGTGAGAAACAATTCCCCGTAGGAAAGGTACAATTGACGATAACAGCGAAAAAGCAACGGACTCATAAAACCTTGTTTCAAGAGTACGTAGTGATCGACACGCCTTCATCGTACAATTTGGTTCTTGGCAGACCCTGGTTACATACAAGGATTGTGATTTTGTTTTTCGAGTAAATTTCGGTATCCTGATTTTAAGAAATATTTCGATGTCTAAAAAAAATGAAAAATTTTCGAGGATACATAAAAAATATATAATGAATTTCGAGGGTATATGAAAATGTGAAAAAAAAATAGATACAAGTAAATAAATCTATTTAACATATTAAATGAATCATAAATACCAAGAAATGAAACAAACATGAAATCAATATATAATTAGAAAATCAGGGGTGGTTTTCAAAAATCAATATACAAGTAAAAGAAATGATAATTAGAAAATCATGGGGGTAGTTTTAAAAATCAATAAATAATTAGAAGATTTTATAATATGAAAAAATCCCGAAATTTACGAAAAAAAACTCTAAAAATTTTCGAAAAAATCCTAAAAAAATGTAATTTTTGGTAGCTGGGTTTTGTATTTTTACGGAAAATACTAAATTTACGAAAAATTTTCGAAATCAACGAAAAAATCTCGAAATTTTTCGAAAAAACCCTAAAAAATGTAACTTTTTTATTTCGCCATTTTTCTTTTCGTAATTTCAAAAAAATTAAATTTTCGTTGAAATTTTGCGAAATCACATTCCTTGGTTACATCAGATGGGGGCAACAGTCTCCACCTTACACCAGTGTGTTAAGTACCCTGCGAACCAAACGACCGGTACATTGAGAGGAGACCAATCAGTAGCCAAGGAATGCCAATACATGACGACTTCGCCATCCGGCAATCCTCAACTAGCAGTCAACCCAAAGGCCAAGCCTATCCTCCGCCCAACTCGAGGTCTACGGGAGGAACAACCGACACTGGGCGACGAGGCACCGGTAAGCCCGAGGGGCAGGCCCAATGTCGGACAGACAAAGGAAGAAACCATAACGGTCTACCTCGACAACCCTCGGAACAGTAGGGCTATCCAGATCGACTCCCGCTTAAACAAGGAAGTGGCGAAACAACTTACGGAACTACTGCAGCATATCCAAGACATCTTAGCATGGACTATCCAGGATATGGTGGGGATCGACCCTTCAATAATCACCCATCGCCTTGAAGTGGATCCCTCGAAAAAAACTGCCAGGCAAAAGAAAATGGACTTGGCCCTTGAAGGAAATTCCTAGGTTATATAGTTAAAAAAAAGGGAATCGAGGCCGATCCGAAACAGATTCAGACTCTTCTCGACATGAAGTCCCCATCTAATATCAAAGAAGTTGAGAGCCTGACTGGGAGGGTAGCAACACTAAACAGATTTATATCAAAGTCGTCTGAAAATGCCTCCCTTTCTTCAAAATACTAAAATGGTGAAATGATCAGTAGAACTTGAGCAATTTGACATAAATTACGCTCCAAGAACTGCCATCAAAGCCCAGGCGCTTGTGAATTTCATTGTTGAATTCACCAGAGGAGAAAAACTGAAAGTAGGCTACCAACTCACGAAATCCGATGTCCAAGCTTGGACCATGCGCTGCAACGAATCTTCAACGGAAAAGGCGAGCGGAGCAGGGATCACTGTAAGCTCCCCTAGCGGCTTCACCCTTGAAAAGGCCATCAGATTTGGTTTCCTCGCTTCAAACAACGAGGCTGAATACGAAGCCCTCCTGTCAGGCTTAAAGCTAGCTTTGGGGATTGACATAGATTGCCTAACAGCAGACAGCGACTCGAGACTAGTAGTCAACGAGGTCAAAGGAGATTTCAATAGCAAAGATCCGCGCATGATAGACTATCGCGACAAGGTACTCGGCGTAATGAGCAAGTTCAAGAACTGTCGGCTCACACAGTGCCCCCGAAACGACAACCAGAAGGCTGACGGCGAGCTAGCGAAAGAAGCCTCGGCCTGCAGCGAAGTCTCCAGTGGCCTCATCAAATATCAGGAGAAATCATGCCTCAACGAGGAAGAGCACAGGAATATCTGCGCCGCGGAGACACAACCTAATTGGATGATTCCGATACTAGAATATATAGCATCAGGATCCTTACCAGCAGATAAGGTCGAAGCACGGAAACTTAAAAATAGAGAAGCAAGGTATACTCTCCTAAACGACAAGTTATATATGAGATTGATAACAGGGCCACTGCTCCGATGTCTATCGCCCTCAGAGGTTAGAAAAGTCTTGGAAGTTATTCACAGCGGCATATGCGGGAATCACCCAGGCGGGAGAACTCTTGCCCACAAGGCCTTGACTTTAGAGTACTATTGGCCGACCATGCAGCGAGACGCCAAAGATACAGTCCACAAGTGCGACAAATGTTAAAGGTTCGCACCATACACCCACATGCCGTCCCAGTCACTAACTCCAATGATTAGTCCATGGTCATTTACGCAATGGGAAGTGGACATCCTCAGACTGCTCCCGGCATCGGCTAGTAAAAAATTCATTCTTGTCGTCGTTGACTACTTTACCAAGTGGGTCGAGGCCAAGCCCCTATCCAAAATAGGACAGTCCAAATCGAAAAATTCATATGGGCCGCCATCGTCTGCAGATTTGGCATCTCCAGAGTATTGGTCAACGACAACGGGACCTAGTTCTAAGGTAGCAAAGTCAAATAACTGTGCAAAAGCCTGGGAGTAAGGCACCACTTTTCCTCGCCAGGACACCCAGGCCAACGGTTAGGCGAAAGTTACCAACCGGACGATCCTAGAAACCATCAAAAGAAAACTCGATGCAGCTAAAAAAAATGGGTTCTAGAGCTACCAGGAATACTCTGGGCATATCGAACAACCAAAAGAATCCCTACCGGAGGGACACTCTTCGCCCTAGCATACAGGTCAGAAGCGATGGTTCCGGTAGAGCTCGAAGTGCCAACCTTCCGGACGTAAGAGAACGGCGAAGCCTTAAGCGTGGGACTAGACCTCCTCGACGAAAAGCGAGATCTGGCATCCACCAAGATAGCCGCCTACCAACAATAGATGACACAATACTACAACAAGAAGGTCAAGCCACGTGAATTCAGGGTGGGAGACTAGGTACTGCGAAAGACCCAGCAAAACGTCAAAGAAGCCGGGGCGGGAAAGCTAAATCCGAACTAGGAAGGGCCTTACAGAGTTGCTAAGGTTAACTGGCCGAGAACATACTGGCTGGAAAACACCGATGGCGACGGGTTAAAACGACCATGGAATGTAGAGTATCTCAAAAAGTATTATCAATAAAATATTTTGCTTTTACCAAAACTTCCTATGTTGTCCGTTACAACCCTCGCTAATCCCGGTTACGGCCAAACTCGGACATTTACTCAAAGCGTAATCCGCTCTGTGCGGGTCACGATGGTTGAGGAAGTAGGAGTATAGTCAGCGCTTGTCCGCTAGTGACGACGACTCGTTGCTCTCAATACAGACTATGATCTCCAAATTAGCTAGGTTAGCTTAATCAGTTCGCGACTGATGACGACGACTTCTGATGCCCAAAGACTAACCCGCTCCGCGCGGGTCACGACGGCTGAGAAAGTGGGAGTCTAGTCCGCGTTTGTCCGCTGATGATGACGACTCGCCAAGGGATCATTGCTCTCAATATAGACAATGATCGCCAAATTAGCCAGGTAAGCTTAGTCAATTCACGACTGATGAAGATGACTTCAGGTGCCCAAAGCCTAATCCGATCTGCGCGGGTCATGACGGTAGAGAAAGTAGGAGTTTAGTCAGTGCTTGTCCGCTGATGAGGACGACTCGCCAAGGGATCATTGCTTTCAATACAGACAATGATTGTCGAATTAGCCAGGTAAGCTTAGTTAGTTCGCGACTGATGACGACAGCTTCTGGTGCCCAAAGCCTAATCTATTCCGCGCTGGTCACGACAGTTGAGGAAGTGGGAGTCTAATCAACATTTGTCCGCTGATGACGACGACTCGCAAAAGGATCATTACTCTCAATGATCGCCGAATTAGCCAGGTAAGCTTAAATAGTTCGCGACTGATGACGACTTCTGGTGCCCAAAGCCTAGTCCGCTTCGCGCGGGTCACGACGATTGAGAAAGTGGGAGTCTAGTCAGCGCTTGTCTGCTGATGACGATGACTCACCAAAGAATCATTGCTCTTTATATGGACAATGGTCGTCAAACTTACCAAGCTAAGCGTAATCAGTTTGAAAATGATGACAACAACTCCCGGCATGCAAAGCCTAACCCGCTCCGCGCAGGTCGTAACAATCGAAGAAATTTAGACAAAAGTCAACGCTAGACCGCCAACACCGAGGGAGTCATTGCAAACAACGACACAACACAACTATATATTTGAACTGACAAAAATTTCCGCCCGATAGTACAAACCCTACAGTCTACAAAGTGACAAAAGCAAATACGACGATGCAAGGCAGAATAGTACTTTCATTCAAAAGAGAAAACATGTCTACATGATATTCGCCCAAGAAGGGACATTACAATCTACGGAGAAGCATCATCCTCATCAGTTAGCCTCGCGTGTCGGGATACTCCGTCTTAATCAGTTTCAGGAGCTTCAGTTTGCCGGTAATTACCTTGGATGAGAGTAGCGGTCTCCTGCCAGACACATCAAAATTTATCGCGCCCACCAACGCTTCATAATGCGAGCGCTCATCGAACAACATCTACAGCCGCTACCTTTCGATTACCCACTCTGCCTCCGATTGTTTCCTCTCAGCTTTTTCGGCTCTTCATTCAGAGGCCCACCTGTCCATAGTAGTATCCAGGCACTCCAATTCTGCCCTGGTCCGCTTCAGCTCGGCACGAGTCGACACCAAGTCGGACTCGGTAACCCTCAGTTGAGCTCTCATTTCATCTACCGCATCAGCAACAAGAGTCGTGGCCTCCACCCCTAGTGGTCTGCGATGGTGCTAGAACCCTCTGCCCGATAAATGGCTTCCGAGTATGACATCCGCAGATCGACAAAGGCCTTCTCCAAAGCAAGGACCTTCCCACAGGCTTCAAGATGCAGTGAGACAGGAACATGCGGCTCCGAAGTATGGGCACCAAAGGGAGAAGCCACCACTATATAAGACTGCCTCTTTCTCGGGGCAACCACGATAGGCACGTTCGCCTCCAGCTAGCTCAGCAAGCCTGGAGAGGTCGATCGGGGCCAAGCTTCTCTTTATCACACGGCGAGCGACCACCCCCTCAGCCAGGAAACCCGACACTAAGTGAGCCCCATAAGAACACCGCAGCAGCCCGCTGCGTACGACATCTCTTGTCATTACTACCTCCTCAACGGAAATAAAAGAAAACTCCAAAAACTTCTTCTCTAGTTGCTTTTCTTCCTTACCGAGGGACAGAATAACAAAAAAATTTGAAACAAAGGTAATACATCAAAACCAACGCCAAAAGAAGAACTCGCAAAGATACGCATGCACTAAAGAAGAACTCACCAAGATCGAACTGAAGTATTGGGACACTCTACAACTCTCTAGCTTGAAGTAGCCTGAATCCATCGAAGCCAAGAACCACTGCTTCTCCCAAGATTTGGTGCTACTCACCATCAAACGCAGACAAGATGGACAAGTCAGTATACAGATACCCCTGAAATCCAGCCGAACTTTGGTCAGGCGATGAATCACCGATGGAGCCAAATGAAGGCCAGCGTCATGAGCCCTCAGGAAAATTGCTAGCAGTGTCTTGAACCCGTTCGGCACCATCTGAGTGGGAGGCAAGCGAAAATGAGTAAAAAAGCGTCAGACGTCGTCAGGCACCAAAAATTAGAGTCCGGACTCAAACATACCTCGGTGCAAGCTTATAAACCCCTGAGGACATACAATCGGACCTGACACTCCGGACGCAAGAACAAGATACAAATCTCCAGGGATACGATACAAATTACGAAGTCTGATCAACTCAGTTTTGTTGACTAGACTATCACCAAAGTGATTCGTACAGGCGAGGGATAACGAATTCTGGGAAGCAATTTTGACACTGTTGGCCATTGGAAAAAAAAATAGATACAACGGTTAGAAAAATTAGCATAGATAACGATAGGGAAATCATCTTCAGAAGAGTAAATATTTATAGGGAAACAAACCAAATTTTCCCTCTTCGAGCAGTCTCATACCTATTAAATGTCATGTGCCGCTCAAAACCAACGCTTCAGGTCCAATCATCACGACGGTACAGATCCCTTTTCAACGAGTCTGTGGACCGACGTAAACACCCCACTAACTCAGGGGGAGTAGCTGATGATACATAAAACGGTCACACTCCTAAGTCGAACACGTGTCATGATGATCTCGAGGAACTACGGGCCCAAGTATCGGCCCAACACAGATTTAGCCCAAGCGGATCTAAGTCCGCTCAACTTCAGTCCGCCAAGCGACTCTCACAGCATGCTAGGCCCACACGTCTCACAGCTATCCACGATACCCATAAGCCCTCTTCAGGCAAATATCTCGAGGATCGGCTTCAGACGGGCAACTACAGCTTCTGTCTGCTTCCAACTAGGAAGCAAACTCCAGAGTATCTTCCATACTAGAAAACTCCCTTCTATGGATTGCTCTTGGATTGGGAACTATCTCCTGCATATCTAGGAGTGCAAATCTAATAGGGAACTTCCCTCCTATAGCACGACTCTTAATTAGAAAGGGATCTCCATGAAGATCTCCTCCCTAAACTACTCCTACGATGGCCTGGTTGAACCAGGACTCATTGCACTATAAACAAGACATGAGGTTGGTAAGCTAAGGTACGCTACAAAATCCTTGTTACAGCATTACACCTTTCTCAGACCCCTGTCTACTTTTAACATTAAAGTGCCATCGGCCACCCCACAGTGGTATGTGGCTCACGTGTGTTACTTGTGCAAGTCAGCAGGAACAGGATCAAAGCAGGGAGCGAAAATTGACTGCATCAACTACCATCTACCAGAAAGCGGCGAGACCGTAATACTATGAGCAAGATTAGGTAACTAGAATTTGCAATATGTTCTCTTTTGCATAGATTATTTAGATGAACAGAAAATTAGTGATGAAGAATATAAAACATACCAAGCATAGTGGGACTGAAGCATTTTCCAAGTTGAATGTAAGATTCAAAAGCAGTTTGAATGTTCGACCGATGGAAAAATAAAATGCACTGCAGAAAAACTCCATATTCCTGCATTCAAATATATTGTATTATGCCTAATGTAAAACTAAATTTTGCTATCCAGCTAGCTATTGACATCCAAGCCTACCTAGCAGCTACTTAAAGGCTCTTGCACTTTATAAATTCTTAGGGCGTGGTATTCAATTACGAATTTTAATGGATTGTGAATGATTTTAAAATCCATTAAAATCCAGGGGTATTCAATTAAGGATTTAAAATAATACATGTAAATCTAGGGGTATTCAAATACAGGTTTTAAAAGATTGTTTTAAAATCCATCAAAATCAGGGGGGTATTCAATTCATGTTTTTCAAAAGTCCACCAAAATCAGGGGTATTCAAGAAGTAGTGGATTTTAATGGGTATGTTAAAGTTGTGGATTTTGAAGGATTTGTGAGTAGAAAGAATATATAACAAAAGTTATTCCAAATCCAACCTTCCCCCCTCATATATCAACGGATTTGTATTGGCTATTGTTAAATAACACCACCATTTCGCTGAAGGACGCCACCATCCCATTTTTTGTGATTTGTTGAATGACACCACCACCTTCCCTTCTCTTTTCTCTTCAAAGGAGCAGCACCACCTCTCCCCACAGCTTTCGGCCACACCACCATGCCCTACCTCCGTTGGCTGCACCACCGCCCGCACTTCCTCTTCTCTTTTGTTCTTGTTCTTTTTTTTGTTATTCTTCTTCTTCTTCTCCTTCTCCTCATTTTCTTCCTCTTATTTTCTCTTCTTCTTGTCCTCTCTTCATCTTTGTTTTTTGTTTTCTCTTTTTTTCCTTCTGATTTCTTCTTCTACTTTTCTCTTTGTTTTTCTTCTTCTTCTATTTTTTTCTCATCTCTTCTTATTTTCCCTTTTTTTCTTCTTTGCTCTTGCGGAGGTTCCTGCAAGTGGAGGTTCCCCACTTGCCAGAACCTTGGCGAGGGCAAAAAGAAGAAGAAGAAAAAAAAGATAGGAGAAAAAGAAAAAAATAAAGAGAAAAAAAAAGTGGAGGGGAAGATAAGAAGAAAAAAATAGAGATAAAAAAGAGATGAGGGGGAGGAGGTTGAGAATAAGAAGATGAAAATGGGTGGAGGTGGGATTAGAGGTGGCGGTGGTGATTGATGGAGAATAAGAAGAATAAGAAAAGAGGGAGGAGGAGAGGTTGTGGTAGCGTGGTGGTGGTGGTGATTGAAGCAGAAGAAGGGAGGAGAGGTGGTGGTGGCGGGGATAACAATTTGAAGTAAAATAGTTATTTGTATTACTTTTGGACCATCTTCAATGTATTTGATTTTTTTTAAATTTGAAGTAAAATTCTCGTAACATACAAATAATTGTTTAATTGATGTTTTGATAGATGTTTTATGATTTGTGTTGGCATGGATAACAATGTAGGTGATGTTCTTTCATTGTTTCCTATGACTAATAACACATTTATAAAAATCCATTAAATTTATAAGAATCCATAGAAATCCATAACAAACCTTTATAAAATCTACAAAATCCAATCATTTAAAATCCATCAAAATCTAGTGGATTTTGTAAAATCATTTGAAACCTTTTAAAATCCTCAAGATTTAAAATTCTTCAGAGTCCATTCAAATCCCGAATTGAATACCCCCACCTTAGTTATATGCTGGAATGTGATTCCGATATCTTACAACATAACATATCTTGATGCATAACATACATTACAACATAACATACCTTGTCAACTAGCATCCCTTAGTCATATGCTGAGAAGCATTAGAACTTACAACTTAACATATTTTGATGCATCGGTAGCAGCCGTGATTCATATATCTAGTCATCTCAACATGGCAATGGTCATGTTAGCAGAATTCATTCTCTAATAAAATCTGATAAAACAATCATAATGGGCTCAAATAAAAAACATTAGTCCACTCCATCTTTTTGCTCCAAATGCGAAATCCATGTGCACCATTAACTTATATACATTGTTATTAATGGTATCTTCAACTTGGACACGTTCTAGAAATGTCACTTAAGAATTAAGATAACAGTTAGCAAGGAAAATGTAAATTTTTTTTTTCTAACAATAGAAAGTTTAGTAGTGGTGTTATAACCGTTTATGTGATTCACCTTTGAAGAACCATCTGGAAATTCTTTTATCAGGCAACCTGATGGCCACCTTCTACATCTTGTGATTAGAACTAGGAAGAAATCGTCCAAGGACACATCCATTACTGCCCAGGTATCAAGAGCACACTTTTTGCAATACCTTATAAGAAGTAAACTTTATGTGTAGGAATGAAAGGAAAGGAACATGAAATTCAGTTGTCATCTTAAAAACTCCAAAAAATATCATTTCTAATTAGCTCATGATGATTAAATTGAACATGTCAGAGGCTTACTCTAGCGATGTTCCTACTCCACAATAACTAACATAATAAAATGCAAATGCATCACACTCTGTAAGGATGGAAGAAGTACTTTTCTCTTCAATAAGACGAATGAAACATGCTTAAGCCAACTTTTGTTGCCAAAACAAAAACTTAACAATTGAACATGTTAGTATTTTCTGGTGTCCACCAATTGTAGCTCAGTTGGTTGGACATCCACTCTCCTTGTGAGAGGTCGCGGGTTCGAGACTTACTAGGGATTTTGTGAGTTTTCGCTCGATTATTAGAAGCACATGTGCTCTGTTGTCGATAAGCCTTCGGGTATTGGATGCAGCTGCTTAGATGGACTAGGCTATATCGAAGTGAAAACAAGTCTTCATGCAAGTTGGAGGCAATGGACTGGAGTGAAAGCAAGTCTTCATGCGAGATGGAGGAGACGAGGATATTGAGTGGCAACAATATTGTTGTAGCCTTCGGCCCTGATTTGGTTAACCTCGCATGGATTAATAAATAAAAAGGGTCAACGACCCAAATTTTTTTTTTTTTAAATGTATTTTCTGGTTGTCATGCATTGCATGGAAAACATAGCAGCAGTAGAGCAATCTCACCTCTGCAATTCGATCAGATCTGCATTTGAACCAAATACCCCACCCCACCAAGTTCAAAAAATTCCCAACTTCTACAATTCTCACCATATACTTTGGCTATTTATAGTAATTTCATCTTCTCAAAGATTCAATTTACCATTCGCCATTCTCCCCTCAGCCATGCAAAAGCACAAACATATAATGAGTTGTATTTGTATCTCTTCATGTTAACTATAGAAAAATACCGCAGTCTGCAGAAGTCGTATTTGTGCAACAAACCAGAAATCAATGGATGATGGATCGATAATTGTGACGATAAAACTGCACTATTATTCATCATTTGTTTGTAAATAAATGATTAAGAGTTACAAATCAACTAAATGTTTGTGAAGAGAGTGGTTGTTAGTTAAAGTGAGTAGAAATGTTCGATGGGAAGAAGAAATGAAAATTGACTTTATTGGAGAAGAAATTCAAAGAAAAATAAGTAAAGAAAAGTGAAGGGAGGGGAGGGATATTGTTGGACGAATGGGAGGGGAGATTGGATGATGAATCCTCTAATCTCTGCTGGATTCAATGCTTCAATATCTGATGTAATACAAACTGGTGAATGGTTCAATGGTTATGTAATATTAGAGATTCAATGTTCATTGTTACTCAGGTTGCATCACTGATAGGTTGCATTGCATTGCATTGTGTTCATTGTTAATCAGGTTGCATCACTCACAGGTTGCATTACATTGTGTTCATTGTTAATTAGGTTGCATCACTGACAGTTTGTTCATTGTGTTCATTGCAGGTTGTTAATTGCATTGCATTAGAAAATCAGGTTGTTAATCAAGTTGCATTGCATCAGCCAAACTCACTAACAGGTTGTTCATTGCATTGTGTCAGTGAGTGTACGGGGTCTGTACATGAGGTTGTTCATTGCATCGTGTCACTAATAGGTTGAATTGCAAAACATGTTGTTCACTGACATTGCATTATATATGAGGTTGTTGTGTGTGTCCTTGCATTGTGTTTACATTTGATGATATTGTAGGGTATTAAGGGTTGTTGATCAGTGTCAGGGTATGTTGATCAATCCTCTTGTGTATGATGACATAAACCAGAATTTAGTTTTGTCAGAATTCTCAATCTGATGAATCCAACAAGGTTCAAAGTCAGATATAATTATGGGAATAATGGCACAATATGTCAAAAAATTAAGAGTGGCGACAAAGGTAGTGGTGGCTGGGCGATGAGTGTGGTGTCTGATGTAGAGAAGTAGAAGACGAAAAAAAGAAGCAGGGGCAAAGACAAACAAAATCGTCGAAGAAGGAAAAATAAAGGAGAATTTGTTTAATTGTTTACTTTTTTACCCTTTTGGCACCCACAATATTCTAGTATTTCTTGTTTGGTACCCATCACGTGCTTGGCACGTGAGGATATTTTAGAAATTTCAAAACAGTTAATGGTTTCTGCTAGTCAACCCAGTTGACTTAAGGGTCAAGGGCCAAAATGGGGATTAAACAAAATTTTGATAATTAGTGGCACCCAACTAGGATTACACCTAAATTAATGGGGCCTAAAAGGTAAACAAACCTTATAAGTCATTTTCCCTATAATATATTCTGATCGTGAGACAAATTTCAGAGATGTTTACCTGGCATGCGCCTTGCATGTGACTTATAAGTGATGGATAATTTTGGGTTTTAAAAATACTTAAATATTTACTAGTACAATTAGACTGAATTAGTTTTTAAAATGAGTATTAAATTCAATCAGGCATAAATTTTTTTTTTTTTAAAATAAACCATATTATCATTTCAACTTCTGAAAATGATACATTATCGACAACAATTATGATCCCCTAATCATGCACACGCTGTGCACGTGCAAGCTAATCTTGGACTTCCCAAATCGGCTGTATTGTCCTTAGCGAAGTCTTTGTTGTGTTTGGAATTCTGTCGCGACGTCTTTGGACCGACGCAGACGCAACGGCTAAAGAAACCCACCATTGACTCTCTCCACACCCATTTAAATATTTAAAAGCCTGGCGGGAAATATCAACAAAAACTGTGACTCCTCCACGTGGCGGCAACCCCATGAGTCCCTCCTTCCCGCCAGCACCTACCTTTATTGACCTTTCAATCCATGCTACTGCACAAACAGTCAAACACAAACGGTCAAGAATTTGTAATATTTTATATTTAATTGTTAATTTTTTTTTTCCAAGATAATTTGAAATCCAGAGAAGACGTTTCTTTCTAAACTCTTTAGAAGACAAATCAAATGTACAAAGAGTACTAATTCGATCCATCGATTGATCATCTTCTTGAAACTACCTCATGGATGCAACAAAAATTAGTACAACCCAATCATCAATAATCATGGCTTCTTCTTCACAATCTGGGTTTCTTCCCACTGGGTCTCTAATAGAGTCTTTGATTCATATTTCCAATGAAGTTTCGTCATTGGACAAGTTCCCTTTCGTGCAATCACGGAATATATCCACAATGGTGCGGAGGATCAAGCTTCTTTCTTCGCTCTTTGAGGAGATTCGGGACTCAAATAGCCCGTTTCCGCCATCTTCTATACTATGTCTTACCGAGATATTCTCGGTGATACGTAGAGTAAAGCTTTTGATACAAGAATGTATGGAGGGTAGTTGTGTGTGGAACCTTGTGCAGACAGAGTTTTTGTCGAGGCAATTCTATGTTTTGGTTAAGGAGATGGGGAAGGCATTGGATATTCTTCCATTGAGCTTGCTTGATGTGAGCTCGGATGTGAGAGAGCAAGTGGAACTTATTCACAAGCAAGCGAAGAGGGCAGAGGTGTTTGTTGATCCTCTAGAATGTCGAAGAAGAGATGATCTTCTCCAAGTGATGATGAGCAGCAGCAACAACGGTGAAAAGATTGTGGGGAAGAAAAGGGTAGTTGTGGATTGTAAGAAAGTTGAAGAGATAATGCGCGAAGTTGGTATGAGAACTGAGTCTGACTATGATCAAGAGATTTCTAGACTAGAAACTGAGGCACATAAGCAAGCCGGCACTGGAGGTCTAATTGTTATCTCAAATATTAACAATCTTGTTTCCCTTGTTTCCTATTCGAAATCTATGATTTTCAATGAGAAAAAACTAGGGAAAATACAGTATGAGACAGAGCAACAACATTCAATATCTTTTCGTAGGAACAATTCTACATCTTCTCAGTCACCGGCTTACAATATACCAGATGAGTTTCGGTGCCCGATTTCTTTAGACCTGATGAGAGATCCTGTGATTGTAGCATCTGGTCACACTTATGATCGGAATTCAATTGCTCAATGGATCAACTCGGGACATCACTCTTGTCCCAAGAGTGGACAGAAGCTGATCCACATGGCTTTGATACCCAATTATGCACTCAAGAGCTTAATTTGTCAATGGAGCCAAGATAACGACGTCCCACTGAGTGAATCCTCCTCGGCGACCTTAGAGAAAAGTAGTAGCAAAAGGAAGTTATCGGAAGAGGCTGTAGATCACATCTCTGCCACAAAGTCTGCTATGGAAGCCGTCAAGATGACAGCAGAATTCCTGGTAGGAAAACTAGCAACTGGATCACTTGAGGTTCAGCGACAAGCAGCTTATGAGCTTCGATTATTAGCTAAAACAGGCATGGACAACCGTCGTATAATTGCTGAAGCAGGTGCTATTCCATTCCTAGTATCACTACTAAGCACTCATGATGCAAGGATCCAAGAGAATGCAGTGACAGCTTTGCTCAACCTCTCTATTTTCGACAACAATAAAGTGCTTATAATGGCTGCCGGTGCTATAGATAACATCATAGAGGTTTTGCAGTTTGGAAAGACCACAGAAGCGAGGGAGAATGCGGCAGCTGCCATTTTCAGCTTATCAATGATCGATGATTGTAAGGTTGCAATAGGTGCTAGGCCTAGAGCAATCCCGGCTTTAGTTGGGCTATTGAAGGACGGAACTAGTGTGGGGAAGAGGGATGCTGCCACAGCGCTTTTCAACCTTGCAGTCTATAACGCTAACAAGGTGACTGTGGTGATAGCTGGGGCTGTTCCTTTGCTGATTGAATTACTGCTGGATGATACAGCAGGAATCACTGACGATGCATTAGCAGTACTAGCCCTTCTTTCTGGGTGCGGCAAAGGGCTTGAAGAGATAAGAGAGAACAAGATGGTGTTGCCGCTGCTTATTGATTTGTTGAGATTTGGGTCTGCTAAAGGGAAGGAGAACTCGGTGACACTTTTGTTGGGGTTGTGCAAGAATGGAGGAGAAGAAGTCGGAAGGCGTTTGTTGATACATCCACACACTATATCTTCCCTTCAGACCTTGGCTTCTGATGGGTCTCTCAAGGCAAGAAGAAAGGCCGATTCTCTTCTTAGATTGCTGAACAGATTCTGCTCTAACAGTCAACCAACCTCCTGGGTCCTGAACAAGTGATGAACAACAAACCAAGCATAACTACGGCACTGAGCAAGAAAAGAAATTGTAAATCTGTCATTGACAAGTGTACATGGCGTTGTTGTTCATAGTTGTGCCAGTTTGATGAGTTTTATTGTCTGTGTTTTCTTCAAATTCATGTTGAACCTCTTTGAGAAGACAACACCTTAACTCATGAATCCCCTCAATCATTTTGAATGGAGATTGAGATTTTACAAACAATCCAATGTGTTGTTAAAACATGTTAATTATCAGTAGTGTTTTCTGTCATCAAAATACAAGTCTAGATGTTCATAATCTGTGGTTGTTCCTGTGAACTAACACAATCTATGGACAGTCTCTGACTGAATTGTATCCACTTACAAGCATTGTTTGATCCCCCAGCCCTGATGTAGATGTAGGAAGTCTCACAAGAAACCAAAAGGTAAGTCATATATTTTGGAAAAGTTCCAACTTTTTTACTTCTTACTTCTGTCCTTCGAAGTTTCTCCATATTTATATCATAAAAATATAAAATGCGTACCTGGCATAGACTTTAGATGGAGACCACAATGGAGGAATTAAAATTAATAATGAAACAAAGAATTAAAGTCGAGGTCGTTATGTGAATCGTCAATAAGAAAGAAAACACAACTTATTTTATTATTCATTAAATGATTAAATACAGAGTAATTTACATGGACCAGAGAGATGTAGCTAAACAACTTCATACAATATGAACATACATGTGGTAGGTTAAACTTGTGTTCAACTGCTTGATGGGGGAACAGATGAAGATGCGAGGTTTAACTTGTGTTCAACCCGGATGAAGATGCGAGGTTTAACTTGTGTTCAACCGATTGATGAGGTAACAGATAGAATATGAGGTTTAACTTATGTTCAACCGATTCGGAGGGAACTGAGAAGATGCAAGGTTTAACTTGTGTTATTCAACTGATTGATGAGAAATAGCCAGAAGATGCGATGTACCCTTCAAGCCGCCCAGTGAACCATGATTCACAGAATGTAGTTTTCTACTGAGTATCTAAAACTCTACCATTTCCAAGTCAATGTGTGTCCCCTTCAAATTATACTTCCAGGACCAGCTTCCGGTGTTCACCTTTTCCTTCTCTATAGCGGTCAATTTAACTGATATGCCTGTGTCATGGATGATGATTGAAATAACAAGAAAAAGTCAAATTTCGATGTGTTGAACGTTCATTGTATTATTGTAATGAGCGGGACAAAACATGAAGAACAAACCTGTATTTGATGCATTGACTAACAATTTGTGCCCATCTGGAACTTCAAATACATAATTTCCCTGAATGAACATTAAGCAAATGGCAAAACAATCTTTAGCGTAAAGTAAACAGGGAAACCGTAACTGAACCAAAATAGCCATTAATTTCTGAGTAAATGAATAATGGGTCACGTGATACAAGGATGGGTTGCACCTAGGAGATCACCAAAGTACATTGACATGGAGTGGTTATGGAAATCATAAAAATAGTCTTTCTTGACTTCATAAATTGTCCTGTGGTTATTGGATTGCCCAAAAAGGCTGGTTACTTCATCTACTGCACTTAATTTTAACCTACAAACACTAATGGAAACCTACTGATTATGGCCTTAACCCCTTGCACACGAATCATCTTTCTGATGAATTTTAATTTATGCAATATAAGATGCTTTACGAATAAATTAACAAATTTAATATGGAAATACATATAATTTACAAGATTATACTGACCTCTAAGATTACATTTGCTGCTTCAAATTCAGCGTTTCCATGCAGTATGATCTTAACTGCCTCAAATCTCTGAACATCATGCTTCCAATAATTATTCTCAGGAAAGCTCCAGTCAATCCCTTTATTCAAGACCTTTACATTCTGTAACTTACATCTTGCAGACCTGACATCAAACAATAACCAGTCTCAATTACAAGTGTTAAATATTGAATTCACATTGATAGCTTAAATATATGAGAATGTAATGTTTCTTTCATTTTTCTTTTAGTGGTCTGGGGAGCCCATTTACACCCCGCGCTTGCTTTTCAAAAAAAAAAAAAAAAAAAGCTTAATGAGGCCACTTACCTGTATCCATAATGTAGTATGGGTTCATCATTTTGATCTAGTCTAGTTGAGCCCATAACATTTTCAGCAGTCACAATTAAGGTTCCATCAAGCTGCAAACGAACAGAAGAAACATGAACCAGCATTACAAGTGGACATAAATGTCAGGCATACATTTAGAAGTTCCTTGAATGACTACCTGAACATTCTTCCACAAGAATTCCGCAACCTCTATTTGTAACTCAGAGCCCTTGGAAATGGAACCTCCATGGAACTGAAGCAGAAAAAACTCGGTCATGTTCACACCCCTTCACTATTACATGCAAACACCCCTTCACTATTACATGCAATTACTTGCTTAATTGTTTGAAAGTATATTAATAAATTAGTGATGCCGTATAGCAAAGAGCGAGTCCTAATTCCTCTGAAAGGAGGGGATGCAGTAATTTATTATAGCAATTGAGTGGATAGGATGCACGCTAAAGCAAACAATGTAAAGCTGATAATACCTTCGAGTAATTTTAACACATAAAAAGGAGTTCCATATATTAACACTTTCAAGCCTTCTAATTTAGCCAAAAATAAAAACATCATTAACCTAATAATACCTTTTGTCTAGTGACTTCCCAAAGCGGACCAAGAGCCGGATGCAGAAAAATGAGAAAGGGTGGTCCAGAATGGCAGTACTTTTCATTATTATCAATCTGAAGAGTAATATGACAGGAAGAAAATCTTAACAGAAATATTCATCAACAGGTCTCAAAAAATTAAAGAAAGAAAGAAAATGATGAAAGAAATACTTATGCAAGGTAAAAACCATTTATCTACAATAAAGGACATAATCATCACATCCTCTACCAATCTCAATTAGGAAAGAAGATTTCATTCAAGGGAATGCACCTTCGGAACTTTTACATCGCAATAGGAAAGAATATCAGAGGCGTTCCTTATGATATCCAGTAGTGCACCATCTGGAGTCTGCACATCCGGTTAAAACCTAATTAGTCAAGAAGAAAGTAAGGTTCATAATATGAGTGGACTGAGTTGAATTTGTTGTGAACATACATTTACATTGTTTATAGATTCAAATTATGCTGTCAAATAAGTTGAGCAATAATGTAAAAGCTACTATGTTGAAAACCTGACGCAATGATTTGTCAGCAATCTTTCTTTTCCTTTTAGCAGATGATGTGACCCTTTTTCTTTCGTTGTATACTATATAAGTATCCAGGTCGTCTGTTCATATCAATAATCATGGACATAATCAGTTACTGCATACGTAGATGCATGAGACATAAACATAATCATACAATTTGCAATAAAGCAGATGTTTCTGCACATGTCAACATTTTTACCTTCTATACCATTATAACATCGAGATGAATAGGCCTTCAAAAAGTTATCTGCAATACTTTGCATTGTGCATTCCAGCCTTCCACCAGGGACACTGCAACCAAATTTTTATATGATGATAAGATGAAATGTTAAATTCAATACTAAAAATTCCTTTTCAGGATACCTAGGTATCCCGGGACAAGTCCATATCATACACTATTAATTACTATATTTTTAATTTCAGTCTGTTTGTCATTTTTTTTCTCATTTTACTCATTAC
This sequence comes from Berberis vulgaris, assembly GCA_963556465.1. Lineage (NCBI taxonomy): Eukaryota > Viridiplantae > Streptophyta > Magnoliopsida > Ranunculales > Berberidaceae > Berberis > Berberis vulgaris. Next base: position 6,498,919 of record OY747130.1, on the reverse strand, counting down.
TTGCCATAATACACATAACAAGTATAAAAAATTGGAAGGTGTGAAGAAGTTGATTATCAAAGAATGAGGTGTTCCTTGGAGTATCCAATTGTGTCCAGCTGTAAGAACATGCATTTTTAATTATTATTATTTTTGGAAAATGAAATGTTTTTTTACATAGACATGATTATAGCCTTTTGACGTGGCATAAACAGCCTCCCAAACATTTGTAAGACAAAAACAAAACTTCAAAAATTACAACAGATTAGGACAGAAAAGGGGCTGAAAGATTTCTGTTTCCACAATATCACTTTTTCATTTTTATTTCTCCTGTATGTTGAATTACCACTCCAAATAAAGGAACAACATTTTCAATTTTCCTTTAAAGAAAAGATACATCAGCTTCAGAGATGGGATTTACCAAACTGTTTCATCGTAAATATTTAGGAATAGCACATATAATTGATTGGAGTGGTTACTTATTCTTCTTTTATAGGCTAGATAGTAGGAATCATAATTTCGAAAAAGTGAGTTTCATTCCTTATCTTCAATGCAGAAATATTTGATTCAAATATTTTGTGCTTCCAGTACATCACATAGATTTTGGAGAATGAATTTGAAAGGTAAAAGGCTGGTTAGGCGGCCAGCTGTGTAACATGTGCCACAAATTGACCAACAGCTGGTTTATATGCAATGAACAGGCAAAACAAGAGCATCTACAAGACTACAATAGAAAAGCCATTATGGCGTCTAGAATATATTAACCAATCAGTTTGTTTGCTTCCAAATTTTAGGGCCACGAGGTAAACACCCTTACTGCACCTATGTTTAGCAAAACAAAGTAAATTGAGTGATCTGTAGCTTGGTGAAAAGCCCATTAAATAATGTTGAGCGTCGGAGACCAAAAATAATAAAAACCCCTACCTTGCCTATAACTAGTGGCATTGTAAGGCTAGTCAGTGAATTCTAAGCGATTGATAACTGTAGACACTGGATAGACAGGTGGGGCGCTCCCACAATCTAAATTTCTAACTTTGGCAATTTTGTAAGTTTTAGCTTGCCACTGTGGATGTTTTAATCCTAGGTAGGATAATGGAGTTCGCCAGTAGTAGATCATATAAACTTCCACAAATTAGGCTTTTCCTGTGGTGGTGCAAAGAATATTGTGAATTGCTTTGCTTCCTTTATCACCACTTTCTCTCTTTTTTTTAGCACAAACAAGTTCTCAGTCTTTGAGGAAAATATGTGAAAGATCCAGTTTTGGGATTTTTGGCTTGCTCAGAGATATTTTCAAACATAAAATACTCAGAAGTCAATAAAAATGTGATGAGCCAAAACGAAAAATGAAAAAAAAAATTAAATGAAACGAGAAAGTACCTATGCTTGAACCCAAGGTGATCTACATAAGCGATGAGTTTTTTAAGATTTAGAACCATCCCTGGTAAGCAAACAGCATCTTTACTTGATCCGACTTTCTCAGCTGAAGCTAAATCAACATACAGGATGTTTGTATTGGCTGGGAAGTTCTCCTGCAAGCTTAAGCCCAAGAAAAAAAATTGCAAACAGGTAATAATTATAATTAATACATTAACCACAGCCATATGAGAAAATTCGAATTAAAAAGGAAAACATGATAACTGGGACAGAATAGTATGCATGCAGATGAACAAATAATAGCAAATGACTATCAAGAATCAGGATCTTTGATCTCAAATTACTTGATGATATGGCATCCATTAGCTCCCCCAGAGGCCCACTAATAGACAATTCTTTGCTTTTTGGATTTTAAGCTTAATTCGTGACTTGCGAATCACATAAATTGTCAAGTGGTTGTGATAAAAATAAAACAGAATTAAACTGAAAATAAAACTGACATCAAGAACTAATTAGCTCAAGGTGCAATTTAAATTTAAAGAAAGAAAGGGGAAAACTTGAACTTATTCTAAAAAATTGCTTCAAAACTAAAAGGTGTGATAAACAAAACAAAGTCGCCAATGAAAGATTGCAATTGTTATAGCATTGGAACATGCGACTTTGGAGCATATCATACACCCAAAACAGTTTCTTGATAAGAGTCAAAAGAATTTCATATCTCATTAGATGGAACTACAAGCAAAACTTATCAGCAATTCAATTTACAAACTCTGTTCAGACCTTTGTATGATCTTAGAACTCATAAAGAAGTTTGCTCCGTGAGCACATCATCTGACTAACTTAAGGTAGACACAAATAACAAACATCATAAATGACATTTACACATTCAAACTGTAATGGATGGTAACATAGGATTCCAATTGGTTAATGAACTTATGTTAACATAAAATGATAATAGTAGTATACCTGCAAGGAATAACATGCTCTTCTGCAATACCAAACTTGTCGAATTCGGTGTACTCGATACATGATAAGCCATATGCCCATTTTCCATCGAGACCCCTTTTTTCCATGAGAACATTGATTCCTTCTGTTGCTCCATTCTTTCGTTTACAGGATGCAAATCCTAATTTCTGCATTTTATATCAGTGTATCGGGCTATTACCAAAAATATGATAGATAAGCATCAAATCCAACCTAATTTCTGCATTTTTTAGTTTGCCCACATTAGTTTATGCCTATTTGAGTCTGACCCTCATTTGAAAAATTATTGAGTCTAACCCCAGACTCGAGTTGACTGTACCGTTCAATGTTAATCAACTACATTGATTGTACCTTGATTGTTTCATTATTTTAAATCATCGTAAAAAGAGTAAAAGAAAAAATCAAGGCTTTTGTCGAGAGCAAACTTCCTATGCCCCCTTTCCTGATGGTCTAGCTTATGCTTCCTCTGGTCTCCGATGAGCTTTTTGATTGCTCTCTAAACAAGACCAGCGTCGTTCCAGCCTTTCACCGAAAGGTGGAAGGAGGGGTAGGCTATGCTCCTAATTTGATGTACCTCTCTTTTTCTCCTAGTCGGATGATAGAGAATAAACCGAAGTCTTTACATTTTTTTAGTAGAATTCATGGATAAAGGGGGGCTGGATCCAATGGAGTGATTTGATTCACTTGGAAAGAGAGGGAAAGATAGAGTTGGAAAAAAAAAACTCTTAGAGAGGGAGCGATTTAGGCGATTTGGGGATGACTCTTGGAAGTGCCTCGAAGCGCGCGTTATTCCTTGGATCCTCTAATCAAGGCCCTTTGTTGCTAGGTTTGAACTGGATTGTTGGGCAGCCCTGGCGGCTGGGGCTGTACCATCGAGGGGAGTAGAGGCAGGAAGAAAAGGCAAAGGCCTTCTTCTTAAAGCCCGCCCTTGGTCCTATTGCTACTGCTTTTGACTCACCAAATAAATTAGCCCATTCGACGCTTTATTAAAGAAGTATTGATCTCGGGAAATTCCTTCCAAGGAACTGATTGACCATTAAGAAAGGCCGACTCCTTTTGTTTGGGATTTTTTTCCTTTTGGAAGAACAGAATCTGCTCTAAAACCTCAATCCCTTTTGGGGGCCAAATACCTCCGATCTCTACCGTAGGTGCCAAAGAAGAATGAGAAGAAGCCCGAAAAAGAGCAAAAAGGAACATAACCTCCGATACGATGAACGGAATAGAACCATATCGAGGTCCTAATTGTACGACTTTGGTATGATGTCCTTCCAACGTGGATTCACGTAGAATATCGCGCCACCATACGAACATGGTATATCGGATATATATGAGGCCCAAACATCTCAGATTGACATCTTGATACACTGATTTACCATAATAATGAATAGCGTCAATGGTGCCTCCATCGCGGGAAAGAGCCGCTTTTTTCTTGCTTGATAGGGGGGCTTTTATTCACCAGCACATACTACAAGTGCTCTCTGAATCATGCTGGATAGTCACACCCAACCTGTGGTGGATTCGGGTGACAAAGTCAAAGCGCTTGATCCTTTGCCCCATACTGTGAGATGCTCTTCCCCGCCGATCAAGCAGCGACACAGCTCGTGATAGGCATTAGCGGCAAGCCGCTAACAATCGGTTCAACAACACTCTTTCCTACTCCAGGCAAGTAGTACGATACGGATACAGACTATAACTCCAACCTACTACTCCATGTAGAGTACGTATTCCAGGGACAGGAATAAGGAACAACATAAGTCTGAGTTTCTGTTTCACAAGCATTAGTTCACATCGGGAGAGATAACATCTTAAGTGCATGGTTAAGGGACTAATCTATTGAAATTGTCGGATCCTTCGCTCGATTAAGAAAAAACTTACACTTCTCTAGGACAACCGTGATGTAACCCATTGGCCGTCTAACTTCGCCCTCTCGCTGACCACCTAATTCTACCAATCCACCCTCTCTCCCGTAACTTATAAGACGCATGCTAAGTTTAAAACCTCTAAAAAAAACATCTAACAGCCTGAGAATTACTATAAAGGGATCCAATGGTTGTAAAAGTACAAGTAACAAGCCAATGGCATGACAGCTCAACGGTTAGAGCTTGGCGGATGGTACCACTAGGTCATGGGTTCAAACCCAGCTTGCGACATCTTTATGGGTTCTGGGATCCTATAAAAACCCTGTTTGCCTTTCAAAAAAAAAAGTACAAGTAACAAAACACGAGACCTTAAACGATGGTGGATGAAAGCGGATCGAACTTGTCTTCTAGCAGGAGCAAAGTCCAGGTTCTGTGAGGCACCATTAGCATACTTGAACTCATAGAAAGGCTATGTGAACAGGTCTTAAAGTCCTTCCTGCTTCTAGGGAAAGTGTGGTGATTCTCCACAAGCTACATTTTTGCGAGTGAGACGAAGCACTGGCAAGGCCAAGTCATTTCTTAAAGGAGTGATTCTAGTGCTAGGCAACGTAAAAAATAGGTAACAAAAGTGTGGTTGGTCTTGAGTGATTGTGTCATGAGACAGATAAGAGTAAAAGAAAATGTTAGCAAAGCTTTGTTTTCAAGTGTTGAATTAGGATAAGCTAACAAAGAGTGGTCAATGGAGTAGGCAATGGATAATGCAACACCATTACTGGACATGAGAAGAGAGTTGGCAAAAGAAATTGAATTAAGAATTCACAACCAACAACAACCCACTAGCTGAAACCACTCAATCACTCCAAACTCCATAAGCCAAACCAAATGCAATTCAGTCAAGCTTCAATCCATCAAATTCTCTCAAAAATCCCAATTCAAACCCTAGATCTGAATGTAAACATAACATACAAATTGGATTTCACCACCGTCTTTAATCCGAGTTTGACTCTAACACATAATTAGCCAGTTTCAATAAGTTTGATACAGGAGTGGGAGGGCGTTGGCGAAGGATATGAGGAAAGGTAGGAAGAAAATGGAAGAACTATTGATCTCGAAGATCAATATTCAGTTAGATGTATTTTGGAGGCATTATGAGGGTTTAAAATAATGAAACAGTCAAGTTACAGTCAATGTAGTTGACTAATATTGACCGGTACAGTCAACTTGAGTCTGGGTGTTACACTCTTTAAGTTTTCAAAATGAGGGTGAGACTCAAATAAATATAAATTAATGGGGGCCAAACTAAAAAAAACCCTTTAATTTATTAGACAATTTGGGAATCCCATGTAAAATCAAATAAACTACAACAATTCCAGGGAGCCTTGTTTGGGAACCTCTTTTGTTCCTCTTTGGAGTTTTTTTACACTTTTTACCCCTTTCATGGATGGTGTTTGTGGTTGTGTTTTAAAGAAAATGAGTAAAAATGTAAAAAAAAATAAATCAAAAGGCACAAAAGAGACCCCCAAACAAGGCTCTCTAGACTTCCTCAATAAACTAATGAGATATAAACCATGTTCTTCTCGAAAATTACAGCTATTTGAAAGATTTTTTTATTATGTCAAATTAGAATGTCATCTTCAACCACACTTATCTCTTTGTTTCCTTATCTCCCATCCATTCCCCCACATTTCATAGAATTGGGTTTCAGTCAAACAAGCAAGTTTCATTTTAAGAAGTTTTAGATCACGCTCCAAAAAGTTGTCTTCAGTTAGGTTGTGTCTACATCACCCAGTCTTGTAATTTAAAAAAGCAACACAGCATCATGTATGTTAGTGTGAATATTGTCATTGTTTATAAATATGAAACACATGCCACCAATTATCCCATTTGTGCATTAAGAAAACTTCTCATTTATGGCTAATTTGATGTAAGTAGAATATTTAGTAATATTAGCAATAGTCATATCTTAGGCATAATAAGAATTCTAGTATTATTAGGACATTGTTTTCTATTAGGTTTAGGGTTTGTTTCAGAAGTTAGGTTAGTTATAATAAGGTATAAGTTGCCCATTGTTAGTTAGTTTCTTAGTTATTTCCATTTAATTTTATCAATGTTATTTCAAATTATTTCATTTATTTCAATTATTGTATAGTTTATTTCGATTATCATTATTTTATTCTATCAATTGGAATCAGAGCCAAAAGGTTTTTGTTTATTCGATTTAAAAGAAAAAGAGGTTCAAATAAGGAAGAAGATTAAACAAGAAGAATAGAACGAAGAAGCCACCACCATCACAACAATCAGTCAATGTCGTCATTCTTGCAGTCCATCACAACTTCAACCAACCAATCACATTTCTCCCTCCCCATCGCAAGCTGCCGCTAGCACATCATCACCTTTCGCATCAGTTGTCGCCAATCGAGATTGACCCAACAGACCTTCCCCACCATCATCCCAGTTCAACGGAACCTCTATCGCCACCTCGTCCAACCGCAAGCCCGAGTCACCCCTTCCGTAGCCTCATGCCGTCACAAGCCTTTTACATCCCGACCCCCTTCCGCAACCTCACACAGTCGCAAGCCCCCTTTTTCTTTTTCAAATCTGTTATTACAGATCTTGTTGGGGAAAAAGCATTTTTCAAAAATTCTACATAAGTCCATGACCCTTTTTACATTTCAGTCCCTGATCCCATTGCTATTTCCACCCCAAATATTATGAGAGTGCCCCGCCTATGAGCAAATTTCAAAAAAAAAGTGACCCATGTTATGAACCGTACCTGTCATATACCCCAACCCAGCTGCTAGTGATGTACACTTCACTACCCCTCCATTGTGATGCAGGTTGATACAAACTCGATTAAGACTTGGTATGAAATTGCAGCCATGTACCAAGCAAGATCGCTATGCCAACATTCGAGAACTACATGCACTATTGGATCCAGATGACCTTGCCCAGACATGTAAAAAGCGATTTGCGCCCTACTGTTTGTCAGAGTCCATCCTACTTTGTGAGGAAGTTAAGGGCACCGTCACATGCACACGATTCCCGACTTGTGAGCTATTTGACTTGTGCGGATTCTTTCCCATGTTTGAGCAAAGATAAAATGTTTTTAAGTTTTGATAAATTTGTCACACTTTTTATATTATTTTTTGGAGAAAACATACCATGTTTTGATCAATCTTGATTTTTCATAGCTTAGTTTTATGCTTTTGGAATACCATTAGTGATTATACTTGTGAATCTTTACCAACCACTCCAATTTCTTCTAACAAATGTTCAATATTCTCAAGTTTCTATTCTTTCAAGATTATTGATTTTTAATAATTTAGTTACTTGACACTTATGGAATGCATCTTTTCGCTATGCTATGCAACTTTATTATAATTTCCATTTCGATTCTAGGTAGTTGTGTCATTTTTTGTACATATTTACTTATGATACTTATCAAAATGATGATGAATACTACTATGCTGATATGTTTCAATTTATTATAAAAAAATCTTTAAAAAATATTTTGATTCTAGGTAATTATGTCACTTTTTGTACATATTTGCTTATGATACTTATCAAAATGATGATGTATACTACTATGCTAATATGTTTCAATTTATTATTAAAAAATCTTTAAAAAATGTTAAGACCGCCTCAGTGAAGTGAGGCGTCCGCCTCGCCTCACGCCTGAGTCATTTTCAGGCCCGTTCGCCTCACCTCGCCTCCGCCTCAAAGCCTTAAATACAATGGGTTATTTTAGAAATTGTATTAATTATAAATACGACATAGGTTTCCCATTGTTAGTTAGTTGAGTGATTAAAATAATATTTTTATTTCTTAGTTATTTTTGTTTAATTTTATCATTGTTATTTTGAATTATTTCGTTTATTTCAATTATTATTCAGTTTATTTCGATAAGTCACCAGACTCACCGCAGACCTCTATCTTGCAGGTCAGGGCTACACTCAAATATCGAACCATATTTATTTGGGACCAGTAAATCAATGAGGCAATAAGAACTTTCATGGATCATAAAAAGCCTATAGTAGCTACCTCAATTTATGATATGTTGGATAATCAAAGATAAAAACACTAACATCTGAACTGCCAAAAAGATACATCTGAACTGCCAAAAAGATGTGTGTTGGTGAATGACTGTGAATGTTCTTAGAAGTTAGAAATCCTCAAAATCATAGTCAGCATTATAGACATCGTGTTTTATTGTTTCAAATTCATAATTTGTCAAGGTTAGATGAGCAGAATCACGAAAAGTAAGCTTGCAACTTTGGGGAAACTTAACTAAGGATATAAAACATAAGCTACTTTCAGCTACAATGACATAAGTTGACATAGTTAGTGCCGAAAAGGAACATAGATATCAATTGTTTCCTTTGAGCAATACCTTCCCATGCCTGAGACCAATCCCTGCCAATGCTAAAAGGGTCACATCTGTAGCAGCTACAACATTACTGCAAAATCCCCAAGATGACAAACGATGATCAAATTAATTCATGCCAAGCATTATAATAGAGTAAAGACTATCAGATTAAAAAATCAAGTATTTAAGGTCACCTCACTTGTCGTACAGTTGCGCCTTTTCTTCCATGCCCATAAAACCATTGGAAAATGCCCTTATCATGTGCAAGCTTCCATATCACACCATGTCCACCCGGTTTGCATACTGGAGAGAATGGTTGCCTAACAAGCCATTGGCCATTTTCTGCACTAACAGCCGGCACAAGAGGCTGGCAGTAAAAAAAAAAAAAAAAAAAAAATAGATTACTCAGTTGCACATATATGTTTAAATGGCAAGAATAAAAATTAGTTATGAAAAAAATATTAAAAAGCTTTCCCTATGAAACCTGCTCAAAAAGCTGGAAACTCGAACGACCTCTTCCGAACCAACTGAGAGTTTCACACAATGACGTGATACGCTCATGGTTGTTCTTAGCTGAACTTGTCATAATTGCAACAGGTGTAACACATTGCCTGCCATGGATCTTGAAGTATAGAAACTCTCTTGCCTGAAAATAACAATCAAGGCCAACATATATTGAGTAAAAATGTACATATATACAACACTGCTCCTTAACCTCAGAAGGTAGAAAGGTGTTATGGGATTCACCAACCTGAAGATCTCTTATAAGGCCTTCTAGTAAAGTCCGTCCACAGAAAGGAAGCATTGCTGCAGGAAGACATTTACCTGTGTCAGGGTCAACCAAACCAAGCCTGTCCCCAGAGCCTCCCAAAGGATATATTTCACCTAGCTCTGGTAAACCCTGGAAATTGTTAAACCTAGATTATTATTCTAAAATAGTCAGAGATGCTAAAGTTATCAGCCACTGCCTGACTGCTTAATTTCACCAGCTTCCCGCTTCAATTTTTAAGAGACTATGTTGATCAAGCTAACCTCAATTCCCCATAAAGCTGCTTGAGATGCATATTCTGTATTTTGTGAAAGATCTACTCCACCAGGAACATGAATTTCTACAATTTGGTTTTTCAATGACTCATCCGGGCGCCTGGACCAATTCATACTATGATTTGAAGATATTGATGATGAAAGGATCTCTAATACCATTATCTGATATCTGCATTGACATACACATAGTCACTACAAATAATTTTTCACATGATGTACCTGCAAGCTAAAGATACTATAATGCTATTATTTAAGTACAATCTCCAGATGAGTTCTATGAACCCATATACAAGAAAAATACCATTCCATCCTTAAAATTGAGTTTTATTTTTCTCTTTCATCTTCTTAATGGCTAAAATGCCATACTCTAATAGCTTTTATTATTTTCTTTCAGTGTTTTATATCTCCTCTTTCTTTTCACACTCATGTTTGTCTATGCCACTTATAAGTGCCTTTAAGTGATAATTAGTGGCATATGTATTTGCTTTAATCAGACTTAAAGTGGTTAATTTACACATCCACGATTAACAATTTAACATAAATAAAGTGGTTATAAGTGACATATACGTAAGTTCTAGGACATAACGAGTACAATGGCAACATTTTCAAAGGGCACATTATTAATTGCCTCATTTTTTTGAGTTCCACCTTAATTTTTATGCCAAGTTGAGTTTTAGATTATCTATAATTCAACAATTATCTTTTTTCCTTAATTGAAATGCATTACATTTCCTTTTCCCCCTCGAGTCTCCTACAATATCATCTAACTTTAGTGTTACCAGCCCAATCGATTTCAACATCAGATTTAAACCTAAAGGAAATGAGCTTTTTATAATCCCTAATTAGTTTCCATGAATCCTCTATATCTATTTCTACTTGAAAATAAAACCGAATTGTATCAGAAACCCAAAATGTGAATTGTTTTGTGGATGCATTTGTTAAGATATTGTAATTGATTCTTGTAATTGCAATGTACTCAATCAGGAAGATAGGATAACAATAGTTTAGGAAAACAATTGATATATTATTCGGTTTGATAGGATAATAATAGTTTAAAAAACTATAAGATCTAGATTGTTGTATTATCCCTATAAAAGGACACCTCTATATCATTATCAATTCATTCAAGTCAGTCACAATTCTCATATACAAACTTTATATGGTATCAGAGCACTAAGTTATGCATCTCCACCCAATCCCTCATACACCTACCATGGCTGGAGAAAACACCAACCAACAAAAAAACCAATCAAGGCCTGTTTCACCTACTGACATTCAATCAAACCTCGACCACCCATATTACCTACATCAATCAGACCATCCTCGAGTAATCCTTGTGAAAACACCCCTAAATCAACTATCATCTTACACCATCACAGGACCAACAAGAGCCCAAACACTGTGTTTACTGTAATGGAGACACGCACAATGTGAAAAGTTGTTATTTCATCAAAGGTTTTCCTCCTGGACACAAGTGGCACAATAGGCAGCCCACCTTTACCTCCACCACGATCCAACAACAGCGGTCATACATATCGAGGGAGCACTAATCAGGTCCTCAACAACAATCATCTGCCAACAACGTCCAGTTACTAGCACAACCCACTCATCATCTACAGTCCATAGCACCTCACCTCACTCTTGACCAGTGTAAGAAAATTATGGATGTTGTTGGTGAGAAGGACGTTAATCCAAACCAAGCAAATTTTGCAGGTCTAAATTCTCCTTGTTTTAGTTTTCACGCTCAAACATGTTTATTGGATGTCATATATAGTGGCGCTACCAACCATATTACACACTCTTCTAATCTTTTTACCACTCGTTCACACACTTCTCTTCCACCAGTTGGGTTACCCATCGGGGACAAAGCACCAATCACTTCAATATGCACCATACAATTTAATGTTATCTTTCGCCTTACTGATATTCTGTGTTCCTTCCTTTAATGTCAATCTCTTGTCCGTAGCACGCCTTACTGATTCCCTACATTGTTTTGTTTGTTTTTTTCCTAAATTTTGTTACATAAAGGACTTGCACACGCAGAAGATTATTGGCTTGGGTAGGAGGTATGGGAACTTGTACTACTTCGATCCAAATCATCTTGCCCTGCATTTTCGCTCTTCTTCAACCTACCATGTGACCATCCATGGTAATGTGCATCTTCCATTGGGACATCCTTCTGATGGAAAACTTAGTTTATTATCCACGCAATTCCCATGTATCTTCCTCCCTTAGCATATTTGTGATTTTTCTCCATTAACTAAACAAACTAGATTACCATTTCCATCAAGTTCAATAAAGAATATTGCACCATTTGATTTAATTCACTGAAATATTTGGGGACCATAAAAAATTACCTCTAACTCCGTTGCCAAATACTTTTTAACCATAGTCGATGATTACTCAAGAGCCACATGGGTGTATTTGATAAAACTAAAATCCGAGACACAGAATTTGCTTAAGTTCTTTTCCTTTGTGTCCACACAATTTAACACCAACATTAAAACAATTTGTGTCGATAATGGAGGGGAGTTTGTCTCTTTAAAACCTTTTTTCTTTAAAACCTTTTTTTTTTCTGACAATGGTGTCATCTACCAACACACATGCACTGACACACCTCAACAAAAATGGGGTTGTTGAAAGAAAACATAGGCATGTCCTTGAAATGGAACGGGTACTGCGCATACATGCCAACCTCCCTTTTCAATTTTTGGGTGATTGTGTCATCATTGTTGTTTATCTTATCAATCGTCTCCCCACACCCATCTTAACAAACAAAACACCCTATGAAATTCTTTTTAGTTGACCACCTACTTACACACACCTCCGTGTATTTGGTTGCTTGTGTTATGCCACTAACCTCAAAACCACAAATAAATTCGACAACTGAACCCGTAAATATGTCTTTGTGGGCTATCCTTTTGGGCAGAAGGCATATCGCTTATATGATCTTGCCAACCACAAGTTTCTTGTTAGCCACAACTTTTTTTCACGAAACCATATTTCCCTTTACCTCGCCCAATACCAACATTTTCCCTGTGTCCACTCCCACAACCAACCTACCTACTCACTCTACACTTCCACCGACATCTCATTCTTGCCCCTTCATTATGCTTAGACCCACAAGTCCCCTCCCTACCACACCTACCAACTCATTATCCACACCCACTACTAACCCCAACGACGACATCTCCTCTACACCGACTTTCCCAATACCAAATTGCGACACCGCATCTATACCTACATCCCCAACGTCGACATTTCTTCTCCCTTGACTCACGCATCACCAATCCCCACTCATGCTCCATGTACACCAACTTCGCTGCATATTCCTTCTCCACCGCCCTCTCCTCCTCTTCAGCGATCCATTCGCATTCCCTAACCCTCTATTCTTCTCAGAGACTTCCACAGCAATAGTTTCATGTTCACTGCTCATGCCGAGTCATCTTTTGCAATTACACTGGGTAAGGATTCAGATATCTACTTTCTCATTTTATTTCCTACAACAATTTATCTTCTACTCACCATTCTTTTGTTGCAATCATCTCCAAAATCATTGAGCCCACTACCAACGCCTAGGCTTCCACCAGTCCTCTTTGGTGTAAAGCTATGACAAAGAAGATACAAGCACTTGAACAAAATAAGACTTGGATTCTCACCTCTTTACTTGCAGGCAAACACAAGTCCTATTGGTTGTAAGTGAGTGTTTAAAGTCATACAAATCTGATGGTACAGTCGAAAGGTATAAAGCCTGGCTTGTGGCTAAAGGCTATACGCAAAAAAAGGGACTTGACTACACTATCATTGCCAAACTTTTACATTCCGTTGCCTACTCGCTATTGTTGTTGCTCGTGATTGGCCTCTACATCAACTCGACATGCAAAACGCTTTTCTCCATGGCGACCTAGATGAAAAAGTTTGCGAGGTTCCTCCTCCCGAGATTTGCCCGACACGAAAGGAACTTAGTATGTCGACTATAAAAGTCGTTCTACGAATTAAAACACGCAATCCGCAATTGGTTTGCAAAGCTCACTGCTGCCCTTCGAGAAGCTGGATTTGTACAATCCAGATTATTTTTTATTCACAAGGTCCAACAAAAACTCATTTACTGTCATTTTAGTTTACGTTGATGATATCGTGATTACAAGAAACAATCCTCAAGCCATTCAATCCATCAAGGACTTTCTCAATCATCGTTTTCGTATAAAAAATTACTCCTTAAATATTTTTTGGCATAGAAATGGCACGATCCAGAAAAGGCATATCCATTTCACAACGTAAATATGCACTTAAACTACTTGATGACGTTGGTTTATTAGGAGCACATCCTTCATCCTTTCCCATGGAACAAACATTGAGACTCAAGCCTAAAGAAGACAAATTGCTACATGATCCCACTAGGTGTCGCCGCTTGGTAGGGCATCTCATTTACCTCCAAGTGACTAGGCCAGACATCAACTTCGTTGTACATGTACTCAGTCGTTACAGACATGAGCCACACCAGCCACATCTTGATGTTGTTTTGCAAGTATTGCGGAACATTAAAAGTTCACCTGGACAAGGCATCTTCTTTCTAGCTCAAAACAATCTCATACTCAAAGCCTATTGTGATTCAGATTGGGCCACACTTGTCCTATCACAAGACGTTCTGTGACGGATTATTGTATCCTATGCAATTAAAACGAATAACGAACCTATAACGGCCCAAGAGCGTTATACGTTATAACGAGATATATCGGGATGTAATGGTATATAACAGAATATTTTTTTAAATATATATTTAATACCCCCATAAAGTATTAATGTATTATAGAGTCAAAAAAGTAAATCATGTTCATAACATAAAATAAAAAAATAAAAACATTAATTAAAAACATTTTCCCTTCGTATAAGAGTGAGATCACAATAGAGAGTACGATGTCTCTTCATCTTCTTCCCTTCTTCTTCTCTTGTTCTCTATCAAACGGCAATGTTTGGTTATCTATCGATTGGTGAAGGCGAGTTCAGGTCATTCTTTTCTATGAGTGGGTTTTGGTTCAATCGATAATGAAATTGGTGATTTTTTTAATGTGTTAGAGCAAGTTAAAACGGCGTTATTGAAAAAAAAATGTTATCTCAATAACAGCAATATAACACCGTTATATCGGAGCTGTGATACCATAACGTGATAATGTCATAACGTAACAGTTCACCCCCGTTAAACGTTATATCGGTGTTATAACATTGTTTTAACTGCACAGATTGTACCTTCATTGGCGACTCATTGATCTCATGGAAAACAAGGAAACAAAACATTGTTTCACGATCATAGTCGAAGCAGAGTATCGGCAATGGCAGATGCTTGTTGAAAGCTCAAGTGGCTTAGATACATCTTCAAAGACGTGCACGTCACACATTCTGAACCTGCGACACTTCATTGTGATAATAAGTTGGCATTGCATATTGCCAAGAATCTCGTCTTCCATGAGCGAACAAAACACATTAAACTTGATTGCCACCTAGTGCGACGACATCTTACTTTTGGTCTGATTTCCACAATGTACATACCCACAAGGATGCAGTTTGCCGACTTGTTCACGAAACCACTAGGGAAAGCACCCTTCATTTTTCTACTTGACAAGTTGGGAGTGTACGATATCCACTCGCCAACTTGAGGAGGAGTGTTAAGATATTGTAATTGATGTGTACTTAATCAGGAAGATAGGAGAACAATAGTTTAGGAAAGCAATTGATATGTGCTTATTCAGGAAGATAAAATAACAATAGTTTAGAAAAGCAATTGATATGTGCTTATTTGGGAAGATAGGATAATAATAGTTTAGTAAACTATAAGATCTAGATTGTGTATTTGCCATATAAAAAGGACACTTATGTATCATTATCAATTAATTCTAAGTCAATCACAATTCTCATATACAAACTTTACAGCAATATAGTCCAACTACAATTCAAGAAAACCAAGAAGAAGAAGAAATGTACCCTATAATTCCGCCGATAGAATCATAAAACTGCTCCAATCCCCTTAAAGTTTTCAAAAGTAACTTAACCGGCTGATCCACCCCATTCCTCCCACCACCACCATCTTGGCCACTACTAAAATCCCAATTCTCAATCATTTCAGCCAATCCATACAACGCGTTCCTCAACAAGCTCCTGTCGGATTCAAATTCCCCATCAAACACCTCCAATTCAGAGTCGAGAACGTGTTCTTGACCCGACGCGACCAAGCATTTCAGCAAGAACAACTCTTCCAGTTCAATATTGAGTGAAGTTATAACCCTAGAAAACCCGGTTTTGCTAAAGAACTCTTCGACTCGTGTTTCGCAGTCAAGAACTTTAATCTTGTCTTGGAAGGTGTTGGAGCGAGAAATCATGTTACGGAGACGTGTGAGCCGTTGGATTTCCCTCTGGATGTCGAAGTCCGGGACTGGTGCGAACTCCACCTCTGCTGTCGAGACACGTGTCCTCGCGACATTGGTGGAGGAGGAGGAGAGATGTAAAGAAGAAGTGGAGGGAAATAGAGAGGAGAGGGAAGGTTTGAAGTGAAGTGTTGACGAAGTGTGAGGAGAGGTGGTGGAGATTACAGGGAGGAGGATAGAAGAAGAAGAGAAAGATGTGGAAGACGAGGGGTGGAGGATAGGAGGTGGACCCGCCATTCGCAGGTTAGCGGAGAGGAGGAGAAAGCAAGAATGGAGAGAGGAGAAGAGTGGATCATGTTACTATTATATTATAACGCGCGCATAGGGTGGAGGGTGAGAGGGAGATCTTGTTTGAAGGAGAGTGGAGGATAAGACGACATCCTTGAAGGATATACCGAGGTGATGCTAGGTCAATGTGTTTTCTTTATGTCTGTTATATAATTTCAACCTGAAGTCTGTCTTCTTCTGATCTTGATCGGGATTTTTGACCGTTGACTTTTTTAGAGATCTGAACAGGTGAGTATCTATTTGAGTAAGTCTACAGAAGGGTCAGCTGAGTGTATCAACTAACTGGCTATTGACTGGTCAGCATATGGTTGAGCAAGTTTGGACGAGGATCAACTTTAATGCCTATTTGTTGGTATTTGGAGGAGAACTTGGACTTACAAAACATTGGGTTTCATTGATTTTTCAAAGATGCTACAAACTCACACCTACTCTTGATTGAACTCACAATTGAGCTTATTTGCTCCTATATCTTCACAACTCGACCTTCACCCCTATTTATACTAGGTCTAAAGAAGTGGAGGAAGTGTGTAGAACCTTAGATTTTCTTATGAAATTTTCTAGATAATCAAATAGATTAACATTCTCTAGAAAAAAAAAAAAACTTAGGCATTAGTTGCTTCTAGATAGATCTTGAGGGAAGTGGGAGAGAGACTTGAAGTCTCTAGAAAGCACAAGAGTCTGTGATGACTCTCAACACTCCCCCTCATCAGTGACTCCTTTGAATGTCATGCCAAGTTGTTTTCGAAATTCTTCGAACTTTACTGCACTCAAGTCCTTTAGTGAATATATTTGCCACTTGATTGTTTGTCTTGATTGCTTGCATCTCTATCTCTCCTTGAAGTACATTCTCTCTTACGAAATGGTAGTGGACTTCTACATGCTTTATCCTTGCGTGAAGCACTAGATTTTCAGCTAGGCGTATTGTAGACTGATTATCACAATGCAATGGTATTGTATGTTTCACTAGTTGGTGCAAATCCTTTATTAATTGCACTAGCCAAGTACTTTATTGTGTTGCCATGGTTGTTGCTCTATACTCTGCTTCTGTAGTCGAGAGAGATACAGTTGGTTGTCTCTTGCTACACCAAGTGATTGCTCCTAAACCAAGACTGAACACGTACCCGGTAGTTGATCTTCGCATGTCATGATTTCCAGCATAGTCAGCATCACAGTAGCCGACTATTTTACACTCCTTACCCTTCTTGTATAAGATACCAAGATCAGTGGTTCCTTTCACATACCTTAATATTCTTCGGACTACTTCGAGATGAGACTTCTTTGGCTTCTGCATGAATCGACTTGCTACTCCAACTGCATAAGCTATGTCTGGTCGTGTGAGCGTCAGGTAGATTAGACTCCCGACAAGCTGGCGATACATTGTTGTATCTTCCAAATCTTTGTTTTTTTTCAGCACATAGCTTAGCATTAGCCTCCATAGGTATTGAGATTGGCTTGCACTCGAGCATCCCGTACTTTTTCAAAAGATCTCTAGCCTACTTTTGTTGACAAAGGAATAAGCCTTTGTCACTTCGTTCAATCTCGAGCCCCAAGAAGTGTCTTAGTTCTCCTAATTCCTTCATCTGGAATCAGACTGCCAAGTTTTTTCGTACTATTCATATTTCTTCTTTGTCATCTCCAGTGATAATAAGATCATCTACATATACTAGCACTATTGCTAGTTTGCCACTTTGAGATTTGATGAACAAGCTTAAGTCCGAATGTGCAACTATGTACCCTCTTTGAACTAAGAACTCTGTTATCTTCCCATACCAGGCTCTTGGTGGTTGCTTCAATCCGTACAAAGCCTTCTTTAACTTGCAGACATAATTTTGTTGGGTTTTACTCTCAAACCCCCTAGGGTGCTCCATGTATATTTCTCGGTCAACTTCTCCGTGCAAGAATGCATTCTTCACATCCATCTGCCATAACTTCCAAGATTTGTTTGCTGCTAGGGCAAACAGGACCCTGACTGTAGTGATCTTAGCTACTAGACTGAATGTTTCATCGTAATCCAATCCATACTGCTGTGAGAACCCTCGGGCTACCAATCGAGCCTTGTACCTTTCTATCGAGCCATCAGGACGGGTCTTTATCTTGTAGACCCATTTGCATGATATAGGCTTCACATCCTTGGGTTTTGGTACTAAGTCTCAAGTTTGATTCTGCTTTAGAACTTGGATTTCTTCCTCCATCGCCTTTTGCCACTCCATGCCTGAGATGCTTCTTCAAATGTTCTGGGTTCTCTATTGTTATCTTTTTCGACCACGACGTTTGCATACTTTGGATGGGGTTTGCGTTGTCTGGTTGACCTTCTCAATTGTTACCCTAAATCTTCCTGATTGCCTTGGTCTTCTTCTGGTGCTCTTTCATGTACACCAGTTTGCCATGGGTTACTGGACGCACTCGTTGTCTTCGGTGAGTTGAGTCTGCTTTCTTCTTCACCTTTTGTAGGTATTGAATCAATTTCCTGCATTTCTTCTTCTAGAATTTTGGAATCCGGCAGCAGTAGTTGTTGTGCAGACCACCATGATGAAGTTTCATCGAACACCACATTCCTTGATGTGTAGCAACGCCCAGTTGTAGGGTCAAAACATTTTCGTCCTTTCCTTTGATTGTCATATCCCACAAAGATGCAACGAATCGCCTTCTTGTCGAACTTGCTTCACATGTGATCAGGCACGAACACGTAACACACACATTCGAAAACTTGGAAGTGACTCACTGGGCAACCTGGAACTTCTGATAGGGTGAAACAAACCCTAACGTTGCTTGTGGCAACCTGTTGATAACATGGGCTGCAGTCTTCATACACTCGGCCCAAAATCGACTTGGCACATTTTTGGAATGCAACATGCTTCGGCACGTCTCTGCCAAATGCCGATTCTTCCTTTCAGCTACTCCATTTTGTTGTGGAGTGCCTGGACATGTTAGTTGTCTCCTGATTTTACATTTTCTCAGGTAATTGGAGAACTCATCCGATGTGTACTCTCCACCATTATCTGTATGTGGACATTTAATCTTATTTTCTACTTTACTTTCAATTTTCTTCTTGAATTCCTTAAATATGTTAAGGACTTCTGATTTTTCCTTCAGAAAATAAACCCACACGTACCTTGAAAAATCATCAATAAAAGTCACCATGTAGCGCATCCCGCTAATTGAGGCTTGTTTTACTCGACCGAACACATCTGAGTGGATGAGTTGCAACGGTTCCTTGGCCCTGAACTCCGACTCCTGATAGGGTAGTTGATGAGCTTTTCCATACTAGCATCCAACACAGACTGTTTATCTTCATATATCCAGGTAGGGTAAGCTTTTCAGCATGGACTTGCCCATCATTGCCCTCAACTTCTTATAGCTAACATGCCCTAGCCTAGCGTGCCACAAATCAACAGTTTCACCGTGCCGAGTCTTATCTACATATACTGATTTCGCAGACATCACGTAGATAGATTCTAACTTACGTCCCTCCATAATGAGTGTACTCGATGGCTTTAGACTTCGGTACACCTTAACATCTTCCGCCCCGAACACCACGTAGTTGCCAGATGTTGTTAATTGTGATACTGACAATAGGTTATTATTCATACCTGGAACATGATAGACTTTCTGCAGTTGAACTTGATTGGGGATGAAATGGGGGGTGAATGCAACCTTTCCAGTGTGAGCAATCGACAATCTCGTGTTGTCAGCAGTTATCACGACCCGATCTCCTTTGTACTCACAGAGGCTGGACAACTTCTCCTTGTCTCCGGTCATATGATTGGAGCGGCCTGAGTCAAAGATCCAATCTTTGTTGTAGTTGATTGCTAGTACTTTATCTTCATAGGCCATAGCTACTTCATTCTTGGAGAAGTTTACTTCTTCTTTAAGAGAATTTTCACGAACAGGCTGAGTAGTTGCAAAGGATGCTTGGAAGTCCCATTCTTCTTCACTACTGTCTTGGTGATTGCAAGATGTCACCAAGTTGCCTTCAGTTGTCTTCTTCTTTGACTGACAGTCTACTGCGTAGTGTCCTCTCCTGCAGTAATTGTAGCAACCATAACTTGGTCGACCACTGTTGCTCCCGCCTTGCTTAGCTCCCCCTTTTTTATGACTCCTCTCTTGGGAATTCTTGGGCCTATTATCTTCTTCTTTATTTTGTTTTACAAATTTCTTCTTTTTATATCCACCATTCGTTTTTATTGAATAGTGCCCCTTCTTCCTCATTTGTCAAAGAGACGCTTGCCATTTGCTTAGCGAGGCTCTTTTGATTGGCCAACAAACTTTCGAACTCCACAATGGAGGGTTGAGTTGGCCAACCACGAATTGCCGTGCCAATCCCGATATATTCGTGCTTTAATCCGTGGATGATTATTCTTTTAATCCTATCTTCATTAATTTTTTAGGATGGGTCTAGTTCTGAAATTTCACGGCATAAATTTTTGATTTTCAAAAAATACCCTCCAATAGACATACCTCATTGTCTAGAGTTCATCAATTCATTCTCCAAGAACTGCAGGCGGGCATCATTTGTTCTTGAGAATAGGGATGCAAATGTATCCCATGCTCTTTTGGGTGTGTCTTCGTCTTCGATGTGTTGAAGTATTTCATCCTCGATTTTCGTCTTGAGCACATAAAGTGCCTTCCAAGCTTTGATTTTCCATTTCCTAAATTCAGCAGCGTTCTCCCTTGGCGGTGGCGCAGTCTCACTATCGCCAACAACTTGCCACAAGTCTTGTCCTTGTAAATAGGACTTTATTCTTGTTTGCCAGCTCTTATAATTGTTATGGTTGAGCTTTGTAAGCCCACTAGTTGTGGCAACAAGATCTCCCATCGTGACAAGGTGCAACCTCTTTTGTGCTACCGAGTAAACTTGGTCCCAAACCAATCTGCTTCACAGTCTCAAACTGTGCACGAACGATCTCCGACAAACAGCGTCTCACCAACGACAACTGTGAACAGTGTTGAATAGTGTTCAACCCGTGAACAGTGTCGTCTTCTATTAAATAGTACTGTAACTCCAGCGAACAGTACTACTCCGGTTCTGATACCAAATTGTTGGTATTTGGAGGAGAACTTGGACTTGCAAAACACTGGATTTTATTGATTTCTCAAAGATGCTACAAACTCACACCCACTCTTGATTGAACTCACAATTGATCTTATTTGCTCCTATATCTTCACAACTCAACCTTCACCCCTATTTATACTAGTTCTAAGGAGGTGGAGGAAGTGTGTAGAACCTTAGATTTTGTTATGGAATTCTCTAGAGAACCAAATAGATTAACATTTTATAGAAAAAAACTTAGGCATTAGTTGCTTCTAGATACCTTATCTTCTAGATAGATCTTGAGGGAAGTGGGAGAGAGACTTGAAGTCTCTAGAAAGCACAAGAGTCTATGATGACTCTCAACACTATTAACGCATATAGTTTGAGAGTTGTATCTCGAAAGGAGATGAACGAAAGTTTACGTATGAAATTGATTGATTTGACGTCAATATAAGGCTCTTGATATGTTTGGAGACGTGTAATTGACGAAATTGGTGAGCATCTTCGAATAATTAAGTAAGTCTGCAAAAGGGTTAGTTCTACTGCCTCAGCTAACTGACTCTTGAGAGAATTGGTGACAGTCAAATGCTCTAATGTCTCGGCTAGTCAACTTTTGACAAAGCTAGTGATCGCTATCTGATAGTTGAGCAAGTCTGAACAAGGGTTAGCTATAGTGCCTATTAATAGGGACAGAGCTAGGTGGGGGCACTTGCCCCCACTAACTTTTGAATTTTTTAAATTATTTTTAATATGCCCATCCCAGCGATGTCGATGACTTCGTTCCACTCCACCCTTTCTCTCTCCATCTGTTATCTACAATGCCATCAACCTTGTTCCGCCCCTATCCTATGTTCAGCTCCCTCTCTGTTTACTATGACACTGACAATCGCCCCACCTCTTACTCTCTTCTTCTCCTTCCCATCTTTGCTCGATTTAGTTTTTTTCCATCATCTCCATCAACCACCAACAACTCCAATGTCTCTTGCCTGTGTTGAGGAAGAAAAAAGTTATTATCTAATATTTTCAAGATAAATTCGTATCTCGAGGTCTAGTTTTGTATTTTATTCATAGAATTTTTCTGAAGATACATGAAAATTTTGATCCATTAATTTTTTTTTTCCCTTCATATACATGTTTGTATCTTGATGTTCATATGCAGATTAATGTTTGAAGAACATTTTGGTTATCAGCGTAATTCTTTTGACAATCAATGCGCATTGACTACTAATCTTGGGGGGAGACTGCAATAGTGATTATGATGAGTAACCTCTAATTAGCTATTTATGATAGGTGGCAAATCGCAAATAACCCAATTTTTTTTATCCACATCTAATTTTACATTTGAAATTAATTTTTACCCCTTAATTTTATACACCAATTTGATTTTTCCCCATATATTCATCTTTTGTATTCGTACAAAGTAGTTTGTTGGATTCATTTTTTTGGTCATAGATTAGATGGAGTTTTGTTTAGCAATTGGTGTTTTATATAGTCATTTTAATCGAATTAATTTTTTTGTTAAAGTAATTAATTATTATATTATCATGAATTAACTATGACTATCACTCCGACCCCCTTCGACGAAAATTCTGGCTCCGTCACTGCTTATAAATGCCTCTACTTTGCGATTTGTATCTCGAGGAGGGATGGCCGAAAGTTGACATACAAAGTCGGTTGATTTGACATCAGCAGAAGCCTCTTGTGTCGCGTAATGGATTTGGTCCATTGTTGTGGTGCTTGTATAACGCAACCTTGCTAGGGAGCGAAGGAGGCCCTCACTCCCTTTTTTCCCTCGCCCCCTATAATTACACTATATAACGATTGGCTATCACGGGTCAAGTAATCTGCTTGCACTGGTTAGCATATATGCCATTAAAATGCGCGCATGTGCTACACAAATGGGCAGTGGGGACGACGACATTTTAGCATAAAATTGACAGGCAGGCTCGTTTTTGGGATGGACAAGGACAAGAGGGCTTTTCACTTGGTGAAGTTGTACTTTGGTTTTGTATGCCCAACCCAAGTGTTAAAATACTTGGGCCAACCAACATGAGGTCTTTAAGGTCTACTACCAGACTACCACGACAGTACTGCTGCACTAGAATACTGTCAGGAACATCGAATAGAGAGGAAAAGGAGAGAAGAGTTTGCGAAGGAGAAGAAGAAAAGCAAGGGATGGAGGAGGGTCGATGGGGGGTGATAACAAAATTATCAACATTCCATATATTCAAAGGAATTACTGGTATTAATGCACAATGAATGATAATGTGCAGACTCGAGTAAAGTTCGTTGCAGTTGGAGAGAAATTTGGTTCATCAGTCCAGCCCAAATTTAATGTGGCCTTGCGGCAATCACAACCCAATACAATCTATGTTGGGCCTTGCAAAATTAGGATCATCTGCACCATGGTGATAATTCAAAATGAAGCTCTTTCTTTAAAAAATAAATATGTAGAAGTGTTCAACTTAAAAATGATTTATTATAGAGTCAGATTCAGTAGCTTACGTGAAGCTTAGGTGTCACGATCCGATCCACAGAGTATTATATTGTTCTCTTTGAGTTGTCCATTTTAATACTTTGTAGATCCAGCACATACATTTCCCTCACCTAGGCGACGTGAGACTATAATCTCCCCTTCTACGGGTCTATTCCGCACTCTCCCCTCAGGTCCGCCTACACAAGGGTATCACATTAGGCGTAAGCAGTTGTCAACATATAGATTCAACCTAAAATGAATTCTTATAGGATTTTGTCAACATATATTAAAGTTCTTTTAATATAATCATCAAAAGAAGCTATATGGGTGTCTGAAAATGTGTTTTATCGCCATAGTTTTGATTCTACATTTCTTTGAATAAATTATGTACTTAACACATTTTATCTTCTCATTCATCTTCAGTGTCACCTTCTTCCCCTAACTCTCTCCAGTCGAACCCTAAGAAATTTGTAATGAGTCATAAATCCAAATTGGCAAGTTGTTTTCTGGTGTGGCACATGCTTCAATATCAGGATTTCTCTATTATTCAGCATGGTTACGGTGTCACTTTTTACAGAAAGTAAATTCCTAAAACCTAATAGAAATGCCATCACATTTTGTTATAGTGGTGGTTTGTGATACCACCTAGCTCCTGGATCATCGCTGAGGAAAATGTCTTGACATCTTTACTTAGCTAGTTTGACCTGGAATGTATGCCATAAACAGTCTTTACTTATGTGAGGCCCTCATAAAGCAATAGTGGTAATGGTTTTAGGTATTATGCTAAACATTTTGTAATGACAGTTTTTGCATTACCCTTTTTCCACGACTGCATTGGAGCATGTCCTAATTTGGTGTCTGATAAATGGCTCGATTCAAGTCCTGGCTTTTGAGAGATCAACCAGCTCTTCATCATGAAATTTCTAGGAAAAACACCAGCAGATGAAGAAGATGAACTCCTTAGAGAGATTTTGGAAAGTAGATAATATTTTGCTGTATGTTGCGGGCTTTGGAGTGTTTGCACTGAAGAGGCTTATAGAGGCGTGAATTCATCATAGAACGTGAACAGATAATCTACTGGTGTTTTAAGTATCTGATCATTGAGGCTTGGTCAGGTGCTCTGCTGATAACTCTTCTTCTCAACGTGATGGGAGCTACCAGCCAACTGACCTCAACTCCACTCCATATACACACTATCTTCATCCCTCTAATAATTCTCGACTTCAAAATAACAGAATCTATATCCAAACTAAACACAGAATAACATGATTTACATGTAAGTGTACATCAATTAGCTTCTAAAACATTCAAAGTCTCTTCCATCTTATTGTTTTATCTAGCACTAAAGTTCTCCTGCCACCATCATATGCTGGAGACCACCATTTTCACAACCCTAGAAGCATGAAATCCCTATTCAAGGATGACCTCGCAGAGTCACCATTTTACAATTAATTAATAACAATTTGATTGATTCTGTTTTCAGTGCGATTAATATTATTTAATATAAAAAATTCCATTTTAAGTTTAAATTTGTTTTTCTCTTTTTAACAAATATATTGGTAACAAACCTCAGTAGGTCAATTTAAATTGATATATATGAACATTAAGTACTCGAGTTTCAATGAATTCAATTTTTATGTAATTTTGTTATTTTCAAAAGATTGCATCAAATTTAGTGAAAGAAAAACTGATCAGGCCAGTTTTCCCTCGTATATAAATACTAGAGAATATTTTATGACTTTGATGGAAAATTGTCCAACTTCGTTAGTTTTCCATTCAGTATAGTACTTAAGTTTTTAGCCAAAGTAGTAAAATTGTCCACAATCAAACCCTTCTATTTAGAATCCATCGACCAATCGATCTCTAATGAAAGTTCAAAGTATACTTGAATAGATACTTGTATAGAACCAAGTACATTGTTGTCCTACTATCAAGATCTCATATCTTGGCAAGTTTTGATCTTTTGCAAAGAAGCTCAAGCAAAAGCGTAATCATCATAATTTTATACCTGTTTAGCATAATATATACTATAGCCAAAACATAAACATCGATCTGTGTCTAACATTGATGTTGCAGAGTTATCATTTGAACATTGTGAATCACAAAAAAAATAAGACAAAAAAATAAATAAAAAGTGAAGTGGATACTGTACTCATCACTAATTAAGAATATGGTTTGTTAATATCCAAATTGAGAGAACGGATTGGATCAACGATTAATCATTTTCAGATGAAAAACGATCTCAAGACTACAAGCGCCATTACTAAATACAACAATAACTCTATCATTTCAAAATATCACTTTATAGTCTTGAATTAGATGTTCATGATATAAACTTTAGACAAATGAATATATTTTTTTTAATTTATACATTTGGATTGATAAATTTGCAAAAGAAGGATTTTCGGAGTTGAGACTTCGCGTTGTAATACTTGTACTTTAACCTAAATATCTTTAGGGTTCGGAATTAAGACAAAAATGCTTGGATGCTGCAAGATTTCTATAAAAAAAAATAAAAATAAAAATAATAATAAATAAAATAATTTTTTTAAGAGTTTAGCTACTCCAACAACAAGAAATTTCAAGATTACTAATTGGGTATTCTTTGATAGATCACCAAACTAAGACCTGAATTTGTGAACCCTAGATTGAGTTATCATAAGTCTTAATAGATCCAAAACCAAATCAAACAACACATTTGATTGCATCAATCACTTTTTCTAACAAGATGTGTTTAGTAATCACATAATTTTGTGCTTTCTTTCCTAATTACTGATAGTTTTGCTACTGAAAACCTGTGATTATTATTGTTCACAAAACGCGCAGAAAATGGAACAAGTGATAAAACAAAAGCACCCTTTAATAAAGAACTTCACCTTAACATGAATTCCTGGACAGGAAGTGTTTATTCGAGAGAGGATTTGAATGAAAGTAATGGACATATAGCATTTTGATTTTCTCTATCTCTGATCTTCGTTACTAGTGTGTATATTAAATGTAAATTTTGTTTAGCAGCCTCAAGAACAATTGAGATGTCACATATTTTTTGGATCACACCATTTTGGCATTTGTTCAAACTAGATAATGCATGCAAGATAATAAATAAAAGAAGAAAGCAGCAAAATAAGAACAAGTGGAATTGTTATTACCTTGCATGTTGATACATGGCAATGATCTACATACTCTCTTGACAAGTACCTCAACATCTCACTCAGAATTAATTGTAAGCATTCATAAAGTCAGATCCAGAGTACTTGCCATTCTTACATGCTCTCTACTACATCCATCTCCTTCCTTCAACCTCTTATTAATCTTCAAAGAAGGTGAGCATAAAGAAAGACATAAATTGCGATCAACTTCGTCATCATCGACCTCCAAAACTATTTTCCGCTCTTGATTGTGTATTGGTGGTGCTATCTTGAGTGACAAATTCAAATCCAAATCATGATCGGGATCCTTCCGTTTAGCCTTGCTTTGTTCTTCTTGAGTTATTCTCTGGTTTGCTGCCTCTTGATTTATCCCTCTTCCCTGGAATAATTGGGTTCTGAAGTTTGGTTCCATTGGGCTTGAAGTGCTAATTCTCAACCGCCAAGATTCACGATCATATGGTAATTGAATTTCATCTTGAGGACTACTTCCATGGCTTCTCTTTCTAGCTTGTTCATTCGAATCAAAATTGGTACTCGTGTGGAAGTTCATCAGATTAGATGTGTGGCTCACCGGACCATAAAATCCAGACCTTCCCCCATCCTCCGGTAGTCCACCCATGTAAGAACTAGTTCGCCATGGTCCGCGGTTGCTCCATGAAGTGCCATCATATCTAAAAGGGTAATTTTATGATGTTAGGATCACCAAGAGCAATAACACTTCCTACTAAACAAAGGTTTGTTGAGTTTGTTTCCATACCTGAAACTTGAAGTAGGCCTCTGGTTGTACCCTTGTAGCATAGGAAGCTGGCTAAGGTTATAAATATGACGACCGTTGCCATCCATTAGATGCCTTTGTTCACCTATAACTGAATAAAAACAAGGCCAATACTCTCAGTAACATTCTTAGCAAGAACCAAAACCAGAAACCCTAATTTTAAGATTTGGTAAGTAATTGTTGTACCTTGTCCCGCATCATCGATCTTCTTGCTCCTGTACATCTGTAGATCACACCAAAAGAGAAAGAAAATGGAGAGATCAGGATCAAGAAATTAAGCAAAGGAAAATTGTAAGAAGAACTAACTAGCTATTCGGAGCATGATGATGGGTTCTGTGAAGAATTACCTGTAGGTGGCTTTTGACATGAGCAATACTAAGACCTTTGATGTTCATCATTTGAAGGACAAGCTTAGGTGTTGCTCCTGCACATAGACAACCCCTCAATAAGGAAATCTTTCTCTACATAGTTACTATCGAAGAAAGCAATAAATATAGTTGACAAATAGTACTGTTTTCGGAAATTAAAGTTACTCACTATCTTGTCCACCGAGTCTCTCAACGGCATGAACAAAACAAAGGTGAAGATCAGGTGTCCAACGGAGTCTTGGCATCTTAGACCTTACATACTGGCGAACCCCACTAGAACCACCCTTCGTCTCATTCTCTTCAACCGTGCTGTTACTTGAACTTGTTCCATTCTTCGCCTTCCCTTCATCTTCTAGTACTTCATCATCCTCTTCTTCATCATCAACTTCCTTCACATTCCTTTCCGAATGAATTATGTTAGTCTTGGAACCTTCTGTGCTCCTACTACTACTCTCCATCTCCGCTTTCATTCTCTCCTACCAATTTTTCTGCGAAAGAGGTAGCTAGCTAAAGAAACACAAAAGTCTTAACTCCAATTGATTAAGGACACTACATAGAAGAAGCGCGCAATTATTGCCCAATAGTACTTACATAATAGTCTTCTTTCTTAATCTTCTGTTTCTTGATCTCCTTTCATTCATCCAACCATTAAGTACCAAGGGAACCCCAAGATCTTCACAAAGCAAATATGTTAAACAAGATGTGTACAAAAAACATAGGAAAATGAATGAATATAAGCTTTAGCCCTAATTTTCAACCCAAGCACAACGCAGACTTCTGTCTGCTTGTAGATATATACAAATGAAATGTTATCTATATGTGGTATGTGGGGTTCAAGTGGTGATCGATACCGCATGTATGTATGCATGTTTGTCATGTCATTCCTTGCGTACATACATACATGCATATGTAATGAAGGATATAACAATGGATTTAGTAGGGTTTGATACATAGAAAAAAGTTAGATAAAATGCATGGCAGGAGCAGGAAGTCTGTGTTGTTGGGTGTGTGGGATCACGTTGAGATGCTCTGCTGTCTGTGATTTGGACCCAAACTACTAAGAAAAAAGGGCACCATCGAAAATCACGGTTTTGTCCCTATTAATGACTTCTGTGTACCGACTTGCCAATGGAGGGGACACTTGCATTCTCTGCAAGTAGAAATTCATGTATCCTGTGGTGCTGGAAGTTGGGTAAGCTATATATCAAGGAATTTCAAGTTGGAGAGAATGTCGAAGAATGAATAAGACTTGAAAACTTCAAGTATTCTTACATCATGCATGTAAGATGATTTAGTTATCATCAATGCAAGTGATGCAGAAAGTTCAAATCGATCTTCGAAGTATTCTTATGTCATGCATGTATTCTTAAGCTTTTAGAGAAGTTAACAATTTAACATGTTATTAGAGGTTTGACAGTCATTGCGTTGAAGGGGAGTACATTGAGACTAGAAGTCCACTCCACTCGTTTAGTAGATTTCTACCTTAATATAGATATGTCATCTCTACAAGATTAAGCTTTTAGAGAAGTTGACAATTTAATAGATCATGCATAAATAATTGATTTTAATGTTGTATTTTTTTTCCAGTAGTCCGTTCAAGATGGAAAACCCCTATTATAATTGACCGATACAAGTCCGAAATTGTGAGTGTAGTCTATTATTGAGATATAATCATCATTGTATATTAGTTGGATTTTTATTTTATTTTTCGCAAAATAACCTCTCAGTTTGGCAGCCCGGCCTGTTATTATTTTTCAGTCGGTTTGAGATAAAATGACCTGTTATAATTGACCAAAACTAGTTCGGAGGATTGTTGCATTAATGAGATAATATCTTCTTGTTCCAATTTTATCAGATGTCTTCGAAGAAACAATATTGAGATCGATATTTATCTCATTATCACTCTATTTTAGTTGTAATTAAAAGAAAAATAGCATCCATATAGTAGAGTTTTTGAAACTGACAAAACAAAATAAATGCA
The DNA here is from genome assembly GCA_963556465.1 of Berberis vulgaris. Taxonomy (NCBI): domain Eukaryota; kingdom Viridiplantae; phylum Streptophyta; class Magnoliopsida; order Ranunculales; family Berberidaceae; genus Berberis; species Berberis vulgaris. Next base: position 6,468,825 of record OY747130.1, on the reverse strand, counting down.
AGAACTTATGCACTTAATTGCTCAGGTAGCTTATGCTGTAACGATTAAAAAAAAAAGTTATCCAGTGAGTTGTCCATCTTGCTCGAGTTGATACAGTGAACTCATGCACTTGTACTAGTTTAATTCCATCCTGCTCATACGGTCAGTAACATTTGTTATCGAAGAAAAACACACAAACTGGATTCCCGGTAGACCTCTGTCTCAGATTCTTGACCCTTCGATGCGGTTTTTAGGATCTCACCCATAATTCCTACTGATTGGAACGACGGGGCTGACACCAGTACTGCCACCAAACATTTAACAAATCGACCTTCATGAAAATTCGCGGAGGATGGTAATGAAATCAAGACACCATTTTTTTGTTGATTCCATCTCAAAATTTGGACCTTTAAATAACTAGCTAGAATACCATATGACATGCCAATCGTCTTGAAATCCAAACAAATTAAACAAAAATCCATGATGTTAATTTATTTCTTGGATTCCAAAATCTTCAATTTGAGAGTATTGTTGATGTTGGTGATGATGCATGGAAGACAATAAAGAAGTTTGACATGACGTCCACATGAGTTGGAAGATTTAAACTAGATAAGTTAAAAGTATTTATGATTTGTGCATATACTGATCCAATAGGTTAATTAATTGATTTTAAGGAACTTTGTACTGTATATTTTCAATTTTGCAAATTCATCTAGAATTATCGACAGAAAAAAGAGTGGGGTTTTTCCTGAATTTTTTTTTTTTTTTTTTTTGAAAGGCTAGCGCGGGGAATATATGGGCTCCCCAGACCACAGAAAAGAATTGTTATCGTTTACATTCGAATAAAGGCAATTTTTTTCCTACCTCTTGCATCATCAAAGACAATTTTTTTAACATCCTCCGCAAATGAACTCGGCGTGATCTCAATAAAGGCAGTATTAGGTAACAGTTTTGCTAGCTTGTCCGCCACTTGGTTAGTTTCCCTTACGGTGTGCATAATCTTACAGTTAGTAAATTGTGCAATTGCTCTTTTAATCCGCCTGTTGGTATGTCTTGCTTCCCTTGGTGCAGCTTTGGTGGATGTTAGGTACGTGAAGACGTTTCTCGAGTCCATGCACAACACGACTCTTTGGATCCCATATTGATGAGCTAACCTGATACCCAACTTGACACCCTGCATCTCATGAAGAGTAACTGAGCTGCCCACTTGCGACCCTGCTGCAGCTGCAATCACCTCGCCTTGGTGGTCTCGTATGACTGCCCCATAACCTCCTCGCTCACCTACTAGTGAACCATCTGAGTTAATTTTAAACCAACCATACTCTGGTTTCTCCCATTGGTGCAATGTCCCTGTATTATGGAAGTATCGAACATCAATTCTCCATTTTTCAAAGAACCATCTGATGTCTGCATTGTCGTCGACTCGAAGATCTAGTACTGAAGTGCGTAAGCGAACATCCTGAATGATCTTAGAGATGATATCAGCTGTAAACAAATGCTTGTGCTGAAATCTTCTTCTATTTCGCTCAGCCCAGATATGGTAAATGGTTGCATTAAATGCAAGTTTTTTAACTGTATTGCTAGGGGACTGTCCTGTGAGGTGAAGAGAGCACCAGTTCCACTCATCAGTCCAACTCAATGGCTGATGGTTATATCCCATATAATGAAGGAAGAAAGACCAGATATACCGAGAATACCAACATTCAAAAAACAAATGTTCCTCGTTCTCGCAGGCATCGCTACATAGGATGCAAATGGACCTCTCTAATTTCTTCCACTTTACCAATTTATCTTGAGTTTTCAGGGCCTTGGTGAGTGCTAACCAGGCTATGAAGCTATGGCGAGGGACTCTACCCTTAAACCACACTAGCTTGGTCCACTGCACATTATCATATTTGAGTCTAACAGCATGGTAAGTGCCCTTATTGGTGAATTCAATAAGGGCGCTTACCATTGCTGAGTATTCCATGGTAAGCGCCCTTATTGGTGAATTCCTGAAATTTTCAGAGTTGCTAATCCGGTATTAGGTAATTAGAAGGATTTTTTTTTTTTTTTTCAGATTTGCTAGGTACTCATTGCTGAGTGTTCAATAACACACATTTCAGAACTTGTTATCACTTAATAGAAATAAACATCTGAAATGAAATGGTGCATTTCTGAATGTGTTGAATGTGTTGCGTTCAGAAATCAGTCTATGATCTGATCGTAAATAAAAAACAAACACCGCCTTAGTGCCTAACTGCCTATAATGAAAACTTGGTATTAGAATTTCTGAGTGTTCAATAACATACATATATATTGACTGTTTCTTTCATGAATTCCTAAGATGGGCGTGATAATGTGAACATTTGCTCATCTAGAGGGGATCGAGGAATTAATAACTTTTTGTTTTCGCTAATAAATTAAGAACTTATTATAGCTATAGTTTTTTACTGTGGTCCAAAGCAGGGGCGGACCCAGGATTTCACTCCAGGGGGCGAAATGACAATAATATTTGTCGATAATAATAATTTATTAAAATAACTATTTTCTAAAAAAAAATTGTGACAAATTTAAATACTACTATTTACTTTCTTTTGTTAATCTATAAAATAAGATATTGTATTACTCACAAAAGATGGGAGAGGTGAAAAGAATTCACCTCGCCAATTTACAAAAAATATTATCTATACATTGCAACTATGCAACTCATACGTACAAAAAGTATTATCTATAAAGGAATGTCCTTATAATGACCCTTCAAAACACCTACTATTTCTTTCTAACCATATCATTTAACCACATTTTTACAAATATTCACGACGCGATCTCATGTTCTAGAATTGTTGCATGATGGCTTCATTTTCAATAGTGTCCAAAACATCAATTTCAATATTAATTAAGTAAATAAAAATATAATATTTACTTTCAAGCATTGTTATCATGGAAAAACATACAAACTCTAACAATATTTATGAAAACATCTAATTCACAAGATTTAAGATTAATTTTCATGAACAAAATGTTAATGTACCTGAGCTGCAAGAGTTTAAAGCAAAATCCAAGTAGTCCTTATCCTTCCTAGCTCTTTTTTAGTCACGTGATTTGCAATTTGTATATAAAATAACGAAAATTCTAAAGTGCACTGGGGGTTAGCCTGGTGTTTTGCCTGGTGCTAACCCCCCACCGTTCATTGTGCCTCGAGATTGGTGTAGCACCTATCTCAAGGCAAAATGGACGGTGGGGGTTAGCACCAGGCAAAACACCAGGCTAACCCCCAGTGCTATGTAGTAGTGCTCATAAAATAAAGAAGAAAACTGGGTTATACATTAATCCCTTAAAAAACATATCCAATTAAAGATACTTTTGGAAGAACAACCAATGTTGTTTGGCACTCTACCATGCTTTAATAGTTTAATTGTGACGAAAGACAAACATATCCAATTAAATTTTCTTTATACAGTCTTCACAATAATTTAATTAACATAAAGCATATATACTTTAAAGCTTTAAGCCACTTTTGTTTTGCAAATCTTCATATGGGCTAGGCACAAACCACATATTTTGTCAAATTTTCATTAGCCACTATTTCTTAAACAAGCAACTAAGTCATTTTATTTATCTATCTTTATGCAAAGAAGCTGATGAAAGCGCTTGCACTTTCTTGTTCTTCATTCAGATTGGACTAACATGTTAAATTAACCAACCAAAGGAATGAGGGAATAATTGCTTCAGATCTAAACACCAAATTAACCAACAAGACAGAAAATTTTCTCACCAAACAAGAGTCCTGACAGAAAATAGAACTTCTTCGCCTACGCTGGTCCGCAACAGCAGAGTCAAGAATCACGTCTGATCATCTGAAGAGGAACAATCGAACAGACCTTGCGCGTGGTGAGAGAAAAGAAACATAGCTCAGCTGTGCGGTTGTGCCGCTGTGCGTGAGAGAAGAGGAATAGCCGAACAGGCTGTGTGACTCCCTTTTAACTCCACAGACACTCTAGAAAAATGAAGAACAGGGCGACAATCATCCAACAAACACAAAAAAACACCGTAAAACACAATTTCCTGAAACACATTACAAAGAAAATCAACGAATCCCCCATAAGAAGAGTACATTTAAAAATCCCAATCAACATAAAATCATACTCTTTAATCATAATTCATCATTCAAAACCCACTTAACCCCAAACAAATCAAACAATCTAACAAGAACTCAAAAAAAAAAAAAACCTTAACCAAAAGCAACATTATAAGCAAAACCCATACTTGAAAAACCCTAAATTCAAAACACAAACAACCCAAACCATCAAATCAAATCCAAACCAAAACTCGAACAAAGGGGTTCGTTGAATAACAGAACAGATGATTTACCAGTTAAGGGCTTCCGCTTGACACAATGTGAGACCCTAAGTGGGCGGACCTGAGGTGAGGGTGTGGGTGAGGGTTGGAGCCCAACAAGCCCAACAGGCCGAGAGAGGTTGGATGAGCTACAAGGGGAATCATAGTCCCATATCGCCTGGGTAGGGGAGGAGGATGATCCTTATATGTGCAGGGTCAGCTCCCCATTGTACAGAGGCCTTTTAAAGCCGTGAGGGCTGGATGGTAGCCCGAAGCGGACAATAACTGTACAGTGCGGGAGGGGGTCGTGACAGAGTTTGGTATCAGAGTCTGACCCAGCCGGAAGTATGCAACGTGGACTTTGTGCCTGTGTGGCCAACGAGGACGTTGGGCCTTAAGGGGGGTGGATTGTGAGACTCTAAGTGGGCGGACCTGAGGTGAGGGTGCGGGTGAGGGTTGGAGCCCAACAGGCCCAACAGGTCGAGAGAGGTTGGACGAGCTACAAGGGGAATCATAGTCCCATATCGCCTGGGTAGGGGAGGAGGATGACCCTTATATGTGCAGGGTCAGCTCCCCCTTGTACAGAGGCCTTTTAAAGCTGTGAGGGCCGGATGGTAGCCCGAAGCGGACAATATCTGTACAATGCAGGAGGGGGGTCGTCACACACAAGGATCAAGTTGATTACACCACCGAAGTCGACACGACTTCCCTGACCGCCCAGGGATCCCCCGAGTAGTCAGACTCCAATTCCTCGCTCCGAACTTGGACACGAGTCGACTCAGAACCGAATCCTCCTCCGGCGACCACGACCCCTTCACTCGGTCATCCACCTCCTTTGTGCCGCGTGAGAGAAGTCCTTGCGCCTTGCGCGTGACTGCCTGAGAGAAGAGGAGCCTGTGCGTGACTGCGTGAGAGAAGGGGAACTTCCCTCAGTTTCCTGTGCTGTGCGGCTGTGTGTGAGAGAACAAAGAAGGGAACTTCCTGTGTTGTGCACTTGTGCGACTGTATGTGAGAGAACAGAGAAGGGGAATTGTTGATAGCCTTAGCCCTAATAGCAAATTTTTTTTTTTTTAAATATGAACCAAATTTTTTTATTTTTATTTTTTAAAAGTTGGGGGGGGGGGGGGGGGGGGGGGCAGCTATACAACTAGGCATGTCCCTGAATAGGTCCGCCCATGGTCCAAAGCTATACAACTAGGCATGTCTCTGCTCTTTGCTCGTGAAAAATAGATTGAGTTGGTCAAGCTTGCGATTTTGTCCAATTTTTAATGGGTCTTTTGAGTGTTATATAAAACAGTTGAAAAATTATACCCCCACCAATAAAACCCGCAAAAGTCTTTCTTCGAAATACGAGTGTGTGTGTGTATGGTTGGACGGAATCTTTGCATTTTTGTCAAAGAATCTATCAGTTTTATTATATATAGTTTCAATCAAAGTTTTATTATATGGTTTCGATCAAAACTTATCAAAGTGAATAAAGTGATATTGCACCTTATGACATATATCTAAAAAGGAGAAATTCCTCTCAATTCCTATCACGTGTATAATTTATGGACCTTATTTTTCAGTCTACAAAAGCTCTTTTTTCTTCCTTTTTAACTGCTCAACCTGTGGTGCAGTGGGGTGTGTTTATCTTTTGCTTTGTTTCACCACACGAGCATCTTGAGCTCCACAGATCCCTCACATGCCTTGTGAGAATGACTGAAGTTAAAGCCTCTCGTGTGCTCTAAACCTAAATATTTGATCAAATTCATTTTTTTTCCTCAAAAGCAAGCACGGTTTTATGGACCCAAAAAAGAAAATGACATTTGATTGTTGTCACCGGACTTCATCTATCTACTACAGAACACGTGTTTGACAATTCACAATTGTATTTCTAATTTTTTTTTCTCAAATTACATACTATACACCATCCATTCCCCATGAATTTCATTAAATAAATTTTTTGTCAAACATAATTTAAGTACAAATGACAGAAACTTGAAGGCTTACGGTTAAAAAAAACCATAAAACAACCTTTGAAGTCAATTTTTACACACTACTTACTTGAAAAATCCATATATCATTATCAAAATGTCACCTTATTCAATTTTGTACAATTCATTTAAATAATCCTCGAATGGTTGTGACTTGTGAAGATTTCTTATTAGCTACTCAAACTATATGTTTAGATTGCAAATATCATCGATATGAGTTGACTCAGCCAAAACTTCATATTGAGTCGACGAGTTCTGTAGCTCCAACAGGCTTCTTCAAACCTTCTTGGATGCATAGAGTTGGATTTTTCAAATGATCCAAATTAATTATCCTAAATGCGACTTGAGAATTGAGAATAGTTGGGTCTTTCAATTTTATTTTATTTTTAGTAAAAACAATGAACGATTTTTTTTTGTCTTGGCTGACCACATGTGAATAGTTAAATATGAATATTGGAGGGTCTGTAAAGATTCACCCAACCTGTAAAGTCAACTCTCAACAGTCCATCTGCCTTGTGTCCCCCATTAAAAAAACTCAAGCAAAAACAACAAAGTACCATGTATTTTTATTTTTATTTTTCAATTTTTAGTCATTTTTTTATTCCCAAATTTTGCATGAGTAAACGTGAACCTTTTAATGCGGATCTAACCCATCATTTGAGAATAAGCATGTCTGTCCTATTGCAAAGAAATTAAAATTTTATTTGATGTATTTCATTATATATATACATACATGTAACATTTGCATGAGATGCCATATTTTATACATCCATCATGCCATGGCATTTGTTAGTCCTCCATCATTGACCTTTTCAATGAAGCTTCACTGGTGATTGATGGGTTTCGAATAGAGAATTTTCCAGGTAAAACCACTGCACTAAATTGACATTTGCATCGCAACCTCTACATTAAATTGACATTTGTGTCACAACCGCTATAGTAAATTAATAGTTCATCAAACAATTTTACACATTTTTTACAAACAAAGAAATATAATAATTGTATCACCATGAAGAGTATGGTGTTACAAATGATACTATTAATGATAATCCAATTTATTGTAACATTTTTTTTGAAACTATTTTTCATTTTTTTGATTAAATTTAATTTTGACTTGAAATTGTTTGATGAACTGTTACAGCTAAAAGTGTTACTATTTTGAGAGTTGTTACAAAAATGTCAATTTAATGTAGTGCATGATTTAATGTTATTATTGAGTTATGATCATTTGCATCTTTCGCAGTAAAAATAATATAAGAAACGCCTTGTTTTTCGCTTTTCACTCTTTAGTTTTGAGTTCAATAACAATCTTGAATTTGATTCAATTGTTAGTGTCCGCTTCATTTTTTTTTAGCAGTTGTTCATAATTTTTCAGTAAATTAGGCTGATTAATTGAATCTTGTTTTGGTTTGCTCACACCTAGATACACTAGCTAGAAACTTTAAAACTATGAACTTTTATTATAAACCCAACTCTGAAGTTGAGAAATTGAAGGTCATATAGAGATTCAAAACACAAGAAAAACATAATAGGATGACTGAATCTTCCATCATCACTCTTTTTTTTTTTTTTTTTTGGAAATTGAGCCGGTGTTTTTTAGCACAGGGTCCGTAACCTGCGTCCGAGATGCGACCTAACGGGTCTAACATCACCCCGAAACAAATGCCGCAGCCGGCGGGTCTTGAAGCAAGGACGTGGGGATCAAATCCACACGTCCTTAACCACTCGACCACGACCCCTTTGGCTCCATCATCACTCTTAACATTGAAAAAATCCCAAAAAAGAAATAGTGAGCCGATAATTGGTTCAATGGCTATGATTGTTAGATCAAGGTTGACTTCTCGGCCAATTGGTAACTAGCTCAATTGGTAAACTTATGGCAGTATCTCAAGTTCAGCATTCGAACCCTATTGGATGTACGTGTTTAATGGTTCTAAGATCCAATAAAAATTTTGCTCGCTTTTAAAATAAAAAAAAAGTTGACTTCTCGAATAATGAATAATAAATCCCTTTCAACATATATCTACCCTAATATATGAAATTAAAATTAAAAATATATTTCTTAATTGGTAGTTGTAAAGAATAAATCCTTTGATTGTTGTGTGCATGGCCAGAAAAGAATATTATGGATAGATAAGCATGTTGAATTTTATATACAATATTGTCTCTCTTTCAAGCATTATAGTGTGTACCCTACATGCGTTACATCTTACCCGTCTTGACAAACATCATGACCCACTTTCTCTTGCTTTCTCATAAGCCACCCCCATTAATTTAAGTAAGTTCTACATCTCAAATTCTTTTCAAATTCCATTCTTTAATTATTGTCATTTTATTAGGGTTGGAATGAAACCGAATATAGGCAATAATTTTACTATTATGGTTGAAAACCAAACTTCAATCCCTTTTGGATTCAAAAATTGAGTAAGTTTACGCGCGAGGGTGAGCCTCCCACCACCCACTCTCCTCGAAATGAGTAGTGATATGCATCTCGAGGAGAGTGGACGGTGGGAGGCCCTCGCGCCTCCCTCGCTCCCTGGAATCAGGGTTCAAAAAATAGGATTTGGTACTCAATAATGCAATAACTCGAGTGCTTGCTCAATATGGGCTCAACATAATCTTGGGCCTGGGCTTGGTTTTGGACTACCATAATTTGAATACCGGTCTGATTCGAAGGGACTGAAATCAATTTATTATGACTATGGTATTCAATATTTTCTCTCAAAATGAAAATTTTCAAAGCATCTCCTCCGTAATTTTCATGTCGATTTGACCAAAAGTAGGGTATTCGTAAGAACTGGGAACTATAATATGTGGCAGCAGGGTACGAACTCCAGAATTTCAGAATATGCATAATCAGTAGTGCTTTGGTGAGTCTGTGGGTATAACCGTAAGTAAATTAATATACACTCCATCTTGAGATCAAATGACGATTAGTTGATCATTATCCCTCAAAACATTTTGAAATAAGGAAACCTCTTAAGGTTAGATTCCACATATCAAATAGGCATATAATTATATATCTAATATAAGTTTCATCTATGAATTAAATCTGAATGTTTATTAAACACAAGTCACATATGCAAGAAACAGGAAACTGAGTCTAAAGACCTAGAGGTTTCATGCAAAATATTCTCTTCCTTGCAATTGAAATAATGTAATTGAGGTCTTTGTTTCTTACATCTTTGACATTGTTGTATTTTACGTGCACTGCCGATTCCTTAATTTGCTCATCTTGAAATGTAATACATGTATTCTATTAGCCTAATAGTGCACTTGCTAAACACAAAACAGTCTAATTGCATGTGGATCCATTGACCAAAGTTTCTACTCATGAATATTTATCATGCTTTGGCATTTTTTTTAAGAGTGCCCCACGTATTATGGTGACAATCATCCTTGGCTTTGTTAAATGTAATGTATAATGCATTATATGATGTCAACTATATAGTAAACAAGAGATTTTCTTTGGTTTTTTCTTGGTGACGTTCATGGCAGATGGTTTTCAATTTATTGTTTATATTGGAACAACATCTCAAGTTTATTGTTAATGGTCAATCATGTCAAAAAAATATGATAATTAGAGAATAAAGAATATGATCTTCAACGCATGTAGTTATGGTGTTACCGAATAAGTTGTCAAGTTGCAAAATTCTTCTTCGAAGATGATAATTAAAGTGCTGATTAATTTAGTTTCACTGAGAACGTTGATTACTTGATTAGTTCCTGCCCGTCTCTCCACTGCTACGAAGCAAGCCAATGCCCTTGTTCGCCATTGGAATTTAAAAAAATAAAAAAATAATATTATTGTTTTCTTTGCTTAAATATTGTTCGTTTTAGGGGTGGGCAAGATTCCCGATCCCGACTCATCCCGACTCATCCGACCCATTCTGGTATGATCCCGAACCGGTTCAGATCAGGACAATTCGGAATGCACCATTTTTATCCTGGTTACGGTCCCGGACCGGTCTGAACCGAAACGTAATCGGTTTTAACAAAAACAATCCCAAACCGTTCCGGTTCGTCCTGGTTACTGTAGCACTATACATCTAAGTCCAAACCCAACCCAACCCAACGGATCTCTTGCTCTGAAACCTCTCTGATCTTTTTCTGTCCTCAAAAGATCTCAGTCTCTCTGCACATGCACTTATATAATATGTGCATGCTTTGTTTGGCTTTGTTTATTAGGATCCAATTTAAGGGAATGAGTTCATGAGTGTGGTTTGTGTATTCATGAACATGTGCTTTGATCAGTGAATACTGAATAGGTTATACTATTAATTTCTGTTTTCAGTATCCACTTGAGAAAGTTTCATTTTGGGCCTCTGGCAAATCAAGCCCAAAAAAATTTGCTGTCTGAATTGGAAAATGAACAAACCGGGTAGGCATGGTCCCGACTCGGACTGTCCCGGTTCCAATCAGGTCGTAAAAAAAATGACTTTCTCGACCCGAACTGTTCCCGGTTGACTGAACCGGAACTGGGACCGGGATAGGCCTCAACCCGAACCGTGCCCACCCCTAGTTCGTTTTCTTTGAGAGCATGGAACATTTGGAAAGCTAGTGGACAACAATAAAGGATGTACTGCTGGTCTAGAGGAGATCGCAATATGATGTGTTTTGGGGGGCAATTCTTAATTAACTATTTATTTTGAGAGGATATCTTAAAATAATAATTATTATTATTATAATTGATGATACACCAAACTACCCTATGATCAGCACCGTACACGTGTCAGGATAATCTCATGTACATAACAAAACAGGCTCGATTACACGTTCAATCCAGTGAGACCCAAACAACAATAAGCCCATCATTGGCAGAATTCAGACAGTCGGGTTCGAGTTGTAACGAGCCAGTAAGCCCATACGTCACGCGGTCAGGCCCAATACTCGTAAGACCTCTAAGACAAGTATTTGAGATATTTACCCAAGACATGCAAGTTAGGGACGCATTGGATTTGATTAGGAAACATATATTAGAGTATAAGTCGGGCAAATAAATTTCCTTGCATGAACAACACTCATAAAGGGAAACCTCTCCCGCATATCTAGGAGCACGAGTCGTGTAAGGAAACTATCCACATGGATAGCTCTCAATCAGGAAAATATCTCTACATCAAGATCACTTTATCTAAATTACGCCACCAAAGGCCTAGCCGAACAATGACTCATTGACTATAAAAGGGAGATAAGGTCGACGAATTAAAGGTACACAATATAACCCAGTTTACAGTTTTTAGCCTCTCCTAAGCCTTATCTAACTTAAGCATCTGAGTGTCATTGACCACAACATGGTGGTCCTTGGCTCACGTTTGCTATCTGTGCAAGTCTAGATAAGCGGCGAAGAATGAGAGCAGGAATTGACTACACCAGTTTGGCGCCGTCCGTGGGGAACGATAAAGTTCCTCAAAAAGAACAATAGTCCCACAGTTCCCAGAAATCGATGAGATGGTGACAACAAGGTCCCTCGACAATGAAGATGAGGCGGAAACCTCAAATGCTCGAAGTGACAGAGCACCGCGCGGCCGCTCTGGCGCCACCGCAACCACGGGAAGAACCTTTGCAGACCCCCATACCAACGGTAGCCACTGCGGGCCCAAGGGTGAATCTACTGTCAACTCATATGCATCAGATCTTGCAAACAATAAAGATACTCAAATCCATGAAGCAGAAGTCGGATGAGACGTTAAGATCATATGTCACGCACTTCAATGATGAGTTTACTCTCGTCAACGTTTGTAACGGCGCAACAGCCGTCGTAGCCTTCACCAAAGATCTGTGGAATGACAAGTTCTATAACTTCCTAACTTTAGACCCCCGGCAAATACTGCAGACCTGGTTAAAAAAAACAAAATTACATCATCCTAGATGAGAAACTAACTGCCAAGAAAAAAAAGGAATCTGAGAAGAAGCCATATGTCCCTAGGGGCGAAGAATAGGAGAAAAACAGGGAGCACTGTGATGAGGTATGCGTCCTGCACGGAGTAAACTCAAAAATCAAGCACTCCAACCGGTTCCAAAAGGGAAAACTACGGACTAGATCATCCTACGAACTCCAATAGATGCAAAACGTTCACTCCCCGAATTCAATTATGCCCCTTACCTTTAAGGACAAAGACCTCCAAGGCGTTCATACTCCACACAATGATGCCATGGTAATATCAGTGTCCATAGAAAAATGGGAAGTGAGAAGGTCTTTAGTAGATACTGGAAGCAGTACGAGTACAGTGTCACCTTCAATATCAGAATCACCTTCTTCCCTCAATTCAAACCCTCGAAATCAAAACACCCACAGATCTGCTGACAACGAAACGAAAAAAAAAAAAAGAACCAATCGGTAACATTAGAAGAGAGAAGCTTCAACGAAATTGACCGAAAGAACGCCATCTTCACTCACGCACCACCCGCAGCCAACCAGAGATCTAGCTTCACACCTTGTTCTTCTTCACTTTCGTCTCACGAATCAGCAGTACCAAATAGCTGTTGTGCGGGAATCCTCTCACAGAACCATCGAGTCAACACCTCGCCTCCCACCTGTTCCACCTTCATCTCTCCATCAGCCTCGCCACCAATCACCTTCAGATTCCCCTTCTTCACGAGTTCATCTCTCTCATTGCCTGCTCCTCCCTCTCTCTCGTTGCCTGCTCCTTTGGTGAAGAAACAAAACAGGAAGGGAAAAAGGAGAAAGAAGGAAAAAAAAAAAAGGAAGAAGAAAAAAAAAAAAAAAAAGGGTTTTGTTTCTTTTATATGGTGGGTGGCTATTCGCCCCCACCGAACTTCCGAATGCGCCCACCCTATTTCACAAAATAAAAACCCTACTTATTAGTTTAATAAAAACCCACAACCAAGTCCAAATACAATTGGGTAACAACCCATCAACATTAGGGTTTACAAAAGAAATTTTATATATTTATTTAATTAGGCGGGTATTACAATATATACAACTCAAAAGAATCTCGTCCCGAGATTCGGTAGAGGAAGGTAAGTAGGAAATTAATTCTTAAATAAACAACTACACATCACATTGACAAATAAATAGCTCATATGTATGCCCATAACTTAATGAAGACAATCACACAAAAATATAAATATTTTTCGGTAAGTAGAAAAATTACGGGGTGCTACAATATATACAACTCAAAAGAATCTCGTCCCGAGATTCGGTAGAGGAAAGAAAGTTAAGCGAAATTTCAAAAAATGCAACTTGTCAAACGAAAGAAGATTTTAAAATAAAAATTTTCAATTGAATTTTAGTTGCATAAATTTTTATTGTCATTGAAAAAGTAGTGGTGTTACCAAAATGTCACGCCCCGATTTTCGAAGGAAACGAAAATCCCAAAATCCACGTACGATTATCCGTTTCCCCCAAAACTCGGGACGTGAAAATTCAATAATAACAGAAACAAATAGCAGCAACAACTAAACAACTAAAACGAATAAAAAGTCTAACCCGGAGAAGACTGGCATGGCTAGCTCACTAGCGGAACTCCAGTAATGCAGCTCAAAATCTCTAAACCTGAAAGACTACTCGGCTACATTCCAAAAGGAATGTACCCAAGAAGCAAAAGCTCACTCGGGTCAGCAATAAAGCTGGTGTGAGAAATCTTCATCCCAAAAATCAATAAACCCGCACATGATAAAAATAAACCAAACAATAAATAATCACACCATCAGGTAGTTCCTCAATGAGGCAATGGTGTTATTATCCTAATAAATAAATATGCATCATTTATCACTAATAAATAAAGTTTATGAGTTATCAATCCTCATAAATGCAACAACACTACAATTCATAATCATATTAGACTATTATTGAAATATTAAACAAATACATTTTTCTACCTTTAGGAAGACGTGTAGTTCTCATTCAATGGTTGAATGAGCATTTAGTTTCTTCCCTCAAGGCTAACCTAGTATAAGCTAAATTAATCTATACACAATTTCATGGCATGCTCAATTCAATGGTTTAATTTAATTATTTATTTTGTTTTCTAATTCTTGGCTCATTTTTCCACAATCGCACTCTCCTCCTGTGCCGAACACACCTCACCCAAGTGTGCCTCCCTTGCCATCGAAGCCACTCGGAGCGTACATGACCCAAGTGGGGTGCCACCTCGAGTGTCATGTCATCTCACCCGAAGTTCGATCACTGACAAGCATTCTACACGTACAACCGAACTCACATGGAACGGTGCACTGATATGCAAGCAAGTCTGCATACCCATAATAATATCATACGTATACAAGCAAGTCTGTATACAAAAGTTTCTTTTCTTTTCACATCTTTTTTTTTTTTTTCGGAGTTGTGGAAAAAGAACATTTACCAAGTATTTTATTTGAGTCATTACTTTTCCAATTCAATTAACGTCACATCACATTCCCTTTACAAGAACCATATATACATAAAACATTACCAAGGTGATATTCACAACATGACAAAATCTATTTTGCCATCTCCTTCAGAAAAGAATGAAAAACAAGTGTGTCGCAAGCACAAACATTCTTTTAACATAGTCACATACGCGTGACAAGAAAACAAGTTCCATTACTGGCTATACCTGACTATCCTTATGGAAATCCACCTTTTCTTTTGAAAACCACCTATCATGACCACATCTATTGATTAGACAGTGACAATCAATATAGAACATACACTGTCAACATACATATCCATACCCATACCCATACCCATTTACTGTATGACCTTTGTCCTCTTTACACTGTCCCCACACCAAGTAATGAGATACTCCTAATGGATATGATTGGTTTGTCAGTTCCACTTACATTCAGTTATCTACTTGGTAAAGGAACTTTTTAGGAGATTTTGACTAGTTCAAGAAAACCCAACAAAGAGAAATTTGTTAAAACTGGAAGTTAGAGTTGTATAACAATGAGGTTCTCTGTGCAAGTCCAAGATAGGGAAAAATCCAAACTACTACACTCAACTATTTGAACCCATCACTCCAGTAAAGTTTATAGAGATGCCAAAACAGAAATGCACATCAAAATCCAAATCCATCAAATACCATAAGCAACTCACCTAACTAATTGAATCCATTAAAATTTCAAGAAACTAAATGCACAAAGAAACAGATCCAACACATTCATTGTGAACTACTAATCCTATATGGACTGATACAAAAAACAAGAAAAACCCGTGGACACAATCCTCCTACAAGTAACTGAATTAAACATCCCTGCATTTGGGTTTCCTATCCAAATGATTGCCCTGAATAAGAAAACAAGACTCAACTGGGGCACTATTTGTGTTTGACCTATCTCAGATGAGAGATAAAACATAAAGACATATAGCCATTGTGATAATAAATTTCACATTCCAGATCCCAAATCCAATTTCATCAACCACAATAATCAGAGCCTAAATTGATAATTTCCATTTGGATTCACATAAATAGTTGATAACAAAGAAAACCAATTGACAATATCAATCAAAATCTGCAAATCCAATCAAACCAACAGATACCCAAACACCAAACAATACTAGAAAAAGAAAAAAATGGAGAATGGGAAAACACACTCAATCGTCAGTAAGCCATTAAACACACCAAAATCAACAAACAAAGATATGGGTATTTCAACAAAAAGGAACTCGTATAAAGAATCAAAGAAGACTCACAATCGTCTCTGAAAATCACTCTCGGATTCTGACTCAGAAATAGAGGCTTCATCTCGACACCACTGCCAGACTCGATCAAAGACACCATCGCATGCTCCCTGAGGGGTAATCTCCTCAGAAATGATGGAGGATCGAGCAGTGCCATTGATTGCGTCGTTGATGGAAGGCGACGAAAGCAGAGGTGCAAAACGCTTTCCTTCTCGTCTCAGCAAAGCCATCGCCATTTTCCCCGAATTCCAAAGGACCCCAGACCTCACCTTCCATCGTTCATCCTCTGAGAAATCCCTCAACCGAACGCCAAAGCTGCACCACCAATCCCGACATAGGTCTCTCCATCTCAATCTCCTCAATCAACTCAAGCAACAACCAAAATCAATCCCAACCATGTGTCACCTTCAATATCAGAATCACCTTCTTCCCTCAATTCAAACCCTCGAAATCAAAACACCCACAGATCTGCTGACAACGAAACGAAAAAAAAAAAAGAACCAATCGGTAACATTAGAAGAGAGAAGCTTCAACGAAATTGACCGAAAGAACGCCATCTTCACTCACGCACCACCCGCAGCCAACCAGAGATCTAGCTTCACACCTTGTTCTTCTTCACTTTCGTCTCACGAATCAGCAGTACCAAATAGCTGTTGTGCGGGAATCCTCTCACAGAACCATCGAGTCAACACCTCGCCTCCCACCTGTTCCACCTTCATCTCTCCATCAGCCTCGCCACCAATCACCTTCAGATTCCCCTTCTTCACGAGTTCATCTCTCTCATTGCCTGCTCCTCCCTCTCTCTCGTTGCCTGCTCCTTTGGTGAAGAAACAAAACAGGAAGGGAAAAAGGAGAAAGAAGGAAAAAAAAAAAAGGAAGAAGAAAAAAAAAAAAAAAAAAGGGTTTTGTTTCTTTTATATGGTGGGTGGCTATTCGCCCCCACCGAACTTCCGAATGCGCCCACCCTATTTCACAAAATAAAAACCCTACTTATTAGTTTAATAAAAACCCACAACCAAGTCCAAATACAATTGGGTAACAACCCATCAACATTAGGGTTTACAAAAGAAATTTTATATATTTATTTAATTAGGCGGGTATTACAATATATACAACTCAAAAGAATCTCGTCCCGAGATTCGGTAGAGGAAGGTAAGTAGGAAATTAATTCTTAAATAAACAACTACACATCACATTGACAAATAAATAGCTCATATGTATGCCCATAACTTAATGAAGACAATCACACAAAAATATAAATATTTTTCGGTAAGTAGAAAAATTACGGGGTGCTACAATATATACAACTCAAAAGAATCTCGTCCCGAGATTCGGTAGAGGAAAGAAAGTTAAGCGAAATTTCAAAAAATGCAACTTGTCAAACGAAAGAAGATTTTAAAATAAAAATTTTCAATTGAATTTTAGTTGCATAAATTTTTATTGTCATTGAAAAAGTAGTGGTGTTACCAAAATGTCACGCCCCGATTTTCGAAGGAAACGAAAATCCCAAAATCCACGTACGATTATCCGTTTCCCCCAAAACTCGGGACGTGAAAATTCAATAATAACAGAAACAAATAGCAGCAACAACTAAACAACTAAAACGAATAAAAAGTCTAA
The DNA here is from genome assembly GCA_963556465.1 of Berberis vulgaris. Classification (NCBI taxonomy): domain Eukaryota; kingdom Viridiplantae; phylum Streptophyta; class Magnoliopsida; order Ranunculales; family Berberidaceae; genus Berberis; species Berberis vulgaris. The sequence goes on along the minus strand of OY747130.1, from coordinate 6,451,305 downwards.
CCCGGAGAAGACTGGCATGGCTAGCTCACTAGCGGAACTCCAGTAATGCAGCTCAAAATCTCTAAACCTGAAAGACTACTCGGCTACATTCCAAAAGGAATGTACCCAAGAAGCAAAAGCTCACTCGGGTCAGCAATAAAGCTGGTGTGAGAAATCTTCATCCCAAAAATCAATAAACCCGCACATGATAAAAATAAACCAAACAATAAATAATCACACCATCAGGTAGTTCCTCAATGAGGCAATGGTGTTATTATCCTAATAAATAAATATGCATCATTTATCACTAATAAATAAAGTTTATGAGTTATCAATCCTCATAAATGCAACAACACTACAATTCATAATCATATTAGACTATTATTGAAATATTAAACAAATACATTTTTCTACCTTTAGGAAGACGTGTAGTTCTCATTCAATGGTTGAATGAGCATTTAGTTTCTTCCCTCAAGGCTAACCTAGTATAAGCTAAATTAATCTATACACAATTTCATGGCATGCTCAATTCAATGGTTTAATTTAATTATTTATTTTGTTTTCTAATTCTTGGCTCATTTTTCCACAATCGCACTCTCCTCCTGTGCCGAACACACCTCACCCAAGTGTGCCTCCCTTGCCATCGAAGCCACTCGGAGCGTACATGACCCAAGTGGGGTGCCACCTCGAGTGTCATGTCATCTCACCCGAAGTTCGATCACTGACAAGCATTCTACACGTACAACCGAACTCACATGGAACGGTGCACTGATATGCAAGCAAGTCTGCATACCCATAATAATATCATACGTATACAAGCAAGTCTGTATACAAAAGTTTCTTTTCTTTTCACATCTTTTTTTTTTTTTTCGGAGTTGTGGAAAAAGAACATTTACCAAGTATTTTATTTGAGTCATTACTTTTCCAATTCAATTAACGTCACATCACATTCCCTTTACAAGAACCATATATACATAAAACATTACCAAGGTGATATTCACAACATGACAAAATCTATTTTGCCATCTCCTTCAGAAAAGAATGAAAAACAAGTGTGTCGCAAGCACAAACATTCTTTTAACATAGTCACATACGCGTGACAAGAAAACAAGTTCCATTACTGGCTATACCTGACTATCCTTATGGAAATCCACCTTTTCTTTTGAAAACCACCTATCATGACCACATCTATTGATTAGACAGTGACAATCAATATAGAACATACACTGTCAACATACATATCCATACCCATACCCATACCCATTTACTGTATGACCTTTGTCCTCTTTACACTGTCCCCACACCAAGTAATGAGATACTCCTAATGGATATGATTGGTTTGTCAGTTCCACTTACATTCAGTTATCTACTTGGTAAAGGAACTTTTTAGGAGATTTTGACTAGTTCAAGAAAACCCAACAAAGAGAAATTTGTTAAAACTGGAAGTTAGAGTTGTATAACAATGAGGTTCTCTGTGCAAGTCCAAGATAGGGAAAAATCCAAACTACTACACTCAACTATTTGAACCCATCACTCCAGTAAAGTTTATAGAGATGCCAAAACAGAAATGCACATCAAAATCCAAATCCATCAAATACCATAAGCAACTCACCTAACTAATTGAATCCATTAAAATTTCAAGAAACTAAATGCACAAAGAAACAGATCCAACACATTCATTGTGAACTACTAATCCTATATGGACTGATACAAAAAACAAGAAAAACCCGTGGACACAATCCTCCTACAAGTAACTGAATTAAACATCCCTGCATTTGGGTTTCCTATCCAAATGATTGCCCTGAATAAGAAAACAAGACTCAACTGGGGCACTATTTGTGTTTGACCTATCTCAGATGAGAGATAAAACATAAAGACATATAGCCATTGTGATAATAAATTTCACATTCCAGATCCCAAATCCAATTTCATCAACCACAATAATCAGAGCCTAAATTGATAATTTCCATTTGGATTCACATAAATAGTTGATAACAAAGAAAACCAATTGACAATATCAATCAAAATCTGCAAATCCAATCAAACCAACAGATACCCAAACACCAAACAATACTAGAAAAAGAAAAAAATGGAGAATGGGAAAACACACTCAATCGTCAGTAAGCCATTAAACACACCAAAATCAACAAACAAAGATATGGGTATTTCAACAAAAAGGAACTCGTATAAAGAATCAAAGAAGACTCACAATCGTCTCTGAAAATCACTCTCGGATTCTGACTCAGAAATAGAGGCTTCATCTCGACACCACTGCCAGACTCGATCAAAGACACCATCGCATGCTCCCTGAGGGGTAATCTCCTCAGAAATGATGGAGGATCGAGCAGTGCCATTGATTGCGTCGTTGATGGAAGGCGACGAAAGCAGAGGTGCAAAACGCTTTCCTTCTCGTCTCAGCAAAGCCATCGCCATTTTCCCCGAATTCCAAAGGACCCCAGACCTCACCTTCCATCGTTCATCCTCTGAGAAATCCCTCAACCGAACGCCAAAGCTGCACCACCAATCCCGACATAGGTCTCTCCATCTCAATCTCCTCAATCAACTCAAGCAACAACCAAAATCAATCCCAACCATGTGTCACCTTCAATATCAGAATCACCTTCTTCCCTCAATTCAAACCCTCGAAATCAAAACACCCACAGATCTGCTGACAACGAAACGAAAAAAAAAAAAGAACCAATCGGTAACATTAGAAGAGAGAAGCTTCAACGAAATTGACCGAAAGAACGCCATCTTCACTCACGCACCACCCGCAGCCAACCAGAGATCTAGCTTCACACCTTGTTCTTCTTCACTTTCGTCTCACGAATCAGCAGTACCAAATAGCTGTTGTGCGGGAATCCTCTCACAGAACCATCGAGTCAACACCTCGCCTCCCACCTGTTCCACCTTCATCTCTCCATCAGCCTCGCCACCAATCACCTTCAGATTCCCCTTCTTCACGAGTTCATCTCTCTCATTGCCTGCTCCTCCCTCTCTCTCGTTGCCTGCTCCTTTGGTGAAGAAACAAAACAGGAAGGGAAAAAGGAGAAAGAAGGAAAAAAAAAAAAGGAAGAAGAAAAAAAAAAAAAAAAAGGGTTTTGTTTCTTTTATATGGTGGGTGGCTATTCGCCCCCACCGAACTTCCGAATGCGCCCACCCTATTTCACAAAATAAAAACCCTACTTATTAGTTTAATAAAAACCCACAACCAAGTCCAAATACAATTGGGTAACAACCCATCAACATTAGGGTTTACAAAAGAAATTTTATATATTTATTTAATTAGGCGGGTATTACAATATATACAACTCAAAAGAATCTCGTCCCGAGATTCGGTAGAGGAAGGTAAGTAGGAAATTAATTCTTAAATAAACAACTACACATCACATTGACAAATAAATAGCTCATATGTATGCCCATAACTTAATGAAGACAATCACACAAAAATATAAATATTTTTCGGTAAGTAGAAAAATTACGGGGTGCTACAATATATACAACTCAAAAGAATCTCGTCCCGAGATTCGGTAGAGGAAAGAAAGTTAAGCGAAATTTCAAAAAATGCAACTTGTCAAACGAAAGAAGATTTTAAAATAAAAATTTTCAATTGAATTTTAGTTGCATAAATTTTTATTGTCATTGAAAAAGTAGTGGTGTTACCAAAATGTCACGCCCCGATTTTCGAAGGAAACGAAAATCCCAAAATCCACGTACGATTATCCGTTTCCCCCAAAACTCGGGACGTGAAAATTCAATAATAACAGAAACAAATAGCAGCAACAACTAAACAACTAAAACGAATAAAAAGTCTAACCCGGAGAAGACTGGCATGGCTAGCTCACTAGCGGAACTCCAGTAATGCAGCTCAAAATCTCTAAACCTGAAAGACTACTCGGCTACATTCCAAAAGGAATGTACCCAAGAAGCAAAAGCTCACTCGGGTCAGCAATAAAGCTGGTGTGAGAAATCTTCATCCCAAAAATCAATAAACCCGCACATGATAAAAATAAACCAAACAATAAATAATCACACCATCAGGTAGTTCCTCAATGAGGCAATGGTGTTATTATCCTAATAAATAAATATGCATCATTTATCACTAATAAATAAAGTTTATGAGTTATCAATCCTCATAAATGCAACAACACTACAATTCATAATCATATTAGACTATTATTGAAATATTAAACAAATACATTTTTCTACCTTTAGGAAGACGTGTAGTTCTCATTCAATGGTTGAATGAGCATTTAGTTTCTTCCCTCAAGGCTAACCTAGTATAAGCTAAATTAATCTATACACAATTTCATGGCATGCTCAATTCAATGGTTTAATTTAATTATTTATTTTGTTTTCTAATTCTTGGCTCCTTTTTCCACAATCGCACTCTCCTCCTGTGCCGAACACACCTCACCCAAGTGTGCCTCCCTTGCCATTGAAGCCACTCGGAGCGTACATGACCCAAGTGGGGTGCCACCTCGAGTGTCATGTCATCTCACCCGAAGTTCGATCACTGACAAGCATTCTACACGTACAACCGAACTCACATGGAACGGTGCACTGATATGCAAGCAAGTCTGCATACCGATAATAATATCATACGTATACAAGCAAGTCTGTATACAAAAGTTTCTTTTCTTTTCACATCTTTTTTTTTTTTTCGGAGTTGTGGAAAAAGAACATTTACCAAGTATTTTATTTGAGTCATTACTTTTCCAATTCAATTAACGTCACATCACATTCCCTTTACAAGAACCATATATACATAAAACATTACCAAGGTGATATTCACAACATGACAAAATCTATTTTGCCATCTCCTTCAGAAAAGAATGAAAAACAAGTGTGTCGCAAGCACAAACATTCTTTTAACATAGTCACATACGCGTGACAAGAAAACAAGTTCCATTACTGGCTATACCTGACTATCCTTATGGAAATCCACCTTTTCTTTTGAAAACCACCTATCATGACCACATCTATTGATTAGACAGTGACAATCAATATAGAACATACACTGTCAACATACATATCCATACCCATACCCATACCCATTTACTGTATGACCTTTGTCCTCTTTACACTGTCCCCACACCAAGTAATGAGATACTCCTAATGGATATGATTGGTTTGTCAGTTCCACTTACATTCAGTTATCTACTTGGTAAAGGAACTTTTTAGGAGATTTTGACTAGTTCAAGAAAACCCAACAAAGAGAAATTTGTTAAAACTGGAAGTTAGAGTTGTATAACAATGAGGTTCTCTGTGCAAGTCCAAGATAGGGAAAAATCCAAACTACTACACTCAACTATTTGAACCCATCACTCCAGTAAAGTTTATAGAGATGCCAAAACAGAAATGCACATCAAAATCCAAATCCATCAAATACCATAAGCAACTCACCTAACTAATTGAATCCATTAAAATTTCAAGAAACTAAATGCACAAAGAAACAGATCCAACACATTCATTGTGAACTACTAATCCTATATGGACTGATACAAAAAACAAGAAAAACCCGTGGACACAATCCTCCTACAAGTAACTGAATTAAACATCCCTGCATTTGGGTTTCCTATCCAAATGATTGCCCTGAATAAGAAAACAAGACTCAACTGGGGCACTATTTGTGTTTGACCTATCTCAGATGAGAGATAAAACATAAAGACATATAGCCATTGTGATAATAAATTTCACATTCCAGATCCCAAATCCAATTTCATCAACCACAATAATCAGAGCCTAAATTGATAATTTCCATTTGGATTCACATAAATAGTTGATAACAAAGAAAACCAATTGACAATATCAATCAAAATCTGCAAATCCAATCAAACCAACAGATACCCAAACACCAAACAATACTAGAAAAAGAAAAAAATGGAGAATGGGAAAACACACTCAATCGTCAGTAAGCCATTAAACACACCAAAATCAACAAACAAAGATATGGGTATTTCAACAAAAAGGAACTCGTATAAAGAATCAAAGAAGACTCACAATCGTCTCTGAAAATCACTCTCGGATTCTGACTCAGAAATAGAGGCTTCATCTCGACACCACTGCCAGACTCGATCAAAGACACCATCGCATGCTCCCTGAGGGGTAATCTCCTCAGAAATGATGGAGGATCGAGCAGTGCCATTGATTGCGTCGTTGATGGAAGGCGACGAAAGCAGAGGTGCAAAACGCTTTCCTTCTCGTCTCAGCAAAGCCATCGCCATTTTCCCCGAATTCCAAAGGACCCCAGACCTCACCTTCCATCGTTCATCCTCTGAGAAATCCCTCAACCGAACGCCAAAGCTGCACCACCAATCCCGACATAGGTCTCTCCATCTCAATCTCCTCAATCAACTCAAGCAACAACCAAAATCAATCCCAACCATGTGTCACCTTCAATATCAGAATCACCTTCTTCCCTCAATTCAAACCCTCGAAATCAAAACACCCACAGATCTGCTGACAACGAAACGAAAAAAAAAAAAGAACCAATCGGTAACATTAGAAGAGAGAAGCTTCAACGAAATTGACCGAAAGAACGCCATCTTCACTCACGCACCACCCGCAGCCAACCAGAGATCTAGCTTCACACCTTGTTCTTCTTCACTTTCGTCTCACGAATCAGCAGTACCAAATAGCTGTTGTGCGGGAATCCTCTCACAGAACCATCGAGTCAACACCTCGCCTCCCACCTGTTCCACCTTCATCTCTCCATCAGCCTCACCACCAATCACCTTCAGATTCCCCTTCTTCACGAGTTCATCTCTCTCATTGCCTGCTCCTCCCTCTCTCTCGTTGCCTGCTCCTTTGGTGAAGAAACAAAACAGGAAGGGAAAAAGGAGAAAGAAGGAAAAAAAAAAAAAGGAAGAAGAAAAAAAAAAAAAAAAGGGTTTTGTTTCTTTTATATGGTGGGTGGCTATTCGCCCCCACCGAACTTCCGAATGCGCCCACCCTATTTCACAAAATAAAAACCCTACTTATTAGTTTAATAAAAACCCACAACCAAGTCCAAATACAATTGGGTAACAACCCATAAACATTAGGGTTTACAAAAGAAATTTTATATATTTATTTAATTAGGCGGGTATTACAATATATACAACTCAAAAGAATCTCGTCCCGAGATTCGGTAGAGGAAGGTAAGTAGGAAATTAATTCTTAAATAAACAACTACACATCACATTGACAAATAAATAGCTCATATGTATGCCCATAACTTAATGAAGACAATCACACAAAAATATAAATATTTTTCGGTAAGTAGAAAAATTACGGGGTGCTACAATATATACAACTCAAAAGAATCTCGTCCCGAGATTCGGTAGATGAAAGAAAGTTAAGCGAAATTTCAAAAAATGCAACTTGTCAAACGAAAGAAGATTTTAAAATAAAAATTTTCAATTGAATTTTAGTTGCATAAATTTTTATTGTCATTGAAAAAGTAGTGGTGTTACCAAAATGTCACGCCCCGATTTTCGAAGAAAACGAAAATCCCAAAATCCACGTACGATTATCCGTTTCCCCCAAAACTCGGGACGTGAAAATTCAATAATAACAGAAACAAATAGCAGCAACAACTAAACAACTAAAACGAATAAAAAGTCTAACCCGGAGAAGACTGGCATGGCTAGCTCACTAGCGGAACTCCAGTAATGCAGCTCAAAATCTCTAAACCTGAAAGACTACTCGGCTACATTCCAAAAGGAATGTACCCAAGAAGCAAAAGCTCACTCGGGTCAGCAATAAAGCTGGTGTGAGAAATCTTCATCCCAAAAATCAATAAACCCGCACATGATAAAAATAAACCAAACAATAAATAATCACACCATCAGGTAGTTCCTCAATGAGGCAATGGTGTTATTATCCTAATAAATAAATATGCATCATTTATCACTAATAAATAAAGTTTATGAGTTATCAATCCTCATAAATGCAACAACACTACAATTCATAATCATATTAGACTATTATTGAAATATTAAACAAATACATTTTTCTACCTTTAGGAAGACGTGTAGTTCTCATTCAATGGTTGAATGAGCATTTAGTTTCTTCCCTCAAGGCTAACCTAGTATAAGCTAAATTAATCTATACACAATTTCATGGCATGCTCAATTCAATGGTTTAATTTAATTATTTATTTTGTTTTCTAATTCTTGGCTCCTTTTTCCACAATCGCACTCTCCTCCTGTGCCGAACACACCTCACCCAAGTGTGCCTCCCTTGCCATTGAAGCCACTCGGAGCGTACATGACCCAAGTGGGGTGCCACCTCGAGTGTCATGTCATCTCACCCGAAGTTCGATCACTGACAAGCATTCTACACGTACAACCGAACTCACATGGAACGGTGCACTGATATGCAAGCAAGTCTGCATACCGATAATAATATCATACGTATACAAGCAAGTCTGTATACAAAAGTTTCTTTTCTTTTCACATCTTTTTTTTTTTTTCGGAGTTGTGGAAAAAGAACATTTACCAAGTATTTTATTTGAGTCATTACTTTTCCAATTCAATTAACGTCACATCACATTCCCTTTACAAGAACCATATATACATAAAACATTACCAAGGTGATATTCACAACATGACAAAATCTATTTTGCCATCTCCTTCAGAAAAGAATGAAAAACAAGTGTGTCGCAAGCACAAACATTCTTTTAACATAGTCACATACGCGTGACAAGAAAACAAGTTCCATTACTGGCTATACCTGACTATCCTTATGGAAATCCACCTTTTCTTTTGAAAACCACCTATCATGACCACATCTATTGATTAGACAGTGACAATCAATATAGAACATACACTGTCAACATACATATCCATACCCATACCCATACCCATTTACTGTATGACCTTTGTCCTCTTTACACTGTCCCCACACCAAGTAATGAGATACTCCTAATGGATATGATTGGTTTGTCAGTTCCACTTACATTCAGTTATCTACTTGGTAAAGGAACTTTTTAGGAGATTTTGACTAGTTCAAGAAAACCCAACAAAGAGAAATTTGTTAAAACTGGAAGTTAGAGTTGTATAACAATGAGGTTCTCTGTGCAAGTCCAAGATAGGGAAAAATCCAAACTACTACACTCAACTATTTGAACCCATCACTCCAGTAAAGTTTATAGAGATGCCAAAACAGAAATGCACATCAAAATCCAAATCCATCAAATACCATAAGCAACTCACCTAACTAATTGAATCCATTAAAATTTCAAGAAACTAAATGCACAAAGAAACAGATCCAACACATTCATTGTGAACTACTAATCCTATATGGACTGATACAAAAAACAAGAAAAACCCGTGGACACAATCCTCCTACAAGTAACTGAATTAAACATCCCTGCATTTGGGTTTCCTATCCAAATGATTGCCCTGAATAAGAAAACAAGACTCAACTGGGGCACTATTTGTGTTTGACCTATCTCAGATGAGAGATAAAACATAAAGACATATAGCCATTGTGATAATAAATTTCACATTCCAGATCCCAAATCCAATTTCATCAACCACAATAATCAGAGCCTAAATTGATAATTTCCATTTGGATTCACATAAATAGTTGATAACAAAGAAAACCAATTGACAATATCAATCAAAATCTGCAAATCCAATCAAACCAACAGATACCCAAACACCAAACAATACTAGAAAAAGAAAAAAATGGAGAATGGGAAAACACACTCAATCGTCAGTAAGCCATTAAACACACCAAAATCAACAAACAAAGATATGGGTATTTCAACAAAAAGGAACTCGTATAAAGAATCAAAGAAGACTCACAATCGTCTCTGAAAATCACTCTCGGATTCTGACTCAGAAATAGAGGCTTCATCTCGACACCACTGCCAGACTCGATCAAAGACACCATCGCATGCTCCCTGAGGGGTAATCTCCTCAGAAATGATGGAGGATCGAGCAGTGCCATTGATTGCGTCGTTGATGGAAGGCGACGAAAGCAGAGGTGCAAAACGCTTTCCTTCTCGTCTCAGCAAAGCCATCGCCATTTTCCCCGAATTCCAAAGGACCCCAGACCTCACCTTCCATCGTTCATCCTCTGAGAAATCCCTCAACCGAACGCCAAAGCTGCACCACCAATCCCGACATAGGTCTCTCCATCTCAATCTCCTCAATCAACTCAAGCAACAACCAAAATCAATCCCAACCATGTGTCACCTTCAATATCAGAATCACCTTCTTCCCTCAATTCAAACCCTCGAAATCAAAACACCCACAGATCTGCTGACAACGAAACGAAAAAAAGAAGAAGAACCAATCGGTAACATTAGAAGAGAGAAGCTTCAACGAAATTGACCGAAAGAACGCCATCTTCACTCACGCACCACCCGCAGCCAACCAGAGATCTAGCTTCACACCTTGTTCTTCTTCACTTTCGTCTCACGAATCAGCAGTACCAAATAGCTGTTGTGCGGGAATCCTCTCACAGAACCATCGAGTCAACACCTCGCCTCCCACCTGTTCCACCTTCATCTCTCCATCAGCCTCGCCACCAATCACCTTCAGATTCCCCTTCTTCACGAGTTCATCTCTCTCATTGCCTGCTCCTCCCTCTCTCTCGTTGCCTGCTCCTTTGGTGAAGAAACAAAACAGGAAGGGAAAAAGGAGAAAGAAGGAAAAAAAAAAAAAAGGAAGAAGAAAAAAAAAAAAAAAAAAAGGTTTTGTTTCTTTTATATGGTGGGTGGCTATTCGCCCCCACCGAACTTCCGAATGCGCCCACCCTATTTCACAAAATAAAAACCCTACTTATTAGTTTAATAAAAACCCACAACCAAGTCCAAATACAATTGGGTAACAACCCATCAACATTAGGGTTTACAAAAGAAATTTTATATATTTATTTAATTAGGCGGGTATTACACCATCAACCACAGATCGAGACCACGACTGAGGCGCCCCATAGCTCAGATCCGGAGTTGAGCGAGGACTCTCCCAACCCAGACGAGGAGGCCCCTGTCAGCCCGAGAAGAAGACCCAACGTCGGTCAGCTCGAAGAGGAGCCTATGACCTTGTATCTAGACAACCCAATTAACAATAGAGCCATCCAAATAAGTTCCTGGCTAAGCAAGGAGTTCGCAAAACAACTGGTAACATTGCTGCAACATAACCAAGATGTCTTCGCTTGGACAATGAGGGATATGGTGGGAATAGACCCCACTGACTGATTGTAGACCCAGCACAAAAATCTGTCAGACGGATGAAAAGACTTGTGGCCCCCGAAAGGAACTAAATTATAAACTAAAAAGTGCAAAGGCTACTAAATGTCGACATGATCAAAGAGGCACAGTACCCAGACTGACTGGCAAACATCGTTCTGGTGAAAATGAAAAAAAAAATGGAGAGTTGGCGTAGATTACACTGACTTGAACAAAGCATGTCCGAATGACAACTTTTCGCTTCCCCGCATTAACCAAATTGTAGATGCCACTTCCGAACATGGCCTCCTAAGTTTCATTGACGCCTACTCCGGATATAATCATGTACAGATGTACCCCCTGGATCAAGAGAAACGTCCTTCATAACCGAGAAAGGGATATATTGCTATCGGGTGATGCCATTCGGCCTCAAGAACGCGAACGATACATACCATCGGCTATTGAATCAAATGTTCGAAAATCAAATTGGAAGGAATATGAAGGTCTATATAGACGACATGCTGTTCAAGAGCCTCCTTAGCCCAAATTACATATCCGACCTTGCTAAAGCATCCAGCCAACTCTGCAAGTATCAAATAAAACTCAACTTGCACAAATGCACGTTTGGAGTCGAGTCAGGCAAGTTCCTAGGTTACATAGTGAACCAAAGAAGAATAGAAGTAGATCTAGGCTTTTCTCGATATGAAGTCTCTGACCTCCATCGGGGAAGTTCAGAGCCTGAGCCAACACTTAACAGGTTTATCTCCAAGTAATCAGACAAGTGCCTCACTTTCTTCAAAATCTCTAGAGGAAATAAGGCCTTCAACTGGGACGAAGAGTGCGAGCATGTATTCCATAACATAAATTCATGTATGGGAAGCACCAAGCTACTCTCAAAACCAACCCTAGGAAAGACACTTTATTTATATCTAGCCGTCTTGGATCAAGTCGTCAGTTTAGCTCTTGTACAGAATGATAAGGGGATACAGAGCTCGGTATACTATGTCAAATAAACTTTCGTGGAAGCCGAAGAAAACTATCCAGATCTAGAGAAGCTAACGTTGACATTAGTCATCTCTTCCAGAAAGCTAAGGCCCTACTTTCAGGCCCATTTTATCACAATTCTGACCAAACACCCACTTCGCATGGTGCTGCACAAACCGGAATTATCTGGCAGAATTGTTAAATGGTCAGTGAAATTGGGACAATTTGACATCAACTACGCACCCATAACGGCCATAAAAGCCCAAGCATTAGCAGACTTCATCGTCGAGTTTACTGGTGATGTGGAACAAGAGCCGAACAGCTCAGAGCAGAGATTAGACGAGCCAGGTTAGATCCTGCACTGCGATGGGTCAGCCACGCAGAAAGGAAGCGGTGTCGGTATCACACTCCATTCTCCAAGTGGCTTCGTCTTGGAAAAAGTGGTTATATTTGGTTTTTCAGCCTCGAACAACGAGGCGAAATATGAAGCCCTCGTGTTCGGCATGAAGCTAGCAAAAGGAATCTAGGTAACTGTGCTAACCGCTTATAACGACTCACGTCTGGTAGTCAACCAAGTTATAGGGGACTTTAACAATAAAGACCCAATGATGATAGCCTACCGTGAAAAGGCCATTAATGCAGCAGGCCAATTTAGAAGATTCAAACTTCTACAATGTCCGCGAGATGACAACCATAGAGCCGACACACTAGCCAGGCATGCCTCAGCCACTGCAGAATCTGCCAATGAACTTATCGAATTCCAAGGACAATCAAGTCTGAAAGAAGAGGAGGTCAACAAACTTTAAGTAGTCGAAACAAATTCAAGCTGGATGTACCCCATCATTAAGTACATAAAAAATGGAGCCCTCCCGGCCAAAAAATGAGAGGTTAGAAAGCTGAAAAACAGGGTAGCGCGGTACACCTTCTTGAACAATAAACTCTACAAAAAATCAGCACGGGTCCCCTGCTCAGATGCTTAGCCTCCTTAAAGGCAAGCCAAGTCCTTAGAGAAATTCATGATGGCATCTGTGGGAATCACCTAGGCGATAGGACCCTGGGCTATAAGGCCTTTATTCTGAGATACTACTGGCCGCAAATGCAGCAAGATGCGAAAGACATCGTCTGCAAATGCAATAAGTGCCAAAGGTTGCGCCGTATGCTCACATGCACGCTCATCCCTTGACTCCAATAACCAGCCCATGTCCATTTGCACAGTGGGAAAATGGACATTGTCGCACCGCTCCAGACCTCAACCAATAAGAAGTTTCTCCTTGTAGCAGTTGATTACTTCACTAAATGGGTCAAAGTTGAGCATGTGTCCAAGATAGGACATGACCAAATTGAAAAATTCATATGGACATCCATCATCTACAGATTCGGTATTCCAATGACATTAGTCAGTGATAACGGAACTCCATTTGAAGGCAGCAAGGTCAATAAACTATGCAAAGACCTCCGCCATCAACCATCATTTTTCCTCGCTAGGACATCCGCAAGCCAACGGCTAGGCGAAAGTCACCAATAGAACCATCTTGAAGGCACTCAAAAGGAAGCTCGATGCGACAAAAGGGAAATGGGTCTCAGCCCTGCCAAGAATACTCTGGGAGTATCGGACCACAAAAAGAACACCCATCGGAGAAACAACCTTTGCCCTAGCATACGGAACAGAAACGATGGTCCAAGTGGAACTCAGAATACCAACTTTTTGGACGAAGAAATTCAGACCTGAAAACAATGACGAAGCTCTACGCGTCAGTTTAGATCTCCTCGAAGAAAAGAGAAATCATGCCTCCACTGAAATAATCGTCTACCAACGAAAAATGGCTCAGTGCTACAACAAGAAAGCCAAGCCACGAGAATTCGAACTCGGAGACTCGGTACTTAGAAAGACTTAGCAAAGTACTAAGGAAGAAGAAGCAAGAAAGTTGAACCTGAATTGGGAAAGGTTATATAAGTTGACTGAGGTCAACAGGTTAGGGATGTATTGATTGGAAGATGTGGATGGTAGAAGCCTTATGCGGCCATGGAATGTAAAACACCTTAAAAAGTATTATCAATAAAGGATATTTGTTTTTTCCAAAATTCTATTACCGGTCTTCCACCACCTAACTCCCATACTCAAGTTAGGAGGGCCAAAATCAGACTTATAACCCAATTTAGGACGGCCACAGTTGGGCTTGCACCCTTCAGATGCAAATCGGGACTGGCAAAGTCAGACTTGTTACAAAAGTCAGAACGACCACAGTCAGGCTTGCACCCTACAGACACAAGTTAGAACGGACAAAGTCAGACTTGTTACACAAGTCAGGATGGCCACAGTCAGGCTTGCGCTCTTCAAATACAAGTCAGGACGGCCACAGTCAGGTTTGCGCTCTTCAAACACAAGTCAGGACGGCCACAGTCAGACATGCACTCTTTATACGTAAGTTAGGACCTCCAAATCAGACTTATTGAGTGGGCTAGGACAGCCATAGTTAGACTTGTACTTATTGCTCAAAGCCTAGTCCGAATAGAATGGGCGACTACGGCCTAGAAAGTGAGAGCTTAGTCAGTGCTCATATAGCTTGGTAAAAATGATTTGCCAGGGATCATTGTCCAACTACAGATAATAATCGTCGAACTTATTACTTGAAGCCTAGTCCAAATAGAACGGGCGACGACGACCTAAAAAGTGCGCTTAGTCAGTGCTCATGTAGCCCGATGAAGACGACTTACTAGGGATCATTATCCAACTACAGATAATGATCACCGAACCTATTGCTCAAAGCCTAGTCAGAATAGAATGGGCAACGACAACCTAGAAAGTGTGAGCTTAGTCAGTGCTCATGTAGCCTGGTGAAAACTGCTTGCCAGGGATCATTATCCAACTATAGATAGTGATCGCCAAACTTATTGCTCAAAGCTTAGTTCGAATAGAACGGGCAACGACAACCTAGAAAGTGGGAGATTAGTCAGTGCTCATGTAGCCTGGTGAAGACTGTTTGCCAGGGATCATTGTCCAACTACAAATAATGATCTCCGAACTTATTTCTCAAAGCTTGATCCGAATAAAATGGACGACGACAGCCTAGAATGTGGAAGCTTAGTCAGAGCTCATGTAGCCTGGTGGACAGCTCTCCAAATATCATGGTCCTTCCGCAGACCATGATCACTGAACATTATCGCTCAAACACCCCGCCTGCAAATAACAGATGACAATAAAGATGGTAGTACAATCAACATTTGTATAACCTGGCATGCGCTCAATGGGTCGCTGTACACTCAAGAGCAGCGTCTGGAAAACTTCAATTATTGACGAAATATCAAGACCGAAGCCATGGCTTAGTACTTAAGAAAGTCAAAAGAGGTCAACAAAAGAAAAGTGCAAAGTGTTAAGATCAAGCATGCAAGCAACGGAATAGGGCATAACACATAACACATAACACAATCTAGCTACAAAACGTATAGGTACGAAAAATACTTGTTGAACACTCTTTAAATTAATACAAAATTTACAGTTGTTTTGGAGAACTTGCTTCGGAGGCCGAAGAGTCACTTACATTAAAAGGAACTACGAGTAATAAAAAAGCGTTATCTAAAGCCAATCTTGAGTTACTAAAAGGGGAAGCAATATCGAAAACTTCTGCATCGTCAATATTCCAAAAAATAGCCTTCCGGTATCGATCAAAATCGAATTCTAAATGGGGATTTTCATCCTCAATCAGTGCAAGCAGCTCCAGCCTACCACGGGCGATATCAAAAGATCCTGAAGTTTCACGATGGGCCTTGGGCTTCGTTAAACTTGTTTCCACCTCCAATAGTCCGTGAGAAAGCGCAGCCGTATGAGACTCCTCCTCTGCCAGTCGCTCTTTTGGCAAGTTTAGCTCCGACAGAACATCTACAGCCCGAGCCTCAGCCTCATGAACTCGACGTCGCCCTCCGGCTAGATCAAATTCAAACTCCAAGCGCAAAGCCGCCAACTCATACTCATGAAACTGCACCTTGCCCGCCAACCCCTTAAGTTGCTCACTTAAGAGGCCCAACCTATAGAGCGTGTCCGAGTACGACCTGCAAAACTCCACAAAAGGTTCCTCTGCGGCATGAACTGTACTACGAGCATCAAGATGCAGATCACCGTTTGCAAACGACAACAAGAAATCTTTAGGAGACACTGGCTCAACAGACTTCTCAGAAGGAATATTAGCCCGACGCTCAGCATCGGGCTCTAGGGGAGGGAGAGAAAATTCACTTCTCAAGGTAGCAGGCTCAGCGGATTGGAGATCATCGGGAACAACATTAACTCTGTCGGCATCCACCAGTACAACTATAGAAGTAGAAGTTTCCAGACAAACACTTCGCAACCAGGAGACACCTCTTTAGCGGATTGTTCCTCAACCACCACTTCCTGCTCAAACATGATCGACTTAGAGGAATAACCAACCTTGTCGCCAGCCTGCCTTCTCCTGAGATGACCGATAAGTGGATGGTCGTCTCCAACTAAGCATGCTTCGAAGGGCTAGGTATTGTGAACCTCCACTTCCTAGAATGGCCACTTCTAGTTTCCTTCGGAGGCGACCTAGACACAACAGGGCCTGCATGGAAGTTCCTGAACAATCCACTCCACATGACGTTGTCTGCGTCCATGACCTCCTCAACAACAATAAAGGGAAGCACATTAAACGCCCTCCTTACTAATTCTTGCTCCTCAGTAAGAGTTGGAGCCACGAATTTAACTGCACAGAGCAGCAAGACAACATGTCAATTTCTGCGAAAACACGTGGAAATATAAAATGGGGAGAAGCATTGCACTCACTAATATCGAATTTGAAGTGTCTGACAAAAGGATCCCCATCCACCTTGAAGTACGGGGAATTAGAAGAAGCCAAAAAACAATTTTTTTTGCCAAAACTCAAAGTCAACAGACAAGGAATCCAAACACTTCAGAGTACTCAACCAACATAACTCCACGGGCATTAAGACGATGAGAAGTCAGTAAGTGGAGTATCCGCGGAGTCAGTAGATGGCCTACAAGCTTGGCTCTGATAAGGACAACAATCAAAATCTTGAACCCATCAGGTGTCAGTTGAGCGGGAGTAATACAAAGGTGCATAAGAAAACGCCAAATATCCTCCAAAACTGGAAAGCGAAACCCTACTTGGAGCATGCCTTTGTGCAAGACAATGAACCCTTGCAGAGGCGTCAAGGATTGTGAGTAACACTTAATGGGACAAGCTGCAAATCTTTAGGAACCCCATAGTCCTCACGAAGTTTATCCAATGTTTCCGATAAAAAGTATGGCAAGCATAGAGCCTGTTTTGTCAAGGGGCAAGTTTGACGTTGTTCGCCATGAAGAAAAAGTTTTCACTTTTAGAAAAGAAAATAGAGATTTGCAACCTAGAACACAGAGAAAAGATAGGACGTAGAAGAGATGCAAGGTAAAGAGACTACCTCTCACAAAAGCGGCGGCTTATATAAGCACCAGGCAGTCACCCCCTCTCCTTACTGAACAGTTACGAACTCATTTAATGATGTGCGCGTTTGAGACAACATTTCGGGTTCAATCATCACAAATGTACAGAGTCTATCAAAATGATTTAGTGGACTGATGAGATGGCCCACTAACTCGGGAGGACCAACTGGTGATACACTAAACCGTCCTATGATTAGCATCGTACACGTGTTAGGATAATATCGTCTACATAACGAAACATGCCTGATTGCACGCTCAATCCAGTAAGGCCCAAACAGCAGTAAGCCCATCATTGGAAAAATTCAGACAGTCGGGTCCGAGTTGCAACGAGATAGTAAGCCCACACATCACGCGATCAAGCCCAATACTCGTAAGACCTCTAAGGCAAGTATCAAAGAGATCTACCCAAGACAAGTAGGTTAGCGACACATTGGATCTGACTAGGAAACATATATTAGAGTATAAGTCGGGCAAGGATACTTCCTTGCATGGACAACACTTAGAAACGGAAACCTTTTCGCAGATCTAGGAGCACGAGTCGTCTAAGAAAACTATCCCACATAGACAACTCCCAATCAAGAAAGGATTTCCATAGCAATATCACTTTCCCTAAACTACGTCATCAAATTCCTTGTCGAACAAGGACTCGTTTACTATAAAAAGAAGATAATGTCAATGAACTAGAGGTACGCAATACAACCCAGTTTACAGTTTTAAGTCACTCCTAAGCCTTATCTAGGTAAGCGGCGAGGAAAGAGATACGGAATCGACTACATCAATAATAATAATAATAATAATAATAATAATAATAATAATAATAATAATAATAATAATAATAATAATAATAATAATAATAATAATAATAATAATAATAATAATAATAATAATAATAATAATAATAACAATAATTGATGATACATCAAAATAGATCGATCGTCACTGCCATACACGTGGCAGAGAGCATCCATCACGAGGATACAACGTCCAATCTATTAGGCCAGCTCATAAAACCCAAGAAGAATAAAGCCAATCACAGAGGCTCAAGCAATGCCCACTAATGAGAATACATATACAAAGCCCGAACCCAGGCCCGAACGAATCAAATCCCAAATCCAGGCCCGACATGAGTTCTCTCATAAAGAAGATGAATATTGCACCAAAAAAGAATCGTGGAGGGAGTTATGCCTCCACGAACGCATCTCCATCAAGGAGGCGACTGTTACGAGAAAGATTTCCTTCCATTGCGCCTCACATGCTTAAGTCGTGCAGAAAATTAATTGCGACCATTATAAAAGGTAAAGGGAACATTCGACACAGGTATGCAACTTTAACTGAGTTTTGTCCAGATTTACTTCATTCTTCAAACAAATTTGCTGACTTAAGCATTGAAGTGTCTTCGACCACCAAAAAGGTGGTCTTTGGCAGTCTAACAACTGTTTTGCAGGTCAAACTCACAGGATGACGATTTTTGGACGCATCAGTTTGGCGCCATCCATGGGAAACGCCCAGTTTCCTTTCTAAAAACAAGATTCACAGTGGCAAAGCTCACCATAATCTGATAGAAGATCAACAAGCCATCATAACAAATGTCGCACTCTACAGATCCTCAACCCAGTGATGATCTCGACAACTCTCCTACAAGCAACGATGCATCACAAATAGCTCACGAACAAGAAACAACTTGTATCGTCGGACCAATGGCACCCAAGAATCTGGATCCACAACACTTAATATCCCAAACAATCCAAACATCTGGTGACGTTGCCACAGATCCTCAAGTAGACTTGCTCAAGGACCAGATGAGCTACATGGCAAAGATGCTTGAAAAAATCACTCAGAAACACATCCAGCCAGTTGACCCTATCTAGGCACTGCCCCAACAAAACACCGCCAACCAAACTCAAGGGAGTAAGAACCCCAACAGGAAAATTTCGAGAGCAATGACCTCCCCCAAGTCAAAACTCCACAGTGTGACAGAACGCTTGTTGAAATCCCGTTCAGAATTGGAGTCACGGATCCCAATATCTTTACGAGTTAGCCAAGCCGCCATTCTCTAACGCCCTCATGAAAACGACAATGCAAAAAAATTTACTCCACCAAAGTTTGAAGTGTATGATGGTACCACTAACCCAACAGATCACCTGAGACACTTCCACCAAACTACGCCACAAAGACCTAACCAAACGAGGACTCTTGCATTATAAATAAGACACATAGTCGATGAAGAAAGATTCATAGTTGATGAAGAAAGGTACGTTACAAAATCCAATTTACAGCTTTAAGCATTTCTCATGCCTTGTTTGACTTTAGCATCGGAGTGTCATCGACCACCACAATGGTGGTCGTTGGCTCACGTGTTTTCCCTGCGCAGGTCCAGATCAAGGTCAAAGAGAGTAGGATTCGATTACATCAGTTTGGGGTCGTCCATGGGGAGCAACGAAGTTTTTGGAAAGACAGTGTCATCACCCTTCCTAGCAATCCAAAGAGATTATGACCACAAAATCTTGCAACAATGGAGACATCCCTGAGCCCTCGAAGGCTCGTATTGGAAGAGCGTTGTCACACTACAACACAAATGGTCATTAATAGCATATGACCATAGCGTTTTTTCATAAAGTGCTATGAAAAGTCAAAACCTAATTTGTTCAATGTGGCCAAAATGCTATGCAAACTTTGTAAAATGCTATAAAAAGTTGTAAAATGCGATAATGGCCAAATTGATTTGTGCATTTGTAAAATGCTATGAAAGGATATGTAGGCGGGACTTGCAATTCGCAGGGCGCCAATAATCCCGCTTGAATCAAAAAAAAAAAAAGCAAAACAAAGAAGAAGGAAGGAAGTTGCTCTCCTTCTCGATCTGTCTCCCTCTCTGACTGCTCTCATCTCCCTCTCCATTCTGCTTTCCCTCTCCGATCGCTCTCCCTCTCCCTCTCCGTTCTACTGTCCCTCTCTGATCGCTGTCCCTCTCCAACGTGCTCTACTTCTCGCCGTACGTGCTCTCGCTCTCCGTTTCAGGTCAATATCTGATTCTCAACACACTACTCTCTCCTGCTTTGCTTTCACCGCAAACCCTAACAATTTTTAATTTGTATCAGTTTTTGTATCAGTTTATGAAGTAATTGTGGAAGTCTTTGGAAGGCTTTGAAGGATCAATCTTTGTATCAGTTTTGGTTGATTGAAGGATCAATTTTTCAGATAGGTAATTTTGGAATTGAAATTTTTTCTTTTTCCTCTTTGATTTCCTTATTAGAGTATTAATTTGGTTGAGTTGTGTTGTTCTTCATTTTGAGTTGTGTTGTTCTTAAATTTAGGACTTTTGTATTCATCAGATTCATAACCTTGTTATTCAATTTTAATTGGGTCATAATTTTACAGACCTTATTGACCTCAAATCATGTTGTTCCTACTTAATTTCATAACCACCTCGCAACATAGAAGACTACATTCTCAAGCATGAGTAATTTGTTAGCACATCCAATGGCCAGAGCACCACCAGATCCACCCTCGCCAATAACAATAGAAATAACAGGAACTTTCAGACCGAACATACTCCTCAAGTTGTGGGCTATAGCTTCACCCAGCATGTAGGTAAAACAAACAATTCAGTTGAGCTGGATTTTTATTAAACCTAACTTAGAATCATATTTGAGGTCCATACTTGGCCTAGTTCCTCTGATTTTAGATATGCAACAGCCCCCGGTGTGTCAATAAAAGTGACTATAGGAATTCCATGATGATCCGCATAATACATAAAACGTAGAGCCTTCCGGTAACTGTTTTGAACAACAGATTTCTTCATAAGTATTTGATTAATAATACATAATTCTTTGTTTACATTTTTGATTGATAGTTGGAAACTTGAGTAGTTACCACACTATCAATCATCATGATAATAACTGACAAATTTTAATCTACAAGATGTCAGGATGTTCAGAGGCACTGACAGAGATATATAGTTTGCAACATATTACTAATGGATGGTATACTACGCTTACGGACAATGTCTTATGCCTATGTTTTGTGCATATCTAGTCACCCAAAAAGAACTTACCCATGTGGAGTAGGCATTCCAAAGTTGCGTTTAATGTTCTCCTTTGTATTTCTGCCTTTCCGTTGGGGTTTTTTTTTTTCCTAATTTTAAGAACCACTAAGGTATACCAACCAAAATCTAGAGGGGGTTGGGCCTTAACACTGCTCCCCTGTTGAAGTGGATTTGGAGCTTTGGAACTGAAAATGAGGCATTGTGGAGACACGTATTGTAGAGTAAAATTCCTGCATTTTTCTTGAAATTTCTTAGGGTTCTATGTTTCCTTCTCATTCTGATATTTGGGTGTTCTTGTTGTTTTGCAGGTGTTAAAGTAAGAGTCTTGTTTGGTGTGAAATTCTCCATTTTTACAAGTTTCAGGTTTGTTTTGACCTTTGGAGTTTTTGCTCCTCTTTAAGCTCTCATTATCTTTTCCATATTTGCCCTTTAGCGCAATGAACGCAACCCAATCGGGGGAGTGTGTAGGTGGCATAGGATAAGGATCTTTTTCTCAACATGGCCTGATGTGTTCTTATCATACACCTACACATAGACAAAAGAACAAAAAATTGAAAAATGAAGTATACTTAGTGCCGAGAATCATCATTTAATTCCCTACAATCAATCATAGAACATTACTATAAGAAGTTGGTACAAAGGTTGGATTTCAAAGGGTAAGTCGCATTTAGCATTATAAGTTTTAAGAAAATAGCAAATAGCAAATAAAATATCAGAGATTAAAAAATACTTGCCAAGCCCATTTCAACTGTCAGGATAGTATATATTGAGCTCCCACTTGGTTTATTACAAAACTTTTTGAAATATTTCCCAAAAAAAGTAAAGAAACTTCATAGGTCCTTTAGTTTTACTTATTTTTTAATGTGCAATTCTATCCATGTATAATAAGCAAACATTATAGTTATTAGTCGGTTAAATTAACAACATAAATACTTACTTCCCCCTGAGATTTTTCTTATTTTTCAATTTTTTTTTAAAATATCTCATTGAGTTTACACGATGACATGACTCAGGAGGTGTGCATCCCTAATCACTACATGTCAGAAGGTCATGGAACGTGATACTCGTGTAATTCTCTAGCTACGTTATGGATAAACCCCCAAAAATAAGTATGTAGACAATTTCTTTAGTTGATTTGGACATATACTTCACCTAAAAAAAAAAAACAACATAACAAAACTATTCACCATCCGAAAACTTCTATTTTTGCTTAAACATTTTTCCAGGAAATTCACAACCAACTAGTTATTTTGCTACCCAACCCCATCCAAATTGCACAAACCTAGGTTCTATATACCATCCTTTCGTCAATGCCGTGGATTTCCCACTTCACCCACCCTTAGAAAAAATCCCACCCCTCCAATCCAAAATTGATACATACTGCTATAGTAAAGTAAAGCTCTTGGTTTGGTAACTATTAGATCATCAGGCAGATTTTTTCTCAGACAGTGAGAGAGAGATGTGATATGAGTAATGGAGGTCAAGGCCGAGAAGCATGATTGAGAAATGGACAAAACTCCATTTTCCAATTCAGCTATTTCTCCATGAAATGAGTTATACAACAACGATTAAGTGACACATATTCATACCAAATAGTAATAAAATACCCAAAACAAAACACCTTTCAACAATGCAATTGATGCATGGTTTAAATAACAAGACTGTTCCTTTGGTTTAACATTTTGAATTCTACTTCTTCTGAAACATGTTAAGAAAGGGTACGGTATGACCAATTAGTCGCTGTCCATGGGTTTGTTGGGCATTATTTAAACAAGCAGCTTGTTAGGTATTTTGTTAAAATTTTTCTCACCATCATGCCACAAACTTTTCAATCCAAGATTTGGAGATTTTATCCGTATAAATTATGTATTAAAATTACTGAGCGATTCTTCAATGCAACAACACAAAGTTATGTATGCAAGTGCACATGGATATCAATCAGGAAATACATAAAGTTTGTATCACAATGTAATACATTTGAACACAGAGGGTCACATGTCTGATGTGTTGCAGTTTTTCTTATGTACTGCAATTTGTTTTATTTTAGTTTTAGTAGGTTAATTTAGATAGTTTTAGTAAGAATTGTGTCGTACTTTTAAATGTTTACAAAACTGATAGACCCCCTATCAGGTTCACATATACAAGGAAGAAATATAAGTAAATGCAAAGATGCAAAGCTGTCTGTGAGCAAAGGCTGGGTTAGTATTGTTGTTAGAGTTGCTATGTCAGGTTGTTAGCTCTGTTAGAATGGGTGTTAGTTGCTCTGTTAGGTTGTTAGCTCTGTTAGATGGGTGTTAGTTGCTCTGTTAGCATTGCTATCAGTATTGTTAGTGTATGTTAGCTACTTGTATAAATAGGAGAACAGGGAGAGAAACAAGTATTCATTCATTTGTAAATAGATTGTACATTGAACAATTGCTCTACAGGAGATTGGGCATCTCGAATAGCCCTCTTGTCATTCAATACATCTCACTTCAATTGCTTCTACAAATTTAGTGTTACAGTTGCAAATTTAGCATCCTTTATCTCCTTTCTTTGCCAGCATTGCTAAAATCTGCCAAGACTACTCCATCTATTGCTGAGGAATCTGTCAGTGAACTAAATAGGATTGCTTCCATCTTGCAGAAATAGCATCAAAATAGCTTCAGTAAGTCAGTTCATAACAAAAACTCGTTTCTTTTACATGTATTTCAGTCAATTAGGCCTCGATGCACCGCATAAATCTTGAAATGTTGCTCATAAATGTTTAAAGCGACAACAATAAAATCTATTTATGTCAAAAAGTTTCATTCATTGCAATATGAACAAGGAATGTGAGGGCCAACACACCCATTAAGGAATTTCATATCATGTATCCACACACAGAGACAGATAAAAAGAAAAAAAAATGTAGACTATAAAAAGGAAAGTTGAACTATCTTATAAAAAGTGAGAAAATTTTCAATTTTCTTCAGAGGCAAGGCAAACCAGACAGAGAGAAATATATATATCTACATAGACAAATACTGTGATAGAGATTGTAGTGTAGTTTTGTTAATGATATTGAAATCGGAACAAAGATTTGGTATCTTTGACCGTATCTTTCACAAATCAGAGTGAACGGTTATTATGCTCAGTATACAGTCATTATTTTCTTCTGTTTCAATAACCATTGTGTTTCAATACCCAAATACAATTTAGGTGCAATCACAATTCAAAGATCAATCCTGTTCCACAATCCATGTGAAGGCAATCATTTTTGTTAAAGTTCATTTATTATCACGCCCAAGATAGCGACGTTGAGACATTTAGACTGTTCAAATGTTTGGCTCAGCCTTCATACATATAAAATACAAAGATAATTTGTGATTGATGAGATTTTAACTTATATGATCCTTCAATAATTAAAATACATATAAACCTTAATCACATTTAAATTTGTTTCAGCTCATCCCAGACACTTGGGGATAAGACCTTTGTAGCGATAAAAAGCATTGAAAAACACCAAAAATGCATTGATGCCTTGCTACAATGAAAAACAACTCACAAGACACTGAGGAGCTGATGTGGCACTTTATTTGATTAAAAAACTTCAAAAGATAATTTCTTATTTTCTCAAATATTTATATGGGTTCTTTATGGATTATCATCTTTTAAGTGGCTTGCTGACAATTGCCCACAAACATAATACATGTTATTAGATATATGTTTTTTCAGAAACAGTGGCAGTGTTAGCAAAGAGAGAATTCTTATCTTAAGTGTTGATGAGATTGAAAGGGTGTTTTATAGAGACCAAAAGAAGGTGGTTGGATCCACCAGAACTGCTAATGGTGCTAGATAGCTAAATGCATCTCAGACTTGTGATGCTAAACCACCAGCACTTCTAAGTGGTTTTAGTTTAGGATAATCTACAACTCCATTTCCCTTAACTTGATGTGTCTTTGAGTAATACACTTTTTTTATTCTTTCAAAGATGCTGTTTTGATTCATTTTCTTGGTTGATCTAGTTATAGTATTTAGGTCACTGTCATGTATGCAAGGAAATGATGCCGTAGCGGGTATCATTCAAAAGTTTCTAACATATATTATGAACGCATTATACTTACGATTTCTTTGAAAAGATGACATTCACTACTACACAACAATTGCTCATTACTAGCATATGACAATAACATTTTTTCACTTAGTGCTATGAAAAGGCCAAAATTTGTCCAATTTGAACCCCTTCATCACATTTATGCTGTAGCATTGTGTGATTTTAATTTATGTGTTTACGTTTAACATTTATGCTGCCAGTTTGTAATGCTTTCAAAACGGATATGAATATGTATTTAGTATGAAATTGGACTTCCATTCAAGTACTGCTTATATATATATATATATATATATATATATATGAAACTTTCAATTACCCCATGAAGATTTAAGTAGTTATTTGTTTGAATTTTAGAATTTGTTGGGCTGAGTACTACAAGAAAATATGATGCTGGATAAAGGTTGGGTGGGTCTGCACAGGTACAAATTTAGTTGTGCGTAGTTACATATTTATTATAGAATTAGAAATGTCAGAGGTCTTAGAGCAAAATATTTTTATTGTCTTTCTTGTCATAGAGCTGATCCTAAGTACGAGAAAGGAGCATGGAATTTTGTGAAAATGGTTACAAACAACTTGGGAAATCCTAAAATGATATTATGCCCTTGCATAGATTGTCGCAATGTAGAGCATCAGTGTGGCAGTACTGTTGTTGAACATTTGGTTACAAGGGGAATGGATGCGAAGTACAAACAAAGTAAAGATTGGTATGAGCATGGGGAGAAGATAATTATGAATGATGATTTTATTCCTGAAAAAATGTGGAACGACGAGACATATAACTTATATAGAGCTGCCCACTTTTTTGATAAAGAATATTTGAAGCCTACTGAGTTGGTTAATGAAGACTACATTGAGCCTACTAAATACATAGATGCTGATGATTTTATAGCAAAACTAAAAGATGCAGAAACCCCTTTGTACCGGAACTGTTCAAATTACAACAAGCTATCAGCCATTGTAGCTTTATATCGACTTAAAACTCAAAGTGGATGGTCTAATAAAAGTTTTAGTGAGCTTCTTGAGACATTGGCAGGCATGCTTCCACAGGACAATGTACTTTTGAAGTCATTTTACTCGGTTAAAAAGTTTCTCAAGTCATTTGAGATTGGTTATGAAAAGATTCATGTTTGTGAGAATGATTGCAGTCTATTTAGAAAAGAGTACAAGGACTTGGACAATTGTCCTAAATGTGGTGCTTCAAGATGGAAGAAAAATAAGAGGACCAAAGAGATTAGAAAAGGTATTCCAGTTAAAGTTTTGAGGTACTTTCCTATAATTTCAAGATTCAAAAGGATGTTTAGGTTTGAAAAAATGGCTGCAGATTTAAGGTGGCATTTCAATAATAAAAGCACAGATGGAAAAATGCGGCACCTTGTTGATTCTGTAACATGGGAATTGGTTAATGATAAATGGGAATCATTTGCAGCTGACCCACGCAATCTCAGACTTGGTCTTTCTACTGATGGTTTTAATCCTTTTTCCATGTTAAGCTCTAAATACAGTTGTTGGCCAGTGATGCTAGTTAACTACAATTTGCCTCCTGCGTTATGCATGAAGAAAGAGAATATCATGTTAACGCTATTGATTCCGTGTCCAAAGCAACCTGGAAATGACATAGACGTCTACTTACAGCCACTTATAGAAGACTTGCAACATTTGTGGCACAATGGAGTGGAGGCATATGATGCGTTTGGTGGAAATATTTTTAATCTCATAGCACTTTTGCTATGGACCATAAGTGATTTTCCAGCATATGGAAACCTCGCTGGATGCTGTACAAAAGGTAAAAAGGCATGTCCTCTTTGTGGCAAAAATACGCACTACAGATGGTTAACGCACAGTAAGAAATTTGCATACATGGGTCATAGGAAATTTCTGTCACCTACACATGAATATCGAGGAAAGAAGGTTTGGTTTGATAACAATGTGGAACATGGAAGGAAACCTAGAATCTTGTCTGGTCGGAACATTTCTATTGCTCTTAAGAATTTTCCAAATGATTTTGGAAAATGTTATAAGAAAAAAAGAAAAAGAAATGATAATGCTAAAGATGTTGATGCTGATGATAATAGTGATGACGATGTTGATAGCAATGACGATGATGATGAGCTATCAAGGTGGAAGAAAAGGTCAATCTTTTTCGAATTACCATATTGGGAGGTTAGCTTTTAGGTATTTAATCGCTTAGCTTTTTTATATTCAGTAATGGTCTAAAAAAATAAGTATTAATGGTTACGTTCATGTTTTTGTAGGAACTTCCATTACGTCATAATTTAGACGTAATGCATGTCAAAAAAAATGTTTGTGAAAGCATTATAGGCACAATGTTGCATTGTGAAAAGTCAAAAGATGGGGATAATGCTCGTAAGGACTTACATGATATGCAAATACGGAAGGACCTGCATCCACAACCTCATGGAAGCAGAACATACCTTCCACCTGCTCCATGGACATTTTCAAGGTCTGAAAGAAGAAATTTTGCAAGAAATTATATGACTTCAAGGGAGCTGATAGCTATTGTTCAAACATTGGGAGGTGTGTATCTTGTGAGGAATGCAAGGTCATTGGCCTGAAGTCCCATGATTATCATGTTCTAATGCAACAGTTGTTGCCGGTTGCTTTACGAGGATTACTTCCAAAGGGGCCTAGAAATGCAGTACTTCGGTTATGTGCATTCTTCAATAGGTTGTGTCAGCATGTTATAGATAGAGAGAAATTAGAAATATTGGAGGAAGACGTCATTGAAACTGTGTGCATGCTTGAAAGGTTTTTTCCACCTTTTGTTTTTGATATTATGGTACACTTAACGGTTCATCTAGGAAGAGAAGCTAGATTATGTGGACCTGTTCATTTTCGTTGGATGTATCCCTTTGAGAGGTAAGGAATCATTCCTTTTTTTTAATCTGAATAGTTCTGTTTGAACCTTAATATGTTGAATAACTTATAAGTTATTTATGTACAGATATATGAAAACACTAAAAGATTACATTAGGAATCCTGCACGGCCAGAGGGTTGTATCGCTGAATCATATCTTGCAGAAGAAAGCATAAGTTTTTGTAGCGAATTTTTGAAAAAAACAATACAAGTGGAGGAAAAAGAAGTTCGCAATACTGATTTTGCAAATGAAGTTATTTTGGAAGGCCGTCCAATTTCTAGAGCCACATCGATCACACTAACCGATAGAGAAAAAAAATTTGCACATCAAGTTGTGTTGATGAATACAGCGGTGGTGGATCCATATTTAGAGTAAGTAAAATGAAATTCACAGATGTTATATCTCTATCGGTACACCATAACCATTTTACTTATTCAGTTTTCTCTCCTACTAGCATGCACTTGGAGGTTTTACAAGAATCAAACAAACGTCTTACACGCGATGCAACCTTACTTTGGAATAAACATACTGAAAATTTTGCAGAATGGATAAAAAATAAGGTTCGATTAAATCTTCCAGGTTTTTATTACCTTAGTTTGTGTTTAATTTTATAACTACTTACTTTTTATCTCTTCATTTCATTTCTACACTTTAATAGATTCCTATTGATTCAAAAGATGACTCGGACACATTGAAATGGATTGCATATGGTCCACGGAATAGTGCATTATCTTTTTTTGGGTATATTATCAATGGGCAGCGTTTTCACACAAAAGATGTCGATCGGAAAACCCAAGCAAAATAGTGGGATTATTTATGAAGCAACCAACATGTGTAGGGCAAGCGCAAAAGATACTGCACAAGTGTTTGATTGGGTTACTTACTATGGAGTATTGACGGATATAATATTACTAGACTATCATGTATTCTACGTTCCGGTATTTAGGTGTCATTGGGCAAACAAAGGTGATGGTGTTAAAGTTGAAGATGGATTAACCCTCGTGAACCTCCATCAAAGTCAAGTATCATTTGCAAGAGATCCATATATTTTAGCATCTCAAGCAAAACAAGTTTTTTATTCAAGAGAAGATGATTCTTCTAATTGGTATGTTGTAATGAAGGCACCACCAAGAGGTTTCCATGAGTTAGAGGCCGATGACGAAAGTGCAGAAGGTTCAATACCACTAGAAGTTGACATGGACATTGAGGAGTCTAGTGGTGAAGTTAGATATGTGAGGGAGAATTGTGAGGGCATATTTGTGTAATAAATGTTCTTAACCTTCATCTTTATTTAGCTTGTGTTTTGGCTGCTTTATCAAAAGTGTCTTTGTTTTTATATATTAGTTACACATGTTTCATATGTTGTCTATTCAGTTTTGTTTTCATTATATGATTAAGCTTATAAATGCATTACATATACTGAAATGATAAACTTTTTTTTCTTAGACATGTGAACAACAATGGTTGATGAAGCCAATAAGAACGGCATATCTCACAAAAGGAAACGTGCTTTGATACCCAGAAAAACATCCAAGGTCTCAGAAGGAACGGATAAGAATGTATCAGAATGTCTAGAAGCATGTCAACAGACTTTGACCCAACAACATGAGAGTTGATATACACGTAATTATTACAAAATATATCCCTTAATTTATATATGTTAGTGTTTCAATTAATATATTTTATTGTAATTATTTCATTTTTATGTCTCTGTAGGAATCGGCGCGCATGAACGATAAAACCGCATAAAGACGACAATTTGATATGGTGGTACAAAAGAATGGTTCACTAGGGAAACCTATGCTCAAGCCCAAGTCCATGAAATAGAAACCCTAGCCCTAAGCCCAACACTAGGAAAACCTAAGCCCAAGCCCATTACAATCCAAAGCCCAATAGGGAAACCTAATTAGGTTTTCTCTCATTTTTGTATAAAAGGGAGGGGTATCGACCACATCAAAGGAATCTCTCTTTTAGTCTCTCTTTTGCTATCTCTTCCAGCCGCCTGCCATCGCTCTCCATCCAGGCAGAGACACAGATCTGTGTCTCTCGCCACTAACCACCATCTGACCACCATCTAACCACCTCGCACCACCACTTCGCACCACAACCACCGCCGAACAGCACCACAACAGATCACGAACCGCCGTCCTCGCCTCACCTTGCAAACAGAGGTTGCTCCTCCCCTCTTTCGGCTTCAAATAATCTGGAGATCCTTCTCTCACAACCACTGTCACGACCCGGCCAATCACCGCAACCACCACCTTCGGCAAAGTCGCGAAACAGCGACGAAACAGGGAGTTTTCCTCCCTGTTTTCTCGATCTGTTTTTCTATTTCTTCGATCTCGTTCTTCACTCTAATTATTCTTTTCAGGATATACCATCACGAGGGAGTCGAGGGAAGCCGCGAGGAGCGACGGAAGGCCGCCGGTCGACCGCGACAGCGAGTCGAAAACAGGGAGTTCGCTCCCTGTTTCTCGATCTGATTTGCCATTTCTTTGAGTTTGTTCTTCACTTTGCTTGTTCTTGCAGGTTCTTGCATCACGAGGGAGTCGAGGGAAGCCGAGAGGAGCGACGGAAGGCCGCCGGCCAGTCGCGACAGCACGCAAAACAGGGACGAAACAGGCCCTGAAACAGGGAGTTTTCGTCTCGAATTTCTTCCATTTTTCTTGCTGTTTTCTTGGTTTTCTTCACTCTATTTCTCATTTGCAGGATCTAGCATCACTAGGGAGTCGAGGGGAGCCGCGAGGAGCGAGAACCAGGCCGCGAAAGCCGTCGTCTCGCTGGAGAAGAAACCTGAAATCGCGTGGTTACTGTAGCACTGTAACAGTACTGTAGCAGTACTGTAGCAGGGCGCGAATTTTGTTTAAATCTGATTTTTCTGGCTATTTCCACCGCCAGAACTGCTCGTACCACCACAGGTCGAATTAAGGGCCTTTTGTCTCGGGATTCGTGCACACCGATTTGCTGTTTGACACCCTATCGAGCTTGTGACAAGCCGAAGGAGTTTTGTAATTTTTATTGAAATTTATTTTACTGAATTATGTGCTAAATTACTAATTACAAGTTATTTCTGAAATTTGATAATTTGCTTTCACCTTGCATGTTCAAGTAAGTAAACTTGATATGCTTGGTAGTTAGAAGTACTCTTTAACAAATTTCAAAGCATGTTCTCAAAAAATTATTAAGCTTAAACTTTGATTAAGTGTGCCTTAAAAAGACACTTAATACTTAGTAAAAGCATATTTACTTGAATTAACTTGTTAAGGTTTAATAGAAACATGATATTATTTAATTAGATTATAACGATCATATTTTCGGTGTAAGCAAGGGATTCTCATCCCTAAGCTTCTCGTATTTAAATTCAGTAATCTAGATTTAGATAATTTTGCTAACTCATTGGTGAATCCAAGCCCACCAAACCCATTTCATTCCATCCATCTCATTTCATTTTATCATTTTATTTTATTTTTCTTATCTTTAATTTAGTTTTCTTTTAAAACACTGTAACCCCCATTTTTCATATAAATTAGTTTAGATAATTTCTTAAATTCAATTTAATTCACCTTCTTCGTGGGATCGACCCGTACTTGCCGTTGTCTACCAGTTAGGCACCGTGCACTTGCGGTATTACAAGTTGGTTTAATTAACCTATTAATTTGGGTTAGTTAAACTCGCATCAAGTTTTTGGCGCCGTTGCCGGGGATCGAACCCGGGTCACCCGCGTGACAGGCGGGAATACTTACCACTATCCGGAAACCAAAAACTTGATGCAAATTTAACTAACCCAAATTAATAGGTTAATTAACCAACTTGTAATACCGCAAGTGCACGGTGCCTAACTGGTAGACAACGGCAAGTACGGGTCGATCCCACGAAGAAGGTGAATGCAATTGATATTTAAGAAATTATCTAAACTAATTTAAATGGAAATTAGGGGTTCCAGTGTTTTTAAAAGAAAACTAAATTAAAGATAATAAAACAAATTATCTAAAATGATAGAATGGAATGAGATGGATGGAATGAAATGGGTTTGGTGGGCTTGGACTCACCAATGAGTTAGCAAAATTATCTAAATCTAGATTACTGAATTTAAATACGAGAAGCTTAGGGATGAGAATCCCTTGCTTACACCGAAAATATGATCGTTAAAAATCCAATTTAAATTAAAACATGTTCTTTTAAACCTTAACAAATTATTTCAAGCTTGACAAAGAGTACTTCTAACTACCAAGCATATCAAATTTAACTACTTGAACATGCAAGGTGAAAGCAAATTATCAGTTTCAGAAATAACGTGTAATTAGTAATTTAGCACATAATTCAGTAAAATAAATTTAAAATAAAAATTACAAAACTCCTTCGGCTTGTCACAAGCTCGATAGGGCGTCAAACAGCAAATCGGTGTGCACGAATCCCGAGACAAAGGGCTCAAAACGCTCTGTGGCGGTACAGAGCAGTTCTGGCGGTGCAAATAGCGAAAGTCAGATTTCAATTCAAATTTGGCGCCGCTACAGTGCCGATCGTCTTCTCCAGCGAGAACCGGCGCTCTTGCGGCCTGGTTCTCGCTCCTTGCGGCTCGGTTTCGATCCTCTCGGCCTCCCTCGTGATGGTGGACCTGCAAAGAATGAAAAACGGTGAAGAAAACACCGAAAAACAGCGAAAAATAGAGCGAGAGAAGTCGGGAAAACTCCCTGTTTTCGACTCGCTGTCGCGGTTGATCTCGGCGCTTTCCGTCGCTCCTCGCGGCTTCCCTCGACTTCCTCTTGATCCTAGAACTGTCGCGGCCTGCCGGCGGCCTTCCGTCGCTCCTCTCGGCTTCCTTCGACTCCCTCGTGATGGTATATCTTGAAACGAATAATTAGATTGAAGAACAAAATCGAATAAATAGAAAAACAGATCGAGAAAACAGGGAGGAAAACTCCCTGTTTCGTCGCTGTTTCGCGACTCTGCCGAAGGTGGTGGTTGCGGTGATTGGCCGGGTCGTGACAGTGGTTGTGAGAGAAGGATCTCCAGATTATTTGAAGCCCAAAGAGGGGAGGAGCAAGCTCTGTTTGCAAGGTGAGGACGGCGGTTCGTGATCTGTTGTGGTGCTGTTCGGCTGGCGGTGGTGGTGCGAAGTGGTGGTGCGAGGTGGTGGTGCGAGGTGGTGGTTAGTGGCGAGAGACACAGATGTGTCTCTGCCTGGATGGAGGATGAATGGCGGCTGGAGAGATTGCAATACGAGAAGAGATGAGAGATCCCTTTGATGTGGTCGATACCCCTCCCTTTTATACAAAAATGAGAGAAAACCTAATTAGGTTTCCCTATTGGGCTTTGGATTGTAATGGGCTTGGGCTTAGGTTTTCCTAGTGTTGGGCTTAGGGCTAGGATTTCTATTTCATGGACTTGGGCTTGAGCTTAGGTTTCCCTAGTGAACCATTCTTTTGTACCACCATATCAAATTGTCGTCTTTATGCGGTTTTATCGTTCACGCGCGCCGATTCCTAAAGAGACATAAAAATGAAATAATTAGAATAAAATATATGAATCGAAACACTAACATATATAAATTAAGGGCTATATTTTGTAATAATTACGTGTATATCAAATACCCCCAAACCTATATTTTGCTAGTCCTCGAGCAAAACAAAATAAAGAATAAAATCCTAACTCACTTTCGTAGGAATCACGGTTGCACTTACCTTAAACGTGCAACAAGGCTTTAAACCGCTAGATTACCTCTAGTGGACGAGTTATAGTCTCGTGAGGGTTTCCAGAAATGTTACCCACAAACATTACTGACTCAACAAAACTTGGTCACAAAAAGCTTATTTTAAAACTTCAATAAATGCAAGGAACCAACAATTTTCCAAAAATTTTAATATTTTCCAAAAGTTAGAAAAAATTCACAATCATTCTCAACTCAATGTGTGTGTGTGGATAGCACTATCAACATAACTTTTTATTTCAGAGCAAAACAATGACTAAATCTCCTGTAGAAAGTTTGTTTTGACTTCAAATCTCTCATGTCATTCACAATAAAGCACTCAGAGATTTGGCAATTCACTCAATTTATATGTGAGGAAAGAGTAAATAATGGAAAGCAATCATCTCACATATAGTACTATGAAGAACGGACTTTTCAAGAATGGAATGAACATGATCTCATGGACAGGAATATCAATTGCTTTTGGGAATGTTGAATCAAACACCATAGGTCTTGGTTATTAAATCTCCACATCTACGGAACCAACCTTTACCTAAGATCAACTAGGACTTTGTTGGGTTGTAACGGGGTTTGGGTAATGGTTAATAAGGAATGTCAAAGGCTTCTAAGAAAAGTTTCTAGGAATGTGTATACTCATTCAACGAACAATTAGGGCTGCCAAGAATAAACTAATGTTGCGCATCATCAATTTTTTCTCATTCTCACATCTTTATCCTCATTGAAAAAGTCTTTTTATAACTTCTTCTTTTTTTTTTTTCTTTTTTTTTTTTTTTTTTTTTTTTTTTCAATAGAGGATTTATGAAATATCTCATATTTTTCACTTTCATGCCCTTTTTACACCAAGTACATCCATCCATACACATTCCCAGAGAAAATTGGGTCAAGGTTAATGGGTTAACAAATAAAAGTTATTCTAAGGCTCAAAAGGCTACAAAAAGGTTAATGTTATGGGTAAGTTAAAAGGCTAGTTAATGGTCTAAAGAAAGAAAAAAAAAAAAAAAAAAATGCCTAGATCATTTCCTAAGTTTGGGTCAGTTTTATGACATCTCAATTGAATAAGACAAGAAGTTCTAGTGTAATAATTCAATTTTGATGTCATTCCCATAGCAATTGATCAGAAAAATGAGAATAATGAGATCATCAACGAGATAATACGGAATCAAGAAAAATCAGAGTTTATGTATAACCCTCAGAAAAATAGAAAGGTTCAAAACTTTCAGGGTTAAGTCTCCACTATTATTCTAAGGTTTTCTAGCATATATTTCACTCATCAACTTCAAGTTATGCTAACCTTGCTCATGGTGCAAAGATAATCGAGTTGAAAAATCTTATGAACTAGATCTAACATAAGGACCATACTAAACTTTAAGTCTTTATCAATATCGGCTTGCATTTTCTTGAGCATAAAACATTTAAAATCACAAAAGACCAAGTTTTCTTGATAGAAAAACAAGAAAAACTTTTTTTTTTTTTTTTTTTTTATAAGAAAAGAAAACACTACGAAAAATTCACCGACTCATGAACCCTACCCCCAAACCTAATCTAAACATTGTCCTCAATGTTTAACAAAATAATTCGGACAAATAAATGAAATAAGTACATGAGAGGAGGTTAGAACAGTATTACCGCGGTGAAGATTTTACCGATTTCCAAGAAGTCATCCATCAATGAGGCTCACAGACATAAGAATCATGGAGTTTTCATTAGAAATCGATAAAATGCAGACTCGACACTAACAAAGAAAACTAAAAGAAACAAGTTGTAAGTCAAAACTGTTACGGAGCTAACGAATGAAAAACAACTAAATAGGGTACTCGAAAATCAATCCAGACTAACAGCAAAAACACACAACTAAAGCTAGGCTGCCTCCCATTAGCGCTTGGTTTAACGTCATCAGCCAGACAAATATTCTTCCTAAAACAAATGGTGTATCAAAAAGTGTAGTGGAAGAATATGACAAACACTTAGTCCATGGTCGTATATCAACAACCTGAACAATTGAGGATCAGTCCACCAAAATTTAGCAATCACAAGGGGCACCAAATACACTAGGACATTCCAAAAGTGATCAGTAGTTAGACACAACTGATGATTCTTACGTGCTCCAAAAAGGGAACATCCTATGTCTGGTTCCAAATAAGAAGATTGGATAATTTTCACAACAGGATGGTGAAAACTGAAATCCTCAATATAGCACAAGGGATCAGTGAAAGTAGCCATAGTAAATGGGGATATGATGCAAGTAGATGAGACGATGGATATATCAGGTGGTATAGGCTCATCACATGAATCATATAGAGATATTGGTCTAGACAACTCATCACCTGAAAAAGCATACCTGAGGGTGTCAGGTAATTGTTTAAGGTCAAGTGCAGGTGGCTCAACTGATGGGACTAGTTTTGACTCACTGAGTGAAAGAGGATTTACTTTAGACTTCCATTTATAACTAGGATCCACAATGGGGACTGAGTCAAGCAAATCATTGACTTCCCTAATGGAATCATCAACATCAAAGTCTAAATTAAAGTGAGTCAAACAAGTCTCTAAATGGTCATGTGCATCATGAAAATCATAAAGGGGGGGCTCTAAAGCATGATCACAGTTTGATTCTATGCAT
The DNA here is from genome assembly GCA_963556465.1 of Berberis vulgaris. NCBI lineage: Eukaryota > Viridiplantae > Streptophyta > Magnoliopsida > Ranunculales > Berberidaceae > Berberis > Berberis vulgaris. The sequence continues at coordinate 6,414,409 of OY747130.1, read as the reverse complement.
GAGTCACTATGAAGGCACATGTCTACATCGGAAGGAGATGTCTGCAGTGTCTCAGAATCTACAGGTGCATCAATAAATGAAGCTTTATCAGCATTCGAATGAGAGGAGGATGCAATCTGTCTAGACAACTCAATGACACCCATATCAGACATTTCTACCTGACTGTCAACCAAGTTTCCACTCCTAAAGGTAGTAATGAATTGGACATCATCACTGTCTGACTCAGATGAGTCACTAAGATCAAATTGACCATTTGGGTTGGAAATAGGTTGGCTAGGAAATAATTCTGACTCTATCTCAGGTAATGACTCAGCTATTTGACTCACAGTTATCTCAAGTTTCCGGATAGTTTGAGAGTTTTGTTGATAAATAGCTGTCAAATCTGCGATATCCTGAGAATTTTGCTCAAGCATTTCCCCTGTTCGCTTTATAAACATGGTCATGATAGCCTCTAACTCATTATCAGGAATGCAAGCTTGAGAAGGTTGAGGAGTGTCTAAAGGGCCTTCATGGTATTGACCATGAGCCCAAGAGAAGTCAGGATGATAAGCTAGACCTGAGTTGTAATAATCTAAATATGGATCATACTCAGGTCGTCGCATGTCATAAAATGAATTGACTTGCTCGAAAAAATAGGCTGGATAATCCCTTGTGTTCATTTTTTTTTTATTTTTTTTTATTTATTTATTTATTTTTTTTTTTTTTTTTTAATAATCACTAACTCTAAACAAAATATGCACAAACTCACACACAATCAGCAACAAATAAATGCACAAGAAACATGCCTCCCTAAGCAATAAACGTTTTTGAGATCAATTATCTTTTTATCTTTGGGGGACAATTATTTCTTATGTAATCTTTATGACACAGCAATGGGTGCTACAAGTTGATCCTAAGAGTGTACACTTTACACCGCAAAGTTCAAAATCAGTAGGCTAGAGTTTTGTTTCAAAGAAACCGGATTATCGCACAAGAGAAGGAGGTCACAATGGTCCAATTAAGTACTTCCTTGTGCTACCGCTCTGTAAGCCAATAGATGTGAGAACGATGTGATGTTAAATGTACACTTGAGGCTTGTGTTCCTAAACCAAAACTGTAGTTACACCAATTCTTCTTGTGGATCGTAGCTTACTTATGACTCGGCGTACCGGGTAAATTACCCTTGTGGCAGTGGCCTCTCGGAGTTCATTGAATGATTAAACCCAACGTCACTTTTAGCAGTGGTCAACACAAAAATTACTGGGTTCACCTTGGTCTTGGTTGTCTTATGAACACCGTACCAAAGAAAAAGCTCTATCTAACTTGCTAATTGATTTTAATTATGTTATGATATTGGTTGCACACAGCTGGAGTGATGAGGTGGGGATATTAAGTCCCACCAGTTTCTATTTAGAAGCTGGGTCTGCTTATTATGAATTACTAAAGTTTAGCATCCACAATTACAGAAATTAAACAACTAATCACACAATTTCAAACAATTACACCAAGCACTCTGGTCGCTAATACATTGCGTGTGACAGAAATACTTACAGTGTGCGTATTCCAATCTGCACAAAAAGTTAGCGCAATTCAAAAAAAATTCCGACTTCTTTTTAACCGTTTCACTCAACAAATAAGCATATGCAAATAAATTTACTGGTCTTGGTCTTAGAAGTCGGATTTCTAAATCATAAAAATTATTGGGTAACAATTAAAATTGTTTCCCTATAATTTCTTTTGACTTAGAAAATTTTGGTTTTTTTTTTTTTTTTTTTTTTTTTGTGATTAACAAAATGATAAGCAGTAGAGTTTAAAAATTATTACACCACACACTCGTAAAAACGAGGTGAAAATAAAATTACAACTCTCTTCACAAAATAAAAAAAATAAAAAATAATTGCTTGATGTTCGCAGGATCGTCCAATATCCTCGAGAAGCGTGTAATCTGCAAAATCAAACACAAAATTAGTGTAAAAAGAACAAAATAAAATTTTTTTTTTTTTTTTTTTTTTTTTTTTTGTTTTGTTTTGTTTTTTTTTTTTTTTTTTTTTTTAAATTTTAAATTTAAATTTTTTTTTATTTTTATAATTAGTGAAAATAAATCTTAAATTTAATTACAATACTACCTTCCCCGGCAACGGCGCCAAAAACTTGATGCAAATTTAACTAACCCAAATTAATAGGTTAATTAAACCAACTTGTAATACCGCAAGTACACGGTGCCTAACTGGTAGACAACGGCAAGTACGGGTCGATCCCACGAAGAAGGTGAATGCAATTGATATTTAAGAAATTATCTAAACTAATTTAAATGGAAATTAGGGGTTCCAGTGTTTTTAAAAGAAAACTAAATTAAAGATAATAAAACAAATTATCTAAAATGATAGAATGGAATGAGATGGATAGAATGAAATGGGTTTGGTGGGCTTGGACTCACCAATGAGTTAGCAAAATTATCTAAATCTAGATTACTGAATTTAAATACGAGAAACTTAGGGATGAGAATCCCTTGCTTACACCGAAAATATGATCGTTAAAAATCCAATTTAAATTAAAACATGTTCTTTTAAACCTTAACAAATTATTTCAAGCTTGACAAAGAGTACTTCTAACTACCAAGCATATCAAATTTAACTACTTGAACATGCAAGGTGAAAGCAAATTATCAGTTTCAGAAATAACGTGTAATTAGTAATTTAGCACATAATTCAGTAAAATAAATTTAAAATAAAAATTACAAAACTCCTTCGGCTTGTCACAAGCTCGATAGGGCGTCAAACAGCAAATCGGTGTGCACGAATCCCGAGACAAAAGGCTCAAAACGCTCTGTGGCGGTACAGAGCAGTTCTGGCGGTGCAAATAGCGAAAGTCAGATTTCAATTCAAATTTGGCGCCGCTACAGTGCCGATCGTCTTCTCCAGCGAGAACCGGCGCTGTTGCGGCCTGGTTCTCGCTCCTTGCGGCTCGGTTTCGATCCTCTCGGCCTCCCTCGTGATGGTGGACCTGCAAAGAATGAAAAACGGTGAAGAAAACACCGAAAAACAGCGAAAAACAGAGCGAGAGAAGTCGGGAAAACTCCCTGTTTTCGACTCGCTGTCGCGGTTGATCTCGGCGCTTTCCGTCGCTCCTCGCGGCTTCCCTCGACTTCCTCTTGATCCTAGAACTGTCGCGGCCTGCCGGCGGCCTTCCGTCGCTCCTCTCGGCTTCCTTCGACTCCTCGTGATGGTATATCTTGAAACGAATAATTAGATTGAAGAACAAAATCGAATAAATAGAAAAACAGATCGAGAAAACAGGGAGGAAAACTCCCTGTTTCGTCGCTGTTTCGCGACTCTGCCGAAGGTGGTGGTTGCGGTGATTGGCCGGGTCGTGACAGTGGTTGTGAGAGAAGGATCTCCAGATTATTTGAAGCCCAAAGAGGGGAGGAGCAAGCTCTGTTTGCAAGGTGAGGACGGCGGTTCGTGATCTGTTGTGGTGCTGTTCGGCTGGCGGTGGTGGTGCGAAGTGGTGGTGCGAGGTGGTGGTTAGTGGCGAGAGACACAGATGTGTCTCTGCCTGGATGGAGGATGAATGGCGGCTGGAGAGATTGCAATACGAGAAGAGATGAGAGATCCCTTTGATGTGGTCGATACCCCTCCCTTTTATACAAAAATGAGAGAAAACCTAATTAGGTTTCCCTATTGGGCTTTGGATTGTAATGGGCTTGGGCTTAGGTTTTCCTAGTGTTGGGCTTAGGGCTAGGATTTCTATTTCATGGACTTGGGCTTGAGCTTAGGTTTCCCTAGTGAACCATTCTTTTGTACCACCATATCAAATTGTCGTCTTTATGCGGTTTTATCGTTCACGCGCGCCGATTCCTAAAGAGACATAAAAATGAAATAATTAGAATAAAATATATGAATCGAAACACTAACATATATAAATTAAGGGCTATATTTTGTAATAATTACGTGTATATCAAGAGTCATGAACCTAATCTCCAACATATACAACCATCGGCGTCCAAAGAAGTGGTCAAAAAAGATGCACAAGAAGCACAAGAGTCAATTGCAGACCCGATGGGAGTTAAGAAACCTAGGGGTCCAACCAAAATGAGAGATATTGCTATAGAGGCTGCAAGTCGAGTTTATGTTGAATTTACAAATAAAGGTGAACCATGTGGAGCGGGGTCAATTAGTTTGTCTTCTTTTTTAGGCCCACTTGTTGAGAGCACGTACATGTAACATTATGCGATTGGAGGAAACTTGGTAATGACGTAAAAGTAATCTTGTGGAGATCAATTCAGGTATTATGAACTCTTACAATTCAATGAAATGTACATTTAAATATACACAAGTTGTGATAGAACTCTTAAAGTAAAATTACCAATATTGAGTTACTTAGTGATAATTTTATATAAACTCCAGGCAAGATTCGACTTGGATACAGAATGGCAAAAGGCTATCGTATTTAAATCGATGGGATGTATATGGAGGGCCACAAAATCACGGTTAGTCAGCCAAATACAAGAAGCAATTAATGAAGAAGAAAGACTTGAACTTTATCCTAAAAACATTCAAAGTAGAGCAGAGTGGATAAAGTTCATCAAGACAAAAACTAGTCCAGCATTTAAGGTATGTTTTAAAACTAGATGTAATATTATATTATATGGTAAATCATTATAATTCAGTTAAAATCATGCTAAAGTAATACAATTTTAGGCTGTAAGTGATAAGTATAAAGCAATGAGGCGTAAGCAAATCCCACACACATGCAGCCGAAAAGGATTGGCTCGATTAGCAGAAGATATGGTGATACATATTTCATATTCATATGCATTCTTATGTTGTGGTCAAAATATTTTTTAGGTCCAATTACTAATTTTTCAAAACCTTATATCAAGTTTTTTTTCTGATAGAAAAAGAATAGTACCGAGCCATCTTCATTTTCTAGGGTGAAAGTGTGGATTAAGTCGCGCACCAGAAAAGATGGTAAACCAGTAAATACAGGAGTTTCCGAAACCATTGTGAGTGAAATGTCATTTGTAATGTTGAATTATGTGTAATTTTGTATAGTTTTTGAAACCATACACTATGATATGATATGTGTTGAATTATATAGGAGAAGCTAATCGAAGCTGAAAGTGCATCTAACTCGACAAAAAATGTGACCGATGATGCTCTTTCCAAAGTCTTAGGAAATGAACAACCTGGACGACTAAGAGGAATGACCATCAGCAAATTGACATTCCTTCAAACTAAGGACAAACATGTGGCGGAGATGCAAGAGCAACAAACTCTCATGCACGAGAAGATCCAACATTTGGAGAAATTGGTGAACACATTATTGAAAAACAAGGCAAGTTTGATACATGTTGTGATCAGTGATTAAGTAAAATTCCTGCTTAGTCGTTGAATTTTTATTTATTAACTATTTGATGTGTTGTTAGATCGAGCAAAGTGGAGAAGAAGACAAAACATCTGCAGTGGTACGACAATTAGTTTAAAAATTGTGGCATTAAGCTTCAATCTAAACTTGCTTCAATTGTAATGTTTTAATTGATTAATTGCAGAGTGTCAACACGAAGTCACTAGAGAAATGCCAGTTGTTAGATTGGAGTGGAACAAAGAAAATCGTTACTGAAGGACATTTGATATCAAGGGATCCTAATGCTCTTGTCAATAAAATTCCTATGGGTCCTAATGCAATCAAAGTCTGTGTTGATATCCCAACTAAACCAGATACTTTCCTATGGAGGCCTACATCTAGTATGACTTGTATAGAACAAGCTCAAGGTAAATCGATAGCATGGCTTGCCGATAGAGTTATTTTGCAACTTGATCAAGACTCAGTTCAACAAGATAATATTGACACGCCTTTGGTAAGATAAGTATTGATTGCTTTGGTATTTATACCATGTATTTGTGTACTTTAAATAGTTGTATTATTGTGTATATGATTCCTGTTTTTTATACATTCTTTCTTTATAGAGCAAGTACAACAATTCAACGAACAAGTGCACATTGTTTGATTGGAGTGGAAAAGATGAAATAGTGGCAGAAAGACGTTAGCATTCGAGTGATCCAAAAATGTTGATCAATGATATTCCTCTTGGACCTAATGCCATGATTGTTTGGGTAGATATGTCAAAAATCATGACACATTTTTATGGAGGCCTACATCTAATATGACGTGCATTAAAGATGTGGTTGGTTCTACTATAGCTTGGCCGGCAGACAAAGTTGTTTTGGAAAAAGTACCTGAAAATCAGGAAGTCGAAAATGCATCATATCATTTGGTAAGTTAAATGTGATTGGCATACACTAATGCATAATTGAAGTAAAATATATATATATATATATATATATATAGACCGTCAAATAGCACAAACCCTACAGCCGCCGCCACCCTTTCTGGCCGACGAGTTGCTGGGCGGTTGCTTTCCTTGACGATTTGCTTTCTTGGATGGTTGGTTTCATGGTCGTTTTGATTCCTAGACTGCTTGCTTACTGGAAGATTTGCTTGATTCCCTGGATGGCGAGTTGCTAAAATGACTTGTTTCCTAGTCGCTCCTGGATTGTTGTTTCCTGAGCGATCCTGGATTGATTTCCTGGTCGCTCCTCGACGTTCCTGATTCCTTGGACGACGAGTTGGATTCGATTCATTATCGCTCCTGGACTGTTTGTTTCCTGAGCGCTCTTGGACTGTTTGACGCTCCTGGACGTATCAATTCCTGGACGCAGAGTTGCTAAATCGGTTTGACAATCGCTCCTAGACCTCGAGTTGATTCCTGGTTTATTAGCCATCAAGGGCTTGCTGGGTTTTTCTCTCATCACTTCATCCAGGGAGTGGATCTAGTCCGATAGTGGAGGAGGATAGGTTTCCTCATGGCAGTGACACAGCCAGCCACGGGGGCTGCCCCTGCGGCTGGCAAGGAGGAGGATGGATATTCTAGGCGTTCCTTTGCGCAGGTGCTTGGGAAGGCGATGAAAGATAACCTTGATGACAAGCCGACGGATTCCACGACCTTTAGGAAAGATGGCAGTCCGGCTCTGAGGCTATCCAATTCGGATGTTGCAAGAGGTGAGGCTCATGTTTCTAATCATGTTATAGTTATGAAGTTCTCAAGTTTCAGGCCGTCCTTGGATTCGATAAGAAACTCCATTCATAGATCTTATGGGATATCCGGAGATTTCATAATGGGTCTTATTGATCCTAGGCATGTGATGGTTTACTTACAATCCGAAGAAGAAGTCAAGAAAGTGTTATCCAAAGAATCCTTTACGATTCGGGGAGTTCGATATAAAATGTTTCGTTGGCATCCGGGTTTTAGTTTACGGGCGGACCCGGAATTGGCTCCATTATGGGTTGAACTCCCTAATCTTCCTTTCGCATTTTTTCTCCTTGAAATCATGAAGGCGATTGGAGATTCCTTCGGCACCTTTCTTCGGATTGATGATGGTACAAGATACTTTGCTCGCCCAACAGTCGCTCGCATGTGTGTTGAGATGGAAGTATCTAAACCTCTCCCACATAAGATATGGCTTGAGAGCCCAAAATATGGAGGATATTGGCAAAAAATTGAGTATCCTGGATTCAAATACTGTGACCATTGCTCCTTAATTGGCCATGAGAAGGATTACTGTAGAAAATTGGTTGGAAGGAAGAGCGAAAAACCAAAATCTGTTGGAGATCCCTATAAAGAATTTAAATCTCGAGATAAGTCCAAGCAAAAACAAACTATGGTTGAAGGGATGCAAGATCCTCAAGAGCCGAAGCAAATGCATGTCCCGGTGGTCAAAAAAGCGACGAAAGCTAATGGACTTATAGGAACTAGCGGAGCCAAAAACTCGCAAGGAGTTGAGATCAGTAGTGCACATGAAAAAGAAACCAAGGAGAAAACAAGGGGAGAGGAATCCGACAATGTGATATCTTCTAACAAATACGGGGTTCTTGCGGAAGAACATTCGGAAGGAGTTGGAGAAGGTAATGAAGAAAAAATAAAAACACAAGAAGCACACAAGACGGCGGAACAACACACAAGGGTGACTAAGGATGACGCTGAAAATACACAAGATATTTTAAAGGGGGCTGGCTACACATCCAAGGAAATCCAAATGGCAAGGCCGACAGAGCAATGTGATGAAGCAAAGTCTGAAGAGGGATATGCTAAAGCGGCACCGCTGTGGATGGTCCCTTTTGTGGCAGACAGTAGCTCAGAGAATGAACAAGGTCAGTCTAAGTTTGCTGAAACATAGGACCAGCTGTCCTCACAGGCAGCACTTTCTACGAATCCAGGGGGCTCAAACAGGGCTGTTGTGCAGCACAGAACAGCGGACAGATTGATCGAAGAGAGACATGAAACAGGGGATACAAACATGGCTAATGTGACGCACCGAACAGGGGACAGATTGGAGCATTCTGCTTCAGGGATACACAAAATTGTTTCGCTGGATTCGGGGGCCAATGCACTGGATAATTTCGGACAGCAGAGGACTTGCTCAACAATGAAACAGGGTGTTCAATTTCTACAACAGCCGCAAGGAGCTGGAACCTACTTTCCAATGAGATTGCATGCCGACAACATTCAAGCACAGGAAGAAACAGTTAATGCACAGAACTTGTCGATGCAGGCAGGATGCACCAAGTCAGGAAATCATGCATTGTCGGATGATGAGTCCTATGCAAATACGTCTTCTAATAACATGGTTGAGTCAGGTCATCAATCTGACGAAGCGAGGACGAAAGGTAAAGAGAAGAATTCAAATAATGGACCCGCGGGGGGGAGCCGGAGAGTGACACGAAACATGACTAACCCATGTGTCCTTAATGATAGATAATATAATGTTATGGAATGCACGGGGAGTTGGTAACCGTGCGACCCGTTGCAGATTAAAAAAGCTGGTTAAAGATAACAATGTTAAGATGCTTGCCATTGCGGAGCCGATGATCCAAGCTTCAAGGCACATGGAGATTGCAGGCAAAGTCAGTCTGCCTTGCTTTGCAACGAATGAGGAAGTTGGCGAAAAAATATGGCTCTTCTGGGATAATAACCTACAAGTGGACATATTAATCCGCACCGATCAATTGATTCATTGTAAGGTTACTATCATTTTTTCCAATATTGTTTTCTACACTTCATTTGTATATGCAAAATGTTCAGTACAGGAGAGACGAAACTTATGGGAGGACATGGAGCACATTGCAATGGGTATGAATGAAGCCTGGATCATTGGCGGCGACTTTAATGTCATTGTTGAAGGCGGAGAAAAATTAGGCGGACGTCCTCCTAATCAACTGGCAATATCATACTTTTCTAGATGTATCTCGAGCTGTGGACTTACAGATTGTGGGTTTGAAGGACCAAAATATACTTGGTGTAACAACCAAAGAGGAGATGACAGAACTTGGGCTCGACTGTATCATTTTTGGGTAATGCAGACTGGCTTACTCTTATGCAGCATTCTCGGGTCGATCAGCTTCTTAGAGCATGCTCGGATCACGCACCATTGCTTCTTTCTTTGCCTTTGACACAGAGGGCATGTATGTCCCCATTCAGATTTCAAAATATGTGGTTAACTCATGATGATTTTTTGGGATTTGTGGACAGAAACTGGAACTCTTCGGTAGGTGGTTCTTGGGATATGTATATCGTGGCTATTAAACTTAAGCGCCTTAGAGGAGCTCTGAAAATATGGAATAGGGAAACTTTCGGCAACATTTTCAGTACCATTAGAGGATTGGAGGATGATATTGCAAGATTGGAATTTAGTTTAATGCAGGGTTGGGATACAAATGACATGGTTAATCTGAATAGATGTCAGGCTGAACTCAAAATGGCGCTGATAAGAGAAGAAATTTACTAGCAACAAAAATCAGGAGAAAATGAGTTCAAAAAAGGAGATGCATGCACTAAATTTTTCTTTGCTTCCGTCAAAACCAAGCAAAAAAGAAGAGCGATAACAAAAATCCATGACAGGGCAGGGACGTTAATCACGGATCCGAGAGATATTATATTGGAAGCGAATAATTTTTTTGAAGCTTTGCTTTCAGCAGGAGGATATCAAGAGGATCTAGAACTCATGGAGTGCATTCCGAGCTTGATAAGGAAGGAGGACTGTGATTCAATCATGAAGTCTCCGAATTTAGAGGAAGTCCGACAAGCAGCTCTTAGCATTCCACATGATAGTGCACCGAGCCCGGATGGCTTTACAGCTGGTTTCTTTCATAGATGCTGGGACATTATTGGTCTGGATATTTGGAAAGCCGCGAAGGAATTTTTTGACTGCTAAGCGATGCCAGGTAGCTTCTCCTCCAACTTTTTAGCTCTTATTCCTAAAATTGAAGAGCCCGTATCTTATTCTGATTTTAGACCTATCAGTCTGTGCAACGTGGTTTATAAAATTTTTAGTAAAATCCTTTGCTTGCGGTTGGGTAAGATACTCCCAAATATTATCTCTTTAGAGCAGGGGGCTTTCGTCCAAGGGAGACTTATCTCAGAAAACATTGGCTTGGCACAAGAATTAATGAGGGAGATTGGCAAAAAAGTGATTGGGAACAACGTAATTTTCAAGCTAGATATGGAAAAGGCGTATGATAGAATTGAATGGGGATATCTCTTGGCGGTTCTTCGTAAATTTGGTTTTAATAACAGAATATGTCATCTGATCTCAAATTGCGTAACTCAATGTGGATTCTTGGTGTTGATGCAAGGCAAGTATGACGGGTATTTCAGATCTTCTAGGGGTCTTAGACAAGGTGACCCTCTCCCCTTTACTCTTTGTTATTGCTGCTGAAGTACTAAGTAGAGGACTCTCTCGAGCTTTTCGTAGAGGGGAAATTGGTTTTTATCACCCACCCATGACGACCTCCCCGATTACTCACCTCTTATATGCTGATGATTCACTGGTTTTCTTGAATGGTAGGAAAAAATCCATTGCAGGATGTATGAAGTTTATTGATAGATATTGTCGGGCATCAGGAGAGAAAATTAATACGGCGAAAAGTTCGTTCATGATTGATGAGAAAGTTAGTGCCGAAAAACTAATTTTGATCAAATTATGGACAGGTTTCTCTTACAAACAGTCCCCGTTCACGTACCTTGGAGTTCCCATTTATTAAGGCAGATGCAGAATTTCTTACTATGATGATTTGGTAAATAAGATCCACAATAGAATTCAAGGCTGGAAATCCCGACTGTTGTCGCCTGGGGGAAGATTGACTTTGATCCGACATGTTCTATTGTCTATGCCGATTTACACTATAGCAGCTACAGTGGTACCTATGAAGGTCTTGCATTCTATTCAGAAAGTGATTGAAGATTTCTTTTGGGGAGATCATGAAGGGAGACATAAGCGGAAATGGATTGCATGGCATAAAATCAGTGTTACTAAGGAAGAAGGTGGATTAAATGTTAGAAGTCTGGACGATACTATAAAAGCTTTTAGAGTTAAATCCCTTTGGAATCTGATAAACACCAACTCTTTATGGGCAAAGTTCTTAAGGAAAAAATATTTGAAGGCAGGGGTACCAATCCGAAAACAGGAGCTTAAAGCTGGGGCCTCACCGTTCATGAAAGAGTTGTTGGTGCATAAAAATTTTATAGTGGAAAATTCCACCTGGACGATTACTAGAGGTAGCGTCAACTTCTTTGAAGAACAATGGGCTAAGGATGAAATATTTATAAGAAATGAGGAAGCGGAGACTAATGATATTTGGCATTCCTTAAGGAAAATGTGCAAGGATAATTTCAGAATGTTAACCCCGGGAATGCAAAGACAAGCTCAAGAGGCTTACAAGAAAATAGTAAAAGGCGATGATGGCGATCGTGACACTAGAATTTGGATACCCAATAATGATGGTATATTCTCTATCAGCTCTGTTTGTAAAATTCTAGGTGGTAGAAGGACACCTGATGATTTCTGGAATTGGATCTGGCACCCTCTTTTGCCTTCTAAAATTTCAGTTTTCACATGGAAAATTATTAAAAGGGTTATTCCCATAGATGGTGAAATTAGAAGAATTGGGTTTCAGTTGGCTTCTAAATGTGGATGTTGTGTTCAATCTGAGGAGGAAACAATAAAACATCTTTTCTTGGAGGGTGAATTAGCATGCAGAGTGTGGAGACATTTCGACTTGATTTTTGACATTCGCGTACATAGACCGGTTGAAGTATATACCATGTTAAAGGTGTGGTTTAGGAAGGCGAGGAAATCTACATTATCAGGTACCCTCATTCATCTCACTCCTCTTTTTATTTTATGGGAGCTTTGGATTCGGCGAAACAGAAAACTTTATGACGCAAAGGAGTGCTCGTCCAGCTATGTGATCATTAAAGTGTATCACTGGATTAAATTTGTTGCAAAAAATTTTAATCCTAAATCAAAGGACACTAATGGGGCGTTGCTCAATAGATTGGGTATCCAGAAAACAAAAGTAACCATGATTCCTCCCCAGCGGTGTATTGGAATTTTCCTCTTATGGGATGGTATGTGCTCAATGTAGATGGATCTTGCAGGGAGAAGACTACTTCTGGAGGTTTTGTTATTAGAAATGAAGAGGGTAACTTTGTGGCGGCTAGACAATGTTTTTTCGGAGAATGAACAAATAATTCAGCAGAAACGAGGGCCTTGCTTGAAGGTTTGAGATTTTGTGTTGACCAGGGTGTCCGACCATGCGTCATTCAAACGGATTCCATGGTGGTTAAACAATGGCTTTCCCAAAAAACAAAGATACATTGGTTCCTTAGCAATTGGTGGAGGGAGATACGGGAGATGATAAAGGATACTGGGTGGCATTGCATCCATGTGTTCAGAGAGACCAATTCAGTGGCGGACGCCTTGGCTAGTTTGGCACAAAGGGAGCATAGTTCTCGTACTTATTCGTGGGGATCGCTTCCTAAAAGAATAAAGTCACTAATTATTCTTAACAAGAATAAGACGGCATATCTTAGACTTCTGGCTGTTAAATGAGCGTGGTTATCTTTGATACAATTTGGTTATGGCAGTCTGAGGGTCGCAGGAATCAATTCGGCGAGTGTGTTGGAACTGTGGGGATGAATTGGAGCAGAATTTATCTGGAAAAACAGGGGAGATACTCTGTTTTGAAAGGGCGACAAACTGGACAGATTGCGGGTTGTATTTCAAAGCAGCGATACGATCAGGAGCAACAATGCCTGTGTTCGTTGAATAGGTTTGGTGCGGTCTCAGGACAGTCTGATTTTCTGGACAGCATGGCCTGTATCGCTGGACAGAGTATGATACTCTAGCGCCCTGATTCTGGACAGTGTTCTCTGTCTTGCTGGAAAGGGTTATTTCTGGTTGGACAGTGTGATTGATTTTGCGGGATTTGTTTGCGCTAATTCGATGGGAATCAGCAGATGATGATGGTGCTGTCTCGAATATGTTTGGAATGGTATTGGTTTGTTTTTGCAGGATTTGGATTGCAAGGTGCAAAAGGGGTTTGTTTGTTATTGACGGTAAGTTGCAAAGTTTATTGCAAGCTGTTTCCTGCAAGCTCCTTTGTCCAGGTTGCAAACTTGATTATTATGCAAATGCAAGTTTCAGGATGTTAAGTGGAAACCTGGATTTTGTGGACAATCCAATTTGTGCACGGGTTCTTGGGTATAGATGTTCGGATTCAGGTTTCAAGGTCATTTTCAAGTGGCCCTGACCTTAGGTAAGATCTTTTAGAGTTCTATTTGTTTTAGGCAAGATTTGTGCAGTTTTCTTTTGTTTCATATGGGATAGTCCCATTGGTTTTTCTTATTCGGGTAAAGTCGTAATGTACCCCCGAAATGTTTCAAACATTTTTTGGTATAATAAAGGTCTGGCATCCCATAGTTGCCCCTCCCCACTAGAGGTTTAATTTAAATATATATATATATATATATCTTCAGGGATCTATTAGTAAAGTGATTACTCAGTTTAATGTATTTGTCCTGTTTGACTTGTTGTTAGAGTGTGAACATGGGCTCAAAGAAAAACTGCAAGTTGTTGGATGTTAGTGGTTCGGGACAAGTAGTTGTTGAAGGACGTTTGTTTTCAAGTGATCCAAATTAGGTAGTTCATCACATTCCCTTGGGTCCTAATGCTATTAAAGTTTGGGTAGGTAGTCCAAAAGTTCCTACTGCATCTCTTTGGAGGCCTACATCTGAGCTGGAATTTATTGAAGATGCAATCGGTACTACAGTAGCATGGCCAGCAGACAAAGTTGTTATGATTTAGAGCTTCGGTAAGCATTGATAGAGACTTGTAATATATATTAGAATGCATGAATGAATATCTCTCTTGGTCTTGAATTCCTGAATATATGCTTGAACTACTACCAATTTTGTAGATCCACTTGTATTCATGCATATGTACGTATGTTATATGAATGTTAATGCTGTAATGTTACTATGTAATGTTGTTACCGTTGTTGTTAATGTTGCACATGTAATGTTGTTGTTAATGCTGTAATGTTGTTGCGTAATGTTGTTGTTGCATAATGCTGTAGAATACTGTTAAATGTTAGTTTATGTATTGCATAATAAGATGTTTCACTGCTTCAGATGTCAATTGATTTTGCATTTTAGGGAGTTGTATTCATCTACATAGTTTTTAGGGAGTTTTGAGAGATAGATATGAGAGATTGGTTGGAATAATATGAGGAGATTTCTCCAAAATGTTTAGAGTGTTTTATTAAGCGCTTAACTTCAAAGGATGATGAGAGGGACAAATTGCAAAAGGAAATCAGGACACCATCTGAAGATTGGAAACGAAAAAATCAGCAGTTGGAATCACAGGTTCACTTTTGCTATAGAGATTTTTTACCTTTTAAATGCATTTGGTCATTTTGACACTGATTAATCCTGCTGTTCAAGTACTTACAATTGGGTATGCTTGCATGGGTATGTTGAAGCCTTTCTACTTCAGCTTCAATTTGAGTATGAAATTCGGGACTAAATCAACTAATGATTGGAGGCAGGTATTGAGGTATGCTTCAAATTTAGTATAAATGCAGCTCCGGAGTCGGGTATTGAGGTATGGTTTATGTCAGAATGTCATGATTAGCCTATTTTTACTTGGGGTACAGCTGAATGGTAGGCATAGTGAACTCCATTTTATTTCACATTTGAGTTTCTTTTTTTCTTCACCATTCAATTTTTAATAGAAAGCTTTCGTTTCTGTAGGAAGCTATGGAGGTAATGGTTGCTTGCGCTGCCATGGCAATGTTAAATAAAGGTGATCAAGATAAAGAACACAAAGAGGATGATCCCAAATCTTCGGAAACCTCATGGGATAGTTTTCCTGGACAGGTAAACTAAAATTCTGACTCTGTCGTTACGTGCTGCATGTTGCTGCAGTGGGGTTCTTTACAAATTATAGTAGAGGAACATAGTATTGTTTATGCTCTATTTT
Source organism: Berberis vulgaris (assembly GCA_963556465.1). Classification (NCBI taxonomy): domain Eukaryota; kingdom Viridiplantae; phylum Streptophyta; class Magnoliopsida; order Ranunculales; family Berberidaceae; genus Berberis; species Berberis vulgaris. The sequence goes on along the minus strand of OY747130.1, from coordinate 6,399,050 downwards.
TGTGCCTTCTGTAACATGGACTGATGTTTGGTTCATGCAGCTATTTGGCATGGTAATCTTGATACTTGGAGCAACTTTTATACTGTTTGTTGGAGCTGCTATTTGGAGCATCTTCTTGGTAATTACCAAAGACAAGTTTAGGATGATGTCTGCAATATGGAAAACTTGTCAATTTTCACTGTGCTAGTCTCTTCCATTGTTGTTTTTAACCTACTTAAGCATGTTAAAACTGACCTTTCAATGTAGGTGGCCTGTATCATTTAATGTTGTAGCCAATAGTACGTAATTGGATGTGTTTTACATTAAAATCACATGATTGTACCCAAAATCTGTCATGTTTTGCATTGAATTTATTCCACTTGTATGAATATCCTAATTGTTTATTTATTCTTCCTTTCTGGAACATCTGATATGCAGATGATTTCAGTTTTGAACACTTGCTTTGGGTGTATAGTGGGCGTTGTGGAGTTCATTGTTGGGTTTGTGATCCCAGAGCAAGAAGGTAAGGTGAATTTTTTTTTTTCTAAAAGTGAAGCTCAAGTAGTAGTGGTTTGGTACCTCTATTTAGACAATAAAGAACTTGCTAATGATACTATCCTTTTCAGATTAACGAACGAACAAAGAGCGTCGATTGCTGAATATTTTCATGTCTACAAGGTGGTATCATACTATCTGTAAAATGGATAATGTGAATTTCTTCAAAGTATTTAGTCTCATGGATTCTGTTATTCTTGTTCTGTTTGGGGAAACCAAAATAGTCAAAAAAAGGTTTCTTTATATGGTTCAACACTCCATCCTTTTCCAGCGTACGTATCACTCCATTATATGCAAATCCTTTAACTTTCTCAGTATTCCCTTCATCTTTCAATATTTTGTGTTGTATATTCTGCAGAAGATCATACTCACAAGTCCTCGAGACCTTCTTTGAGAAATTGCTTTGTGATCAGAACCTACTTGCAATGGAGGAGAGATCTGAGAAGATCCTTGAATTAATTCCTGATGAGTGTATGTTGTTTAATGGTTACACTTGAAGAAAGCATTCTGTTTGTTTCCAATCAGATATCACTGTGTATTTGGTTATCCTGCTCTTTAAGGAACTCAAAACAGCATTCTCTTTGCAGCTGCTACTGCTGAGCTTCGGGGCAAATGACATTGGCATTCGTCCGTATCCAATAATGACATTAATGTTGTTCGATGGGAACAACTAAAGCATTTATTGCAGTCTGCAAAACATAAGGTACAAAGCTATCTATTTATTTTTTGAACTAACCTCTTACGTATTTCAAAAGTTTGAGTTGCAAAGAGAGCTGAAGAAAGTCACTTCATCAGATTTAGCAGCATGCCTTGGCAGCCGCACAAAAAATTGAATATAAAGAACAATTCATCAATTTTTGCTAATTCTCTTAGTGAATCAAAAGTTTTTGCTAATTCTCTTAGTGAGCAGTTGGCATCCAAACTCTTGGTCAGTTCCGTTTGTGCCTATAAATAACAAACTCGCTGCCGCCCAATATCTTGATTTTCCAGTATTCAATGATTGGAAGAAATATCGAGAAATTTTACAAATCTAAGAAGTCAAATTAAAACTACTCTTTTTTTCTGTTCCATGCTGCATTGATTTTATTGTTGTTCCATTCGAGTTGTTTCTATTTCTTTCAAACAACCAATAGGTGACGAGCTTCTGACTCTAGTAAGCAAAACAAAAGTGCTTACTAAAAAGTTCTGACTTCGTAATGAAAACAAACACCACCTTAGCTAGTTTGTTAACTACTTAATTTAGCATGTAAAAATCTTAATTCTAAAAAATTAAGTGGTGCTTTATGATTTGAACCACTCTTTACTGTTAGTGTCAGATGAGTGCTTTATTTTTCTTATATGCTTTCTTTATCTAAAACTTCCATGTATGCTATCCATATGGGTCCTTTATTTTAGATATGTAGGGACGTATCTCCATTTAGTTTTAAAACTTCCCTGTTTAAGCATTTTGTTTTGAGCATTTGAATGCTATGGACTGCATTGTGTGCTTATAACATTTATCTCTTTGGCTTATTAAGTCGCAACATTTTCTTATCTCAAGGCATAAATTTTAGGGCTATTTAACTTTTGTTACCCAATATTACGACCAATTTACCGTTTAGACCCCATCGTTGTCCAACCATATTATTGGACCCCAATTTCGATTGTGGATGATTTTGACCAATGTGGTGAAAAAACCACCTTGCTCAATACAAGCTATAGAAAATTTCAGAAAAAAAAAGCCCACAATACCTAAAGGTAGACATTCAAGTTGCTCTTTCAAAATTAAAACTACACATTTTTCTCTGTTTTTCTGTTCTATACTACATTGAGTTTATGGTTGTTCCATTCGAGTTGTTTCATTTTCTGTCAAACAACCAATAGGTGACGAGCTTATGTCTAGAAGAGGTTTTAATATTTGTACCCTAATAGGTGATAAGCTTCTCTGATTACGAAGAAATAAGAATTGATCTTCGTTTTGTAAATTTTTTGTCTCCTGCTTTATTTTAATGTTTTCATTTCTGCATAATTTCTTGTTTTTGTGCACCGGATCTTAACACATTCATACATAACAATTCCTTATGGGTAAACTAAATAGGATAGAAATTTTTTTTTATGTATTAAGTTTACTAAGTTTTTTTTTTTTTTCATTTCATTTCATTCTTTCGTTTCTTCCATATTGTTATTGAATTATTTGATTCTTCTCCTGTCTGTTTTTAGTCTGTTATTCCCAAGCTATTCAGTTCCAATGGACAAAGATGTTCGGATGACGATCGTTTTGGAAGCAGAGGAGTCAGACTTGTTGATGCAGCACCTGTGATGAGAAAAAGCTTTTCAGGTGGAGTCACACATTTTTTAAAATAAACCTTAATTTATGTCATGAAGTAACTATCATATCTCAAAATCTTTTTAAACTGCTGTTATTGTGCTATGGCGGCTCAGCCCCAGAGGTCAACCCAGTGGATGGTGTTTGAGAGACAAATTTGAGAATTGAAGGCTTAAACCTATGTACGACCTTTGATCGCCCGATGAAAACTATCACTGAAATGCAAGATTTCCGGTATGAGTTATAACGCTTGTATCATATCAATTCCTTTCCCCCTCTCTATCCCTTGGTTGATATCTGATTATCAAATATCAAAACTTTATCATGTTGCAGAATCTTTGTGGGAACATGGAATGTTGGAGGTAAGACTCCAAAGGCAACGTATGCAATGTTTCTGGACAACATGTTTGCGGTGTTGTGGTGTTCGGCATGGCCAAATGTTGTTGCTGAAGCTGGGAGTGGACATTTGGGTGCTGCATATTTTGGTTTAGAGTCCGAGCTGAAGAATTGAAACTCCATTATTGATAAGGTCTGGCAGTAATAGTTGTTGTTGTTTCTGTTGATGTGGCTGTTGTTGCTGGAGCTGCAGCTCCTGTTGCATCTGCTGTTGCTGTTGCTGTTGCTGTTGATGTTGTTGTTTCTGCTGTTGTTGTTGTTGTTGCAGTTGTAGATTAATAAGAGTTTGTCGCTGCTGGGGCCACATAAGCTGTGACTGGTTAAACTGATCATGTGCAGAGTCATACCTTAACAAAACTGTTACAAAAGCTTTGATTACAGTCCCTGCATATTTCAATGATGCTCAGAGACAAGCAACAAAGGATGCCGGAAGAATTGCTGGTCTTGATGTACAGAGAATTATCAACGAGCCAACTGCAGCAGCATTATCTTATGGGTTAAATGACAAGGAAGGTCTCATAGCAGCCTTTGATCCTGGTGGTGGAACTTTTATGTTTCTATCCTAGCTTGAAATCTCTAAGGGTGTTTTTGCGGTAAAAGCAACAAATGGTGACACTTTCTTGGGTGGGGAGGATTTTGACAATACACTGCTCGATTATTTGGACAGTGAATTCAAGAGGACGTAGGGTATTGATCTCTCAAAGGATAGATTAGCCCTGTAAAGACTCCGAGAAGTAGCTGAGAAGGCTAAAATAGAACTCTCGTCCACATCTCAGACTGACATCAACCTGCCATTCATTACTGCTGATGCATCAGGTGCAAATCAATTTGTTGATTATGCTGATTCACTTTAAAAGCATCTAACTGAAATCCAGGAGTAGGCAAGGCTTGTGATCTGTTTGTAGGTGGCATGGCATGGGCTTGAAAATTCAGCAAGTTAGATGGGTCATCAGTGCTAAGGTTATTTTTAAGACCCGAAGATGCAATGGATGGGAGAAGTCCTGACTGAGTAGCTGAAAACTGAGTGTTTTACTGCATGGTCATCCACTGGACCAGACTTAAGCCTGGGAATAGTGGGCTTTGAACATCCTTCAGGAAGTCAGAATGCTAGCACTCTTAGTAGTTAGTTACTCCCCTTCCTGTTTTCGAGAGTTATTGTGCACCATGAATGGTTTTGTATTGGTACATTTTCGAGCTATTATTCAAATTTGTTGTCAATAAAATGTATTCCATAATCTTGTGTCTTGATCTACTATCCTTTTCAAGTTTCCAGATTACCTTTTTAAGTTTCCAGATTACGGTGAACTAGCTCTACTACAAGAAAAATGTTGATTAATAGCATTTCAAAACTGTTATGGTAGGTAGATTATTTATAGCGTTTCAGAAACGCTATGGTATAATATACAATAGCGTTTCTAAAACGCTATGGTATAGTCTACAATATCATTTTTGAAATGATATAAACATACCATAGCGTTTCAGAAACGCTATAAATAATCTACCTACCATAGAGTTTCAAAAACGCTATGATGGCCCCTATTTCTATTATAGCTCCGGCTGTCATAGCGTTTACTAAAACGCTATGGTATCCTACCATAGCATTTTTTAAACGCTATTAATCATAAATTTTCTTGTAGTGTCAGCTCAGGCGAATCTGGCACTATGGAGAAGACAAAATTAGACCCCCACGCCGGTAGCAGCCGTGGCAGACCCCAGTGTGGATCTATTGTCAACCCAGATGCAACAAATTGCACGAGCAATAGAGATGCCTACTTTGTAAAACCCTCCACCCCTGGAAGGAGACCGGAAGCATCGCATAGTCCTGTCCCCAGAAAACACCAAAAAACACGTTCAGGAGAGCTGTGCTGCCCTTGTGGGCTCTCGGTAGACCAGAGGTGGAGGAGCAGCCAGGGCAGACCTACAAGTCTTGCAAAACCCCCTTCGGCTAGGGGCCTCCAATCCTGACGTGTTGTTCAACCTAATTGTCTCTCCGTTCATGGATCATATTATGAATGAGCCTCTGCCGAAAAAATTCACTCCACCAAAATTGAAGTTCTGCGATGGGACGACAGACCTGTTCGACCACTTGCGCCACTTCCAGCATGTAACGACGCTCAAAGAAGGATCTGAAGCAATAATGTGCCGATCATTCCCTAACAGACTGAAGAAGTCAGCACTAACCTGGTTCCACAACCTCCCTTCGAGGTCCATCAACTCATTCCGGACACTGGCGACAGCGTTTCTCACACGCTTTATCGGCAGCCAAACAATCAAAAAGGGTCTCCATTATCTGCTCACCCTCAAACGGAAGTCGAGTGAGACGTTAAGGGAATACGTCACACACTTCAACGATGAGTTTACTCTCATTGACGGCTGCTATAGTGACACCGCAGTCACGATTCTCCTCGGGACTGAAAAGGGGCAAGTTTTATTATTTCCTCACTCTAAAACCTCCAACCTATATGGCGTACTTACTAAAGAGTGCCCTGAACTACATCACTCTCGATGAGATGCTGGCCACCAATAAGGAGGCGGAATCTGAAAAGAAACCCCAACTGGATCCGGAGAAAATAAGAAGGGGAAAAAATATGATGATAACGATGGAAAGAGGAAGTGCAATGACAGCAAGCCCGACTCTGGTCATGCAAGACAAGATAAGGCCTCCAACTTTGTCATTCCCCTCAACTCCAGTCTGTCCGACATCCTTAACTCTATCAAGAATTTGGGAGAACTGAAGTGGTCGGCCAAACAGTGAGGAGGCCCCTACCGGCATGATAATATCAAATACTGCTTCATTCACAAAGAGAGCGGCCACGCCACTGAGGAATGCATAAGTCTCATGAGCAAGATAGACTACTGGATCCAGAAGGGGAAGCTCAAGGAGTTCCTGAGCTTGGACAAAAGGCATGACCGGGCAAAGGAAAGAGAATATTTCATTAAGGAGATAGAGAAAGAAACTTTTGGCATCATATATGTGCTTCATGGAATCGACTCTGAAGGCGAGCAATACAATAGGTCCCGCAAGAAGATGCTTCTCGAAATGTGGATGCAACCTACCTGTGAAGACAAACAAGTGTAGTATGCACGAATTCAGAGCCCGATCACACCACTGACGTTCACGGACCTACAGGGAGTTCATTCTCTTCACAATGACACCTTGGTCATCTCTGTCCCCGTTTCAAAGTGGAAAATAAAAAATGGTCTTGGTGGACATGGGAAACTCTTTAAACGTCATGTTTCTCAACGCTTTCCACAATATGCAACTCAAGGAGAAGGGCTTAACACCCGCCAACCATCTCATGGTCGGGTTCAGCAAAAAAAAATGCTTCCCCATTGGGAATATCAGCCTAATGGTAGTGGCGGGAGAGCCACAATTACGGAAGTACCTTGTCCAGGAATTCATGGTGGTTGATGTTCCATCTGCCTACAACATCATCCTAGGGAGGCCTTGGCTCCTTCATATGGAGGCGGTAGTATCTACTTTGCACCAATACATCAAGTATACAGACAACCGGGCCTAAGGCATAATTCATGGAGATCAGCCTTCAGCAAAAGACTGTCACTACGCAGCGTTGAAGCAGCAAGATTGCTAGCAATTACAGCTCGAGCCCGTGGGATAAATGTATCAGACACCAGGCCCAGATAAGGGGAAAGAATCACCTCGCATGGACATGCACAAAGCTCCAACAACCAAGGCCCATTTATTCTACAAGTTGGGATTCAGCACTGGAGACACTATCCAGTCCAGTACAAAGCTAAATAATAACACTTCAGCAAACAGGTGCCTACTCCAAATGCTGACAATCAGCTAGGAACGACTCGCCCACACGAAGTTCAATTTTTAGTAGCTTCGCAAGCACTGGCGAAGAGTGGCACTTCGCCAAGGGAGCTACACAATCTGAGCCAGGACCGTGCATGTCTCTTTCAGTGCCATATTAGCTTAATCTCCACTTAGAGTCAAACTATCTTATTGCTTTGATTTCTTCTTCTTTTTTGTTTTTTTTTTCAGTTAAGAAGAATAAAACAGACTTTATTGATTACAAAGAAAGTTATTACAAAGCTTGCTCGACTAACTAGTACAATAGTTTATACACTACGAGTATATAAGTCTGGCAGAAATATCGATCCGCTGACTTTGTCCGCCAATCTGTCTTCCGAAAATGATTCAGAGGTGAAAGTAAAGTACTTGAAGAAGGCTGCAAGAACGTGCTTAATATTTTGCTACGTCGATCTATCTCGCAAGGATGATTTAAAAATGGCAGCAGACACTCGAAACTGACTGCAGACATCTTCGTTCCATCAATCTGTTTTGAGAAGAGGAACAAAAGGAAGCAAAAGAAGGAAGATGGAATGTCCCTCAAATGAGGGATGCCTGGGGTAATGCAGAGTTAGCACCCCAGGACCGTACGCTGCGTCCGCGAGAGCTCCGCTTCGCCTATCTGTCTTCCAGCTGTGGCGTCACACGTAAAGCTCAGTAGATACAGTGGGAAAAATCGCCCCAAAACTAGTTTTGGGTATCATCTCCTAACAGCGGTGACGGATGGCAACAACTCGGGAGCCACAAAAGGTGAAAGACGGACTCATCCTCTGAGGGAGAGTACGTACTTCTTCTTTGTAATATAAGAAGAAATTACAAGGTCATATGGAACCAATTGGATGCTCACCCAAACCAGGTGGCACCACATAATAGCGGGTCTTGTCAAGACTCATCGCTGCAAATGTTAGAATATTTGAAGACTCCAACAACGAAGATCTTCCTTTAGCCTTTGAAATACCCAAAGCATATTTTCTAAAGAAATGCATTTCAAGAACATTCTCCATAACATTCATGGCAATGCTTGAAATGGAAAATACTAGCCTATAGACGGTTCACGAAACGAAATCAATCAATAGTTACGTTGGCATTAAATATCGTACGAAAAATAGGGAAGCGACGATTTCAATTGCAACTGCACGAGTCCACATTCATCAAATTAATGACACTGCACGCAGCCCCATTAATTGGGGGAGTAACCGAGGCTGACTAATGGGCCCAAACAAGTAACTTGCCAGATCCGGCCCAATACACATAAAGACACAAACGGCGAAGGCCTTAAGCGCCCAAGGAATGCAGAGCACGCCTACGGTGATATTATCAAAAAATCCAAGGTATCCGCTCTATTAAGGTTCCATTGTCGTTCATTAAACCTGGATTCAGTCTGATCAATTTATGACGATCCGACTCTAGAATTAGATTTATTGGTCCGACCTCCGTGTCGGACTACTAGGCGAATTAAGTAAGTCAGAGACCCAAGTCAGACTTACACGCCAAGGACAAGCGGAGGTCTAACCTAACCAAAGCTCCGAACCCGATCAAAGCTTAGTCAGTTCTGACTGATGATGATGACTTCTGATCCGCTCTAAGACCGTAGCCCGCCAAGCGCGGGTGAAGATGGCTTAGGAGGTGGGAGTCTAGTCAACGTTCTCATTACCTGATCACGATTACTTGCCAGGAATCATTGTCCTTCTGCCAAGGATTGTGATTTCGTTTTTCAAGTTAATTTCAATCTCCCGATTTTAAGAAATATTTCGATGTATAAAGAAAAAACGTAAAAATTCAAGGATACATGAAATATATATAATGAATTTCAGATTATTTGAAATATGTGAAGAAATAAGATACAATTAAATAAATCTATTAAACACATTAAATTAAGCCTAAATACCAAGAAATGAAACAAATATGAAATCAATATATAATTAGAAAATTGGGGATTGGGGATTGGTTTTGAAAATCTATATATAAGTAGAAGAAATAATAATTAAGAAATCAAGTCGTGGTTTAAAAATCAATAAATAACTATAAGAAATGATAATTAGAAAAAAAAAAAAAAAAAAACCCCTCAAAATTTACGAAAAAAATCTCGAAAAAAATGTAATATTTGGTACTTGGTTTTAGTAATTTCAAAAAAACGAAATTTTTGGTGAGATTTCGTGAAGTCTCATTCCTTGCCTTCCGCAAACATGATCGTAAATGGCTTAGAAAGTGAGAGTCTAGTGAGCATTTTCAATGCCTGATCACGATGACTTGCCAGGGATTATTGTCCTTCCGCAGACATGATCGCCGAACCCTTTCGCTTTAAGACCATATTCTGCCAAGCGCGGGTGAAGATGGCTTAGAAAGTCGGAGTCTAGTCAGTGTCCTCAACGCCTGATCACGATGACTTGCCAAGGATCATTGTCCAACTACAGACAACGATCGTGAACCCTCCCAAAGTTTAGTCAGCCCAGACTGATGACAATAACTTATGGTCCCCCTAACAGCCCAGTTCACCAGAAGCGGATAGAAGCAATTTGAAAGCCCAGTCAGAACTCAGGATGCTTAACTCAGACAACTGACAAGGACCATCGTCTGATTATTTACAACGATGCACACGCTCGATCGCAGTCTGACAAGTTCACTTATAATAGCAACGACTACTATTGGTCCGAACTATAGCCTGATAAGCAAATGACGGATTACAACGACGAAACTCGAAGACGAGTGACGACCTGGTCTGAATTATTTATCACCCCGAGTTTATCTCCTTGCATGAAGTTTTGCCAACTTACAAAACTTGGCCGACACAACTCTCTGATCTCTAAATAGTATTGACCAGGGTTGCTTGAATTATCGCAACATAAGTAGTCAAAATTCTTACAGCAGATCAATCATACGACCTCTCGATTCAGCACAACCTCTTGTCTAAAATCTAGTAGCACGATAAGACAAAAAAGGAAAAAAAAAAAAAAAACCAGCAGGGAAAGTCAAAGAATACATAAGTATAGAATGTTGTTCAACGTATTATCTCTTATTGATAAGTCAAAGATACAAAATTCACTCCTCGTCAGGAAGAGGTTTAGATACAATAAAGCTAGATTTGGCAGGAGAAGAAATAGGGGATGCATTCGCACGCACTGCCGCTCGGAAGCCCTAGTCTTGATCAACTTATTCTTCTGATTAATCACCATCTTCTTTTGATTGATCGAAGGCTACCCCAAACTCTGTGAAAGACAACTCTTTATAACGAGAGAGGTCCCATTTGGGATGCTCCTCCTTCATCGTTGCAACAGCTTTAGTCGTCCATGCACAACTCTGTTGAACTCGAACGTGCACAAAATCTTCAGAAGCTTTTCCTCACACACCCTCGACTCAGCAAGTTCTCCCTCCTGTTGTTCCAACTTGCCTGACAGCGTATCAGTTTTGGACTGCTCGACACTCAAGTTGTCGTTCGCAACACTTAGTTCATTCTGCGCCAGAAGGAGTTGCTCTTCTACTGTCCGCACATTCTTGGCATTAGAGTCAACGTCGACCTCTAGTTGCTGATATCGAACAGTCCCCTCAGACTCCTTTTCGGCCTTTTCAGCATTCAGAGCATGTACATCAGCCTGCACTTTGGTTACAGCATCCCGAGCAAATCATAAGAACAAGGTTCAGTTCTTCCTCGAACTTGTCCCTTGTAAACATTGCCCTTGTTTATTCGGACTCAAACGTTTCTAAGTGAATCCTCCAAGCCTTCGATCTTGTCTTCCAAACCTTCTAGTCAACAATCGATTGGGCATGCCTCCCTTCCTTAAGCTGCTTCTTTAGTGATTCAATTTAACGGAGAACATCGGAGTACGACTTCTGCAAGTTTGCAAAATCTCACTTTATGGTATACACTCTCTCACGAACAACAACAACCTCTACCCCAGCGACGGTGACTTGGTTAATATATAACATCCCCAAAATGAGATATTTCTACCCCTTGTCCATACGCTCTCCTAGTGTATCACCATCTGGAATCGGAGCACAATTTGCCAACCAATCATTCCACCTATTGATATGCTTCTTCGAGGCATAAAAATATCAACCTTCTGGTGCCAAGCTTGGTTGTTCATCTAACACATCCAGAGCGAACAAACTGATTTGTGCATCCGAATGGAGGTCTTCAGGGACCGGAATCACTCCAGCGCCGCCCTTCATTGTCTTCACCATATCAGGGCCCCTGTCCACTTCTTTCCCCTTGCTCACAACGATCGACTCTCTCTCACGAGTCGACTCGGAAGCAATTGACATGGAAGAAGGAAGTGAGTTCTCTCTCGGGCCCGTCGTTACCTCAATATGGGGTCAAGATCGGGATGTAGGACAATATACGACACGGAGGAGACTTCTCACTGAAGAGGCGACAATCAAACGACTCTTCATCAAACCAGGAAGACTTGCTATTCGAAAAGGAGTCGTACTTAAAATCTTTCCACGAGAAAGGACGAGTCTTGGACAAAGTCGCCACACCTACAACAACAGGTTGTTCATAGCGTTTGCTTGATCCGTGCTCAGCTTCGTTACATTTTCAACTCCCACCATCTGCATATATTCTTTATCCAAGTCAGGAAGAGAAATAGGGGCATTTGCATGAGCATCCTGCCCCTCGAATACAATAACTTCCGCTCCAGCAGACGAATCAGGAACCTGCCCCATAGCTTGGTGTCCCTTTAAAAGGGCTAAACGCTCGCGAGCAGGGATTGGTGGCAGCACGAGCACTACAAGAAAAATGCCCATTAATAGCGTTTCAAAAATGCTATGGTGGGATACCATAGCGTTTTAGAAAACGTTGTGTCTGTCGGAGCTATAATAGACTCATGGTCTATTATAGCGTTTTTAAAACGTTATGGTAAGTTGGCCTTTTATAGCGTTTCAAAAACGCTATGGTAGGTATACATAGCAAATTTTTTTATTTTTTATTTTTGCTATCAAATGTCTTTTTATTACATCTTATAAGTTTTATTTCTAGAAAAAAAAAATTTTAATGTGCCAAACTTAAACATTTCCATGAATGGAGGCAAAGTAATATAATTAATGAGATAATGTATTACATCGAGTCACAAAATCTATCAAATTAATAATAAAGATCAGCTCTCTGTATTACATCAAGTCACAAAACATTTCCAGCTTTTCAAAACCTAAATAAAAAACTAAATATAAAGTACCACAGCTCCCTGTATTAACACCTTAACCACCTCCACAGATCCACAGTCATCTTCATCAGTCCACCTCAACATAGCGCTCCATTTTCCAGCAGGAGCTCGACCAATCAGCAACTTGATCACAACGCCTCTTGCTAGCCTCTCTCAATCAGCAAAGTCCCTGAAAATAATGTATAAGACTGTCATATAGTTAAGGGAAAAGTTAATAGAAAATTTTGTAACAAAAGTAACCATCTAAACAAAAATCTGAAGAAGCAACCAACAAGTTTTATAAAAGCAACGGGACTTGTCTTGTAAGAAATTTCATGACAATGTCATAAAGGACTAGGTATATGCAGTCTCACCACGAACTAATTGACAATCAAGCTTAATCTATTAACTGGACCTAGCATTACATGGCTGCATAATCTATTACATTCAGACAACCACATTTCTCAAACTCTACATAATATAAGCTTAATCTATTGACATTCAACTAATTTTTTACACTAACAAGTAAAGGTGTTAAAGTATGAAATATTTACCCAGCTAACTAAGCTCTGGTGAGATCCATCGACAGGTTTTCGTCCGGAGATGATCTTCAATAGAAAAACACCAAATGCAAATACGTCGGTCTTCTCATCAACAATTCCATGCATGAAATACTCAGGAGTCAAGTACCTGTCAAAACAACGTACACATCACAAAAACACACCAATGAGCCTATCTCCCTCATTTCAAAACCAAGTTCAAATGGACAGGAGAAATCACATACCCCAATGTCCCTTCAATTGGATGGATTGAGTGATGAGTCAATTCGGTTGGAAGCCATTTCACCAACCCAAAATCCGAAATCTATTACATTCAGACAACCACATTTCTCAAACTCTACATACAACCATCAAAAGGAAGAACAATAACACTAATAGTTCAAGACAAAATCACACCTGAGGTTCATAATCTGAAGTCAAGAGAATGTTTGAAGCCTTAATGTCTCTATGAATTATTCTCCTTTGGCATCCCTTATGTAGGTAATGAAGTCCTCTCGCAGTTCCTACCGCGATCTTGTGCCTTATTTTCCAACTCATTGGTGGTGATTTCTCATCTAGTACACAAAAGGTTCACACAATTAGATAAACCACCACACCGAAACTTGCCTAAATTCGATCAAAATTTCAACTGGCTCTACTACCATGAAGAACAAAAGCAAATGAGCCATGTAGAGAGAACTCAAAAACCAAATATAGTCCATTGTCAATGCAACAACCCATCAAAGAAGACACATTTGGATGGTAAACATGACCAATAGTCCCCAGTTCTGATAAGAACTCCTTCTCAAAAACAAAATAATTACCATTTGGCATATTGCTGTGTTGCTGGCTTGAACCTGTCAAGTCTCGCAAACTATTTACCCCTGTATACATCTGTTTAATATATAAAAAAATAATAATAATAAGCAAGAGAGTGGTAGAAGAAAGAAATCATATTGTATATTGAATTAAGCTTTGACTACCAGTCTAACAAATATAGAAAATGTCCAAGACTACCTTGTAGCCTGGGAATTGTCTTTCAGGTAACCTGCTATTCGTCAAGTCAATGATGTTTGCAAGCTGACCCGCAGTTTTTGAGAACCTACAAGAAAAAAATAACAACTCATAGGAAAACCTGAAAATCTTAAATTTCCATGACTTTGGGCTGGGAAAATGCACAAGAAAGGTCCGCTTGGGAATGCACTGAAGTCTTTCTCGTGCTAGGGTTATCCCATGCCACGTGTACGTCTATGATCGAGTGACTGTTTGATGTCTCATTAGTGGTCATGTTAGCAAAATTACCTTTCAAAAATAACATAATACACACTAGCATTTCGGTGTGGGTATGTGTGCATTAGTGAGGATGAGCTCCTCACCTTATTAATCTCCTTAAGAACAAACTGATCTATTATATCCAGAAGATCACTCCTACCAAAAATAAAAAATAGTCCATTGGGATGCATCTACATGTGGGTCTATGTTAATTTCATTAAGGAAACAAAAACTAGGGTCTTCATAATTGATAGACTTACCCCTCGCAGATTCTTTGCAAATCTTCGTTTGAAACTAGAGAGGATCTGCTTTTTGCAATTTTATCTTGATATTCATTACCTGTGTGAGCCAATACAGCTACCTGCAAATGCATTAACATGTATTTAGGTTATGAAAATAGTTGCACAAGTCACCAACTGTGACTGAAGATTAATGTCTAAATGAAGATTAGTGAAGTAACCAGGCTGTATGATAGCTTGCCTAAGAAATCTCAAATCCTAAAATAAGCAAAAAACCACATAGTACAGGCAAAACCACGATGTCAAATGTAGCTATATTGGAAAAAAAAATGGCTATCAAAAAATACTATGAAAGAGTACTATATGTAAAATAGGTTCTCATCAAAAAACAAAACAAAAAAAATGGTACAGTAAGAACACTAACAGATTGTATCTATTCAGATCCAATACTTCTGTTGGTGAGAAAAGAGTGTGTTGTCTTCTTTGTGTCAAGTTAACCTGAACTTTGCAAACTTTTCTTTCAACCTTTCCACATTAAAACAAAGACATCAAATATTACCCCAATACATAATTGGGGTCAGGATATATTTGCAATACATAATTGGGGTCAGGATATAGACTATAAATACAAACCCAGCAAATATATTTGCAATGGAAAAACCTGGGTAGGATAGCGGACTTCCTAAGAAGCTGGCTATAGTAGACCAATCAAGACCAAATGAACCAATTCCCAAACCTTTTATGCCAGAACCTATTTGTTGTGTTGTGACTGAATCCTTTCATATCAAACAAACAAATGATACAACACTGAGAGAAGGGAAGAGATAACCCGAGATGAGGTAATACGCAAAACTTGATATCATAACAATGAGGAAGAATTGCATCCTTGTTTTTCCTCCCTTAGGCCTAATTTCATTCTCATTCAATGCTCTGCATTCATATCAAACAATAATGAGTAGGATGAATTGGAAGAGCAAAAGAGGAGTGCAGGACTAGAGGATTCGCGCGGAGGGAGGAGGCAAAGTACCTGAATAATGAAACTTGAACTGGTTCTAAAATGCTCAGCGTGTACCTGCATAACTCCACCCTGCTATGTAAAAACCCCATTTTCTGTACATGGGATACTTGAGGAACCATTTTTTGTACCTGCGTGTACCTGCAAAACTCTAAAATGTTCACTCGAAAGTATATAACCTTAATCTGGCAGAGAACTACATTACCAACCAACAGATCATCATATGACATGCTCATGCATAATTAGGCAGGTCACACAAGAAGAAAACCAATTCACCATTATCAATAACACTCAATATGAAAAAAAAAATGAAAAAAAGAAAAAGAAAAAAGTGCATAAGAGCTTTCTACAAGATTCATTACAGTTTCCTCAAATGATACTAGCTTACCACTTAACTGATACGAGGCAGAAAGTTAAGTTAAAGGGAAAGGTAATTGAAGTTAAGTATGCCAAAGAGAGAAGAATGGATCACCATACACCCCAAAACCCAAAGAGAAAAAGGCAATTTACTCAAGCATTTCTACTATTCCTTTAGCATTGGTATTACTCTCAAAGTAGGTAGGAGACGAGAAAAAGATAGCATGGGTATATGTATATCATATGAAAAAAAAAAAACTCTCAAGAAGCTACTCCTGCTAATGTATACATTAAGTACAAGAAAAGGAGACACAGTTAAACTTCTGCACCCACTGTGAATGAAGGACTATATGGAGTCTTCACCATAGAAATGATCTCTTTGATTGACAAGTAATTTGATTTTTTATGATGCTATAGATCTTAAACCAAAAGCTTATTTAGGGGTTCCTGAATAAGACATACAGGAAAGGAAACAATATTTATGATTTGAAAGATCAATATTGCATACTCGAGGTCTTCACAAGGAGTGAATGGATGCGCTACAATGTCGCATCATTTCCTAGGGGTTGTGGAAACTTTTGTTTCGACTCTTTAGGTGTTATGGGTGCTTGAGACCACTGATGAAGTCATGTAAGAATTTGACGACAAAGTGTGATATTAATGAAAACATACAGTTCATCTCTTAATCAATAAATAAGTATTTCTAAATATACAGGATAGATAAAATTATATAAGTTATGTACAAAGATATAAATAGTTAGGATTAGGAATTAGTAATATAGATTAAAACAGCAAGAAGAGAATGCAACTGCACTATAGAAAGTATCGAGGTCAAAACCAAACCTGCACGAGCTGGGGACCTGCTAGCATGAGAAAAGTGGCGTTAGTCTGTGTTGCACACGCACGAGCCATTAATGTTTTACTAGTCCCAGGAGGTCCATACAAAAGAACTCCTTTTGGAGGGTGAACTCCTAGCTTCTGGAACCTTTCCTTGTGAGTCATAGGAAGAACAATGGCCTCAACAAGTTCTTGGATCTGTATAGAAATAAACAGAAAATAGTTCATAATCTAAACCATGGATGCTTAGAAAGGAAATTTTATGAAGCATAACCAACCTGCTTCTCCAATCCTCCAATGTGATTGTAATCTTCAGTTGGCTTTTCATCAACCTCCATAGCCTTTACACGGGAATCATATTCAGAGGGAAGTGTGTCCAAGATTAGGTAGTTGTCCTTGTTCACCCCAACCAAATCACCAGGATTTAGCTTGTCTGGGTCAACAAGACCAACAACAGGCAGGAAGATTGTCTGTCATCAAGATCCAGCCAAAAAAAATCATGATTAAGAAATAATTTCACTAACCTAGAATACATAGCATCATAGGGATTCACCAAACAAATTTTTAACTAGAATCAATAATTATTTACAAACAGTTAAAGAGTTGTTAGTGGGAATAAAAATAGGTACCACAATATAGGCACATGCAGTTAAGATGATTTCATTTAACAAAAGATCTTTGGATAAATAAAATGACGATGACAAAAATCGATGATTAGACATGCTCTATCTTAAGGTTAGATCTTTGTCACGTAAGGAGGATATAGAGGACTTAGGTTTGGATGGCAATAAAGAAATAAAACTACCTAATGTCCAAAATGCCCTTGCATGCATGCAACTTATTTCAAGCACCACTTTTGGACATTAGGTTTGAGATCATTAGAGATGATTGCACAACATGAACGTGAAGATGTGGGATCATGCCATTTGCCACATCACCCACTATTGGAAATAAGCCACGATGATTCACAACCACAATCCACATTCTCATCACGTTCCTCGCAATTGTCACACCAACTTCCTCTCTTTTCGATCACTATAAATAGGAGGATAGAAGAAGATGAACATTTTTCTCACTCTCTGTGGCTATCTTTCTCGATCCTCTCTCTCCAAGCCTATGTACTCTTTTTCCCTCACCGTTGGTACAAGTTTATCCCAAATTCTCAAAAGAACTTCGGAGATCTTTGATCACTTTCCGCCTTTTCGGGACCTTATCCACCACCTTTATGGACCCCACCTCATACAATTAACATCTAACAATCACAACATTTAAGATTCCCAATGTGAGAAAATGAGGTGGGATACGAAAACACTAGTAACAGGTCTGTCAATGGAGTAGTTAGATTGGTACCCAAAATCTGAAGTAAATATTGCCAGTTAGACGTGTTTGATACATGTTTACAGTGCATAATAGACGAGCAAACTTCATATTCAATTCCCCAAAAGTTAAAAGTTAATCCTTGTGCACAAGCATATGTATTGGCATGTTTGATAATCACTTTTTCCAAAGACAACTTATGAACGATGACTGAATACTTTGGTAACATGAACAGATTGTTGTTTGCTCAAAACAATATACAAAAAAGTACATTAGTGCAAAAAAAATGTACAATAATTTCACAACAAAACTAGCAGACTTACTTGGCGCGTGGATGTTTTTAGGACGACACATTTCCCCTTCCTTTGCGAGTCTAGATCAATATTAGCACCATCCTCTTCAGCCTCATCTTCAGGATTCATTTCCAAAATCTACAAGGTATCTCACATGAACATAATAAAATAAACATACAAGGCATACAAGTATAAAGCAAATGAAGTTGTTGAGACTGCAAGTGAAATTTCCAGATAGGCATATAGGTAAAATTTAACTCCATGGAGTTATTACGACTTCAAAATGTAGGTTCCTAAGCTTCATGTTCAACATAGTTGCCTGCTTCCAAGGGATGGTTTTCAAGTGTCGGGATTCTAGAGGTGCTAGAAATCAATCTTGGTTGGCCCTAATTAACCAGCTAAGACAGGGAAGTATACATACTAATGCAATTACACTAACAATGCCCCATACCAAATTTTAATTTCACTAATGTAGAAACTCAAGTCATACAACTAATCGGCATGAATGATAAAATGAAAATTAAACTTGCTTTAGCTATATTTTCTAGGGTTTGTGATGTGAACAAACTCTTTTCAGATTTGCGATTTTCAAGATCAATTTTTTTACAAAATTTCTTCCCTATTTACCGAATTAGTTCACAAATCAAACAGGATGAATAGAAAAATCACCTCAACTTTGTTCCCAACCAAGTAAGGAAGTTTCTTGTTGAGCTTAATCTTCTCCTGATTCTCCTTGATCTTTTCTTTATACGATTCTAGTTCAAGATTCGTTCTTTGCAATTCCTCCTGCAAATTTCAACAAAGAAAATCAATACCCACTTAGGATTCGAGTATAAGTTGAACAAAAACCCTAGAAATCACGAAAAAGGTCTCACCTTTAGTATCCGAACTTCGTTGTCCGAAGGCTAGATGCCCTGACGATGTCGTCCGTGGAAATAAGAGACCTGAAACAGAGAAGGAGTGTGTTGAGAATGAGAGACCTG
Source organism: Berberis vulgaris (assembly GCA_963556465.1). Taxonomy (NCBI): domain Eukaryota; kingdom Viridiplantae; phylum Streptophyta; class Magnoliopsida; order Ranunculales; family Berberidaceae; genus Berberis; species Berberis vulgaris. The sequence continues at coordinate 6,380,008 of OY747130.1, read as the reverse complement.
AAACGGGGAAGGAGATCACGGCGAGAAGTAGAGCACGTTGGAGAGGGAGAACACGGTGAAATAGGTTGGGCGTTGACAGCATAGGGAGATCAATCGGAGAGGGAGAGCAGAACGGTGAGGGAGATGAGAGCAGTCGGAGAGGGAGATGAGAGCAGTCGGAAAGGGAGATGAGACTTGGCTTCGGCTTCTGCTTCCTTCCTTCTTTCTCTGTTCTGTTTTTTTTTTTTTTTGGTTTGGATCGAGCGGGCACTTTGGCGCCCACAACGAATTACTCCTGCCCACATTTGATAGCATTTCACAATTGAGCAAAATCCCTTTCATAGCACTTTTTTAAAAAACGCTATTGTCATGTGCTATCTATCACCATTTGTGTTGTAGTGGAGGCTTCTTTGAGCACACAGAAGAAGAAAACACTTCATTCAACTCTACCTAATGAGCTAGCTAAATACAAGACCTTGGTAAACACGTGGGTGGGCAAGAATCCTGGTCCGACTTGTCCCGGTATGGTCCTGAACCGGTTCAGACCAGCACAAATTGATTTACACTATTTTTATTCCGGTTCTGGTCCCTGATCGGTGGGAGGGAATGGATTTTCACAAATATAGTCCAGGACCTTTCCAGTTTGTCCCGGTTACTATAGCAATTCAAAACAAACTAAAGTCCAAGCACAGGCCTAGCTATTAGCAAACCCAAACAAAGCATAGCCCAACCCACTGCTCAAAGCAAACCCTTATCCCTAGGGTTTTGCTAACCAAACTAAAGCAAATAGCAAACCCTTCTTCTCACCTCCAACCCTTTTTCTCTACTCACCAAGTCACCATCTCGCCTCCAACACTCCTCTGAAGAAACTCTTCTTCTCACAGCCACTCCCACCTGCACTGACAGACTCTACCCACCATCTCGCCTCCAGCATAGAGCATCTCAATCTCTCCTTGGCACACAACTATAGTCGTCATCATTTCGCCATCTCTCATTGCAAATACCATCACTGCCGGCGACCATCACATCACCATCCACCACTGTCATAGATCTCGCCATCACTTCTCATTTGTCACGGATCTATGGTCGTCTTCCTCCCTTCTCTGTGTCTTCCTCTCTCAAGTCTTTCTTTGCTTTGCGATGCATCCACCAAGTGTTTGAACAATTTCCATCAATAACTATTATACTTGGACTTCAATACTGTAATGAGAAAAATTGTGTTGCTTTTGGTGGGGAAAAATCTTAAAACTAGGCATTTGTTCATGAGAAAGGTCGGTAGTGAAGCAACATGGCAGTAAGCATTTTTTTTTTTCAACGGGACATTTAACGATTGTTAAATATTTAAGATCCTTCATGTTAGGAGGGCAGTGTACACATTGCTACTACTGAACAAAGTGGCGATGACAAAAAAAAATGTTTGATTTTTAATTGGTTGTTGGCAATTATGCTTTTTTTTTTGCAAGGCAAGGAAGTATAAGGAAAATCATGAAAGTGAAGAGGTAGGAGATGGTTATTCTATTTGAGATGTAAGGAATGAAGCTATTAGAGTTTCCAAGCCAGCAAATCTTTAGTTAGCTCTAGCTCTGATCACTGTTTAGATAGTACCTTTTTTTTATGTTGTGTATGGGTTGTTATTCCTTTGAATTGAAAGTATTTTGGACTGGACTTTCTGGTAGATCAAGCCCAAAAAATTGGCTAACTGAATTGAAAAAAAAAATAAACAAATCAGGAAGGCATGGTCCTGACCCGGATTGTCCTGGTTCAAATTAGTCCAAGTCCAATCGGGTCATCCCCAAAAAATTGGCTTTCCCAACCCGGACCATTGTCGTTTCACTGGATCAAGAGCGATAACGGGACTGGGATAGGCCCAACCCGGACCATGCCCACCCCTAACTCCACCTCCTTGACGGACTCAGAATGTTAACCTTCGAAACGTTAACCTTCGGGAGCTTCCTCTTCTTCAAAGATGGATCGCCTTCAGACTTCAGCTTCAGAACTCTAAAAGGAGTGGGAGCCTCATGCCAATGAGCCCACGGTCTGCTGTGCTTGATATAAGAAGACTGAACAACATCCTCGACCCGCATCCAAGGCATGTCACGAAATTTCTTTTTGGTTGCTTCGTCCTCAAAAGAAAGAGGCGTAGTTGGAAACCTCCCTACAAAAAGCACGGATAACAATTCAATACGCAACTAACAGTGGCATGATCAAGAACAAAATTAAACTTTACTCAGTTGCCTGAACTTTCGCTCAATCGAACGACCAGCAAGCTCAAAATACTTTGAGTTAGCAGAAGCCATGAAGCAATATTTCTTCCAGAACTTGAAGTCATCAGGTAGATTGCCAAAGCAGTCTGGCGACGTCAACACACATTATCCGAGGATAAGTAAGCAGTTGAATCACCCTCGAACACCAACATCCTTCACCCTAATCAGAATGGCGATCACAATCATAACCATCAGCACCAACTGAGCGACAATACTGAGGCAAGCCATGAAGCTTCAAATTTCCTTGAGGACAAGAAAATGGACGCCCGATTGGAGTACCTCGGTGCAAACAAATGAATCCTTTCGGAGGAGACAACGATGTCTGACTGACACCCAATTTGAAGAACACCAGATCATCAGGGATCCCATATGTCCCACAAAGGCTTTCCAGATTCAACTCAGAAAGTGACCTATCCTCAAATAACTTACGGCCCTTAGAAAATAGCTCATCAAAAAGTTGATTCTGGCCCGCTATTGAAGAACGTGCAAACTTTCGATCACAGAGGTGGGGTAAAGTAAAAACACGGTTAACAAAATGACAAAGCAAAGTCTCCCAGATCGAAGAGTAAATAAAGCAAACTTTGCTGAGAAGGAGAACTATATAGAAAATAGAATTTTTGCAATTTTCTTCAAGCAGATGAACGCCCATTCAATGAAGCGTGTCGCTCAAGAAGATGGTTCAGACTCAAACCAATCATGACCGCTCAGCTCTTCTATGACATGATTTGATGGATCGATGAGCTGACCTACTAACTCGGGGGAGTAGCTGATGATACACCAAATCGTCCTTTAATCCGCGCTGTATGCGCAGAACAAAACGGGTTCCCATCCACTCTGGCAAGGCCCAGACAACACTAAGCCCACTTTGGCATAATCCAGAAGGTTGGACTGAATTGCAGCGCCCTACTAAACCCACACGTCACACGGTAAAGCCCAATACCAGTAAGGCGTAATCAGGCAAGTATCTGGGGGTCACCTAAGATGGGTTGGCTTGCAATACATTGGTTTCGACTAGGGTTGAAAATCGAACCGACAGTTCAATTTTTCACCTAAACCGTGAACCGAACCGACTTTGATCGTTTCAAAATTTTCAAATTGAAACCGACCGATACGGATATGAAAATAATGGAAAATTTTGGATTCAATTGTCAACTGTTCCTATCGAAAATAGGATTGACTACGGATTCGAGCCATAGCATACGGTTTCATAAAATCTGTATCGTACGATTTTACCGCGAACAGATTTTACATGAAGAAGATTTTGTTTAGTATGATGTATTCGATACGGGTGTTTAATCGGTTTGGTCGGTTTTTTATTCAACCCTAGTTCAGACTAGGAAACATATACCGGAGTATAAGTCGTGCATGAAAACTTTTTTGCATGGACAACACCCTAAAAGGAAAATCCTTCCTGCAGATCTAGGAGCATAAGTCGTGTAGGGAAACTCTCCTACATGGACAACTCCCAACTATGAAAGGATCTCTAGCAAAATCTCTTTCCCCAAACTATGCCACCAAAGGCCTAGCCGAACAAGGACTCGCGCATTATAAATAAGACACATTTGATAAAGAAATGTACGCTACATAACCCAATTTACAGCTTTAAGTCTTTCTCAAGTCTTGTTTGACTTTAGCATCAGAGTGTCATCGGCCACGACAATGGTGGTCCTTGGATCTAGTGCGTTCCCTATGCCGGTCCAGATCAAGGTCAAGGAGAGCATGATTCGACTACATCACATAGTATGCAACAATTACCAGTCACTAAGTTACCAATTATCAGCCTCAAAACTTTTTTTAAATTTAAAATGGGTCATTAACCTTTTTTTAATCCATGCCTGAAGGCATGACCGACCTTGAGATTCTGGAGGCCCAAAGCAAATTCAAAATAATTTTGGCCTTTACAATATACGAGCCGGATCAATATACAAACACATTTACAAGTGATTTTTCAAGTTCTCTCAAGTTTGGATTTCAGCAATCCAACGATCGTAGTATAATCCAGCAAGCAAAAGTTATCACACAAAAAGTAATTAACCATTTTACTTTTCATGGCCAGTAAATTAGGGGAATTTTTTTTTTCCGTTCTTTCTTCTTCCTCTCACATTTCTAGGTTCTATTTTATTGAAAGAGTAATCTTGAATAGATCATCAGAAGGCAAGATATTAATTTTTTAATTTTGTTTATTTTTGGATGCTCGTGGAAATATAATTCCAGTAGCGATTGCCAATTAGCGACTTTTTAAGAAGTACTAGTGTACAGTTGTGTCATTGGCACAACCATATACTTTCCACATAGTATGCACTCATGCCGTTGACACACTTATTATATCATGCCTTCAGCATCTCACCCTAATCCTTGGGTCGTGCCTTTGACAGTCTCCAATTAAACACGTCTAGGATCCATAATTTAATGGATTTTCAAATTGGCTAATCCAGTTAAAAGCTAAGATAGCCAAACAGTACTCTCTGGGCATTGTGAAGGTGTTAGTAAGGAACTTGCAGGCTTTGGACAAAAAGGTTAAAACTTTGTATAAGATTAAACTTCTACTTAATTCAATGAAATTTAAAAATGGGTGATCTTATTATTAGCTAAGAGGGTCAAACAGTGCACTTTGGACTTTGTAACGGAGTCAATAAGAAACTTGCAAATTAAAGGAGGTGCCTTTAAACCACAAAGACTAAAACTTTGTTATAAAATCAATTGCCTTTCAACAAAATCTACAATTGGGTTATCTATGTAGCAATTGATACAGATTTCTAACTTGAATTGTGCAAATGAAGCAAGGAAAAATGTTGATTTCATTGGTTATCAATAATGGAGTCTACATGGGTAGAGAGATTTGTGTAAATAAACATCAATATCAGACTATGTATTGCAATGAAAGAAAAGATAGAATTAATAAAGCATAAATTCTAAATGGCAAGGAAACCAGCGAGGGAGGGAGGGGCAACCCTCCATTTCCTTTGAGATACGTGTTATCCATCCCTTGCATGTATCCCGAGAGGGATGGAGGGTTCCCTCATTGGTTTCCTCGCCATTTAGACTGACTCATTAATAAAGTGAAGGGAAATTGTAGCTGATGCAGAGAAGCAAGTGAAGACGGTGAACCGAAAAGCTCCGTAATGGAGAGGAGATGGTGGCAGGCGAGACTGCGATAAGAGAGAGGAAAGGACGTGTTAAAACTCTAGTAATTTAGGTGAAGGCATTTTTGGGATTTCAGTGGACAACGAACATACTCATTTTACCTTTTGAATTTTCGTTATAGTAGTAAATAGATGTTTACGTTAAAATTATTAATTTTTGGAGTATGATACTCATTAGTTAATACCTATTAAAATTTTGCTCTTATTTTAAAAACTATATGACTCTTATTCTCGTTTTTTTTTTTACAAAACCATTAAGTCCACGATCAATCGAGATTAATTTTCGTACCCTTTACCGTCTTCGTTTTCTATGGTTTATAACACAAACTTCTTTTTCTATCAGAATAATCAGATGTAAGTTTCCATAAAGACCCTCTTTTCTTAAGAATACACCTTCTGACCGTCATGGTATTTCCGTAATTTTAACGTCTAAAAAAGCAAAAATCACCAACGAGATTCTATTTTTGTCTTCTCGCACTCTTTCGTCTGTCACTGGAAGCTTACGTGGCGGTGAAGGAGGAACTCAAAATGCTACAGAACACAAATTTAAATTAGGGTTTATCAGATTCTTCATAAAAAAATTAAAAAAAATCCTCCTTTTCATCGTTTATGGGTTCCCCATTCGTCGAATTTGAGTTCCGGAACAGAAGCCCTAGTTGATTTCTTTCTCTAAAATCGATTTTTGGGAAATTTTCGAGTTTGGTGAGTGGGGTTCATGGCTTCTGCTCACGGATTAGCTTCTTTGATCGAATTGGGGTTTTCAAGAACCTCATTTTGTTCGTGCCCAAGGTCTCCATTTGTTGTTTCAAGGTTTAATTCGGGTTTATTATTGAAATCTTGTTTTAGGGTTTCGGTGAGAGCAAGAACAAAGGGGTTGAAAGAGAGTTCATTTGTGGTGAGGAAGAGAAGTGGGGTTGGGGAATTTAAGTTATTTGGGTCAATTGAGTTGAACCAGTTATTGACAAATGATGAGGAGGATGAAATGAGTGAAGGGTTTTTTGAAGCAATTGAAGAGTTGGAGAGAATGGTGAGGGAGCCAGCTGATGTTCTTGAAGAGATGAATAATCGGCTTTCGTCGCGAGAGCTGCAATTGGTTTTGGTGTATTTTTCGCAAGAAGGGAGGGATTCTTGGTGTGCATTGGAGGTGTTTGAGTGGTTGCAGAAGGAGAATAGAGTGGATAAGGAGACTATGGAGCTTATGGTTTCGATTATGTGTGGGTGGGTGAAGAAGTTGATTGAAGGGGAGCATGGTGTTGGTGATGTGGTTAATCTTTTGGTGGATATGGATTGTGTGGGGTTGAGGCCGAGTTTTAGTATGATGGAGAAGGTGATATCTTTGTATTGGGATATGGGGAAGAAGGATAGTGGTGTTTTATTTGTTAAAGAGGTGTTGAGACGGGGAATTACGTATAGCGTTGATGATGAGGAGAGCGGCAAAGGAGGCCCAACGGGTTATCTTGCATGGAAGATGATGGTATACATCTCTTTTTATGATTTAATTCCCTAGTATAGTATTAAGAGTTGGATAGAATTCCCTGAATTTTGTGTTAGGTTTATGCTTTATATTGTTAAAAATTGTTTTGAAAATGAACAATATATGCTTCAGTAAAATGTAGGTTAGTGCAGCTCTATAGGCCTAGTCTTCTTTTGTATTTGAATTATCTACATTGTGCAGTATGTAGATGAATTTTAATCATGTGAAATGTTTACTTTTGTTCTCATTTTATATTTCGATTCATGTTGATCACATTTATCTTGTAGCTTTGCATAAGCAATTATAACCTTGTTCACTTTACTTGCGTGCCTATCATCTTGTAGCATGATGTTAGCATAATGTTTTAGTCTGACTGGAATTGTTTCATCAAATTCTGCTCACAATGGTGTAATTATTACGGTCTGTTTGGTTCCTTCCCCCAGTTACTTTGGTTTTTGTTTACTAGAATAGGATAAGAAGTGGAGCTAGCCACCGATTATAAATCGGTCTGTTATAAGGTACCTTAGGTGGCAACAACTATTCATGTTGTGTGTATGTGCAACAATGCACGTATGTGCTTTCTGATTGTTAGCATGTTGTTATTGACCGAGTTTTCTTCGTAATATACAAATCTGAGTGTTTTATTTCCCTTTTATTTTCTTTTCAGTTTCTTTCTTAGCAGCCATGAGATTTGTAGGATGCCTGCTTTCCACCTCAGAAACTGTTTAATTTGCAAGACAAAGTCGAATAGTAACTGATTCAGTTCAAGCACTTCAGCTTACTTATTAGTTATCAATATCACTTTTATACTGTGTGCGACAGAGTTTTTTGGTTGATGTGAACTTGGTATTTTGTTTTAGGTTTTATCCTAAAACCACCTGAATTATGCTTTGTATTATTGTTAGGTTGATGGAGACTACCGAAGTGCAGTTAAATTGGTGATCGATTTTAGGGAGTGTGGTCTGAAACCAGAAATATATAGTTATCTCATTGCAATGACAGCAGTTGTCAAGGAGCTAAATGAGATTGCAAAAGTATCACGGAAGTTAAAAGGTTACATGAAGGCCGGTTTGGTAGCTGAGCTTGATGTTGAAGATGTTAAGCTTATAGAAGATTATCAATCAGATCTTATCCATGATGGGGTGAGACTGTCCAATTGGCTGATTCAGGATGGAAGTTCTGCGTACTCCGGAGTAGTTCATGAGAGACTTCTAGCCATGTATATTTGTTCTGGTCGAGGTCTTGAGGCTGAACAACAGTTGTGGGAAATGAAGCTTCTAGGTAAGGCACCTGACAGAGGGCTTTACGACATAGTCCTAGCCATATGTGCTTCTCAAAAGGAGGTTAACTCTGTTTTGCGGCTACTTGCTGGCATGGAGGCTAGCAGCTCCATACGTAGAAAGAAAACATTATCCTGGTTGTTGAGGGGATACATAAAAGGTGGGCATTTTGAGGATGCTTCAGAAACCGTTATAAAAATGCTTGAAATGGGTTTATGTCCCGACTATTTGGACAGGGTAGCTGTGTTGCAGGGGCTACGTAAAAATATACCGAAATCAGGAAAAGTAGAACCATACATCAATCTTTGCAAGCACCTTGCAGATGCAAATCTTATTGTTCCTTGTGTTGCATATCTGTATTTATATAGGCATCAAATGTGGATAATTAAAGCACTTTAAGAATCTGTATAGGAGGTTATAATATTTCTCAAGTTGTGTACGTGGTCACCAAGAGGTCTAGCTCTCTGAAACCTGGCACCGGCTTCTCTCCAAAGGTTTTGTATATTGTTGTGTATAGTGGTGGATGCGGCAGAAATTGTACTGTTACATCAAATGCGCGCTGGCTTATCTCAGAATGTTTTGTATATCATCGTGTATATGGTGGATGTAGCACGAATTTTTCTGTTGCATCAAGTGCTGCAATTCTATAGAAATATATACAAGTATCATCTAATATGTTGTAAATCCCTTGCATGCAGGGACTATTATCTGTAAATACTCATTTCTTCTGTAAGGTGTAAACCCGGGTTATAGTATATCAATTGTTGTAACAAACTTATACCGGTAAGTAAATCATCTATTTGTGCTGTCTTTCGATCCTACTGTTTTTTTGGTTTTGTGCAGAAGTATTCAGTTATTTGAGCCACTTGCAGCATTGATATGTGAATGTGAGGTCTTGCTCTGGCTTACATGTTGGTCAGCAGCTAGAAGGGGTTGGGTGATGTTAATGATCTGTGTATGCGTTCAGCAGCACCCATCTGATCTGTGATCGAACTGTGTCTGAAATTTATTATTCAATCTTTGTTGTCAGTCACTTGCCAAAACAGAATCAGGGTGCCAAATGCAATGCATTTGGACATCTTGGTATGCCATTCTGTCTGATTTTTAAAGTAAATTTTTGAAGTTCTATAACTTGAAAAAAAAAAATTATTTCGTAAAATTTTGACATTTTTTGAGAAATCGCATTCCTTAATTAGAAATTCGTATTAAAAAAAAAATCTGTTTTAAATTTTTATTTAGTATCCTATAAAGTTAGTCGGGCGATTTGGTTCCTGGGTAATATGACTAATGTGTTTTAGTGGACCGAGCTAGAATCAGGGATCTTGTTACCTCACTGTTCATACAAAAATCCAAGCGCGCTAGCACGGAAAGGGAACACAGAAGCGGAACAAAAGCTTCCGAGGTATCGTTAGCTTGGCTTCCCTCTTTTTTTTTTCAGTAGCTCTGATTTCTCTGTGAGGTTTTCGTTCATCAACTTAAATTGCATTACCATCTACATAAGTAAATGTTCGTAATGTGTTTGAGAAAATGACGCAATGAAACTATAGAGGTGAAGTTACAGCTTTTGGTCTGATAGGTTCTCTGTTGTCTAGGAGATAAACTGAAAATATGGAAAATTGGGTAAGATAATTGAGAACTGGGTGTTTAGAGATTTTGAGGAGAGAGTCCCCATTGTACCAACATTGCTGCCTAAATATGCTTTGGAAGAGTGGATTAAGTCTTCTCTATGGATCGGCATGTCTTAACCCATGTAAATAGAGGACCCCCCCAGAATTTGAGTGTGATGTTTTTCCACCATTTGGATGACGCCAATGAAGAGATTATCTCCAATGATTGGTAGAAGAATGCTTATTCACAGCTCAATAAAATGAGACATTCGGTTAAAAATGTGGATTTGATAGACGGCAAAGTAGTTAATGTGGAAGATGGTCCAATAGTAGTGGACAAGCACATTAAACAGAGAATTCTGAGGTTTAAATCGATTGTAAGGAACTTCCTTGGGGCTCCTTCTGTGCAGCAAGCATTGAGGAAGAAGGTGGTAGACTCGTCGAGCAGCAATGCTGTCATTCCTAAAGCTTGCTTTGCTAAACCGAGTGAGAGAGTACCCATAACGTTGGATAAGCTCACCAAGATCTGCTACTTCTTAAACGTCTCTGCACGACAAAGGAAAGTGGTTTTCGTTTTAAGATATGCTCACAAGTCACCAAGCACCCCTTATGGAGTGGCACGCTTGAAGAGATACTGAATGGTTTAAAATCTGAGATGGAGTTATTGAATCACCAATCCTTTAGTAAAGGTGCAAGGATGAGCAATCAAATTATTTCAAGTTGTTTGAAGTTCTTAGAAGACGTAACTGTTTCATCCAACCCAGAGTCCACCTCATGGATGCGACTCATGCCTACAGAACCTTCCCGTCAATGGGGAGATCTTCTGGATGTGGTGAGTGACCTCCCAAAGTTCCTAGAAAAAGACAAGGGGTTGCTTTACCATACTTCGAAACTTGAGTTGATGAAAGAAGGTTTGTATCAGATCAAGGATGTCTTGGTGGATAGTCATTGGATACAAGGAGGCTCGGCATCAGGAGAACCTTGTGCAGAAGAAGTTATCCAAGACACTGAGTCACTCATCTCAGTGCCTCTTCACACTCTTGCAACATTACTTATGTGGAAACGTTATGGATGTCGAAGTAGAAGTGCATGGAGGTGTTTATTGGAGTAGTAAAAAGGATAAGTTTTGCTTGTGTATTGGTAAAATTTTGACATCAGATGAAGAGAAGACACTGTGGAGGGGAGTGAAGCAGTTAGATAGGACTCTCGGATTGTTCAAGTTTGTTTGGGAGTCTGCAGGAATGAAAGGTGCTTTGGAGTTGCAAGGGCATCTATGGCATGTTGGAATGGAAGACGGGACACTAACATATAAAGGAAATACGTTCTTCCTACATGGAATAAGATTTGGAACAGGTGACACTGCTTAAATTGTTTTCTGCGAGGCATGCATGCCTAGCAGCTGGTGATTAACTTGCAATTGCACATCAGCAGGTTTCCTTCCAAATGTCTTCATTTATTGTTTACCAAAGGTTTATGTAATTAGTATGTAAGTGTGGTAAAGCCTCTCGACGATTGTAAATGGCACACGCGGCACTGATACAGTTGGGTATCACAAGTCCTGGTCCATATACAGTTTCGGTGCTAAAGCATGTTTTGAGTGACATCTATTATCATCTTTTTCTTCTATTCTTGTGATCAGATTAGTCAGCAGAATAGTTCGACTTGTCATCATCACTGAGGTAACCCACCCCACCCATTGAATTATACAAACTAATGCATGTGCATGTAATTAAAGGTTCATATCCTGTTTATGAATTTGTATGTTAATGCTGTATATATATGGTCTTCATTAAGTTCATCTTGTATTTCAAACCGCCCATGATACTGTTAGCTTTGAATATACACACCATGAAAGTGATGTTACTGATGGTGGATTAAAGAGTCTACTTCTGTCTCTTCAGTGAAAACTATGGAACATGAGCATTCCAACATTTTGGTCCAGTCTCTAATTTCTGCTGCTTATCCATAATATTTTTCCATCTTGTATTTCTAGTTAAGGCTCCCATTGGAAATTGTTGTCCAAAATCCAACATATTTCCCAATTTTCAATCCTAGCCATTTTTTATTTACAATCCATAATTGTTTCAGTCAACAATAAATAGTAAAACACCACTGAATTGTAATATAGATTTAAGGCTCTCTTTGATTCGAAGGAAAATCTAATGGCGAATTGTTCTCCAAAACCCAACCTGGAAATTGATTTCCAGGTCAACTTCAGTCAAATAATCCCTTCCCTGTCATTTTCAGTGATTTTTTTTTTCAGGTACTGAAGTCTTGAATCATTAGGCATCATCCAAATAGGGATGGGGTGGTGGACCTGGATGAATTTGGAACCATGGACCCAATGGTGATTCGACGTCAACAGCTCCGCAGCATCACGACCAGCTCATTTAGTGTATGTACGTTGTATGGTGTCCCAGTACCCTCAGTGTATTATTAATGTGATCACTCCATTGTTGTACTCAAAGATCTTTGATGAGACCAGGCACCTACAATAAGTCCCAGGCCACACGTCGGTTGCATGCATCTCGAGTTCATCGGATAATATGCAACACAGGACTTCCCCTCTCATGGTAATAACTTCTAATCTCGGTATACTTCAAAAAATTTGAATGCAATAATGCAGAATCTAAACCCAATTTTTTTTTTCTTTTCTGGTTTTTATATCCTTCAAGCTGATAATGATATGGAATTCATTCAAGTGAATGTGAATCAACCACGTTCACATTTAAAAAAGAATTCAATCAGTTAAGATGTCATCTGGAGAATATGTTTAGTCGTCGTATGTATTTTAATAAGCTAGATCTACGAAGTTCCTTTCTGAAGCCTGGGTTTATTTCTTCCTTTTATGCTTCATTTTTTTTTTCTTTTTCTTTTATCTTTAACCCTCCCCAACCCTATGCCATCGATTGGATTCGAATCTGTGACGGGTGATTTCATTTGCTACACCTCTACTAACTCAGCTAATACACCTTTGGCCTTTCTTTTATGCTCATTTTGCTAAGCAACTTTATTTGTTTACTCCGCATAAATGAATATGGCCTATGCATCCATAGTTATGTATGTGTTTACCAAACGCCCAAGCCTCAAATCCCGTCAATCTCTTATCTAATGCTTCAAACTATGAAATAAGAATATTATCTTTTTGGTTAGCACTTAATTGAATTGTCAACCTGACAATGCTGGTAACCTATGACATGAAAACCAATACTGAATCAAAATTTAGACTTAGTGAAATATTTAATTTGACCAGTAGATATTAGGATCAAATAAACAATTGGTAGTAATTAGAAGCACTAATCCATCCCTCACTTTAAAAAAAAATTAAATCATAACGATGCAAAAATCAGCTTTTCTAGTATATTCGACTATGAGTAAGTTTAGTTCGTCATGTTTGCTAGTCTTTTTTATGATTTTTTTGTTTTTATATTTTTTATCCATTCTCTTTAAAACACTATAAAAGGTAAAAATGTAAAAAAAAATTAAAAAAAATACTAACAAATAAGGCCTACTATAATTGTTGTTTGGACTATAGTATAGTAGAGAATGCACGCAAAATGGAACAACTGGCCCGACACAAGGGAATCTCCGCATAAACGGGTGCATTCCTTCATGTATGGTGCACACTTTCACTTCCACTTTACTTAAATCGCATAAACGACAAAAAAGAAGACTTATTTTAGAATAAGCAACTTCGATTGTGTCTTTGTTCATTGATTTATGTTGGAGTAATAAGCACTTCAATCATGATAATCGATGACCCATAATTGAGAGGTTTAACTGTAATGAGTTTTCAAAGTATACTTGGAATAAGGTCTTGACTTTTTATTTATCAAGCCTCTCACCTTTTATTTAGTTAAAGAAATTAGTGGTTGCATGATTTGTCTATGGTGGAGTATCTGTCAGTGGGGTCCAACTCAGCGCAGTAAGCTATAGAGTCCCATGAAATCACAAGTCCAAAATTCAAACCCTATTTGGAGTAGAAAAAGTTAAAACATTAAAAATAATAATAATAATAATAGAGTATTATTACCCATGGTGCTTATAACTTTTTATTTTTAAATATAAAAAAATGAATGTGGACAATGTTATAGCACCTAAAAGGTGCATACATGCTTGAGTTTGTAAACACTAGGTCACTTGGTATTGGTAATAATGGGATATGGAACACCTCAGTCCCATACTTTAAATTAAAAATTTATATTATAAATCAGAACTTTCTTTCACTGTTTGAAAAATAAAAGACAAGTGAGATTTATTCAAATATGAAGATTTAATGGTTGGAATTTAAAATTAGCTTTTATATCTTATCTTCAGTCAATTTTCAATAAAAATGTATGGATTCGATTTTCATACCCAACATTTTGTAATCTGATTAAGTGAATTTTATGGCGTGTTTCATTAAATATTAATAAACAATGGTGATTGTAAAATTTTCTAAAAAAAATGAGAAGTTGAATGGTCGTGCCAATGGTCTCAAGTAGCGAAAAATGCTTATTTTTTCACTATGTTTATTTTACATAGGTTTTTTAATTACACGTTGAAGGGATAAATAAGTTTTTTAATCATTTTTTTAATTATAGTTTAGTTTAAACTCAGGTACCAGGTGCTAATAACATATTGAGTTGAAATCCCTAACGACATATCGGAAAAAATTTCAACACAGTAAAATTTATGAGATGCAGTGCGAAAGATAAGGCGCGATGAAAATATTTAACATTGTACGGTAGTGTCAACAACACTAGGAATACCTTAATCTATATTACAAATCATAATGGTGTCTGCGGTTGGAGATAAAAGACGGCTAAGATTCATTTCATCTAATGGTTGTAACTTAAAGTTAGTTTTTATGTCTTATCTTCAGTCAATCTCAATAAAAATGTATGAGTTCGATTTTCATATTTAACATTTTGATATTTATTTATCTTGATATTTAAAGTAAAATAAATTTTATTACAGTCTTAACCATCAAACCAAGCTACTATTGACAATTTTGATATTTAAAGTAGAATAACATGTGAAACTTTTATCGTGCCAACGACGTGTGGAATACCTTAATAATAATATACAATACAAACAAATTTCAATACTTTCATCCCACAATATCGGTGTCAATACAATTTCAAATATATTAAAAAAAATTAGCACGCTAGCGCATTATACAGATCCTAAAAATTGAAAATAAAAAGTAAAAATAGGAGAAGACATTGGAGATGGAGATGCTCCGAGAAAGGTTATCGATACGAAACAACCATTTCTTTTGTTTTGTAAATCCAAGCATTTTCGTTTTTCAAAGTATATATTCATGAATCATAAAGAAAAACAATACATCTTAAGCAACTTACCTAACTTATCGGTAAACTATAATTAGGACAAATTAATATAGATCATCATCAAAGTGGATCCAAATTAGTCTTCTAATCGGTTAGAGATTACTCTTTCAATTTTTTTAAATTTGTATATTAAATACATGATAGAGACATATTTTGAGCTATACCACGTGTTTATGAGAATATTTTAAGGAAATAACTATATAATAAATGTGGGGATATAGATTAATCAACATCACTCATAGCTGTCTATTTAGATGAGTACATTGTTTTATAATAACAAGCAAACTATTTCTTTATTATAATTACACCTTTGATTCCTCCAATTAGTAATCTATTGCTCATGGGGTTTATGCCTCCCTCCCACCTCTATTAGCTTCTTAAATAATAGCCAAAAATCTTACAAGTTAGAGCGATATTTTATTGTTGATTGTTGGCTAGTATAGACATCGAATTCATTAAGATGGTTAGGATTGAAAGTTTGGAATATGTTGAAGGTTGATATTCATTTTTTTATTTTATATAATGACATGTTTATAAATATAAAATATGTATCATGGCAAAAAAAATTATAAAATATACATGTAGCGAGAAGAGAAAAGTTTGTGTGTTTTTTCCTCAAAGTTAATATTCTCATAATTATTTACTTGGTTGTCGAATTTTTGTAAACTTTGTATCATTCGAATGAAGATCTTTCCAATGAACAATAATCAATACAAAATCTAAAAATTATAATATATATATATTAAAAACATTTAATGCATTTCACAGTGTGATTATTTTCAATCTTTTTTAAATGAATGAAAATGATTTTTCAATGCATATTTAAACAAAGAACACGAATTCTAACAAAACCAATGAACAATATAAACACTAAAAATAAGTTGGACACGTTCATGCACATTTAAAAAAAAAATCATGAACTTTATGTTTTTGCGAAATTCAAAGTTGGGGGAGAACTCGACATTTAATTTTTTCCTTAATTGATTCAAATTTTGACTGAGTCTACCATAAACTTTATAATACATTTTCACTTTGAAATAAGTTTGCATTTCAAAACTGATTGAGGGCGAAAATGGGGATGGTGGCGGATTGTTCAACGCATAATATTTAGCAGAAAAAATATATGGAGTGTCAATGGTACAAGGAATATCCTATTTAAATACATGATAGAGAGCTGCCATGTATTTGTGAGAATATTTTAAGTAAATAACTATGTAATAAATAATATAATAAAGGTGGGGAGATAGATTAATCAACATCACTCATAGCTAGGGGTGGGCAGGGGACAAGATGAAGCAGAACGGACCACTTTTTTATCCCATCATGTTCATTCAGAATCGGAAGGGAATAGATCTCATCCCGACCTCGTCCAATCCCAAACAGGTTTAGAACGAGACGAACATGTACTATCTTAGGAGCTTCCTTGGCATCTTCACCAATCGCCCCTTCTTCAGACTTGTCAACATAAGTATTATTGTATATAGTTATGTCACAGTACTCACTCCATGTCATTAGTTCACTTCATCACGACGGGTCAAAGTAGTTTACATGCCAATGTTGGTATACACTAATAGGTTTTTGTTTTGCATTTTTCATGGATCATTGTTGTAAAGATGCAAGCATTAATAGTTTCAGTTTTTTTTCTTTCATGTTTCACCGAGAGTATGATGGGCTATTAAAACCTTAAACTTTTTTTCTAATAAACTAAGATAGTTAGATGGTTTAATCATACATGTGCCAAAGAAAAATCAGTAAAATAATGAGTTATTGGTCAAAGTATCTTGTTGTATATTTGTACCATTATTTTTTTGTTTTGCTAAAGGTAAAATGGGGTGAGAGTAAGAGTAGGTTATTCTTTTTGGGATCTCTTGTATCATTCCTATGATGACTTATGGCAACTAATTTTGATCAATCATAATGAATGCTAAAATATATTTAGCATGGGCTGATATTAAAATTTATTGAAAATCTTCATTCTGATCCCATCATATTTTAAATCGAAGCAGAATGGGATCGGGACGGGATTGATCAATTACAATAAACTCAAAAAAAATAGGGACGGAACGAGATCAAAATTGGAGAATGACCCCTAGTCACAGCTATCTATTTAGATGAGTACATTGTTTTAGAATAGTAAGCAAACTAATTCTTTATCATAATTACACCTTTGATTCCTCCAATTAGTAATCTACTGCTCATGGGGATTTTATGTCTCCCTCCCACCTCTATTATCTTCTTAAAGAATAGCCAAAAGTGATTGCAAGTTTGCAAATTCAATTGCTCCCTCTACAAGAAAAGGTTTATCCTTTCCCTCAAACCCTCTTCTTCAGATCTAGCTTCTATTTTGGAGAGGTGATATTATATATGCTTAGACTTTATACATTATGTCCAAAATCGGGCAAAGTAAAAATTTGCATCGTCGATTTATCTATGGATCTCTACCACAATAAATAGTGCACCGGGGATAAATCGAATGATTCTAATCCGAATTGAAATCAATCGATTGCCACTTTTTATAGCAACTAATATTCCATTAACTAAGACATTATTAATTGCATTTATAATCTTGATTTATGGGGTTCAAGAACGAAAAAAAAAAAAATGGTGTAAATGTAAACTTCAGTTTGGGACCCTGATTTTGTACGTGCAGTGGGTCCCTCTCCCTTACAACTTTTTTTAATAGGAAAGCCAGTAATAAAAGAGCCCTTTCTTTATCTTGAAAAGCTGAAAATAAAATGTACAGAAATGTGTACTGTGCTGAGATTGTGTGTACATTGGTAGACCACGTATTTGATTTGTGTCATAGGAGATATTAGAGATATCAAACTTTTCACTTTTGTGGTACTGAGGGGAGATTGTGTGTACAATGGTAGACCACGTATGCGGAAAATGGCTCTATCAAAAGGATGATGGAAGGTGATGGACGAGTCTGACACAGACATGACTCTTTAGAGAGCTAGGCGTACAGTGTCAGACTCATCACCATCCATCATCTTAGAAATACTGAAAATGGCTCAATCTCTAGAATGATAGATGTTGATGGGCCAACTTGGTGCCGACCTGACTCTTTAAAATTTCTGTATGAAAAATATGAACTTCGCATCTAATACTTCAGACCTAACATTCGACGTGCCACTGGATATTTGAACTTTTTTGTTGAGAGTCCCGTCACAAGTCACAACCATGAAAAAAAGGCCAATACATGGATAAATAAATAAAATAAACTATTTTTTTTTTTAAAGTATAGTAAAAAAACATTATAAATTTACGAGTCTAGTCCACAATTGTAACTCAGTTAGTCGGACACCAATTCTTTTTGTGAGATGTCGCAGGTTCGAGACTCATTAGTTAGGATTTTGTAAGTTTTTACCCGATTAATGAGTATATATGCTCCACCGTTGAGGCTCTCTTGGTCAACGACTCAATTAAAAAAAATTATGAATTCATTGAGTTTTTTGTATTTGGTAGAATTAAATAATAATTTATTATTAGATTTTGCGATTAATGGTGATAATGGAAGTTCAATGAAAATTACACTCTTTGGTCCTTCTAAAACATAAGATTTTCATTATCATCATTGATTATAAAATTTAATGGTGAATTGATTATTGAACCACAAATTAATTTAAATTTAAATAATCCCCTCATAAATTTTCATGACATAGAATTTCATGCAACCAAATACACCTTAAATACTCGCTAATAGAATAAAGCCATCTCAGTGCATCATCCATATCACAATAGTAATAAAAAGGAAATGGAGGGATCAGATCACACCTTCGACGTGAGTACACTAGTTTTACCAATCCCTCTCGATATAAGAGGGGTAGATATGAAACCCAATACATGAGGTTCAAACCTATCATTAACATTTGTTATTTGTTAAGGCACTCTTGGTCAACGACTCAATTAAAAAAAAATTATGAATTCATTGAGTTTTTTGTATTTGGTAGAATTAAATCATAATTTATTATTAAATTTTGCGATTAATAGTGAGAATGAAAGTTCAATGAAAATTACACTCTTTGGTCATTCTAAAACATAAGATTTTCATTATCATCATTGATCATAAAATTTAATGGTGAATTGATTATTGAATCGCAAATTAACTTAAATTTAAATAATCCTCTCATAAATTTTCATGACATAGAATTCCATGCAACCAAATACACCTTAATTACTCGCTAACAAAATAAAGCCATCTGAGTGCATCATCCATGTCAGAATAGTAATAAAGAGGAAAGGGAGGGATCGGGTCACACCTTTGACGTGAGTACACTAATTTTACCAATTCCTCTCGATGTAAGAGGGGTAGATATGAAACCCAACACATGAGGTTCAAACCTATCATTAACATTTGTTATTTGTTAAGATATGTTTTTTTAGTAAAGTTTTTAATATTGTTATCTCTTATTAAATGAACTTCAAAAATTAGTAAATTAAAAACTATATAATTCAGACATTAATGCATTAAGATAAACTTTAAACTGTGTTCTAGCCGTTTGATAGTCGTTGGCTAAAAATACCTATGAGGCCTTTGCTAACTTGTTGTTCATGTAAGACTAAGAAATTAGGTTTTACAATCAAAATGATATGACATTGTTAGAGAGATTTTTAAAACCTCAACATATACATAAACTTTTTGGAAATTTCATCGTTCTTTCGAGATCTTGCCATCTAATTCTAATCCTAAAACATGGTTGCAACTTAGTTTCCTAATATTTTTGTTATTTTATTGTTTAAGTACTCTACGGTGTACGATGCGAAGGTGGTAATGTAGTATTTAAATACGAGTGACCCTCACCTCGAACGTGATTGGTAGGTCCAATGCAGGTGTCATCTGACTTTGAGATGCCGATTCATCCTTGGAGGTGAGGTATCCAATTGGGATTTAACCTTTGGACAGCGAAAGATGCTCAAAGTTTGTTATAGCGAAGACTATAATTATTGCAAGTCAGGCCGACTTCCACGCTTCTCCTCTCTCTCTCCAGAAAAAAAAGAAAAAGAAACCAAGACAACAAAAACAAATCAAGAGAAAGAAAGCAAGAAATCAAATGTAGAGTAGAGAGAGAGGGAGAGGGAGCGATTAAAAAAAAAAAAAAAAAGGAAGAGTGAGTTGTTCTTAGTTAGCTAGATAGGCTGGAGAGAGAATAATTTGCCCCCTCCCATCGTCACCACCTTCTCTTTTCATCTCCACGTGGTTGGCGGCAAATTTTCACTCCCACCAAAAAAAAAATTATAGAGAAAGAAAACCAACAAATAATATATTTTTTTTAATTTTCTGCATCACCATCTTGTGTTGTTTGTTCTTGTGAGTTTACTCATCCTCTCTCCCTCTCTTTACCCGGTGGTGATTGCTGACTAAAAAAAGAATAAGAACTGGAAATTTTCTCATAGATTTCTTGAATTCTCCTCTTTTAATGATTTGATTTTGTTGGAATTCTTGGTCGAAGAAAAGAAGAAAAACATGCAACACAATATTTTTACGACGATGCGGAGCTTAAAGATTGTAGACGGATGCAAAGGAACGCAAGTTTTTGCTCTGAACACAGCTGCTCCAGCTCCATCCGCCCCGTCATGCGGTGCAGCAGGGGAGGAAAAGATTCTAATACAGGATCCTTACCGAGTCAGCTCGCTCCGATCCAAATCTATCCAATGCAACTCAGTCGGCGAGCTCCTCTTACCGTACGGCCTCCCTGTTGTTGAACAAATTGAGCCTCAAATTGAACCTTACCTCAAATCGCTAGATTTCGTTCAAACCCTAGCGGATGTGTATGGTCGTCTCGAAGATTCAGGTCAATCGGATAAATCCATAGTTCATCTTGAACAGTGTTCATTGTTTCGCGGATTATCGGATCCGAAACTTGTCCGAAGGAGCTTACGTTGTGCTCGGCAACACGCCATTGATGTGCATTCTAAGGTTGTGTTGTCAGCTTGGCTTAGATTTGAACGGAGAGAAGATGAGCTTGATGGATCTTCTTCCATGGATTGCGGTGGTGGTCGGGTTCTTGAATGTCCTAAATCAAGTTTAGTACCTGGTTATGCACCGGAATCAATCTTCGATCCTTGTCCGTGTCGTAGACAATCTTCTTCTTCTTCGCCTGTTGTTGGCGGAGACGATACACTGGTGGAGGTGGAAGCAGAGGAAGAGGAATGTTCGACATCTGATGATTGTGATATAACATTTGTTATAGGAGAGGATGAGATCAAATGTGTTCGATACAATATAGCTTCGTTATCTAGACCATTAATGAGGATGTTATTCGGAGGATTTAAGGAGGCAAGAAAAGAGATAATTAATTTCTCTTACAATGAGATTACAGTTAGGGGAATGAGAGCTGTTGAGATATTTAGTAGGAGGAAGAAATTAGATTCATTTGAGCCGGAGATTGTATTGGAACTCTTATTTTTCGCGGACAAGTTTGTCTGTGAAGAGATGAAGAATGCTTGCGATGCATATCTGGCTTCTTTAGTTTGCAATTTAGATGATGCTTTGATGCTGATTGAGTACGGGTTGGATAATTGGGCGAATCTATTGACTGCGGCTTGTTTGCAGGTGTTTCTTAGAGAGTTGCCAGGATCTTTGCATAATTCTGATGTTATCAAGTTCTTTTGTGAACCGGAGGCTAGGGAAAGATTAGGGAGTGTGGGGCATTCGTCGTTCGCATTGTATTATTTCCTGAGCCAGGTTGCTATGGAGGAGGATATGAAGTCGAATACGACTGTGATGTTATTGGAAAGGTTGGGAGAATGTGCTGAGCATTCGTGGCAGAAGCAGTTGGCTTTGCACCAATTAGGTTGTGTGATGCTTGAGAGGAAAGAGTACAAGGATGCCCAGCAATTCTTTGAGGCTGCGGCGCAAGAAGGGCATGTTTATTCTTTGGTGGGTGTTGCTAGGTCCAAGTACAAGCGAGGACACAAGTATTTGGCATATAAGCAGATGAATTCGCTCATTTCGGAGTTTAGACCATTAGGATGGATGTACCAAGAGAGGTCTTTGTATGCTAATGGAAAGGAGAAAATGGCGGATTTACAAACTGCCACGGAATTGGATCCCACGCTTACCTTTCCGTACAAGTACAGAGCTGTGGCAATGGTGGAGGAGAGTAAGATTGGGGCAGCTATCTCAGAGATTAACAAGATTATCGGGTTCAAGGTCTCTCCAGATTGCCTTGAGCTACGTGCTTGGTTTTCGATTCTCCTAGAGGATTATGAAGGGGCTCTAAAAGATATCCGAGCATTGCTAACTTTGGATCCAAATTACATGATGTTTCATGGTAAGGTGCATGGAGACTTCTTAGTTGAGCTCCTTCGCAAGAACGTTCAGCAGTGGAGTCAGGCTGACTGCTGGATGCAACTCTACGACAGGTGGTCCTCTGTTGATGATATTGGCTCTCTCGCTGTTGTACACCAAATGTTGGCAAATGACCCGGGTAGGAGTCTTCTGCGATTTCGACAATCTCTCCTCCTTCTACGGTAAGTAGTAAAGACTGATGCATAGTTTTGTTGATGCTCTGAATTTTCTGAATGCTACACGTGAACGTCGTAGACTCAATATACTTGTTTTCTTTTGTTTGCGCATGACATGGTGTACTCTAGGATTCGTATATATCCTGCTCTGGGGAGTTTAGGTGATTGAACATTGGCTAGGAAGCATAGATATGAATAAAGGTGTGGTACCGGACATGACGATATGGCAAATCTTAAAAAAAAATCTAAGGAATGTTCGTCTTATACTTTCATTGATGCCTTCAAAATCATGAGCACATGTAACACCAAGGTGAATGCATAAAAGGAAAGGGGTTCAGATTCAGTGAGACATGACAATAATAAAAATAAAATGAATAAATATGAAGTTCCTTACTGCTTGGAAAAATTGATGATTTTCTATATTTAGAACTTAAAAGTTAAACTATTCTCTTATAAGGATTAAGGATAAGCTACAATATCAGAAGGAACATCTATTACAACATTTCGTGATAGGAAGTGTATTTTATTTTTAAAAAAAATCATATAATTTTGTTTGTTTAACATGTTATCAATTTTCAATTGCCAAATATAGGTTGAATTGTCAAAAGGCTGCGATGCGTAGTTTGCGATTGGCTCGAAATCACTCTAGTTCTGAGCATGAACGGCTTGTTTATGAAGGATGGATTTTGTATGACACTGGTCACCGTGAAGAGGCATTGGCTAAGGCTGAGGAGTCTATCTCCATTCAAAGATCATTTGAAGCATTTTTTCTCAAAGCATATGCATTAGCAGACACAAGCCTGGACCCTGAGTCTTCATCTTATGTCATCCAACTTCTGGAGCAAGCTCTTAGATGTCCATCTGATGGTCTTCGGAAAGGACAGGTAAATATAAGAAAGCTTCCCATTAGCATGATCATGCAAGTCCTTGCAGTGTTGTTTGATTTTCTGTTTATTGTTCTGCAGGCGTTAAACAATCTAGGAAGTGTCTATGTAGACTGTGATAAGCTGGATCTAGCGGCAGATTGCTATGTGAATGCCCTTAACATAAGGCACACCAGAGCACATCAAGGCCTAGCACGTGTTTATCATCTCAAGAGCAACAGAAAAGCCGCTTATGATGAGATGACTAAACTGATAGAGAAAGCACAAAACAATGCATCAGCCTATGAAAAACGTTCAGAGTATTGCGAGCGTGACATGGCAAGAAGTGACCTCAGTATGGCAACTCAATTAGATCCACTAAGAACTTACCCTTACAGATACAGAGCGGCAGGTAAGCTCAATAGTTTTTCATTTTTACTTTGTTCCGTACTACTTGATTTAATTGGAAGTGTTTCCTATCTGATTACTGGATGTCCATCCTCTTACTCCTAGTTTTGACATCGGTGAAGTTATTGAATCAAGTATTGCCTTGTTTTTATAAGAGAATTATACACCCCCCCTCCCCTCCCCCCATCACTTCTCGGCCTTCTACTGATCTGATAAAAGGTTCCTCGTTATGTATCTCTGATGATTAGGAACTCTACTACTGGTTCCCATGGAATTTTGACATAAGTTCACTAGTGCTACCATCTAAATATTCTATAATTGGATCAAATGTGGAAAGCAAAAACTTTGAATGATTTTCACTTTACTCTTCTGGCGTAATCATGCCACTCATACCATCTGTCCTCTTAAATCAGGAAACTATTTGAATTTCCCCACTCCGACAGCACCCTTCCTCCCCCCAGTAATAAATGCTAACCTGAAAATTACCTTTGTCTTGCTATCGTGAGCTCCTTTGTCTTGATATAGATGATGTTAAAATAAAAACTGTTTCGTTTAAGAGTTTCATTTGTTATGCCTTTATTGAACTTCAAGAAAGATTCTTACCAAAATAAGATAGAACTGCTATTTTTATGGACAGGGAAGATGCTTATAAGAATAAAACAGAATTTTCCAACTTTATGATTCAGAAACCAAAGAAGCCTATTAAACAAGAAAAAAAAATTGTGTTGGAATTGGTTACCTCCTTGTGTTGCCAACCTCTCCATCAGTTCTTACCAACTCTGGTTGTGGATGAAGAGTGAGATGCCTAGTAGAGGGATAAGAACCTAGTGGCAAGCAAGTATAACTGAAATTGTTGAGACCCTGACCTCATATCATGGTTGAGCTGAAGAATAAAATCTAGAATAAATCATCTTTCAAATCCTTGAACTGTGGCTATGGAAGAGTTGAAGGTATGCAATAGATTGTGCCCCCATAGATTATTGAAATTCTTTGCATTTTGTGTGTGTTTGCACTTACAAACCAACAAAAATTGAGGAAACAAAACAAATAGCATTACCTAAGGCCGAAAGAGCCTCTCTCTCCTTTTTTCGCCAGGCAGTTCTTGGGAGAATATTATTATGAGTTTCTTGTGAAGAAGCAAAGATGAGAAATACCTTTTAGTGCATCTAATCATCATCCGCTGTCACATTCCGAACTGGCTCATTTAACTGTATAGGACAGAGCTCATTTTCAGTTCTATTTTGGAGACTATAACTTCTAGTTACCGATGTATTCTTAGGTGCCATATTTTGGTTGTGGGATGTTCGTAGAAACATAACTTGAAAATTATGTTGTATAAAAGCATCTTTTGGTACCTGAGTAAATCTGAAACTTTAACTAACCAGTGACATTGGGTTTTCACAGTGCTGATGGATGACCGCAAAGAAGCGGACGCTATCGCCGAACTTTCAAAGGCCATAATGTTTAAGCCAGATCTCCAGCTTCTTCATCTTCGAGCTGCATTTTATGACTCTGTCGGTGATTCAAATTCCACCATCCGAGACTGTGAGGCAGCTCTCTGCCTAGACCCAAACCACATGGACACACTTGAATTGTACAATAAAGCGCGGATTCAATCTCCCAGTCCACAACCAAGGAAGTAACTATCATATATGCATTTGCTCACATCAATTTTATGTGGGCAACTTCATTGTTGCTCGGAATTTTCTCATTATAGGTGGAAGGCAAAACACATTGATTCATGTGTACCTCTCCTAATGGGGGATGGTGAGATGACCCAGACAGTGGCGGGACTGTGACGAGGATAATAGAAGGTGATGGAAAACAAGTAAAGCAAGAGAGTAGTATGTACATATTTATACTTCTGGTTTGATGATTATAGTGCAGATTCTGCTGCAGCCTGTTAAAGTTTGCTCCAGTTTTAGATGGAACTGTAACAAAAGCAGATGTGTGTACATGTTTAAAGTAGCGGCTTGTTATGAGGTCTGCAAGTGTGAAAGGTTCATCTTATTTGTAACCTTTCCACTATTTGTTTGTTGTAAGCTGTAACTTGTAAGTTTGTACCCTTCACAATTTTCCCTCACTTAAGACACAAAGTTTTACTCTCATCTCTGTTTATTATCAATCTATTTTACTTTTAAATCTGTAATGTGGATGATTACTGCCTTCTGAGTTCTAGATAAATTCTGAACCTGTCATTTAAATCAATCTGGTTTAGACAGTGACTGGCCTTGGTAAGACAATTGCATAGCAGGATTTATGTTACTCCCCCCCTGTGGTTTGTAGTATGTAAGACAATTGCTTGTAGTATTCAATTACTTTGGGAGCAAACTCCTATTGCCTTGTCTAAAATGTGGGAACTGCAAATTAACCCCGCTTCTTCTGTGAGCTAGGTTGTGCGATGTTGAGTGTCCTGAAGGCTGAAGTTCTACATTTTGCTTTCTAGGGATATTATATTAGCATATAATTAAAACGCAAACAAGAAAATGTTAGGCAGAGGTGTATGAGCAGAAAACTTTTATATACTCCTTTGAAAAAAATCATTAGACCTTGATTTATGACACGCAAACTTTAAAAGAAAACACAGAAAAGGGTAAAAGATGGACTGAGAATTACAGAAACTGAAGATTTACATGGTTCTCCAACAGAGGTAGTCCAAGCTTAATGATTCCAGGTACCTGAAGTAGCAGAGGGCTTGGCTTACCTTACAGAGTTGTGCCAATCACCTCTTTGTTGCACATTTCAAACCTTGGGCTTACTAAACAGACACTCTGATTGCTAAAAAAGTCTGCGTCATGGTTCATTTGGTCTGCAGCAGTACTCAATATAATAATCCCAAGCACCAGAAAGCAAAAAAAAATTATTCTCGTTTACTACTATGAAATAGTAAGAACCAAACAGCTAAAATGAACATTGAACAAAAAAAAAAAAAACCAAAAAAAATATATCCAAAATACAAAAAATTGTCCAGAGAACGCAATGCATTGCGGGCACTAGTAAAATAAGCTGAGTCACGAGTTGGAGACTGAACAAAGAGGCAAAAGACAATATGCTGCACTTGCGAGTCAGGTCAGCAACAAATTTACTCTTCAACAAGCCAGTGAGGCTGTGCTGGCCACACTCTTGATATTAATTTTCTTGCTCCAGTGAACCTGTGGCTAGGGATTGCAAAAATTGATTTGCTTTTAGTTTAGTATCCTGCAATGTTGTTGGTGGATTCCCCAATCAATCCTAATGAAGTGATTGCATATATAATCCTCATCCATCACCAAAAAATGTAGAACAGTACTCCGAGGTCCTCAAAGCCCATAATGTTGATCAAACTGAGACACTCATTTGTGAAACCCCAGGAGGCTCATTTATTATGTTGAAACTACTACACTGGAGATGAGAAGCTAAACTGCACACCTGTCTTCCCACGATCATGCTCAAGTTGTTTCAGTATGTAGCAGTAGTTTATCTGAAAATGAGATCACGCGTAAATGTACAATTCAGAAAATGGATGTGTTGGAGGATATTAGTATATGAAAATAAATAAATAAATCTACATCACAATGTACGAACCACAGTTTTGCATATCCGATATTTATCCTACAGGACAATAGGTGATCAAATTTCACACGGCAACAATGTTTCCTTTTAAATATACAAAATGATGAAATATCCTCATTTGTTCATCAAACTGTAGGAAGTCTGTATTTTTTGAAAAAAAAAAAATTTTGAAAGAATTATCAAACTGTAAATGAGATACCCACCAACAAAAGGAGGGGAGAAAGAAACAATGTTAAGAATTCAGATTGTCCAGTTCAGATGGCGATGTATTATCCTAGGTAATCAATTGCACCCAAGCTCTTAGTTTAGACGTGTACACTGAGGTACAGAACATCCATGAACTATTACTTTCCTACTACCAGTCTTTGTCGTTTTCCGAAACTTAATAAAATATTAAGTAGATTACTAACCTCCAAACGAAAAAGCCTTGTGGGGATAATGATTCCAGCACCAGCAGAACTTCGGAAGGATTCCCCATATTTCCGGAGCGAGAAATTACGAAATTCATTCTCTGATAATTTGGTGAGGTTTCCAGCACAAGCAAATACGTGTCCATGGATTCCAGCATCCCTGAACAAATTCAAGGGAAGGTCAAATGAGAGATCTGCAAACGCAGTTACAGCGAGGTCTCCACCAAGGACATCCCTTTCCGTAGATGTATCCAAACTTTCTTCATCAGAATTTACAATTGCCCTTCTCGGCTCAGTAGGACCTACTCCCCTAGACTTGAACCCCAATAGTGTGGTTGGTCCACCCAATGAACACACTGGAGATGAATTGCCACCTAGGAAGTATTTCTCAGGTAGCGGTGAAGGCCTGCTCATGAATCCACTCCCCCACGGAAAAATAGCACCTACAGATGCCCCAAAGTTCAGGGCTGCATTATAGAAGCCCAATGGAAATGCATAACGGATATCAAAGTCCTGTTCAGAATAATGAAAGGAAACAATTTTTGAGTCGCAACTTCAAACTAATCATATGGCAATGCAGGAAATTTTATAGCAACGAGAATCCAAACATATATAAAATGAATTTGGCAGATGAACACAATCGAGAACTATGAAGTACTAGTATATTTGTATTTCAGCCTTGATAATTTGGTGGACTATATATACAAATATAGTCATTAAGATCTTACGATAAATACGATACGATATACGTTAACCCTCACCGATACGGTACATATATATATTTTACGCAATACTGATATAACATGATACAGAGATGTACCATCCATGTATAAGTGATGTACGTGAATGGATGAATGATAACCAATAACTATATGTTACACAAACCATATATCAATGAAAGTGTAAAGTGTTTTTAGGACCTTCTTCCTTGAATAAGTCTTATTTATGTCTTTTATACACTTAAATATATAATATATATTATCTCATGATATACAGTACATGTATATTAAATTTTGGTTTCCGAGATACGATAAGAAAAACGTTTTGATAACTATGTATACAAACCGATTTTGGTAGGGGACTTTAAAATAATTTTTAAGTGGATATCTTAATGAAAATAAGGTTAGTAAATTAATGATGGCTTTTTCATGAGAAGACTATATAAATACATGCCAAGCATTTTAATATTAACCAATGTTTTGCACCACTAAGTGAATACGAGGAGTATTTGCACTGGAACAGTGCTAAAAACATATGCACTTCAGTCTGCAAAAACGGATGTAATTATAATATTAGCAATAGTAGTATTTTAGGCACATTAAGAATTCTAGTATTATTAGGACATATTTTCCTATTAGGTTTAGGGTTTGTTTTTAGAAGTTAGGCTAGTCAGAAATAAGGCATAGGTTTCCTATTGTTAATTAGTTGATTGATGAAAAGAAGTTTGTTTAATTTAGTTTATCGTTGACTTACTTTATCGTTCGTTTATTTTATTTTAATTCTGCATTATTTTTCAATTTTCGTTTATTCCGCAAGTTTTATCTATTAATTGGTATCAAAGCTGAATGATTCTAGTTCGTTTGATTTGAAAAAGAAAAAAAAAAAGAGTTTGAAGAAATAAAAGTTGAAGATTAAATCATGATAGATGAAGGGTTTGTGAAGGAGATGCACTTGTTCGTCGCAGAATTGAGGGGAAAGAGGGCATCAATAAAGGCAGAGTTCGCAATATTTAGGGCAAATATAGTTCGGATCTTTGACAAGGACAAGACCATAGTCACCGATAGCGCTGCAAGGGCCCACACCTAGCACTATTGGCGGCCTCCACCCTGTTGTCGATCAGATCCCCGCAAAGTCTGATTGTAACCTACATATCCTTCCCCAACTCGATCGACCACTTCAATCTTCTCCACAAGTTGATCTACTGCATTGCTCTTCTCCACACCCACTTCCAGTCGTCGCCCTCCTTCATTCCCACCCACCCTCCCCAATTTGATCGACTTATAATCGTTTCCTCCATGCCACAACCAAGCGATCCACTGCCAAACCCCTCCTTCCCAACCTCTGTCGATCGCTTCCCTCTGCCCAAACATCAGTTCGATCGCCTCCCTCCTCCTTCGACCTCATCGCCGGTATCCCCTTTCGATCGCAGCCATCATCAGCCTCCACTCGATCGTAGTGCCAACCTCCTCGCCATTCCCTCGACCCTTTCTACTACGTCTTCCCTGGAAGCCGCCCCATGTTCCCCTTCAGCGTCGTCGAAGCCAACAACCTCCCTCGCCCTTGCAGTCCTCCCAACCCCCATTCCACTGTTTCAGTCGAATTGGGGAAGAAGGGAACTCTTTTTTTAAACAAGTACCTGATTCAAAATTTCGTTCAGTTCCTGTTCAAAATATTTTAAATCACTCATTGGTCCTTTATGGCTATTTACCTTCACAAATTTAATCAATACCACCACTAGCTCTAGTTTATGATATTTCCTACCAGCACATAGCACCCGTGACATCGTCAGACACGTTTTCAAATTCATATTGAAGCTAATTTTCAGAAATTTGTGCATACATACATTGAAATTTTGAATTGGATCCTTTTTTAGTCGAGGATTGCTCTAGGATTTGTATTTTGTGGCTCACTTTGACTTTACGTGTAGTGTTCAAGGCCGTTACAAAGAAATGGTTAGAGGTCGACTTGTGCTTGGACATTTTCACATTATGTTGTTGCTTGTGCTCGTATGACTTCCTTGGCTTTGAGTTTGTGGACGAACTTCTTCAACCCGGGGATGTTGATATAATTAGAATATTTAGTAATATTAGCAATAATAGCATTTCAGACATATTAAGAACTCTAGTATTATTAGACATTGCTTCCTATTAGGTTTATGGTTTGTTCTAGAAGGTAGGTTAGTTATAAATAAGGTATAGATTGCCCATTGTTAGTCAGTTGATTGATGAAAATAAGTTTATTTAATTTATCGTTGATTTACTTTATCGTGTGTTTGTTTTATTTCAATTCTGCATTATCTTTCAATTTTTGTTTATTTCTACAAGTTTAATTCTATAAAAAAATATATAAAAGACGGACAAGAATATAGTGTAGAACTCACTACACCTAATAAAGGTTTGCAAGTTAACTAATCTGTTAATCATTGATTTACCTTGGTAATTCATCTGTCATTGGTAGAACCATAGGACTATAGGAGTAGGTAATAGTATAATCAATTTCCTCCTATCTTCCATTATAACGAAGTAAGCCCCACAAAGCCATAAACAAGGCAAATGACTAATAAACACAATTGAAGCCTCATAACAGAGCTTGTGAACAATAAAGGCACAATAGATGAAGAACTTCAAGAAAATGTAATCTGAGACAGGAAGATGGAAGCGTCGAGGTACAAAAGCATAACATACCTGGCGCAAATAGTGCAAGCTTCGTCTATCAGGAGAAAGACCACCAATTTGAGAATTTGAGACAAAAGCATAGCCTCGTGTTGGTCTCAGAGGCGAATTTCTTGTGTCAACCTTGAATGTGTACCGTAGAGATGATAGTAAACTGTGGCCAAGCTGTGACCGTATTGACTTGGAGGCCCTTTGTGATGGATCTGTTAAAGTACGCCAAGTGAAATTGTAAGCCAAGTCATGATACCTGGTTGAAATCAAACCAATAGAAACTCCCAGCAATCTTTCTTTGTAAGACGAGAACTTTAACCAATCTACGTTGTGTAGAGATATTCGAGCTGTCAAAGGGGTCAACAATCCTTTGAATCTAGGTAAAGCTAGTCCAGTGCTAATTTCTGAAGTTTGGTCCCAACTATAAGCCCACGAACCATCCCAAATATCACCATATCCCAACAAATTTTTCAGATTGAGCGATGCTTCAAGTGAATAAGATCTAGCCTGCAAAAGGATGCCTACAATGAAATATAACTGGATAACAGGTTTGCGAACATTTCCAATAGAAAGTACATCACATAGAAAAACATAGAGAAGTAAAAATTATTCCTTACCTATGTATGACATGCATTCTATATGAAACAATGTATTAACCATGAACATACTCGTGAGCACAACTATGCAGATAAATAAATAGTGTTGAATGTGTATGCCCCAACTCTACATGACTACATGTCATATCAGCATCACTATTACTTATTGGACCTTTATATGTCATATATTATGAATTAGTCTGATCCCATATCAGTGACTGGTTTATCAGCTGCAAGCAAGAATCTGGTTAAGTCCTTTTCAAGAATCTGGTTAAGTCCTTTGTACCCATGGTTTGTTGGTTTAAGATCCTAAGAACGATTATTTGGGTAATAGAATGATGAATCATACTTTTCAAACTTTTAACCTCCACACTCCCCCATTGCCAATTCCATCCCTCCAAAACACAAAAAACAATAATGATAACAATAGCAATAAGATAGATTGACAATGTTCCAAACCATTTGAAGATTCAACAAAGTGGGTTAAACTCAATTTGGTTTAAGCTAGTTACTTTTGGCTTAAACCACTGGTTAGTTAGTCTCGGTTTATAGTAAGTTATTCTCCAAACATGCTTGGGAAATGTAATAGTCTAAACTTACTTGGGCAATATGTTATAAACAGGTACTCTTGAACAATTTGATTAATGTGAGACACTGGATTCAACTAACTTTTGACTTATCTTATGGTGACACAAATCAGTGGTAGCAGTAGATCAAACAGTCTATTACTACTGATAAGTGATAACCTTACTTGTGCCACATTTTGTTCTAAAACCACTTTTCAAATCAATTTGATGCGGGTGCCGCAATTTCACACAAATCTATTCGGGTAACCAAATTGCAGCCTTCCATATTACAGGAACTCACCATTTTGCACCAGGAAACGTGTTATTCCGTTGTGTCACTTCTTACTATTAGGGTGTGTTTGGTTGCATGGAATACTTTTCATGGGAATCCACGAGGGAACCAGCTACATCTAAGCAACTTGAGGTTCAATCACCAATCAACCATTAGATTTTGTGATGAATGGTAGGAGTGAACACAAGAATCATATGCTTTGAGGAACAAAAGCTGTGATTGTCATGTTCTTCCAATCCCACCACTGATCATAAAATATAACATTGGATAAAATATAACAGTGAGTTCTATGGATCTCGTGGATTCACATGGAATTGGATTCCATCCAACCAAACACACCCTTAGTTATTTTGCATTTTAAGTAAGAACATCTCCCAAACTTCTCTAATCTCGTAATTTGAAATCAATCCTACAATAACCTTCAAGAACTCCGCAATCAAAGCCAAATAAACAACAAATTACACCAAAAACAATACCTCAGGCGAAGATTTGATCCCAATGTTCCCTGTAACCGGGTTCTTAGTCTCCACGACCTCAACGATCACATTCGTAGTGCCAGGCAACTCAGGAGGGCCAGAATCAAGGGTAATCTTGACGGCATCGAAGATTTCAAGACTCGCGAGACGCACATTGACGAGGCTGGCGAAATGGAGCAGTTCTTGCATCGACGTGGCGTTCTTTAGGGTTTCGATCTCCGCTTCGAGGAGAGACTCTTTGGTCTTTGTGTTCCCCTTGATGATTACGTCATGGACTCGCACGAGTACTCGCTCCTTCGATAGGCGTTGAATTAGCCTTTCCAATTTCGCTTTCTCTGCCATAAGTCGCGCTTTTCTCGTCATCGGTTGCTCCACTTCTTCTTCTTCATCTTCGTCTTCGTCATCTTCGTTGTTGAAGTATTCTTCATCTTCGCTTTCGTCTTCGTCGATGGATTCTTCTGTGTTAGGGTTTTGGTTGAGTTGGTGTTCTTCGAGTGAGGGCGCCATTAATGAATCAGAGTGAGAGAAATGAAGGTTTTCTTGAAAAAATGAAGGTAGGTAGTTCGCTCACTCTCCCTCTCCCTCTCCCTTTCCCCCTGCAGTTCTGCACTGTCTATGCACGTGAGAAGCACGTGATATTGTGAGCTTCAAATGGGTGCAACACTTAGGTGAGGGTTCACTAAAGCCCAGCTTCGAATAGATGAAATCATGCAATGTGTTGGTGACGGTTCACCCAAAGCTGAAAGCCCAAAGACCATGGCTTTTCGAAAGCCGCATGGCTTCTGATGGTTACAACATTTGAATCGGGCTAGCAAGAAGGAGACTAATAAGGGTTTTCGTGCAGGTTTTGTTCAATGGCCATGCCGCTTTTTAAATTATTTGTGATTTGCACTTCAGTATTAAGTGACATTGGATGGATGGATATGATTAGGGATGGATAATTCTAAGTCCCTATCCATAACAAATGGATTAATTTGTTACCAATTGAGTGATAGACGAAATACATGTCTTTGGTGGTGTATAATGAGAAAGAATCTTTCTTTGAGTAGAAACAAAAACACAAAACTTGGATAGGAAAAAAGGGAACATTTGACACTATAAATAAAGAAAAATACGGATGATAGACTTGCATATCTGGTTAGTGATATTTAACACTTTAGATAAAGAAAAATAAAGATGATGACTTGCATCCTTGGTTATGCTCTACTTTTGGTGACAATATAATAATGTATCTTTCCTCAATTATCTTGGCATCCTTGAATTACATATAGATGTGGAAAACCAAACAACTAGTCAGTATGTTGAAGCACCACGATATCATCCTAATAGTTTTCCTCATGGCAATTTTCTTTACATTTGGAAGGTAATTACCAACCTTTCATCCAAGTTGAAGAATGAGTTGGTAAAATCATTTTAGGTTTTGATTGTGTGAAGATGATCTCAAGGGTTTGATGGACATTCACAATGCGGGGTTAGAAAATTGCAAAATGTTGTCCCACTTAGAAGTTAGTTGTTTTTCCTTTCTAGTCTGTGTGCTTTAATAATATCATTCCGACTTGCCCATGGTGTTATGGTCGAGTGGTTAGGGCTATGTGGGTTTATCCCCCACGTCTTAGGTTTGAGACTCGCCGGCGGCATTGTTACTTTCTTATGGTGTTGACCTGTAGGTCGCACCTTGTTACCTAAACTGTTGCCTACTCATGAGTTTGTGGAGTTAATCCCTAGCTCCTTTGCTGAAGCTCTTAACAAGATTATATTTGATGATGCGAGTGGAAGGAAATACTTGCGAATGTAATCTGATCATTTAATCCTTTTATTTTCAGTGGTTTGGGGAGCCCATATATACCCCCACGCTTGCCTTTCAAAAAAACAAAAAACAAAAAACAAAAAACAAAAAAAAAAAAAAAAAAAAAAAAAAAAGGTCGCACCTTGTTGATAGGTTATGGGATCCTTTAAAAACCCAGCTCGTTTTCCAAAATATATATATCATTCCGACTTCTTCTATTTGTTAGGCAAGGGGATGGATTTCCATATTCACAAGATGGTTAAACAATTGATTGATACCTATCAAGATCGCGAGTTTAAGCGTGTTCACCAAGGAACCATCTAGACAACCATTCACTTGGTGAGTTTAACTTTTAGCTTAAAACTCATGAATTCTTCTCTTCGCTTGGTTGAGGATGTTAAGGAAATTTTATTTCCTTGTGATGATATAAGGTATGATGAAGGGATAAGTGAGTGGTGTAAACTTGATGTACCTTTATGTTTTTGATATTATTTTTATGGTCTGGGGAGCCCATTTATACTCCACGCTTGCCTTTCGAAAAAAAAAAAAAATGTTGTCCCACTATGATTGAGTTACTATTTTTCTGCGATGTTATGGTTAATTCAACCACTACAGTTTGTATGTACATTAAAAAACAAAATAATGATCATAATCACAATAAACTTCAAACTGGAAAATTTTCCGCACGAGTTGGTGCTATTTGTGCGTAGTGGAGCAACATTTGATCTTCGTAATATCCTTTTTTTCTTTTCTAGATGAAATGTACACTTCACTATTGGCCTCTTAGAGCCAAGAATTTAATGATGGAAAAGGGTTTCCTTTTTCTTGTTTAAAAAAAAATTAAAAAAAATGATCTTTTTAGAAGGGAGATTCACTAGGCAGAAATCGTATTGAGGAAATCATTTGAGTGAGCCAAACGAGAGAAGCGTCCCAGTTTAGGAAGGCTTCCTCATTTAGAATTTGTTTTTATTATTGCTTTACTTAACAAAATGATTTTTTTTCTTTTTCTTTTTCTTTTCAAATGATATTTTTCGACATAACAATTCTGACTTAGCTTAGCCAATTCAGTCCAGTGGCAGGTCTTTAGAATTCTTTAATCAAATGGTGTCAGGAATGATATTGGGCTTAAAATGGCAAGGCATTTTTCTATTTGTTGTTTCGATAACATATGAAACAAAAAATAATGGGTTGGCTGGAATAACATTATGCGATTAAGCTTCCCAAATGATGCTTTTATTTTCTTGATTATAACGTACATATATATATATATATATATATATTTTCTTGATTATACATGTAGATTAGATATTATTTTAATTTAGTGGAGATTGCATTCGTTATATATTCCCGCATAATGGTGAGCTCTTTGTCCGTGGAAATATATAACCAATACAATCTTCATTAAAAATTAAAATAGCATCTATGACGGGCTAAAAGTTGGGCCAAAGAATTCATCCACATAAGCCAAACGAGATTGGATAACCATCTAGGAAGGTGTCTCGGGAATGGGCTTTGATGATGATGATGATGATTACCTTAGTTTTGTGCAAAACGAAGCCTTCCACGAAGATAACAAGTGGAGAGAGAGAAAAATGAATAAGATTATTGATAAATGGAATTTGGTGTGCCATTGAGATTTAAATGGCAAGACAATCTGTTATTTGTGCCATTCAAGAGTTGGGATGAGGAAATATCCATGTGAGTCAAACGAGATACCATCTCCAATGGGGATGGATAACGATTAGAGTTAGTAAATTCTATCCATGTTTATCCATTTCGGCTTTCCTACCGAATGTATAAACTCTATCCATCCTCTATCCATGGTGTGTCAAGAAGCGCACGATTTTTCGAAATCCGTCTACTCTTTGCTATCTATGGATAGTAAAAAGCGTGCGGCTCTTCGAAACTAACGTTCACAAAATTTGAATCAAGCTAGCATGAATAAGGGTTTTCCTGCAAGTTTTTTTCAATGCCCATGCGACTTTTTAAAAGTTGTCCACTCTATAAACTATTTAGGATTTGCACTTTAATGCTAAGGGGCATCAGATGGATAGGATTAGGGATGAATAATTCTAATCCCTATCCATAATTTACCATTGAAGATTGTCTAAGTATTAGAAATAACGAATTAATCAATACAATTTACTGGGTGCTCAGCTGGTTTTTCCCTTAATTGTTGATATAATAACAAATGGATTGATCTTCTCACCAATTGAGCAAGTGCAAGACATATGTCTTTACTGGTGTCTAATGAGAAAGAATCTTACTTTGAGTTGAAACCAAAAATAATAATAAAAGAGAGAAACAAAAACACGAAACTTTGAAAGGAAAAAAATGAATATTTAACACTTTAAATAAAGAAAAATAAGGACGATGACTTGCATCCCTGGTTACGTTCTACTTTTGGTGATAATATAATAATGTATCTTTCCTCAATTACCTTGGTATTCCTTGAAGCTCATACAAATATGGAAAAAAACCCAAAGAACTGGCCAATAAGTTGAAGCACCAATATATCATCCTAATAGTCCTCCTCATGGCAATTCTCCTTGCATTTGGAAGTTAATTATGTACCTTCCATCCAAAGTTGAAGAATGAGTTGGTAAAGGAAGTCGATAATCCTACGCCGGAAACACACAATGCAGTTGTGATGGTGGCCACACTGATAGCCACCATCACCTTTGAAACAATTGAACCACCTCCGTTGAGTTTTTCTGATGATAGAAACAACAATCGATGCATAGATGCCAATGGAAATGTGATTAATTCAAGAGTACTACTAGATAAGAAAGTGCTTATCATTAAGCTGATTATTTCTTCAACACCGAAGACTTTGTTACTTCTTTGATCACAATATCTTTGCTTGCAGACAAGTTTCCTCTTAAATCATTAGTGAGACTATTTATGGTTTCACTCGCTGCTACTTATGCTTGTTTAGTCTCATATATTCCTCCAACAATTATTTTTTTAGATTTATTGGAGGCTATATTGGTTGGTAGATTTGTTCTCTGGGAGATTGGAGGCTCTGTGGTGTGGCTGATACAAAAGTTAAAAAATAATGATGAGCATACAAGTACACAAGGTTGAAGAGTCTACACCATTCGATGAATACATTCCTACGCATCTTAAAGACATCTCAGGTTCTCATGACATGCATTAGGGGACTATTATGGTGATGATTCTTCTGTTAGGGTCTTCATTTCCTCTAGCTAAGCCTTGATCATTGTGATTTGTATCATTTCATTCAAAAGTCACCAAATATCTAAAGTTTACCTTTGTAATACATAAACCATACTTCTAAATTGAATAATCTATTTACGTACGAGGAACAAAAGCATGTTGAAATAACCTTTATTGTAATTATCTTACTCTATGTTATTCCCCGTAAAAGAAAATTGGAATTATGATTTCATTTCTATTATCATTTCTCATATCCTGTTATCCAAATATTGAATGATTGTATTTTTACGTTGAGATCAAAGACGACCATGTAAATTTATTTTTTAAATTTCTCCACCCGTGAGAAAACATTTTTCACAATTTTGTTAAAACACCAACAAAAATTCATAATTTTCATTGTCCTGGTCACATCTTTTTTTCCAATCTCCCTTTTCACTCGGGGCTAAATTTTGGGCGGGTCAGGTTGGTGCTCAACTCCAGCCCAAACCCAACTATTGTTGCTTAAATACTATACTGCCAGTCTCTCAATATATTTTGTTTGTCTCTCTCAACACAATCTATCCGAGGGTGTTTGTTTTTGCTTCTGAATAGAGTCAGAAGTCTTAATAAGAAGTGGGACACCTTGTTTAGAGTGTTTGTTTTTAGTTCTGATCAGAAGTTCAACTTCTGATTGGAGTAAGCAACAGGGAGGTGTTGATCACTTAGGACCGAGTGCTGACTCAAATATTCCAATAGTAACCTTAAAATAATTTTGTAATGATAATTGTTGTCCCCATCTTTTTAAAAACAAGTAGGGATAAATTTTGAAGGCACGCCTTCGTTTTCTTCATCGAGCATTGTCGTTTTACCTAACTTCACAAGGACTCTTCAACGATAAGAAACTTATCTTGTTTCTCTCATTCATCTTTGTTTTCTTTTTCGGTATTTTCAAGCTTTCCTTCATCTCTCAAACTCTCATTCTCATGTATATTTTTAATTTTTCATTATGTAGCATCAAGGGTTGTGATTTCGTTTTTCGAGGTAATTTCGGTAAGTTAATTTTAAGAAATATTTCGTTGTGGATAGAAAAAAGGTAAGAATTTCGATTATAGTTTTGAAGTTATCAATATAAGTTAAGCATTTTAAACTCTTACAAATTACATAAAGAGTACCATGAGACTCGTAATGTCATATAAACTACATATTATATAAGAATCACTTATATAACCAAATTTTAATATTAAACTAAAATTATAACGGGTTAAAATATACTGACATTGAGATTGACCTAATGAAAAAAAAAATTTGGTTTTGAAAGAAATTTCGGTAACTAAAAAACGAGAAATGTTCGGTGTAATTTCAACATTTTTCGAGAAATCACATTCCTTGTGTAGCATGTATTTTTTATTATATAGCATTTAGTTTTCAAAGCTTTGACAAATTGATCACCACCATATAATGTCTGGTTTCTAACCCATCATCTCTCCATTTTATGTACGTGTCTCCTCAGTGGGGCAAAATTGTCAAACAGTTCTCATTTAGCACCTAAAAATAAACACATTTTAATTTTACAGCTTCTAATTAGCAACCCATTCAGTAGTTCAGAACTTCTAACTCCAGTTAGAAGTTAGCTTCTAAGCACTTAAAAAAACAAACTCCACCTCTGTCTCATCTCTCTGCAACCCAAATCGTTGTTGAAGGCTGATCAATTGAGTCCATGCCTTCGTAACAACAACGATCATCTCTCTGCAACCCAAATCGTTGTTATAGGTCTTCTTAAAAAAACAAGAACTTCCTTTCTTTGTTTGTGTACTTTTGAACAATCACTACAATTTGGACCCTAATTTGTCTCAAGATTTTCACTTTCAATAACTTAGGTTACGATACCATTATGGGTGTTTGAATTATGTGATTTTGTGGCTTCATTTTGGAATTCTTTTAGGTGTGTTTGATTTTTGGAAAATTTTAAAAGAAAAAAAGTTCATAGAATTTTTTTTTCAAATTTGTTTTCACTGTTTGATTGCACTGAGGAAAACAAATTTCATTAGAAAACATTTCTATTTTGTGGAGGAATTGTTGAGGAGAAGAGTAGAATCTATTCAACGAGGCTTTGAATGTTCAGACATCAAGTCTCTTGAGGGCTTTGAGAGTGTCGC
The DNA here is from genome assembly GCA_963556465.1 of Berberis vulgaris. Classification (NCBI taxonomy): domain Eukaryota; kingdom Viridiplantae; phylum Streptophyta; class Magnoliopsida; order Ranunculales; family Berberidaceae; genus Berberis; species Berberis vulgaris. The sequence continues at coordinate 6,339,811 of OY747130.1, read as the reverse complement.
CAGTGAGTGAAAAGATTGAACAGGGAAAAATTTTATGAGGGGATCCTAAACAAAAATTTTCCGCTTCTAGCGGGGAAATTTCTCACCAGCTGAAAAGTTTTCTTTGTCCCAGAAAAAATCAAATGCTAGAAAACTCAATTTTTGGAAAAAAAATTTCTTTTTCCATGAAACATCCAAAAATCAAACACCCTTGGGGTTTAGGTTTATGATTTTTGCATGTCGCTACAATTTGGACCTTAATCTTTCTAAAGATTTTCACTTTCTATAATTTAGTCTCTGATCCCATGATGGGGTGTTTGAATTACGTGATTTTGTGCCCCAGAATTATTTTAGGGTTTAAGGTTAGGGTTTTTGCATGTGAGTGAAAACTTGGGAATCTTTGAACAACTCTCTCTCCAGTGAAAATTTGAAATCTTTCTTGCAATTTCATTATCATTTGGTGGTGAACTGCCTTTTTTTATTTTTTTTATTAATCATTTTAGGTTTTGATTATGTGAAAATGGCCTCAAGGGTTGGAGGAACATTCACAATAGAGGGATAGAAAATTGCAAAATGTTGTCCCATTATGATTGAGTTACTATTTTTTCTTTGCGATTTTATGGTTAATACAACCCCTACAGTTTGTATGCAAATTCAAAAACAAAACAATAATCATAATAACTGATGTAGTCATTTTTCGCTCCCTGCTTTGACCTTGAACTACAAACCTCCACAAGGAACGCACCTGAGCCACAGACCACCGTTGTGGTGGCTAATGACACTCTGATGCTAAAGTCAGACAGGGATCTAAGGAATGTGTAATGTTGTAAACATGGAATTTGTAGCATACCTTAGCTTACCAACCTTGTGAGACCCTGGAGTGGGCGGACCTGAGGGTGAGGGTTTGAGCCCAACAGGCCCGAGAGAGGTTGGACGAGCTACAAAGGGGGACATAGTCCCACATCGCCTGGGTGCGAAAGAGGGATGTGCTATATATGTGCGAGGTCGGATCCCCATAGTATCACGCGTTTTAAAGCCGTGCGGGTCGGTTGGGCCCAGAGTGGACAATATGATATTGTGTGGATCGGGTCGTTACAAACCTCATGTCTTATTTATAGTGCAGGAGTCCTAGTTCGACTAGGCCATCAATGGCGTAGTTTATGGAAGAAGATCTTCGTGGAGATCTTTCTCTAATTAGGAGTCGTGGTGTCGAGGAAAGTTTTCTTGTTAGCCGTGTGCTCCTAGATACGCGAGAGATAGTTCTCATTCCGAGAGTGGTCTATAGGTAGAAGTTTCCATATGTGATACATACTCTGAAATATGCTTCATAGTTGGAAGCAAAAAGCTGTTATAATTGCCCGTCCGAAGATGATCCTCGAGATACTTGCTTTAACAGGGCTTATGGGTATTGAGGATAGTTGTGAGACACGTGGGCGTAGTAGGTTGTAAGAGTTAGGGTCCGTTTGGCGAACTCCAGTTAGCAGGCTTATAACTGCGTGGGGCGGATCAATGTTGGGCTAACGTTTGGGCCTATCTTTCCTCGAGATCATCATGACATGTGTATGACGCAGAGTTGAGACCATTTTGGTGTATCATTAGCTACTCCCTCCGAGTTAGTGGGCCATCACATCAGTTTGCTAAGTCATCTCTTGAAAAGATATGTCGCTCATGATGATTGAGTCTGAATCGTTGCTTGAGCCTCACGCTTCATTAATTGAAAGTGCGTCAGTTCGGTGGAGAAGAGGCGAGAATCCCATCCCTATATAGGTCATCCTTTGTGCGGAGACTAACTCTTATATTTTCTTGCTTTTAGAAATATTGCTTTATTCATCTTCTGATTGAAAAAATGGTTCATCTTCTTCGTAGCTCAACAAAACCTTCTTGATGACGCAACTTTGGCCAAAGGCCTTGAGTTTTTCGAAGACATGTTGCTTTCTGAATCGGGCCTTGCTGAAATCCATACGAAGTTCGGGGTCCTTGAGGACCTGCCATTATATGCTATGAAGGATGACCAAACTCCAATGTTGCCTCTGGCGGGTTTCATCTGCTTGCATCGCGGGATGCTCCAAACTGGAGTCTGTTTTTTTTGTTCTGGATGTGATTTGGGACTTCATTGGAATTCCTCCATCCCAGATGAGGCCTAATGGGTACATGATCATTCTTCTCATTTTAATTAGGGCGAATGAAGCTGGCGTCCGCGTGACTCAGCGGGTGATCCAGTTGTTGACTTCTCCTCGGTTGAACAATAACGATGTCTGTAAAATGACGTCGTTGGCTTGTTTTGAGAATTTGTCTGATGACTTCAATTCCTGGCAAAAGTATTGCTTCTTGGCTCATGCGGATTCAAAGTACTTCCAGTTCAAGGGTCGTCCGCTCGAACAAGAGTTCAAGCCATTTCGTAAGTATGGCTTTTTCTTTCGATTTTGTTGCGCTTGAGTGTATGCTAATCGTTGCTCGTGTTTCCTCATAGGATAGTTTTCCACTACTCCTCTTACCCCATAGGAGCGAAACACTATGGACACATTTCACGACTTGCCAACGATTAAAATGGTGTACGTCATATGTGTCACCAACTTTATTCGCAGTAGGTTGTGGGACAAGTGGCATGTAGCCACTACTCTTTAATGATCGTCGCGAGTTAAATGTGAAGGTGGGGCCCTTTCTAGGAAAAGGAAAGTCGTCGGAGCCAAGAGCTATTGATGTCACAAAGGCTACTGAAGAGTAAACTTTGTGGAGAAGTTAATCTCCGCGCCGACGGAATGTCGGGGGGTTGTACTCCAGTCTGTATTGACCTTTTCGTTCTGCTGGGTTGAAGAGCAGATTGCTTTTGTTCCGCTTGATTGTTCCTCATTTCTGAAGTTAGCCGCCGCTGTTGGGATCTCGTGTGAGTGGAGTTGTGCATCCACGGTCGCAGGATCTGACTCCGGTTCAGGTTGCGATGTAGGATCTAGTCGGATTTGGGAACATCCTATTTGCTTTAATGCGGCAAAATGGCAGCCTCGTGCCATAGGCTGATCTCCTCATATAGTTCCTTAAGAGTGGTTAGCAATGTACTTAACGCACTGGTGAAAGGTGGAGACTACTGCCTCCATCTGGTGGAGCCATTGTCTTCCCAAGATAAGGTTGTAGGTGGACGACGCGTCTACTACCATGAAATCCATAAACATGACCTTTCTGAGTTGTGGCTCTCCCGCCACTACTGCTAACGTTATCTTCCCGATCAGAAAACATTTTTCTCTGCTGAATCCGATCAGCGGGTAGTCTGAGGACGTCAGGTTCTCCTCCTTGAGGTCCATATTGCGGAAAGCATTGTAGAACTGGATGTTGAGTGAGCTCCATGTGTCTACCAGAACTCCCACCTTGCAATGGAGACCGAGATGACTAGGGTGTCATAGTGCGGCGCTCGAACTCCTTGGAGGTATTTGTCTGTAAAGGTTAAGGTGGGAATGGGGCTTTGCACCCTCAAGTAGCAAACGCGTCTATCCTCATCCGCGGGTTGTGTTCGCATTTCCAGTAGAGTCTGCTTGCAGGACTTGTTCGACTTATCTTCATCCAGTCCGACCCCATGAAGGACTCAGATTATGCCCGGAGTCTCCTTTTTTATTTCATTGACTGACTCCCCTCTGTCATTGGATCGTTCTGGTCGCTTTTCAGAGCTCGGGAATTCCTTTAGCTTGCCCCTGTGGATCCAATACTCAATCTTATACCTTAGACTCTTGCAGTCGTTGGTGTCATGGCCACCCTCCTTGTCGTACGAGCAGTACTCGTTGTTGTCAAGCTTGGAGGGGTCTCCGCGCTGCTTTGGGGGCCACTTCATATCTTTCCATTTTTTCATGGAATTCAAGACGTCCGACTGGTTAGAATTGATGGGGTCACGACTCTGGAACCAACGTAGTTAGATGCTTTCTCTGGCCTGGCTCGACTAGTATCTGACTTGTTGTCATTGCGCTTTCACTTGCCTCTTTCTTCATCCTCACTCCTCCTTCCATCTTTCCTGTCTTTAGGAGCGAAGGGTTTCTTATTTCCTTTTGTTTCTCTCTTCACAGTTCTTAACTCCTCTAAGGTGATGTATCTCCGAGCGCTTTTGAGGAGCTCCGTCATATCCAAAAGGGGTTCCAAGGTGAAACTTTCATAAAGTTTTCCCTCCTTCAGGCGCGCGGTGAAAGTCGTTATGGTTGTGTCATCGCTGCAGCCATCGATGAGTATCAACTCGTCGTTGAAGCGCGTGACATACTCTCTGAGTGTACCATTGGATTTCTGCTTCAGAGAGAGTATGTAGTATGGGCCCTTCCGAAGGCGTTGGCTTCCGACAAACTGCGTCAGTAACTCCTTCGCCAACGACTTGAATGAGTTGATTGACTTTGGTGGGAGGCTGTGGAACCACATCAGTGTTGACTTCTTTAGGCTGGTAGGGAAAGTTCTGCACATGACCGACTCTGATCCTTCTTTGAGTGTCATTACATTCTGATAATGGCGTAGGTGGTCGAATGGGTCGGTGGTCCCATCGTAGAAAAAGAGCTTTGGAGGTGTGAACTTCTTTGAAAGAGTTTCGTTCACGATGCGGTCCACGAACGACGAAACAGAGTGACAATACAACACGTCTGGGTCATGCGCCCCTCTGTAAAGGGGGTCCTGAGAGACGAGCCTCTCTGCCCGGAGAGTCGGTTCCTAGTTAGCTGCGTCGCCTCCTCTGGTTCAATGGGAACTAGCATGGGCTTAGCTCTCCCGTGCTTGCTCTGTTGTCTACTAGAGACGGAGGCTTGTGTTGCTTCTGATCTCCATTAGAAAGTGGAGGATTTTGCTGTATGAAAGCCTTCACTGCTTTGACAATTTGTTGTATCTGAGACGACAACAAATTCATCCTGGGGTTCGTCGTTGTCGTGGCTGGCGCGGGGCCGTGAGTCTGTTGCCCTTGTGTCACCGACATCGCTGAGAGCAGTGGAATAGCCCCAGTCTAGGCATTTGTCATGTCCCCTTGTTCTCCATTATTGCGTGATCGGGTGGTCACCATCTCTTCGTAGCCTGAGGAGAGATGATGCTTGTAAAAGTTTAGGAACTTTGTCGTCCCCATAGATGGCTCTAAACTGATGCAATCATTTTCCACTCCCTGCTTTGACCTTGATCTGCAAAAACCTGATGACCTGCACAAGGATCACACGTGAGCCACAGACCACCATTGTGGTGGCTGATGACACTTCGATGCTAAAGTCAAACAGGAATATGAGGAAGTTGTAATGTTGTAAACAAGAAATTTGTAGCATACCTTAGCTTACCAACCTCATGTCTTATTTATAGTGCAGGAGTCCTGGTTCGACCAGGCCATTGATGGCGTAGTTTAGGGAATAAGATCTTCGTGGAGATCCTTTTCTAATTAGATCTTCGTGGAGATCCTTCTCTAATTAGGAGTCATGCTATGGAAGGAAGTTTCCTTGTTAGCCGTGTGCTCCTAGATACGCAGGAGATAGTTCTCATTCCGAGAGTGGTCTATAGGTAGAAATATCCATATGTGATACATACTCTAGAATATGCTTCCTAGTTGGAAGCAAAGTGCTGTTGTAATTGCTCGTCTGAAGCTGATCCTCGAGATACTTGCCTTAACAGAGCTTAGGGGTGTTAAGGATGGTTGTGAGACACGTTGGCGTAGCAAGCTATAAGAATTTTGGTCCATTTGGCGGACTGCATTGGGCGGGCTTAGAACCGCGTAGGTCGAATCAGTGTTGGGCTGACGCTTGGGCCTATCTTTCCTCAAGATCATCATGACACGTGTACGACGCTTAGTTGGGACCGTTTTGGTGTATCATCAATAACAATAAACTTTCAAATTAGAAATTTTTTTGGCACAAGTGGGTGTTATTTGTGCGTAGTGGAGCAACATTGGGTCTTCTCACTTTTTTTTTCTTCCTAAATGAAATATACTGTCTACTATTGGTGTTGTTAGAGCCAATAATTCAATGATGGAAAAGGGTGTTTTTATTTCTTTGTTCTAAGAAAATGAAATGGTCTTTTAGAAGGGAGCTTCATTAGGCAGAAATTCGCACTGAGGAAATCATTCGAGTGAGCCAAACGGGATAAACTCTCTAGTTTATAAAGGCTTCCTCGTTTAGAATTTGTTTTTATTATTGCTTTACTTAACAAAATGATTTTGTTTTTATTCTCTTTCTAAAGGGTCTTTTTAAAGAACAACTCTGACTTGGCTTGGCCAATTCATAGTCGAGTGGCAGATCTTTAGAATAGTTTAATCAAATGGCATCTGGAATAACATTGTGCTTAAAATGGCAAGGCATTTTTCTATTTGTTGTTCAGGTAACGTTTGAAATAAAAAATAATGGGTTCGCTGGAATAACATTATGCTATTTAGCATCTCAAAGGATACTTATATATATATATACACACACCAATTGTAGCTCAGTTGGTTGGGCATCCACTCTCCTTGTGAGAGGTCACGGGTTCGAGACTCCTTCGGACAAGGATTAATAAATAATAAAAAAGGGTTAATGACCCCTTTTTTTTTTTTTTTTTTAAATACACACGTAGATGTTATTTAATTTGTGGGGATTGTATTCGTTATATATTTCCACGGAATGGTGAGTGCTTTGTTTGTGGGAATATATAATAAATACAATCTCCACTAAAAGGTAAAACAACATCTTCATCAATCAAGGGCTGAAGAATTCATCCACATAAGCCGAACGAGAAAAGATACCCATCTAGGAAGGCGTCATTGTTTAGAATTTTAGGTCGTCATTACCTTAATTTTGTGCCAGTCGAAGCCTTCCACACAGATGAAGAATTACTCGTTTAAAGAAAACACATGGAGAAAGAGAAGAGTAACTAAGATTATTGATAAATAGCATTTGGAATGCTATTGGGATCTAAATGGCAAGTGAATTTGTTATTTGTGCCATTCAAGGAGTTGGGATGAGGAAATTATTCATGTGAGTCAAACAAGAGAACCTCCCAGCAGCTGGGGAAGGCTTCCCATTTAGAATTTTGCTTATTATTACTTTACTTTTGCGCTCAAGCAATATTATTGTTGTTATTATTATTTTTTGTCTTCTCTTTTCCACACAGTTTTTTTATACGAAAGTGTTACTTGGCCTGGGAACTCTGTGTATTTTGCAAATATTTATTTATTTAATTGGAAAATCAAACAACAATTGAATGTTATTTGGTTTGAAATGGCAAGGCTTTTGGCTACTTGATGTTTAGATAGCATTTGTAACTCAACCATATCGAGCTGCCTTGGATAACATTTTGTAATTTGGGCCTTTCTTGGTTCACAAAAATCTAAAAGTATAACTTTAGGTGCATAAGAGTCATTAGTAGCCAATGGTGTTATGGTCTAGTGGTTAGGGCTATGTGGGTTTGTCCCCCACGTCCTAGGTTCGAGACCCACCTCGCACCTTGTTGATAGGTTGTGGGATCCTTGAAAACCCAGCTCGCTTTCCAAAAAAAAAAAGTCATTAGCAAATTTTCTATCAAAAAATCAAATTTCCAAAGTTTTCCATTTTTTTTTTGAAAGGCAAGTGTGCTGCCGGTGGGTAAAGAACCGAAGACGTGGGAGTTAAACCACCACAAACTTAACCATCCAACCAGGCTACCATTGGCAAGTTTTCCATTTTAATTAAGAGTTTCAGCAAAATGTTAGTGTTGATAACACTTTTCTAAAATATGATGGTAATTAGAGCGGCATTTTGGGTGGGTTGAGGTTGGTGGTGGGGTGTTGGGTGGTGGTTGTGATGATGGTGGTGGTGGTTGGTAATGGTGATGTTGGCGGTTACTAGTGGTAGTGATTGTTTTGGTGTGGGGTAGTGTTGGTTGTTGTGGTAATTGTCGTGGTGGTTGTTTTGGTATAGGTTTCGCTTGTGGTTGTGATAATTGTGGTGGTGGTGACAGGGTTACGATGGAGGTGGTGGCTATCGTGATTGTAGCGCTACGGATGGTGGTGAGAGATTTATTTTCACGATGCTCAAATATTGTCACCAAGCAAGCCTTGATTATAATTTTCTTGAGAAATTGATTTCCAATTATAACAGATTTTCGGTAAACGAGCAACATTTACATGATGGATAATGGATGATCTTATTATTATTATTATTTTTATTATGACAGATGATCTAATTTTATTTATTTATTTGTTTTGTTGATATCACGCTGAACACTCCATGGGAACCAAATGAAAGAAGCTCCCCCGGCTTGGGAAAACTCCCTCATTTAGAATGTGTTGATGTTATTACTTTAATTGTGTATCTGAACATGTTTATTTATTAGTTTCATTTACTCATTTTGCACCATCTGTTCTCTTCAAAGGAGTACTCTTTCTCCTTTTATATGACCTAATTTAGGGGTGGGCATCTCATCCCGCGATCTCGATCCCATTTCAATCTCATCCCATTTCGTCCCGATTTTTTGGATCTTTTAGAGATTGATCAAACTCATCCCGATTTTGTGTTGTCCTGATCTAGAATGGGATGAGATCAAGATAGAGATTTTCAATCCCGCCCATCCCAAAACTATTTATTTAATGTTTATTATTATTAATTTTAATCAAACTACTTTCTAAAGGGAAGTTCAGGATGTGTTGAAATTAAATCAAAACATCTAGAAAATTTACTTGTTTGATATGGTACTCTTTGTAGGATAATTATTCTTGTAGAAAAATAAAGATAAATGATGGTTTGTTTTAGTTTTGCATTACGAGTTATATGTATAACTATTAATTAGTGTATCACACAAAGGACGCTCAACATAAAAAAAAAAATTGTAAGTTCATTGGACCATAAATTTTAAATGACATTTAATATTGTTACAATTAAAAAAGTTATATATATATAAATTTGGCATTATTGGTGTTTGAACAAAGTGAGATAAAAAAAATTTGTTATTCTTCATTGGAGGACTATTTAGTACATGTTTATCATGTCTCGTCTCGAACCCGTTTGGGATGGAACGAGATCGAAATGAGGTCTATTCCGTCCCAATCCTAAACGAATGGGATGTAATAAGGATGATGTCCATCTCGTCCCGTGCCCACCCCTAACCTAATCTTTTAATCATATAGATAAATTATTTATTATATTATCACAATAAATCTATCCTAAAATTTATGATAAAAAAACAAATCAACTAAATCTCGTAGCAATTTACACTAAATCATACTTTATGTTATTCAAATTTATTGCATATGTATCACCAGAACATCACATTAATTTTTTTTTTAAAATGGAGTAATATGGGGATAGTAAAGATTATTATAGGGGCTACCAGAACATCACAGCAGTCACGATAGTTTCTTCACCTACGTTGACTACAGAACGAGGTGCTACCCAGACACCACCAGATGTAGAGGCCGATTATCTAGTCACGACACCACCAGCATTGCTGGATCATGCCAGCACTTGGGCATCCAGGCTTATGCATGGCCGCTATGCAGGCTCCACGAAACTCAAATATGAGCCGCCGCCCATGGTTGATGGGAAGAGAGTGGTTCAGATCCAGACCACAGACTTTGCAACCAGGATTGCTGAATGTGAACGCCTCCTCATTGGCAGATTTGTAGGGAAGCGGCTAGGATTCAGTTTTGTGAAGGACTCCCTGGCTAGATTGTGGAGTACCAGGAATTTTGACATGAGTTTACATGGTGACAAAAACTTTGTGTTCAGATTTAAGCACGAGTCAGATCGCAATAAGGCCCTAGAGACAGGTTCTGTGCATATTGCCAGCCGCCTGTTTATCATTAGAAACTGGACTCCAACAATGGACGAGGAAGCTGATATGCTAACTTGCGTCCCAATCTGGGTGACTCTGAAAAGAATACCATTGTTCTTGTGGAACCCAGAAGGCATCCAGAGAATAGCTAGTGCCATTGGTGTCCCTATCATGTTAGACAAGGCCACTGAAGAGGGTACCAGGATGGCTTACGCGAGGGTTTGTGTCGAGGTAGAAGTCACCAGTGCATTCCCTAAAGAGATCCCAGTCATGATCGATGACGCAAAAATAAGGATGGTTGAAGTGGAGTATGCATGGATCCTAGTCAGATGCAATACCTGCAAAGTGTTTGGCCATTCAAGCCAACATTGCAGCAAGGAAGTAACAGGTAGAACGCCCACGCACAAAGTCTGGCAACCCACGGGTAGGGTTCGGAATGACAATGAAGACGAATGGACTATAGCCAAAGGGAGACATACTTTTAAACCCATAAACAATTCCATCAAATGAGTCTCGTGCAATACTAAGGTAGTAGAGCCTAATACTGCCCGACAGGATGCACCACAGGACGCAGATGGCTGGACTATTGCCCTGGGAAAGCATGCCTTTAAACCAAGAGGAAGTAAAGCGAATGAAAAATCAAAGAATGGGAGTGATCCTACTGGAATGGACACTGAGATGGGTACTGACCCTAGCACCAAAGGAAGCACGGACAACAGCTTATAGGTAGAGCACAATGACATGCAACTGGTACCAGCAGGAGACAACACATTGGGATCAGGCACTGGACCGAGAGATGCAATGGTACCTACTAATGAAGTCTTGGAGCAGCAGAGTTTGGTTGCTGTTGTTAAGGAGCAACACTTAAAAGAATTCAGGGATGATTGTAGGGATGCAGGTTACTCCCCCAATGGGATTGAAACGGCGATTCAGGCTACGGATTCAGACGCTGAAGTAGCAGCAGAGCCAGGGCTGTATACCCCCATATCTAACTCAGAGGAAAACCCAATGCAAGTAATGGAGGTGCTTTGTGCAATCGCTGGTATAGGAGGACTGGGAGAAGATCCCACAACGCTCATGGATTGCCTAACACCCCAAGACGTTAAGGCTGTACATTCTGAAATTGCAAGAATAGGCAGGGATGCATTGGTCGCTGAACTTCAAACTTCACTTGAAGAGGAAGCAGCAAAGGTGGGGCAAATCACTAGCGAAGAAGAACGTGCGGTTACCACAATACAGCCTCCCACGACATCTGTTCCTCGAAGGTCCTCTCGAAGCAAGAAGACAAATCCTAAATTCAGGTAACTGATGATGATAATACAAGTAGAATGCAAATGCTTATTAGAACCTTGTATGGATGCTAGATTAGTGCTAGCATTCAATGGTTTTTATATCATGATTCATTGTGATTCGTATCCTTACGACGACTTCTCATACATCCTGGGGCCCACATTAGGTATAAATCACGTCATGAGAGTGATTAAAGGAATGATTGGTACTTATGAGGACGAAAGGCTATGGCAGGTCTATCATGCAACTACTTTAGTAGCAGAACATTTTGCTGGGTTACTCCCCAACTTGGAGACAGTGAGTCTAGAACTAGTTAGGTACTTTGTTGAAGATTTGAAGCAAATTTATTGTCCTGTGGATGCTGTAACGAGTGAACGTATGAGTGACTGTAAACTTTATCATCCTCTTTTTTCATTTCTAAGGTTCGGGGATCCTAAATAACCCCGCTCGCTTTCCAAAAAAAAAAGATTATTATAGGGTTTGAATAGTTTTTTTGTGTTGATTTAGGCGTCATCTGAGGCGGGCCTTGTTTCAAGAGAATGGATGTGCTTAGTGTTTAAAATATAGTTTGAAGGATTTGAATTTGAATGTTGGATATTCCGATTAAAAGTGAGATTGATGGAGATGGAAAGTTTTTATTTATTTATTTAAATTTGGAGTTTGCTTCCTTTACCAATACTTTTGTTTGCAAAGATTTTGATTTTTTTTTTCACCAATCAATATTGTTCCCTTTTTGTGCCCCCTTAGTTGTGGTGCCCTAGGCCTATGGTAAGTCGGGCCTGATAACAGATGATATGTTGTTTATTGTTCTTTGATATCAACACATAATGAATAAAATTTTGACACTAAAAAATTATGCTAGGAAATCAGGTTTTGCAACCAGGACGATATAGCATCATTAGATGAGGTTTTTTACAACCTCGAGATACACATAAGCATTTTGGGAATTTCATCATTCTTTCAAGATCACGCTACGTCACTCTAGTTGCAAAACTTGGTTGCAAAAACTTGGTTTCCTAGCATTTTTGAAAAATTATTGATTGCTTTGGAGACCCCCATTTCCCACATGTTAATTAATTATGTTTTCTTATAGAATTTGTGATTTGTTATGTGTTTGAAGTGTGAAGCTTCATTTTGGGTTAGGTAGTTTTGAAATTTTGATTTGTCGCCTATTGTAATAAGCTATCTGAGATTCAGATATCAACGGTTTTGTTTTGGGGGTGGGTATTCTGCTAAGTAACTTTATGGTTCAGTTTGTATGTTGCAACTAAGGATTGTGATTTCATCAAATTATACGAAATTTTCAATTTTTTTGAAATTACAAAAAGAAAAAGGCAAAAGAAAAAATTACATTTTTTCGAAGGTTTTTTTTTCGTAAAATTTGGGATTTTTTTTCGTAAATTTCATTTTTTTTTTTTGTTTGTAAAAATGCAAAAACCAGTTACTAAAATTTACATTTTTTCGAAAAATTTCAGAATTTTTTCGTAGATTTCGAGTTTTTTCTTCTAATTATTTATTGATTTTGAAACCACTCTTAATTATCACTTCTTCTACTTATATTGATTTTTTAAACTACTCTTTGATTTTCTAATTATAGGTGTGTTAGTTTCATTTAATGTGTTTAATACATTTATATATTTGCATATTATTTTATTCACATATTTAATATACCCTTAAAATTTATTATATATTTCATGTATCCTCAAAATTTTTACGTTTTTTCTTTACACACCAAAATATTTCTTAAAATCAGGAAACCAAAATTAACTCGAAAAACGAAATCATAATGTTTGATAGTGATTTTTTGGCAGGGATATGGTTTGTAATGATGAAAATAGATGGAGAGTATGACGTTGGAGGAGAATAAGAAGACTTCTCAATAGTAGTACAGAGATGGGATTTAATTTTTTTTTTTTTGGCTCACACAAGAGAAGCTATGCACAAGGCACTAGTAAGTTCTCTTGCTAGCTAGTATCATTTTATAGATTGTGGTTTTTATTGTGTGCGTAACGCTATCCTGATACAAATTTATTGTGCGCACAGCGGTGGAAGCGTAGCGAAGACTTTTACGGGAAATGACGGAGCTGCATCTTACGGATGAACAAATGATGTTACATACAAAAAAAAAAAAAAAAAACAGATGCAACACGAATTTAATGTGGTTCGGCAAACTCGCATACGTCCACGAACAAACGAACAATCCTTCATTGTTCCAAATCTGGTTACAAACAGATACAACTTGTTTCTCGAAAGAAACCAAATACAAAATCCGAAGAATTCGGATTACAAACTTCACATGATCCTCACCTCGATACAAATGCAGAGAGGGAGACCTCTGCTGAGGATCTTTGATCTCGAAGGATTGGATAAATGGATTACACATTTGGTTTCTCAAAAGAAACCCAAAATCCGAAGAATTCGGATTGCAAACTTCACATGATCCTAACATCGATACAAATGTAGAAATGGAGATCTCTACTGAGGATCCTTGATCCCGAAGGATGAGATGATCAAATGAGGAACCCTTGGTCCCCCTTTTATAGACGAACTGAGAAGGTTGGAAGCCACCTCCTCTCTTTCTTGCTTCATCCTTAAGAAACCCAAGTCAAAGTCAACAATGACGGATATTTTCACTTACTTGTTCGAATTGATTTCTTCTTACTTCATCATTAAGAAATCCAGGTCAAAGTCTACAAATGTGGCTAACATACCACTTACTTATTCAAACTGCTTTCTTCTTACTTAATCCTTGAGCAAACCAAAGACTGATCTAGAAGCTTCCACAAACTTCAAGCCACTTGAGGAGGTGATGGAAGCTTCTGCCATATTCTATTACTTTTTCTCGTATTTTTCAACAGTTTTTACAATGATTCATCATCTCCCTAAAGAAATAATTACGCAAGTACTTCTAAAAGTTCCTGCAAAGGATATTCAGATACAAAAAAGTGTGCAAGCTTTGGTACACCATAATCTCTTTGTCGAGGACCATGCAGCTCTTGCTCAACCAAGCATTTTGCTCACTACATACTAGGGGTGGGCACGGGACGGGATGGGACGAGATAGACCCATCCCTATCCCATCCCGTTCATACGGGATCGGGACGGGACGGGACGGGATGGGAAAAACCTCATCCCGACCTCGTCTCATCCCAAACGGGTTCGGGACAGGACGGGATCAGCGTGCTCTCATTTTTTTACAAATTACTGCTTACCTAATACCCAATTTGCTTAGTTGAAAAGTGGCAAAGACAATTCGTAGAACTACACATAAATGATAGCCTTAGATTGAGTATGCAACATCATAATAAACTACTATAAATGATAGCTGAAATTCACCCTGTAATTAAGATTTCTGCAGAGTTTTGAATGACTAAGAGGTGGACAGTATAATGGCAATAGTGGACCTGCTCTACTATTTCGAATAGTGAACAAAATGATGAGTAGATTTGGGGTGCTAAAAAGAATGTTTCATTATTGCTTTAAAAAAAACAGTCATTAAATTCATTGTCTTGACACGAAATAAAACTCTCCAATGTAGTTAGCATTCCATTTTGAGTTTTAAGGAGTTTGCAATTAAATAATTAATTTAGAATTCTAGAAATAAACCAATATCAAGTAGTTGCAGATATAGACTAATATCAATTACACTGATTTCAACTAAATTCATTTTTCTTCAATTACACTAATATTGCAATTTTAAAATAAATAAATAAATAAAAATATTAATAATAAATATTAGCTCGGGACGGGACAGGATTGGCGGGATTGAAAATCTTCATCCAATCCCATCCCATTCTAGATCGGGACGGGACGGAATCGGAATGAAATTATTCAATCCCATTAAGACCCGAAAAAATCGGGACGAGATCGGGACGAGAATGGAATCGCGGGATGGGATGCCCACCCCTACTACATACTGTGAAACAGAGTGTTTTTATTGCATCTATGACATTGACAGCATTAAAGAGGAGAGCAATGTTGTAAGAGCAAGAGAGCTTCAATTGAGAATCGGATCTAATACGGTGAGAGACACTTTACGTGGTTTACTTCTCCTTCAGCTGTTCATTAGAGCCGGTCGTGTTCAATCGTACATCTGCAATCCAGTTGTTCAAAATCTTCCTTCTACAAACAATGAAGTCTACTGTAATTGGACTTTGGTTTATCTCGATTTTCTGTTAAAAAATATAGAGTGTTTGGGATGTCTCTAATTCAAAAAGAGCCGGAATGGTGCTTACGGTGGGTGATGAATATGTTTGGAGAGAGTTTGCTACAATCACACCATTCGTGGGATGCCAAGCTTGTGTACCAATAACACCATCTATATTTCTAGCACAGGAAAAATAAGTGCATTGGTTGGTAGGAATCGTTTCCAGTTTGTCTTTTGAGAATGAGAGAGCCATTTATACCATAGACATTGAAGAGGAGCAAGCTAGATGCACTGTTATGCCATCATATGTACCTAGAGAATGTTGTATCCTTGCAAAGGTTGGAGGATCTTTGTGCGTCATGATTGACATTTATAAAGATGCAGCAGAAATAAATGTGTGGGTTTCGGAGGACAAACTTGGTTTCAAATGACCTCAAACATATACCATTGGGACTGCTGTACTTTTGCCATGACTATCAAATAATTGCGATAGCTTTGCAGGCCTTGCAAAGATTCTCCGTAGTTATCAAGATAAGCTGTTCCATTACGACTTGATGAGCCAGGAGCTGAGACAAGTTGCGATGTTAGAGATTCATAATGAAAATTTAGCTGAGGTGCAGATGAATGGACCCAGGAATGAAGTTTATTGGTCCTTTTTCGGTAGCCCTCTCAATTGGGAATGAGAGGCTCTTAAATATTTCCTTTCCTTTACTTTGTTGCTTCGTGTTTTACTGTTTTCCTAAACTGAATGTTGTTGGTTTGCTTTAGCGTCATTTTATCGAGTGTTGTTTTAGATAAACGCCGTCTGCTTTAGCATCATGTTATTCAGTGTTGTTTTAGATTAAGTCTCAACTTCTGTTTCAGTCAATCGAACTATTTCTTTGCCAGAATAATGTTTGTTGTTTGTTTAAAATGGTCCAATTCTGTATTTCGTTATAACTTGTTACATGTCAAGAGACGTTTTCTTTAGCTCTTTCCTCCGTCAAATTGAGATTTTGACCACTAGCAGCAGCATTACAAATTGGTCATGGTACTCATCACAATCTGCCAGACTAGGATGTCCTGGATGCTCCAGTTTTACTCCTGAGATGGCCTTGTTTGTTTAGAGGCTAACGTGACCTACTTCTCTACAAGATTTTCGCGGTGTATGGGTTGACACTGACAATTGGATACAATTTTGGTGTCCCATGTTCATCAGCCTGAGTTTGTTTATTTAATTTGTTTGTTAGTATTCAAATTCGAAAAGCTCAATCCTGTGTCAGCCCATTTTGAAAAGCTTCACCAAATTTTAAAAGCTCAAAAGTGTCACCCCATTTAAAAAAGCTTCACCAACTTTTAATTGTGTTTACTCGCTGATACTAATAGGAGAATACATTATAATTGATTGCGAAAATTCTAGGGGTCGAGGGAAAGGGAGCGAGGGATGGGTGTCCTTTACCTCGCTCCCTAGAAGGGCTCAATTGATTGATACAATAGGTCCTGAAATTACTAGATGACAATGCTTGTTTACAAAAAAATTGACTACTTGATCACACGAGCCAAAATTAGAGGCTAATGACAGGAAATCAATTTTTCATAACACTGTCTTCTTACTACTTATGAGAATCCAAGTTCGAGGGAAGATCTCAGAATCAGATTCACAAAAACGATTTCAATTTCCATATCTATTTTTTGTGCAATCAAACAAATCTTTAATTTTAATTATTGGAGGAGAGAGAAGAAATAAATGTGACTCTTTTTTGATATAGGACTTGGGGATAGAATGGATGGGCCAAATATAGGGGAAAATGAATGACAAAGTTAAAATGAGAGTTTGGATAAGGAATCTCTTGGAACAAGATTTTTTCCACCTGAAATCTCTAAATAGTTTTTTCGCTAAATTAGAAAATCCCTTGAAGATACTCTTAGGGTGGATAAAATTATGGTGAGGTAATTACCCATCAACCTTGCATGCTACGAGGGCTCACGATTTTCTTTTCTAACTCAATTGTTTTATTTATTTATTTTTAACTCTATGAAGGCAATTCTCGTGAATTATAGAATGCCTCCGCATCCCATTTCTATGAGGCAAAGTTTTGAATTACCTTGACTAGTCATATGTGTAATTGATTTTCCCGTGTTAAATAGACAACCAACTAACGAAAAGTTCTCTTAATATGGGATTTAGAATTCACTCCACAGTCTCAGCCTCTTACCGTATAAATCTACAAACCAAAAGTGTTTTTGCTCTTTATAAAATCAACAACAAAAAAAAAAATGTAACATATTTACAAACACCTTAAAATTTTGCAGTACGAGTCCACCACAATGTGAAGTTTACACCGCTACGATGGATGCTCTTGGATTCTCAAATATCAACTCATATAATTCCATTTGGGCTTCAAGCCCATTAGCCCATTACACACTTTGAACCGTTAAAAGAGTCACTGATTGAGTGAACCACCAACCCATCAAAACAAATCTTTATCACGAACTCTCTCTCTTTCAATCCATATCAAGAAATCCAATCGTACGGTTCATAATTGCCCATCATGTCCATCACTTCCATCTTCCCACCACGTGTACGTCCCGATTTGGGTTAAAAAATTAGGGTTCTTGGCTACTCCCGCTTCTCCCCAAAATTCGAAAATATATTCGAGTCATTTCGATTCTCTTCTCATCTCAGAGACCAAACGAGCGATTCTAAACCCCAGACTAGACTACGAACACCTCTTCTTCTCTCTCTCTTTTGCCTTCTCACTCAATCTCTCTCTCTCTTTCAGCCTCTGAAAGAGGACTTCATTGACTACTAAAGGTACGACTCTCTCTATGTCTCCCTTTCAGTCAAATCTTTCTATCTAGGGTTTGGTTTCGGCACATGTTGAATAGATCTGGTTGATTTTTAGTTTTCTTTGATGTGTTGTTAGACTCTCGAAGTTGAATGTTAGGGTTTTTGCGGTACCGTACAGATTTGATTTGAGTGTTTTCATACCATCTTTATGTGTAGAATCTAATAGTTTTAGTCGTGTTTATGGTTTTGTGAAAGACCGATACAAGATTTGAGGACTTGAAGTTAGGGTTAGGGTTTGGCAAATGGTGAATGATGGTTTTTAGGGTTTTTGGTTGGATTAGTTTATTTGAAATTTGAATGAATGATTTTAGGGTTTTTATTACTCGTTTAGTGGTTGATTGATTGGTTTTATGGGTGTTTAGTTGGTTGATTGAATGATGTTTGTGATGTAGTATAGTTTGTGAAGATATAATGGCGATGGAGATTACTCAAGCGCTGTTGTCTGCACAGTCGGCGGATGCGAATGTGCGGACGGCAGCAGAGGCGCATATTAAGCAGTTTCAAGAGCAGAATCTGCCTGCTTTTCTGTTCTCATTGTCTGTTGAGCTTTCAAATGATGAGAAGCCATTGGAGTCACGTAGATTGGCTGGTATTATATTGAAGAATTCATTGGATGCGAAAGATGTTACGATGAAGGAACAGCTGATTCAACAGTGGGTTGGAATTGATGATGCGGTGAAGTCACAAATCAAGGAACTACTGTTGAGGACACTTGGGTCTTCTGTTGCAGAAGCGGGTCATACTTCGGGGCAGGTTATTGCTAAGGTTGCCTCGATTGAAGTTCCGCGAAAGGAATGGCCACAATTGATTGCGTCATTGCTGAGTAATATGACTAAGCTGGAGAATCCTGCTTCGTTAAAGCAGTCGACCTTGGAGACCCTTGGGTATGTTTGTGAAGAGATTTCTCATCAGGATCTTGGGCAGGATGAGGTGAATGCTGTTCTTACTGCTGTAGTTCAAGGCATGAACCTTGCTGACCATGGGGTTGGAGTCCGTCTTGCAGCAACGAGGGCGCTGTATAATGCCCTTGATTTTGCACAGTCCAACTTTCAGAATGAGATGGAGCGGAATTATATTATGAAGGTGGTCTGCGAGACTGCTATTTCCAAAGAGCCAGAAATTAGGCAAGCGGCTTTTGAATGTCTCGTTGCAATCTCGTCTATGTATTATGATGTGCTTGAGCCTTATATGCAAACACTGTTTGAGCTTACATCAAAGGCAGTAAAAGAAGATCAAGAACCTGTTGCACTCCAAGCGATTGAGTTCTGGAGCACTATCTGTGATGAAGAGATTGAACTTCAAGAGTTTGAAGGAGATGAAGCTGGTGACTCTGCTTCTTCCCATTCCCACTTCATAGAGAAGGCTCTACCATCTTTAGTTCCAATGTTGCTTGAGACCTTGTTGAAACAGGAAGAAGACCAGGATCAGGATGATGACGTTTGGAATCTTTCAATGGCTGGTGGGACATGCCTTGGCCTTGTTTCAAAAACTGTGGGTGATGATATTGTCCCTCTTGTCATGCCATTTGTGCAGGAAAATATAATGAAGACAGACTGGAGGAGCCGTGAGGCAGCAACATACGCATTTGGGTCTATTCTAGACGGCCCATCTGTTGATAAGCTTTCTCCTCTGGTAACTGCAGGGTTGGAGTTTTTGCTTAACGCGACGAAGGATGAAAACGGCCAAGTGAAGGACACAACTGCATGGACTCTCAGTCGGATTTTTGAGATACTGCATTCTCCTGCTACTGGGTTTTCAGTAATCTCTCCTGCTAATCTCGCCCGAGTTATGGGAGTCTTGTTGGAAAGTCTAAAGGATGCTCCCAATGTTGCTGAAAAGATCTGTGGGGCTATCTACTACCTCGGTCAGGGGTACGAGGATGCTGGGTCGAGCTCTTCTCATCTCTCACCATATCTTCCTGAGATTATAACTAATCTCATTGGGACTGCAGAACGTACAGATACTAATGATTCGAAGCTCAGGTCTTCTGCTTATGAAACCCTTAATGAAGTTGTTAGGTGTGCTAATATTGCAGAAACAGCCCACATCATAACGCAGCTTCTCCCTGTCATTATGAACAAGTTGGGCCAAACGACGGAGCTTCAGATCATATCATCAGATGATAGAGAAAAACAAAGTGATTTGCAAGCTCTACTGTGTGGTGTCCTTCAGGTTATCATCCAGAAATTGGGCGCCTCTGAGGATTCAAAAGCCATTATCCTTCAAGCTGCTGATCAATTAATGATCCTGTTCCTGAAAGTCTTTGGTTGCCGCAGCTCCACAGTGCACGAGGAAGCAATGCTTGCTATTGGGGCTCTTGCTTATGCCACTGGAACTGAGTTTGAAAAGTACATGCCTGAGTTCTACAAGTATTTGGATATGGGTTTGCAAAATTTCGAAGAGTACCAGGTTTGTTCTATTTCTGTTGGCGTGGTGGGAGACATTTGTCGTGCATTAGATGACAAGGTCTTACCTTACTGCGATGGGATCATGACCCAGCTTCTCAAAAACTTATCTAATGGAATGCTCCATCGATCAGTCAAGCCCCCCATTTTCTCTTGCTTTGGGGATATTGCTCTTGCAATTGGTGATCACTTTGAGAAGTACCTACCATATGCAATGCCTATGATGCAGGGCGCTTCGGAGGTTTGTGCAAAGATGGAGATGGTGGACGAGGAGATGATGGATTATGGAAATCAGCTGAGGAGAGGCATCTTTGAAGCATACTCGGGTATCCTTCAGGGATTCAAGGGTTCCAAGGCAGAGCTGATGGTACCCCATGCCTCTCATTTATTGCAATTTATCGAGGTGGTGTTCAAAGATAAGCAAAGGTACATTCTCCTAGCTGTATTGTTTTTAGTTTTGGTGATTTCATGGAGCTACTTGATTTCATTCTGATAAGCATTATATGTTTTGTAGGGATGAAAGTGTTACAAAAGCGGCTGTGGCAGTGATGGGTGACCTAGCGGATACACTTGGTCCAAGCATCAAACTTCTATTTAAAGACCGAACTTTCTGTGCAGAGTTCTTAGGCGAGTGCCTTGAATCCGATGACGATCAGTTAAAGGAGACTGCCACTTGGACACAGGGCATGATTGGCCGCGTCATGGTCTCATGAGGTGCTATCCCTTTTCTTGGTCTTTGGGTCAAATTATCTTTGTTTACTCCATAAGTTCTTTCTGTTACTGTTTCCTTTTTAGTGTTGCAAAGGTACGGCATGAGCCAGTAAGTGATAGCTAAAATTGCATTACCGTCTAAAATGGAAGCATTTGTAAGTTTGTAAGTCTTGAGGGAGGACATTTGGTGTTATTATGTTTTTCTTTGTGGGGTTAGGAAAAGGTCCTTGGAGATAGTGTCTCATTGATTTAAGGTCACTTAATGAAATTGGTGACCACTTGATGAAAATGTGTCGCTGCATCCACCAATCGGTGGTCAGTTGAGTCATTTGTGATGTTTCTTATTCATTCCTTTTGTTTTTGTTGAAAGAAAAGCCTTCTATATTTCAGCTAGCAATTGTGTGTGCAACATTTATAATCTTGCATCCACTTGGCAGTATTGGCACTATGTGATCGCAACAGGCATGTTCTATAGTGAAATTAAAATTGCATTTTTTTTGCAGCGTTATCATATAACAACGTATTTCTGAATTCTTTTGGAGTAATAAATAATAGTGTGACAAGGTATCTTCGTGAAAAGTTCAGAATGATCAAAGTTTGTTTCTGTATGAGTAATCTTGTCTCAGTGTCAGTCTTCTTGGAGACTTGAGTTATCATTGTGCATTGTTCAATTGATATGTAACTTATCAAGCTTATCAACATTGAAGTGGTCAACGTTCAAAGTTTGATTGTTTTATGCATGTAGTGAGAAGTTTATTCTTTTGTGAATGCTAATTGAATGCTTCTTGGTTTATTTGTTGCGAATTGCATTTACCCCTACATGGTTGTGTTGAGCGTGTCATCCTTCTACAATCTTTCTGCGAGCATCTCTAGTAGTTTCTCACCAAACACCTCATCATTGAGAACCAATTTTATCATTGATCACTACACTTGGCACATTAATAAGTTGCTCTCCTCAGATGAACAACTCTTGACTTTCTTTATCACAGCATAGCTGTAAATAAATTTGTGGTCAGAGACAGAAGTGTGTTCGATTTAGTTTTCGCCCTGACATTTTATTGTTACCTGTCCTATAGTATCATTAGTTAGCTTGTTTTCCTTTATCATGGAAACTGATTGTAATGATGTGGCTGGATGTTCCGTTGTTACGACACTTGGTACTGTTCTCGATTGAAAAATGTTAAAAGGTTTTCAAACTTAATGTTCTCCTCTCCTCTTTGTCTAAGCCCCAATACATTGTGGTCGATTGGTAGTAATTAAGAAATCGGCATTCATCATTGATTCTATAAATGGACTAGTGGATATTTTTCAAGACATTTAGTATTGGTAGTTTTCTCCGTACTACCGGTGGAAGGAATTGTCTTATCCTTCTTGTCCTCACCCTCGGTCTGAGGTGCTTGAGCGGGGGAAAGCTTGTAACTATCTAAGTCCCGATGTCCTTTGTTATTCTTCCATGAGTTTTCACTCTTACAATTTGCATACACCAAGCAAGTTCTGTAGCTTGCACGAGTTCTTTTTCTTCAGGACGTACATATACTTCAAATCTTCAAGATGTTGCCATTGATCAAGTACTTGTAAAAGCATTTATATTCCAAAACGTTGGGTGCTATGCAGAACCTTTTTCACCGAGTCCTGGTTTTTTGCTATTCCAATGATCACTTTTTAGGAAGAGGAATGAAATCAGGGAGGATCAATGTGGTTTTTTACTCGGGAGAAGGCTGGGGATGCGCCGTGTGACTGAAACAATATGATAAATTATCTGCAATTCCCTCAAGCATACGCAAATCAAATATAGTAGAAAATTTGTAGAGTGTATAGCAAATGGATTCCCACCCAATCACGACACAGAGGGAACAACACTCAATTTTTTTTTTTTTTTTTTTTGTTAAATAGCATATTCATTACTTAAATACTATTACAATAATGGAGTCGTGCAGAAGCCGCTAGAGTATGAGCTTGAACCGTTAAGTGCTCGATCAATATAATAACAATATCAAAATGTGTGAAAAGAAAGTATATGTCTGATATTACTAATAAGAGGACGCTAAAAAGTAAACGTTTGTGCATGTTCACTGCATAAACTCCGATCACTCCCTGTTTGAAATTGGCCAAAAAACTAGCATCATAAGTAAAAATAATATCATCCAGAGGGAGGGGGAGGGGGAGGGTGAAGTGAGGGTAGTGGCCATATTTAGGTTAAGGGTGTGATGCTTTGCACAATGGGTTCTACAAGTTCTAGTTGAGTATTGAATGATTCAGTAATAGGGCCAAACTAGATCCTAATCGAAATTTCTGAGGTCAAGCTAGGGTTGTAAGGGTGAGGAGTCGTAATTGCATGTTCAACCTCTCAGTGAATAGTAGCGGGCTCCGAAGCAGGCAGATGAGGACTAGAGAACCAATTATGACGCCATGAACTCCAAGTGTGATGAAAGTCGACTAGAAAATTTGTCGGGCTCAATTGATAGTTATTAAAGACACATTTGTTTCTAGTGTGTCAGATGGTGCTCAAGAAGGCAATAAACTAAGGGAGTATTTCCTCGTTTTCTACCGGGTGAGATTTAGCAGATTGCCACATGAAAAAAGGTATAGTGAGAGAGAAAAATTGTTCATCAAGCCAATCAATAGGGGTTGGTGAGATGTGCCAGAGATGATGGATGAACGAGCATAAGAAGAAGAAGTGGACGACATCCTCTGATTGATTGTGACAAAATGGACACTGATCAATAATGGGAGTATGCAATCTAATAAGATTAGCTCTAGTAGGCAGAATATTTTGAGAAATCTTCTAGAAAAGGAATACAACACTCTGCTAAGCCTTTATCCTCCAAAGATCCTTGAAAATCTTCACTTAATTGAGTTCACCACAGTAAAGCCTCTCAAATATATCATAGAGACATCTTTGTCCATGTTTTATTCCCAACATCGACTCCCAATTCTCCGTCTTTGACATTACCACCCCACACTTTTGTCTAACACCTTCACCTTTCTATCCTACACCGCCACATTTTTTTCCCTATGTTTTCTTTTCCACAAAACAACCACAATAGCAACAATATCCCTATTGCTGTTGTCACTTCTCTTTCACCTTGCTACAACTCCTTCGATGCTCATCTGCCCCTATTTTTTTTCCTTTCTTTATTTCTTTTTCTCTCTTGTCTTCTCATCAACAACAAGCTGCAATAACAACAACGACTGTTGCCATTAATCCCACTTGCCATTACATCATCATTTTCGCAGAGGTTGGAGTGAGGTCGAAGGAGAAAAGAAAAGGGGGCGATGGCGGGGTAGCCAACGGTAGTGACGCCGTTACTGCTAGTGTTGTTGGTTGTTGTTGAGAAGAAAAAAGAAGATTGTCTGAGAAGAAAAAAAGGAATGAAATAGGAGAAAATAAAAAATATAAAGAAAAGAAGAAGGAACGGCGGGGGCGGCCTGAGCCGAGTCAGCAACGTTGACGTTGTTGTCCCTACTTGCTATTGGGAAGAAATTGCCATGGGAAAAGGAGAGAATATATGGGAAAAAGCTTTTATTGGGGTATCCCTTAGCAAGTAAAAAAAAAAGGAGAGTGGTGTGAAATAGGGGAGTCAGTGGTGTAAAAAGGTCGCAGCCTAATATAAATTGATCACTCTATTCCTTTACAATAGAATCTTATATAGTTAAACTTCCATAAATTAATACTCTTGGGACCATTAAAATGTATTAATTAATCAAAATATTATTTAATCGAAAAATAATAGTTTATTAAAATTAAAATTAATTTATACATTAATTAATAAAAAATTAATTTATCAACATATTCTTTATTTTTTTTCCAATATATTGAACTTATTACATGTATTGTATATTGTATTATACGAATATGATAGAATACGAATTATCATTATTCTATGTATTTGTTTAACCAAAACAAGTTCATAAATGTAATTAGTCTTATTAAATAGAAATCTTGGATCTATATATTTTTGCAACAAACTAAAATTACATTTGATGTATACTTAATTAATTTATTTAACCAAAACAAGTTCATGAATGTATTAATTAGTCTTATTAAATAGAAATCATGGATCTATCCATTTTTACAATAAACTAAAATTACATTGATATATACATCTTTAAATTCATCGGAAATGACAAAGAAGATGAAGTTGAAGACGATAGTTCTGTACTGGAACCTGTCTTGTGCAAATATGCATTCAAAACAACAATCACATTGCATAAATTTTCTCTCGCAATACGAAAACATTACACCAGAGCTTCTTAATGCACTAAAAAAAGTTAAAGGTACAAGAAGACATCAATTTTAATAGGAACAAGTAACATGTGAGTCATATTTTACAAAAGGCTCTTAATTGAGTCATGTATATATATAATTTTGATGCACAAAAAGATTATTAATTTATATATGAAGTCTGACCTATGTGTTTTTTTTTAAATATATTATTTTATAAATTTAGCAAATTATTTATTTACTATGAAGTCGAACCGGCCAAAAATATTATTTAATGGAACTTATTAATTTAAACAAATACAAATAAAATATTTGTTGATATAATTTAAACGCTCTCCTCTCATATCTTCCCCCAACGGCTCTCTATGCTCATTTCATCCAAAAATAGCAAAAACCCTCGACACAGATCTTTTCGCCTCGCTCGTTTCAGAGATCAAGAACAATACAGGCACCGACCATTTACTCCCTTGGCTTTGGTAAGTAAAACCTGTATCTTCGTTTTCTCTTCTCTCTAAAATCTTTTTTTTTCTTGAACCTGCAAAACAGGGGAATAAGAAGGTTGATAGGGTATCTATCTCCTCTTCTGCTCAAAGAGAAGCTCCAAGGTTCCTTCAGAAATTGTGCCCAGAACTTCCAGACTAATCAGCGATATCGCAACAATTTGTGGCACCTTAGGGTCTGGATTCAATTGGTAATTTAAGAGAACCCTCTCACTGATTTTGTAAGTTGTGTGAGTGTTTATTGATTTAGTTTATTGGGGTTTCTTAAATTGTTCTAGATCTTATTTTGTGGTAGATGGATTTTGTGGATGACCCTAGGTCGCTTTTGAAAACAATGGAGATGAATCGAATCGGAAAGAAACATGCCCTCTTTTACCAAGCCTATGCTTTGTACTTTGAGAAGCTCAAAGCTCAGGAAGTTTGAAGAGTCTGAGAGGATGTATGTCATGTGCTGAAACTTGGAGAAGAAGAATACAAAAAAGAAGGCGCCCGTTTTTTATTTATTTAAAGTAGGGGTACAATTGTAATGAGAATTGAAGATAAAAAAAGGGCTAGGATTGAAAGTTGGAAAGATGTTGAGGGTTGAGATTCATTATCCTCTACAATGGTATGTTTGTAAATATAAAACATGTAGAAGGAGAAACAAATAAAAAAAATGTGAAAAAGTTAGTAGAATGTACATGTGGCGGAGAGAGAAAGTATTGTGTGTGTTTTTTTTTAAATGAAAATTATCATAACTATTTACATAGTTGTCGAATTTTTATAAACTTGGTATCATTGAAATGCAATTTTAAAGATCTTTCCAACAAAACCAATTATCAATACAAACACTTAAAATTTCAAAATCTGTATTTTATTTTTAAAACATGTAAATGTTTATAAGATTTTCATGCCTAAATATAATATTTTTCAAAGAAACGGACGAATATTTTATTGAACATTCAAACAAAGACTCCAGACATTCAACCGATTCTAATTTTAACCGAGTTTGACTCTAAAAAATTAGTATTATAAAATATGATATTTTTATGTAAATGATTAAGGACAATGATGAGGATGCTGATGTGGGTGTTCAGTGCAGGATAATTAATAGTAAAAATAAATAAACATATGTGGAGTGCCAACGGCACGGGTAATATGCTAGTCTATATTACAATTCAGAATGATTTTGACTATTCATTGCTGACTGAGACAAACTTAAGGATTGGAGATAAAAGATGGCTAGGATTGAAAGTTGAAAAATGTGTTATGGGTTGAGATCAATTTCCTATGATGACATGTTCGTAAATATAAAACATATATAAAGGCTACGAATATGAACAAAATTGTGAAAAAATTGGTGGAATGTACATGTGGCGGAGACAGAAAGTATTATGTTTTCATTCTTTTCAAAATGAAAATTATCATAACTATCGATGTTGTTGTCGGATTTGATGAAATTTGTATCATTGAAATACATTTTTGAAGTCATCTCCAACAAAACCAATGATTAATACAAGCGATAAAATTTTAAAATATATTTTGTTATTATAAAGCGTCGTTAATATTTTTCAATTTTTTCAAATGAATGAAAAAGGTTTCTTAATGCACATTTAAACAAAAAAAACTCAAATTCAAGCAGAACCAATGATCAGTACAAATACTAATATATTATTTAAAAAATTCTATTGCATTTCATGACATTGGTATTTTTTAATAACATATCAGGAAAAAATTGAGACAGACATCTTAATGCATATTTAAACAAAAACCCTAAACTTTATGTTTTGGCAAATTCAAAGTTTAGGGGAGAACTCGCTCTCGACGTTTGAACTTTTTTCCGCAACTGATTCAAACTTTGAGTGAGTGTAACCCTAACGTTTATAGTATTACCTTATAATAACAGGCTTGGACTTCAAATCTAATTGATGACAAAAGTGGGGGATGTTGGCGAGGGTGTTAAGGACATGATATTTAACAAAAAAATTGTGATTTTCAGGAGTGCCAATGACACGGGTATTATACTAGTTACCTTATTAAATAGAGTGAAATGTAAGAAGAGAAGAATTTATAGGGCTTGTTTCAAGCAAAAGGGGAGGGAACTTGTAGTTGATTCAGTTTTCTTAAATCAATTTGTAACGATCTGATTCGCACAGTAACAATATTGTCCGCTCTGGGCCCAACCGACCCGCACGACTTTAAAACGCGTTGTTACTATGGGGATCCAACCTCGCACATAAATAGCACATCCCCTTTCCGCACCCAGGCGATGTGGGACTATCTCCCCCCTTTGTAGCTTGCCAACCCTCTTGGGCTACTGCCTATTGGGCTCCAACCCTCACCCCCCTCAGGTCCGCCCACACAAGGGTATCCATAGTCCACCCCCTTGGGGCCCAACGTCCACGTTGGCACACTGGCCCAACGTCCACGTCGGCACACTTCTGGTTGGGTCAGGCTCTGATACCATTCTGTCACGACCCGATCCACATGAAACAATATTGTCCGCTCTGGGCCCAACCTAACTACCCGCACGACTTTAAAACGCGTTGTGTCATGTGGATCCAAACTCGTACATATATGGCACATCTCCATCCCTCACCCAGGCGATGTGGGATTATAACACCGAGGTAGCCTTCCAACCTCTGAGATCGCCGACACTTAGTAGTCTGTCAGCTTCCTGAGCCCGCCCACACATGGAGCTGCCAGCCTCAGAGCCCGCCCACACAAGGTAGCCCATCAGCCTCAGAGCCCGCCCACTCAGGATATTACAATCCACTTAGGAGGCTGGCAGGCTATTAAGTGTGGGCGGGCTCAGAGGTTGGCAGGCTACCTCGGTGTTATAGTCTCACATCGCCTGAGTGAGCGATGGATATATGCTATATATGTACGAGTTTGGATCCACGTGACACAACGCGTTTTAAAGCCGTGTGGGTAGTTAGGTTGGGCCCATAGTGGACAATATTGTTTCATGTGGATCGGGTTGTGACACAATTTCAGTTAGTTTTTCTTTTAATTACAGTTAGTTTTTCTTTTAATTAGATACTTTTAGTCACAATCGTGACAATTGCTATCAGAGCACAGGAGGCTGATCGACGGAAGTTTCACAAAATGGACATGCTCATACATCCAATACTATCTTTCCAAACTATAAACTTCATTTTGTTGGTCATGACTTACTTTCTTTCCATTACACTCAGTATTGCTACTTTAGATATAGCTATTGTTAGTTACAATCCTAGTATAAAGATTTGAACTTCAAAGAAGTCGGTGATCTAAGCATGGAGAAGTCATTACATTGTCAATTTATGTGTCTATCAGTTGGGTTGTCCAAAGATGAGGATAATGGGAACTTAAAGGTAGTGCCAGTGCCCGTTACATAATAGCTTTGGATATTGCGTCGATGCTCAAAAATGGTTGTTTACATATCTTTATTAACTATTTTATGAGGTTGTTACCTTTCTCTCTACAAGATTAAATATATAAAATGAATAGAGAATGATTGATTTCTAGAGCAACTACATGCCAATTATAATGTCCTATAGTTTCTTATTACTTCATCTTCATGCGTACCTTGTTCATTCTCTTTTGTTCCTTGCTTAATAAGGCCTGCTCAACCACATTCAAGCATACTCCTTTACTTCTTATCCAAAAATTTTATATTTGCGAAAATTTCGACTAGGAAGTATTTGAAGGTAGTTGTGTAATCCATACTGCTGACATTGTCTACACGTTCTATGTTGGCAACTTTACTGTAGAAGAGGTTAAACCGTACAACTAGTTGGATGATGTAGATGGAGCACCGAGGCGTGTAGTCGTTTTCCTTAAGGCTTAATTCGCCCCCACCACTTGGATAATACACTGGGTTACCGGTGAATTTCCTCCAAGATACAACGGTAACTTCGTTTGTCGAATTGCGGCTATATTTGACGAAGAACGACCCTTTGAAAGAACGGGCAGATCAAAGACACAAGATCAGGAACTGGCCACAATTGTACGGAATGTGGTAATCCCTGTATACCAGTAAGAATGATGGAAGAGAATTCCTGGAACACTTGCACAACCCTGGAATGGAGTTGTTCCAATTCCCAGATTTGGAATTGATTGAAGAATATGGACTTGACTTGAATTCTCTGGAATAGAATTGCTTTGAATTGAGTTTTTGATAATGACCCAAATTAGTGGGCTTTATATAGGCCCGAGGTGACCATCCAACCATGGGTCATAACCCTTCCTTGTTGGATCCTGATCATTGGATCAGATGGACGCTCTAGATCACACCTCTCTTGGTTGACTACAGGCCGTTAGATCCTAACCGATCAGTTGGACATCCCAGATCGCACCCTGTGAGGAGATGCATCTGTTGGATTGCCCCTGATCCCATGCATCCGTATGTAACTTTAGATCCACGTGGATCTAATCGTTGGATCCCATCCGGTGCATCCGTGTGCAACCTAACAAACCTGCATCCGACACATGGCTAAAACTGGACGAGTCATCAAAGCGTCTCAGCGACGATATGCGCCATCAAAACACCACATTGCGCCCATGCGCGCGCGCGCGTGTGACGGTGCACCGTCACCCACCTTACCCATTCCATTTCCTTTTAGTGTATCAAAGTCCATACTCAAGTCCATGTATATAAACCAAGTGGTTCCTAGTTGTTTACTTGATATGAGATTAAAGCTTCTCATATCCAATCCTCACCAAACCTTCACCTTTTTGTTTGAAAATAATTCTAACAATCCCCCACCTATTGTCAAATGAAATGAAAACAAAACATTTTAACATTCCCCCACCATTTTAAAAATTTGGAAAATGGAGATGGAAATTTTGAAAATTTGGTATCTCTCCGTCCTTGGAACTCATTCGCATAAACAAAGATATCTTTTGGATTTGAATCTTTGCTTAGCAGAAACAAATCAAAGTTAGCTAGAGAAAGCTAGTGGGACTTTGCCTTGAACTAACCACTCAGATCGCTAACCGGATTCATCCTACACAAACTTCTTCAAATCTGCCAATCCATCCTCTACAACCTGACACTATTATGGCATTGTGTCCGTATTCTTTTCCTGAATGCGTGAGGTCAAGTCTCTAAACCCTTAGAAGCGGCCGCACTTCCGACATTCATATAGGTAAATCAAAAAGCACCCTCGTAGTAGATACTTGACATGTAGTCCCTGGTCCATTAAGAGTCTAAGCTCAGCCTCCCTTTTCTATTACGGGTACCAAACACCTCGAACCTGGGATGATTGACCGGTGTTTCCTTCGTACATATGATGTACTATCGCTCATTGAACCCAAAATTTGAGTTGAGGTTCCATCACTGACGAATCTTAGTCATTGACTTTAAACCCATCCCTACTGAAGTCTTTAAGACTAACTCTCGTGAGAGATCCTTTGTTAGTGGATCTGTCAAATTCTTGCATGATCTAACAAAGTCCACAGTGATCACACCGTCGTGTATTAATTGTCGAACACCACTGTGCCGCAAGCCAATATGACTCGACTTTCCGTTGTAAACAATACTATACGCCCTAGCCAAAGTTGTCTGGCTAACACAATGTATAGATACTGGAGACATAGGCTTAGGCCACAATGACAGCTCTTGTAAAAGAGACCTAAGCCACTCCACTTCTTTTCCTGCAGCAGCTAATGTCACAAACTCAGAAGCCATGGTAGAGTCTGTTATAATTGTCTATTTCTTTGAACCCCAATAAACAACCCCTCCACCAAGTAAAAAGATCCACCCATTAGTAGATGAGTGATCTTCAAGGTTAGTGATCCAGCTTGTGTCACTATAACCTTCAAGGACCCTTGGATTTCCATTGTAACAAATACAATAATCCATAGTTCCTTTCAAATATTTAAGTATCCTGATTACTGCGTCCCTGTGATCAAATCCTGGATTGGTTGTGTACCTACTTAGTTTTCCTACTGCAAATGCAATATCAGGTCGGGTACTTGTCATAGCGTACATCAGACATCCAAGTATCCTCGCATAGTCCAACTGTGCGACTGCTCCACCTTTATTAGGTAGTAATCTATTCCTTGATGCAAAGGGAGTAGAAACCGGTTGACAATCATATTGTCCAAACCGCCTTAGAACCTTCTCAATATAATGAGACTGAGACAGTAAAATGCTGTCAGAAGTTCTAACAATTTTGATTCCCAGAATGACATTGGCTTCACCCATGTCCTTCATATCAAAATTCTTTGAGAGTAACAACTTAGTAGAGTTTACTTGGTCAAGGTAAGTCCCAAAATTTAACATATCATCAACATATAAACATATGATAACACCATGACCATTAATAAATCTACTATAAACACATTTGTCAGACTGGTTAACATGAAAACCATTAGATAATATAACATGATTGAATTTTTCATGCCATTGTTTAGGTGTCTGTTTTAAGCCATAAAATGATCTTATTAATTTACATATTTTCTTTTCCTTTCCTGGTACAACAAAACCCTCTGGCTGTTCCATATAGATTTCTTCATCTAATTCACCATTCAAAAATGTTTTTTTAACATCCATTTGGTGAATTTCTAGATTATATATGGAAGCCAAAGCCAGTAATGTTCTAAATGAGGATGTACGAGCCACCGGAGCATAAGTATCAAAGAGGTCTATCCCTTCTTTTTTAGTATAGCCCTTGGCTACCAATCTAGCCTTGTACTTTTCAACAGTACCATCTACTTTTCTTTTCCTTTTGAATACTCATTTACAGCCGATTGGTTTAGATCCTGGCGGAAGATTCACTAATATCCAAGTATTGTTCCCGGTTATTGAGTTCATCTCATCATTCACAGCTTCCTTCCAGATAAATGCATCAGAAGATGACATCGCCTCCTTGAAGCTAATGGGATCAGACTCAACATCCAAACAAATAGGAATTTCATCAATGATTTCATCATCATTGGTTCCTTCCACCAGATACATATAGAAATCATCTCTATATGTTTTGGGTATTCTAGCACGTTTACTCCGCCGAAGTTCTTCATTAGAATCTTCTAAGGAGGTGCTAGATTCCTTAAGCTCCACAGGCTTAGGTAAAGAAGTAAACTTTGTTTCATAAAAAATGGCATCTCTAGATTCAATAATAGTATTAACAGTTATGGATTTATTAGGTTCTACAACCATAAATCTATATGCTTTACTATGTTTAGCATATCCTAGAAATACACATTCTAGACCTTTTTCACCCAACTTTTCTCTTTTAGGTTATGGGATTCTGACTATGGCACGACAACCCCAAACTCTTAAGTAATTAAGAGTTGGTTTCCTGTGCTTTTATGCCTCATATGGGGTCATAGGTTTTCCTTTTGTAGGAACCCTATTAAGTATGTGACAAGCTATTAATAAAGCTTCACCCCAATATCCATTTGATAAACCTGAGATTGACATCATGGAATTAACCATTTCCATTAATATCCTATTCTTTCTCTCGGCTACACCATTTTGTTGTGGTGTATAGGGAGCAATGACCTCATGAATAATTCCATGAGTCTCAAAAAATGATGGGCTATAAAACTAACCGCCCCTATCAGACCTCAGGCATTTAATCTTGGCCCCACATTGGTTTTCAACTTCACTTTTATAGATGTTAAACTTATCCATAACTTCATCTTTATGACTCAAAAGATAAACATAACAATATCTAGATGCATCATCTTTAAAAGTAGCAAAATACTTTTTATTTCCTATAGTAGGGGTTGCATGCAAATCACACAAATCAGTATGTATCAATTCTAAAAGTTCAAAATTTCTATCAAGCGGTGGAAACGGTTTCTTAGTTATCTTGTTAAGCATGCAAGTTGAACATTTCTTATCTTTTGTATCTATTTGAGGAATCAAAGATGATTTTGACATATTATGTAATTTTACAAAGTTTATGTGACCTAACCGATTATGCCATAAATCAGAAGACTCAACGATATAAGTAGAAATAATAGTTTTATTGATATTCAGTTTAAATAATCCATCGTATATGTGACCTTTTCCGACAAACACCCCACCCTTTGACAGAACAAAGTTGTCTGCCTCAAATACAAGCTTAAAGCCATGCTGATTTAGCAGGCTACCGGATACAAGGTTCCTACGTACTTCAGGTACATAGAGTACATTGTTCAGAGTTAGGCACTTTCCGGTCCTTGGAAGTGTTGCCACTTTCCTTGCTCTTTTGACGAGCTACAGTCACGCTTATAGTGCCCCCGCTTGCCACAATGATAGCAAAACCCCTTGATCTTCTTTCTTTGATTGGCATCCTTGGTGGGATGATTGGGTCATTTTCGATTCCCTTTATTTTGGGACGGACCTGGCCCTTCCGCCATGAGAACCTTGGTTTTATCATCCTTGGATCCCTGGTCACCCTCCTGTTTCCTGTATTTTTCATCAATTTGCAAATAATTAAGCAAGTCCTTGAGGGAAATGTCTTCCTTCTTGTGCTTAAGGTTGTGTTAGACACCTTTCCAAGAATTAGGGAGTTTGTCTATTATAGAGGTCACAACAATAGTCTCATCCATATTCATATTGTTTTGCTTTAGATGCTGGACTATCCTTTGGATTTCATAGAATTGCTCAATAACAGATCTACTATCAACCATTTTATATAAATTAAATTTACTGACCAGGAATTTCTTGTTGGCGGCATCCTCAGTAATGTATTTTTGTTCCAGAGCGTCCCATATCTCCTTTGCTGTTGCCAAATGCTGGTACGTATCAAAGATCGTCAGACATTGAATTGAGGATGTGCCCACGACACAATAAATCATCATTCTCCCATTTCTGTCTATTGCGGGCAGATTGCAAGGTGTCCTGATTAGAGTCTTCGGGTTCTTGTGGTTTTGGTGTAGACAGTACATACACCACCTTCAATGTTGCCAACAGTAAGTGCGTCCGCTTCTGCCAGCGTTTGAAATTGTTCCCGTCTAACATTTCTAGTTTCATAGTGTTTCCCATTTCTTTGAGTGCCAAAAGATCCATCTCAAGCAAATTAAGCCTTAAGATTGTTGGCAACTTTACTGTAGAAGAGGTTAAACCGTACAACTGGTTGGATGATGTAGATGGAACACTGAGGCATGTAGTCGCTTTCCTTAAGGCTTAATTTGCCCCCACCACTTGGGTAATACACTGGGTTACCGGCAAATTTCCTCCAAGATACAATGGTAACTCCGTTTGTCGAACTGCGGCTGTATTTGACGAAGAACTACCCTTTGAAAGACGGGCAGATCAAAGACACAAGATCATAAACTGGCCACACTTGTACAAAATGTGGTAATCCCTGGATAACAGTAAGAATGATGGAAGAGAATTCCTGGAACACTTGCACAACCCTGAAATGGAGTTGTTCTAATTCCCAAATTTGGAATTGATTGAAGAATATGGATTTGACTTGAATTCTTTGGAATACAAAAAGAAAATACCCTGTGAGGAGATGCATCTGTTGGATCGCCCCTGATCCCATGCATCCGTATGTAACATTAGATCCACGTGGATCTAACCGTTGGATCCCATCCGGGTGCAACCTAACAAACCTGGCTAAAATTGGACGCGTCTACGATGTGCGCCATCAAAATGCCACATTGCGCGCCACCTAGCCAATCCATTTCCATTTAGTGTATCAAAACCAATACTCAAGTCCATGTATATAAACCAAGTGGTTCCTAGTTGTTTACTTGATATGAGATTAAAGCTTCCCATATCCAATCCTTCACCCTTTTATTTGAAAAAAATTCTAACATTCTATGTTGTAACCTGCTCTTTGAATACACTAATATTTATACAAATTGATAGTGCCATAATTACTCCTTTGAAATACCAAACTTCACTTCTAAAATTAGTGAAATAGAGCCTTGCAGAGCCAATAGGGTGATGCTTCGTAACTTTATTTTTCATCTTTTTCTTCCATCTTCCAATATGACCTTCACCATCTAACTATTAGAAGATGCATTTCAGTGCCAGGAAGCCAGAGCTGCTATGAGATCTAGGTCCTCTCGATCCCGTGACGGAGAGATTGAAGAAAGTAGAGGAATTCTGTGTGAATTCATGGGTGCTACAAGAACTGACCATGGAGCTTCCAAGCATTCTCGCGAGATTGATAACAAAAAGGTCACTGATGAAAGCAAGGTGGTAAAGGGACCCTTAGGGAGTAAGTATTCCTCCAAGCAGCAGGCGAGCAATAATATTGTATCTGATGAGATAGTTGTGGTAAAGTTTGTAGATACTGCCATTGTTGGGAATCTGAAGCAGAAGATGCATGACATCATGGTCTAGTTGATCCCACCATCAACTTGAAGGATACCATGAATGACATCAACAATATGTTTCGGGAACCCTTGGAGCTGGAAACAGTACGTAAGAGGAAATCACAGAAACCTACTCAAACCAGAGCAGAAAATAAGCAGTGGGTTTGAGGTGTATGTTGATGAAAATTTGGATGATGGGACAGGAAGCAACAAAGAAAATAACTATGTACCAAAAAATTCAGGCATTTTAGCAAAGAAACAAGGTACTGACAGACGTTTGCCTATGCATGAACTTCAAAATATTTGTTGATGGGAAAGATGAAGGTAATTCTAGCGATGGAGATGGTGGAAATAGTTTCGATAAATCCAGACATCTAACAGAAGGTTCTGATCGAAGAGTCAATGCTTTTGTGTTTCCAAGACCAAACGATATTCCAACCCATGATTCTATTGATACAGATGGGAAAAGGTCACCGATCATGAAATTGAGGGAGGATACAGTTGTTGGTAGGTTTGTGGGCTGTGACATTCTTGATGAGCCTGAGGAGATAGAAAATGCTTGCCATCACGGACTACTAGATCCAACAATTAACTTGAAGGAGGCTATGGATGCTGTAAACAGCATGTTCGGAAAGCCAATAGATTTTGTAAGGGCAACTCGGAGCAGGAAGCAAGGGAAGTTTGAAGATAAGAAGAGAGAATGTGGTGGATTTTCCATACTGCCTGATGATGACTTTGAAGCGTAACAGACTTGAAACCTCAGCTGCCACCACAAAAGTCATCCTGCTCATCCAGCAAAATGAATGCTGAAAATTATTTGTTTGAGCCAACTTTATCCACAAAGCAGGCCATGGATGACATAAATGATAAATGAGATGTTTGGAAAGCCTTTGGATTTCTGAGATGAACCATGATAAGGAACCATTTCCTCCTATTAATATAGATAATCGATATTTCTTCAAAACAGAAGATCCACCATTCCACAACTTATGAAATGGTTGAGCATCTTAACTAGTTGAAGATTTTTTATTTCTGCAACTTGTTGAAGATCTGTGATTTCTGCAAAGAGGCGAGTCCCTCTTGTTTCCTTCTTTGAAGCTGTAATTTTCCTTGTTTGAAGTGGATTGTGCAGTGTTTTATGATTGTTGCAATAGAAGTTTGTATCACTAGCAAGCTTGTGCATCAACATGATTTTGGTTGTATTCTCAGATTGAGCTTATGAAAATAAAAGTCTTTTTACTGCAATTACTTTTTTTTTCTTAACGAATGGACACCAATCGCAATAAGCAGATAATAGTCCTGATAATTACTATTGTATCAGGATCATAGTGAAAAAACACCGACCATGAAAAAAACAACTCAATTTTATTCAAATAAGAATTGTTAAATTAACATTTGGAGAAATATTTAGAGCAAGGAACACATTCAGTAGCATGCAGCGGAGGGACGGAAGGCCAGTGGACCGGAAGCATAAACCACTGCTTCATAATTGGTACCATAAAGTCTCTTGTTCTCGTAGCGAAGAGGAGAACCATTGATACCGTAGTTAACATTTGTCAGATGGTTGCAGTCAGAAAGTGGAGAGAAAACGAGATAGACATGGCAGGCATGGAGGGGATGGTCCAAGAGATGATTACCCATCTTGAAGCTATCAAGTTGAGCATAGAAGTAGCCATGTTCGTCTGTGGTGTAGTCCTTGTAGAAAGTTACTCGGTCTTTTTGGTCTTTGCAGATGACACTCACCTTGGCTGATGGAATAACCGTGGCATTGGTCAATGACCATGACCCATAACGCTTACAGCTCTGGCAGTAAACCTTACCTTCCACTACCACATCGACCTTTTGCTCTTCTTGCACCTCGTCAGTGGCACTTGCAAAAGTGAATGCTGACACTAAAAGAAGGAATGATAGGAAAGTGATGAGCTTTTGGCTTGCCATTCTAATCAGAGAGATTAATACAGCCAGCTGAAAGAGTAAGAAGATAGATGTGTGAAGGATGAAGAGAGACAGGCTTGAAGTAGATATATATAGTAGGAAGTTCGTAGTCTCCACGTCTAAGTATGTTCTTGAAAACTATATCTTCACTTGAATATTTTGAGATTTCAAGATCTTTGTATATACGTGAAGGCCACTTTTCTTTTCTTTTCTTTGTATATGCTTGTTTATAAGTTTGTTTATGGGGTTGTTTGAGTTCTGACTACTTCAGCACAATAGCTTTGCTGTCATATGATTGATTTAAAAAAAATTCGTATTGGTTATCCGAGCTATTTGGATTGGAAACTGTATTTCATTATCTACGATCAAATGTACCAGATGGCAGATGACACCATTCATGATCTGCTCAAAATCTTATATGTTATCAGACATGGCATATTGTCAATTGTGAGGTGCCGCGAGCTAAGAATATTTGATGCAGGAGGATCCGAGTCAGATGATGCTGAACTGTCATATAGCACGTTATTTGTACTAAGATATCTTGAATTAGCAGATCAGCGCAAGAATGACAGGAAATCATAATTCTATTTTAAATTTGGCAATTTAGGGTGCGTTTTAGTATTTTGGCCATAACTTTGGCTATGAGTATTAGAATCGCGCAAACGACCCCAATTCGGAAAGCTTTTTTCAACGTGCACGTCGTGGTCAACTAGTTATGTTCGTTGCACATCTTTTCGAGGCTAAAATCCACCGTTTTCCCTTCCGAATCCACAAATTTAGCAGTTTATTTTCCTTTATAGTAATATTTTAATTATTGTTTAGGAAGTGATTCTGAACCCAATTTGGGCCAGATTTCTGACAGTATGTTTCTTTTATTATATATTTTGTTTTAGCGTGATTATTGAGATTTTGTTAATTTTGTAAAATTCTAATAATCGCAAATTTTAACTATAAAGCTCGGCTTGTGGGCTGATTTTAGAGATACCTTTGATTTGAGTAATTTAATTGACATTAGAGTTATTTCTCTGTGTTTTTTGGCGAATATCTTATATCCTTCCTTGTGAATTGTCTGTTAAAATAGTCCGTAGGATAATCTCTATTATTCCCGACATCAATATTTCTCTTCCATGACTGAAAAACCGAAATTAATATTTACAGTTTGATCGTACTACCAGATGGATGCAATCACTTAAAGCTTGCCTCTCTCTCTCTCTCTCTTTTTTTTTTTTTTAATATCTCGGGTTAATGGATTTTCTCTTCCATGACTATTTTGCAGTAGCCAGTTTTAGTTGGAACCTTCACGATTTTGAAACGGATACAAATGTAATCACAAAAAATAAATGAATAAATGCCTAAAAATGGTTAACTGAAATTAAACTGGAGAAAATTTCGAGCAGATGCCTGAATTGGAACATTTCATTATTTCCAAGTGTATTTTGGTGCTACAAAACAAAAGAAAAGCAAACAAAACAGAGAAGGCCCTCCTTCTGTCTCAGCTATATACAGAAACTCTTACATTAGTCACCACTAGATACAAGCGGTATCGACCCTTCACAACTACTTCTTTGCCCAGAAAGACTGAGAAGGAAAAAAATATACTTAAATTTCACATTAAAAAGGGTCAATTAGTTTGCTTCAGTAGAAAGAATCTCCAGCTCAGCCCACCAAAGAGGAGATAGTTTTGGCATTGCTCCATCTGGTGCCATGGCTGTAATATCTCTCAATCGAGCAGACACCTCTTTCATCGTTGGTCTCTGCTTGGGGTCAGCATGAATGCAGGACTTAATAACCTCACATAGCTTCTCAACATCCTCCACTCGGTAAAATTTCAGAGTTGGATCCACCATGTTTCTAACATTTTGCTCCTCTCTCAAAAATTCTGAAGCCCAATCTACAAGGGGGCCATTGTCCACTGAGTACGGGAACCTACCAGTTATCATCTCCAGTAATATTATCCCGAAACTATAAACATTGCTCTCCACATCTGGTGACGTTATAGCCAAGAATTCCGTGCTTGTTGATCCCATCTTAACTGCAGCTGGTTCGTCCCAGAAACTGTGGTCTGAGATCTTGGCTGCGTAGTCTTCAGTTAGATAAACAGTAGTAGAGTGCAAATTCTTGTGGATTAAAGGAGGGTTCAGCTGATGCATGTGCTCAAGACAGTAAGCCATTCCCATTGCGATTCGCAAACGCACTTCCCATTCCAAGTGTTCTGATTCTTTTACTGCAAGAAGTACACAAATTAAGATATAAACAAAAAAGCTAAAACTGTAGAACTTTATCGCTAGCTTCCTTGATATAACAATCTAGTATTGGAAAACTATTGAGTGAGTGTCTAGAAGTTGGGAGCTTACTGTGCAAATGTTCAAACAGTGTTCCATTTGGAGCATATTCAAAGACCATCATCCTAGTAAAAGGTTCTTCTTCCTCGCAGAACCCAAGAAGATTTGCAAAATTCTTGTGGTTTACCTTTGATAATGTGTCTATCTGCAACCATAAGAAAGTGAAATGTTAGAAACTCAGGTATAAACTGAGACTATATTGAACTCAACAACTTCAGTTTGTTCAGTACCTTCTTCCTGAAAAGTGATTCCAACTGTTTTGACCAATCCTTGTTCGATTTCACTGCAGTAGATGTTACTGCTATTTCAACTCCGCTTGACAGTGTCCCTTTGTACACTGTGCCATCTGATGAAGTACCAATTATATTACTGAAATCTTCACAAGCTACTTCTAGCTCTGACCGCTTGAGCTTTGGTACACCTGAAACATTAACACTAACAATAAATAAAGAAGCAAAGAAACATGCACTCGGATGCCCTCAAAATAAGTAAGAAATTTTTTTTTTTTAATGTAATGAGAATGAAGAATCACCTGTAACGAATGCTTTCTGCAGTTGCCCACTTAATCCTGTAGCCCAAGGTTTGACAGTGACCACCCTCTTGCTTCGCAACAAAAGAATGCCAACAAGCCAAATGAGAAGACAAGAAGCTAGTACAACTCCAGATATAATTAGCCAGTGGTGCACTTTGAATTTTGAGCGGGAACTTGATCTTTTTGACAGTGGGGGGCTTGCTGACGGTGAAGGTAGTGGAGCCAAATAGGATGGCGGTGGTGCAGAAATAACATTGGGAGGACTAGCCGGAGCAGGAGATGATATATCTGGTGTTGGTGCAGGTGAAGGTGAAGCTGAAGGAGTGGCAGAAGGTGATGGTGACGGTGACGGTGACGGTGAAGGCACTGGCAGAGCTTCACGATTCCTAAATCCAGGTCGATTAGGGTGCCTTGGTACTTGCAACAGCCTTCGGTGAGCTACATCACCATCTTGGGCATTGCTCCTAGAGGAGATAAAGACCCAAGTCAGGAGGCAAACTTGGAAAATAACATGCGGCCACAAACTTAGTCAATTTGTTCTATCCGAATAGAGATTCATGGCTGATTTTTGTGCATTGTACAAGTAGCGTAATAGCAATTTTTAGTTTCAGTATACTTGAGTTCAATTAGTTTCAATATGAGAATATGCATGCATCGGCCTTCAATGCATTGTCCAAGTGGCATAATAGCAATTTTTAGTTTATTTGAGCTCAATTAGTTTGAATCGTGAGAATATGAGATAAATATAATCAGTTTGGAAGGATTATAAACATCAGAGATATAAACTTCTCCTTGAACCACTTCATTTATTTTTCTGGTTGACCTTTGTCCGGACAGTGTGTCTGACTATTGTTATTATATTAATCCTAGTGTTTTCCAAAATATACCAATTAAGCCAGTCGGAATATGTACTTAATTTTTCAAACCAATCATACCATGGAATGGATCTCGTGTTGCAGGATGCCCTTAGTGCCGCCTTAGACAGTAGGTTCTCATCTACCTGAAGTTGAGAAAGCATATTAAGCTCATGAAGTTCAGAGGATGCACTCGTTAAGAACTCGTTGTTGTCAAATAAACTGCAATATGTCCAGAAGAAGAAATTAGTATAAGTACAGCAAAGCAAATGATGCCTAACTTGAAAGATACTTGTGATAACATTAGCTTACAGGATCGACAAGGACAGATTATTGCCAAGGTTGGATGGAAGTGGTCCGCTGAAATTGTTGTATCCCAAATCTAACATCTCCAGTTCCTTCAGTTTTGCTATCTCCCCAGGGATGACCCCAGAGAAAGAGTTATTACGCAATAAACTGCATGGAAGAATTCGAGCTTAATGAGAATAGAACAGTAAAACTAGTTAACCTTTTTCTCTAGGTTGAATTCTTTATCCCTAATAAAATGAACTTTCGAAAGGCAAACAGGACAAGATGACCCTAGGTTTTAGTTTCTTCTATACTCACATAGACTTTATGTGTATGAGCTTCCCAAGCTCAGGAGTTAGAGATCCTCCAAGGCAGAGATCCTTCAAGTTCCTGTAAATAAAATAAACCCAACTTTGTAAGTCATCAAGATGTATCAATACAGCGAAGAAAGAAAAAATAGCATCTTCTGTGTGAGCAAACCAAACAAGTCTTTCATCATTTGCTCAAATTAACGAAACAAGTAGTTACAATAACTCGGTGCTTTCTCAATGTGAACGCCTTAACCATATAAAAACTGAGATCTCATGCTCTAGTCCAAGTGTTGCAGCTGAGTCGCAACATTTGAGAGCCTTACTGCTGAAACAAGCCTTTCCAAAATTATGGAGCAGACGAACTAATTTCCCAATACAAGGGAGATTCCAGCCCTCAAAACTTGAACCAAACATGACACTTCCTTTTCTTCTTTTGTTATATCTGTACGTGATTGTAACAAACATTTCTCATAAGTTGTCTAATGAACTTATTGGGGCAGGATTAACCCAAATCATGGGTTGTCCAAGACAATTTAATCCCATCCAATTTGTAAGTATCCGATATTGATCTCCACCTTCCAAAAAGTTCAGTATCTGTAACAATTTGCCTTCATTGACACAAATTTTTCTCCAAATTGAATTCTTTCCCAATCAATTCTTGCTGAACGAACCAATGAACAAGTAAATCAATTGGAACACCTCCATTGTTTTCTTTCATCATTTCTTCATCTTTTCTCCTTGTTTGACTTTCTAATTCCTTCTTTATTTTCTTCATCATTTGCTCCATCACACATGCCATCATCATGAACACAAACTTTCTACCATTTTGTAGATTCTCATCCAATCTAAGCACCAATAAATTCTCCTCAAATCAACTTGAATTGGTGGAAATTGGACCTTGCCCCAAGTCACTCAATTAACACAAACCATAGTCTTTGAGTCCCAAAAGCACCTTTTTTTTCTTCTTCTAACAATCATTCAATGAGTAAACACACACACACAAACACACATAAAAGTCAGTACTTTCAAAGCAAAATTTACTTACAAAATCACAACTTTCCCATCTGAACACTCGATCCCGAACCACAAACATGGATCCTTCTCACCATCACTATCCTTCCAATTCAACAAAGCACCAAATGGATCCTCCACTATCTTCTCCCTGAACTTCAACAACGCCAAACCTGCAAAAAAAAAAAAAACATACGCACTTCTTTTGACAACCCAAAATCACCAAAAACACTTCAACAACAAAATTTCAAAAACCCTACTCACCTTCACTGTTCAAAGACCATCCACAGCTCAAATTCTGATACAACAAACACAGCAACAAAGCCAAACGAACCCGAAATCTCCATAACTCATCCATGATCTGAACAAAGCCCAAACTTTCTAACTTCTAATCAAAGATCTCCACTTTCTGCTTGCTTGAATCAAAGTAAACAAGAAAAAAGCTTTTTTTTAGCTTCACAAATTGACCCAAAGTTCCGATTTTGAAGTACGAATTGTAGTTGAACTGAAAAAAAACTACATTTGGGTTCACCCAATAAGCAACTACGTAAACAGAACAGATACAACGGACGAAGAAGAAGAAGAATGTTTGGGTTTCGAAGTATTTTCTTTTGCGAGACTTGCAAAAGTTGAAAACGCGTTCAGTACTAGTGCTGTATAGTTTTCCATTTTTTAGACTCAAAAATCCGAAATTTTGAACAGTAAAAACCCGAAAAGTCACCGATACGTTTTTATCTATAGATTTAACTAGGGGTGGGCATCCCATCCCGCGATCCCGATCCCATCCCAATTCCGTCCCGTTCAGTACCGATTTTTCCGGGTCTTAATGGGATTGAATAATTTCATCCCGATTCCGTCCCGTCCCGATCTAGAATGGGATGGAATGGGATGAAGATTTTCAATCCTGCCAATCTCGTCCCGTCCCGAGCTAATTTTTTAATATTTATTATTAATATTTTATTTATTTATTTATTTTTATTCATATAAACTTAAAGATGACTGACAGAAACTCATGGTGTTTGCATTTGAATCCTTTCTGGGATCTTCATCTTTTGATGTTCAAGATTGCATTTGAATTTCATTTATTTTATTTTGGGTTTTATATATTATGTAATATCGATTTAGACTATATATGAGTGTCTCTTGAGGCTATCATTTCTTGGTTTATCTGAAGTTTCAAGGAGAAAACAGATGAAAACAAAAGCAAATTGAACTCTCCCAAA
This sequence comes from Berberis vulgaris, assembly GCA_963556465.1. Lineage (NCBI taxonomy): Eukaryota > Viridiplantae > Streptophyta > Magnoliopsida > Ranunculales > Berberidaceae > Berberis > Berberis vulgaris. Next base: position 6,295,291 of record OY747130.1, on the reverse strand, counting down.
CATCCCAACTAGATTAGCACTTGAAGGAGGTTTGCAATCAATCACGTGCTCGTTACGTATACAATGTTATAAGCATCTTGAGAGACATATTCAAACATGTCTTTTTTATCCATTATTAAGTTGGTTTAAGACTAAAGCCTGCTAGGTAATATGCTACTCACCCTCGGGCAATAGGAATTATCTTGTAGTGTCAGATAACGTATATTCAAGAGCTGATCTGGTTTACGAGACCTTGGGTTTTCCATGGGGTCGCCTCTATATTGGTGGGTATTTCACTGCTTAGGTGTTATCCATAACTATTTCCAGATTCCTGCAATTTGCTTGTAGGTTTAAGAAAGTTATTTTTCACGCTTTGATATCTAATTATAAGAAAGTTATTTTTCACGCTCTTATATGATGATAATCTTTGCAGTAGTCACAAACAGCACGTTGATCCCGTTCCGATCCCGTATGAATGGGATGGGTATATCTCGTCCCATCCCGTCCCGTGCCCACCCCTAGATTTAACACGAAATGTTGCTGATACAAAGTGAGTGAAATGTTTGAAGTCAAACGTTATCGAAAAATTCTAAATGGCGAGGAAATCAACGTTATCACATCAGATAAATTTCTGAGATTTGATTAAGAAAGTTTTGAACATAATTAATTTTTGATTTGATTAGTAGTAATAGAAATTCTAGGCAGCCTGGGTATTGTTGCCTAGTTTGCTGCCGGGGGCGAATTTTACATTTTTGCCCCTCCCTCTTTAGAACATTTTCCAAAAGAGTGTTTAAAAGGGGGGGAGGGGGGGGCGCAAAAATGTAAAATTCGCCCCCATGCAGCAATACCCATGCTGCCTAGAATTGCTCAAGTAGTAATAATAACAAATTTATTGTCTAAAGACAAAATTGTTTAATGCTTTATGTAAATGAATTAGAGAAATTAATAATTACATTATTGATTTTGACTGTGATTGAGGGGAAATTCTAAATGGCGAGGAAACCAGCGAGGGAGGGGGGTGAAGCCGTTCATCCCCCTCGAGATGCATAAAAGCGCGTATCTAGAGGCGATTGCACGCATCTTGAGGGGCTCCCTCGCTGATTTCCTCGCTGTTTAGACAAACCCGTGATTGAGATAAGACCTAAATATTTTCTTGCAAATTTTATAATATATTAAAAAAATAAGATCAATATTACCATGTAATTTTTTAACCAATCTTGTGTTTTTGAGTCAGTCTAAATGGCGAGGAAACCAGCGAGGGAGGGGTGCCTTCCCCTGCACGTATCCCAAGGGGATGGACCTCGCTGGTTTCCTCGCCATTTATAATTTCTGTGTTTTTTCAATTCAAAGTTTGTAAAAAGTTGGCATTTCTCTATTAAAAAACAGCATGGCAAAACTTAAATGTTAGGCAAATTTGTATTCAAAATCTAAAAAATCCAGGCAATGTAATATATTTCATGATGTGTATATAATATATGTACATTTATATCAGTATCAAAATGCAACACATGGAGCTACGATTAATGCATGCGAATGAACGTCACTTTTTTTTTTCTTCCATCAATTTAAGATTTTGTTTTTGGATAAAATATAATATCTCCTTGTCCAATTCTTTTGGTTTATGCTTAACAACTATGATAAAATACTGCTAATGCAAATACTGACCAAGCTCATCAGCCTACACAGACCAAACAGGAACAAAACTCAAATGTCAATTTGAGACAACTCGACAAGTCCAAACACAAAAAACAAAAACAAAAAACTTGCTTGGTCATTGGTGGCCGAAAAAATGTCGACTGTCCAAGATAAATTACTAAAGAAAAATTCAACATTTTAAGGATTATGTAAATATTTACCTTGGTTATAATGAAAAGTAAACTTCAGATGAGATTGCAGCAAAGCTCACGTAGGGTGCCCAATAAAAAAAAAAAAATTTGAAGAGGTGATGGTGGTGGTGGTGCCGACTGTGACCTTTTCAAATGAGAGCTCACGCAAACACGATTTTTTTTTATTCTCAGATAAAGAAAGAAGGAAATAAACAATTGGGATCGCGCAGTAGAGGACAGATAGAATGAGTAAAGCATTCGATGGAACTTGCGGGGTGCTCTTATATTATATAAGCATAATGATCCCAACTGTTCAATTCAATTGATGATCGATGGAGCTCCATTTATATAAGGAAACTTGCTTGACTCGCGTTCTCTGTTTCTTTCATGTATAATGACCCATTAACAAGAAGTGACAGCGAAGGAAGGCCATAGCAGAGAACATGAACATGACTTTGTTGGAACATTTGGTTTTTAAAAATATAAAACAATTAGTGCTTCCAGGAATCCTGCTCCATGTTTTCCTATTTTATCTTTCGGCTCCCTGTTTTGTTGTCGGTTGTAAGTTTCTTTTTCTATTAATACTCTCATCAGTATTAGAGCAAATAGAATGTATAACAACAAAAAAAAAAAACAACAATCTTGCTTCCGCCATCTTGCATCCAAGTGACTCTACTGCATTGCAGTTTCTTTGCAAGCATTCTTTGCCAACTCAATAGCCGAGCAACTGAGCTGCTTCTCCTTCTGCAGTTCAGCTGTTAATAACTCCATGCTCTTGATGACATCTTTGGCCTCCATCTCTGCCAATTCTTTTGCCTGTGATATCCAAACTTGCAACTTGTAACACACATCAGCAATTTCATAGCTGAACTGCAGTCTTGCATCTTCTGAAACAGCAGTTCTAGCTTCTAAAACAGAGTCTTGTATAAACCAACAGAAACAGAATTAAGAAAAGCTAGAGGATGATTGTGAGTGAATCCGAAATTCGAGAACAGTTCTTCTTCCAGTTCTTGAAACAACAAAGTGATTCTATTGCTGGAACACTTCTTCTTCCAGTTCTTGAAACGAAAATAAACAGAGTTTGAAGAAACAGAGTTTATGTGATCTTCTTCTGAAACAGACAGAGTGATTTCTAAACAGAACTTGAGAGCTTCTTCTTAGTTATTGCTTCTTCTTCTTCTGAACAGTTTTTTCAGAGTTTGCAAATCACTTCGAAAAACAGAGAGCAATTAGGAGAGCTTCTTCTGAAACTGTTTTTCTAAACAGAGTACTTGTGAGCTTCGAAATCAGAGTTTCGAAAACAGTTCTTCCATCTTCAGAAACAGAGTATTCTAGCTTATTCCAGTTTTGCAATCAGAAACAGTGCTTTGATTTTGCAATGAAAAACAGAGTTTTGAACAACAACGTGAAACAGAGTGTTTTTGCAAAACAGAAACTGTTCTTGCGTTTTTTGCAAAACAGTAGTGCATCCAGAACATGTTTTGAAAACAGTGTTTCTGTTTTTGCCGATTTTTGATTCCGAGCAAATAATGAGAATGAGGGTGAATAGTATACCGTTCATTTGTTGTGCACATTTGAACGAGACAGAGAAGATTCTGGGCTGTTTTATCCTGGGGACGGCGGGGCTATAACACTGCTAGCACAATCTTGGGCAGAGCTGCGAAACGTCTTAAAGAGAGCGACCTAGTCCGCGACTCAACCCAAGAAATACTGGTACCATTGAGCCTAACTATTTCTGGATTTATTTACAGCAATTGAATCTTATACGGAAGTTACGACAAACAGGTATGTTAAGTATTAATTTACTTCATATATTTTATTTGTTTATCAAAGTATGTTTGCCTACATTAGAATGTTTATATGCATGTGTTATTGTTCGTATGCTCAATAATTCCATGGAATTTATGCTTTATATTTGCATATAGGAATTTGTTTGAGTAGAACATCATATACAATAAACTAGCAAACATAGTCAGTATATAAGAAATGTCTTGCTATGACATTATAAGTGTTGATCCATGTAATGTGCTCCAACAATTGACTTTGTATGAGAAATGTATGGGTAGAGTTTTTGCCTGAGATAGTCTATACGGATTACGCGTATAATATGTAACTCTCTTCAATAGGTGTTGTGGGATTCACTCAAACTACTAAGCAAATTGGATTGAGTTTGTATTTCATATTGATGGGTTGGTTCCATTATTAAGATTATGGGTCTGTTTGGTTGTACGGAAAATAAATATAAAAATTGAAATTATTTTCGTGAATTCGATTTCGAGCTCCCTTTGGACTTGGATTTTCTGTTTTATTTCTAGAAGTAGTGGTACATACAGAAGAGGTTTGTGATAATACATTACCGCCGTCCGTGGTGATTTTTTTCCTTGATAAAAAGCAAATTGGATTGAGTTTGTATTTCATATTGATGGGTTGGTTCCATTGTTAGGATTACGGGTCTATTTGGTTGCACAGAAAATAAATATAAAAATTGAAACTATTTTCGTGAATTCGATTTCGAGCTCCCTTCGGACTTGGATTTCTTGTCTTATTTCTAGAAGTAGTGGCAAATAACGGAAGAGGTTTGAAATAGTACATTACCGTTGAAGCGAAAAATAAAAAACCATAAAAAGCTTTTCCATAGCTTGGTAGAATATCGGAAAAGCATTAAAAAGAGATTTGAAAACATTGCCTTTTTCAAATCTTAATTTCTAGAATTATACAAGTTTTTTTAACAAGATCTAATAACTATCTCAGGGTTTTTTAACAAGATCTCATAACTATCTCAAAATTGATTTTCTGAAAGTTATTGAAGATTTTAACTCGAGAAATTTTCTTGATTGGCGGTTGAACACCACTATCATATCGCTTATTCCTAAATGTACGGAAATGTGGACAGACAAAGATTTCAGACCTATTAGTATTTTGAATGGGGCCTATAAGATCATTGCAAAGGTGTTGGCTAACAGATTGAAAATAGTTCTTCATTCAGTCATTTCTCCTTTTCAAAGTGCAGCAATCAGTGGAAGGCAAGTGGTTGATAGCCCTTTGATTGCCAATGAAATTATTGATTCTAGGAAAAAACAAGGTGTTCCAGGGCTCGTTATCAAATTAGATTTCTCTAAAGCCTTTGACAACGTCTCTTGGAGATACTTGGATTTGGTAATGGTTCGCATGGGGTTTGACTCCAAATGGATTCATTGGCTTCACACTTGCAGATCTACAGCTAATTCTCTCTAAAGATTAATGATCAGTTGCACAGATTTTTCAATAGCTCGAAAGGCTTGCGTCAAGGCGATCCCCTGTCTCCTCTTCTCTTTACTATAGCAGCAGAAGGTCAACTTCCAGTTAAGTACTTGGACATGCCTTTTGGTGCTACTTTTAAAAGTAAAGTTGTGTGGGATGAGACGATCGAAAGGATGGAATCGAAATTAGCGTCTTGGAAACACAAATTTTTCTCTAAAGCAGGCAGATTAGCTCTTGTCCAATCCACATTAGCGTCTATCCCTGTGTTCATTCTGTCTCTTATTAAGGTTCTCTCTTCAATAGCAGCCAAGATGGAACAGATCATGCGCGATTTTCTTTGGGGTTCTACTCAAAAGTCTAGAAAGATGCATTTAGTGGGCTAGGAGAAAATTTGTTGCCCTAAATCTCGAGGTGGTTTAGGCATTTGTCAGGTGCTCACTTTCAATTTTGCATTACTTTCTAAGTGGCTTTGGCGATTTGCAGAAGAAAATGACAATTTTTGGAGATCTCTCATTATGGATAAATATGGGCGCAATAGATGAGTTTGGGAAAAGAGAACTAAGTACACTTCCTACGGATGCTCTTTGTGGAAGTCCATCTCCCGGTGCGCAAGTGGCTTCTACCCTCACACCTCTCTTCGATGTGGGAACGGTGATCTCATCTCTTTCTGACATATTTTTGGTGTAATAACCAATCTTTGAAGGATCTGTTTCCAATGTTGTTTATCATTAACAACAATCAATATGGGAATGTGAACAATTTTTGGTATAATGACAATTCTTGGGATCTTTCATTTCGAAGACCCTTAAATATTAGGGAGCTAGAGGAAGTCGCCAATTTAATGCATCTGTTGGATAGACAGATGCTCTCAGAGGGATATGACAGTTTGGTGTGGAAGGGTAAAGGTGTGGGCTTCTCGGTGAAAGAATTTTCTGATATGTTGGCTACCTCTTATTATGAGACTCACTCCAATCCCTTCATTTCCTCTCACAAGAATCTGTTATGGGTGAAAAACTTTTTCCATCGGATTAATTTCTTTAGTTGGTCAGTGTTGCATGAGAAGATCTTGACTAAAGATAGGTTAAGGAAAAGAGGAATCCACACATGGAGTCTTTGTGTGCTTTGCAATGAAATTGACGAGACGCTGGATCATTTGATGCTTCACTGAAGATTATCTAAATCAATTTGGAGCAGTTTCTTGTCAGAATTTGGTTTGAGTTTGATGTTTCAAGGCTCCATTTTAGATTGGCGAAGTTGGTGGTCCCAAACTAATCATTTCTGACGGGCGGAGTGGTTATGGCGTAGGATTACTCGCGTACTCATGTGGTGTGTGTGGAATGAGAGAAATAGGAGGGTATTTGAAGGGCTCAACAGATCAGAGCACTCTATCATCATCGAGATTAGGGAATTGTTTTGGATGATAGGTTGGGCTTGTAATTTGTTTAGGAATTTGGTTTTTGACACCTTCACGATGTCTTATCATTCCTTGATATAAGAATGATTTTCTTTGTATTTTGTTTCCCTTTATTTCTTTAATAAACATCTTTGTGTTTGAACAAAAAAAAAAAAAAAAACTATCTCAAAATAAACATATGCCTTTAACAGGGTTTAAACCCTACCCTGAATCTATGATTCCATCTGCCACAAATCTACCAATTTCCCATTGGCTAGAATTATACAATTTACTTCTATGTATAAGAGAAAAGTCTTCTGCGTAGGTAATTTCTTAGAAAATCCATGACTGAGTGAAGCATTAGAGAATTCAAAAACTTGTAAAATATTTTAACATAGAACATTTCAAGCCCCAAACTTCAAAAAAATTGGATTATTGTAAGCTATTATGAAATTACATTTGGGTAAATCCAAGGTAAGCAATCTAAATCTTGGGGTGGATCCAAAACTTTCCATACTTTATAATAACCCTCAGATTCTACGAACCAATCTTGGACAATGTAAGACCTGTGATTAAAATATAAAACTACGAAATTATAGCATAGACTATGCTTGTCGTCCTACACCAAATCCAAAACATTTTATAAGGCGCGTTTGTCTCAGTCTCTACAAAATTTCTACGAAAACATTGATACATTTTCAAGTACTTTGTAATGATAGTCTGATTGAATGATTAAAATTGTGGTAATTTAATCCCCAAGTCTTCGCAATTTTGACTATTTCACTCCAACTCCAAGTTAGTTTATTAAACTAAACTCAATCTTGAACCAATCCAAAAGCCAAAACCCTACTGAAACCTAATAAGAAATTCCTTCATCATTATCATCGATAAAGTCAATTGATCTGATAAGAGTAACTTGGGTGCTAAGATCCATTTTTAAGCCGAACCTCACTTCACGCCCTTTGTCTGTCTTTCTTATTGTTCTTCTTCAAACGTATCTTTCACTCCCTGGTTTTTTTTTTCTTTGTTGGAAAACGAATGCTTATACTAGATTCCTAGCTACTACACTGACTTTTCATCCATAAAATTATGGGATTTTTGAGAACTAAAAGCATAAATAAATTTTGGTGGTCAATTTTCAATAAGAACTGAAAATTTTGAATGATTCGTCGCAACTAGTAGCATTACATAACAGATATACAAGTAGCTATCGTTTGGTTTGAACTAAGCAAATTTTAGGACAACAAATCCTTTGACTAATATAATTTGATGTGTGCATTAATAATTACTGATTATTGTTTTATTTGAATGTTTGTCATCAACACTTGTTTAGGTCTGTGTGTAGTCTCAATTATTCAAATTAATGATTTTAGAGCATTTAACTATATTCATTCGCTCAAAAGCCACGTCTTACAATTATTAAAATTCCACGATAATCAATGAGATAACGATTTCTTATGAAGACTTTTATCAAGATATGGATTAACCTTTTTTCTAGCTAAGCACTTATGCCTTGCTATACCCTCATAAATTTCAAGCTAATGAGATAGAATCTGGATTGTCTTGCTTTTACTTGTACGCAGGGGCGGAGCCACGTAGAGAGGAAGGGGGCAATTGCCCCCCTCAACTTCAAAATTTATGCGTAAGATGGTCATTTTACTAAAATGATTCAAGTGATTTTTTGGATAAATTTGTGCGACTTTCAAAATATTTTCAAGTAATTTAAGTTGTATTTATTAAATAACTCAGAGTACTACAACTTTCGTGTTTTGATGAACTTGAGAATCAGTCTCAATTGAGGGTTTAAATTGGTTCGAAAGTTATCCTGTTTTTTGTTTTTTTTTCGATTTGAGTTTGGATTTGTCTGTTATATTAAGTTATGCATATTTATTGAATTTGGGTTTAAGGGTTTCAACTTTAAGGGAATTTTGAGAGTTTTCGAGGGAAAGTGAGGAGACTTGCAAGAGATTTGAGTGTGGAGAGATTTGTAAGAGATTTCAAATGAGGGAAGGAGGGAGAAATCATTGTAGATTTGAATGGTGAGGAGAAAAAAATTAAAGTTTTTATTTATATAGGTGGTGTAAGAGAGTATGGTGGTGTGAAAAAATAAGTAAGTGACGTGAAAGAGTAGAATGTTATGAGAAAGAGGAATTGGTGATACGAGATAATCGTTGCCTTTTTGAAAGAATAGAAGCCACAAAATTAATAAAAGATAATTTTGAAAAAAATGACACCATGCAAAGAGTGGTCCTTGGCACCTAAAAACTTTGGTTGTATCTATTTGACCCCAAAAACTCACCTTAGTTGAAGGGACAATGTGGTTTATCAATTAAATGTCTTCATTTGTTGGAATGTCGACATTGTATTTGTCTATATTGGACCCTCAACTCGATCATTATTGTTCCCTTTGCGTCTTCACCACACAACAGTCGAAGCCATGGCCAATTGTCCCCATCGCTCGACAGATTACCTCAAGAAGAAGGTGATTGCATTCATTCCTTCCTTGAATACTTTAAGAGAATGATCTTTCTTTTCTGTAACAACCAAGAATTTTTTCATTTTTGTCAGAAATTTGTGTGCGTTTATTTAAAATCCTCATAATGATGGTGTTACTACATCAACAACATTATTGGTCCTACTTTGTGGATCTGTGTTTCGGATTTCGCCTTACCTATTTATTGGATTGTTTTCGAGTACTATTTTTTTGAAATCAGAATTTGTACGTGAGGTATTAATTAAAATCCTTCGACCTATCACGTGTATCGATTTTATTTATTTATTTATTTATGATGGTAACATCTCAACCAAAAGCACCTATTAGAATGACAAATGATGATTACCATATTATTGTTGATATTTCATATATATATTTTTTCGTTTATAGTGTGTTTTCTTGCTAGTTTGCAAAACTTTCTTCTGAAAAGTTTCAGGGAAAAAACTTACTTAGGGCAAGTCAAGCTACGGTTCATGAAGGGTCTATTTGTTGGGATGGAAAATTGACATGGGAATTGAAATTGTTTCCGCGGATTTAGTTTATGAGGGGGGGGGGGGGGGGGGGGGGCAAAGATTTGGATTTTCATGAGAGATAGGAAAACTAACAGTACACCAAATTAACATTTTGTAAGAAACAATATCACTTTTGTGACGTATTTGTCCACCAAACAATTTCAAATTAAAATTAATATCAGGCAAAATTTTGAAAAACGGTTTCACAAATAATGTGATATAATAAATTGGATCATCGTGAATAATATGCAACACCATATTATTCATGGTGATCCAATAATTGTATCATTTCATTTGTGAAATTGTGTGATAAACTGTTACAGCACAACAATGATATTTTTTTTGAGGTATTACAAATATGTTAATTTGTTGTAGTTTAGACACATAAAATTTGTTCCTTATCGTTAAATACACAACGAAAAAACATTTGATATGGTAATTGAATTTGGAAAATGGCCAACCAAAAGTAACAAAATAAGGGTGAGTTAAACTCAAATTTTGCAGCCAAACACCTGAAAAATTAGCTTATTATCCAAGAAAAACATTATTTTCAATGTGCAACCATAGACACCCTAAAAAATAAAATCATTTTTGACATGCATCTGCCAACTATGCTTCACATGGTGTGCATTAGATTTCTCTCCTCTAATTATTCGAGTTTTCTCTCCCAAACTTGAGAAAGTTTTCGTATGGATATCTGTCCCTAGAATAACATGTTCAATGATAGGCATAAAACAATTCACCATTTTTTCTTGGAAATATAATGGGTTGGTATGTTTAATCAGATGTACTATTTTGAGGCTATGTTGAACGAATCATTATAGCAAAAACAATGAAAGACAACAAATAATTTCTTCATGAAGTTGATTTAGCAATGTATTATCATAGAATTATGTAAGTAAATAAATGGTATAATTAAGAATCTTAAGATGCTATGAAATCGCTTTCCAAAAAAAAAAAGATGCTATGAAATACATGAGCCTGAGTGATATTACAGTGCAATTTCTCTGTGTTAAGATGGCAAATCTATACGATGATGTCCAATATTCAAACCTTAGCTCAAGCTAATCGGCCGCGTAATTCAGTTGTATTGTATAGCCAAGTCTGCTGTGAATCCTGTGATGCATCATCCACAAGCGTGGACATGGAACATATTATATCCGGGTTAATCTTCGATAAACTCTAGGTACCCAAAACACTTTTCTCTTGCCTATTTAGTCCAACAAAACACTCAAATACTTATTTAGTAACTAGTTTTGAAATCTTTGCATTTGACCATCTTATTCTCAATTTTCTTCAACCTATATTTCATCACAGCCACCATCACATGCACCTATCACACTCGATTCAACAACCACCATGTTCTCACCCCTTGTGAAGCTAGCTCCGCTTTAACATGGACCACCTGTGACCACTATGCACCACTACCCTAATTTTGTATTTGTTTTCCTTTGATTAATAAACTTGGCGTGCATTTATGAATCACTGAGAGAGCACGTTTTTTTATCAATGGTTAATGAGCCTAACTCTGCATTATGATTCTAGGTTTACATGTAGATGCTGTTTATTTTGAAATATGACAAGCTGAAACTAAAAAGTTGCTCGTCAAAATGGTTAGTAAACTAGAGCGGATGAGTAATTGAATATTCTAATTTTCTATTAAGATTAAATTGCATTTAGGTCTCATTATTTATACAAACTTGTGAGAGGTGAATTGGTTGAATTTTTTGAATGTTTCAGATTCTATAATTCGTTTCATAGACAGAAAAAGAAAATGGAATGTGGGAAATAATTAGTGTTTAATACTCATCTTCCCCAACAGTCTTTTAGGCTTAATTATGGTTTAACCCAAGATAAGGGCAAAATGGTTCGAAAAATAGTTTTGACCAGTCAATGACGTGAACTTAACGGCTCTGTCAGAAAATGAAGGTTAGACTCAAATAATTTTCAAAATGGAGGCCAAACTCTAATAGGTATAAATTAATGAGTGTCAAACTAAAAAAAATCCTAAAAAAACATTCAAACATTGCCGGATGAATCTATGTACAGTCTAACCTCTCTAAATTAATACGATATGTAGCATAAAAAAATATTAATTAGTAGAACATCTACTTAAAAAATTTATATTACTACTTCTAGGTTTAGAAAATCTTCATCATGCTAATTTAGTCTTAAATATTTATTATTTGTAAGTTATCAATGAGTTTGGTATAATCTCCAATAAAAAATTAAATTCAAGGATGATACATATCTCCAATTAAAAATAAAATGCAAGAAACATAAGAAGACTAACATCGAGAAAAAGTTAAATCTATAAAAACTTGGAATAGTGAAAGTTTGTGCTAAATTTCATCTTCCCCAATTATATATACCTAGTCATTTCTTCCCAAAATGAAACTTTATCCTTCACTAAACAATACTCAAAATACTTGAAATCTGTTTGCACAAATGAAGGAATCCCTCCATCACATCGTCTGCCCTTGCCAAACGACCAATGGAGCAATTTCAACTTTCAAAAGTCCCAATACAGGAAACTATCAACAACATCCTTGCTAAGCTCTCGAAAAAGATAAGGATGATGACCCCCTTCTCTAAGTAAAGATAAATTCGGTTCCCTTCAATAACGTAATTCTCTTCTTGAACTTTCAAATCCCATCCATGTTACTCTGAGGTATATAGTTTGAGATCAGGACAACCGGAAAAGAAACATGCTACTCTACATAAATGGTTATATGCAATTCCGCTAATTAAATTTTTTTTAATATTTTATATTAATTATTAGATAGCATAAATATTAAATTGAGCCAGGCTTGAACATTGCGGGTGGGCTGATTTATGGTCATTGGACAAGAAAGCCCAAATCCAAGAACCAAGATTACTTTGGGCTGTGGGGATTCAAAAATATTTTCCCACATCTATTGTTTCCCTCCATTTCCTTCTCACAACTCCTCGTTCATCTCTCTCTTTTTGTGTGGCGATTCTTGGAAACCAGACATCAGAGACAAGTTAGGGTTTCGAGTTTCCACCGATCGAGCGAGGTCTAGGATTTCATCGTTCCTGAACCGATTCAGGTAAATTTCGCTATCTTTACTCAAAATTTCGATTTCGATGGTGGAAATCTAGGGTTCTTGAACTTAATTTTTGGTTATGAAGTACTTATGTTTTACAATCGCAATATTAATTTTGATTGGTGAAATCAAATTGTTCTGAGTTTGATTTCCCGTTTTTGTTATCTGTTTACATTACATCTAGGGTTTTTCACTGTTGATAAGAGACATGTTTGAATTCAGTAAGTAGCATTTCTTGTGATAATAACGAACACACTGTGTTAAATTCCATATACATAAGAGTTGTTTTCTATGTTAGATTATGAATCTATCGTTATGACCTTAATCAGACTTTGTTCAGTTAGATTATGCTCGATATAAACAGCTTAAGATGATTAAGTACAAAAACTATGCATTTAGTTTTCAGGAATTTAAGAGTACAACTTATGTTTGTAGATTGTGCGGGCGTGCCACAACCTGAATATTACTTAACTAGAAATTGAAAAATTTTTCCGGATGTATTTGCTTGGAACCCTGCATTTGGAGCAACAATAAGATATTATCATGTATGTAAACCACGAACTTGAGTGTAACGACCCGATCCGCACAGTACGATATTGTCCGCTTTGGGCCCAACTGACCCGCACGGCTTTAAAAGGCCTCGTACCCAGGCGATGTGGGACTATGTCCCCCTTTGTAGTTCGTCCAACCCCTCTCGGGCCTATTGGGCTCCAACACTCACCCTCAGGTCCGCCCACTCCAGGGTCTCACAGTCCACCCCCTTAGGGCCCAACGTCCACGTTGGCACACTTCTGGCTGGGTCAGGCTCTGATACCATTCTGTAACGACCCGATCCGCACAGTATGATATTGTCCTCTATGGGCCCAACCGGCCCGCACGGCTTTAAAATGCCTCGTACTATGGGGATCCGACCTCGCACATAAGTAGATCATCCCCCTCCCGCACCCAGGCGATGTGGGACTATGTCCCCCTTTGTAGCTCGTCCAACCCCTCTCGGGGCTATTGGGCTCCAACCCTCACCCTCAGGTCCGCCCACTCCAGGGTCTCACATTGAGTTTTGGGCTCAAGTTCAGTACTAATCCATTTCATAGTTCTTTAGAGAAATTCCAATAGTGACCTCAAATCCACATCCATTTCTCAAACTTGAGACCACTCTTTTGAGCTTTAAAATCAGGCTGTTCCATGGGAATCTGTGTTTGCAAGAAGCCTTTAGGTCAGATTCTCAACAAGTTTTGTATTACAATCTTACAAGTGTGCCTTGTATTTGAGCTTGCTGTCAAACTATATGATGATTTACTGGTAAATAGCTTTATTTTGAGTAAGGTTCTTGAAGTTGATATTTTATTATGTTGTAGACCAATTGATGACGATGAAAGGTTCTCAAAGTCGGATCATCTGGAATCATATGGAGAATATGTTCCTGACACAGTTCTAGAGCAGCTCAGGTATGATTTGAACACCAATGCCTGTTCTACTTAGTATGCTTAGAAGTGAACAAAGCATGGATTTAATTACTAGAAACCCTATTGAGAAGCATCCTAATTTCCATACCAATTGAGATATTCGTTTACAGAGTTGCTTATGTTAACATCGATGGATAAACTATTGAAGTTGCACTATGCTGATCTGTTCTGACTCCAGTGACGTCTTATAAGCTGGTGCTATGTGTATATAAGGGCATCTTCTTTGGATGTGCTTATTATCCACACATCTTTTTAAAATATTACGATGGTAGTCTTAGCTTTTCTGTGGTTTTGTGACAATTTCAGTCCCTAGCAATTGTAGTCTATCCCGAGCTGAAACTTTGTTATCCAATCTATGAAAATCTGACCTTATATCACTATCCAAAGACTGTACAAGCAATTAGTTCCTATAACTACGTTTTAGTTGCCCAGCCAACCATAACTCTTAGTACCTGAAAACATTAGTCTAGAGAAATTGTCTAAAAACCAATCTTTAATGATTTAATAAATTCTTCTAAAACAAAACTACAATGAATTGTATGTACATGTAGTGGTTCTTGAGTAGGCCATTTTGTTAAGAAGTGACCTGGTCCTTTTAACTCCAAACAGAAACTTTAACTAATGAAGCCCCCCTCCATTCCAAAACCATTTCATTCTCAGTTTCTCCCTGAAGTTTTACTCCATAGAGACCCTCTCCATCTTTCACCATTTCTTTAGCCTGCAACATGTTTTCTTTGCCGAATCTTCGACCCTCTGGGGAAAGTCCTGATTTCACACCAAAATCTTCCTTGCTCTCCTTCCAACTTTTAAAGCAGGCTTGTGAAGAGACATTTGGAGCTAAGAACAGACACTCCATTGCAATTTTAGCTTCTGCAAGCTGAGCAGGAAAATGCCAGTCAATTGATTCAAGTATGGCATTATAGTGTACCAAATGTTCTTTAAAAAACGATCCAAAACTGCTGCAGTTTCCCACACGCTTACTCATGGTATCTCCTTCTCCCAAAACTACAATGCCCCTTTTACTAGATTTGGCTACCAATTCCTTAGCAACTCTTAGAAACTCCATCGCCTCCATATGACTGCTGTTTTTCCGCATGTGTGGTAGACCCAACATACAATTGAACGCTAACCATGTTCTTCCTCCACTTACCTTCTTCAAATTACTTGTGGCTCTAATTATCTCGTCTATGTCCATCTCATCAACTTCCAACTTCAAACCAAGTGATTCTGCATGGTGATACAACTGCATTTTTATATCCTCAAATCTCCACTGAGGTAAAACTTGACCGCAGTTGTCCTTGTTGCGCTTCACTGATGTTAATCTTATTGACTGGTGTTGCCCCATGGCCTCAATTAAGGGAGGCCATTGAAGACCATCACCCAGGTCAAAATCGATGATGTGAACTGTCTTGGTGTCCTTGGGCATAGCTTCAAGGATTGCCAAATTTGCAGTGAAATGTGCAAACCTTCCATATGGGAAAATTTGATAGAAAGCTTTGAGGGCCTCCTCATAGTTCTTGTTTGATTCTTGTTTTAGGCAGTCTCCTTGATTGTCCAAGGACTCAAACAAGTAATAACCAAGGCGTTCAACTGATGCCCCAGAGAAACTAACTTTTTCTCTTATACGTTTCATGATCACCTCGGCTAGCTCTTGCTCATCATTTACCATGGCGTCTCCATATGCCTTGAGAAGATGAGGAATGATAGTTTGGTTATCAATATCCACGCCTTCTGTAGGCAAGACAAGTGATGTTTGAACTATTGGCAATGATTCCACAGTCTGCATGTTCGTCGATGAGCTTAGGATCGCTTCTATTTCTTGATTAGGACTATCTTCTGATGTAAACATGCTCTCTGCTGACCCCATCCATTGAGATGCATCATCAATTTCATTGCTTGAGAAGTTATCATTTGAAGTATAGCCAAACTCTTCCAAGTTTAGCGAACTTCCCAAGGGGGACATCACTTGCATAACATCACTACAAACAGTCAAATCAAGTATATCATCGATTGAGAAATAAGGTATGGAAGAAATATTGAATGAATCAGCCGCGGTGGCAGCTGAAGGAGAGAATTCACAATCGCCCATTTGAAGATCCACGTCTGCACCATACTCTACTGATTCATCAAGAGAATGATACATTATGTTGTAGTAAGGCCATGAAGGCTGAAGAAGCTGTGGTTGAGATTGCATATTTTTGTGAATAAGGAATGAGAGACAGGGGCGGAGATGGGGAAGTCTCAGAGGAAGACTTGTTTGGGGACCTGAAAACAGGGGAGATGGGTATTTATACAGAAAGATGTGTATACATAGTGAGACAAATAATACTTAGGGGATGGCATGCCGGATATTGATAAGGAAGGAGTACCTTATTTCTTATAACTTTCTTCGTAGTTCCTTCTCTCATCATAGTTCCCAACTGAGTCTTCTTCCTCCTGTCCTGGACTCTTGGCATCTTCCTTTGGATGGATCTAACATTCTCTCCTTAATTAATATTTCTATTAGATAATATTTCTTGTCTTTGTCGATGTAATAACGTGGAATTGAATAAGAAGTTTTCCTGTTTAGATAAGGACTTCTATGATAAAAACTACCTTCTATGCCAAAGAAAAGGCAAGCATGCAAGCCCCTCCTTTGATGATTAAATATTGTGTTGGTTTAACATCTAACAACAATGATGATGACTTAAAATATTGACACGTTTAAGCATGACGTAGAAATCGCAAGCAAAACGAAAAAGAACACCACCTTCAACCTAACCTGTCATAGTCGGATGTCATTGTGCACAGACACACAGACATGCGTTGATGGGCTGGTGTGCAGATATATTCTCTCGGAGCCAAAATTGTTTGGATGTATTTGAAGCCTACGTAATTGATTCGCGAGTGGCCATCATGAACAAATAAACCAAAACTAAATTCAATTTGACCCAAACCAAACATCATATAGTCTTATATTAATTATAACTATTATTGCTTAATTTATAAGATAATAAAAAAAATTGAAAAACTAAGGGTGATCATACAAGTATGGCAAATGGAACAAAAATAGTTACCATAAACTCCTGAACTTTAGATTTTGTTCAATGGACGGAGTTTGTGTTCCAGGGGTCTTCTTAAAATAAACAGACTTAAAGAGTTAAAGTGGGCATGGACAAGTTAGGAGTTGAAGTGCGAAGGACTCTTCCAAAGAAATAAAGAAAAAGGAAAATTGTCTTGCTAACTGTTTTTTTTGGATTGCTTTAAAACTCACAACATTCCACCCTACTGTATGTCTTGCATTGTGAATTTGTAATAGGTGTTGTGCATTGAATCCAATTTAGATGAATTTCAATGCACAATATGAACGTGGATCAGCGAGACATCATTAGAAGTCGATAGGATGTATTCAGGAAATAGCTTTCCCTTAAAATGGGAAGTCAAGTGGGCTGTTATTTGACGAGTCTATTTAGAATCTAAAGAGCACACACGACTGGTCCTACTGTTTGAATTAACAACAATGTTTTAATTGCCAATGTCATGATCCTTGACCAATGAAAATATTAGTCTTGATGAATTGTCTGGAAATCAATCTTTGTAATAATTTATAAATTCTTCTAATTGAGTTACAATGAATTGTATGTACATGTATTGTTTTTTCATCAGTGAGTCTGCTGTGTTCTTAAGAAGTCGCCTGTTCTGTTACCTCCAGGTAGAAACTTTAACTAATGAAGTCCCCCTCCATTCCAAAACCATTTCATTCTCATTTTCTCCCTGGAGTTTTACTTCATACAGACCCTCGCCATCTTTCACCATTTCTTTGGCCTGCAGTGCGTTTTCTCTGCTGAATCTCAACCCCTCTAGGCCAAATCTTGATTTCACACCACACTCTTCCTTGCTATCTTTCCAGCTTTGAAGGCAAGCATCTGAAGAGACATTGGGAGCTAAGAACAAACACTCCAGTGTGATTTTAGCTTCTGTAAGTTGAGAAGGAAAATGCCAGTCGATTGATTCAAGCATGGCATTATAGTGTACCAAATGTTCATCAAAGAACAATCCGAAACTGCTGCAGTTTGCCACACTCTGATTTGTAGCACTTCCATCTCCCAATACAACAATGCCTCTTTTACTGGATTTGGTGATCAATTCCTTAGCAACCATTAGAAACTCCACTGCATTCCTTCTGCTGCTGCTTCTCCCCATGTGTGGAAGACCCAGCATGCAATTGAAGGCTAACCATGCTCTTCCTTCACCGAGCTTCTTCAAATTACTCATCTCCTCCATGTTCATCTCATCGACTTCTAACTTCAAACCAAGTGATTTTGCATGGTTATCCAGCTGCCTTTTTATATCCTCAAATCTCCACTGAGGTAAAATTTGATCGCAGTTGTCCTTGTTGTGCTTAACCGATGTCAATCTTATTGATTTGTGTTGCCCCATGGCCTCAATTAGGGGAGGCCATTGAAGACCATCACCCATGTCGAAATCGATGATGTGAACTGTCTCTGTGTCCTTGGGTATAGCTTCAAGGATTGCCAAATTTGCAGTGAAATGTGCAAATCTTCCATATGGAAATATTTGATAGAAGGCCTTGATTGCCATCTCATAGTTCTTGCTTGATTCTTGTTTTAGGTAGTTACCTTGCTTGTCCAAGGACTCAAACAAGTAATAACCAAGGCGTTCAATTGATGCCCCAGAGGGACTGACTTTTTCTCTTATGCGCTTCACAATCACCTCAGCAAGCTCTTGCTCTTCATTTCCCATGGCATCTCCATATGCCTTGAGAAGATGAGGAACGACTGTTTCGTTATCAATATCCATGCCTTCTGTAGGCAAGACAAGCGATGGCTCAACTACTGGTGATGACTCCACGTTGTACATACTGATCGACGAGCTTAGACTTGCTTTATCTTCTTGATTCGGACTATCTTCTGATATAAACATGTTCTCCCTTGACTCCATCCATTGAGATACATCATCACTTTCATCAGTTGATAAGGTACTGTTTGAAGTATAGCCAAACTCTTCTAAGTTTAGTGAAGTTTCTATGGGGGACATTACTTGCATAACACTACTATAAACAGGAAAATCAAATACATCATCGACCGAGAAAGAAGGGATGGAAGAAATATTGAATGAGACTTCTGTGGTAGCAACCGAAGGAGAGAATTCACAGTCACCCATTTGAAGGTCCATGTCTAAACCATAGAACAGAGATTGATCAGTAGATGGATGTATTATGTTGTAGTAAGGCCATGAAGGCTGAAGAAGCTGTGGTTGAGATTGCATTTTTTTTTAATGGTGCAGAAGGAGAAGAGGGAGTCTTAAAGAAAGACTTGTCTGAGGACCTGAAAACAGGGGAGATGGGTATTTATTCATAAACATGTGGTTGGAGGAAATAGACGAGGAAGATTACCTTATCTTTCTTATGGTCTTGCATCATTCCTTCTCTCACCATGCTTCCCAGAGTCTCCTTCCTGTCTTGGCATCTTCCTTTGGAAGAATGTTAACATTCTCTCCTAATCAATATGTGTATTAGATAATCTTTCTTGTCTTTGTCAGTGTGATCAGCTGGAGTTGAATAAGAAGTTTTTCTTATAGATAAGGACTTGTATAGTAAAAAATAGCTTTTATACTAAAGAAAATGCAAGAATGGAAGTTAAATAACTCCCTCCACAATTAAAAATTGTATTGCTTATACACCTAATATCAATGATTATGACCCAAAATATAACAGTCTTCAACCTTAACCCATCGCAGTCTGGTGTTACCGAGTACACTTGTTGATGTGCAAGTATATTGATAATTGAGTATATGTGTTGATGTGCAAGTGTGTGTATAGATTTCTTCGGAGCCGGAAATCTTCGACGTACTTCAAACACTACAATTGACTGGCTAATGAGTACTTTTTAGCAAATAATATGTAAACCAAAACTAAAATCATTTTAGCAAAAACATTCACATATGATATTCTTCTTTTGTAAAATTGCACATCTGATATTGTTCTTTTTATTAACTTATTTATTGTTGTTGTTAATTTTTTTACCACACAACTGGTGCAAATGGAACAAAATTTGTTATCATGAAATCCTGAATTTTAGATTTTGTTCAATGTACTGAGTTTGTCTTCCAGGGAACTCATTTAAATAAACATTTTGGAGTAACTCATGGACAAGTTAGGAGTTGAAGCGTGAAGGACTCTCTACCAAGTCGATAAAACAATCATGCATAGGTTCCTCTGAAATTCACGAATAATCCACCCTACATATAATGCATTGAGATATGTGTGAGTTCATGGTTGGAACTTGAGCATAGAGATGCAGTGGAAATCTATCTCGATAAGACAATGAACAGTGGACTGTTAAGTATCGATGTCTGTCAATACTGTTGCATTCACAAATCACTCTCACTCAAACGGGAAGTCAAATGGACTGTTATCTGACTAAATGTTGATGAAGAATAGTGTTATGGGCTTTCCTGGGCTGAAAACCAGAGTTTGGGATCTTGTTATTGTTTTTGTTTGGCATCATCATTACTTATCCATCAAAGGATAATCATTGGTATCTCTCATCTTTATTGATGGATTTATCTTTGGGGTTTTCTTGTGCAATGGATCATTAGAAGGGGATAAGTAAGGGAGAGGATTAGGACATTGTTTCTCTCAAATTTTAGTTTTTCTTTAATAAAAGAATTTTGAAAGAAAAGGGAAAAAAAAGAAGAAGGAAGAATATGACTTGCATTTTTTTCCCTCGAAGTCGTGGATATCCTATTCTTAAGGACGAGGGAAGGAAGGTTTCCTGTTACGAGCTAAAAAGATTGTGATGCTCAGATATTCTTTTCCCCTCTTTTATTATTATTATTATTATTATTATTACAATCTCTCTCCATAGAGTGAAACACCACTACCAGGCTTTAATAATCTCATGATTAACAAACATGTAAGTTAATTACCTTTTTCTTTTGATGTGGAGACAAATAATTCATCATTTGTACTTTTTTGTTCCTTTTCTTGCTCTAGTAGAACTTTGAGGACTAACACTAAAGTCTTGGGTGCAAGCATTTGAGAATTTCTGTGTAGCCAATTCTTGCGCAACATCTTCTCTAGATGGACTTGATTCGTATTCTTCTTCAGCATCCGACTTTTCTTGACTTTCTGTTTGATTGTTCTTTTTTTCCGCATAAAGCCTTTAACAATGTGAAATCTTCCTTGACTACATCCCTGCCATCTCTCTCAATAGCTCCTTTCAATTCAGTAATTATTTCGCTGTCATATTCATCCATCATCATCAATAACTGTTCAACCTTAGATAGAGAAGAAAATTCTCTCATATTTAGAACTTCATCATCATCATCATCTTTTGGGGGTTCAATATCTTGGACACTTGTTTTCTCCACAACTTCATTTTCTTTATTACCTTGTCCAACTTCCTGAATTGTATATGTCCTTGAATCTCTACTTCATCTTCTTGTCTTGTGTGTCTGCTTCCCCCTCCACAATTTCTTTGACACTTTCACCTGCGCCATTTAAAGCAACAAATTGGTTGTTTTGGATTCTTTTGGTTTCCCAATTTGATTTGCTTCTACCACCGTAACATGTTGACCTCTCCCTCTATTGTTGTAATTCCTACTAGTTTGGCCTCTTCAGAAATTGGAAGCCTAACAAATTAGGAGCAATAACAACATTCAAAGACTAATTTTTGGGCAGGTTGAGCCTATAGAATCCATGCTGAACTCAAGATTTGGGCAAATGGGAAAAGCATAATTAGGATAGCTAGCAATGTTTGCTAGCATTTTTTTTTTTTTAGTATTTTTATACTTTTTGCCTATTGTCTCTAAAACACAATCACAAACGCTATCTATAGAAGGGGTAGAAGTGTAAAAAAATGTGTTTTAAAGAGAAGACGTAAAAGTGTTTTTAGCCCACAGTTATACCAAGTGAACTTTGCAGGGTTTGTTTGTTTAGGTTTTTTTTATTATTTTATTATTTTATTATTTTTATTTTTGTAAATTTTAATAAATTTTGTTTTATCCCTTATCCCCTCCCATCACAAAAGTCACCAGTTGGGTTCGACCCTGTGACCTAGTGATACCATTCGTCACCGCTCAACCATTGAGCCATCACACCTTTAACATGGCAGGGGTTACTAATTGGGTCTACAACCTGATATGTTTCGTGAACCTTAACAAAATGCACACAAGAAAGCTAGAAATGTTGTCCTTTGTTTTGGTAATAACCTCATCTTTGTAGATCAAGAGAGAGATGGATTTACAGATGTTATATTAAAAAATAAAGAGATGGATTCATGGAAAATGAAAGATGGGTCGAGACTTTGGAGCTAGTGGCAGGTGGTGAATGGTGTTATTGAGTTGGTGTACAAGAGTTCTGTTAGCAGCCAATCTGGTTTAAAAGATGAACAAAAACAAAACGAAGTAAACATACTTAATTTTTAGAGCAAGGCTAGCTGTCGAGGAAGCCAGCGAGGGGGGGACCGTCCATCCCCCCGGGATGCGCGCATGAAATCAGATGGCACACATCCCGGGGGGATGGACGGTCCCCCCTCGCTGATTTCCTCGCTGGCTTCCTCGACATTTAGAATTCCTGTAATTTTTATAACAAAGACACAACTTTGAATAACTCATATGCCTCTTATCACCTTCACATGGTATGCAAGTCCACTTCGATGCAACTGAAAATTCTTGATAGTGATCTGCAGTCCATCTATTTTTGCAGTTCAAGTTTTAGGTAAAACTAGCTAGTTTAGAAGCATTTGAATCTACATACAATAAACAAAACTTTGTACATATTTTATCGATTAAGTAAAATACTTGCTTGTGCGCCGCATCATTAGCCAAAAATTCTTCTGCATATCATTTATGTCAAAATTTATGTAAATTCCTACTAGTTGTCGTTCCATCAAATGTCTCTTGGGGATATACTTTCATGTTAAAGGTTCTAAAACTAATTTCCCATCGCCTTTACCTTCTCCATTGTTGTAAAGAAAATCTCAAAATGGACATCAAATTAGCAAATCACTTGCTTACAAATGACACCTCTACAAAAAAAAAAAAAAAAACAAGCCCAGAAGAAAGAAATAAAGAAGCTCTCTTCATCTTCTATGCATTTCATGGAAGTGCCAAAGTACAAAGAGTGCATTTGATCAAGCCATTCTCATTGCAATTCAAACACGTTCGAAACCCGCCCTTCTCCAAGTAACATTTCCGGCTTCCATCACATTGATCACAACATACGAATCGATACCCACCGCAACCTTCACAAACACCTGGCTCAATTGTAGGCCAACCTTCAACGAGCTTCTTCAGCTCCCCTGTTTCGTGAAGTTGTCCGATCTCTTCTGCCCCACCAATGTACCTTCCCCCAACGAAAACCTTCGGTAGGGACGTCGAAATCTCTTCTTTTGTTTGCCCCAGTATCCCCTGCACCTCTCTCAAGAACCCCACGTCCATGGAGAGATCCCTTTCGTCAACCTGTATTCGAAACCCGTTTAAAATGGATTGAACAGTCTTGCAGGCTTCGAAGGTCCTTCGAACCACTCGCAGACTAGTTGAGTATACAACAATTCGTTTTTCTGCTCCTTGAATTATGGGTTCGGGTTTTGTTCCGGGTTGGGAATGGGATGTTGAGCGTGTGAGATTGGTCCAATTACGAAGAACAGAGGTAGAGATCCGCACCCGATGGAAGACAGAAGGTTTTTTGGTGTTGTGGGGTTGTTGTTGTGGACTTCTTGATTGTGATTGGGGTTCTTGATGTTGATCTTCTTCGTCTTTGCAGAGGTTTTGAATGTCTTTGAAGCTTGAACAAGAGAAATTTGGGGAGTTCGAATGGAGCCGATCCGATGTTTTGCCCGATGTTCTGCCCCATGTTGACCACATGAGAACAACAATGGGGTTACAGAGAGAAACACACAAGAAAATGAACACAGAAGAGAAGAAGAAACAGAGATGATGATAATGAATACTCTAGTGTTACTTTATTTCTTTTGTGGGATTTAGGGGTTTCCAATTCAAAGAAAGGGAGAGGTCACTTGAAAACTCTGTTTTTGTTTCTTTGGTGGATTTGTGGGGTTAGAGAGAGAAATGGAGATTAAACACAGAGGAGGGAGAGAAAAAAAAAATGAGAGAGGTGTCTGGAGGGAGAAGGGTCGTTGAGTTTGTTAAGAAAGGGTGATTTTGGTGAAATTAGGGAGGCTATCTTTGATTAGCAAATAGTAAGTGAGAGATTATTTGAGATTTGATGACTTGGTCAAATAAATACCATTCTAATTATCATCGTTAACTCAACTTATTTTTTTATAAAGTATTGTGTACAAACCGTTTGCTAATCATCGTTAACTTATTTTTTATACCTAAGGGGTCTGTTTGGTTGCACAGGACATAGAGATAGAAATTGAAATTGTTTTCTTGAATCCGATTTTGTGGCCTCTCCTCGGAATTGGATTTCCATGAGTTGTGAGAAAATAGTCTTATGGAGAATTAATTTACTGTCAATAAATAGACAACCAAACAACAAAAATATGTATAATGAGGAAAATTAATTCAATTTCTCAAGAAAAATGGCTAATCAAGCGGACCCTTGATATAATAGCTAAGATTTTCCTCATCAAGAGCGGTAACAAATGCGTTTTGTAACAAATAGATCATCGGGTTGCCATAGTACTTTTAACTGATTAAAACGCGTGATGCATTATTTTGCTTGTACCATGGCTTGCTTGATTAAACAGGGATGTTGTTATTATTGTGCATATTAGTTCATTATAAAAATCGAGTTTGTCTCGTGTCCATTCTATATACTCTTTTGGTAAAGAAATTTGACAAGTATTGAAGATGAAATCTGGCAGACATGTCAAATAATTGCCATAAAGTTTACAGATTTGTAGAACTATATATCATAATTATAAAAAAAAAAGTGTGGTATGCCTAATCAACTAGGGTGCACGATCTAAGTGTCCTAGTGTACCCACACCTAAAAGAGTTTAGGCCATGTTTGGTTACTAAATGAAATGGAAATGGGAATGAGAATGAGAATGGATGTGGAATATTATCATGCTTGGTTACTCGATAGAATGAGAATGATTTGGTCTTTACCATTATGCCCTCAATTATCAATCATGGATTTTGAATATATGGTGGGTAATGAGACATATTTGTAGGTAATTAGGTGCAAATAAGACAAATAGAGTGTTTACAATGAGCATTGTAATGAGCATCCGTAGAGTTTTGAGAAAGAATGCCCATTACATTGAAATTTTGTAATGATCATTCTCATTATGCCATTTTTATGCTCAACTAAACAAAAGAATGAATTAAATCATATTGCCATTACAATGGTCAAACTCATTCTATTGAGTAAAAAACAAACACGCCCTAAAGGTGTCTTTGGTTTGATGAAATCTTATTTCATGAAAATTCATGAAAAGACCTTTATATTTAAGGCTAAATTGATGTAGTACTTACCATTTACTAGTAGATTTTGTGATCAATTTTAAGAATGAAAGTTTCATGAACATGAAAGTCACACTCCTTCCCATATTAATAAGACGTTCATTCCATCACAAAATCTAATGGTGAATTAGCGAGTGAACTTCAAATTAGTTTAGATATAGGTAGTCTCTTCGTAGATTCCCATAAAATAGGGTTTCATGCAATTATGATGATGAATCTTATTCTAGTAAATTAATTGACTTTGTAGTTACTCTTAACAATTGCCTTGATATGAAAAAGTCAAATTTTATTTTATTGAATTTATTTTATTTCAGTTGTCTACTAATTTTTTGTCGGGAATAGGCTTTAACGATGATGATATCTAGTTACTTTGTAGCTTCTTAAACAAGAGATCTTCAGTTTGGTCATATCTACCAGGAGACCCTAAGCGCTGAAGCATACGTGGGTCTCATTTAACCCATAAGATACCCTAATGTATAGTTGTGAAGTGCAAATGTTAGGGGACAGTGTTGAAGATTGTCATAAAAAAACATGTTTGTTTTCCAGGTTCATCTTAATAGATGAAAATATTATCGTTGTTAAAATGAAATTAGTTAGCCGATCACATTTAACTTGTAACACTAATTATACCTACAACTTTTAATTTCTTATGTTCATTTATTTATTTATTTATTGTTTTCTTAAAGACTTTCTCATCTTCATTAGTTATTTTCATTTTCAAGTGTTCCTTTCCTCCAGCTTCTAGACCTATAGTTTACTTATAAAAAGTTTATGTTGATCTTCCATCTATAAACTTTGAGTAAGTCTAACCAGTCAGGTTTGCTAGCTATTTTTTTGTGATATTATTATTATTATTATTATTACACTTTTTACTCATTCATTTTAAAACACAATCACAAACACCACCTATAAAAGGGATAAAAGTGTAAAAAAAACCCAAACTTAATCAAAAAATGACTAACAAATCTGACCGACTAGAATTGTTGATAAACTTTTATAGATAACAGTCACACTATTTAAATATTTGACTAGTGTAATGTAATCTAAGAAATAGTGAGAAATCGTATAGATAACAGTCACATTTATTTCAGAACCAATTGTTTGGTTCACTTTTCACCCTAAATACTGCTCCAAATTCAGGGTCACAAATAAAATGTTCTCGAAGAAGGAGGAAAATGCGAGTACAACGCCTATTGAATTGCTCGAAATTCCATGAATCTAAGAAATAGTGAGAAATCGTATCTAAAATAAATGTGCTCTTAGGGCTGAACAAAAAACCGATCAAACCGACTAAACCGATCGAACCGATCAAAACTGAACCGATTGGTTCGGTTTAAATTCGGTTCGGATCGGTTTCGGTTTTAAAAAATTCAAAACCGAAGTGGTCGGTTCGGTTTTCGGTTTCTATGTAATTTTAACCGACCAAACCGAACCGACCGAATATATATAATAAATAATATATATTTTATATATAAATAATATAATATGTTTAAAATAGTCGGTTCGGTTCGGTTTTATTTCGATTTTGGTTCAATTTTAGTCGGTTCGGTTCGGTTACGGTTTGCATAAATTAGAATCGGTTCGATTTCGGTTTGAAAATTTTAAAACCGACCTAGGTCGGTTCGGTTCATGGTTTAGGTTCGGTTTTCAGCCCTAGCTCTTAAGGTCCAAATACAGAAAAACATAAAAAGGATGTCCTGGAATCAAATTTTGGATACGAATGGATGATAAAAGTAGGTTCTGAAAAGCTTTATATGATAAAAAGAGCCGATGAGTGCGGAGAAAGCACAGTTAAAAGTTGTGTAGATGTTTTTCTTTCTCTTCTGTTCTGGGTTGATAATTATAACTTTGTCACCCACATGCAATGTTGGTGTTTTTTTTTTTTTTGTTTTTTTTCATCAATTCACCCAAGGAGAGTAGATCATGAAAGCCAATAATTAGATGGTTGTTAACATGCCTTCTTTTTGTATGTGGTGGGTCTTACATTGTTGTTAGGCACCATCATACCATGCAATGTCAAGTGTCTCTCCCTCTTTTAGCAGTAACAGTGAAATCCATGTGTGTCATCTTTTAGTAGTAAAAGGAACATTGAAATCCATATGTGTGTCATCATTCGAAATGCCGAAAAGACCCCCACACAATTCCTAACTATAAATAGGAGAAATTAATGTTATATGAATAAGAATGATCGGGGGCAAATTAGAAATTTCATTAGATATTATTATGAACTTTCCAATCAATTTTTCTATATTAGAATGCAATAAGTCTAGGGAGCCAGGCTAGCGCCAAGCTCAGTCTTTACCCTTCATCATTTTAGAGATGGGGGATTATGATCATCTTCAGAATGATGGAGGGTAGAGAGTTGGGCCTGTGTCAGGACTAGTACCATTGGTTAGGGAAATCAAGGTTCAGAGGCCTTTCAAGACTTTCCTAATGGTCTCAAAACTCAATGTTCCCTTTTGAAAAGTGCCCAAATGCTTAGCATCTATATTATAGGGGGAAGGTTTGAGCTCTTGACTGTGAGGACGTGTTGCCTCCATTGCATAGTCGGGCCAGACTGTACCGCTAGCATTTTTATTGTTTTCTTTGCATTGCTTTTCAACTTCAAACTTGTATTTCCATCGATCGATAGCATCGAACTAGTCTTGAGCAACGTCCTTCCGAACGTTCCTCCCCATTGTAATCTATTGAATGTGAATGAGAGCTTTTACTGACTATTGTGCATTGTTATATTGTCTACAGATTGATATTGTGCATTCTCAAGTTAATATTTGTGCTCGTCAAAGTAACTACTCATAGGCTTACTAGTGAATTGGATAGCTAGTGCCGCACGGATTACTAGTCCGTGACAGTTGGTATCAGAGCCAGAGCTTGTTGAATGCAAACCAGGATGCAGGAAGTAAATGAGCGCCTTAGCGCTATGGAGGAACGACAGGCCAGTCGAATGCATAGACTGGAAAGCAGAATGGACCAGTTGAACACTTTGGGAGAACAGATTAGTCGGTTGGATGGACTCTTTTCACTGGCAGACAGAGTGGATTCGCTGGCCGAGCATGTTGATAACTTAGAGGGACGAACAGTCGCAATGGAAGAGTCGCCTCACCCCACAGCTCAGGTGATGAGTGACTTCCAATTACAGTTGGAGGACTTATTTGCAAGGGTTGGCTTGCTTACTAAGGCCACAGGGACGATTGACCACCCCAGGATGAAAGTACCCGAGCCAAAATCATATGCTGGGGCACGAGATGGGAAGGAGTTAGAGAACTTCTTGTTTGATCTGGAGCAGTATTTTCGCGCGGTGAACCCCGAATCAGAAGAAGCCAAGGTTACCATGGCGACCATGTACTTAGCAGGTGATGCGAAACTATGGTGGAGAACCAAATATGCAGATATGGAAGAAGGTCGCATCCTTATTAGAACTTGGGCAGATCTCAAAAAGGAACTCAGAAATCAATTCTTGCCTGAGAACACTGATTTCTTAGCAAGGATGAAGCTCCACACCATCAAACAAACAGGCAATATTCGAGACTATGTCCGACAATTCTCAACTTGCTTGCTAGATATTCGAGACATGTCTGAGAAGGACAAAGTTTTCTGTTTCATGGAACAAGCTCAGCCGCTTCTACAAGCAGAATTGCAAAGGCAGAAGGTGACAGACATTACAAGTGCTATTGCGGCAGCAGAAAGATTTAGCGATTATATGCCCATGACTGGATCCACTTCGCTCAATCACTCCACAGCTAGAACTGGCAGTACCAATTCAAGCTCAGGGTCGAATGCTCGCTCACCTCACC
The DNA here is from genome assembly GCA_963556465.1 of Berberis vulgaris. Lineage (NCBI taxonomy): Eukaryota > Viridiplantae > Streptophyta > Magnoliopsida > Ranunculales > Berberidaceae > Berberis > Berberis vulgaris. Next base: position 6,266,083 of record OY747130.1, on the reverse strand, counting down.
AAAACTGGGGAAACTCAAGTCAGAATCGAGGAAACTATAATTTCCGGCCGTCCAACCAGAATTGGAGTTCCAACAAAAATTGGAATGCCAGCTCTAGCAACTCAAATTACAACAACAAAGGAGGGCAAAATTACTCTGGGCAGTGGAGACCATCTGCCCCTGCCCCATGCATTCTTTGCAATAGCAGGGATCACCCAACAGGCAAATGTCCATCCAAACCAGCTCTACACTCATTAATGTCCTTGCTTCAAGCAGAACCTTCTAACCCGACCGCATCGAGCTCGAACCCCACCAACAGTGAGACCTCCCAAATGGGAGCTCTACGCAAGCTCAATGCTGTCAAAGGAGAAATGTATGAGCACCCACACAAGAAGGCTTTACAATACATCGACATCACTATCAATGGGTTCCCTTCCCAAGCATTGTTGGATTCCGGAGCGACAGACAATTTTATTGCCCCAGATGAAGCTAGACGTGTGGGTCTGAACTTAGAAGGAGATGTGGGTAAGTTGAAAGCTGTCAACTCTGAGGCAATCTCTATTAATGGTGTGGCTAGAGCTGTGCCACTACAGGTTGGTCCATGGGAAGGAAGATCAAACTTCTTGGCCGTTCCACTTGATGATTTTAAGGTGATTCTTGGCCAAGAATTCTTCCGAGGAGCTGCAGCAGGACCATTACCTTTCATGGACTCCTTGGGGTTTTTCGGACCCAGACTACGCATTGTACCAACCTCAATTCGACCAACAACTCATGATAGAATATTGTCGGCGCTCCAAGTCAAGAGGGGCTTGGCCAAAGGAGAAGATACATACTTAGCTGTGGCAAAGCTAGAGATGGAAGATGATACTAGCAAAATCCCTGAGGAAGTTGCCCAAGTTATTGCTGACTTCAGCGAAGTGATGCCGAATGAATTGCCAAAGAATCTACCTCCCAGAAGGCTCATTGATCACGAAATTGAGTTAGTCCCTGGTGCCAAGCCACCCGCACGTAGTCCATATCGCATGAGCCCTCCAGAGCTGACCGAATTGAGAACACAACTAGATGGCTTGTTGGAGTCAGGATTCATTCGGCCCTCTAAAGCACCTTATGGGGCACCTGTTCTTTTTCAGCGGAAACATGATGGCAGTCTTCGCCTTTGTGTTGATTATAGAGCCTTGAACAAAGTCACTATAAAGAACAAATACCCGTTGCCGCTCATTGCAGACTTATTCGACCAACTTGGATCCGCCAGATACTTCACAAAACTCGACTTGAGATCAGGTTACCATCAGGTCCGCATTGCTGCTGGTGACGAACCCAAAACTGCTTGTTCTACTAGATATGGGTCATATGAGTTCCTAGTAATGCCCTTCGGCTTGACCAATGCTCCAGCTACATTTTGCACCCTTATGAATGGCCTGTTCCGTCACCTTCTGGACAAGTCTGTGGTTGTCTATCTTGACGACATTGTGGTTTATAGTGGGACTATAGAAGAACACCTACATCATTTGCGAGAAGTGTTCCAAATCCTTAAGGATAATCATCTCTTTGTCAAGAAGGAAAAGTGCTCATTCGGCCAGACCCAGATCAATTTCTTGGGTCATGTTATTGGCGATGGCAAGATTCGGATGGACATGGAGAAAGTCAAGGCAATCCATGATTGGAACTCTCCTAAGAACGTGTCTCAACTACGTTCTTTCCTTGGACTCGCAAACTATTATCGTCGCTTCATAAGGGACTACTCTAAGAGAGCGGTTGCCCTGACAAATTTGTTGAAACAAGACCGAACATGGGAATGGGATAGGCAGTGTGAAGCTTCATTCCAAGACTTGAAATTGGCCGTGATGAAAGATCCAGTATTGGCCTTGCCAGACATCACCAAGCCCTTTGAAGTACAAACAGATGCATCTGATTATGCATTAGGGGGAGTTTTACTTCAAGATGGTCACCCGGTAGCATATGAGAGTCGAAAGTTGAATGATACAGAGTCTCGTTACTCAGCTCAGGAAAAGGAATTGCTAGCCATTGTACATTGTTTACGGGTGTGGAGACACTACCTCTTGGGATCTCAAGTTCTTGTTAAAACGGATAATGCTGCAGCAAGCCATTTCCTTACTCAGAAGATGCTAACCTCCAAGCAATCTCGATGGCAGGAAAAATTAGCAGAATTTGACTTAGTATTGGAATACAAGCCAGGGCGCACTAACAATGTAGCTGATGCACTCAGTAGAAGGGCAGACCTTGCAGTGCTAACCCATACTGGTCCGAGTCACACCATCTTGGAGAAGATCAAAGTAGGCCTACAGACGGATCCACAAGCGAAGGCGATTACAGAGTTGATCAAGCAGGGCAAAACTCGACGGTTCTGGATAAAAGATGGAGCAATACTCACAACTGGTAATCGCCTCTATGTTCCGAGAACTTCTGGTTTGAGGAAAGAACTTTTGAGAGAATGCCATGACACCCATTGGGCGGGACATCCAGGTTGGAGACGGACACTTGCATTGCTAGAGAGGGGGTACTATTGGCCGCAGATACAGGAGGATGTAATGGCCTATGTTCGAACATGTCTTATTTGCCAGCAAGATAAGGTTGAAAGAGATCGGCCAGTTGGCTTACTAGAGCCCCTGCCTGTTCCAACTCGTCCTTGGGAAAGTGTTTCCATGGACTTCATTACTGGGTTACCGAAAGTGGAGGATTTCAGGAGCATCCTTGTAGTTGTTGACCGATTCTCAAAGTATGTGACATTTGTGCCGACCGGACTAACTTGCACAGCCGAAGATACGGCGCAATTGTTCCTCAAGCATGTAGTGAAGTATTGGGGACTGCCCGAAAACATTGTTAGCGATCGTGATGCTCGATTCACAGGAAAGTTCTGGAAGGAGTTGTTCAAGCTCTTGGGATCCAAACTTAATATGTCGACAAGCCAACATCTCCAATCTGACGGACAGACTGAGCGCTTTAACTCTATGCTTGAAGAATACCTTCGTCATTTTGTAAGTGCAAACCAGAAAGATTGGGTGGGACTACTTGATGTTGCACAATTCTGTTTCAACTTACAAAAGAGCTCAGCTACTCACTCCAGCCCCTTTCAATTAGTCACTGGTCAGCAACCATTGACACCACATACAGTGCTGACCGGATACCAAGGACCCAGCCCAAGAGCTCTTGAATTTGTCAAAGCCTGGCAGAAAAACATTGAAGTTGCTCGAGCCTATCTTGAGCAAGCCTCCCGTCACATGAAGAAATGGGCCGACAAGAAACGACGAATCGATCCTTTTGAAGTCGGGGACTTGGTATTGGTGAAGCTAGATATGTTCAACAAGTATAAACGGACAGCTAGAGCACACAACAATCTGTTTCGCAAGTATGAGGGACCGGTACAGATTATTGAGAAAGTAGGCAAAGTCTCCTATCGCGTCAAGTTACCACATTGGCTCCGTTTCACCCATCCTGTCTTCCATGCAAGTAACTTGAAGTCTTACCATGCCGATGCCGCTGATCCCACAAGAAATGTATCTACCCGAGCATTGCCTAAGCATCCTTCTAAGCCAGATCGAGAAGTGGAAGAAATCTTAGCTGACCGCCTCATCAACAACACAGGCCCTGATAGAGAATATTTGGTCAAGTGGCAGGATGAACCTCCTTCAGAGATCAGTTGGGAGCCAGTTGAGCATCTGCTGCCATACCTCTCAAAACTGGAAGAGTACTTGGAAAAGTTCGCTGCGAGGGCGTCAGCGAATTGAGTGTGGGAGAGTGTCAGGACTAGTACCATTGGTTAGGGAAATCAAGGTTCAGAGGCCTTTCAAGACTTTCCTAATGGTCTCAAAACTCAATGTTCCCTTTTGAAAAGTGCCCAAATGCTTAGCATCTATATTATAGGGGGAAGGTTTGAGCTCTTGACTGTGAGGACGTGTTGCCTCCATTGCATAGTCGGGCCAGACTGTACCGCTAGCATTTTTATTGTTTTCTTTGCATTGCTTTTCAACTTCAAACTTGTATTTCCATCGATCGATAGTATCGAACTAGTCTTGAGCAACGTCCTTCCGAATGTTCCTCCCCATTGTAATCTATTGAATGTGAATGAGAGCTTTTACTGACTATTGTGCATTGTTATATTGTCTACAGATTGATATTGTGCATTCTCAAGTTAATATTTGTGCTCGTCAAAGTAACTACTCATAGGCTTACTAGTGAATTGGATAGCTAGTGCCGCACGGATTACTAGTCCGTGACAGCCTGGCACGCTTAGCTTGACTCTTTAGAATCTAGGATTAGAATGACGCTATTGCTTTTCACATTTCTACCTATTTTATGGACACAAACCAATTATTTTTAATGGGTTATGTTTAAAAAGATCACATGAAAAACTAAGTGAGTCGTAAAATAATCACTTTTCTAATAAAGCCCACATAATTTGATGTTGGCCTGAGTTTATGGATTGAGTTTTTGTAAGCTCTATTTGAGCTGACTTATAAATACCATTGGAAAAATGAAAAAAAAATCATACAGTAAATCATAGTGCACTAAAGCTCTGCTTGGTATCCCATAAAATAATGCAAATGCATTCATTTGCAGGCGGTTACAAAAAATAGGTGTTTTGTAAGATTCACATGGTTATAGAATTAAAATGCATAACCTCTACATATTCACGTTATGAGATCCAGTATATTTTACGAAATAAAATGTCCTGAATTTTTTTGCAGAGAACTCTCACGTTCACATCTTGTACTATACTTATTAGTAGAGTCCACATTTTTTTAAGAGTTTTTATTATTACGTGGAATTCAATAGAGTTTACATTTACAATAATTTATTATAATTAAAAAACTCTTCCAAGAGTTCTTCTTATTATTATTTGTTTACATATTGTTCAGCTACATATTTGAAGAAAATATATGTAATATAATATATATATATATATAGTAGAACATAAGGTATGTGAAATGCATGCCAATGAAAAAAAAACACAAATTATGGAACTAACAATGTTTTTTCTTTGACTACCTAGCAACAACAAAGTAATGCATTGAAAACTAATGCATTTTGCAAAGTGAATGCATCTTTTTATAGTGCACCAAGTGGAGCCTAAAATTTTTTTTAATAAAATTTAATTTATAATTTTTTAATAAAATTTAATTTATATTTTTTTAATACTAGCAAATCGGCATTTAATGTCTCAAAATTGCACATAAAGTGCATTGACCATAGTTGCATTAAAGCAGATTTGAAAATTCAGCCCAGCCCAAGGACTGAAAAGCCAACAAAGATCCATTGGGCTTAATTGAATGTCAACAGCCCATCAGAGAACGAACTGAGAACCAGAAGAGCAAAGCAACCGATCGAAAAACTCAAAGACGACGAGACGAGACGAGACGAGACGACGAAGATGGAAGGTGAAATCTGGACCGTTCAAATAAAGTTCAGAGGAAGATCGATCCCGATTTCTCTCTCTTCGGACTCAACAGTGAAGGATTTGAAATCTCTTCTTCAACCACTAACTAACGTTCTCATTCGAGGCCAAAAGCTTTTCTTCAAAGGTACAGTTTTGGAGGACAACATGAATTTGAAGTCATCAGAGCTCAGTAATGGATGCAAAGTCATGCTCATGGCTTCTCAAGGATTGCATCAAGGGGTAATTTCGTCATTTTTCCACCATCACCCCATCTTTTTTTTTTTTTAGGGTTTTCGTGTTCTTGATTAAGTGAGGTTTCTTGATGAATACAGGATGGTCCAATTACTAAGGAAGAATCTGCACCGTCAGTTTTGCGAAGGCCAGGTGGTAGTAGTGATCAGACGGTTCACAAGAAGGCGGAGTTGGTGGTGGAGAAGAGCCGGGCGGAACGGTGGAGGCTTACTGAGGTTGTGGCTCTATCAGATTCTGGATTGAAGGTAATAATCCCATTTTTAGTTTTTAATCGTTGCCAATGTGTATTTGTTACTGCATTTTGGGGAGATTACTCGTATTTAATCGGATAAGGACCCTTTGCGGTTTAGGACCGATTTAAGATTAAGCAGATTAATCGTATTTAATCGGTTTACTTTTTCAAAGTATATATTTTTATACCCTTACTAATGTAAATTATAATAAATAATATATATTATCAATAAAGATTAATAAGATAAGTATTATAGAGCAACAAAAATCATATTAACAAAAATCATATTGTAGAGTCAATTATGTAATCATGTCCAAAACATAACATAATAGAGCAACAACCACCACCACTCAACAAAACAATATCGATTTATCACTGATTTCTCACCGATTTTTTGGTGACTCACTGATTTCTCAACGATTAATCGGTGACCGATAAATCCAACCACTAAATACCTAGTTTGGATCGGTCTACCCCCAATTTATACTAAATTTTTGATTAATCGCGGCATAAATAACCCAACCCTCCGAACCCAAAAGATTCAAATGGGAAATTCTCTAGTTCAAGTGTAAAAGAAAAAACTAAATCTAATCAGTTGGGTTAACAAAGATCTCGATTTACCATTGGACACACTTGAGTATCAAGCGTCATACATGTTGATCCCAATCTACATCTTGGACAAGGAATAAACAGAAGTCCAGAGCTTGATTGAAAATCATCTGAATTCACTCCTCCATGAGGACTTGCCAAAACATTTGGCATTTCACTCATCCTGATATGAATGATTAGTCTATCAGGTAATAGATAGTCAGTTGTTGGTTTAAAAATCAATGAGTTGCTAGTCATAGAATATTATTCTCATCAAACTTGAACCTATAAGAAAGAAACAACTGAACAAGGGTTCAGATGTTCCCCCATTTGTCATAGGAAATTGACTTTGGATAAGAATCTAGACTTTTTCCTCTTCCATTCAAGTATCGTAATTGAATCTGGATTAGACTCTTTATGCCTTGGCTGCTCTTTCCAATATTTTTTGTACTACAATTAAGAGGTGTCAAAGAAAGGTCAAATTGTTAGAAACGATATGCAAGTCCAATGTAGTGTATCAATATATTAACCTTGATACCTAGCATGTGTCCCAAATGAAAAGATTGTAGAAAAGAGTTTCCCTTCATATAGATTTTAACTTTTAACTGATTTTCTTAGTTTTGTTTTTCTGTTGTATTTGATCATGAAGGCCATACCCGAGGAAGTTTGGGCGTGTGGATCATCTGTGAGAGTGTTGGATCTGAGCAAAAACTCGATCAATGAGTTACCAGCTAAAATCAGATCTTTGAGTTCTTTGCAGGTAAACTCTCTTCGCTTTTCTCTATTAGACCCTGGAAAGTGTTGTGTACTTAGAATTTTGCAAACACTGACTGTATTATACAGAAACTGTTGCTAGATGCAAATGCTATTAGGGATGAGTGCATCAGCTGGGAAGATGTAACATCTCTGAAATCTCTGATGATTCTTTTTCTAAGCCAAAATTAGTAAGTGGCTCCTTTCCTATATAATTTTTTTCCTTGTATTTCTTTTGGAGTTTTTTTTTTTTTCGTATTTTATTACAACTGGAAAAATCTTTTCTTTTCATGTGATTCCGGAATTCTGTCAAATACTATAACAAGAACCACACACTAACACCTGGAGTCAGCAGCTACCGGGCATAAAAATAAAAAATAAAAAAGAATAACTTTTTGGCAGACGTGTGCAATTTCCTTCAGTTCCCCAACAGTGATCAGCATGTCGCTGTACTGCATCACTGTAGGCACTGTTCATCATCATTGTTTGAATATTTATTATTTCTGTTGTTGGTTCTTCTCCTTTCCTTTCGCTCTCTTCTTGTTCCATCTGCTCTATCTAAATGTTTATGGATTATCCATTCTAGGATTTGTGTCAATGTTTTGTGAATTGTTCTCTACTAATCTTTTTTAAATATTCATTCATGTCCTTGTTTTGTTTAGGCTCTACACATCATATACAAGACCCTGATGCAAAACTAGATCCTATAAATTAGCAAGGACAAATGTACTCGACTTAAATGAAGAAGATAATTTTTTCTAGCTGTTTAAACAGGAACTTCTTTATATAGTTTTTCAGTGACTAATTAATTTTTAATGTTTGCAGTTTGACAACTTTGCCTTCTTCAATTGGTCTTTTGACTTCTGTACGGCAACTCCATGTTGCGAACAACAAGCTTACAAGTCTTCCAGTTGAGATACGACTTCTTAATCAACTTCAGATTTTGAAAGCAAATAATAACAGGTATTAACTGAATTTGTCTTTTAATTGCAAATCCATACTTGTGCAATTCGATTGTGATGGTGCACTAGGTACTAATTAGCATTTTGTTCATGTGATAACTCCTGCATAAAAATGAGATTAGAGAAGCATCTCTATCACCAATGCATTAATTCTATGGCTTATATATAATACAATGAACTACGAACCTAAATTTGGTAATCATTTTATTTATGTAAGAAAAATGGCTAACGTATTGGCCTCTACTAATTGTAATTACTGATAAGGTTCCGATTAGCGAATTCACTCTTGATCATCCAATACCCACCTTTTTGCCGCAGGATAAGCAATGTACCTTCATGTATCGGGGAATGTCGCTCTCTTATTGAGGTGGTATTCTGGTATTACCTCATAAAAATTGTTTGGCAATATATTTAAACATGAGAAATTTCGAAAGTAAAAGAATAGTGCTAGTCTTTTGACATTTTTTACATGGTCCAGGTTGATCTTTCATCCAATCTTCTTGTGGACTTGCCAGAGACATTTGGAAATTTACAACAACTAAAGGTGCATCTTCTTTCATTGACTGCATCACTTTTTTCTAATCGATGAGATTGAGGGGGCATCTAGAAATAGTCAGGAATCCTCTTTTTTTTTTGATATAGCATGCATGCTATTGAGCAATTCCTCTGGCTCGTAATACGCTTACATACTAAAAACCATATCCTATATGATTTGTAGGCCTAATGCTCATCATTCCACTATTTGAGACATGTAGATCATTGTTGCCTAAATCAATAAAAACTATCCTGCAGGCGTTGCATCTTAGGAATAATGGACTAAAGTCTCTACCTTCAACACTGTTCAAGTTGTGCTCTGAGCTCTCAACGCTAGATCTCCATGGCACAGAACTCACAATGGAAGTTCTGCGTAAGGTAGTAATATCTTAATTCATTGTTTTAATGCTTGCTCAATTTTGTAAGAGTTCTTGATGGCATTTTGTCTGGCTGGTAGTTTGAAGGATGGGAAGATTTTGATGAGCGGCGTAGGTCCAAGCATCAAAAGCAGCTGGATTTTAGTGTTGGGTGCTCTGCTGGATTTGACGAAGGTGCAGATAAAGATTGAATTATTTTCTTGTACCATAAGCATTTTTCAATCAAAATATGTACCAACAGAACAGAACTTAGCTGCTTACAGAAATGTTTATTGTACATTTTAATCAAAATGTTTTAATCAAAGTTCTAGACGAAATCAATCCCCCAACATATTTGTCGTGTGAGCTTTTGAATATGTGATGAGAGCTTGGAGCTACATATCCCCGCATTTTTACTGGAAATTTGTTCATACTCATGGCATTATGTCTGAATCTTCTTGATTTATCTTCCAGTTTGGTTAATACATCTAAGAAATTATTCCAGCCTACATATTCCCCCCTGGATCCAGGAGGCAGGAATAGTATTGCAAGAATACAGATGGAATCAATCCGTCTTGTTGTGTGTCTAACTGATGAATCAGAATTCCAGCTTGTTTTAGATTTTGCGAAGCCTGCTGCCAAGTGACTGTTTTTATCTTTAGAATCTAAAAATCAGCTCGAATTCAGGTTACACATTGCAGTAGAAGAAAGCTACTGTTGAAGACGTGTAATTTTTTCAGGGAGTTGTTATGTTTAACCGACTATTTGGCTCGGTTGCACTGATGTTTTGGGTGTTTTGACTTTGTTGCACCAACTTAATGAAACATCTGACTTATCATTTTATAATGAAAATAATTTGGTGGTGATTTTTTTTCTTTGTTTAGGAGCATTAATTGAGTATTGAATGAAATAGCAAAAGTACCAATTATCTATTAAAACTAAAATTTGGTCACACATTCATTAAATGTATTCATCAACAATACAGGGGTTGGCAAAATCAATATGTATTAAAATAAATTTTTTTTTAATGAATACCTAAATTTCAAAGTTGCAACTATTATATCATTTTAAAAAAAATTGCATTCAAAACCTGTAATATCCAACATCTAACAATGAATCCTTCATACAAAGTGAATTTGAAAAAAAAAAAAAAAAAGGATTTTGATGCTTTCAATGAGAGTTGAACTCATGACCTCCCGCTTACTAAACGGGTGCTCTAACCAACTGAGCTATGAAAGCTATGTGGATACGCTTTCATCTTATAATATATATTATTATTAACTGAAGTGAAGAAAAGTAAAATGATAAATGCACCAGCCGGGAATCGAACCCGGGTCTGTACCGTGGCAGGGTACTATTCTACCACTAGACCACTGGTGCTGGATGATTTATTACTTCTCAGCTTAATTAATTATTAATGAAAGCTTCTGCAAACAATGAAGCTTTTCTTTAAAAGCAAGCAGGGTTTTTATGGGATCTCAGAACTCATAAAGATGCCGCAAGTTGGGTTTGAACCCATGACCTAGTGGTACCATCCGTCAAGCTCTTACCCATGACCTAGTGATACCTATAAATTAACCTTACACAATCATGGTAAGCTCACATTTTAAGCCGATAGCTAGGCAACAAAGTTCTAAGTCCGTCTGTCATCTAATCTATGTTCACCCCTCAGTTCTTGAATCATACAATAACATGGTTTTAACAGATGAAACACAACAACCGGAGATTAAGTTGGCCAATCGTTAAGATCACCTTCACGAATGCTAACCAACAAGGAAGGTGCCTCGTCCTTAGAGCAAGGAATCTTCTTCAGTTTCCACCAAAAGAAAAGAAAAAGAAAAATGATTATCGATTTAAGTAAATAAATCACAGACATGGCAAGCATTCATTCACATCTTAAGCAGATAGCCAGGTAATAAACTTCAAAACTTCTACGTAAGCCTGTCAACAACCACCATAGATTAAGCTACATGCCATCTTATCTTTAAACACTGCTAGCAGGAAATGTCTAATGACACTGTAATTTACAGCTCAAGGAACAATACATACCATTCCTTCTTATCATATTGTTCTGGGTAAACTCATACAAACAAATCATCAATTACAAGGTCATCATGCAGTAAACACAAGTAACATGACACATCTCCTACAAACAGCACGAATAAGAAGTTAAGAACCTGTCCTTATTCTGAACTGCTCAATTAACACTAAAATCCACAGTATCTGAAAATCTGAACGAATCCTAGGGACGTAATCTCGATAAAAACCTATCAGAAGTAGACAGAAACCATGGGGATGTCTATATCATTGTCTTCGTCGTCTTCACAAGCCACCACAACATCTACGTGCCTCCTGTAAGGTGGCACCTCAACCTTAGCAACTTCCTTGGCAAGATCCACCACCCTCTGGTCCATCCTCTCCTTGTGCCGAGGAAACATACTGTTGTAGAGCAAGCTCGTCCCACACGAGACACTGTATGCGTTCAGACCCTTTTCCTCCAGCCATTTCAGCAGATCCTTCAATGTTGGGTTGCCCTTTAGAACCCATCTATCCCACACTGTCCAAGTCATGTCCCTATGTTTCATTACTTTAGGGGGGACCGGCTCAGCCATGGAGAAAAGTGGAAGTGCGAGATTAGCAAAGGTGTTGCGATAATCTTCCACTTTATGACCGCCACCTAGCACCTTGTAGAGTTCCAGGCAAACGAGACCTGTCGCCATTGCTGTGGTTGTTGCAATAGCAGGAATTATTCTCCCAGCAATGAATTTGGCTTTCAACTTGTCAACTTCAGGAATGCTGTAGTTCCTAGCCCTCATGTTAGCAAGGCCAACTATGAGGTCCATGTGGTAGTTTGTGTCATCATCCTGCAAATTAATGAACAAACACTTTTAAGGAAATATATTCCAACAGTGAAAAGGAGGTGAAAAAAATTTCAGAAGATAAGTGCTGGAATTTCAATTTCCTATTTATGGTGCTTTAAAAGGATCAGGTATTTCAGAGTTATATCCTATTCAAATCCCAAGCAAGTATATGGACGGACCTTTTCAAACTGTATCGGGTTCATCCTGAAGCCAGGAGGCAACTTCTTGCGGCACTCCTCCAACCTCACTATCAAATCATAGATAACTGCAATATCATCTATAGATCCAGTGGCAAAGCTCGGGGCTTTCTCATCTACAACAATCTTGACTCCTTCCTTAGGTTTGAAACCTGGTAGATTCACTTTCTTGGTGGCATTGGCCAACTTCTGGGAATCCTTAACCCAATCAGGTATTGGTATCCCAAATGTCTCAGCTCGCAATATGGATGCTGCTCTAATGAAATTAAGATGACCAGGGTCTTCAGTTGAGAACTCAAGTGGGTGAGGAAATCGCTTAGGAGCTGACCAGAAAGGAGCACCTGAACTAGTCATAGAATCCTCCGGGAAAGTAAAAGTCAACTGCTTCACGCGATTGGAAAAGTAGTCCTCAAACCTGGTTTCAATCAAAGCACAACATCAGTTACGAAGATAAGAAATATTATATTCTAGTACCTTAAAGAAAGGGGAACCAGATTTAGGTATTTTACTTTGAACGAGCCCATGAAATGCAGTCTTCAAATGTTTCACATTTTTCTTGGTCAAGGCACTCGACAATACGCTCCAAATTATCTTTTGCCTGAGCATCACCAGCATTTTTCATAGCAGTGGCATATTCACTCGGATTAGATAAATATGCATTTACTTCAGCTGGTGTCTTCTCAAGCAAACCATCAAACTCAGAGCGAGCCCATGTCAGACAGTGATCGATGTTGTGAGGAAATGAATGAAGGGTGCACATTGGTGCCTGCTTCTCAGGTGGATCTCTTGAAGCACCGTAATTTTCAGTTAGATGAGGTATAACCATTTGAGTATTACATTTGGCACCTAAAGTTCCAGACTCAAGGAGAGGCTTCTGGAAATATAAGCATCTCTGGTCTATGTATATCCTAGCATTGACATTATCCAACGCATTGATGACTGTATCCAAGTTCTCCCAGAATTCATCATTAAAAACATGCTCACTTTCAGGGTTTGCACGGTTTTGCAGAGCTTCAATGTGAAGGTTTGGGTTGATTGACGAGGCAACTGAAGCAGCAACAGTGGACTTGGCTTGCCCAATGTTCCAATCCCGAAAGAGAAACTGCCTACTGAGGTTACTCTTCTCAATCACATCATCATCTGTAATGGTCAACTTCCCTTGACTACTACAACATACTCCCATAAGGGCTAAATTCTTCAAGAACTCGCACCCAAGGGCCCCAGACCCTACAATAAATACTTTGGCCTGCTCCAATTTCTTTTGGAGCTTCGATCCGAAAACTGCAATTTGTGCATCATAACGGCTGTTTTGTGGTTTCAAATCATTGGGATCCATTGGATATGTAGGAAGGGACTCAATGGAGTCAAAATAAAAGTACTGCAAAGAACATTAACACGGGTCAATGTAAGTCCAACTAGTAACAGGTCCAAGTAACACAAACAGTTTATCAACTTGTAAAGATTCAACGTTCATTAAAAAAACTGCACTATTTGAAATATCTCACCTGAAAAAGAGGATGAAACTTTCCAGAGCATGCCTTCAATATCTCCTGGCCCACAATACCACCAAACATGGCAGCCATGGGATTCAGGATAGCTCTCGCACCAAATGCAAAATGCTGCAGAAGCTTCTTGTCAGCTATCTCAACTTTCATATCACCTAAGCCCTCATTGATTGTAGTGGCCAAAGAAATCAGCTTCTCAGCATCCTCTTTAGAACCAGATACTGGGAAGCGTCTGACCTCACACATAAACTTATCTAAAGCCTGAAATGCCAAGTGCAAAAGGGTTGGACGATCAAACTTGGAGAAGTCACTAAGAAGAAAGTCACCAGGATCCTTGAGTGCTTCTCTCAATGGCTTAAAATGTAATGTCTTAGGCTGTTTAACTTGAGTGACGATACCACCTTTTTCATACGCACCATAATTTGTAGTGTCCTCGTCAAGAGTAAAGGAATATGGTCGAGCGTTCTTCACCCTTCTTGGCTTTCCATCATTCAATTCTGTCATGCCATGTACCTCTGAGAATACAACCAAATCCCCATCCTGAAACTCAAGCCTTTCATCATCCACGCATGATACAAGGGCAGGATTGTCATTGCTAATGGAGGCAATTATACCCGTATGTGGTTCCTCACCATCAACATCAACAACAGTAAATTCTGGGCCAAAATCGCAAAATATATTACCGAAAAGGCCCCGGACTTCAGTTTTGATGAAGGAGATTGGAGGCTGATGATTATGGCAGTAATCATCAAACTCGATTGCTTTCTCTAAGCTGACATCCGTAAAAACGACAGCCTGCACAACCATAGAACTCATGCGTGAGATGCACAATTTATCAATTAACATTGAACCGATTGAAGAAAAAGTAAAAATACAGATATGCAACCATTGAAAAAATGTAAATTGGCATATATGATATTTGCAATAGCAAGGGTGGAGCACAGGTCACCATGGGGCTCTGCATGAAACCTGATGACACTCCTTTGTTTGCTTCAATAAACTAACACACCCAAACAAGAGGGAGAGGGGGGAAACAATAATAGTTGTTTATTATTTTCTATTGACTATACGACAATGATGACTATACGACAACGATACAGACACGGTTATCGATATCCGACATGGATACAAGGTGTCAGACATGTTTAGCCAAGAAAACTACAATTTACATTTTAGTACTATTTACATTTTCAGCAATAATTTTTGTTTTATTATTGATATTCCTGCACTTGTAGGTCAATATTGCTACATATATACTACTAACTTTCCATAACATGCTTGTATCAATTTGTACAAAATTGGAACTTCTAAAAAATATGTGAAATTTTTTTGATGATCTAAGCATGGAGTGTCCAATGGGAGTAGCTTCGAGTGTCGACACAGTTTTTTATTAGTGACAACACTTCTTTGTGTGAATTTTCTGATTTTCCCATCGCAAAGATGGCAATGGTGCACCTCACCTAACCATAGAAAATGTGTAACTATAACAGAAAAGTGATACCAGTTCCAACTAATTGATTCAAACTCATAGAAGACACACATAATCCTTACAACAATAAAAGATATGCTTTGATCAAGAAGACTTAGCTTCAAGTTAGAGAAATGTAAAGAAGAGGTCAATGGAAGAATTTAGCCAGATGGTGGACGCTAAAGCGGAGTGGAACAACATTCCTCAATTAATTTGGAAGAAGAAATAACTCACTCATTGAAGTCTTAATTTACTAACTAAAGATGGTAGATAGAGATGACTACGGTTAGCTATTTCTATTTGGCATATGTTCATCTTCCAAATGAGTGCTCATAACAATACCTATGTTGTGCAAAAGACATTCGTAAGACAGTCGTTTCATTATGTAACATGTTTGGGATTGCTTTTAACGAGGGTCAAGTTAATTGGTATGCCAATGAAGGCTTAGTTCAAGATAATTTGCTCTTCATTGTTCATTGCGATTGAGATTTGGAGCAATTTCAAACTTCAAGGGTGGTGGAAGCAGTTAGAGTTGCCAAGTTCGATATACAAGATTTCAATTCGCTAGACAGGAAAAATGGTTTGAAAACTTATTCTTTAATCTATTTATTTGAAAATTTGCAATGGAAAAATAAATATAAACAAATAAATATGAAGAAACCGATTGATCAAGTAGGGAATCATCATGGATCGTTTGGTTTCATCATGGAAGTATACCTTTCAACTAATATATCCGTCGAAGAAGTTTCATTTTATGAGCTTCTTTGCTTTGTCTTTTTCTAAATGGAAAAAATTTATGAGATGATGTATTCTCAAGTTAAGATTGTAACTTGCATGGAAATGTAAAAGAAATTAAAGTGAAACCACATTGGATAATAATCATAATAATAATTATGTTATAATAGTATTAGTACTACTACTAGTAGTATAGTAATAGTAGTAACAACAACAATATCAGTTACAGTAATCATTAGACGACATGATCTCTAGAATATGATAAATAACCTACTAGACAGACAAGGAAGGCAAAACTAGGAGAGAACACATACCTGAAAATTAGAAAGTTGTTCTTTAACCAGGGCGATTGTTGAGGTGGAGACAACCACAGCAACGTTAAGTTCTTGCAACTTTTGCACAGAAGCAAGTGCCTTGTTCTTTCCAATGTCCTTCTCCGAGAAAATGAAATTGCTTGAGAGATCCCATAATTCCACTGTCCCTTCATCATGCAAAGTAACGGATTTGACACCAGCAAGTATAAGGTTCTTTGCTGCAAGATGCGCAAATCACCGTAAGTCATCCATTTGGAGGACACGATACAAAACACCAAAATTACTAAACAAAAATATTTATACATAAACAACCACATGCAAGCAATTTCATTCCTAAACTATTAAATTTCCCGCTATACATAAGAGTCATCTACATTGTTTTCTTGGAAAATTTCCGCTTCCTATGATTGTCACATTAACTAAATAACAAATATACTTTGCATGGTTCAAAATGTCATAATAGCATACGTCTAGCCATTCAAAAATTATCTAGAAATGATAAGGATCGCCACGACACCACGACCGAGCACAAATTGCGATATAAGTGAATAACATCATATTTGAATATGTTCTAATTAGGAAAATATTTTCATTTGACACGAAACATTCAATTCCTGCTACTCACCAATTTCAACACCAAGGCCATTCATCCCCGAAATGAGAACATTCGAAGCAAATAGCTTCCGCATCGTCTCCCTTCCATACACTGCAAGCTGCCTGCTATGCAGATCCTCATCAATATCACCTGAATTTCCATTTCTATGCGCCATCGAAGCTGAAACCCCAACGATCTCGATCTCTTTGCTGCTGCTTCCCTGATTGCTCTGGTTGTTGTTGCTGCTGCTGCTAGCTGCTTCCGTTGTTGTAGTAGAGCAAGAACTCAAACAATCGATCCTTGGCTTCTTGAATGAAGATTTCGCAGCGTCTTCTTCTTCTTGAAGAGCTCTCTTTCTAGGAAGCATATAGTGCAAGAAACTGCTCAAAATCCCGCCGCATCCCATTGAAACCATTAAAATCAAGAAAATATTCAAGAAACTGAGATCGAACAAGTTGTTCGGTGATGATGATCGATACAGAAACCCTAGAATTATCGAAGTCAAGATCGAAAACCCTATCGGTAATCCGAATCTCAATTCCATGATTTGTAGTTTTCTTACAGATCAAACTCGCAATCGAAAAGCAAAGAATCGTTGTTCGAACAAGAAAACGAAGGAAGAAGGATTGATTAAGAGAGAAGCAAAGAAACGAACATACCTACGAAGAATGATTTCAGAGTTTTCCTTTATGTCGGCGAAGAAAACCAAAATCGAATCCAAGAAAGTGCGAAAAACTGTGTTTGAACCTCGCACACAGTGTGTAGTGTGTAGAAGAGACGAGAAGAGATGTTTTGCGTGCGTGAAATTTAAGCTGAGATGAGAAAGGTCGGTTTGTTGGTTGGTCTTTGGAGAAGGCAAGTGTTTGATCGGTCTTTGTTTGAACAGAGGAAAGAGTGATGAAGTTGAAGTTCGCTTGGCGAGCTATTGATCATACATTTGGTGGACTTTGACCTGGGCAGTCGTCCTACGGTCGACGGCCCAATAGAATTTTAACCTAGTTATTAAGTTTTTTTTTTAATTAAACCTCCAGTGGAGAGGAGCAATTATGGGATGTCAGACATTTATTACTTATCAAAAATTAATTTACAAGCTAAACGAGGGTACTTTACGACTTTACCCGTGTTAAACACCAAGCAAAGCAAAACTAGACAAAATGCCTATCCTAATGACAAACTCCTAATCAACCTTGCAACATGCAAACACAATAGCTTGCAAGCAACACAACACAACAACAACGAAAACAACAACAACAACAACAACAAAAAACACCATACTGTTGGCACTTGTCACTGAAATGCTCATTCGGTTAGATATTCCAACTTTCAAGACCAACAAGTGATCAAATTTGCAACAACCAAAGCTTGCAAGCACCCCTAAGCAGCACGCAAGAGATGCAGACGGTCCAGCCATGAGCAAGTAACTGTAGCTCTGTTCTCAGCAGCTCCAGAGTTGCTCATAAAGAGTTCGATCATTTGGTGACATACAACTCATGGAATATTTTGGGTAAGCTCCTGCTTCTTTATATCACCATTTTTGCTGAAGCACACCACCACCTCATTATTTTTTTATTTTTTTAATGTGTAGTAGCATACCACCAATATAAACATCTCTCTCACCAATTTTTATATTCTTCTCCACTCTCTCCATTCTTTTTTTTTTTCAAAACATCAATGCAATAGTCGATGTGGGTGCATTGCTCACCGTCTGCTGCTGCCCATCCATCTTCCTCCCTCCCTACCATCAGACCTCTCACAACATCCACCTTTCTCTATTTTTCCTCTCATTTGTTCTTCTTCATCTTTCTTCTACTTCTCGTTCTCTTATCTTCTTCTTATATTTCTTTTCTTTTTCTCCACCGTCGGCAGCACCACCCTGTCCTCGTCTTTTTTTTTTCTCCTCTATTTTTTTGGCCCTCATGCAGGTTCTTGCAAATAAGGAACTCCCATCTGCAGGAATCTGCTTGAGGGCGGAAAAAATAGAACAAAAGAGAAGAAGAGGAGAAAAGAGTAAGAAGAGAATAAGAGGAACATAGAGAATATGAAGAGAGGAAAAGAAGAAGAAAAAAAAATAAAAAAAAATAAGAAGAGGGGAATAAGATAAGAAACGGCCAGGCGGGGCGGTGGTGGCAGGAGGTAGTATGGAGGTGGTGGTGGTGCAGTAGTGGTGTTGTTCCCTGAGAGATAAGAGATGAAGAAAAGAGATGTAGTGGTGGGTTCTTTTTAGTTTATATTGATGTTATCCTTTAGTAGGTGGTAGTGTGCTTCAGAAAGGTGGTAGCGTGCTTCAGAAAGGTGGTGATGTCCTTTGGCAAAAATGATGGTGTTAGAAAGTCACTGCCTTTTGGGTCATGCTACATCTACCGACTACATAATAATATTTGTTTGGGCCTTTCTATGCTTACCAAATTTTTTTTCTTTGCTTGTTGGATTTTTGGAAAAGTTTTCAAAGAAAGGGATCAAAGCCATGATTAATAAATTCCTAGTCATTTGATCAACTAATCAAACTCGAGCACGGTCATTCAAACACTCACTCTCAATCGAATCCCTATTACATAACTCTTTCTCCAAAAAACTACCACCACTATCGATATTGTGACATTGAAAACCCAACAAGAAGTGCAATAGCATTTTAGCTACAATATTTGAATTCCCTTATAAACCGTATTTTTTTCATGTAATACAACAATCAAATCAATCTATTTATTTGCGAAATAATGTTCAACTAGAAATCTTCTTTTTCATTACATATAAATTGGTTTACAGTGTGCTTCAACAAAACTTGAAATTCTGGATTGCATGGAATAAACTCCTTTGCTACAACGTATTTCAATAAATCATCGACATCTTTGGCTGATTATTCCTTCCAAATAACATTTACATTTATGATAGCAATTACAATCCACCATACACGCTTGCTTATAATAACAATTTGATAATGCTTATGAAACATTCTTAGCAAACATCCATAGGAAGTATCTTTACTACAACATCCAACATCCAACTCCAATTACTTAAAGCTATCTCCAATAACATCTGAACCTCTTCATAAGGATGGTTTTGATAAGAACATATTTATGAAATTTTATTGTTGTATTTCTTTATACTTTCTTAGGTAGTGTGTTATTTTTTTTTAGTAATTTATGTTTTTGCATTTGTGTAGGTTGCAAAGTAGAATTTCAAAATAGTAGCTAAAATGTGCAAATTGGTTTTAATTAGAAAAACTTATGGCAAAAGGAAACTAGACAAACAAGGAAACCAAGAGAAAATGTCTATAAAGGGAACAATACCTGCTCTCGAGAGATCACTCTGCTCGCAACCTTTAAATATCTTCTCTTAACCATAGACCCAAGGCCATACACCATCATAGACCCCTCGACACAGTTGCATGTTCATCTCATTATCTCTCTATTCATCGCCAATCAGAAACCCCATCGTCACCATCTTCCTCCCTCATCTCGTCACCCTTCTCTGTGCAAGCAACCCTAGCCCCCATCGCACACAAACAACACTCGTCATCGCCTAGCTTTATTTCCACCGATCGATTCACCATCTCGCCATTTCCTCACATCTCTTTCTTCCTCTTTGCTATCTCTCTCGCTGTCATCTCTTTCACGCAACCATCTTTTTCCAGTCATAGCAACTCCACACCCACACACACAGATTACATATCGAAGACAAAGAATGAGGATTTCATCAACTCTCACGCGCTATCAGCACTCACGGTGTTTCTCTCCACCACCACACACATGCGAGTATTTTATACCTCTCATCTCATCTCTTATCGACTTAGCTTCATGTTTTATTATTTATTGTTATCCAAACATGATTAATATATCTAGCTAAACCCCTTTTTAGATAGGGTTTGATTCGAAGACCCGAACACGTGTTTTATGAATTAATTGAATTCATTCTTTCCTTGCTAGTTAGTGAATGTGTTTTGGTTATCTGCTTTATAGAGAACTTATTTGTATATGTTTGTTTAGGTGACCAACTTAGTAAGCATGTTAGGATTTGGTGCTAGAGTATATGAGAGTTTCACCTAATAGTTATAATCTTATATTCACAAGTAGTAATTACCATGGAACGTTGGTAAGGTTAAGTAAAACCTAGGTTAAACAATATGTTGTTCATACTTGTAATTGTCTAATCAGTGTTCATATTTTTCACAGAATTTAACGATCTTTGATTGTTTATCTAACTTGTGATTCCTAATTAGATGACACGAAAAGTATAGTTTGAAAGCGACGCTGAGTTTAATTCAACGAATTTGAAAAAATAAGAAGATTAATGCAGTGCGGTCACGGTTAATCTTGAACATTGTCATTCACGAGTTTTTAAAGGAATTGTTGGAGTTTAGTTCATGAGCATATGTTTGGTGTGTGGAGATAGAACTCTTAGCTAATTTCTCATCATCTATTTCTCTTAAGTTTTTACTAGTTTTACAATATTTTTCTTATTTTAAAATTGGAAAAATTCAATCCCCCACATTTTCTTATTTAGTTAGTTAGTTGTGTTTCAATTATCCTTAGTGTTAATTAGCGAGCCCTCTAATCCCCGGTCTAGACTGATTCTTACTTATTCTTTACTACGACTACAAAACATGGTAGTAAGTTGTGAGCTAGTAAAATAATGCATCAATTTTTGGCATCGTTGCCAGGGATTAGTAAAATTGCTAATTACTTCATTAGTTTATTGTTTTATTATTATTATTATTAGTTTACTAATTTTTTCCTTTCCGTCTTACTCTCATGTACTAGTTCATGCGCAATAGGAGATCTGATGAGAACTTATTAGAATACGATCCGAAGCCTGAAAGAACCTTTTGGAGATTAAGGAGAGTAACAGAAAAATTCCAAACGTCTAGATCTGATTCTAAATTAGAAGAGCTCGACATGACAGACAACATGTCTATTAAGGAACTTTTGACATCCATCTTAGACAATGTCGTACCCTTGCATTCAGTTTCCGACAACAACTCAGGGCAAGACAAAGTCATTGGAGCTAAAATCCAGTCTACTTCATCCTATTCCAAAGTTCCATGGTCTTTATATGGAGGATCCGAATAAGCATCTCAAGGAATTTAAGGTTGTATGCTCCAGTATGACACCAACCACTGTGGATGAGAACATCCTAAAGTTGAAAGCATTTCCTTTTTCTCTAGCTGACAGGGCTAAGGATTGGCTCTATGTACTACCTTCCGAGACGATATACTCATGGGATAACATGAAAAAGGTGTTTCTAGATAAATTCTTCCAAACTTCAAAAATCATCTTGTTGAGGAAGAAAATCAGTGGGATTCAACAGGGTCTAAGAGAATTATATCCAACATACTATGAGCATTTAAAAAGCTCTCATAGTCTCATGTCTGCAACACCAGATGAAGGAGGAGCTCCTGATTCAGTACTTATATGAAGTATTACTTCATTTTGAATGATATATGTTAGATGCAGCAACAGCAAAATGATTAGTTGATAAAACCCCAGCATCAGCAAAGACATTGATTGTAAACCGAGCCTTGAACACCCAACAATGTGAAGGAATTGGAAAGCCCTCACGCCAAGTCCATAAAGTAAGTACAACTTCTAATTTAGAAGCTCAAATTGTTAATCTTACTTCACTTGTGTCTCAGGTTCTGGGAAAGCCAAAAGTGCTAGGAATTGCACAAGTTTGTCACGTTTGCATTATGTCAGGACATGCATCTGAACAATGTCCTCAGCTGATTGAGAATGATAGTTGGGAGAATTCTAATGTTGTGGGTTTTCATGGGCAGAATCACTATAGGAAGAACCATTTTCTAACACTTACAATGAAGGTTGGAAAAATCATCCTAGCTTTGGATAGAAGAATTTAGAACAACCTCAACAACAAACCTATACTAGGCCACCCTCTGGTTTCTTCCAGAGGCTGCACGAACCACCTTAACAAAGTTCAGGTATGTCTCCTAATTATGATGAGATTCTTCAACAATTAACTGTTTCTAATGCTTATTTGGTTCAGGGTCAATAAAACCAAGCAAAGGACATGGAAGATTTGAAGCTACAGATGAGACAAATAACTGAATTTATGGGATAAATTTGTGAGCAAGGCAAACTTCCTAGTTCTATAATTCAAAATCTGAAATGAATGTTTGAAAGTGCAAAATCCATTACACTGAAGAATGGTAGGCAAATTGAGGACGAGGATTTAGCCATAACATCAGCCAAACAGAACTAACCAAAACTGAACTTGAGCAGTTTTTCCCCACCTTTGAGTCACAAAAACCCAAAGGTAAGAATGTGAACGTTTCAAATTTGGAGAAAGATGAACATGAGAAAGGTGAGTGTTTCAAATCTGAAGAAAGGTGAGCAATTTTTCCCACGCAGGTTTGCCAAGTCTAAGAAAGATGAACATGAGAAGAAGATCCTGGAGACCTTCCGAAAAGTCTAGGTTAACATTCTGATTCTTAATGCTATTAAGTTAGTGTTGAAGTATGCAAAAAAACTTTGCACCACAAAGAGACGACTTTAAGACAAAGAAGTGGTAAGGGTGAGTGGGAATGTTTATACAATTCTTCAGAGGAAATTTATGCCCAAGTGTAAGGATCCTGGTAGTTTTACTATTCCTTGTGTAATCAGTAATACTAAAATTAAGCATGCGATGTTAGACTTAGGTGTTTCCATTAATGTTATGCCATATTTTGTTTACCGCTCAATGAATCTAGGTGAGGTTAAAAATGATGGTGTTATTATTCAATTAGCTGACCGTTCTAATGCATATCCTCGAGGTTTGTTGAAGATGTTTTGGTGCAGGTTAACCATTTGACCTTTCCGTTGGATTTTTATGTTCTCGAGATGTATGATTCGACATTTTCAGCACACTTGACTCTACTTTTAGGCTGTCCCTTCATGAAAATGATAAGGACAAATATTGATGTGCACACGGAAATTGACCATGGAGTTTGATGGTGATGAGATTGGTTTCAACATCTTTGAAGCCATAAGGTATCATGTTGATGTGCATTCTTGTTTATCTATTAACATGATTGAAATTTTGGCCCAGGAATTCTTAGACGTCGTGAACAAGGATAAACTTGAGACCACCACCACTATGGTCGTCGGATATGAGAGCGGTGAAGTTCCTTGTGATACTAATAAGCTCTCGAGTTGTGGCAGGAAGGAGGCAATCATTGAGACCATGGTGACCTTGGAGTATTTTCCACGAATTGATAGTAAGTTGACTTCCCTAATTTCTATTTCATAATCTATTAATAAACTTTTTCCTTCTGTGATTTAGGCACCTACACTTGAGCTTAAACTGTTACCGGATCACTTGAAGTATACTTATTTGGGAGATGATGAGACATTGTTTTTCATCATATCATCATCACTCATAGCTTTGGAGGAGGAAAAACTTGAATTCTGAAGGAGTACAAGACTGCAGTTGGGTGGACATTGGCCGACATTAAGGGTATTAGCCCTACCACTTGTATGCACCATATACTTCTTGAGGAAGGGGCGAGACCCGCTACAGAAGCTCAACGCCGCCTAAACTCCCTATGCCCAACCATCTTCCTCATTCCCTACCCCCTCAGACCTCTCACAACATCCACATCTCCTCTCTTCCTCTTCTCTTTTGTTCTTCATCATCTTCTTTTTCT
The DNA here is from genome assembly GCA_963556465.1 of Berberis vulgaris. NCBI lineage: Eukaryota > Viridiplantae > Streptophyta > Magnoliopsida > Ranunculales > Berberidaceae > Berberis > Berberis vulgaris. The sequence goes on along the minus strand of OY747130.1, from coordinate 6,241,721 downwards.
CCCTCTCCCTCTTCTTCTTTTTCTTTTTCTTTGTTATACTTCTTGTTCTCCTATCTTCCTCTTCTCTTTCTTTTTCTTCTTCTTTGTTATTCTTCTTCTTCTTCTTTTTCTTTTCCACCGTCGGTGAAGAATTGTTGAGAAAAAGAGAGAAATATGTTCAATGAGGCTTTTTTGAATGTTCATAAATTGAATCTCTTGAGGGTTTTGAAACTTGGAGATAAGTTGTCTTTTCCCATGAAAAACCCAAAAATCAAACACACAATAATATTAAGGATAGATCACACCTAATGTCCGCTGCTACAATACTACTCTCGGTAGCAAAAGAGATTGAAAAGATATTCGGGGATTTCCTACAAGGCACACATCTTCACCAAAGAAGTATCATTTGTTGATTTGGGCTACGGTCTACAAACCAAAGAACCAAGAAGGTTTGGGAATCAAGAAAGTTTGAGAATTGATTTGGAAATCAGAAGGGTAAAGGACCTCAACTACGCACTTCTCTCAAAGTGCTTACGGAGGTTTGGTACCAAAGAAAAAACACTATGGACTGATATCAAAGTGGATAAATATGATTCAGTAGAATTTAGATGGCTCGCAAAACCACTTTGGTCACCATATGGTGGCAACAATGAACTTGAAATCCAAATTTATTGGCCACATCTCATATACATAAGGTGAACAATGGCAAAAGGGTGGACTTCTTGAATGATTTATAAATTAGAAACACGCTATTGAAACAATCCTTTGGGAACAATATGAGCATATCAAGGTACAAAACATATTTTGTTTTGCGATTATATAAAGTATATAAATGGTGAACTGACTTGGACCTTATCATTATGGAGGAGTTTTAGAGACTGAGAAGCAGATAAAGTGGTCCTTCTCATTGGCATACTCAAAGACAATCACTTAAACGACTGTCCCAACTCACAATTGTGGGGTTGTTATGAAATTTCATATTGCCAACCTCAAACAACACTAAACCACCTCTCCATCGACTTTTTCTACGTGATTGTCTGGCCTACACATGGGAGAACTCTAACCATAAACAATCTAGCACCTTTAAACATATACAGGACATTATGTTGTTGGGCCACTTGTGGCATTCTACATATCACTAGCTTCAACGATGTTTATTCTTATGGGCAAATGTATTGATGTAGCCCCTATCTTCCTAAGTGTTTTCTTTTGTGAGTGTCACTTGCATTGTCGATCTTTTGGTAGAAGTTTTTTTTTTTTTGTCTTACTTATCGAACCTCAAATTTAGTGGAACGTTTCTTTTGTCTTACTCATCAAACTTCAAATTTAGAAACAACGTAGTCATCCTCATTTAGTTTCTTGATGGAGTAATTGGCCTTAATATTCGACATTCAGAGTAAAAAAAAAAAGTAATGAGCGATAAGTTTGGAATGCACAAATTTTAAGGGTCAAATGATTTGCGCCATTTTAAGTAGCGTGTGTAAACCTTAGCAATGGCTATTTGAGTCTAATAATAGTTGTTAAATGGCAGCGACTATTTGACACCACCACCCCCATTTTATTTTATTTTTTTAACCTACAAAGGGGCACCACCAATAAAAGGATTTTCCCTTATCTCCTTCTCTCTGTCATCTCTTCCCAACAATAAGTAGGAACAACAGTATCACTACCGCTGGCACTGCTACCCTGCCTCACACCTCCCCCGCCCCTCCCTTCTTATTTTCTTTATTTTCTCCTTTTTCTTCCCTATTTTTTCTTCTCAACAGAATGTTGTTGTAGCCTTCTCTTTTATTCTCAACAGCAACTACCAACAGTATCAGCACTAGCGTCGCTACCACCTTCCCTTCTTTCTTTCTTTTCCTTTTCTCCTTCAATCTCACTTCAACCTCTAGGAGAGTGGAACCCATTGTTGCTACCAACTGTCCCGTCCCAACATCGCCCCCCTTTTTCTCATTTAATATCCCCTCAACCTCTATGAGATCGAAGGAGAAAAAAGGGAGAGGTGATGGCGGGATGGGGCAGCTGGTAGCAGTCGTTGTTGTTGTTATTGCAACCTGCTATTGTTTAAAAGAAAATAGAGGAAAATAAATAGAAATAAAAAAAGGTGCAAGCGGGTAGTGATGACGATGTGTCGAGGTAGCAGAGAAACGATGATGGCGGGACGACAACAACATCGGCGACGGTGTGAGAGAATCAACTGTGGTTGTTCTATGGAAAAGAAAACACAAGAACAAAAAGTGGCGGTGTAAAAAAAACAGATGGTGGAGTTAAATAGAAGGTGAAAGGTGATGGTGTCAAAGAGAGGAACGATGGTGTCAAACAGTTGGGCCCTTGTTAAATTTAACATGTATAGCTTATAGAGGGTGGTTTTTGTTAAAAAATGTCAAATTTAAGGGTGATTTAGAAGATCATCCCACCATAATAGGCTAATTAGGGCCCGACACCATATTGTTCAATTATTGGTGGATCCCCCCACATTTTTGTCAGTCGTGGTCTCCCCATCTTGATCGTTATCTTTCATATACGTCGTTCACGTGTCTTTCTATATATTTTCATAATGGCGGAACTACTTATAGATATCATCCCCACTGTTATTACAACATTAGTGTTACCCCTTAATTTCAGAAAATATATCTCAAGGATGATCTTGAAGGCTCTAATCAAAATCTCTCATCAATCTTCTTTAATCTCCCCTCATTTGAAAATGAACCACCATGCCTCTTTACCTCCATGATCCTCTCCATCCACACCTTGGAACGAACTACCGTCCCATCCCACCACGACCTTCAACGCCACAATAACCGGCAAAATGCTCACACGAGAACAACAAGCTGATCCTACAAATTTTGTCGATTGTATCTATTGGTGCTTATGGCTTGGTCGGCATTTGGAATTAGTTCCTCTACACACAAATCATCTCTCGTACATGACCCCATTTTTATTTTTATTTTTTTGTTTCATAAGAAAATGTCATCCAGCGTTGTATTTCAATTTTTTCTTCTTCTTATGAATCGATTTTTGTTAGGTAAAAATTTTATTTTGGGCAGATAATGTGGCAATCCAATAAGAACCTCTGTGATGTAATTTGTCTCCTTTTAAAAAAATGTATAATGAATTTCTAAACAAAGAACAAAAATAAAAGGAAAAAAATGGGTATGATTTCTCAATTTATGGGTTTTGTTCGAAATTTGTGTTTCTTCTTTTGCTTGATGAGTTGCCATGGTGGGTTTGGTTTGGTTTGGTTTGAAGAAGTTAGTAAGTTTTGGGTTTGTAAACAGAGATTGATCGAGGAATAAATTGGGGGTGATAATACTAATTTTTTTTTATAATAGTGGGGTGAACATCTATGGACAGTTCTGCCATTATGAAAAATATCTGGGGAAGCATGTGCACGACATATGCGAAAGATGAGGAGACCACAACTAACCAACAAGTGAAGGGATCCACTAATATTTGAACAATATAGTGTCATACACTAATTAGCCTATTATAGAGGGGGATCCTCTAAATGGCCCTAAATTCAACAACAAAGCTCACTCTCCATGTTGTACCTCCAAAATTGACAAAAGTCAAAACCTATAAATAAACCCGGAATGTCCTTTTTCCTTTTCCTTGGCCAACTCCAATCTCCATCCCATCCATGGATCAATCGACAAACAACACCCAACTATTCTAATTCCAACTATCCTTTAGGCACAAAATGTATTTTTCACCACCACTCTCCTCTTCTACTTACCCCTCTCACCGCCTCCTTTCATCCCTCACTTCCCAACCATTACTTAACCCCCCCTCAGTCATTACTTTTCCCCCACACACTTCTAGTTGGTGAGTGATTGGACAAGTAGATAGCACATGCCGCAGTTTCAGCTCAAAATTCCATCGAAATTCTCTTGCTCTTGAGCATGCTTCGATCCATATTGAGGATGGATATGTTCTTCCTTTCTGCAACTCCATTTTGGTGAGGGATTTCTGAACGGTTAGAGGATGTCAAATTTCATTTGCTTCACAAATTCTCGAAGTTCATGAAAAGTAAACCCCTCCTCGATCAGATCTCACGGACCTGATCTCACGCCCAGTTTCTTTCTCGGCAGCAATTTTGAATTTCTTGAAGGCTCCAAAGACTTATGATTTTTACTTCAAGAAGTATACCCAAGTTTTTCTTGAAAAATCATCAATAAATAAAAGGAAATAGTTGTTTTTACCGAAGGAGCTCGGCTTTAGTAGTCCACAGACATCGGTGGTATGAGTTCGAGAGGTTTCTGGGCTTTTGAGTTTGACTCCTTTGTAAAACTCTTTTGGAATTGTTTTCCAAGTAGTCATCCTTCGCAAAATTGGTCGGGGTGATAGATGGAAGGCAATCCTTCACCATCTCCTTCTTCGATAGCAAGTCTAGTCCACCAAAATTTAAATGCCCAAACCGAAGATGCCAAAGCCATGATGCATCTTTGTAGCAAGCTTTTGAGACACTTTGCTACATCGTTTTGAATGTTCAACAAAAACATTCTATTTCTTGACATTGGCACCTTGATGATCAAATTACTTTTCTTATCTCTTATAGTTTGGCTACAATTTTTCATGTGAATATCATAGCCCTTCTCTAAGAGTTGGCCCAGACTCAAGATATTATTTTTCATGTTAGGCACGTAGTAAACATTTGAGGTAAATTGATGTTCTTCATTTTTCAAGCGGATTAGGATTTTATCTTTGCCTTTCACCGGAATTTTGGACTCATCACCAAATGAAACATTATCATTCACTGACTCATCAAGTTCCACGAACATGTTTGTTCTTCCACACATATGGTTACTTGCACTGGTGTCAAGATACCATGTATTGTCTTGTCTTCCATGATCTCCTTTATATGCTAGCAGCAACGCGCCATCTTCTTGGCTCTTATTTTCAACATAGTTAGCCTTCTCTTCAACTTTATATTTGAGAGTTCTACATTCCGAAGCATAGTGACCAAACTTATAGCAATTGTAGCACTTGACTTGAGGTTTGTCATACCTTGAGTTGCTCTTCCCACGACCTATTGTAGAGCTTTATCTTCTATCTTCATTATTGTCATAACCTCCTCGTCCTTGGCCATAACCTCGTCTTTGGCCATGATCTCTTCCACATTGACCACGTTCATTACCGAAACTTTCTTCCTTCTCCTTTGAGTGGACTTGCATCTTGAGAAGTTGTTCCACGATCTCTTGTTTATTTTTATGTTTTTCTCCGTACGCTTGCAATGACCACATTAGTTGGTCGATAGTCATCTCTTCCAAGTTTTTGTTTCTTCAATTGTCACAACAATGCGCTCAAATTTAGGATCCAACAAGCGTAGTAACTTCTCCAATATTCTCACATCTTCTAGCTTTTCACTGTGACTATTGGGGAATAGTCTGAAACAGACTTGGACTCTTTTAGGGTTGAACAAAAAATTGACCAAACCGATTAGTTTGGTTTGGTTTTAAAAAATTCAAAACCGAAGTGGTTTGTTCGGTTTTGGTTTCTATATGATTTTAACCAACAAAACCGAATATATATAATAAATAATATATATTTTATATAAAAATAATATAATATGTTTAAAATAGTCGGTCTGTTCGGTTTTAGTCAGTTCAGTTACGGTTTGCATAAATTAGAATCAGTTCGATTTTAGTTTAAGATTTTTGAAACCGATCAAGATCAGTTCGGTTCACGGTTTAGGTAGAAAATCGATTCCAGACTCTTTCATGTGTCAAGCTTCAAACTCACCTCTTAGTGTTTGGAGGTGCACTTTTTTCACTTGCTCTGCTAAATCCCTTAACCCCTCATACCTAGATGCCACCGACAGGGTTCGATCCCTGGACCTGTGATTTCATCCGCCACAGGCCTACCACTGAGCTGGTACCCTATTGGCAAAAAAAATATCTAAATGACTATTCTAGAAAAAACTTTCTAGAAATTGGACTTTTATCCAACTCTTTCTAAATTTGAGCTCTTTCTAAATTTGAGCACTTTCTAAATTTGGGCTTTGGTATTTTAAGCTCTAAGTTCAATTACAACATAAACTTACTAAAACTCAAATCTAAGAAACCTATCGTTCCGTCAGTTTTAACGGAGGAAACTCACTTCGGTTAGGGTTTGTTAACTTGTGAAGGAAGTTATCAGAGAAGAATCTTATATGTGTTTTTCATAACTGGAAATGTACAGGTTACATTGCTTATATAGACAACTCTAGCAATGCCATATACAAGGCAATGCCTAGCTGTCAAAACAGACTAACACACTAACAGACTTAGAAACAGATTAACTAACATCTTCATAGCTAATTACACTTAACATCCCCCCTCAAACTAAGCGTATAGACATCGACTACTCTTAGTTTGTCTCGCAGCAACAAGAACCTGGAGTTACCAAGGGCCTTTGTAAAGACATCTGCAACTTGATCAGCTGCTAAAATGTGAAGAACATGAATGAGTTTTCGAGCAACTTTCTCACTCACAAAGTAAACATCTAGCTCAATGTGCTTAGTCCTAGAATGAAGAACAGGATTGACACTAAGCATGACAGTACTCTTGTTGTCACACCAGCTAGTAGGAGTGTTACAACTAATCTTCAGCTCAGAAAAAAGAGATTGCAACCAAATAAGTTCATCCGTAATAGTAGCAAGACTTCGATACTTTGCTTCAGTGCTACTTCTCGAGACAATGCTCTGTTTCTTTGATGACCAAGAGATAAGATTGGCACCCAAGTAGACACAATAGCCAGAAGTAGATCGTCTGTCAGTGGGATCAGATGCCCAATCTGCATCGCAATACCCAGTCAATTGAAAGGAAGGAGTGGGAACTATGTGTAGTCCAAAATTAGATGTAGCCTTGAGATAACGTAGTATTCTTTTCACTACTCTCCAATGCGATTCAAGAGGGTTCTGCATGAACTGACAGACTCTATTCACAGAGTAAGCAATTTCTGGTCTGGTTATTGTAACATATTTTAAAGCACCAACTAAGCTTCTATACAATTGAACATTTTGAATTGGATCACTTCCAGTAGCAAATAGTTTTTCCCCACCACTCATAGGAGTAGGTAAACCATTTGCAAATTGCATCTTAGCACGACACAGGAGATCATTGACATACTTAGACTGAGATAAGAACAAACCATTGGCAGTGTGTTGGACTTGAATACCAAGGAAGTAGTTAGCAGGTCCCAAATCTTTCAAGGAGAATTGGGCATTCAGTTGATGAATCAACTGTGATACATCATGTGAATTGGCACCAGTGACAAGTATATCATCTACATACACCAGAAGAAATATAGGAGAAGGAAAATGTCTGATGAAAAAAGACGAATCAGACTTGGTAGAGGCAAAACCAATCATGTGTAGAGTATGTTTTAGTTTATCAAACCAAGCCCGAGGAGCTTGCTTCGGTCCATACAAGGCCTTGTGGAGCTTGTAAATAGCATTGGGACGAGAAGGATCAATGAAGCCAGGAGGTTGCATCATGTATACCTCTTCTTGGAGATCTCCATTCAAAAATGCATTATTGACATCTAGTTGAGACACTGACCAACCATATGTGACAGCCAAGGAGAGTATGATTCTGATAGTAGTAGGCTTAACAAATGGACTGAAAGTCTCTGCATAATCAAAACCAACTACCTGTTGAAACCCTCGAGCCACCAAGCGAGCTTTATATCTGTGTACTGATCCATCTGCATTTTCCTTGATCTTAAAAAGCCATTTACACCCTACAATGGACCTATCATATGGAAGATCGACCAGTGACCATGTATTGTTCCTCATTAAAGCCAAGTATTCATCTTGCATAGCAGAGAACCAGTGAGGAGTTTCTAAAGCTTCAATCAAGTTGGAAGGCTCAGCGGAAGTCAGGTACACCTTAGGCTTATGAATACCAGCTTCCGACCTAGTAACCATTGGATGTCCAGGTGCAATACTAGGTATAGCAGTAGGAGCAGGGCTAAAAGTAGGACTGGGATTAGTAGTAGTATTTGGATGTAACACTGAAGTAGGCGAAGGAACCATTGGATTATGAGAAGAAGCATTACTAAACTTGGATGATAGACTGTCAGTATGTGTAGAGGATAAAGTAATGTTAGCAGAAGTAGTAGTAACTGATGTTGAAGTAGATGGACTAGTACACCACTTAGCATAAGGAAAATGATTTTCTTTGAATAGAACATCTCTAGAAATGTAGATACGACCAATAGATGAAAGACATTTATAACCTTTATGTTGTAGGCTATAACCAAGAAAAATACATTCAACTGACCTAAACTGAAGTTTATTGGAATTATAAGGTCTTGTGTTGGAGAAACATGAACAACCAAAAACTTTTAGAATATGATAATCAAGGATCTTGTGGTAAAGAATTTCAAATGGAGAATGACCCTTAAGAATAGTAGATGGAACTCTATTGAGAAGAAAGACTGATGTTTTAACAGCTTCATCCCAGAATTTCATGAGAAGTGAAGCATGAGCAAGAAGAGTAAGAGCTGACTCAATAATGTGTCTATGTTTCCTTTCAACAACCCCATTTTGTTGATGTGTAGTTGGGCAAGCAAGTCGATGACATACTCCATGTTGACTGAGAAAGTTTGAAAAAGACCTATACTCCCCTCCCCAATCAGATTGAACACATTTTATAGGAAGTCCAAATTCTAATTCAACCTGAGCTTTGAACTTAAGGAAGGTTGAATATGCATCTGACTTGTTTTGTAGAAGAAAAACCCAAGTGAATCGACTGTATGCATCAATGAAATGTATTTAATACTTGTAACCACAAGAAGATATAGTGGATGCAGGACCCCATAGATCAGTGTGAATGAGTTCCAATGGTTTGCTATACACAGTAGAAGAAGAAGGAAATGGAAGTTTATGTATTTTTCCCAAGCAACAAGAAGTACACAAATCCTCGTTGATAGTAGTAGGTACAACAATATTACAACTGGTAAGTATTTTCTGTACAAGAGGATAAGAGGGGTGACCTAGTGTGATGACCCCCTCCCGCACTGTACCGATATTGTCCGCTTTGGGCTACCATCCGACCCTCACGGCTTTAAAAGGCCTCGATACAATGGGGAGATGACCCTGCACATATAAGGATCATCCTCCTCCCCTACCCAGGCGATATGGGACTATGATTCCCCTTGTAGCTCGTCCAACCCTTCTCGGCCTGTTGGGTTCCATCCCTCACCCTCACCTCAGGTCCGCCCACTCAGGGTCTCACACCTAGTCTAGCATGCCAAAGAGACAAGGAGGATGAAGACTTGATGGTAGTTGTATTGACACAAGCATTATTACTAACTGAGATGCTTTGATCACTACAAACTGGAATACTTGTTGGAATGCTTTGAATAGAATGCTTTGATTGCTTGCTGAGACTAGTATGCTTGCTGGAACTAGTATGCTTGCTAACTGGAATGCTACTGACTGGAATGCTACTGACTGGAATGCTAAGACTAGTATGTTTGCTGGGACTAGAATGCTTGCTAACTGGAATACTACTGACTGGAATGCTAGGACTAGGATGGTTGCTGAAATGCTGAGACTGACATTATGAGATTCTGACTTAGCAAAGGACTTGGGCTTTGAATCAGCAAGATGCATCGATGGGAAGACATATAAACCTCGTTTAAGCTTCCCTTCCAAGAGGATTTGGTGTGTGACCTGATCCTTGACAAAACATAGATCAAGATGAAACTCAAAGAAAACACTATTGTCCTTTGCAAACTTAGAAACACTTAACAAGTTCTTAGTTAATTTAGGAACCTGAAGACCGTTCCTAAGATGCATTACTCTAGATGAATTGAAAGATTGTAAAGTTGACTGACCAATATTCTCAATGTGCAGTGCAGTACCATCTCCAACAAATAATTGTTCATTGCCATGATAAGGATTAGAAGATATCAGACTCTGAGAATATGGAGTGCAGTGGTCAGTAGCCCAGGAATCAGGGTACCATCTACCATCAGGAGGTGTAGAAGCAATACATGGAAATTGTGACTCAACTCTCCAACCAAGATGAATAGGCTGATTAGTGGAAGCAGAGAAAACATGACGAGGAGTTGATTGAGATGGTGTGCCTGATGAAGATGTCTGTGAAGTAGAGTTTCATGGATTTGAAAAATTACTATCAAATCTGTTATAGCATTTGAATGCAAGATGTCCTACTTTCCCACAGATCTGACATTGAGGCCGATTTGAATGGTAACCAAGTCCAGATCCAGTGGTCTAACTCCTCTACCAGATCCAGACTTTGCTCCTCTTGTTGAAGATGGATTGAATGGTGCTCTGGATTGAGGTCTCCAACCTTGTGAGTTTGATACAAATGATCTAGGTGAGGGTTTGTATGATGTATGAGCCATGTTTATGGAACTAGATACATCAAGATCTTTGAAATGTCTTTCTATTCTTGATTCTTGAGCAAGTAAAAGAGACTCGATTTCAGCTACATTGTAATCTTGTGACCTAGAGCTCACTGATACTACAAAAGTATCATACGATTGTGGCAATCTGATATACACATAATTCATACATTTTATACTCCTTAATTTATATATGTTAGTGTTTCGATTCTTATATTTTATAATAATTACTTCGTTTTTATTTCTTTTCAGGAATTTGCGCTTAAACGATGAAATCATATTAAGGCGACGGTGTAAGGAAGTACACTTGGTGGTACAAAGCAAAGAGAGAATCCATAAGCCCAAAACCTCTAAACCAAAACCCATAAACCTAAACCTAAGCCTACCCATAAACCAAAACCTAATCCATAAACCCATAAACCAAATCCTAAGCCTAAGCCCAAACCCAATCAACCCATATTCTCCCAACATCAAGAATATTCTCCACCAACATCCACCATCATCAACCCAACATCCACCAACATCCACCATCATCAACCTAACACCCCATGTTCTTCCAACATCAAGAATATTCTCCACCAACATCCACCTCACATCCCACATGCTATTCATTTGTTCTCAATCTATAAAATCAAGGAAAATGGAATAGCAATAGGGGGGAGGAGGAAGAGATGGGAAAAGAATAAAATTGAAAATCAAAACCTCTCCTCCCTCACAAGTGATTCTCATCACAAACCACCAATCCATACTCCTCTCCACTGTCCACACAGTCATCTCACGACTACCGTCACGACCCGACCAAGCAACGCAACCGCCGTCCTCGCCAAAGCTCGCAACCGCGCAGAAACAGTTGCGAAAACAGGGAGTTTCCTCTCCCTGTTTCTTCACTGAATTTGTAATCTTATTTGGTTTTTATTCATTTCGTCCTTCTTTGCAGGTTCTAGGATCAAGAGGGATTCGAGAGAAGCCGCGAGGAGCGACGGACAGCCGCCGGACAGTCGCGAAACAGGGACGAAAAACAGGGCGATCGCTCCCTGTTTCGTCGATTTGTTTTGATGTTTTTTCGGGAATTTCTTCAATCTAATTCTTCTTTGCAGGTATTAGGATCAAGAGGGAGGACGAGGGAGGACGAGGGAGGCCGAGAGGAGCGAGAACCAGGCCGCGAGAGCCGCTGGCTCGCTGGAGAAGAAGATCGCACTTCACTGTTCCCTGTAGTAGTACTGTAGCAGTACTGTAGCAGGGAGGGAAATTTGATTTAAATCCGATTTTTGATATTTCCATCGCCGAAACTGTTCTGTACCACCACAGAACGGTTTTGAGCTCTTTTGTCTCGGGATTCGTGCACATTCAATCGTCGATTTGCTGTTCGACACCATGTGACAAACCAATTGGGCTGTAAATATTATTTTAAATTTATTTTACTGAATTATGAGCTAAATTACTAATTACAATTTATTTCTAAATATTAATTAATTGCTTTCACCTTTCATGATCAAGTAAAAATTGATATGTTTGGTAGTTAGATTTACCTTTAATTAATATTCAAAGCATATGCTAACAAGTTTTAAACTTGAACTTTGATTAAATGTGCCCTAAAAAGACATTTAATGCTTAGTGAAAGTTCAATTGCTTGAGATAAATTGTTAATGTTTAAAAGAAACTTAATATGATTGGAATTGAAATTTTAATGATCACATCTTCGGTGTAAGCAAGGGATTCTCATCCCTAAAGCTTCTCGTTTAATATTTCAGTAATCTAGATTTAGATAATTTTGCTAACTCATTGGTGAGTCCAAGCCCACCAAACCCATTTCATTCCATCCATCTCATTTCATTCTATCATTTTATTTTATTTTTCTTATCTTTAATTTAGTTTTCTTTTAAAAATGCTGTAACCCCCATTTTCCATTTAAATTAGTTTAGATAATTTCTTAAATATCAATTGCATTCACCTTCTTCGTGGGATCGACCCGTACTTGCCGTTGTCTACCAGTTAGACACCGTGCACTTGCGGTATTACAAGTTGGTTTAATTAACCTATTAATTTGGGTTAGTTAAACTCGCATCAAGTTTTTGTGGCGCCGTTGCCGGGGACCGAACCCGGGTCACCCGCGTGACAGGCGGGAATACTTACCACTATGCGAGTTTAACTAACCCAAATTAATAGGTTAATTAAACCAACTTGTAATACCGCAAGTGCACGGTGTCTAACTGGTAGACAACGGCAAGTACGGGTCGATCCCACGAAGAAGGTGAATGCAATTGATATTTAAGAAATTATCTAAACTAATTTAAATGGAAAATGGGGGTTACAGCATTTTTAAAAGAAAACTAAATTAAAGATAAGAAAAATAAAATAAAATGATAGAATGAAATGAGATGGATGGAATGAAATGGGTTTGGTGGGCTTGGACTCACCAATGAGTTAGCAAAATTATCTAAATCTAGATTACTGAAATATTAAACGAGAAGCTTTAGGGATGAGAATCCCTTGCTTACACCGAAGATGTGATCATTAAAATTTCAATTCCAATCATATTAAGTTTCTTTTAAACATTAACAATTTATCTCAAGCAATTGAACTTTCACTAAGCATTAAATGTCTTTTTAGGGCACATTTAATCAAAGTTCAAGTTTAAAACTTGTTAGCATATGCTTTGAATATTAATTAAAGGTAAATCTAACTACCAAACATATCAATTTTTACTTGATCATGAAAGGTGAAAGCAATTAATTAATATTCAGAAATAAATTGTAATTAGTAATTTAGCTCATAATTCAGTAAAATCAATTTAAAATAATATTTACAGCCCAATTGGTTTGTCACATGGTGTCGAACAGCAAATCGACGATTGAATGTGCACGAATCCCGAGACAAAAGAGCTCAAAACCGTTCTGTGGTGGTACAGAACAGTTTCGGCGATGGAAATATCAAAAATCGGATTTAAATCAAATTTCCCTCCCTGCTACAGTACTGCTACAGGGAACAGTGAAGTGCGATCTTCTTCTCCAGCGAGCCAGCGGCTCTCGCGGCCTGGTTCTCGCTCCTCTCGGCCTCCCTCGTCCTCCCTCTTGATCCTAATACCTGCAAAGAAGAATTAGATTGAAGAAATTCCCGAAAACAATCCATCAAAAATGGCATTAACATGATCTTTTGAAGAAAGTTGATGCCCTACGGATGCAAGTTGATCAATGATGGACTTGAGTTTCAGTAGATATTCATTGATAGAAAGGTCTCCTTTCTTGAAGTTCTGTAGCTGAGTTCTAAATTGAAAGATCTTGGCCACAGTTTGAGAGTTGAAGAAGGTATCAAGAATATACCAAATGTGTTCAGAGGTTTCGCAGCCTACTAACCTTGTAAGCAGTGACTCAGTCATTGAAGAGAGGAGCCATGAAAACAGGAGTTGATCTTGTTGCTCCCAGTTGAGAAATTCTGGATTGACACTATTATTTGATTGATCTTCAATGGTGAGAAATCTTAATGGAGGCGAAGCTTTCTCAATGAATTTATGAAGTTTATGCCCTCTAATTGTTGCCAACACTTGTTGTTTCCACAACAAGTAGTTGTGTTCATTCAACTTCACAGACAAAGCATGTGTAAACATTATTGGTCTTGAATCTACCATGGCAGAGTTTGTAACTGGCGTAGTATTGGAAGAAGTTGAATCTGCCATTACTACTGAGAGAAGTTGAAATGAAGAAGACAAAGAAAAGGGAAATGAAAAAGCTCTGATACCATGTTAACTTGTGAAGGAAGTTATCAGAGAAGAATCTTATCTGTGTTTTTCATAACTGGAAATGTACAGGTTACATTGCTTATATAGACAACTCTAGCAATGCCATATACGTACAAGGCAATGCCTAGCTGTCAAAACAGACTAACGGACTTAGAAACAGATTAACTAACATCTTCATAGCTAATTACACTTAACAGGGTTTATATCCAAGAAACCTAAAAATAAGAAATTGAGATTAGTTCAATTAGTGTTAATAACACAGACGAGATTTTGTATTAAAAAAACTCGCAAAATTGATAATTCCAATTTCAGACATGAACAACTACAGTATTTGGTATCGAATTCAAAACTAAACCGATGTACATTTGAAGGAAATTGTGGTTCCATCTAATATTGATAGGGCTATTCTTGAGGATTATGTTTCATTTCATGGGAGTGACGAGTTTTGGTATTCGAACACTCCGAATGCTTACATTGGAGTGAACAATTTGAGGACGAATAGAGGAAATGATGCGTTTCGAGAGGTTTTTGTGAAGATTGATGGGGTTTATGTTGGATCAGTGGTGCCATTTCCAAGCAGGGATGGAGCCACTAGGGGGCACCTGCCCCCACTGACTTTTTTTTTCCTATTATGCTCACCCTTGCAATGCCGACAAGTCCGTCCTGCCCCACCCCTTCCTCTATCTGTTCCGCCCCTTTCCTCTCTTCTGCTTCCTCTCTCTGATTACTGCGATATCAGCAACCGCCCCGCCTCCTACTCTCTTCCTCTCCCTCCCTTTTTGTTTGATTTAGTTCTTTTTCCCACCATCACCATCAACAACCCCAAACTTTCTTTCTTGCTTTGAGGAAGAAGAATTTTTTTTTTAAAATGTATTTTCTCGAGATAAATTCATATCTCGAGATCTAGTTTTGTCTTTTATTCATAGGATTTGTTTGGAGATACATGAAAATTTTGTTCCATTAATTTTTCCTCAAGATACATATTTGTATCTCGAGGTTCTTCTGTAGGTTATTGCTTGAAAGGCATGAGCCTTTTGAAAATCAATGCACGTTGACTGCTAGTCCTGGGGGAGACTACAATAGTGATTAATGATGGGGTAACTTCTAATATCTATTTATGATAGATGGAAAATTACAAATAACCAAAAAAAATTATCCACGTCTAATTTTACATTTGAAATTAATTTTCGAAAAATGACTTTTAGGGCCTACTTTTTCACAAAATAGACAATTTAGATACCATCATTGATGTAATTGCTAATTTGTGCCCAATTTTATACTTTTATGACTAACAATGACTCTTTTATTAACCCAGGTTAACTCATAAAGTTATATGACATATTTAATCTCTTAAACAAATAGAAAACCTAATTTTATAGTTTTATGACCAACAAGGACTACAGAAAAATAAAAATAAAAATAAAAATAAACCTACATTAATTGTTATTGAACGACAATTTAAGTTACTCTTTGTTATTGACTAATAAGGACTACAGAAAAAAAAAACATTAATTGTTATTGAACAACAATTTTAACAAGGACTACGAAAAAAAATATTAGTCTGTTCACTGACTTGAAAATAATGGACATCATATGATAAATCCTAATTTTTTCAGGTCAATGAACATGTTAATGTTTTTTTTCTATAATCCTTGTTAAAATTTTCATTTAATTGTTATTAAACGTAGGTTTTTTATTTTATTTTATTTTTTTGTAGTCTTTGTTGGTCAATAAAACTAACAAAGAGTAATGGTCAATAACAATTAACATAGGGTTTTTTTTGTAGTCCTTGTTGGTCAATAACAAAGTGTAACTAAAATTGTCATTCAATAACAATTTTATATTATAAATCCTAATCTTTTTGAGGTCAGTGAATAAGCTAATATTTTTTTGTAGTCCTTGTTAAAATTGTTGTTCAATAACAATTAATTTTTTTTCTTTTCTGTCGTCCTTGTTGATCAATAAAACTAACAAAGAGTAACTAAAATTGGTAAAAAACAATTAATGTAGGTTTTTTTTTCCTGTAGTCCTTGTTGGTCAATAACAAAGAGTGACTAAAATTGTTGTTCAATAACTATAAACGTAGGTGTTTTTTCCCTGTAGTCCATGTTGGTCATAAAACTATAAAATTAGGTTTTTTATTTGTTTAGGAGGGTAAATATGTCATATAACCTTATGGGTTAACTTGGGTTAATAAAAAAGTCTTTGTTAGTCATAAATGTATAAAATTAGGCAACAATTAGCCATTACGTCAACTATGGTATCTAAATTGTCTATTTTGTGAAAAAGTAGACCCTAAAAGTCATTTTTCAATTAATTTTTGCTACCTAACTTTGAGTAAGTCTAGGGAGCCATGTTTGGTGGCCATTTTTCGGTTAGTTTTGGTTTTTTACACTTTTTACCATTCTCTTTAAAACACAACCACAAACGCCATTCATAGAAGGGGTAAAAGTGTGTCGAAAAAATCCCAAAGTGGTCACCAAACATGGCTCTCTAGAATTGTTGCTTAATTTTATATACCAATTTAATTTTTCCTCCATATATTTATCTTTTGTGCTCCTACAAAGTAGCTTGTTGGACTCATTGTCTTCCCCACATGTTAGATTTAGTTTTGTTTAGCAATTGGTGTTTTGAATAGTTATTTATCTATTGTTCAAATTAATTTTTTTGTTAAAGTAATTAATTATTATATTATCATTAATTAACTATATTCATCGCTTCGCCTCCCTTCAACAAAAATCCTGGCTCTGTCACTGTTTTCAGGTATATTTACATAATGGATTAATCCGTTGTTTTGGGAACCTATTGTGGCGTTTTATTTTCGTATGATATTAATTCGATTCCAATTTTGGGTTGTTTTAGATGGGAAGAATCATTCATTTGAAATTGAGGGTTGATGCCAATTTGCATGTATAATTAGATACCAACGTGTATGTTGTCGGAGATTGTCTTTTATCAGAATTATGATTTTTCAGTGAAGCTGGAGGCGAAATTCTAGAAATTAGTTGGATCATTTGAGGTAAATGCGAAGATAAAGTTTGAATTCTCGGGTTGGGTTAATTCGTTGAAGGGAGGGAATACCACTAGTTACGTTTCACTTTCACATGAATTTAAATTCAAGAGTTCAATAGAGTTCAAGAATGATGGAAAGTATAAGCAAGTTAAACAGAAGATCAAGCTGAAAAAAGGAACTCAAAGTGGAGTCCGATTCAGGGGTTTTGCTCACTGGAGAGAATCAGAGAAGTTCAAAGGAAAAATACCCACTGAATGTGATAATTTTGACTCTACCACAGTCGGTGAACAATACATATTTACAAACAACTAATATTTATCATGCTCAAAATGAGAAAACCCGAGCTTTGCCTGGGAAAGAGGTTCTGAGCTATGTTTCCAATAGTCAAGTTTCTGGGCGTTGGATGCTGGTTCACGATCACTCTGTTCTTAGCCAGAGTTTCAATTACAAATATGCAACCAGTAGCTATTCAAGAACTGATGAAGCAAGTGATGGAAAGGTACAAGACTTACCTGCACGACTGCATTTTAGGTACTCTTCCCACTCTAATAAGCAGGTGTTTCGGTGTTCTTTCTGTGTAAGTATAGAATCTATCATCAGTCGGATCCAAGGATTGTGATTGTGATTTCGTTTTTGGTGGTATGTGGATGCTATGGAATACTACCAACTGTGCATCTAACATTTTGTTCTCAACAGAGCATCTGATTCATGCCTGGATGGGGGACAAGGTGAGTTAATTTCGGTTTCTTGATTTTAAGAAATATTTCGGTGTATAAAGTAAAAATTTTGAGGATAAATAAAATTATATAATGAATTTAGAGGTTATATTAAATATATAAAAAATGAAAGTAAATAAATATATTAAACGCATTAAATGAAACCAAAATACATATAATTAGAAAATCAAGGGATAGTTTAAAAAATCAATATATAAGTAGAAGAAATGATAATTAGGGGAGTGATTTAAAAAATCAATAAATAAGAAGAATAAATGATAATTAGAAGAAAAAAATCAAAATTTACAAAAGAATCCCGAAATTTTTCAAAAAAAATCTGAAACTTTTCGAAAAAATCTTAGAAAAAATGTAAATTTTAGTAGCTATTTTTTTTTATTTTTATGAAAAACAAAATTTACAAAAAAAAACCTTGAAATCTTTTGAAAAAACCCTCGAAAAAATTACATTTTTTCTTTCGCCCTTTTCTTTTCGTAATTTCAAAAAAAAGAAAATTTCGGCGAAATTTTGTATAATTTCACGAAATCACAATCCTTGGTCATATCTACCATGGATTCTTCTTCAAAACTGTCTTTCTTATCCGAGTGCTAGCATTTTTTGTTTGCATTTCTTGTAATAGTTCCAAACAATTTTTTTTTGCCAACTATAAATGAAACATATAGTTCTGAACAACTTATTTACCAAGGGTGCTCTCTCATATGTATTTTTTATCTGGTGGTCTTGTGATATATTTGCCACTTTCTGGTACTATAGTTTCAATAAACGATGGAATTAGGGGTGGGCACTGGACGAGATTGACCCACCCCTATCCCATCCCGTTCATTCGGGATTCGGACGGGACGGGATCATCGTGCTCTATTTGTTGATCAAGTTTTTTGATTATTTAATAGGTATAAAACTACTATAAAAAAAAGGCTTGCACTGTCTTAGTTAGGAACGTGACGACATTATTTAAAATGTTTCAATTGGTGAGTTGTATGGATGAATTTGTATGAGTTCAAACAATTTTGTGGAATGCAGAATACATTACTAAGGCATTTCAAAATAACTCCATCAACATTGCAAGTAATTTCATCTTTCATCTCAAATAGTCCATGTTTGATGTCCAATATGGTTTTAATGACAATTTTGTGGCTTTCCTCCTAACTTTAGCTAGAAATGTTGAGACATTATTGAAACTGTTTCAATCAGTCAGTTGCATGATAGATTGTTATAAATTCATGTTCATCCAATCATTTTATTTTGGCAACTAGTTAATGCTTAGCAATAGGAAGAAGCACTCTGAAACCCTTTTCTGCTAATTGGCATCTATCAGCTATCTAGGCTATACTTTATAGTTTGGAGACTGTTAGATAAATAAATAATAAATATTGAAAAATTAGCTCGGGACGGGACGAGATTGGCGGGTTGAAATTCTTCATCCCATCCCATCCCATTCTAGAACGAGACGGGATGGGATCGGGATGAAATTATTCAATCCCATTAAGACCCGAAAAAATCGGGACGGGTTCGGAATCGCGGGATGGGATGCCCACCCCTAGATGGAATATCACGTAAGTATCATAAAGAAGTAGCAATAAAATTAGTTAACTTCACACGTATACAACCACAAATTCATAATCTAGAGTAGACTGAGATAAGTGTCGAGCATTGGGAATCTTGTAGGATCAATAGTTTTAGGCTGTACTTTCTATTCTTAAATTTATGGAGTAACTACTCAGTCCAAACAAGCAATAGGTCTTAATCCTTGTTAGTTAATCACTTCTTATCAATTATCAGAAACCAACTTAATCGCATTTTTTTGTTAATCATTTCTTTAATGATTATGGAGTCAACTAATAACTTCAAACCGCTAAAAGGCATCTTACCTTAGCGAAACTCTGGTAATTGATATTAGTTTGATCAAAATGTACTATCTACGAGATTTGATTACTGACTTTGATTAATCGGTATTTATATTCCAAATGCACGGACATAACATGGTTGATTCAGAACATATAATAAAACCCTCAAGTACTGAAATCTTATTAACAGTTCTTCACTGTAACTTACTCTTTTACAAACATTTTCAGAAATCCCAAATCTTGACAGACATACGGACGCGACATTGTTCACAGCACCAATTTTCGTTAACAATTTGATCATCCTGGCTAAATGTTATTCATGATACACTTACGAGTTGGTTCAGGCCATTAGCATGCCATGTGGACTTTAGCATGGAGGAGGACCGCCGCCATTACACAAGAGAAAATACCTTTACACTGATTGAGTGTAAATAAGAAAGCATCCAAGTAACAGAGTGCTAACAGAGCAAGGATCTAGTTTTCCTCACCTATCTCTCATGGAGCTCCCTTCTTTTCCCTTACTGTTCACTTTTCTTCTCTTCTTGTTCATGTTGGTGAAAAATGGAATAGATTGAAAACCCAAAATCATGTTCAAAGTTGCTCCCAGGGCCGTGGAAGCTACCTCTCATAGGAAACTTGCACTAGAGAGGTTCCTTGGAGTTTCTGTTTGTTGTGCTCGGGGGTGAAGCAGCGAAGCCCCCCGGCACCACCACTACACGATATGTCTCGAGAAACGATATTGTCCCCAATTTAGACACCTGCCACCGCCCGGGTATGGGGTTTTTATGAACGGAACTCAACTTTTCAAATGCTCCCAAAAGGCCTCGTCGCTATTAAGACATATCCAACTTCATATATACTTAACTCTACTTGGTCCCTTAGTTGATGTGGGACTAAGTTGAGTCAACCCCATTTTTAACACTGTTGATAACAAGGGAACTAAATTTGAATACATCCCTTTTGAGGCAGGTAGAAGGATATGCCCGGGCATATTGTTTAGTGTAGCGAATATTGAACTCTAACTTGCTAAATTACCATACCACTTCGACTGGAAACTCCCCAGTGGGGTAAAACCAGAGGATCTAGACATGACTGAGGTTTTTGGAGGTGCAGTCCGCCAAAGAAATAACTTGTATTAAACTGCCATCCCTTACAATCCATAAGACTAATGCAAAGGTAGGTTATTGAAATTGTTTAGAGTAAAAGCTATGGAAATTGTGTAAATGATAAATTCTTGTGTTCTACTCATCATGAAATGATTAAATGATTTTGCGTTATGTCTTAATGTGGAAATTTAGCAGGGTGGAAGATGCCGTTGAGAATACAACCATGCTTAACATGAGTTTAGAAATCCCCAGCTTTACTTCGGGGGAAACGTTTTGAGCTCTATTCTTTCTAGCACTGTCAACACTCAGGCAGAGTTTCAACTACAAAGATGTGACCCACAACCGTTGAAGCAAGCAATGGAAAGCTTTTGTAAGATAATACAACACTTGTATTGTTGCCTTGTAGTTTCTCTAATAAGCTGGTATATCTGTTTGCTTTTTGGGTAATATATCATATCATCTGTTGTTTTTGGTCTGCATGGATTTCTTGTAGTATATTTTTAAAAAACTGTGTATTTTGCTTGCTATGAATGAACCATGTAGTTCCAAACAACTTATTTACCAAGGCTGCTTTCTCATAGGTGTTTATTTTCTGCAGGTCCTATAATGTTTGTGTTATTTTCTTGTGCTATATATAGTCTCATAAAACTGATGAACTCACATAGCATGATCCTTCCAGATAGGTACTTTTCTTACTCCAGTAAACTTGTACCTTTTTTCTTGTAAACATTTTAAGTGGTTCATCTACCATAGGTTTCAGTTGTCTGTGTTTTTTGTTGATTAGACAATTCCAAAATGAAATCACCAACGATGGAATAACATGTACTTAGAATTGAGACGCAGCAGAAAAAAGTAATTAGGTTCACACTTGTAGAATCGCAAATGCACAATGAAGAGTAGAATGAGATAAAGTTGTCTCAAAGAAATGGACATCAAGCATTGGAGTCTTGTAGGATCAAAACTTCATCATTCGCTATGTTAATTGTCTGTGGTTTCCTCCGTGTTCCTTCCAAAATTAGGGAATAATTACTCGGTCTACCCTGTCAATAGGTCTTAATCCTCGTTGGCTAATCACATTTGTTTTGTTAATCCCTTCTTATTCATTATCAGAATTCAATTATATATTTTTTTTCTCTATCAAGATGTCGTCCTTTATTTAAAAATGGGACATAGTTACTTTCATTTTCTGTTTCACTTCTTATTGGCTATGAAGTCAACTAAAACATATAAAACTTCAAACTCCTGAAAAGCATATTATCTTAGCAACTTCAATAATTGATTTTAGTATGAATAAGATACATTTGCGAACCTTAAATAAGAGAGCATCCGAGAACTAACAGAGCTTCCAAAGGATCTTGTAGTCTTTAACTCTTTATCTTTCTCTCATGGAACTCCCTGTTGAGGTCCAGCCCATTAGGGTGGATCCAACTTTGTTAAGTAATAAACCATAATTTCAAGTTTGGTTGAATAAGGAAAAATGTTTTCAATAAGAAACAAAAACAGAGTTTTTGTTTTGAATAAAGAATGAGTTGGCAGCTGGTTAATTAAATAGAAACAAAGTTCTATTTGAGGCGGTGCTGGGCGGCTGCAAACAAATATAAATAGGTACATAAAACAGAGTTTTATTTAATAGTGTTTTCAGAGAAGCTGCTGCGTGAATAAGCAACAGAAAACATGGTATTATCTTTTGTGTTTGGTGCGGCTGTGTGTGCGTGGACGGTGACTTTGTGTGTGATTCTTTGGGCGCGATTTTGTGCAACAAAGTGTGACGTGTGGCTGCGATATCGACTTAGTTTTGTCGATTGATTTGGTAAAAGAAGTTGAAGGAGCTTTTGGGTTAATTTGCTGTGAGGTAACCCGTGTTATTTACTCCTTGTATTACTCAAGCTTTGGGCAAAAAGCTTGAGAAGTTATTGTACTTCTTATTTGATTAGTGGATTCTTTCGGATTTGCCCCGTGGTTTTTCCTTCACATTGAAGGGTTTTCCACGTAAATCTTGGTGTCTCGTTTATTATTGCTTTAGATTATTTCATTGGTATTGTTTTATTGGTATTTGTCCCAACAAAGTGGTATCAGAGCAATTGTTGGGAGATTGTCAATTAAGAGAGTTGACATGGGGAATAACAACAATACAAGGATGATTAACCTTAATGGCTCAAACTATGTTATTTGGAAAGCCAAGATGGAAAACATATTATACTGCAAGGATTTGTACCCTCCAATTGAGGGAGATGCGGCTAAACCCAAGGATATGTCAGAAGAAGAGTGGAAGAAGTTAAACAGAAAGGCTATTGGTCACATCAGGCAATGGTTAGATGATTTGGTATTTCATCATGTGTCAGTTGAGACGTCTGCACATGCTCTTTGGATCAAACTCCAGAATTTATATGAAAGGAAAACCGCTGCAAACAAGGCCTTCTTGATCAGAAAGTTAGTGAACTTGAAATTCAAGGAAAGTAGTTCTATTGCTGAGCACTTGAATGAGGTGCAAAGTGTGGTGAATCAGTTGTCCAACATGAAGATAGTGTTAGATGATGAAATGCAAGCACTATTACTTCTTAGTTCATTATCAGATAGTTGGGAAACATTGGTGGTGTCGATTAGTAATTCGGCACCGAATGGACAGCTTACCATGGAGTTGATTACCGGTAGTTTATTTAGTGAAGAGACTAGAATGAAGTCTGTGGGTACTGATCATTCCCAAGCACTTGTGACTGAAAACAGGGGGAGAAAAAATATAAGAAATATCATGGTTATGATAAGAACCGTGATAAGTCAAGTGGGAGATCAAAGTCAAGAGATAGAAGTTTTAAGTGTCATTATTGTGGTAAACCAGACCATTTCAGAAAAACAATGTTATAATTACAAAAGAGATTTGAAAGAGGGAAAAGTGAAGAATGGTGATAGTATAGAAGCTACATCTGCTGTTACTGATGAACCCGTGGCTCTTTTGTATGGCGAAGGTGAATGTTTGCATGTTGCAAATGAAGGAAGCGAATGGATTATTGACACTGGTGCGTCTTATCATGCAACCCTAAGGAAAGACTATTTCACTACTTATAGAGCAGGAGATTTTGGCAGTGTGAAGGTGGGAAACACTAGCAACTCTAAAATAGTGGGAATAGGTGATGTGTGTGTCCAGACTAATACAGGGTGCACGTTGACTTTGAAAGATGTACGTCATGTTTCTAATCTTCGTCTGAACATGATTTCTGGACTTGTTTTGGATAAACAAGGATATATTAATTATTTTGGTAATGGTACATGGAAGCTTTTCAAAGGTTCACTTGTTGTGGCAAAGGGTAAGGCGTGTTGCATACTATATAACACTCAGGTGAAATTGTGTAAAACTGGTTTGAATGCAGTTGAAGATGGTTCTTTTATAAACTTGTTGCATAAGCGATTTGCACACATGAGTGAGAAAGGTATGCAACTCTTAGAAAAGAAGAAATTAATTCCCTCCTTGAAAGGTACTCCTCCTCTTAACCCCTGTGATTATTGTTTATTTGGTAAACATCATAGAGTTACATTTCGTAGATTATCAAAAAGAAAATATAGCTTGTTAGATTTGGTTTACACTGATGTTTGTGGTCCCACTGAAGTAGATTCTCTTGGTGGTAGTAGATATTTCTTGACATTTATTGATGATGCATCAAGAAAGGTGTGGATATATTTTCTCAGATAAGGACAAGGTTTTTCAGCTATTCCAGCAGTTTCATGCCAAATTTGAAAGAGAAACAGGTAGAGTTTTGAAGTGTCCCTGCAGTGATAATGGTGACAAGTACACATCAAAAGAATTTAAAACTTATTGTAGTAAGCTTGGTATACGGCATGAAAAGACAGTTTCTGGCACTTCACGGCATAATGGGGTAGTAGAAAAAATGAACCGAACTATTGTAGAAAATGTGAGATACATTCTTCGCATGGCTAAATTGCCAAAAGAGTTCTGGTCTGAAGCTGCTAGTATAGCTTAATATCTTATCAACAGGTCTCTTTCATTTCCTTTAGATAGTGACATTCCAGAAAGAGTGTGG
This sequence comes from Berberis vulgaris, assembly GCA_963556465.1. Lineage (NCBI taxonomy): Eukaryota > Viridiplantae > Streptophyta > Magnoliopsida > Ranunculales > Berberidaceae > Berberis > Berberis vulgaris. The sequence goes on along the minus strand of OY747130.1, from coordinate 6,216,916 downwards.
AGAGGGAAATATGGTTCATACTCTCATCTGAAGGTATTTGGCTGTAAAGCATTTGTTCATGTACCGAAGGAGAAGAGATTAAAGCTTGATGAGAAGGCATCTCCATGTATTTTCATTGGTTATGGAGATGAGCAGTTTGGCTACAGATTATGGGATCCTGAGAATGAGAAAATTATTAGAAGCAGAGATGTGGTATTTTATGAAGATCATACCATTGCAGATTTTGAGAAAATTGAAAAGCCCAAGCAGATAAATAATGAGGTAGCAGATCTTACACCACTTCCTCCTCCTTTGTCGCATGTTGAAAATGGGGGAGAGATGCCAGATGATATAGTTGGTGACCATATGCCAGAAAATGAAGTTGTTAATGATGATCATATAGAAACATATGAGACTGCGCATGAAGAGCAACCCCTTCAGCAATAATTAGTAGAGCCTCAATTAAGAAGGTCTACTAGAGAGTGCCAACCTTCAAAGAGGTATCTCAATGATGAGTATGTTTTCCTTATAGAATAAGATGAACCAGAAAATTTTCAAGAAGTACTAGATCATAAAGATAAAGATAGTTGGATGAAAGTTATGCAAGAAGAGATGAGTTCCTTGCATAAGAATGGTACTTATGATTTAGTTGAGATTTCAAAAGGTAGAAAACCTTTGAAGAACAAATGGGTGTACAAATTGAAAAATGATGGTGATAGAAAGAATGTGAAGCACAAAGCTCGGTTAGTGGTAAAAAGGCTTTGCGCAAAAGAAGGGGATAGATTTTGATGAGATATTATCACCCGTGGTGAATATGACATCCATTAGAGTGGTGTTAAGTCTTGCAGCTAGCCTGGATCTTGAGATTGAGCAGTTAGATGTTAAAACTGCATTTCTTCATAGGGATTTGCATGGAGAAATTTACATGGCACAACCAGAGGGTTTTGAAGTGAAAGAGAGAACATATGGTTTGCAGATTGAAGAAAAGCTTTTATGGATTGAAACAAACTCTGAGACAGTGGTATAAGAAGTTTGATTTCTTTATGGTAGGACATGGCTACAAGAGAACACTTCTAGATCATTGTGTTTATGTCAGATATTTTTCGCCTGATAGCTTCATTATTCTCTTGATTTATGTTGATGATATGCTAATTGTTGGAAAAGATGTTGATATGATTGGCAAGTTGAAAAAATATTTGTTTAGCTTTTTTGATATGAAAGACTTGGGGCCAACTCAACACATCCTAGGGATGAAGATTACACGTGACAGAAAAATTAAGAAGTTGTAGTTGTCACAAGAAAAGTATGTTGAAAAAGTACTTGAAATGTTCAACATGAATGATGCTAAGCCCGTGAGTACTCCACTTGCTAATCACTTCAAGTTAAGCTCCAAGTTATCTCCTCTTACTGATGAAGAAAAGAAGCATATGTCAGGTATTCCATACTCCTCTGCTGTAGGGTGTTTGATGTATGCTATGGTTTGTACAAGACCAGATATTACTCAAGCAGTCGGTGTTGTGAGTAGGTATTCAGAAAATCCAGGAAAAGAACATTGGGCTGCAGTTAAATGGATTATGAGATATTTGAAAGGTACTTCAAAGCTTTGTTTAAGCTTTGGTAATTCAGGAGCTGTGTTAGAAGGGTACACAGATGCAGATTTTGCAGGTGATTTAGACAAGAAGAGGTCGACTTCAGGTTATGTTTTCACTTTTGCAGGGGGGGCTGTAGCTTGGCAGTCTAGATTGCAAAAGTGTGTTCTTTGTCAACTACTGAATTCGAGTATATTGCCATTAATGAAGCAGGGAAGGAAATGTTATGGTTGAAAAGATTGCTCAATGAGCTGGGTGTGAATCGGAATAAGTATGTGGTGCATTGTGATAGTCAGAGTGCTATTGAGTTGAGTAAGAATGCTACATACCATGGACTTACCAAGCATATTGATACACGTTACCACTGGATACGTGATGTACTTGAGAAAAATTGTTTCCAGGTTGCAAAGATTCATACTAGTGAAAATCCTTCCGACATGATGACAAAAGTATTTCCAAGAGGAAAACATGAGTTCTGTAGATAACTCATTGGAATGGCCTAATATGATTAGGTGGTGATTCTTCCCTAATGGTCTGGAGGGGAAGATTTGTTGAGGTCCAGCCCATTAGAGTGGATCCAACTTTGTTAATTAATCAAACATAATTTCAAGTTTGGTTGAATAAGGAAAAAAAAATTCAATAAGAAACAAAAACAAAGTTTTTGTTTTGAATAAGGAATGAGTTGACAGCTGGTTAATTAAATAGAAACAAAGTTCTATTTGAGGCGGTGTTGGGCGACTGCAAACAAGTATAACTAGGTGCATAAAACAGAGTTTTATTTAATAGTGTTTTCAGAGAAGTTGCTGCGTGAATAAGCATTAGAGAACATAGTATTCTCTTTGGTGTTTGGTGCGGCTGTGTGCGCGTGGACGGTGACTTTGTGTCTGATTCTTTGGGCGCGATTTTGTGCGACAAAGTGTGACGCGTGGCTACGATATCAACTTAGTTTTGTCCATTGATTTGGTAGAAGAAGTTGAAGGAGCTTTTGGATTAATTTGTTGTGAGGTAACCCGTGTTATTTACTCCTTGTATTACTCAAGCTTTGGGCAAAAAGCTTGAAAAGTTATTGTACTTCTTATTATTTGATTAGTGGATTCTCTCGAATTTGCCCCGTGGTTTTTCCCTTCACATTGAAGGGTTTTCAACGTAAATCTTGGTATCTCGTTTATTGGTATTTGTCCCAACACTCTCATCCTTTCCCTTACTGTCCACTTTTCTCCTCTTGTTGTTCATGTTGTTGGCGAAATGGAAGAGATTGAAAACCCCAAACCCGAGTTCAAAGTTTCCCCCAGGGCCATGGAAACTACCTCTTATAGGAAACCTGCACCATTTGCTAGGCCTTCTATAGCACCCCGTATTTTTAATACTTATTAAATTCTATAATATATCTTTGTGTGATTGTTTTTATGAAGTTATTGACATATGCTCGATTTATTTGTTTGTCCATGTGATGTGTAGTTTGTTTCTTAAGGAGGATTAACAGAAAATATATTATTGAATGATTTATTATTTGGACTTTAGTGTCGTTTTATTCGGTAAGTTGTTCACTTATTATAGAATTAATTTCCTATTTACCCTCTTTGTCAAATATCGAAACGAGATTCTTTTGAGGTGTATATATTGTAACACCCGTACTTTTCATTGACCTTAATAATATTTTTGTACATACTGTTCCAATTTATTATTTTTAATTTTTTGTTAAAATAATAGGTATATGCATGTAGTAGCCTCGTGTGTATGCATGTCTGGTGTTTTGCTTTGTTTGATGTAAAATTTTTATATGAGTATAAAATCCAAAAAAAATTTCATCTGAAAATATATTTTAAAATCTCATTTCGTTTGCCATGTCATTTTTAATATTCGCACGACTCTCTTACCTTCCGAATCTCGGGACGAGATTTTTTTAAAGTGTGTATATTGTAATACCCCCCAAATCACTTGCCAATATAATATTACTATTTTAACCATTAATAATATTTATTTATTGGTAATATTTATTAATTGGTAGTATTTACAAATACGTAAGTACTTTATGATATGAATTTTGGGACCTAAGTTTAGATTGGGGGTGGGTAAAAAAGGAGTGGTGGGTGTGTTTAGCTAAAGCTAGTAAATTCTTAATTGAAAACATTTTAAAAGAAAACCCTAGCCACATTTTCTCATTTGGATACACACACAAAAGAAAAGAAAAACCTACCTAGAAGAAAATGAGGCGAAGAGAAAAAGTTTGCTTCAACTTTGTGATTTTCGACAAAATAGTGAGTTAAACTCTATCGAATTATTCAATCTTTGATATTGATTATTATTTGATTTTTTTTATTATTCAATTGATTAAGATTAGGGTTTAATACAAATATAAATCTTAAATATGAAATTTTTATTGTATTTTCGTAAGAATTAGATGAGTTGAAAGAGAAAACCTAAAACTAGGTTTTTAATTAAATCCCGTAATAAAGACAGCTTTGCGCAGTCTTAGTATGTTTAGTGGATCGAGACCTTATATAGGTCAGAATACTTTTAAACTAAATCCGTAGATTTATAACACAAGTATGAAAAGAATACCGTTGGTTTGGAGTTCATCCAACGGTTAGATCTCACTCGAGGTAGAGAAAAAGTCACTGGTCCAATTGTAGAAACCCTTGTATACAAAATTTTAGTAGTAGAAGTTAGCGAGTGATTCTCCCATTTCTTATATTAATTATGTGAATTTAATAATGTTTGGTTTATGGGTTACATCTAAAATTTGTGAGTTCTACTCTACAATGCCTTGCATGATAAATTCCCATGGTAGGTGTGCCATTAGATTTTCTTAGCAGATCATGTCTATGGAGCTGTAACAACTACATTTCCAATGAATATCTTTAGAACAATCATATAGTCTTTTGTTTGTGTTTGTGGGTTGTTTTTTACTGATGTAATTGGTACTTGATTGAAGCACTACAATATCTTTGCCTAAATAAACATTGCTTTGAACAAAAAAAAATTGCATTTAGGGATTATATGGTTCATCATGCCAGCGTTAGGGTCGTGGTTATAATTACCCATTGCATTACCTGTTTTTTACTTGAAGGGAACTTGCTATAAAAAAAAAAATTTTAAAAAAAGGGCTTAAACTTAGCCCAGGGTATCTCTCCATTTAGTTCATATATTAGTAGCATTGATTGCACATTTCTCACCTTACAACAATTCATACATGAGCTTGTTAGCTATATGAAAGTGATTGGAAGGTGTAGTGTATTCTAATAAGGCAACGATGTATTATCAGTAAGGCATCACTGTATTACCTTTTGGGTTTGAGCACATCTTATATAGAAATTGATCAAGTACTTATCATTTTGATAATGTTTTCATGTACATTGTTCTTATATGGGTGGTGATTTTTTAATACAGTACGAGAATATCTTATATAATATGAGCGTATCTTATATAGAAGTTGATCAAGTACTTATCATTTTGATAATGCTTTCATGTACATTGTTATACTCATGGTGACAAAACTAGTCATAACTAGGGATCATGTTTTGATCTAATGGGGTTAATTAACATGCTAGGTGGTTTTAGCTACAAGGTTCATTTTGGGTGTGCTAGAGTTTCACCATGTAAATAAACTTGGGTATTAATAATGTTATGTAAGTTAGTATTTGTAATTTTACGTTATAGCTTGAAATACGTGATTAGTATGTGATCATATGATAAACTTGCATTTGATTGATATGCAAATTGTCTTGCTAAGGAGTATCATTATATGGAATGGGTTTGATCCCTGTTTTCTGTTATGAAAACAAATATATTTATAAAAATGTTATTTGCTTCCCCAAAAGAAATTGTGAATATTTGTGGTCAATGTGTTTATGGTTGACAAAATGTCATCGTAAAAGAGTATTGAGGATTAATTGATTTTTTTTATGCTCTTTTCCACAACTCCGAAAAAAAATGTGAAAAAAAAATTAAATTTTTTGTATACATACTTGCTTATATACGTGTGATATAATTTTGGGTATGCAGACTTGCTTGCATATCGGTACGTCGTTCCATGTGAGTTCGGTAGTACGTATAGTATTTAGAAAATGTTTGTCATGGATCGAACTTCGGGTGAGATGACATGTTCCTCGATGTGACACCCTACTTGGAACATGTACACTCCGAGTGGTTTCGAAAGCAATGGAGGCACACTTGGGTGAGGTGTGTTCGGCACAAGGAGGGTAGTGCGATTATGGAAAAGAAGAAACTAAATGCTCATTCGATCTTAGAATGAGAACTACATGTCTTTCTTAAAGGTAAAATGTATTTGGTTGACATTTAAATAATGGTGATTATGAATATGATATGTATTTATTTGAAAATAATTGTACTTATGAGGAACGATAAATTAAAAATTTTATTCATTTATTTCTAAAAAAATTTGTGCATGATGGTAAGTCTACTAACATTTTTTTGTCAGACTTACCACGTCCAACCTTCACTTTGTACGTGTTGGTAAAATAAATATATATTTTAAGCATAATATAGAACTTTGTAGTATGACATGTTTGCCTCGTTGAGGAACTACAAGACTTTGAGTGTTATTTTCTTGTTTATGAAATTTTCATGCTAAAGCATGTAACTATTTTATTTATAAGGATAGAGATTAATCATACCAGCTACCTCGCTGACCTAATTAAGTTTATGCTTCTTAGGTACATTCTTATTGGAATGTAGTCATTTAGCCTTTCACAGGTTTTAAAATTTATGAGCAGCATTACTGAAGTTTCATGGTTAAATTATTTTTAGTTTGTTTTAATTTTCTAAATTATGTTTTAGTTGTTGCCGCTAATTGTTTATGTTGTTATTGAATTTTCACGTCTCGAATTTTGGAGAAATAGATAATCCTACGTGAATTTTAGGATTTTCGTTTTCTTTGAAAATCGGGGCGTGACACCTTCCACATCATTCACTTAGAAATTTAGCCAACAAATATGGACCGCTAATGCACCTTCAACTTGGTGAGGTTTCTGCCATCGTTATATCCTCGCCAAAAATGGCCAAAGAAGTGACGAAAACACATGATCACATTTTCCTAAACAGGCCTACGATTCTTGCTGTGAACATTGTAAGTTATGGCTGTAAGAGTATTGCATTTGCTCCTTATGGTGATTACTGAGACAACTACGCAAGGTCTGCATTTTAGAACTCTTAAGTGCTAAGCGCGTCCAGTCATTCCATTCTCTAAGGGAAGAAGTCGTATCAAATCTCATCCATAGCATCTCCTCAGTGAATGGATCAGTAATCAACTTCAGTGAGAAGATTTTCTCATCAACAAACGAAATAACTTCCCAAGCGGTTTTGGGCAACAACATCAAGGATAAGCTAACATTTATATCATTAGCTTAAGAACTTGTGCAGTTATCCGGAGGTTTTGATGTTGCTGACTTGTTTCCTTCACTAAAGTTCCTTCACATCATCAGTGGAACAAAGCCCAGATTAGAGAAAATACATCAGAAGTTTGACCAAATGCTTGAAGACATCATCAGAGAACATGAAGATGATCGGAGAACAAAGACTAAGAAGGATGAGTATGAAGAGGATCTACTGGATGTCGTTCTACGGCTTCAAGAGAATACTGAACTTGCTGTTCCAATCACAAGGGATCATATAAAAGCCGTACTCATAGTAAGAAACTAACTCAGATATTTATACGGAAAAATAGGGCTATTGTCTTCCGTGATATATTGTTAATTTGCTTATACTTCTACTTTAGGATGTCTTCGTTGCAGGAAGTGAGACTTCATCGACTGCAATAGAATGGGCAATGTCTGAAATGCTAAAAAATCCAACAATTATGGAGAAGGCACAAGCAGAGTTAAGAAGAGTGTTTAATGGAAACAAACAGATCGAAGAGACAGACTTTCATGAGTTGAGTTACTTGAAGTCCGTGATCAAAGAAACTCTCAGTTTACACCCCCAGTTCCATTATTACTTCCACGAGAGTGTATGGAGAAATGTGTGATTGACGGGTATGAAATACCTGTGAATACTAAAGTTATTATTAATGCCTGGGCTGTCAGTAGAGATCCAGAATACTGGCGTGGTCCAGAGAAATTTGAGCCAGAGAGGTTCCTTGGAGTTTCTGTTGATTACAAGGGGACTAACTTTGAATACATCTCTTTTGGGGCAGGTAGGAGGATATGCCCAGGCATATTGTTTGGAGTAGCCAATATCAAACTCCAACTTGCTAAATTGCTATACCACTTTGATTGGAAACTCCCCAATGGCGTCAAACCACAGGAGTTAGACATGACTGAGACTTTTGGTGCTGCAGCTTGAAGAAGAAACGACTTGTATTTGATTGCCAACCCTCACAGTCCATAGGAATAATGCGAATGTAGGTTGTTGAAATCCTTTCAGAGTGACAACTACATGGAAGTTATGTAATAACTTGTGTGTTCTGTTCAACAGTTATGTTGAATGTGTAAATTTAGCAGGATGGACGATGCTACTGTGAATGTAATCATTCTTAACATGAGCTTATAAATATCACACCTCAATAAATCAAAGCCTTACTTTAGTTTAATCTTGGTTGCACCTTATGACTACAGTCAGTTTTCATCCCATCTCTGCTGTATCTTAAGCAGTAAAAGTCGTTGAATAGAAATCACGTTTATTGCAGTAGAGTTTTAATTTTCGTATTGACAGGAGATCATATTACTGAGGTAAGAGTACCTTAGTGAAGTTGGTTCTACAATGGACTAGGAATTTGTAAAGTCTGCACTTTAGTTGATAGAGTGATCACCTGTTGATCTTAGTGAAGTTTGCTCCTTCGAAAATCTTACATGTAACTGTCTCCCTCACAGGACAATCACAAGACTCCTCCCAACCTATCTATCTGATCGTCAACCAGGTGACATGATAATAAATTGATGCTAGCTACATAGTGTTGTTACTCTGAAGAAAAAGGTGTGCGACCATGCTTGGTTCAATATTGAACTTGCAGAAATTTGCAACACTTTAACTGATATGGTAAGAACTTTCTTCAGCCTTAACTAATTACCATAGGGTTCACATCACACACTTGTAGCTGTATCACTTGAAAGAGATTTAAAGATATGGTGATACTCTGATACTTGAGTCAGCAACTCTATTTGAAGAAGGAAGTAAATCTGGAAATAACTCAGTTAAAGTTGCATACTTGTGCCGAATGTTCCATTTACCTTTTATAATGGTCGCAGTCAATTATTTGCGTGACTTAAGCATGTATGGCGTAACGGAAGGAGATGTTTCTCGTAACAGTCTCCTCCTTAATGAAGATTCGTCCGTGGAAACGTAACTCCCTCCACGACTCTTTTTGGTGCAATGTTCCTCTTCTTTATGAGAAAATTCGTGTCGAACCTGGATTCGGGCTCTGATCTGTTCGGGCCTGAATCCGGGCTTTGGTTATGTCTTCTCGCTGGTGGGCCTTGTCTGAGCCCTTGTGATTGGCTTTATTCTTCTTGAGCTTTATGAGCTAGCCCAGTAGATTGGACGTTATATCCTCGTGATCGGTCTATTTTGATGTATCATCAGTTACTCCCCTTTAGTTAGTGGGCATGCTGACTTGGCCACTAACTTCATGACGATTTACCTTTCAATTCCATCATTGCCTTGTATTTAATGTTATCAGTAACTTTCCGCGAGTTGGTGTCTTGATTCATTGCTTGCCCGTTCGTTTTTGTGCACATTTTGGGGATTTCGCGTAGCCATCATATTTCGCACGTTGTCCCATGAGTCGTCCCTTCATTGATTGACTCTATAAAAGGAGATGTGACGAATTTTTTTCCCTCTTTACGCTATCTTTGAAATTAGGGTTCGCTCATTCCTTCACCTTCTTCATTTTCATTGATTCTCTGTTCTTTAACGATGTCCATTGGTGATAAACTGAGCGGTAAGTCGCTAGCTCTGTGTGAGGCTCATTTTTCTCTCGATAGAGCTTATTAGGCGACGCTGGACAGTTTTCATTCTGATTATAATCTACTGCCCAACCTCGAGATTATCATGTCTGGACAGGATGATAGTCCTTGCTATCCAAAGGTTGGATACATCGCACTTTATTCGTGCATGTTTTCTTCTGGCTTTCGGTTTCCAGTTCTAGAGCTGTTCTGAGAGTATTTGAACTTATTGGGCATTCCTCCTGCCCAAAAGGGTCCTAATGGTTGGAATGTAATGGTTTTTTCTTACGCGAGGGCTATTCTGTTCGGCATTCCTTTGACTGTGAAGGTTTGCATTCGGTGGTTGGTTTGTTAGTGAACAGGGATATCTGCTTCCTTCGTTCTCCTGTCTACTTTGAGAAACTTAATGATGACATCTGTGATTGGTCAAGGTCTTGGTTTTATGCTTCTGTGAACTCTGGCTACTTCCAACTGCGAGTTCATTTGATTTTTTTTATCATTCTGAGTTCCCAACAAATGGAAAAATCTTCAGTTGACTGCTGAGGAAGAGAGGATCAGTGACCGCTTCCTGAATCTTCACTGATTTTCTGTGGAAGCATTTCTTTCCGAGGGCATCCTGGAGCGTAGTAGTTTGTACACTATGAATGAAGTGGAGCGAGTCTTATTTACTGAGTCTCGTGCTGAGGTCTTTGTTTCTCATGCTGACATTAGTGATGTTAGCATTGATTGGGAAGTGAGTTCGGACAGACGTCTTACGGATCTCGATGCTCTTGTTAATGTTACAGTTACTAATTCCAGAAAAAGAAAGCTTGCGAAGTCCACGAGTCCGTCGAGGCGATTGCTGGTAGATCCTAGTCGAGTTTCGAGGAAGAAACAAATTTCTATTCGTGGTTCTGCTCGGATTGCATCTTGTCCGAATCCTATTTAAAATGCTACGGAGGTTGCCTCTCACCCAAGTCCTTCCCATGACGATGTTGCAAAAGAGGATCGTGAATCTTTTGAAGAGGCTGAGGCTGGCGTTGGAGAGGAGTGAGAAAGAGACTACTCGTCCGTTGGATGATAATGAAAATAGGCTTTTTCTGCTTATGGTGTATCAGACGTTGCTAAGTTGTCTAATGATGACCCCCGGGTTATCAATGATAAAATGTTTCAGCTAGCGGTGGAGCAGTCTAAAGATGTTGGTAGTGGTGGTCAGAGTTTCGAGGTTCACTCTCATTTACCTTCTATTGATGTCAACGAAGCGACCGGGTTCTTAGTTTCTTCTCCTATCCGTTAGGGTTCTTCTGCCCCCGCCGTTACTGCTAGTCCTGCTCCTGCCACGATTGCTTTTCGACGGGAGGGTAGAAGCGATTTTCTGTTGTTACTGTTATTCCTTCCGCCCTTCCTGCTGTCGGGGGTGGTTCTTCAGTGCTTCCTGATCCTAGTGTTCTTCATCCATGAGTTGGTTGGACTGAGCCTGGCCCAAAAGATATTTGTATTTAGTCGGATGGCAAGTTTTGTCGGTTAACTCATCTTAACGTGCAAGATGGTGCACACAGGTTGATAAATGAGCTGCACAGGCGATTAGTGGAAAGGCCTTCGATGCTCGTACTGGATCCATTTGATCACCTTGATAATAGACGGGATGAATCATCTTGCCTATGCAGGGGTGATGGGCTCGGTCTATTGAGCTGGTCGTGATCAAGTGTCTTCTTTGGAGAGCATGTTGGTGGCACTGTTGCTGGTGTTTTCTCACGTTCTTTCCCAATTTGACGTGTTGAGAACGCAATGCGCAGAATCGGAGAAAACTGCAGAGGCTGCTCGAAATCCGTTGATTGAGGCGAAAAGTATGCGGGGTAAATTTGCGGCTAAGCTTGATTCTTTGAAAGCCACGTTGGATGGGGTTTGTACCCGTCTATGTGATGTGGAAAAAGAGTTATCCGCTGAGAAGACAGCTTTTGATTAAGCTTCTTATGTTGAAGACGAGCAATCTGTTATTTGTGATATCGCTGAGAGGCGGGTGGAACAGATAACTGATGCGCTCGACGATGTGAAGGCAGATACTTCCATTATGCTTACCATCACTAAGAGGAAGCTTGCCGCGGCAAAAAATGAACTTGCTGTTGCCAATGATAGGCTCCGTATTTTCGAAGCCGAATATTGGAAGCGAATTGTTGACAGACAAGTTGAGCTTTTTGACTATATCGAGGGGCTCGGCGAGGATTTATCCAGGTACCGTCACTTGGTGGATGAAGCTTTCGAGGACAACGATGTTGAAGAATCTGCTCTAGTAGTTGAGGAGCCATTGCTTCTTCTACCCTCGAACGCCCCAGAGTCATTGCTTCTCTCTCTCCTGAAGAAAGGCCTTCCCCTGTTCCCGTGAGTGATGATCCCATAGTTGCCTCTGTTTCCTCCCCTACTTCTTTATCTTCTTCTCCAGATGTACCATAGTAGTATTATAAATGAAATGAACTTTGTTATTTCTTTTCTTTTCAGTTCAGTTGTAGTTGTCTTTGCTTTAAATTCCACCGTAGTTGCTTTCATGTTTTGGCTCATCATTCGTCTAATGGTGGGTCAGCGTTATCCTTCTTGATGTGCTGCAAAGAGTTTGCTTTTTCTTGTAGTTCCTCGAATCATGTTGATTTGTTCCTCTAATTCTGACTTCGTTGATTCATCGTATTCGTCAACTCGAAGTTCTTGTGTTAAGTCAACTTGTTCCTTGAGCTTTTACTTTGTTAACTCGACGTCTCGGTCGACTCGAAGTTTTTGTGTTTTGTTCAACTTTTACTTCGTTAGCTCGACGTCTCAGTCGACTCGAAGTTTTTGTGTTAAGTTGACTCGTTTGTTCAACTTTTACTTCGTTAACTCTACGTTTCAGTCGACTCGAAGTTTTTGTGTTGAGTTGACTCAGGTGTCTAACTTTTACTTTGTTAATTCAATGTTTCGATCGACTTGGAGTTTTTGGGTTAAGTTGATCGTTTGTTCAACTTTTACTTCATTAACTTGACAATTCAGTCGACTAAAATTTTTTGTGTTGAGTTGACTCGGGTGTCAAACTTTTACTTTGTTAACTCGACGTTTCAGTCGACTCGAAGTTTTTGTGTTGAGTTGACTCGGGTGTCCAACTTTTACTTCGTTAACTCGACATTCTAGTCGATTCAAAGTTTTTGTGTTAAGTTGACTCGTTTGTTCAACTTTTACTTCGTTAACTCGACATTCAGTCGACTCGAAGTTTTGGTTGAGTTGATTCGGGTGTCCAATTTTTACTTTGTTAACTCAACGTTTCAGTCGATTCGAAGTTTTGTGTTAAGTTGACTCGAGTGTCCAATTTTTTCTTCATTAACTCGACATTTCAGTCTATTGGAATTTTTTGTGTTGAGTTGACTCGAGTGTCCAACTTTTACTTCGTTAACTTGACGTTTCAGTCGACTCGAAGTTTTTGTGTTAAGTTGACTCGGGTGTCCAACTTTTACTTCTTTAACTCGACGTTCCAGTTGATTTGAAGTTTTTGTGTTAAGTTGACTTGGGTGTCTAACTTTTACTTCGTTAACTGGATATTCTAGTCGATTCGAAGTTTTTGTGTTAAGTTGACTCGGGTGTCCAACTTTTACTTCGTGGCTGATCAGCCCAAAAGTTTATACATATCTGACTTTTGTCGTGATTTCTTGTTACTAGATACGTTGATTGTTTTGCATGGCTAATTATTCGACGTATCAATTATTTCGTCCACGCAAGAAATGGGGGTTTTGAATTCGTAATTTTATTGATATTCCTTTTTGGATTTTCTCATCAGCCTTAGCTGTTAAAGCATTTACACAGGTTCGAAGAACGATTTGTTTTGTCGTCCTTTGCTTGATGTTGGTCTTCGTATTAGAGATTGGTGTGTTTGTTTATTTGTCTTCCTTTGCTTGATGTTGATCCTCGTATGTCGTATGTGTTGTCGTGACTAGCTGACTCAGGGTGCGTCTAAGTAGCGTTGGCTTGTCCGATCATGTTCACGTCATCACCAAACTATCTGATCGTGCTTTCGTCAACACCGAACTATCCGATCATGCCCATGTCAACACCAAATTGTCCAATCATGCTCACATTAGCACCAAATTGTCCACTCATGCTCACATCAACACCAAATTGTCCAATCATGCTGATGTTGGCTCCGTGTTTGGTGTCGACTGCTAAGGTTCGATCGAGTCCGTTGTTGTCAGTTTTGTCGTTAGTGATTTGGGTCGAGCTTGCATCTGTCGGTAGGATCTTCGAATTGTATTAGTTGGTTGATGCAAACTTCTCCATGTTTTGTGCATTTGTGAAATGGCTTGTCTAGTTTCGTTAGTACTCTTGTTCTGATATAAATCAGTTCGAGTGGGAAGTTTTTCTGGCCGCTTCTTTTGTTAGGTTTTTGCTTCCTTCGGCTATGTAGTGTAGGGCGTATATTAGCTCTCTGGGTTATTCTTTCAATTTTGCAGTGCTATCTGTTTTTTCCTTCCATTTGAATTGTTTATCTGGCATTCCGATGAACTCGTCGAGTCATCCTTTCTAAACCCAATGTTTGATTTCGTCTTTTAAATTGTAGCAGTCTTTGGCATCGTGCCCATGATCCTTATGGAAGGAACAATATTTGCTTGTCTCTTCCTTTCAGGTCTCCTCTCATCCTAAGCGGCTAGTTGATGTTATCCCATTTTGTTATGTACTTCAGTATATTGGCTCGACTTGTTTTTATGGTTGTACATGGTTTGTATGTATTCTTCATCACACTCGTTACTTGCTCGTGTCGAGGCCCCACTGATTGTAGCTTTTCAGATTCTTGTTATTTCGAATCGATCCTTCCGCCATTCCAATGTTTCTTTGATTGGATGTTATCCTCCCGTTGTCCGTTATATCGTTTCATTTCCTCATTTTCTCTTGTTTCCTTGAAAGACTCTCTCTTTCTTGGTCATTTTCCTCTTGGCCGCCTTCATCTCCTAAATGTGTTTTTGAGTCGTTTTCAATAAGACTGATATATCTTTCGGAGGCTCCAGGTTAAGGGCATCAAAGAAAGGGTCTTTTTTCAGTCCAGCAACAAAGTTTGTAGCGGCTGTGACGTCGCTACATCCATCGATCATTGTCAATTCATTGGTAAAACGAGTGACATATTTCAGTATTGTCTCCTCGCGTTTCTGTCTAATATGCGAGAGGTAGTGTGGCCATTTCCTCATCCGCTGGCTCCCGATGAATCTAGTAATAAAAGCAGTGGCTAAAGCTTGGAAGGAGCCTATTGACCTCGGTAGTAGGCTATTGAACCAATTCATCGTTGTGGAAGTGAGGCTGGTCGGAAATGTCCTGCACAAGATTGACTTCGTAGTTTTCTTCAAGGTCGTCATGTGGTAGAAGTGTCTCACGTGATCAGTTGGATCGATAATACCATCATACACTTCGAACTTTGGTGGAGTGAACTTTTTCGGCATCGTTGTTTTCATGAAGACGTCAGAGAATGGCGACTTGGTTAACTCGTATAATATGTTGGGATCCGTGACCCCTATTCTGAACGAAATTTCGGCAAGTGTTCCATCACACTATGGAATCTTGCCTTCGGGGAGCTCGTTGCTTTCGAAGTTTCCTTGTTGAGGTTCTACTGAGACTTCTTCACTTCCTTGAGTTCGGTTGGCGAATTTTTGCTGGGGTGGTGCATGAACAGAGTCAGTGGGCTGGATGTGCTCTTGGGTGAATTTTTCAGCATATTTGTCATGTAGTTCATCTGGGCCATGAGCAGGTCTACCCAAGGATCTGTGGCAACGTCGCCAAATGTTTGGGTTGTCTGGGCTACTGCGTGTTGTGGATCCGTATTCTCGGGTGCCATCGGTCCGATGATCCGGACTCATTCTTGTTCGTGAGTTGTTTGTGATGCATCGTTGCCAATAGGAGAGTTGTTGCAATCATCACTGGGTTGAAGATCTATAGAGTGTGTCGTTTGTTCTGACGGCTTGTTGATATTTTATCAGATTATGGTGAGTTTTGTCACTGTGGATCTTGTTTTTAGAAAATGAGACTCTTCGTTTCCCACAGACGGTGTCAAACTGATGCGTCCAAAAATCGTCCTCATGTGAGTTTGACCTGCAAAACAGATGTTAGACTGTCAAGGACCACCTTTTTGGTGGCCGAAGGCACTCCGATGCTTAAGTCAGCAACTCTGTTTGAATAAGGAAGTAAATCTAGACAAAACTCAGTTAAAGTTACATACATGTGTCAAATGTTTCATTTACCTTTTATAATGGTTGCGGTTAATTCTCTGCGTGACTTAAGCATGTGTGGCACAATAGAAAGAGATGTTTCTTGTAACAGTTTCCTCCTTAATGGAGATGCCTCTGTGGAGGCGTAACTCCCTTCACGACTTTTTTTGGTGCAATGTTCCTCTTCTTTATGAGAGAAGTCGTGTCGGGCCTGGATTCGAGCTTTGTTTATGTCTTCTCGTTGGTGGGCATTGTCTGGGCCTCTGTGATTGGTTTTATTCTTCTTGAGCTTTATGAGCTGGCTCGGTAGATTGGACGCTATATCGTCGTGATGAATGCTCTCTGCCATGTGTACAATCGTGATGATTGGTCTATTTTGATATATCATCAAATGGTATGCCACGCCCTTCAAAAAAATTAATAAATAATGTATAGAAAACTATCAGACAATATATAGACTTCCTCATATCAGGAAAACTATACTCTTGATAAAATAGTTAAGTACTCCACTTTGCAAGTTAGCCTAGAATCGTGAAAATCTCAGAGCCAGCTCTCACCTCCTCTTCAATACAACCCTTGTGGCCCCCAAAATTTGACCATAGTCTATAATGCAATTATATAGGCTACACGTGTTAAATTATTCAATATCGAGGAGTTCTTCCTATCCCAAAATCTCCATAAACAATCCCACAGGTTTTGTTGAATGCAGACAACTCCTTGGTTTTTTTTAATGGCAGAAAGAACATGTTATGGGTGTATGAATTTTCTGAACAGATACTGTACAGCATGTAAAACAACGTCACACTAATTAGTATCACTTTTGTGATGTAACATTTCACCAAACAATTTCAAGTCAAAACTAAATTCAAGCAAAAAATTGAAAAACAGTTTCACAACTGAAGTGATACAATAAATTGGATCATCATGAATAGTATCACTTGCAACACCATATTGTTCATGGTGATCCAGTTATTGTATCACTTCATTTGTGAAACTGTTTGGTGAACTGTTACAGCACAATAGTGATACTTTTTTTTGCGTTATTTCAAATATGTCAATTTGGTGTAAGTGTCAGGTGAGAAGATAAATGTTGGGAAGAGTTCATTTGTTCCAAGTGACAAGGTGCTAGTCGAGCAAAAGCTTATAAAACAATGGATCGGTATTCAGTTTAAGGCATCCCCAATGAAATATCTGCGGGTGCCCATTGCAAGATTATTTTCTTTGATGAACTGGTCAAGAAATTCATAATAAAATGCGGGGATGGAAGCCTTTCAGGTGGCAGGCTGATTTTAATCCGCCATGTCTTATGTTCGATGCCGATTTATACTTTAGCTGCAACTTATATTGAAAGTTATTGCATCCATTCAAAATATCATTTTGAAGTTTTTCTGGGGTGATTATGAAAGCAGATATAAAAGAAAATGGGTCGCCTGAATTCGTTTAAGTGTCCCTGCCGAGGAGAAAGAGCTAGGTGTCTGGGATCTGGTCATGAAGCCTTTCAGATTGAAGTTTTTATGGAATTTGGTGAATAAGAATTCTTTATGGGCAGTTTATATGAAGCGTAAATAAGATGTGTAGTTGAGATATCAGGTTGTGAAGGTTGGGACTTCCCCTTTCGTTAAGAGGAGTTGTTGGAACTTTGATCTATATTGACAGACTATTCGACCTGGAGGATCGGTTCAGGCAATGCCAGCTTCTTTTGAGGAATTTTTGGGTGAAGGATGATAAGTTCGACCGAATTGGATGGGAAGCAACTGAAGACAAATGATCGTCATTGAGTGAGACGTGAGGAGAAATTTTTGCTTCTTTAGGCACTATTCTGCAGCAAAGAGCGTTTGTATTGTATGAGCAGAAATTGCGTGGTGATGTTGAGGAGATGGATGTGCGTGTTTGGACTCCTAGAGATGATGGTAATTTCTCCATGAAATCTGCTTTCAGATTGTTTAGAAACAGAAGAGGGGTTGACATGACCTGTTCCTGCTTTAGCATTGCCCGATGCCCACAAAAATGTTGATATTAGCATGGAAGATTATTCATAGAGCTATGCTTGTGGATGGTAAGCTTAATCGCATTGGATTCAACTTAGCATCGAAGTGTGGTTGGTGTGTTAACCCTAGGGACGAAACAATGAAACACCTGTTTGTTGAAGGCGGGTTGGCGAAGGTGTGGAAACATTTTGACTGTATTTTTTATGTGCACATTCGTCGTCCTGTTGAGGTGTATTCCATGCTTACAGGATGGTTTAGACGTGCCAGATGCTCCACCCAAGTGGGGGATTCTATTCAACTTAACACCATTATTAGTGTTGTGGGAGCTATGGATCCAAAGATGCAAATTTTTGTATGAAGGGAGGCATTGGTATCTAAGCTTGATGTTCCGAAGAAGAAGAAGAGTAATCATGGTTTGCTTCAAAGATTGGTTCCTCCATCAATAACCAAGCGACAGGTGGAGTTGTTATTAGGGACAAGGAGGGTTCAGCTGTGGGGGGCTAAGCAATTGGTTTTCGGTGAGGGCTCAAACAATTTTTGCGAAACTGTTGCTCTTTTGGAAGGATTAAAACTGTGTAATAGGTATGGAGCCAGAAGAATTTTGATACAGACTGATTCCCTTTTGGTTAGACAATGGTTTCACCTGGAAGTAAAAGTCCCTTGGTTCCTTGAGAATTGGTGGAAGGATACTAAGGTGGTGATTGGTAATTTGGAATGTATGTGTATACATGGTTTTAGAGAAACTAATTCAGTGGTGAATGCTTTGACATGGTTGGCGCAAATTGATAAGAGTTTCAAAAGAGTTCAATATGAACTCACTTATAGACAGGCGCAAGGTTTTGCTCATACTCGATAGGTGCAGGACGACATATTTTCAAAAGAAAAAGTGTAATCTTCTTCGTTTCTCCACGGGTAAAGTTGTAATGTACCCCTGTTTTGTAATCTTTTTATCAGTAATCAAGGTCTATCATCCCAAAGTTGCCCCTCCACTCCACACTGGATGTTTAATTTTTATTTTATTTTGTTTTATTTCATTTTATTTTAAATCCCACAGGTATATGATGATCCTTATCCTAAGCTATGGGGTTATAACTATATTCTAATCAAATTACATTCCATCTCACAATTATATGGTCTGATGATTGAGATTTACTTGTCCACATTGAGACATAAAAAGAAAATTAGTATTCAGATGTGAGACAGACACAAAGACATGAGGCCCCCATCAACCACTGGCCCGGAATCAAAGGAAAAAAGAAGGTGACCAAGCCCCCTCATATTATTCCTTGAAATCATTATGTAGACCATAATAATAAAACCCACCCCCACCCCCACCCCCCAAGTTTCTCCTTCACTTATGCTCATTCTTTCAATCTCAAAAGGTACTTTGTTTCATGGAATCAACCAACTGACACCACCATAACACAAAGTAACAAAAAGAAAACTCTGCTACAAGTATATCTGGGCAATGAAGATAATTTTTCTTTATATTGATATGAGAATGCATTCTTTCATTTCTTCCAAAAGAAGCTTTGGATCGCATTCATACATTTTTGGACATGGACCACATGGTAACACTTACTTGACAACCAGGGTGCCATGTTTCTTTTTACAATAACCTATACGATATCAGAAGATTTGTTTCCATGATTTGCTTGAACTCGTATCATTTCACCTAGTGCTGTTATTGGATCGTAACAATATAGTAAGGATTTCTGAAAATTGTGGGCGCTTTGAAGGGCAATTGTTCCAGCATTTTGTCATCAATGACCGTAGAACTTGTGGACAGTCCTTGGGGATCTCAGGTCTTAGCCCACAAGCAGCGATGCCTACTGCTGCTTGAACCGGTGAATAAGCAGAATATGCTGCCTCCCCAGTAACCATTTCCCACAACACCATCCCATAACTATATACATTGCTCATCCATGTCTCAGTGACACTCTCTGGATCACCTGCAATAATCTGATTCAAGAAAATTGAACGAGAAACTTTATTTAGATAAGGGAAAAGGATGTGCATTCAATAAATTAAAACTAAGAAATTTAAGGATGTAATGAATTACAATGACAGCTGTGATATTATGACAGAGGCAAGCATGAAGATAAAAAGAAAAAGGTGATAGCAGCACTTATGCATCAAATTCGACTTATTTAATGAAAATCGTAGGAACCTAACAAATGCAAAAATGAAAAAGTCATCATCATGGGCTCGTAAAGCACTCGAACATACTTATCTAGGATAAACCTACATCCACCAGCTTACGCTCCAAAATATCCACATGCATACTTCATCAAGAAGTATTACAAAGCACGACGATTTGACAAGAGTAATCCACTTGAAACAAACTATCCAAATAGCTGTTCTGGTACTGGACATAAAAATAATTAAAATGATCCCAACACAGTCCTAATCTATGAATTCAAAATATAAAAGGATACTCGCACCAATAGCATAGTACCTGATTAAGAAACCCAAAAGATAAAATGATAGCAATATTAATTCCAGCATGCTCCAGGGTAAACTGAAAAAATGGGAATACAAGCAGGCTTGTTTACCCTAAAACTACAAGCCCTGTCATATGCATTGATTTGTGGCCAATACCATTAGAACCAATTGACAGCTCTGGTTACTTGGATTAGTTTTTGGTGCTTCAATCATATATAATAATAAATAAGTACTTAATGGAGTTGTTGCTGCTAATTTTTCAGGCACTCCTATTATCTATATGGGTGATATGCATACTTGGCAAAGACTATCGAATTAGGTGCACCATGAAGAAACTGTTTAATAAAGAGTGCCCTATCATTTTCGGACTAACTAAGAGTGTAGTTTGGTTCAATTTTTTCAGCAACTTTTACTAATACCGCCTTTTAGTTACTTAGGAAATAGTGTGAAGGTTAAATTACCTTGACAATTATCAAGGTAGCCATATAAGATGTGCAGTGATTGAATCAGGTCTATAAACATAATAGATCTTAACACAATTCGTCACAGATTATCTAATTTTCAAGGTGCATTCAGATATTTTAACATTTAGAAATACTACTTGCTAATGTCGTCAAACTAAATATGACAGTAGTAGAAGCAACAAAGGACTAACCTCGGGCGCTAACCATCTGTATCCATCCGTTTCATACTCCATCACCTCTCTATTGTTCTTGCAAACTGTCACAATACCCATGTCACCAACACATGCATTCCCTTGTCGATCCAATAGAATTCTATTTGCATTAAGATCTTTATAAGCAATTCCATGATCATTCATGAACTTGAGCCCTTCGGCAACATCAACAGCAATTCTTACTAATTCCTTGGCATGAAGTTTCTTGCTTTTATGTATAACATCGTGAACAGAACCTCCTTCCATAATCTTTGTCACGACGCACAACCCATGACTCTCATCAATACAAACCCCATAAAATTGCGTTATACTCTTGTTCCCACAGCTCATCAGCTGTAATAAATCTCTTCGCAGCTCAAACTCGAATGCATTCCCTCTTTCACAACCTCTAACCTTTTCAATCGCAACCCGCTTCCCCTTGTAAACACCCTTGAAGGAATTGGGTCCAATCTGATCAGTGAACTCAATTTCATCAGAACCCAATACCCATTCCCCAATTTCATCTCCCCCTGATCGAAGTGTCTGCCATTCATCCACAGAAACTACAAATGACGAATCGGGCAATGGCAACTCTAACTGAACCTTAGAAACAGAATTCTCAACCCCATTTTCATAACATTGTAACTCATTCTCATTGCTCTCTCCTACTTCTCTATTTCTAGTGTTCTGTTCTTGGCACCCACAAAGCCCAAAAGGGAGCTTCATTGTGGTGGGTTTCGGCTTCTTAACAGCAGATTTCAGCGCGTTTTCAATTCGCATCTTGAAGGTTTTCTCTTTTCCAGATTGAACCAAAACAAGAACAATCCCAAGAGTTGAACCCTTCTTCTCAAATATCTGAATCTTTTTACAACAAATAGAAGCACTATCAAGAGCCCCAGACATAGTTGGCCATGAAATCGAAGAATTACAAGCAAATGTGAGCTTGAAAACAGATCCCTGTGTCTCATCATCTGAGACTTCTTGAATCAAAATTGCTGGATGGTCATCAATCCCAGCTTGCTCAATCAATCTAATGTGTAAAAACACATCTTTCATATCGAAATTCGCTTGAGCATAGCTGTTAAAAAAAACACCAAACAAATAAATACCCAAAACTCCATATCACCAAATTAATTCAAAACAAAACAAAAATTAAACAAAAAACCCAAATTCCAAACTGTGGTTCTTCTTGAAATAATCATACCTAAGTGGCATTGAATCGAAATGCTTTCGAATGTTTGAAATAAGTTTCTCTGGGAGCTGACTACCAGGGTAAAGTTGAGTGAGATTCTTTACCACCCCACCCCAGACGAGCTTCCGGCAAGTTTCGATCTTTGCTGAAGAAGGTTCTCTGGCAGAGTCGAGATTCAGTGAGCTCTTGAGATTTGTAATGGCTTCAGAGAAATTTCTAGTGAGTTTCTGGAACTTCTTCTGTACTACAGAGGAAGAATTTGTGGAGTCTTTGGATATGATGGGGGTGGTGGAGAGAACACCCTCTGATCTGTCTTGGGTTTTCATCAAAATTTGCTCCACCATGTCTTCTTCTGTGCTTGCTCGGCCTGACCAGCATTCGAGCGCCGCTGCAGCCATGGCCGAACCACCAGCTAAAGCACAACTAGTTCAAGTGCTGATGAACAGTTCAAAGACTCGGGTTCTTCAAAAATTCTTGAAACTGAAAACAGAGGAAGATGAGAAAGTAGTGAAGGTATATGAGTGGTGTTTTGGGTGGTTTTTTGGGAGATTGGGTAGTTTTTGGTTTTGATTATAATTTATAATAAACAAATCTAGTATTATTGATGGTGATGGAGGTGATGATGAATGGAGTGAGGGGTGATGGTGATGAGTAACGATCA
The DNA here is from genome assembly GCA_963556465.1 of Berberis vulgaris. NCBI lineage: Eukaryota > Viridiplantae > Streptophyta > Magnoliopsida > Ranunculales > Berberidaceae > Berberis > Berberis vulgaris. The sequence continues at coordinate 6,194,324 of OY747130.1, read as the reverse complement.
TGATAGTGATGGTGATGATGGCAATGTGTGCCATGTTTTAGATCTACATCTTTTAAGAAGGAATGATCAAATTAATCAAAATAGTAAGTTGTGTAAATTTAGTGAATAATATTGTTTTTTAAACTGTGAGTAGGGTTTTTATTTTTTTTGGAAAGCAAGCTGGAGTTTTTAGGATTCTGGAATCTTATATTAATAAAAAAGTTGATGATAAAGTTTACAATCGCTCATACGTTCACTAATTCTCGTTTCATCATCTACAAAACAATAAACTTGTTTCAAAGTTTCAACAAATAACCTAATTAGTTCTAGCTTCACAGTCTTCAGGTTAGGGAGTAACCTTGCAAAGTGTTCTGCTACTAAAGTGGTTGCATGATAGATCGGCCATAATTTTTCTTCCTCGTGATTACCAATCAATCCTTTAAGCACTCTCATGACTTGATTTACACTTAATGTGGGTCCTAGGATGTATGAGAAGTCGTCGTAAAGAATCGAAACACAATGAATCATGATATAGAAACCATTGAATGCTAGCACTAATCTAGCATCCCTACAAGGTTCAAATAAGCATTTGCATTCTACCTGTATTATCATCATCAATTACCTGAATTTAGGATTTGTCTTCTTGCTTCGAGAAGACCTTCGAGGAACATATTCTGTGGGAGGCTGTATTGTGGTAACCTCATGTTCTTCTTCAATAGTGTTTGGCCCCACCTTTGTTGTTTTCGCTTCAAGTATGCTTTTAACTTCGGTGACCAATGCATCCCTGCCTATTCTTGCAATTTCTGAATTCAAAACATTGATGACTTGGGGTGTTAGCCAATCCATGGGCACTGTTGGATCTTCCCCCTGTCTTCCATCAATTATCTCTTGTCCTACTTCAGGAAATGTAGAAGTTGGTTTTGAGGTTGCATCAACCTCTTCACTGCATCTTTCCTCACTTTCTTTTATTGCGTCTTGGCCCCTGTTCTCGGTTATCTTTGGGATAGTTACCCCTAGTTCCACGCCTACTAGCTGATTTGTGATGGGAGAAGCAGAGTGTATCTTATCAGTGTTGAGCAATTCATGCTCACCATTTTGACACTCTGACTCCGGTTGTTGACACCCCAATGCAGGTTGAAAATGTTGTGCCCCAAACTGTGTCCCAGAGATCGTAAGGATCAACTCATCATCTGCCTGGGGGGCTCGAGGTCCTTCTCTCTGTAATATCTTAATTTGGCTGGTTTCAATACTTGTATTCACATCTTCAAACTCAGGACTTGTCGTCCTCGAGCTGCCTAGATCATCATGATTAGTTGGGTCTCCTTGCTTCGCTTTTTCAATCTCACTAGCTGTGTATCCCGCCTCTTGAAAGCCTTCCTCTATTGTTTCTTGTACGAATATGTCACTGGCGGTAGCCTTTTCTTTACTAGCCGAAAAATTCTTTGTTTGATTACTCTCATCTTCAACATTATCCCCCGTAAGCATCTCAAACTTGTTCGACAACAATAAATTCACCGACTCTTTAGCCACTGTTTTCTCCGCACCCACTCCCTCCCCCATATTATTTTTGCACCACTCGTGCCAACCTCTGATTTTGTAACTTTATTTTTATGAGCCACTGGAACATATTGTTGTTTGACAACTTTAGCTTCCACCTTTTGTTTTTCATTCTTCTCTTCGTTTACCACATGAGATGCTTTCACATTGCCCTTGAGACTTAACTTTTTCCTGCAAAATTCCTCCTGATGCCCTAGCACAGAACAATAATCACAATATTTGAACCCCGGGTATTCAATTTTCTGCCAAAAGCCCCTATTGTTAGCCCTGTCTATCCAAATTCTATTAGGTAGCTTATCCGCCAAAGACATCTCCACACAAACACGGGCAGAACCCGGGCGTGATAAACATCGAGTATGATCATCCATGTGCAAAAAACCACCAAAAGAGTTCACAATTGATTTCAAAAGAGGAGGATGAAATAAATGCAAAGGCAAGTTAGGCAACTCTACCCATAATGGAAACGATATCGGATCTGCTTTCAGACTGAAACCAGCGTGCCAGCGGAAAGCTTTGAATCTAACTCCACGAATCAAGAAGGAATCCCTCGAGAGGAATTTCTTTGCTTCCGCCTCAGATTGAAGACGGACTAAAACATGACGTTGATCAAGTAATCCTAATGAGAAATCTCCTAGGATACCCCAAGTTCTATGAATCAAATCCCGGATATCTTCCAAAGTTAGCCTGTAGCTAGAGAACTTTAAAACAATCACATGCTTCTCCATGAACGCTTCTCCACGTACTTCATCCGATGTCGTAATCTCAATTGTCGGCTCCCCATCTTTTCGGAATCTAGTCCCCTCAACATGCGTATCCGTAGTTTCCTCTACCAAAATTTTTTCGAGGATTTGGGCAAAAGAAGGCTTAGGAGCCCCTTCGATTACCCCAATCCCTTGATTCCCCACCATGGGGGAAGCTATGTTGGCGGCTGGAGGCGTTGTCATACCTTTCAAGAACAAAGCCTAAAAAAGGCCAACACCTTGCAATAGCCAAAAAGGCAGGACCAAGCAGCAGAACCGACCAGCAGCACACGCATGACCGACCAGGCGACAGGCAGTACCGACCAGCAGAGTGTGTCGTCCTGTCGTGGCGGCTTAGGAGCGATGCTTTCCTAGGTTTTTCTTAAGTAGGGTTTTTATTGGATCTCAGAATCGCTAAATGAATTTGAGAGTGTTCAAATATTTTGACTTGAGATATCGTCTGCCTAAAGTCTACCAAGTGAGCTAGTAATATGTAACATATCTATCCACTCGTTCTTAAAATAAGGAGCTTTGGATGCATACCAGAATGAATGATCATGTTCAAGTTTAATGTCGTTCTGGTGACAATTTGGTATTTGCATAATCAAATTATTTTTAATAATATCGAAGTTTCCCCAATGAAATTTGTTTCCCATTGTAATAATCTCTGGAAGTCTTGGTCTAAGCAATGGTTCCTTATCGGATCGGATTCTACCAAACCTCATTTTCTATCAACTCCCCAAATTTTGGACACGGCCATTTCAGACAGATAGCTTGAGTCTCGCTCTTCTATAGCTCTGAACCTAGCCTCTGCGGTCCCTTCTCCGAATCCTAAGTTTACACCTTCACAGCTGGTCCAGGACCTGATACACTCATCTCGCACCCACAGGCTCAATCTCAAAGCAAACCACGTTCGTCCACACCCACTCAGTCTTGAGGGAGATACAATTATTGTCACTTTTGATGTTTGCTTTTTTGTCTACCAAACAAGGAGGCATGGGAGTTTCAGCGACTGACTTAGCAAGGAATGTTTTGGCTTTTGTGACCTGTTAGATAGGCGACAAAGTTTCAGATAACATGATGGCGAAGGGATATGCGACATTGCTTCTCATCCAGGCTCAGAGATGGAGGAATGGACTTCTTTTTGAAGACTCGGCGACCCTGCTTGACCCCATCCAGGATGGAGACTTTCAACAACTTTCTACTATGAATTGGGTCTAGCGCCCTATTATTTGTAATATTAAATGCCTCTGCTTCTTATGCTTCCTTTTTGGCATTGTAGATATATATCTAGAGACTTTAATGATAAGGCTCATTGTTTGGCATCGGATGCCAGCAAAGTTGGATGTAATAGCTAGTAGTTTTTAATAAATTGTCCAAGGCTTTTAACAAAAAATTAAAATTAAAAAATGATCATGTTGATACCCTAAGCCACCGGACTAAGTCATGTGATGGAGCTGATGATGAATGGAGTGAGGGCAGGGGCGGATCTACAGCTTGGGTAAGGGGGTCAATTGACCCCCTTAGGTTTTGAAAAAAATCTATCAAAGTATATACAATTTCAATCTTGCCCCCCTTAGAAATTTTAGGTTGCCCCCCTTATAAAACCAACAATTACAATAACTAATTACATATCACAATTGAAGGAAAAAAAATTAAGTCGTCGCCTCTAATCTCCGCCTCCACTCCTTCGGTCCTCAACAATAGCTTATTCTCCATCCCTGCAAAACAAGGTGAGTTTGTTTGATTATGGGTTCTAAATGAAATAAACAGGACAAGTGAACAACAAAATCACCTTACCTTGGGTGGGACTCTGTCTCCCTCTTTGGTGATCCAAAATTTAAACAACGAATCAACTTTGAGAGATCAGAGAGAGATAAAAGAGAGATCAGAGAGATCAAAGAGAGATCAGAAACTTGATCTCTCGCTGATGAAACCGAGCTCAATCTCTCCTGGATCCGCCTCAGATCTGATGAAACAAACTCAAAATCTTTGATAAAAACTCGATCTCTTTAAGTCTCTGATGAAAACAAACTTGATCTCTCGATCTCACTGAGTCTGATGAAAACAACTCAATCTCAGTCTGAAGAAAACAAGCTCGATCTCTCTGAATCTGATGAAAGCAAACTCGATCTCGATCTCTCGATCTCTCTGTATCTGATGATGAAAGCAAACTCGATTTCAATTTCTCTATCTCTCTGAATCTGATGAAAGCAAACACGAATAAACTTGATCTCGACCTCTCTGAGACCGATGAAAACAAATTGAGAAAAAAAGAGATATCAGAGACAGAGTCCCTTGCTTTCTCTGTTCTTCTCATAGATGAAGATTGCTTTCTCTCTGAGATGAAGAGTGAACTGAATGTGGGCCGTATGGGGTTGGGTTTGATAAAAAAGAAGAGAGAGAGAGAGAGAGAGATGAAAGGACTATTTTATTAAATTTATTTAAAATATTATTCTAATCAAATAAAGAGATAGAAAAATTCAAGGGGGTAAATTCGTTTCTTGTGTTCCATATTTGTTTAAGCTTTGATGTGGTATCTTATGTTTGTTTAAGCATCTAATTTATCATCTTTATACAAGAGAGTTTCATATTTGATTTTTAATTTAATTTAATTTGTTTATTTGTTTAGGCTTTGACAAAGTGGGTATTTGATCCTTGAAGCTTAAGTGAGTATTTGATTTCATCTACTGAAAAGGCCATTATCTCAAGTTCTTGGTATTTGGTGAGGTTCTTTATCTTTCATGTATTAATTATTGATTTACATTACAAATTTGATAATTTGAGAATTTGGGAATCTGGGATAGCATTTTTTAATATGAATATTGGGATTGTTTGTTGTATTTGTGTAGTTAAATATTTGTGCACTTGTGCTGACGAGTGATGGATAGATACTTTAAAAGAATAAATGATGTGAGTTCTAGTTCTACTGCTTAGGCTGTCACTGATAGGTTTGATAAGGAGCTTCCTAGTTCCAAAATGAGTTGCATTGAGACTAAGTTTGATCCAAAAACTCTTCTACCAGAACATGAAAACCCGCAAAGAGCTTTTACCTAAATCTACTGCGCATCTACATTGACTCATTATGTATGTTTCTCTTGTAACACTTTTAAAACTCTATTTTAATCATATTTGTCTATTTATTTTAAGAATTAAATTATCTATAATTTTTTTGCCCCCCTTTGTCTACAATCCTAGATCCGCCCCTGAGTGAGGGGTGATGGTGATGATTGTAACGATCATGATAGTCATGGTGATCAGATAGGAATATGTGCCATGTTTTAGATCTACATCTTTTAAGAAGGATGATCGATGTAATCCCAGTAAGTTGTTGTAATTTAGTGAATAATATTATTTTTTTGAATGGTGAGTAGGGTTTTCATTGGATCCCAGAACCACTAAATGAATTTGACGGTGTTCAAACCTCTAGACTTGTGATATCATCCGCCTACTGAGCTAGTTATATGTAACATATATGTATGTTTGTTCTTAGGATAAGGAGCTTTGGATGCACACCAAAATGAACGATCATGTTGATACCCTAAGCCACGGGACCAAGTCATGTGATGGAGCTGATGATGAATGGAGTGAGGGGTGATGGTGATGATGGTAACGATCATGATAGTGATGGTGAGCAGATGGGAATGTGTGCCATGTTTTAGATATACATATTTTAAGAAGGATGATCAAAGTAATCAAATAGTAAGGATCTGCTCAAAAGGAAACGAGACACACTTTCTATCTGAGGGGCTTAACTGACAAAGAGAGCCAATTTGCATCTGAGAATGCTGAAATATCAAGTTGTAGCAATTTAGCGAATAATAATGTTTTTAAATTGCGAGTAGGGTTTTCATTGGATCCTAAAACCACTAAATGAATTTAACGGTGTTCAAGCCTTTCGACTCTATGATATCATTCGCCTACCAACTGAGCTAGTTATGTGTAACATATATGTCCACTCATTCTTAATATAAGAAGCTTTGGATGCAGACCAGAATAAACGATCGTGTTGATATCCTAAGCTACCGGACTAAGTCCTGACATGCAAAGTTAAATATAGCGTAAGAATCAAAGAGCTACACTTGCTGATTTGGGCATTGAGAAGTGAAATAGGCTTGCACCAATTTGTGAAACAGGAAACATGTTTTGTGAAACAGGAAAGTGTTTCACAAACAGGAATAGGACACATAACTGTTTTGTGAAATAGGAAACGTGTTTGAAACAGGAAACTGTTTGGACTCCTGTTTGAAATAGGAAAAACTGTTTGGACTTCTGGAAACTGTTTTTTGAACAGGAAATAAATTCTAGGAAACATGAAACTGCTGTGAAACAGGAAACTGTTGTTCCTATATATACTAGGAACTGTAGGTGTTTTGTTTAGGTGATTCCATGTAGAAAAATTGTGAAGCATAGGGAATAGAGAAAGATAATTGCTGGAATTGTTTCATCTCTTGTTGAGAGATTGTATGAGAATTATCATCTTCTTGTACCTTGTTCTTGAATATAGTGGAATCACCTCACCGTGGACGTAGGCAATTTGCTGAACCACGTAAACCTTGTGTCTCTTGTGGTATGTTCTTGGTTTTCTCTAATTACTTTCTTTACTATTTGCTCTATTTAATTGATTGGATCCTTGTGGTACTTGTGTGCAATTGTTGGTGTCTACCCGCTTCCGCAATAAGGCGCAACAATTGGTATCAGAGCCGATGGTTCGGCTAGGACTTGGTCGGCGAGGTGAAGGTGCAGGCGGCACATTATTCAGGAGATAGGCGTAGGCGCAGGTGCGCGGTCCGCCAGATGAATGATCCAGATCCTTGCCGAGATGGTGTCCGAGAATATCCTACAAGTCTGGACGAGGTGGAGTTAGTGCGGTGGTTGCGACTAGGTGGAGCCAACAACGCCGAAAATAGTCGAGCCCGTACACCGAGTGCTACCCACATGATCGTGGTTGCACGGCTGCACTTGAGACTCGAGGAGAAGGTGTACTTCGAGATGTTGCAGACCGGTGGATGGATTGTAGGATGTGTGACGATTCGCGCCAAGGTAGAGATTGTTGGGAAAGTGTTGGCTTGAATAGTCCCACATCAAGTAAGGAAGAGTTGTCACAAAGGTTTATAAGGAGATGGTCCACTCCCTAATATGCAACGAGGCCTTTTAAGGGAAAACCCCACACCACCTAGGCCCAGATGGAAGGTCACACCCAATAGGTGGTGTTTAAGTTGGGGACAATATCGTTGCTATGTATAGTGGACCAAGGGGTGCGCGCAAGTGCACGTGCGCGACGCTCCAACAATTGGTATCAGAGCACTAAGGAAAATTGATCTTGAATTGTTCTACTCAAGATTGTGAAGATTCAAAAGTGCTAAGATTTGTTTGTGCACAAGTTGTTTGAAGAAAAACCGTAGTGAAACTTCTTGTCTAGAAAGTCACAGGTTTTGTTTGCAATGGCATCCAAGGTGAGTAAGGTACATGTGGAGAAGTATGAAATTGAGAATGGTGATGTGTCTTTGGTGAAAGTACACACAAAAGACAACCCTGCTGATATGTTGATAAAGGTTGTTCCTGGAGTTAAGTTCCAACATTGTTTGGACTTACTACACATTGACTCATGTTGATTGAGGGCCCTTTGGGGCGTTGCCCTTCGGGGCGGTTTCGTGAGGTGACAAAGCTATGATGGAGTGTTGATCAGTTTATTCTTATGCCTTGTTTCGGCTCATTTTTTCCTAATAAAAAAAAAATTTGCCGAGGTGGAGAATTGTGAAACAGGAAACATGTTTTGTGAAACAGGAAAGTGTTTCACAAACAGGAATAGGACACATAACTGTTTTGTGAAATAGGAAACGTGTTTGAAACAGGAAACTGTTTGGACTCCTGTTTGAAATAGGAAAAACTGTTTGGACTTCTGGAAACTGTTTTTTGAACAGGAAATAAATTCTAGAAAACATGAAACTGCTGTGAAACAGGAAACTGTTGTTCCTATATATACTAGGAACTGTAGGTGTTTTGTTTAGGTGATTCCATGTAGAAAAATTGTGAAGCATAGGGAATAGAGAAAGATAATTGCTGGAATTGTTTCATCTCTTGTTGAGAGATTGTATGAGAATTATCATCTTCTTGTACCTTGTTCTTGAATATAGTGGAATCACCTCACCGTGGACGTAGGCAATTTGCTGAACCACGTAAACCTTGTGTCTCTTGTGGTATGTTCTTGGTTTTCTCTAATTACTTTCTTTACTATTTGCTCTATTTAATTGATTGGATCCTTGTGGTACTTGTGTGCAATTGTTGGTGTCTACCCGCTTCCGCAATAAGGCGCAACACAATCTCAGATTGAGCGGCTCCATCTAGAGTGTACTTCATCTCAAATTGCACCGAGGCCTTTTCATTAGCGCGCTAATATGTTGTTAAATTAGATATGCAAATAAGTAGGGAAAATACATCAAATGGAGTTTATTATTACGGATGTTCTTGATCAAGTAGCCTGTAGGTTTGGTTGGTCCCAGAGTGAGGTTTACATGAAGGGGGGGCATTACCCAGGAAGTGTAACAGGGTTATTGTTTAAGAGTGGGTGGAAGGAGCATGTGACCACATTTGAAGAAGTAATTTAAATCAAAGGGAGGTGGGAAAGGGAGAGTATTGTGGTAGTGTTTTTGGGTAACAAAGTAAACCAAGTCGCACCTAAAAAGCTTGCAAACAAAGAAAACTACCATCATCTATAGATTCTTATTAAATGTGGCCATAACTAACCCTACTTTATCTTCTGGTATATTGTAGCTTCTGAGGTAATCCTGATATAGAGGATCTTTTAGGTTGTGTAGCATTTTCAAAGAAAATTGGCAGTGTTTCAGAATGGCAATTTAGGGTTTGCAGAGGGATCATCTGATCAACAATGCCGTGCACTCAAATAGTCTAACTATGAATGGGTCCATAGTGGCATTGTAGAGAAAGGTCTCAACCAGAACCTGGTTTTAATTTGTGACCACAAAAACTAGTGAAATTTTGATTTGTGAATATAAAAACATTATAAGGTGGTTAGAAGTTTGATTTGTGTGGAAGTTGGTACAAATGTACCACATTATAAGGTGGTTGGATTAGGCTGTATGCTCAACCAGAGCATCAGCTAAACCACATTAAAATATTCTAGTTTTATGTGTAATAGTCACATAATTGTGTTGTTGCAATCATGCATTCGAATCAAACAGTGTTCATTGAAAAAATTTAAAACAAAATCAATTGATTAACTTTGACTGAATTGGACAGGCAATCAATAGAGCGAAACTGTCATTGAACTGGATAGGTTTAGAGCAGACTCCAACACCCAAACAAATTGGCCCAAGTTGTATCAGGAAATGTGGCTTATCTTTCATGCTGTACAATGCTAAACTCACGAATTTGAGGCAGTTTTCTCGCTATTTTCTATACGTTTTGCACACTATCCAGCATGCATCTTCGTATGAAAATCCAGTTTAAAACTGTTCATTGATGCACCATCCATATAAATATATAATGTGATTTGTGGATCATCCCAGCCACCTCCAGCATTCAATGGCAGAACGATACATTGATCCTATTTAATTACTGTGGACTTTTGGAACATAAACTTCTTCTTGATCTGCGAATGATGAATAAACAAGGAGTCAAAAGAACACTACCCCATGGAGAAGGAAGTAATGGAAATGTCACAGGCCTACCTGTTTAGAAGAAAAAAAAAACACTAATCATAATGGAAAATTGTACTTAGGAAAATATAATATTGATTCACCTATGTGGCGACTAGTATTTAATACAGCATTATTGTTTAATAATCACATTCTACGTAAAATAAGAGCTTTTCGCATCTAGACTCACGTTACCAATAAATCAAATGTAGATCCCTGTTTTGCTATAACAAGTAAGACTGAATCCTATAAAAAACAATCGATTGCCACCCCTAATTTTGACTGTGAGGTTTGCCTTAGTGTTCATTCTAGGTGTATTTATAGGTCATTATTTGTTGATAATGTATCCATTAGACAAGTTGAATGAATGATTCAAATTCTTCCAAATCATTGACTGTGATAAGTTTAGGGACATGGCTTTGATTGGATAGATAACAATGTCTGAGCCCTCAAGGATAAAATATGGTCCAGAATCCAAAAAACTACTACTCGGCTTTGCCAATTTAATTTGTTGATAATACAGTATACCTAACTTTGTCAGGATTGACTGTGTAGGCCTCGCATAATAAGTCGCAAATAGTACAACCACACTGCATGTTCTACATGCCTCAGAATTCAATTTTGTCCTCCATGTTTTATATTTTAATTCTGATATTTAGAATACTAGGGGCGGAAGTGCACTACACGCAAGAGTTGTTGGTGGTGATCGGTGAGATTGAGAAGGTGATCGACTGTGGGGGAAAGAAAGGGGCGACAGCAGTGGAGAAGAGGAGGAGAATGGATCAGGAGAGGAGGAGAGATCAAGAGGGAGAGGATGGGGATATGATGGGAATTCGGTAATATAGGCAAAGGCGTTTTTGATATTTCAAAATCTTGACACATTTAAGGACACCGATATTTCAATTGCCATTATAGTAGTAGAAGTATATATATCGACTCATTTAGCTGTTATATATGTCGTCGCATGAAATATGAGAATCATGAACTTTCGTGCATTCATCTTCTGCTTCCATTCTTGATTCCAGTGGCAAATTCGAGTTCTTGATTGCAGATTGCTCGACCTAAATTTGGTAAACCAAGCCCAACCCATTTGTTGATTTGGAAAGCCCAAATCTAGCATGACATTTGATTAGGTCCATCAGAATGGCACAAGTTAGGGCTGAACAAAAAACCGATCAAACCGATCAAACCGATCGAACCGATCAAAACCGAACCAATCGGTTCGGTTTAAATTCGGTTCGGATCGGTTTCGGTTTTAAAAAATGCAAAACCGAAGTGGTCGGTTCGGTTTTCGGTTTCTATGTGATTTTAACCGACCAAACCGAACTGAACCGAATATTTAAATATATTATATTATTTATTTATAAAAATATTTTTATTTTTATATATAAATAATATAATATATTTAAATATTCGGTTCGGTTCGGTTTTATTTCGGTTTTGGTTCGATTTTAGTCGGTTCGGTTCGGTTACGGTTTGCATAAATTAGAATCGGTTCGGTTTCGGATCGGTTTTGTTAATGGTCGGTTCGGTTTCGGTTTGAAAATTTTAAAACCGACCTAAGTCGGTTCGGTTCACGGTTTAAGTGAAAAACCAAACCGTCGGTTCGGTTTTCAGCCCTAGCACAAGTGATGATCTTTAACTGGACATTGAACCCAAAACCCAATCGATCTAACTCAAAGTTCAGCACAAAGCCCAATCAAGGTTCGGTTGGGCCTAACAGAACCGAATGGCCCTAGTGAACATATTTTCAAATCTTTGGTGTGGTGATTAGTCAACATCTCAAATAAATGTTCTATTCATAGTTATTCTATCCAATTACATTACGGTGTGATTGGTTGCATTGATCCTATTTTATGAAAATTCATGAGGGGACCACTTATATTTAATCTAATTTTAAGTAGTACTCACCATTCACCGTTAGATTTTATGATCAATAGTCAGAGTGGAAGTCCCGTGAATATAATAGGCATAACATGTTGTGGATAGTAAGGAGTGTGATTCTGATGTTCACGAGACTTGTATTCACACCATTGATCACAAAAAACTAATAGTGAATAGTTAGTACTACTTCAAATTAGCTTAAGTATAGGTGGTCCCCTCATGAATTCACACAAAATAAGGTTCCATGTGATCAAACACATGATAAATGTTCCATAAGCTGAGAAGCATATGAGTTTTTTTCTTATCGAAGTACATTAGGGATGGTTGTATTTTCTGCGGTCTAGTGGAAATGATCCAATTTATGCATATTATTGATCACTCCACGCAATCCCTTGGTTACATGGATAAACTCATACCAATGAACTCGTACAAATAACATGTATTTACTTGACCTGAAATTCATCAATTTTTTATTTTTTTTTGGCCAAATACGAAGACGTTTAGTAAAAATAAGAAAGAAAACAAAGGACAAAGAGAATCATTCATATACCATGAATGTGTCAAAAATCAAGTCCCTGAACAAATTACAAGCCGAACTCATCATCCACAACAATTTCATAATATTGATAAAAATAGAATGCTCTAATCTGTTGAGCCATTAAAAAATCCTCATATTTCTCTCTTTCCACACACACCACATGAGAACGTGAGGAACCCTACATCATAACCACTCCGCCCGCTGAAAAGAATTAGCTTGGGACCACCAACTTAGCCAATCCAAAATTGAATCCTGAAACATCAAACTCTGACAAGAAACTACTCCAAATGAATTTGGAGAATCTGCAGTGAAATATCAAATGATTAAGTGTCTCGTCAATCTTATTACAAAGCACACAAAGACTTTCTATGTGGATTTCTTTTTTCCTTAATCTATCTTTAATCAAGATTCTCTCATGCAACACTGACCAACTAAAGAAATTTATTCAAGGAAAAAGATTTTTCATCCAAACCAAATTCTTGTGAGAATAAATGAAGGCGTTGAAATGAGTCTCATAATGAGAAACAGCCAACATATAAAAAAATTCTTTTACCGAGAAGTCCACACCTTTATCCTTCTACACCAAACTATCAGGACGCTCCAACTTGACTCCATTTAAATTAGCCTTTCTTCCTTTCGCTTCGAAAATTTGGTACAAAGAATAAGAACAACACATTAAAAATGACAAGGACATGGATGAAAGAAAGCGAAAGGTGAACGATGAACCTATCCAATACCTAATCTGAATCTAAGATTACGACGTGAGATATTTAATCACTTTTGCGTCTTTTTTAAGGGGTAAGGTCATAATTAATCCCCATCTATAGCTAATGTCCAACATAAAATCCAAGTATATATAAGCAGGCCTTGTGTTATGTATTTTGGGATGATCTAATGTGATGTTGGATGGCAGGAGGCCATTTTAATCATCGCCACAAAATTAGCAGGCATAAAAACATGTGTTTTGCGCAATTAATCGGAACGAAACAGATTGGTTTTTTTCCCACACCATTTACTGTTTCATCAGAATCAGGCAAGGGTTTTTTTTTTTTTTTTTATCTTTTTTATTTTTAATCCACTGGAGCTGAAAAGAATTTTCGTTAAGATTGTCAACATTTTTGTTTGGGGTGTTGAGAGCATGGCCATCGCCAATCGGGCTATATCCAAAGTTAGTGTGACAACCCGACTCCTGATGTAACACATGATGTTGGTGAGTTGGAAACGCACTTAACTAGCTCGAGAGATGGTAATGATTTGTTAAATTTGTCCAATATTTATAGATAAGTATTTAAATTTTATAATTTTACGATCAAAACAATCATTCTGAAATATTGATTAATTATATTTTAACTCTAACATAAAGTAATGAATATTTGCGACTAACTTAGCCATAAAGTAATGAAATGAATATGAATATCTTCACAATAATTGAGAGTATACTATTACACAGTCCAAATCCAACCTCACGTATGGGGAGTGAGTTTTGGAAAAAAGAGTGTATAGTCAAAAATTCTACCCAGGCCTTGTCTACTGGCACTTTTTTTTTTGGATTTCTTATATAAATAGTGTTTAGGGTTGTACAAAAAAAAAAACGTAAAAAACAAGCTCAAAATTTTTTTTGGCTAGAATTACTCGTGTTTTCTCCCTTACCTCAAAAGCATGTAGACAAGACTTGACAATGCTGCATGTCCTTTCAATCCTCAAAAATATTTATTTATTATTTTTGTATGATTCGATTCAATTCAATCAAATAATAAAGGATACCACTCCACTCCTAAGGATACCACTCCACTCCTCTTCATTGATCTCTCACCCAATCCCATCTCTCCAAAGTCTCCCATTATTTTGCACAATTGCTCTCTTTATACTCTCCCAACTTTAACGAAGCTCCTCCTCTCTTTCACACACACCCAAACTTTTTAGTATATTTTTTTTTTTGAAATTCATCATCTGAGCTGACGGATCAGATCTGATGGCTCAAAGAGGTGCACAGTAGAGGCCCCCCTCCCCCAATCCAACTTTCTATCTTTTTAAATGAAAGGAGGGAGGAATTTGAACACTCAAAAGTACCTAATTGGCTTACGAGTTACGAAG